>CM037584.1:119921604-121253216 GCA_021018995.1 Chloranthus sessilifolius | reverse complement strand
CTAGGAATCCTTAGATTAAAGGTACGTTTCAATTAAACTTTTTGATTAAAATCATTAGATTAGCCATGGGTTTTTCTTTGGGATGTATGGGTTTCGATTCGGGTGAAAACGAGCGAAATCGCGTCGCTGTAGCTCGCTCGAGCAAGCTATTATCATCGCTCGAGCGAGGATACACTAAAATACTCGAAAAGGCATTCCCTGCCCTCGCTCGAGCGATCTTTTGTCATCGCTCGAGCGAGAAAGTTCTGAAGGATCTCGCTCAAGCGAGCTATTATCATCGCTCGAGCGAGGTATCACCGAACTCCGACATTTCTTTAGTATTTTAGTCATAACTTTGTATCGCGAACACCAATTGAGACGATTCATTTTGCGTTGGAAAGATAATGGAAAAATCTACAACTTTCATGTTTTGACCAACTCGTGCATCAATCATCCTGATAGTAAAAAATATATAAGAATATTACGTCAAATTCTAGGATTGGCGCAACTTGCCTGTTTTGACTTGTTTTTGAGGAAACACTTAAATAGGTCTATATTATTAGTAATTAGAGTTAATTTTAATGCATGAACGATATTGTGATGTAGATTGAGGCGAGAGGCCATCAATAGGACTTTCTTGACTTCACATAACTCAGTTTTGGTAGGAGAATCTCATCTTCTGATATTTTATTTTAATTCGCATGGATATTTTGAATTAAAATCTTTGAACTTCATATGCCATTGAAATCACATCTCAGAAACTGAAATTGATATGAATGACTGAAAATCTAAATCTACCTGAATCCTGAAACCTGAATCTACTTAAGCTGAAAATCTGAAATCAAGAACCTGAACTATGTATAAGAGACTTGCATCTGATTTATATTAGTATCTGCATTTGTTTTATGATTGACCTGAACGACCCCTCAAAAATTCCTGAATAACTTCCTAGCACAAGTTTCCCTCATTACGAGGGCTTGTTGCATCTGAAAAGGGTTCATGAATGACGATGGTAGGTAGGGGTTCCCATCGGCTATATTCCTGCTCTCGAGATATAGTTTACTCGGGAGATATTTTAAGTTGAGAATTAAGTCATGAATTGCTAAACTTTGCGTATAGAAGTTAGAGAAACTAAGACACTGAAACACTGCATCTGTTCTTGAAACTGTTTTCACACATTTAGAAATAAATCTTACATATGATTTCCGCACCTAAATTTAGTTTATTATCTACTTATATGTTTGACAAGCTATATTTCGGTATTGGTTTTGAAACCATGTTAGTTAAAGTAAAATGCCGTAGATGTCTTTCTTCTACTGAGCTTTGTTGGTTAGCTCACTCCGACTATCGTCAC
Source organism: Chloranthus sessilifolius (assembly GCA_021018995.1). Lineage (NCBI taxonomy): Eukaryota > Viridiplantae > Streptophyta > Magnoliopsida > Chloranthales > Chloranthaceae > Chloranthus > Chloranthus sessilifolius. Next base: position 121,251,883 of record CM037584.1, on the reverse strand, counting down.
GAGTTAGTCTTGGCGCGTGGCTATTCGGTAATGTGGAGTGATCCTGACTACGTGCCTGAGGAAGAGCTTGAGGTTCCTCCTGAGGAGTTTTTCCCAGTATAGAACTTACTGATTTTCTTATTTGTAGTGAGAGTTAGACTTGAATTTGTGGGCCCATTTTAGTTGGATATCATAGTTTTATACTTGACGTTGGTTTTTGTTATGAGCCATGTTTCGATGATGGTCGGCCATCATCGGTGGTTCTTTACTTTTAATTGCTTCCGCATTTATTTTAGCTATGGATATTTATTGCGCTTTACTCTGATATGTGCCCTGTTTGTCCAGCTTATCGTTTATTCGATAGGTTGGCGAACCGGCCTTTCCTATACCTGAGGGATTGGAAAAGTCAGGTCGTCACACCTATACTTGTGGAGAGGATTGGTAGTTCTCTCTTGACGGTCCATGCTACCTCGTGGGAAGGTACTACCAGCTTTTCGATGAATAAGGTCTTGGTATTTTGCAAGATGGTTATTTGGATGACTGAGGCTAGCATGGCTAAGGAGTCTGCGAGCTCATTTTCTAATCTAGGGGTGTGCGTGAAAGAGATTCTTTCAAATCTCTTTACTAAATATTGAGCAGTTTCTAGGTATGCCATTAGTCTCCTTTCCTTAGTTTTCCATTCTCCTATGACTTAAAAAATTACTAGTTTGGAATCACCGATGGTTTTAATTGTTTAAGACCTAATTGTAGCGCTGCTCGTAGTCCAACAATAAAGGCTTTATATTCTGTGACATTGTTAGTGACAGCGAAATATAGTTAAAAAGCCTTAGGTACAACTCCTTCTGGGCTTAGGAGGACTATCTCAATGCCTTTTCCTTTGTGATTTAGAGCACCGTCGAAATAAAGGGTCTATGAGGTCTTGTCGGGCTCTTCATTATGAATCGTGAGTAGGTCCTCTTCAGGGAAATCCGTGCAGGCACGAGCTCACTCGATGAGGGAGATCAGCGACATAATCGGTGATTGCTTGCCCTTTGATCGATTTCTGTGTGACACAAGTGAAGATGACCTCTTACAGGAGCATATGCTAGCGAGTGATCTTTCCTGATGTTATGGGCTTTTCGAATACGTACTTCAGAGGGTCCATTCGGGCTAGTACTAGTATTTTATGTGCTCCAGAGTAGTATCAAAATTTAGTAGAGGCCCACACCAATGTGAGGCAAGTCTTCTCCATTGAAGTATATTTTCGTTCATATTTGACAATCATCCTGCTGAGGTAGTAGATAGCCTTCTCTCTCTTGCCATCTTCTTCATATTATCCCAGAATTACTCCCATTGCTTTGTCATTCACGGAAAGGTATAGAATTAGGGGTCTTTCGGGGACTAGTGGCGATAGTATTGGCAGGTTAAGGAGGTACTTCTTGATATTGTCAAAGGCTTGTTGGGACTGGTCATCCCATTTGTGCTCAGTTCCTCCTTTAAGTAGTCTGTAGAAAGGATTACATATGTCAGAATGCTGAGAGATAAATCTTCTGATGAATTGCAATCTTCCTATCAGACCTCGTAACTCTTTGATATTACTGGGGTGGCATCTCGAGGATGGCTCTGACTTTTGTAGGGTCAACCTCGATCCCTCGCTTGCTAACTATGAAACCAAGTAATTTTTTGGAAGTGACTCCAAAGATACATTTCTTTGGGTTCATTTTTAGCTGGTATTTCTTAGCTCTTTGTAACACCAGTCAGAGCGCTTCAACTTGTCCCACTCATGTTTGAGACTTGACTAATATATCATCAACGTAGACTTCTAGACACTTATGCATCATGTCATGAAAGATAGCCATCATGGCCTGTTGATACGTGGCTCTTGCGTTCTTGAGCCCAAAAGACATAACGGCGTAACAGTATGTCCCCCATGGTGTGGTGAAGGAAGTCTTCTCTTTGTCAGACTCTGCTAATTTGATCTGATTATATCTAGAGAAACTATCCATAAAGGATAGCATCTCATGTCCAGCGGTGTTGTCGACTAGAGTGTCAATGTGTGGAAGTGGGAAGTCATCTTTTGTGCGTGACTGGTTGAGGTTTCGGAAGTCGATGCAAATCGGTACTCTGTCATCTTTCTTGGCGACAGGTACTATGTTGGCGACTCACTAAGGGTAAAGAATGACTCAGATAAATTTGGCTTTGTGTAACTTGTGGACTTCCTCTTTAACTTGGAGGGCAGTTTGTGGGTGGATCCTGTGGAGTTTCTGCTTAATATGCTTTGCATCGAGTTCTAGGACGAGGCAATGTTCTACTAAACTTGGGTCAAAACCGGGCATGTCCTACTAGGACCATGCAAAGGAATCAAGGTGTTCTTGCAGGACTTGTGCAATTTGTTGGCGTTACTTAGAGTTGAGTGTTGTACTAATCAGTAGCTTCTTGGGTCTCTCTTCAATGCCAAAGTTAAGTTCTTCTATGGGTTTCACGGCAGCTTGGGTTTGCTCATCGAAACACTTGATAACTCGTTGGAAGTCCAGTGCCTCCTCAGCAACTGGTGCTCCTTCATCATCCTCAGTAAGTTCGTATACTGCGAAATTACTACAATAGGGATCTGAGTTTGTGAAAGGTAACCCTTCATCGGCATAATCTATGATTGAGAGATCATTGGTAAGGTGAAGGTCAAGACTACCGATTCTTCTCTCAAAGTCGTGAAGTATTTTGTCCAGTATGATCACTGGCTTATTGTTTAGTGGGATGCTTTACATCCTCATGCGGGGAATGGGATAGAAGCCTTAGGAGAAAAGTCTCCTTGTTGGCCACAAATTCAGTTTGGGACGAAGAGTTTCCTTTCTTTTCTAGGGTTTTCTGATTTTTTTAGATTTTATATATATGAATTTTTAGGGTTTTCTATTTTTTCTATTTTTTTTATTTTTGATAATAAATATGGTACAGGGTTAGTCGCCTAAAGGGGCGCCAGGAGAATTGTTTCCTCTAGTTGAGGGAGCGAGATGGTCATTGGAGCCGTTGATTTTTAGAAATCGGACTTGTTGTGAATTTGACATTTTTTGAGTCCTCATCTGGTGAGATCTTTTGAATGAGTGGACATGGGTGGCTCTTGGATTTCTTCTGCCACATTGATCGCCTCTTCTTTGAAGAAGGTCTGAAGATCTTAGTCAATGAAACTATCATCCTCTGGGTTGTAATAATATTGTTCTTCCCACCGAGGGGGGTATCCCAAAAGATCCTCAAGGGTAGTGAGTTCTTTTCCTTGATCTTCATAATATGTTAGGATGAGCGTACATGCTCGGTAGTGTGGTTGATAATGGTGAAGAATGCATGGTGATCCCCAAGGACATTCCCATCCTTCTAGGTTAGAGTCAAAGATGGTATTGAATTCACCTTTTTGATCTGATAGTGCTTGAAGTCTTAGATTGGCTCGCTCCGTTAACTTGAGCGCAAGGAGGTCTATCCAGTAGTCTTCGTCATCACTCAGAGGGGGTTGCCATTCCTCCTTTAGATATTTCCAAAATATTTGGAGTTGTGGCGAATCTAGGGATGTGAAAGTGTCTAGTTCAAGTTCCTCTTCAAATCTAGGGATGTGAAAGTGTCTAGGTCAACTGGATGACCGTTGAGATTTTCTGCTTCTTGTGCCGATAGCTGAGCTGGTAGGTCATTACTTGTGTTGGTGGTCACGAGGTTGGAATGATTCTATTCTTCTATCATAGAGTGTCGAACCCAACTAGTGAAGCATTCTAATATGCTGGGGCATGCCCTACAGCGGGGTTGGTATGGGTAGGCGATACAAGGGGAGTCCCATGGGCATTCCCATCCATCAAGGCCAAGGCCGAGGCGGATGCTATACGAGTTAGCATTTTCTTGTGGAGTGTCATATCTTTCCCCGGTTAAGCGTAAGTGCTCACTATCTTACAAGGCTGCTATGTGAAAATCTTCATCGTCAATGGATTCCCAATCTTCTATTCGTGGGTCAGGTTCTAGAGGTTCTTCTCTCCTCTCTTCTGAAAATTCCTTAGTGTCAAACATGGGCTTGACTCCTTCAAGCAGTTTATCAATATCGTCGTTTAAATTGGTTAAATCATTGAACACTTTAGTCATTCGCTCAATTTCCACTTCTTGGGATCTAGTGAAGGACACTTCCTTATACTTTGGCACATCTGCTTTCTCAGTGGTTCCATAGGCGAAGTGGTCATATAGAGACCATTTTGGTGAGGTAGGGGACAAGTCAGCCTGTGGGTCGTCCGATTAGTAACCTAACCCTATGTGCTTACGTATTTGCGTTGGGACAACGGATCCTACACGACCTTGCTTATTTTAATCGAGTCCGATGTGGGGGAACGATCGGGTTGGTACATAAGGTCCCACCCTTTTGTTGCGGTAGGGTTAATGGCATAGAGTTTGGTGAGGTCTGGGCCAACCTCTCTTCTCACTAATTTTTGTTAATGCGTTAAGGGAGAACTAGGAGGGGTAGGGGGATGGACTTTCGCAATGATTATCTCATCAGGGATTCGAGTCTTTTGAATATGACCCGTGTTCAATACATAATCGTGAATGGTTGATATGCTTGTCGCGTAATCAGTATCCATCTCTTGAAGGGGTGCATCAGTGTATATATAAGATGGAGTCCTCGTGTAGAATTTGACGCATTGATGGTATGTAAATGTGACGACCTTCATTGACTCTAACCATTTTCTTCCTAAAATGAGATTGTACATACTAGCGAAATCAGAAACATGGAAGGTAACATCTTTCGTTACAGGTTAGAGGTGAACCTATAGCTTGATAGTTCCTGTGACAAAGCGACGCGACCCATCATAAGCTATGAGTGACAGTGTGGAGGGCCCGACATCCTGCTCCGTGTATTCAAGCATTTTTAACGTGGTGAGAGGGAAAATGTTAAGTCCTGCTCCCATTTCAACGAGTGCGTGTGGTACGGAGAATCCTCTAATTATGACCGTAAGAGATATGGGGGCCGCACTCCCGCTGAGTGACTCTTTAGGCATGTCTGCGTCTGTAAAAGTGAGTGCCAGAGGTTGCGCCATGACCGAAGCAATTTGATGAAGCTCATCTAGGGTCGTATCCTCATCCACTTGCTTGTCTTCAAGTGTACTTATCAACAACCGATGATGATCAGGCAATTTCTTGATGAGTTTTAGTATGGATATCTGGGTCGAGATCTTCTGGAGATGTCGCAAAAGGTCGTATTCTTACCATGGCTCAAGCACAGTTTCTTTGTCTCGTTGATGGGCCATAGGTGCAGGTGGTTAGAATGGTTGAGGTGCAGGAGTTGGTTGAGGGATGATGTGAGGTGGGGGAGGCAAGTTAACTTCTCTTTCTCTCACATTTCCCTCTGGTTGTTGTGCACTCATAAAATCCTTATTTTGAGGGAAAGGCAGAGGCGGGTAATCGATTCCTGATTTGAGAATCAGGCAAGTTGGTTGTTGACTGAACACATGCGGCTTGACACGGATGTATTTGTAAAATGGTTGAAATTGAGGTTGGAATGGGTACAATGGTGCCGCTCAAGGTGGGAGGTATTGTGTAATCTTCCTCTCCTAGGAAAGCAGAGATGAGCATCTCACACGGGTTAGGATGTTCTTCTGGCTCGCTTTCTTTTAGATTCAGCGAACGCTCGATGGTTATTTCGTTGTCTTGACTTAAAATTTTTCGGGTGACACTTTCTACCCATGCAACAATTTAGGCTGTAGTTTGGAGAATGTGGTCTCCATACTTGGGTTCAGAATCGAATAAAGGGAGCGGTAATGGTGTTGGTTCAAGATTTGGAGGGATTGAAGGCTCTGGTGGGTGACTATGAGGGAATGGTCTCCTGTCCCTAAAGGAATGGACTCATATCTGAGTGAATATTGGTTAAGGAGGTGGATTCGACGTCAATGATGCGAAAGTGATCCAGGTGAAGGAGCTCTCGGTATGGTGAAAGTAGCAAAGGGTTGAATGCGAGTGACTAAGGTGGAAGGTTGGAAGGGGGATCGACCGGAGAGATCTACGGTGGTGACCTAAGCCGGTGTTGCTTGGTTGTGGTTGGGCATGGGGTTGTTAATGATCCCTAAATTTTGTTGGGGTTGGTCGTTATTAGGGTTAAGATTTCTAAGAGCTTTGCAATCAATCTAACTTCAGTCATTCATGTCATAGATTACGTCCCTGAGGACCTAGCAGTCTTCTAGGTTGTATCCCGCGTATCGATGGAAGGCACAGTATCTACTATAGTCTAGATTTATCGGCCATGGGCAGGGTCTTTCCTGTGGGAATCGGAGGAGATTCTGAGTGTTTGTTAAGACCTAAAAAGTACCACTTTTCACCCCTTAACTTGATCTTTGATTAGACCCATAGCCACCTAATAAGTCCTTGTTAAGTGTTTTATGTAGGTAGTACCCAGCAGTGAAATAAGGCCAGGAATCCTGCTAAAAAAAAACCTGTTTTGGCACCAGAAGTCCCTTAGAAGGATGAAGTCTGAATCCAGACCTGAAAATGGGCCTCGCGCATTCCAGTTGAGCTTCCCAAGACTCTACAACAACTTCTCATGCAGGAGATTGACTGGAGAGCCTCAGAAACAAAAACTCGTGGAGCTCTCGCGAAGCTCAAGAATAGAACACCTCGCGCAGTCTCCCACGGTTTTAAAGCAGACTTCTATCAACCGTGCAGATTCACTCACCTGAATGGTTGAGAAGAGAGCTTCAAAGACTCCTCGTCGTACATCACGCAATCGCCGCGGGATGCAACTATCAGAAGAGAACTCCTCGCATAGTTCTCATGCCATTCAAGAAGAAAGCGTCCTTGCTAAAGCAAAGCCACCCTCGCAAAGATTAGTTAAGACATGGAACCTCACGCAGTTCAGAACTCATTAAAGCCTCGCGAGGTAACTCGCGAAGCCCAGTGAAAATAAGTGCTCGCGAAGTTCTCACGCTATTCAAATCTATCCTCGCAAAGATCAACCTCGCGACTGCTTAAGCTCCAACCCCGCGACATCTGAGGCCCTGATGTTCACTCAACCTCGCGACTGCCTGAAGAGCAAACCAAGCCAACCTCGTGAAGGCAGAAGCTTTAATTTCAAATCATCCTAGCGAAGAATAAAAGCTACCACACGACAAGTCTGGGAAACAATGGCTACCTAGCGAAGCTCTGAACCTCAAACTTCCATCTCTTCAGCTGAGGACTTTCTGGGAATTTTCAGCGATTAGGGCACACACTCCCACGCTCAAATCTCCGTGCACGCGCCCCAAGGCATCAAAGAATCACTATTAGGCCGTGTGGCATCGTTAAAATTAGGGTTTCCTAACCCTAATGCGCCGCCACACCACTGCTATAAATACCCACACTTAGCTTAGGTTTAGAGAGCTTAGACTTTCTTTTCTTTCTACATCCTGGAATAGCTAGGAACCCATCTCATTTCTGGGAGACCTGATCTGAGATCGTTTAGTTTTTCTTTTTTTTATAGTTGTAAGTAGTTTTCTTTTTATTTTTCCTTCTCTCCATAGTCCAGGACTTGCTGGCTATGTCTTTGTATGTATTTTGAACTAGATTAATGGAAGTTCTGTAATAGGATCATGCTTTGTGGGATTTGTGTTTGTGTGAGATGCTCTGTGTAAGGCTGCTTCCTTGTGATCCGCCATTACTTTGGCTGTGTTTTAAAGCAATGGAGGACTGATTCTAAGGGCCACTCAGATCCAAGTGACCTGTGTGTCTGGGCTATCATGGTCCTATACAGCCTTAGCCCCACCACAGGACCCACTAAATCTGAAATCCCCATGGGAGCTTGAGCTGGTAGCCTTGTGACCATGGTGGTAGCAGCGATATTCTTATTTTGTCTTGGGCTCCGTGAGGAGGATAGCCTCTGGTATAGTCTCAGTGGACCGCTATTAGATTATAGCCTTAGGGTGATTCTAATCCACCGATCCAAGATGGATCCTTCTTCTTTACACCGAGCTTGTAGAAGCACGGTGAGAGATTGTCTGAGGCGAGACTCTATATTTGTTTAGATCCGCCATCGATGTTGGATCCGATCTAGTTATAGAGATTATAGGTCGGTGGTGGACCATTGTAGCCTCACTCAAGCAATGGACAGCTAAATCGAAGGTTGTACTCAATCTCTTCTTTCGGTTCTATGTGTCCGGCTATCACGGTCCTATACACATATAGAGCTTTAGAGATTGAGGTTCCTATGGATTCTTGAGTGGTAGCTTTGGATGAAATAGTGCCGCAATGATTTACTTGTTGTGTTTTAACCCATCCTCGATAGTGGCTCCCCTATGGGATAATCAGACCATTTGAGTGGACAGTTATAGCCTTAAGGGTGGAATCATGATAGAGTGATGGGTTGGATCCTTTCTCCTCGATTGATAATGTAGCCCTGGAGATTTCTATAACATCGATCCTGAATCGAAGTTACAAAACTTCTCGATCTTGGCGCAATAACATACTTCTCACCCTTTTATATTTATTTTTCCACACTCCATCCATCCTCTCTACCCTTTCTGTAGTTTAGACATTAGAATACTTAGAATAAGTGACCTTAAACTCCCCTCCTTTTACAACTGCCATATCTGTAGTCAGATCTGGAGGGACTACTAGAGATGGCTCCTTTGGAGATGTAGATCACCTTTCCCTGTGGGACAAAATTTTACTTATCAAAACTTGCTACAATGGACCCTGTATCTTGCAGGTCTAGGATTTCTAAGTTGTGCTAATTCCATCCCTTGTTTTACTCTTTCTTTGATTTTTAAATGACTTTCACCACCAACCAATAATGTAAGACACACTCAGAATCCGCCAACAGTGTTAAGGAGACAGAAGATGTTGACAATTATATCTGGTAAAGGGGGATAGTGTTCTCGCCTTGACTAATAGGGGCCTCTGGCTGGGTTAAAGTTCTATGGTGGGGGCACACTATTGTAATTTGGCACGTGGGCTGGTCGATTTTGCGTCGTGTTTTGATTCTGGTAGGTGTTAGGATATTGATTTTTATTCTGATACTGGCCCTAATTCTGGTTCTCGCTTTGGTTTTAGTTTGCATATCTTCGCTGATTAGTGCCTTAGTTTTTTGTTCGTGTATCGTTGCTGATTTTGATTTTGCCCGAAATTTTGTGGGTGGAAATTTTCGTTCTCAGAGTTTTGTCCTTGATTAACAATGGTGTTGACCTATTCGATTCCTAAGGCTTTCTTATTATTTTTAAATTTTTTTTCACTAGAAGAGCCCACTTTCGATGTGACTACGGATAGAGCAAGGTCTCCGCCCTTAATGTGTCGTGCTAGTTGGGATGCCCGGGAGTGGAGTGCAGTGAAGTCAGGGCAATCACTTATGATGAGTGTATGCTTTAACAGTTCTCTAGTGTTATCGATGATAATGTCCACTGAATCCTTCTCTTTCATTGAAGTGCCGGTCCTAGTAGTGAGTTTTCTCCATCTGGAGACAAAGTCGATAAATTCTTCATCAGGTCCTTGCTTGGCTGCCATTAGATCGCTGAGACTGACTGTCTCTTGGATCAAGTATTTGTATTGGTCTAGTGATTGACCGACTAATTCATCGAAGGTTTCTATCATAGAAAGCGGGATTCTCACAAACCAATCTAAAACTTCTCCTTTTAATGAGCGTTGGAAATAGTGAATGAGGAGTCCTTGATTATCACGTATGGGTCGGCAATCATTACAAAAGAGGGCCAAGTGATGATTCAAATTTTCTGTGCCATTATATTTGGTAAATTTTAGTGGCATAAATCCTATTGGTAAATTAAACTCGACGTCCCGATAAAATTTTCGAATCCAAATGAGTGACTAGGGAGCTCTCTCTTGGCCATGTATTCATCGAGTATTTTAGGGAGATCTTCGATTTTAACGGTGCTATCTTTTGGAGTGGCCTGTGAGCAAATCTTGCCTAAAGAGTCATCGTTGAAGAATATGTGGGCAGGTTGTCTCAATGGTGTGTGGCACGGGCTGACACCGTGCTCGGGGTAGGAGGTGACCTCTTGTCACTCTTGTTCTTCTAAAAATCGTCATGACCTAATGGTTTCGTATCTGACCAACCCTCAAGCAATTTTTTGAGTCATCATCTTCTCTTTCTATTCTTTGAATACTTAGTTCTATGATCTGAGTGGTGAGGTTTTGTTTGATGTTACCATCTCTCCCATTATGATTATTACCGATGTGTGGGGAAGGGATTTTCTTGCTCATTGGCCATGTTAATCTCAGGTTGTCGGGGGCTGGAATTGTGAAATGGTTCTTCTTCATATGTGGGGTTGTTATGATATCCCCACAATGGTGAGTCTCCTAAACTCACTCTTCGTATACCAAACATCTCGAGTCTTTGATGAATACTCATATATATATATATATAAAAGGGAATCTAAATGACACGATGGAAAGAAAAATAGGGAGATAAGATGAAAATTAACTATATAGAAAAAAGAGTTTGCAAAAGTGGTCCATCGTGATCGCCAGTCTGTTGGTGCGCATTTTTTTTGGGTTCCTCTCGGTTCCCGTTGAATCAATGGCTCCAATTCTGTCCAAGTGTATCTAGTGATGCGGCATTAAGAAAATTAAAAATAAAGGGTTTTCTAGGAAGGTTCTTAGTTTGTTGCGATAGCCAGCTACAGATATTTAACAATGCTGCAACATGTCATTGATCACGCTTTGGAGTGGGTATGGGTTACGTCTATATTGAATCGTCCACTTGCGAACGTCAACAGCTATGTCTTTTCTTATAATTTAGATAGTTTAACTTTTCTTCCCTCTCTGTTATTGTTGTTATAGTTCTGATCAGTTTAGGCTTCCCAATTCTGCTAGGAGCTTAGTTATGTAGGAATTTATTATAGTTTATTTAATTTAGTATTCTAATTCTATCAGGAGTCTAATTAATTTTAGTTTCTTATCCTTATTGAAAGTCTAATTAATAAAGTGTCCTAATCCCATTAGTAGTCTGATTAATTTTAGTCTCCTAATCCCATTAGAAGTCTAGTTGTGATCAGGTTTCCTAATTGTATTAGGAGTGCACATGTAGTATTTCTGGTGAAACTCTAATTAAATCAAGCATGCTAGTTATACTGAAATTCTAAGTAAAGCACTGTATGCTAGTTGTATTCTAATTAAATCAAGTATAACGGTCTTACCGAAAGTCTAATTGAAGTAGAGAACTAATTTTACTAAAACTCTAATTTTAAGCAATGAATTAATCAGACTGAAATTCTAATTAGAGCAAGAAATTAACCAATTAAAATCGATTGAAAGAAATTAATCAATCATACTAAAATCTAATTAACTTAATTAATTAATTATGCTGAAATAAAATAAATCTACTAGTTAGTTATACTAAAGAGATAAGAAAAGCAATTAATTAATTCTAAAATTCTAAAAGAAAGAGGGGTTTTGGGCCCGCTATGCTAAGGAGGATTGGCCTCGTTCCTGAGTACCCTCCGTAAGCTCCCTTGAGAAAATTGGTGGTGAGATTAAAGATAGATTGGATTTATGATGATAAAATAGCATTTTAGAATTTTCAGTCAATTTTGAGTAATAAATATGGATTAAATGGAGAAACTAAAATTATATAAAAGATTTATGGAGGTATTAAAATAAGAAACTAAGATTAAAATTTAAATTTCTAGGATCAATTCGGTCCAAATCAAAAATCGCATCAGATGATTAAGGACCGGTTCTAGAATCCAAAGATTAGAACCGTAGATTAATGATAGGATCTGAAATTAAGATTTTAGAAACAGAATTAAAGCCTTTGGTCAATAAATTAGACCGTCGGATTAAGGACTAGTTCTAAATTTGGAAAACTAGAACCAAAGATAAAATTACGGTCTAAAAAAAAAAGGGTGCTACGGTCTCGGAGTGAAAATTAAAACCTATAATTAAAACTAAGAAATATCCTAAGTCTAAAACTAAGATTTTTACCTAAGACTGAGGCTGCGGAGAGAAATCTCGAAGATTCGAAGCTTGAATCTCAAAATCATGACTAAGTTGCTCTACGTGTTCATTCTCGGAGTTCTCTAGTTTCGAAATCTAAAAAAAAATCCGTTCTCTCTCACAAAATTGTCCAACTTTGTCTGCTGTTGTGTGTGGGCCAAATTAAAAAAATCTTTTATAGGTTTTTTTCTAATTTAACGCCCTGTTTCAGGCATTTAATCAAATTGCTCGCCGGTCTCCCGGTGCTTAATTGCTTTGAGTCGGTCACCGACTCAGTGAGCGACTGGCTGACTTGCTCAGTGAGTTTCTTAGTCCTAATAGCATTAGAACTAATTGTGCACCTATTTTGGGGTGCATAATCCAATTAAGCGCTACTCTCAAAGCGTTTAATCATGGAAACTTAGGGGTCCAGGACAGTGAAGCTAGGTCGGGCGTAGGCCAATTTCGTACTCGTGATGTGGCGCTTAATCCGATTGCGCGTCTGGTGTCAGGCACGTGATTGTGTCTCGAGTTAGTTTAGGGAAAGGAAATCTGGTTTGAGAAGGGACTGATTGCGCGCTTGTGATTTGGCTGCAATCGAATTGAGCACATGGTTTTAAGCGCTTAATTCGAGGTTGTCTGAGTCTGGGTCGGGTCTGAAATGCCAGACTATTATTTCTATCTGCATTTTGACTATATACTATTATTTCAGTATATAGTCTCCTTACATTGGGATCTAAGCCACAGAGCTATTATTTCAGCCTGTGTTCAACCATGTACTATTGTTTTAGTGCATGGTCCCACATTAGGGTTATGAGGTCAAAGGTTGATCGAACAGATTTGTATATTCCAAGAGGGCAAAATGGGGGTGTCTACATTCACGTTCAACCATTCTGGTTCAAGCATTCACGTTCGAGCATTCATGCTAGAATCCACAATAAAGCATTCACCTTCAAAAATTCACTTTCAAGCATTCATGTTCAAGCACTCACATTCAAGGATTCCTATTCAAGCATTCCTATTTATACATTCTCATTCACGCATACCTATTCAAGCATTCACGTTCAAGAGTGTCACTATCTATCAAGCATTCACGTCCAAGCGTTCATGTTCTAGTATTCACGTTCAAGCATTCAGGTTCAAGCATTAGGCATTCCTATTCAATTATTCGCGATCAAGCACTCACGTTCAAGAAATACACATTCACGTCCAAGAGCTCATGTTCAAACATTCACATTCAAGCTTTCAAGTTCAAGCATTAACGTTCAAGCATCTGTGTTCAAGCATTCACATTTAATCCTTGATGTTCTAGCATTAACGTTCAACCATTCAGGTTCCAGCATTCCCATTCAAGCGTGTCACTTTTTATCAAACATTCACATTCAAGCATCCATGTTCAAGAATCCATGTTCAGGAATTCACGTTCATGCATTCATGATCAAAGCATTCACGTTCAAGCATTTAGGTTGAAGCATTCACGTTCAAGCATGTCACTATTTAGCAATCATTCTCGTTCAGTCATTCATGCCTGAATTAACGTTCAAGAATTCAAGTTAAAAAATTTACGTTCAAGCATTCTTGTTCAATCATTAGCGATCTAGCATTTACGTTTAAGCATTCCTGTTCAAGCATTCATGTTCAAGCATTGACGTTCAAGCATTCCTATTCAAGCATTCAGGTTCAAGCATTCAAGTCCAAGCATTCTCATTCAAGCATCCATGTTCAAGCATTCACATTCATGTATTCCTATTCAAGCATTCAGGTTCCAGCATTCGTGTTCAAGTGTGTCACTATCTATCAAGAATTCAAGTTCAAGCAGTTATGTTCAAGCATTCACGTTCATGCATCCATGTTCAAGAATCAATGTTCAAGCATTAACGTTCAAGCATACATGTTCCAGCATTCAGGTTCAAATCATTCATGTTAAAGCATTCTGGTTCAAGTATTCACTTTCAAGCTTTCACGTTCAAGCATTAAGCATTCATATTTAAGCATTTAGGTTCAAGCATTCATGTTCAAGCATTCACGATCAAGCGTGTCACTATTTGTCAAGAATTTACGTTCAAGCATTCACGTTCATGCACCCATGTTAAAGACTCCATGTTAAGGCATCCACGTTCAAGCATTCATGCTCAGGCATTCACATTGAAGGATTCACATTCAAGCGTGTCACTATCTGTCAAGCATTCACGTTCAAGCATTCTCGTTCAAGCATCCATGTTCAAGCATTCATGTTTAAGTATTCCTGTTCAAGCATTCATGTTTAAGTATTCCTGTTCAAGCATTCATGTTCTAGCCATTTACGTTCAAGCATTCATGTTCATGCATTCACGTTCAAGCATTCATGTTCAAACATTCAGGTTAAAGCATTCACGTCCAAGGATTCATGTTCAAGCATTCACATTCAAGCATTCTTGTTCAAGCATCACGTTCAAGCATTCATTTTCAAGCATTCACGTTCAAGCATTCACGTTCAAGCATTTCATGTTCAAGCGTTCATGTACTTGCATTCATGTTCGAGCATTAATGTTCAAGCATTCACGTTCAAGCATTCATGTTGGAATTCACTTTTAGGTATTCACGTTTAAAAATTCACATTCATGTATTCATGTTGAAGCATTCACGTTCAAGGATTCACATTCAAGCATTCCTGTTCAAGCATTCACGTTGACGCATACCTGTTCAAGCATTCGCGTTGAAGCATTCACGTTCAGCCATTCATGTTCAAGCATTCACGTTCAAGAATTCAGGTTAAAGCATTAAGCATTCATGTTCTAGCATTCATGTTCAAGCGTTCATGTTCAAGCATTCACGTCCAGCATTGATGTTATAACATTAACGTTCTAGCTTTCAAGTTCAAACATTAAGCATTCATGTCCAAGCATTGACATTCAAACGTTCACGTTCAAGCATCCATGCTCAAGCATTCATGTTTAAGCATTGACGTTCATGCATTCAGGTTCAAGCATTCAGGTTCAAACATTCATGTTCATGCATTTCACTATCTATCAAGCATTGGCGTTCAAGCTCTCATGTACAGGCTTTCACGTTCAAGCATCCATGTTCCTGAATTCATATTAAAAAATGTACGTTCAAGAATTCACGTTCAAGCATTCACGCTCATGCATTTCCTGTTCAAGCATTCACGTCCAAACCTTCATGTTTAAGCATTCACGTTCTAGCTTTCATGTTCAAGCATTCACGTTCAAGCAATCATGTTCAAACATTCATGTTCAAGCATTCAAGTTCAAGCATTCACGTTCAAGCATTCGCATTCAAGCATTTCATGTTCAAGCATTCTCATTCAAGGATTCCAATTCAAGCATTCCTGTTCAATCATTCACGCTCAAGCATTGACGTTCAAGCATTTGTGTTCAAGCATTCACATTCAAGCATTCATGCTGGAATTCACGTTCAAAAATTAACTTTCAAGCATTCATGTTCACGCATAATTGTTAGAGCATTTACATTCAAGCATGTCACTATCTATCCAAGATTCAGGTCCAGGAGTTCATGTTGAAGCATTCACATTCAAGCATTCACGTTCAAGCATTAAGGTTCAAGCATTAAGCCTTCATGTTCTAGCATTCACGTTCAAGCATTAAGGTTCAAGCATTAAGCCTTCATGTTCTAGCATTCATGTTCAATCTTTCACATTCAAGCGTTCACATTCGAGCATTCCCATCCAAGCGTTCACGTTCAACCATTAAAGTTCAAGCATTGACGTTCAGGCGTTCACATTCAAGCATTCCCGTCGAAGCTTTCACGTTCTAGCCTTCAAGTTCAAGCATTGACGTTCAAGCGTTCATGTTCAAGCATTCACATTCAAGCATTCACGTCCATGCATTCATATTCAAGCATTCACGTTCAGGCATCCATGTTCAAGCATTCACGTTTAAGCATTGATGTTCAAGCATTCAGGTTCAAACATCCAGGTTCCAACATTCACGTTCAAGCGAGTCACTATCTATCAAGCATTCACGTTCAAGCATCCATGTTCATGAATCCATGTTAAAGCATTCACATTAAAGCATTCATGTTCAAGCATTCATGTTCAATCATTTAGGTTCAAGCATTCATTTTCAAGCATTCACGTCCAAGCGTGTCTTTATATATCGAGCATTCATGTTCAAGCGTTCATGCTTGAATTCATGTTCAAGAATTAAAGTTCAAAAACTCACTATCAAGAATTGATGGTCAAGCATTCCTGTTCAAGCATTCACGTTCAAGCAACCATGTTCAATGCATTCACGTTCAAGCATTTATGTTCAAGCATTCATATTAAAGCACTCAGGTTCAAGCTTTCAAGAACCAACATTTATGTTCAAGCGCGTCGCAATCTATCAACCTTTCACGTTCAAGAATTCTAGTTCAAGCATTACACTTCAAGCTTTCACGTTCAAGCATTCATGTTCAAGCATTTACTTTCCAGAATTCACGTCAAGCCATTCATGTTCAAGTATTTATGTTCAAGCATTCACGTTCAAGAGTGTCACTATCTATCAAGCATGCTTGTTCAAGCATTCATGTTCAAGCATCGATGTCCAAGAATCCATGTTCAAGCATTCACATTCGAGCATTCACGTTCGATCATTCACGTTCGAGCATTCACGTTTAAGCATTCACGTTCATGCATTAGCGTTCAAGCCTTCACATTCAAACATTCATGTTCAAGCACACACGTTCAAGCATTTCATGTTTAAGCATTCACGTCTAAACATTCTTGTTCAACAATTCACGTTCAAGCATTAATGATCAAGCATTCACGTTCAAGCATTCATGTTCAAGCGTTCACGCTCAAGCATTCCAGTTCAAGCATTCATGTTCAAGCATTCACGTTCAAGCATTTCATGTTGAAGCATTCACCTTCAAGCATTCACGTTCAACCATTCAGGTTCCAGTATTCACATTCAAGCATTCAAGTTGGAATTCACATTCAAGCGTTCACCTTCAATAATGCACTCTGAAGCTTTCATGTTCAAGCACTCATGTTCAAGGATTAATGTTAAAGCATTCCTGTTTATGCATTCACGTTCACGCATACCTTTTAAAGCATTCACGTTCACGCATACCTGTTCAAGCATTCACGTTCAAGTGTGTCACTATCTATCAAGCATTCATGTCCAAGTGTTCATGTTCAAGCATTGACATTCAAGCATTCAGCTTCAAGCATTAGGCATTCCTTTTCAACTATTTGCATTCAAGCAGCCACGTTCAAGCAAAACACTTTCACATCCAAGTGCTCATGTTCAGGCATTCATGTTCAAGCTTTCAAGTTCAAGCATTCACGTTCATGCATCCTTTGTTCAAGTATTCACATTTAAGCATTGATGTTCAAGCATTCATGTTCAAGGATTCAGGTTCCAGCATTCACATTCAGGCGTGTCACTATCTATCAAGCATTCACGTTCAAACATCCATGTTAAAGAACCGATGTTTAAGAATTCACGTTCAAGCATTCATGTTCAAAGCATTCACGTTCAAGCGTGTCTTTATCTATCAAGCATTCACGTTCAAGCATTCATGCATGAATTAACGTCAAGTATTCACATTCAAGCATTCTTGTTCAAGCATTCATGATCTAGCATTTGCGTTCAAGCATTCCTGTTCAAGCACTCGTGTTCAAGCATTGACGTTCAAGCATTCAGATTCAAGCATTCAGATTCAAGCATTCAGGTTCAAGCATTCATGTTCACGCATTCACATCCAAGTATTCATGTTCAAGCATTCACGTTCAAGCATTCAGTTTCAAGCATTCAGGTTCCAGCATTCATGTTCAAGTGTGCCACTAACTATCAAGCATTTACGTTCAAGCATTTATATTCAAGCATTCACGTTCAAGCATCCATGTTCAAGAATCAATGTTCAAGCATTCACATTCAAGCATACATGTTCCAGCATTCAGGTTCAAATCATTCATGTTCAAGCATGCACGTTCAAGCATTCAGGTTCAACTATTCACTTTCATGCTTTCAATGCTCAAGCATTAAGCATTCATATTCAAGCATTCACGCTCATGTATTTAGGTTCAAGCATTCACGCTAAATCATGTCACTATCTATCAAGCATTCACGCTCATGCACCAATTTTCACAATGGCGGCTTGAGGATTTTTTGAGGGGATCCTTATGGTCATGAGATAGTAATAATAGTAAAGAATACTTTAATGGTGTGAGATCAAAGTTTCTAATTTAATGGTAGAAGATTGTTTAAACACTATTTGGTGTATGAATGTATGTTAGGAGTCATTATCCTAAAAGGGCCTAGGAACCAGAGAGAATTTGGGATGGGATTTGGGAGAGAGAGAGAATTTTGGGAGTAATATTTGGGAAACGAGAGAGAGAATTTTGGGACTCTATTTATGTTAAAAAATTGTGGATAAAAAGTAAGTTTTTAAAATATCTAAAGAAGTATTAGGATTTGGGGGATCCTTATTAAAAGATCTTGCCCTAAAAGATGGAACTTAAAAGATTTTAAAAAAAAAATTTGCGATGGGGGATCCTAGGACCCCCCATTGAACAACGTGGCTCGCAATCGCATGCTTGAGACTCCATGTTAAGGTCTTCACGTTCAAGAATTCATGTTCAGCATTCACGTTGAAGCATTCACGTTCAAGCATTCACGCTCAAGACTTCAAGTTCAAGCGTGTCACAATCTATCAAGCATTCACGCTCCAAAGATTCTAGTTCAAGCATTAAAGTGAAGCATTCAAGTTCAAGCATTCACGCTCAAGCATTTAAGTTCAAGCCATTTACGCTCAAGCATTCATGTCAAGCATTCATGTTCAAGCATTCACGCATTCATGTTCAAACATTCATGTTAAAGCATTCGGGTCCAAACATTTGTGTTCAAGCATTCCCGTTTATGCATTCACGTTAACGCATACTTGCTCAAGCATTAACGTTCAAGCATCTCCCTATCTATCAAGCATTCATGTCCAAGCGTTCATGTTCAAGCATTCACGTTTAAGCATTTAGATTCTAGCATTAGGCGGTCTGCTCGTATTCACATTCAGCGATCACGTTCAACCAATACACATTCACATCCAAGCGCTCATGTGCAAGCATTCACGCTCAAGCTTCCAAGTTCATGCATTCACATTCAAGCATCCGTGTTCCACCATTCACGTTTAAGCATTGATGTTCAAGCATTCAGGTTCCAGCATTCACGTTTAATCGTGTCACTATCTATTAAGCATTCAAGTTCAGGCATCCATGTTCAAGAATACATGTTCAAGAATTCACATTCAAGCATTCATGTTCAAAGCTTTCACGTTCAAAGATTAAGGTTGAAGCGTTCACAATCAAGCATTCACGTTCAAGCGTGTCACTATCTATCAAGCATTCATGTTCAAACATTCAAGTTCAAGCATTCACATTCAAGCATTCATGCTCAAATAACGCAAGAATTCACGCTTCAAAATTCACATTCAAGCATTCTTGTTCAAGCATTCACGATTTGTCATTCACGTTCTAGCATTCATGTTCAAGCATTCTTGTTCATGCATTCAGTTCCGATTGATGCTCAAGCATGTCACTATCTATCAAGTATTCACGCTCAAGCATCCATGCTCAAGAATCAATGTTCAAGCATTCATGTTCAAGCTCCCATGTTCAAGAATCCATGTTAATGCAATCACATTCCAGCATTAATGTCTAAGCATTCACCTTCAAGCATTTAGGTTCAGGCATTCACGAAGTAAAATTCACGTTCTGGCATTCACATTCATGCATGTCACTCTCTATGAAGCATTCACCTTTAAGCATTCTAGTTCAAGCGTTCAAGTTCAAGCTTTCACATTCAAACATTCATGTTCAAGCATTCACTTTCAAGAATTCACGTTGAAGCCATTCACGTTCAAGCACTCATGTTTAGGCATTCATGTTCAAGCATTCACGTTTAAGCATGTCACTATCTATCAAGCATGCTTGTTCAAGCATTCATGTTCAAGCATCCATGTTCAAGAATCCATGTTCAAGCATTCACGATCGAGCATTAACATTCAAGCATTCACGTTCATGCATTCCTGTTCAAGCATTCACGTTCAAACATTCATGTTCAAGCATTCACGTTCAAGCATTTCATGTTTAAGCATTCACGTCCAAACATTCTTGTACAAGCATTCACGTTCAAGCCTTCATCTTCAAGCATTCACGATCAAGCATTCACGTTCAACAATCACACTATCTATCAAGCATTCATGTTCAAGCATTTCATGTTCAAGCATTCACTTTCAACCATTCATGTTAAAGCATTCATGTTCAAGCATTCACCTTCAAAAATTCACTTTCAAGCATTCATGTTCGAGCACTCACGTTCAAGGATTCACGTTCAAGCATTCCTGTTTATGCATTCATGCTCACGCATACCTGTTCAAGCATTCACATTCATGCGTGTCACTATCGATCAAGCATTCACGTCCAAGCGTTCATGTTCAAGCATTAACGTTCAAGCATTCAGGTTCAAGCATTTGGCATTCCTATTCAAGTATTCTCGTTCAAGCAGTCACGTTCAAGTAGTCACGTTCAAGCAATACACATTCCCGTCCATGCACTCATGTTCAAGCACTCAAGTTCGAGTTTTGAAGTTCAAGCATTAACGTTCAAGCATTCACGTTCAACCATCAGTGTTCAAGCATTCACGTTTAAGCATTGATGTTAGGCATTCACGTTGAAGCATTCAGGTTCCAGCATTCACATTCAAGCGTGTCACTATCTATCAAGCATTCACGTTCAAGCATGCATGTTCAAGAATCCATGTTCAAGAATTCACGTTCAAGCATGTAGGTTGAATTATTGACGTTCAAGCATTCTTGTTCAAACATTCAGATTCAAGCATTCAGGTTCAAGCATTCTCATTTATGGATCCATGTTCAACCATTCGCATTTAAGTATTCATGTTCAAGCATTCCTATTCAAGCATTCACGTTCAAGCATTCATGTTCAAGCATTTAGGTTCCAGCATTCGTGTTCAAGTGTGTTACTATCTATCCCATTTATGTTCAAGCCTTTATGTTCAAGGATTCACGTTCTAGCATCCATGTTCAAAAATCAACGTTCAAGCATTCCAGTTCAAGCATACATGTTCCAGCATTTAGGTTCAAATCATTCATGTTCAAACATTCACGTTCAAGCATTCAGGTTCAAGTATTCACATTCAAACTTCATGTTCAAGCATTTAGCATTCATATTCAAGCATTCACGTTCAAGTATTCAGGTTCAAGCATTCATGTTCAAGCATTCACGTTAAAGCATGTCACTATCATCAAGCATTCACGTTCATGCACCCATGTTCAAGACTCTTTGTAAAGGCAGTCATGTTCAAGCATTGACGTTGAAGCATTAACATTCAATCGTGTCATTATCTATCAAGCATTCACATTCAAGAATTCCAGTTTAAGAATTCTAGTTCAAGCATTAAAGTAAAGCATTCAAGTTCAAGCATTCACGTTCAAGCATTTATGTTCAAGCAATTAATGTTCAAGCATTCATGTTCAAGCATTCACGTTCAAGCATTCACGTTCGACCATTCATGTTAAAGCATTCACGTCCAAACATTCATGTTCAAGCAGTCACATTCAAGCATCCTTGTTCAAGCATTCACGTTCAAGCATTCTTGTTGGAATTCACGTTCAGGTATTCAAGTTCATGTATTCAAGTTCAAGCATTCACGCTCAAGGATTCACAATCAAGCATTCTGCTCAAGCATTCACGCTCACGCATACCTGTTCAAGCATTCATGTTGAAGCATTCACGTTCAACCATTCATGTTCAAGCATTCACGTTCAAGAATTTCGGTTCAAGTATTTTGCATTCATGTTCTAGCATTAATGTTCAAGCTTTCACATTCAGGCATTGACGTTCAAGCATTCATGTTCAAGCATTCACGCCAAACATTCATGTTATAACATTGACGTTCAAGCTTTCAATTTCAAGCATTAAGCATTCATGTTCTAGCATTCATGTCCAATCATTGACGTTCAGGCATTCACGTTCAAGCATCCATGTACAAGCATTCATGTTTAAGCATTGATCTTCAAGCATTCAGGTTCAAGCATTAAGGTTTAAACATTCACGTTCAAGCATTTCACTATCTATCAGGCATTCGCGTTCACTTTCTCACGTTCAAACTTTTACTTTCAGGCATCCATGTTCCAGAATCCATGTTCAAAAAATCACTTTTGATAATTCATGTTCAAGAATTTGCATTCAAGCATTCACGTTTAAGCATTCACGTTCAAGCATTCTCGTTCTAAGATTCTTGTTCTAGCATTCACGTTCAACTATTTTCTGTTTAGGCATTATGGTCCAAATATTCATGGTCGAGCATTCACATTCTAGCTTTGATGATCAAGCATTCACGTTCAAGTAATCATGTTCGAACATTCATGTTCAAGCATTCAAGTTAAAGCATTCATGTTAAAGCATTCATGTTCAAGCATTCACGTTCAAGCATTTCATGTTTAAGCATTCTCATTCAAGGATTCCCATTCAAGCATTCCTGTTCGCTCATTCATGCTCAAGCATTGACGTTCAATCATTCGTGTTCAAGCATTCATGCTGGAATTCACGTTTGAAAATTAAATTTCAAGCGTTCATGTTAAAGCATTCATGTTCACGCATACTTGTTAGAGCATTTAAGTTCAAGCATGTCACTATCTATCCAAGTTTCATGTCCAGGTGTTCATGTTGAAGCATTCACGTTCATGCATTAAGGTTCAAGCATTAAGCATTCATGTTCTAGCATTCACGTTCAAGCATTAAGGTTCAAGCATTAAGCCTTCATGTTCAAGCTGTCACGTTCAAGCGTTCATGTTTGGGCTTTCCTGTCCAAGTGTTTATGTTCAAGCATTAAATTTCAAGCATTGACGTTCAAGCATTCACATTCAAGTATTCCGAAGCTTTCACATTCTAGCCTTCAAGTTCAAGCATTGACGTTCAAGCGTTCATGTTCAAGCATTCACGTCCATGCATTCATATTCAAGCGTTCACGTTCAGGCATCCATGTTCAAGCATTCACGTTTAAGCATTGATGTTCAAGCTTTCACGTTTAAGCATTTAGGTTCCAACATTCACGTTCAAGAGAGTCACTATCTATCAAGCTTTCATGTTCAAGTATTTACGTTCAAGCCATTCATGTTCAAGTATTTACGTTCAAGCAGTCACGTTCAAGCATTCACGTTCAAGCATGTCACTATCTATCAAGCATGCTTGTTCAAGCATTCACGTTCAAGCATTCACGTTCAAGCATCCATGTTCAAGAATCCATGTTTAAGCATTCACGTTCATGCATTTGCGTTAAGAATTCACATTCTTGCATTTGCAAGCATTCACATTCAAACATTCATGTTTAAGCATGGACGTTCAAGCATTTCATGTTTAACCATTCACGTCCAAACATTCTTATTCAACAATTCACGTTCAAGCCTTAATGATCAAGCATTCACGTTCAAGCATTACATATTCAAGCATTAATTTTGGGCACTCACGCTTCAACCGTGACACTATCTAACAAGCATTCACATTCAAGCATTCATGTTCAAGCGTTCATGCTCAAGCATTCTAGTTCAATCATTCACGTCAACATTTATGTTCAAGCATTTCATGTTGAAGCATTCACCTTCAACCATTCATGTTCGGCATTCACATTCAAGCATTCAGCAGAATTCACATTCAAGCGTCACTTCAAAAAGTCACTCTCAAGTTTCATGTTCAAGCACTCATGTTCAAGGATTAACATTAAAGCATTCTGTTATGCATTCACATTCATGCATACCTATTCAAGCATTCACGTTCAAGTGTGTCACTATCTATCAAGCATTCACATCCAAGTGTTCATGTTCAAGCATTCACATTCAAGCATTCAAGTTCAAGCATTAGGTATTCCTTTTCAAGTATTCGCGTTCAAGCAGTCACGTTCAAGCAGTACACTTTCATGTCCAAGTGCGTATGTTCAAGCATTCACGCTCAAGCTCTCAAGTTCAAGCATTAACATTCAAGCATTCACGTTCATGCATCTGTGTTCAAGTATTCACGTTTAAGCATTGAAGTTCAAGCATTCACATTCAAGGATTCAGGTTCCAGCATTCAAATTCAGGCGTGTCACTATCTATCAAGCATTCACGTTCAAGCATCCATGTTAAAGAACCCATGTTCAAGAATTCACGTTCCAGCATTCATGTGCAAAGCATTCATGTTCAAATGTGTCACTATCTATCAAACATTCATGTTCAAGCATTCAGGCATGAATTAACATTCAAGAATTCACATTTAAGCATTCTTGTTCAAGCATTCATGATCTAGTATTCGCGTTCAAGCATTCCTGTTCAAGCATTCATGTTCAAGCATTGACGTTCAAGCATTCCTGTTCAAGCATTCAGATTCAAGCATTCAGGTTCAAGCATTCATGTTCAAGCATTCACGTTTAAGTATTCATGTTTAAGCATTCAGGTTCAAGCATTCATGTTCCATCATTCCCAAGCGTGTCACTATCTATCAAGCATTTATGTTCAAGCATTTACGTTCAAGCATTCACGTTCAAGCATCCATGTTCAAGAATCAATGTTGAAGCATTCATTCAAGCATACATGTTCCAAAGATTAGTGTTCAAATCATTCATGTTCAAGCATTGACGTTCAAACATTCAGGTTCAATTATTCGCTTTCAAGCTTTCACATTCAAGCATTAAGCATTCATATTCAAGCATTCACGTTCAAGCATTTAGGTTCAAGCATTCATGTTCAAGCATTCACATTAAATCATGTCACTATTTGTCAAGCATTCACGTTCATGCACCCATGTTCACAGTGGCGGAGCTAGGATTTTTTGGATGGGGGATCCCTTTTGGTCAGGAGATAGTAATAATAGTAAAGAACACTTTAATTGTGTGAGATCAAAGTTTCTAATTTAATGGTTGAAGATTACTTAAACACTATTTGGTGTATGAATGTCTGTTAGGAATCATTATCCCTAAAAGGGGCCTAGGAACCGAGAGAGAATTTTGGGATGGGATTTGGGGGAGAGAGAGAAAGAATTTTGGGAGTAATATTTGAGAAGAGAGAGAGAGAGAGAGAGAATTTTGGGAGTCAATTTATGTTAAAAAATTTGTGGATAAAAAAGTAAGTTTTTAAAATATCTAAAGAATTTTTTGGATTTTGGGGATCCTTATTAAAAGATCTTGCGCTTAAAAAGTTGGAACTTCAAAGATTTTAAAGAAAAAAACCTTGCGATGTGGGATCCTAGGACCCCCCATTGAACAACGTGGCTGCCATACGCATGTTCAGACTCCATGTTAAGGCCTTTACGTTCCAACATTCATGTTCAAGCATTCACGTTGAAGCATTCACGTTCGAGCATTCACGTTCAAGCAATACACTTTCACGTCCAAGCGCTCATGTTCAAGAGTTCGCATTCAAGCTTTCAAGTTCAAGCATTAACATTCAAGCATTCACGTTCATGCATCCGTGTTCAAGTATTCATGTTTAAGCATTGACATTCAAGCATTCACGTTCAACGATTCAGGTTCCAGCATTCACATTCAAGCGTGCCACTGTCTATCAAGCATTCACGTTCGAGCATCCAAGTTGAAGAACCCATGTTCAAGAATTCACGTTCAAGCATTCATGTTCAAAGCATCCACGTTCAAGCATTCACATTCAAGTGTGTCACTATCTATCAAGCATTCATGTTCAAGTATTCTAGTTCAAGCATTAAAGTGAAGCATTCAAGTTCAAGCATTCACGTTCAAGCATTTAAGTTCAAGCCATTTACGTTCAAGCATTCATGTCAAGCATTCACGTCCAAGCATTCACGTTCAAGCATTCATGATCAAACATTCATGTTAAAGCATTTGGGTCCAAACTTTCGTGTTCAAGCATTCCTGTTTATGCATTCATGTTAACGCATACTTGCTCAAGCATTAACGTTCAAGTGTGTCCCTATCTATCAAGCATTCATGTCCAAGCGTTCATGTTCAAGCATTCACGTTCAAGCATTCAGGTTCTAGCATTAGGCATTCCTGTTCAAGTATTCGCATTCAAGCAGTAACATTCAAGCAATACACATTCACATCCAAGCGCTCATGTGCAAGCATTCACGTTCAAGCTTCTATGTTCAAGCATTCACGTTCAAGCATCCATGTTCCAGCATTCACGTTAAAACATTATTGTTTGAGAATTCACATTCAAGCATTTAGGTTCTAGCATTCACATTCAATCGTGTCAGTATTTGTCAAGCATTCAAGTTCAAGCATCCATGTTCAAGAATTCATGTTTAGGCATTCATGTTCAAAGCTTTCACGTTCAAAGATTTAGGTTGAAGTATTCATGATCAAGAATTCACGTTCAAGCGTGTCACTATCCATCAAGCATTCACATTCAAACATTCATGTTCCAGCATTCATGCCTGAAATAACGTTCAAGAATTCATGTTCAGAAATTCACGTTCAAGCATTCACGATCTAGCATTCACATTCCAGCATTCATGTTCAAGAATTTTTATTCATGCATTCAGGTTCAGGCATTCATGTTCATGCATTTAGGTTCCAGCATTGATGCTCAAGTGTGTCACTATCTATCAAGTATTCACGTTCAAGCATCCATGTTCAAGAATCAATGTTCAAGCATTCACGTTCAAGCTCCCATGTTCAAGAATCCATGTTAATGAATTCCCGTTCCAACAATCATGTTCAAGCATTCACCTTCAAGCATTTAGGTTCAAGCATTCACGTTGTAAAATTCACGTTCTAGTATTCATGTTCAGGCATTCACATTCATGCATGTCACTCTCTATGAAGCATTCACGTTTAAGCATTCAAGTTCAAGCATTCAAGTTCAAGCTTTCACGTTCAAGCATTCATGTTCAAGCATTCACTTTCAAGAATTGACATTCAAGCCATTCACGTTCAAGCATTCACGTTCAGGCATTCATGTTCAAGCATTCACGTTCAAGCGTGTCACTATCTATCAAGCATGATTGTTCAAGCATTCACGTTCAAGCATCCATGTTCAAGAATCCATATTCAAGCATTCACGATCGAGCATTCACGTTCAAGCATTCATGTTCATGCATTCACGTTCAGGCATTCACGTTCAAAAGTTCATGTTCAAGCATTCACATTATAGCATTTCATTTTGAAGCATTCACGTCCAAACATTCTTGTACAAGCATTCACATTCAAGCCTTCATGTTCAAGCCTCCACGATCAAGCATTCACGTTCAACTGTCACACTATCTATCAAGCATTCACGTTCAAGCATTCATGTTCAAGCTTTCACGTTCAAGCATTCCAGTTCAACCATTCATGTTCAAGCATTCACGTTCAAGCATTCACGTTTAAGCATTCACTTTCAACCATTCGTGTTAAAGCATTCATGGTCAAGCATTCATTCGATTTCACATTCAAGCATTCACCTTCAAAAATTCAAGCATTCATGTTCAAGCACTCATGTTCAAGGATTCACGTTCAAGCATTCTTGTTTATGCATTCATGTTCATGCATACTTGTTCAAGCATTCACGTTCAAGCATGTCACTATCTATCAAGCATACACGTCCAACTGTTCATGTTCAAACATTCACGTTGAAGCACTTTTCGAGTTCAAGCATTTGATTTCCTATTCAAGTATTCATGTACAAGCAGTCACGTTCAAGCAATACACATTCACGTCCATGTGCTCATGTTCAAGCACTCAAGTTCAAGTTTTCAAGTTCAAGCATTCACGTTCAAGCATCCGTGTTCAAGCATTCACATTTAAGCATTGATGTTCAAGCATTCACGTTCAAGCATTCAGGTTCCAACATTCACATTAAAGCATGTCACTATCTATCAAGCATTCACGTTCAAGCATCCTTGTTCAAGAATCCATGTTCAAGAATTCACGTTCAAGCATATAGGTTGAAGCATTCATGTTCAAGCGTGTCATTATCTATCAAGCATTCACATTCAAGCATTCAAGTTCAAGCATTCAAGCCTGAATTAACATTCAAGAATTCAAGTTCAAGTATTCTTGTTCAAGCATTCATGATTTAGCATTGTTGTTC
Organism: Chloranthus sessilifolius; assembly: GCA_021018995.1. Classification (NCBI taxonomy): domain Eukaryota; kingdom Viridiplantae; phylum Streptophyta; class Magnoliopsida; order Chloranthales; family Chloranthaceae; genus Chloranthus; species Chloranthus sessilifolius. The sequence continues at coordinate 121,223,980 of CM037584.1, read as the reverse complement.
AAGCATTCATGTTCAAGCATTGACGTTCTAGCATTCCTGTTCAAGCATTCAGATTCAAGCATTCAGGTTCAAGCATTCTCATTCAAGGATCCATGTTCAAGCATTCACGTTCAAGTATTCCTGTTTAAGCATTCCTATTCAAGCATTCATGTTCAAGCATTCATGTTCAAGAATTCAGGTTCCAGCATTCATGTTCACGTGTGTCACTATCTATCCGGCATTTACGCTCAAGCCTTTACGTTCGAGCATTCACTTTCAAGCATCCACGTTCAAAAATCAATGTTCAAGCATTCCCGTTCAAGCATACATGTTTCAACATTTTGGTTCAAATCATTCATGCTCAAGCATTCCCGTTCAAGCTTTGAGGTTCAAGTATTCACTTTCAGACTTCACGTTCAAGCATTTAGCATTCATATTCAGGAATTGACGTTGAAGCATTAACGTTGAAGCGCGTCACTATCTATCAAGTGTTCATGTTCAAGAATTCTAGTTCAAGTATTAAAGTAAAGCATTCCTGTTTAAGCATTCACATTGAAGCATTTAAATTCCAGCCATTAACGTTCAAGCATTCATGTTCAAGCATTCACGTTCAAGCATTCACGCTCAACCATTCATGTTAAAGCATTCATGTCCAAACATTCACGTTCAAGCAGTCACGTTCATGCATTCCTGTTCAAGCATTCTTGTTGGAATTCACGTTCAGGTATTCACGTTCATGTATTCAAGTTCAAGCATTCACGTTCAAGGATTCACAATCAAGCATTCCTGTTCAAGCATTCACGTTCACGCATACCTGTTCAAGCATTCACGTTGAAGCATTCACGTTCAACCATTCATGTTCAAGCATTCACGTTCAAGAATTTATGTTCAAGCATTAAACATTCATGTTCTAGCATTCATGTTCAAGCATTCACATTCAAGCATTGAGGTTCAAGTGTTCATGTTCAAGCATTGACGCCAAACATTCATGTTATAACATTCACGCTCAAGCTTTCAAGTTCAAGCATTAAGCATTCATGTTCTAGCATTCATGTCCAAGCATGGACGTTCAAGCATTCACATTCAAGCATCCATATACAAGCATTCATGTTTAAGCACTGATGTTCAAGCATTCACGTTCAAGCATTGAGTTCAAGCATTAAGGTTCCAACATTCACGTTCAAGCATTTCACTATCTATCAGGCATTCACGTTCAAGTTCTCACGTCCAAGCTTTCACGTTCAAGCATCCATGTTCCAGAATCCATGTTCAAAAAATCACATTCGAGAATTCACGTTCAAGGATTTACATTCAAGCATTCACGTTTAAGCATTCACGTTCAAGCATTCCCGTTCAAACATTCTTGTTATAGCATTCACGTTCAACTATTTCCTGTTCAAGAATTATGGTCCAAACATTCATGTTCTAGCATTCACATTCTAGCTTTCATGTTCAAGCATTCATGTTCAAGTAATCATGTTCGAACATTCATGTTCAAGCATTCAAGTTAAAGCATTCATGTTCAAGCATTCATGTGAAAGCATTCACGTTCAAGCATTCGCATTCAAGTGTTTCATGTTCAAGCATTCTCAATCAAGGATTCCTGTTCAAGCATTCCTGTTCACTCATTCACGCTCAGGCATTGACGTTCAAGCATTCGTTTTCAAGCATTCACGTTCGAAAATTAACTTTCAAGCATTCATGTTCGCGCATACTTGTTAAAGCATTTATGTTAAAGCATGTCACTATCTATCCAAGTTTCACGTCCAGGTGCTCATGTTGAAGCATTAACGTTCATGCATTAAGGTTCAAACATTAAGCATTCATGTTCTAGCATTCACGTTCAAGCATTATGGTTCAAGCATTAAGCCTTCATGTTCTAGCATTCATGTTCAAGCTTTCACGTTCAAGCGTTCACGTTCGAGCATTCCCATCCAAGTGTTCACGTTCAAGCATTAAAGTTCAAGCATTGACGTTCAACCATTCACGCTCAATCATTCCCGTCTAAGCTTTCCCAATCTAGCCTTCAAGTTCAACCATTGACGTTCAAGCATTCATGTTCAAGCATTCACGTACAAGCATTCACGTCCATGCATTCATATTCAAGCATTCACATTGAGGCATCCATGTTCAAGCATTCATGTTTAAGCATTGATGTTCAAGCTTTCATGTTCAAGTATTCAGGTTCCAACATTCACATTCAAGCAAGTCACTATCTATCAAGCATTCACGTTCAAGCTTTCACGTTCAAGCATCCATGTTCATGAATCCATGTTAATGCATTCACGTTAAAGCATTCATGTTCAAGCATTCACGTTCAATCATTTAGGTTCAAGCATTCACGTTCAAGCATTCATCTTCAAGGATTCAAGTCCAAGCGTGTCTATATATCGAGCATTCACGTTCAAGCGTTCATGCCTGAATTCACGTTCAAGAATTAAAGTTAAAAAATTCACGATCAAGAATTGATGTTCAAGCATTCACGTTAAAGCATTCTTGTTCATGCATTCATATTATAGCATTCAGATTATAGCATTCAGATTCAAGCTTTCCGGAACCAACATTTACATTCAAGCATGTCGTAATCTATCAAGCTTTCACGTTCAAGCATTGACGTTCAAGCATTACACTTCAAGCTTTCACGTTCAAGCATTCATGTTCAAGCATTTAGTTTCCAACATTCATGTCAAGCCATTCATGTTCAAGTATTTGCGTTCAAGCATTCACGTTCAAGCGTGTCACTATCTATCAAGCATGCTTGTTCAAGCATTCACGTTCAAGCATCCATGTTCAAGCATTCACGTTCGAGCATTCACGTTCAAGCATTCATGTTTAAGTATTCACATTCATACATTCGCGTTCAAGCATTCACATTCAAACATTCATGTTCTAGCATGCATGTTAACGCATTTCATGTTTAATCATTCACGCCCAAACATTCTTGTTCAACAATTCATGTTCAAGCATTAATGATCATGCATTCACGTTCAAGCATTTCATATTCAAGCATTAAGTTTCAAGCATTCACGTTCAACTGTGACACTATCTAACAAGCATTCACATTCAAGCATTCATGTTCAAATGTTCATGCTCAAGCATTCCAGTTTAAGCATTCACGTTCAACATTCACGTTCAAGCATTTCATGTTGAAGCATTCATGTTCAACCATTCATGTTCCAGCATTCACATTCAAGCATTTAGGCTGGAATTCACATTCAACCGTTCACCTTCAAAAATTCACTCTCAAGCTTTCATGTTCAAGCACTCATGTTCAAGTATTAACATTAAAGCATTCCTGCTTATGTATTCACTTTCACGCATACCTGTTTAAGCATTCACCTTCAAGTTTGTCACTATCTATCAAGCACTCACATCCAAGTGTTCATGTTCAAGCATTCAGGTTCAAGCATTAGGCATTCCTTTTCAAGTATTCGCATTCAAGCAGTCACGTTCAAGCAATACACTTTCACGTCCAAGTGCTCACGTTCAAGAGTTCACGTTCAAGCTTTCAAGTTCAAGCATTAATGTTCATGCATCCGTGTTCAAGTATTCACGTTCAAGCTTTCAAGTTCAAGCATTAATGTTCATGCATCCGTGTTCAAGTATTCACGTTTAAGCATTGATGTTCAAGCATTGACATTCAATGATTCAGGTTCCAACAGTCACATTCAAGCGTGTCACTATCCATCAAGCATTCACGTTAAAGCATCCATGTTAAAGAACCCATGTTCAAGAATTCACGTTTAAGCATTTAGGTCCAAAGCATTCACGTTCAAGCGTGTCACTATCTATCAAGCATTCAAGTTCAAGCATTCAAGTTTAAGCATTCATGTTCAAGCATTCATGCCTGAATTAATGTTCAAGAATTCATGTTCAAGCATTCACGATCTAGCATTCGCGTTCAAGCATTCTTGTTCAAGTATTTATGTTCAAGCATTGACGTTCAAGCATTCCCATTCAAGCATTCATGTTCAAGCAGTCACGTTCAAGTATTTTCCTGTTGAAGCATTCACGCTCAAGCATTCAAGTTCAAGCATTCATGTTCCAGCATTCATGTTCAAGCGTGTCACTATCTATCAAGCGTGCCACTATCTATCAAGCATTTACGTTCAAGCATTAATGTTCATGCATCCATGTTCAAGAATCAATGTTCAAGCATTCACATTCAAGCATACATGTTCCAACATTCAGGTTCAAATCATTCATGTTCAAGCATTTACGTTCAAGCATTCAAGTTCAAGTATTCACTTTCAAGCTTTCACGTTCAAACATTAAGCATTCATATTCAAGCATTCATGTTCAAGCATTTAGGTTCAAGCATTCACATTAAATCATGCCACTATTTGTCAAGCATTCACGTTCATGCACCCATGTTCACAGTGGCGGAGCCAGGATTTTTTTGTTGGGGGATTGTTAAGACCTGAAAAGTACAACTTTCCACCCCTTAACTTAATCTCTGTTAGACCCTTAATCATTTAATAAAAGTGTTTTAAGCATGTTAGAGGTAATAAGCAGAGCCAATAAACCCCTAACCATGCAAAGAAGCTCACTGTTGCCCCAAAACTACCTCAGCAGAACAAAGGATGAACTCAGACAGAGAGTTGGCTGAAGCATAGGCACATCCAATCAAGAAGAATGCCTCGCGCAAATGTCGCAGGGTTCGATTGAGCCAGAGATAATGCTTTCGCGCAGTTGTCACGGTCTTCTAGAGGAAGCACAATAACTGGTCGCATAGTTTGCACGCCGTTCTCGCGTGGTTTGGTGCCAAAAAGAATTGAAAAGCAGGCTTTGTGAGGTCCTCGCGAGACTCAGTCTAAAGCATTCGCGCAGTGTCGCGCAGCTCAAAAGAAGAACTGTTAAGCTTCACGCGACTCACTCAGAATAGAGAGCTTTAGGTATTCCTGTGCGCAGCTGTCGCGCAGTGGCCGCGAGATACAGACCTTCAGAGAAATGCTCGTGCGACCCAGAAACTCATGAACACTGCTTCTTCGCGAGGATCTCTCACGAGATTCACCAAGAGACGAACCACGCGAACAATCCCCACGCCATTCAAAGCTGAAAGAGCAATCTCCCGATAGCCATTTGTATTCCGCGATGACAAAAATGCCAATCCCGCGACTGCATGAATTTCAAGTCAATTCAACCCCGTGATGCCAATTCTACCATGCGGAAAGATCTGAAATTATTTCTACCCAGCGAGGATCGAATTCTAAACTTCTCCCCACTTCTGCAAGGGCAATCCGAGAATTTCTAGCAATTAGGGCACGCACTCCAATGCTTCAAACTTCATGCACACACCTCGAGGCATCCAAGGGACAAGAATGGGCAGCAATTACATTGAGAAATTAGGGTTTTCCTAACCCTAATTGGAGGGGAAGCCGACTGCTATATAAGCCTAAGCCTAGCTTAGGTTTGAGGGGGGATATCTTTTTGGGACTTAGCTTTTGTGCTTCTTCTCCAAAAACTAACTGTAGAATTACAGTAGGTTAAGGTTAGGGTTTAAGAGTTTTCTTTTTCCTTTTTCCTTCTCTCCATAGTCCAGCATTTGCTGGCTATGCCTTTTGTATGATTATCTGGTATAGATTTTAATGGAGTTTTTATAATAGGATCTGTTGCATGTATGAGATGTTATTTTTATTGTGAGTTGTGCTGTACAAGGCCTCCATTGCTAAGTTGTTTTGTAAGCAATGGAGGATTGCTTCTAAGGTACTATTTAGATCTAAGTGACCTGTGTGTCCAGGTTAGGCACTTTAAAGACCTTCCCTCACCATAGGACCCACTAAATCTGAATCCCCATGGGAACTGTGCTTGTAGCCTTGTGAACATGGTGGCGGCAGCAATGTTCTTATTCTGTCTTAGCCATTTGTGAGGAGGATAGCCTCTGTGGATAGTCTGTGACCATTCAAGTGGACAGATTATAGCCCTAAGGTGAGGCCAATTCATGGAACTAAGATAGATTCTTCTTCTCTGCACTTGTGCTTGTAGCCTTGTGAGAGATTGTGCAGTGACAGGCTCCCCTATAGTTAAATAGATCCACCATCAGATTGCGGATCTGAGTTGGCTGTAGAGATTGTAGGCTTGTGACTGGATCACTGTAGTCTTTCTAAAGTAGTGATCAGCCATGCTTAAAATCTAATACTCAAACTCTTGCTGGTCCTGTGTGTCCAGGCTCGTGCACTTTGTAGGCCTAGCCCCATACACAGAACTTTAGAGGATGAGGTTCCTATGGATTCTTAAGCTTGTAGCCTGGATGAAGTAGTGCCTACAATGATAAACTTGTTCTGACTCATCTCTAGATTGTTGTTCTCCTATTGGATAGTCTGTGACCATTTGAGTAGACAGGTTATAGCCTTAAGGGATTTGATCATGGCACAGGAGTGAGTTTGATTCTTTCTCCTCTTTGGTGATAATGTAGCCATTGGACAGGATTTCTATAGCAACAGATCTGTGTCTGAGTTATAAGACCCCATCAGATCTGTACCTAATAACATACTTCTCACCCCTTTGATATTTATTTTCTCACACTCCATCCGTTTTCTCAACCCTTTCTATAGTTTAGACATTAGGATACCTTAGAATTTAGATTATAGTGACCCTAAATCCCCTTCCATTTAGGATTGCTAGATCTGGAGAGCCTTCTAAGGATAGTTCCCTTGGATCTTTAGATCAACTTCCCTATGGGACAAACTCTTACTTATCAAAACTTGCTACAACAGGCCCTGTTTCTTACAGGACTGTGTATATTTTAGGCTTGCTGCTCTGTAATCATCACTATACCTTTCACTCATTTTCATTTATCCCATTCTTATCCTTGTCTTCAATAAAGGCAGTAGGAAGCACTCAAATTAGATCAACAGGGATTCCTTATGGTCATGAGATAGTAATAATTGTAAAGAACACTTTAATGGTGTGAGATCAAAGTTTCTAATTTAATGGCAGAAGATTGTTTAAACACTATATGGTGTATGAACATCTGTTAGGAATCATTATCCCTAAAAAGGGCCTGGGAACTGAGAGAAAATTTTGAGATGGGATTTGGGGGAGAGAGAGAGAGAGAGAATTTTGGGAGTAATATTTGGGAAGGGAGAGAGAGAGAATTTTGGGAGTCTATTTAGGTTAAACAATTTGTGGATAAAAAAGTAAGTTTTTAAAATATCTAAAGAAGTTTTGGGATTTGGGGGATCCTTAGTAAAAGATCTTGCCCTTAAAAAGATGGAACTTAAAAGATTTTAAAGAAAAAAAACTTACGATGGGGGATCCTGGGTCCCCCCATTGAACAACGTGGCTCGCCCTTTGATCGCATGTTCAAGACTCCATGTTAAGGCCTTCACGTTCAAGCATTTATGTTCAACATTCACGTTGAAGCATTCACATTCGAGCATTCACGTTCAAGCATTCAAGTTCAAGCATGTCACTATCTATGAAGCATTCACGTTCAAACATTCTAGTTCAAGCATTAAAGTGAAGCATTCAAGTTCAAGCATTTAAGTTCAAGCCATTTACGTTCAAGCATTCATGTCAATGATTCACATTCAAGCATTCATGTTCAAACATTTATGTTAAAGCATTTGGGTCTAAACATTCATGTTCAAGCATTCCTGTTTATGAATTCATGTTAACGCATACCTGCTCAAGCATTAACATTCAAGCGTGTCTCTATCTATCAAGCATTCATGTCCAAGCGTTCATGTTCAAGCATTCACGTTCAAGCATTCAGGTTCTAGCATTAGGCATTCCGGTTCAAGTATTCGCATTCAAGCAATCACGTTCGAGCAATACACATTCACGTCCAAGCGCTCATGTGCAAGCATTCACGTTCAAGCACCCGTGTTCTAGCATTCACGTTCAAGCATCCGTGTTCAAGCATTCACGTTTAAGCATTGATGTTCAAGCATTCACATTCAAGCATTCAAGTTCCAGCATTCATGTTCAATCGTGTCACTATCTATCAAGCATTCAAGTTCAAACATCCATGTTCAAGAATTCACGTTCAAGCATTCATGCTCAAAGCTTTCACGTTCAAAGATTTAGGTTGAAGCATTCACGATAAAGCATTCACGTTCAAGCGTGTCACTGTCTATCAAGCATTCACGTTCAAACATTCAAGTTCAAGCATTCAAGCCTGAAATAATGTTCAAGAATTCAAGTTCAAAAATTCATGTTCAAGCGTTATTGTTCAAGCATTCAGGTTCAGGCATTCATGTTCATGCATTCTGATTCCAACATTGATGCTCAAGCGTGTCACTATTTATCAAGTATTCGCATTTAAGCATCCATGTTCAAGAATCAATGTTCAAGCATTCACGTTCAAGCTCCCATGTTCAAGAATCCATGTTAATGCATACACGTTCCAGCATTCATGTTCAAGCATTCACCTTCAAGCATTTAGGTTTAAGCATTCATGTTGTAAAATTCACGTTCCCAGGTTCACGTCGTGCATTCACATTCTTGCATGTCAATCTCTATGAAGCATTCACGTTTAAGCATTCTAGTTGAAGCATTCAAGCTCAAGCATTCATGTTCAAGCATTCACTTACAAGAATTCACATCCACGCCATTCACGTTCAAGCATTCAGGCATTCATGTTCAAGTGTGTCACTATCTATCAAGCATGCTTGTTCAAGCATTCACGTTCAGGCATTCATGTTCAAGTGTGCCACTATCTATCAAGCATGCTTGTTCAAGCATTCACATTCAAGAATCCATGATCAAGAATCCATGTTTAAGCATTCACGATAGAGCATTCACGATAGAGCATTCACATTCATGCATTCGTGTTCAAGGATTCACGTTCAAACATTCATGTTCAAGCATTCACATTCAACCATTTCATGTTTAAGCATTCACGTCCAAGCATTCTTGTACAAGCATTCACGTTCATGCCTTCATGTTCAAGAATTCATGATCAAGCATTCACGCTCAACAATCACACTATCTATCAAGCATTCACGTTCCAGCATCCATGTTCAAGCGTTCACGTTCAAGCATTTCGGTTCAACCATTCATGTTCAAGCATTCACATGTAAGCATTTCATGTTCAAGCATTAACGTTCAAGCATTCACTTTAAACCATTCATGTTAAAGCATTCACGTTCAAGCATTCATGCGGGATTTCACATTCAAGCATTCACCTTCAAAAATTCACTTCCAAGCTTTCATGTTCGAGCACTCACGTTCAAGGATTCGTGTTCAAGCATTCTTGTCTATGCATTCATGTTCACGCATACTGATTCAAGCATTCACGTTCAAGCGTGTCACTATCTATCAAGCATACATGTCCATGCGTTCATGTTCAAGCATTTGGTGTTCCTATTCAAGTATTTGCATTCAAGCAGTCACGTTCAAGCAATTCACTTTAACGCCCAAGCGCTCATGTTCAAGCATTCACGTTCAAGCTTTCAAGTTCAAGCATTAATGTTCAAACATTCATGTTCATGCATCCGTGTTGAAGTATTCACGTTTAAGCATTGATGTTCAAGCATTCATGTTCAAGCATGCATGTTCTAGCATTCACGTTCAAGCATGTCACTCTCTATCAAGCATTCACGTTCAAGCATCCATGTTCAAGAATTCACGTTCATGCATGTAGGTTGAAGCATTCACGTTCAAGCGTGTCATTATCTATGAAGCATTCATGTTCGAGCATTCAAGCCTGAATTAACGTTCCCTAATTCACGTTCAAGCATTGTTGTTCAAGCTTTCACGATCTAGCATTCACGTACATGCATTGTTGTTCAAGCATTCATGTTCAAGCATTCCTGTTCAAGCATTCCGATTCTAGCATTCAGGTTCAAGCATTCTCGTTCAAGGATCCATGTTCAAGCATTCACGTTCAAGTATTCCTGTTCAAGCATTCCTATTCAAACATTCACATTCAAGCATTCATGTTCAAGCATTCATGTTCCAACATTCATGTTCAAGTGTGTCACTATCTATCCAGCATTTACGTTTAAGCATTCACGTTCAAGCATCCATGTTCAAAAATCAATGTTCAAGCATTCTCGTTAAAGCATACATGTTCCAGCATTTAGGTTCAAATCATTCATGTTCAAGCATTCGGGTTCAAGTATTCACTTTCAAACTTCATGTTCAAGCATTTAGCAATCATATTCAAGTATTCACTTTCAAACTTCATGTTCAAGCATTTAGCAATCATATTCAAGTATTCACGTTCAAGCATTCAGGTTCTAACATTCATGTTCAAGCGTTCACGTTAAAGCATGTCACTATCTGTCAAGCATTCACGTTCATGCACCCATGTTCAAGACTCCATGTAAAGGCAATCCTGTTCAAGCATTCATGTTCAGGCATTGACATTGAAGCATTAACGTTCAAGCGTGTCGCTATCTATCAATCATTCACGTTCAAGAATTCTAGTTCAAGCATTAAAGTAAAGCATTCAACTTCAAGCATTCACGTTCAAGCATTTAAGTTCAAGCCATTAATGTTCAAGCATTCAAGTTCAAGCATTCACATTCAAGCATTCACGTTCAAGCATTCATGTTCTACCATTCATGTTAAAGCATTCACGTCCAAACATTCATGTTCAAGCAGTCATGTTCAACCATTCTTGTTCAAGCATTCACGTTTAAGCATTCTTTTTCAAGCATTCACGTTCAGGTATTCACGTTCAAAAATTCATGTTCATGTATTCAAGTTCAAGCAATCACGTTCAAGGACTGACAATCAAGCACTCCTGTTCAAGCATTCAAGTTCACGCATACCTGTTCAAGCATTCACGCTGAAGCATTCATGTTCAACCATTCATGTTCAAGCATTCACGTTCAAGAATTTAGGTTCAAGCATTAAGCATTCATGTTCAAGCATTCACATTCAAGCTTTGACGCTCCAGCATTCATGTTCAAGCATTCATGTTATAACATTCGCGTTCAACTTCCAAGTTCAAGCATTAAGCATTCATTTTCTAGCATTCATGTCCAAGCATTGACATTCATGCATTCACGTTCAAGCATCCATATACAAGCATTCATGTTTAAGGATTGATGTTCAAGCATTCACGTTCAAGAATTCAGGTTCCAACGTTCCCGTTCAAGCATTTCACTATCTATCAGGCATTCACATTCAAGTTCTCACGTTCAAGCATCCATGTTCAAAAAATCATGTTCGAGAATTCACATTCAAGAATTTACATTCAAGCATTCACATCTAAGCATTCACGTTCAAGCATTCCCATTCTAAGATTCTTGTTCTAGCCTTCACATTCAACTATTTCGTATTCAAGCATTATTGTCCAAACATTCATGTTCAAGCATTCACATTCAAGTAATCATGTTCGAACATTCATGTTCAAGCATTCAAGTTCAAGCATTCATGTTAAAGCATTCGAGTTCAAGCATTTCATGTTCAAGCATTCTCATTCAAGGATTCACGTTCAAGCATTCTTGTTCAAGAATTCACGTTCAAGCATTAACGTTCAAGCATTCATGTTCAGGCATTCATGTTCAAGCTTTCATGCTGGAATTCATGTTCGAAAATTAACTTTCAAGCATTCATGTTCAAGCATTCACGTTCACGCATGCCTTTTAGAGAATTGATGTTCAAGCATGTCACTATCTATCCAGGATTCATGTCCACACGCTCATGTTGAAGCATTCACGTTCAAGCATTAAGCATTCATGTTCAAGCTTTCACGTTCAAGCATTCTTGTCTAAGCGTTCATGTTCAAGCATTCAAGTTCAAGCATTGACGTTCAAGCATTACCGTTCAAGCATTGACGTTCAAGCGTTCATGTTCAAGCATTCCCGTCCAAGCGTTCATGTTCAAGCATTCAAGTTCAAGCACTAACATTCAAGCGTTCATGTTGAAGCATTCACATTCAAGCATTCATGTTCACGTATTCATGTTCAACCATTCATGTTCAAGCATCCATGTTCAAGCATTCATGTTCAAGCATCCATGTTCAAGCATTCATGTTTAAACATTGATGTTTAAGCATTCACATTCAAGCTTTTAGGTTCAAGCATTCAGGTTCCAGCAATCACGTTCGAGCGAGTCACTATCTATCAAGCATTCACGTTCAAGCATCCATGTTCATGCATCCATGTTCAAGCATTCAGGTCCAAGCGTGTCACTATATATTGAGCATTCACGTCCAAGCGTGTCACTATATATTGAGCATTCACGTTCAACCATTCATGCCTGAATTCCCGTTCAGGAAATCACGTTAAAAAATTCATGATCAAGAATTGATGTACATGCATTCATGTTCACGCATTCACGTTCAATCATTCATGTTCAAGCATTCACGTTCTAGCATCCACACTCAATGCATTCATGTTCAAGCATTCACGTTCAAGCATTCAGGCTCAAGCATTCATGATCCAGCATTTACATTCAAGCGTGTCGCTATCTATCATGCTTTCATGTTCAAGCATTGTGGTTCAAGCATTGACGTTCCAGCATTCAAGTTGAAGCTTTCATGTTCAAGCATTCACTTTCAAGAATTCACGTTCAAGCCATTCACGTTCTGGCATTCCTGTTTAAGCATTCACATTCAAGCGTGTCACTATCTATCAAGCATGCTTGTTCAGGAATTCACGTTCAAGCATCCATGTTCAAGAATCCATGTTCAAGCATTCACGTTCGATCGTTGTTATTCACTAAAAAGTACCACTTTTCACCTCTTAACCTACCTTTTGATAGACCTTGAAGTAGACTAATAATTATTTGTTAAGTGTGTTTTGTAGTTAGCAATAATCTATGCAGCTTAATACTAAAACCATACTTTTTGGTCCAAAGAAGAGAGAGAATAAATGCAAGAATGACAGCTGAGCTAAAGCCTAAAGGAACACCTTGGTAGTGCTCACAATGGTGACTTACATACTGGTCATCATTGACCAAAGTCTAGCAGATGGATGAGGTTAGCTGAGAATGGAGAAGACTGCAATAACAGCAAGTGCAATTGTAGACACCCAAATTCGGCCCAAGGCCCGGTCAATCTATACTCCGAGAGAGATGTTCCAATGTGCCTCCGATGGCACCCCTGAACCCTTAGGAATCCACCCAGACCTTTAGGAATCACCCCTGAACCCTTTAGGAATCACCCTGAATCCTTTAGAACCATTCCCCAACCCTTAGAGATCACCCCTAAACCCAAGATTCCCTTCCCATACCTAACTTGAACCTTTCTGAGCAGTTGATGGGAGAGGAGCTACAAATTTTTATACAGACCACCATCATGGATGAGCCATATACCATTAGAAAGAGGACTTCTCCAGCTTTCCATCAAATCAAAGATCACCCAATTTGGAGCTATGGTTCAAAGATTATGACCGATTGAAGTTTCACATAAAATCATAAAAATTTTGCTCAGGCGTGTCTATTACATACGCCCAACCAATTTAGCCCTAGATTAGTCAGGCATATATATTATATATGCCTGCTATTTTGGGGGAAATTTGGCCGGGCGTATATAATATATACACCCAGCATAGGTGGGACCCACCACGGGCTTCATCTTCCCAAAACTCCCCTGATTTTCGTGGAATTCACTGTTCCTAAACAAGGCGTATATAATATATACGCCCATCTTAGCTATAGTAACTGTCATCAGTTGCTCAAATTTCCTTCATCTAGTTTGATCCTTTGACCATCCCCTTAGTTAAGGTGGGTGTCTTGAGGTTGGTTGCACCCCCATTGAGCTTATTGGCAACCCTTAAGTCACCCATGGTCTCACCCCATCATCTGCCATTAAAATCAGTTTCCCAAAACCCTAGGACCTTGAAAACCTTAGATGGGGGATTACCTAATTTCTAAACCAATTAGCTCTTAAGTAAGCCCCCAACCCATCCCTTCTCTATAAATAGAGAGGCCCCCCTCTTCCCAAAGGGTTGAAAATTTGGTTGAAAGATTAGAGAGTGCTTAAGAGAAAACCCTAGTGAGAGAAAATGCCAATATTTTTCCAGAATTCCAGCATACATATTTCATCTATTTCAGTCCATTTCCACCATTAGATCACTCCCTTTAGCTAAAGCCTAGCCTTTAGCCTCACCTTACACTTCCTATTTTACTGAATCCTAGTGTTAGAATCCATTTCCATACCGTTTAAGCCATCGGAAGCACGCCAAAGTGAAGATCTTCCACGGTGCAACAAGGGCCCGTGAGCTCCGGCTCACCCCTCTCTTCGTCTACCTTCTTGGTGTCTCCTCCGTCCAAGGATTCAAGCTGTTACGCCGCCGAAATTTTAGTTTGGCTCAAAGCTTGATAGGACCGTATTGCCCTCGGGCAAAGGGGAAACTCCGCCCTTTTATTTTCATTTTTGGCCATAGATAGAGACCGCTACCCTTCGCGATCGATAACCGAAGCCCCTACCCTAGAGCCTTTGGCAAAGACCAGTAAACCAGAGTCATATTTAGCACTTCGGTGCTTAAAATATCGATTTGAAGGTTTCCCGGGTCACGAAAAGCTCCGAGTGGCGACTCTATATTTCATGCAAAGCGAGCGCATCGCCGTGACGGGTTCGAGAGGATCCATGGTCGCACATATGGCACTCTGCTGGGGATATCACCCTAGCGCTTCCCCTCTTGTTGGCCTTGCTTTTTTTGTTACTAACCATTGTTGTTTTCTTCTTATTTTCTGTTGCTTTTTTTATATTTTTGTTATTTTTACTAACGTACTCACCCCTACGATTCAGTCCTTTAAGTGCCTTAGCCGATTGGCGGGCCTACGTGCACCTTTAAATTTCTGTTTTTTTTATTCTTGTCATTTAGGCCGCCTTAGCCATTTGGCGAGCCTACTTGCGTACTTTATTTCGGTCATCATATCTCACCTTTGAACGCCAGCCCGTTGAGGCAGCACGGGCTTGTCATCCCCGACCCATTTTTTTGGACTTAATTTCACTCCCCTTTAAAAAATTTTTAATTAAAAGTGAACCAACAGTGTGGGGACATAATTGAATTTATTTTTGCATTTTTGGGTAGCTTTCGGGGGGTTTAGGCGTAAATATATTTTACCCGGTTCCCAGTAAGGCTGCAGCCCTAGTGGTGATGATCCTGAAAAGAACCACCCCTTCCAGTACTTGAGAAGGCGTTTGCGTCGGAGGTATATCGGTTGGGTTGCCAATTCCGATCAAGCCGTAAAACCCGAATTGGTGATAGCATAGACAACCCAAAATTCAGCCGTGTATCCCTAGGAAATGGAAAGGAGGGACCCGATAACATACACAGTAGTCCCCGGGAGCATTTATCCCAAGAAACCAGTTCAAAGACCCCCATTTGGGCTTCTTTGTTCCTTTGTCAAAACTTCACGACAGCTGTTTTTGCGGTATATAATATATCGCCAAGAAAAAATCCCAGATTTACTCGGTATATAATATATCGCCAAAACCCCCAGATTTAAGCCAGGCGTATATCATATATACGCTCGGCAAAATCTGCCTTTTTTGGTTAGGGGTGCATAACATATATGCCTAGTGTATATTGGGTCACAGCAACCCGATCTAAGGCCCAATCCACCACCCCAACTCCCCGATTAGCAGTATTAGTGCCCGTAGTAGCCTCCCGCATTCTATAACGCCCAACCTGCCCAGCCAAAGGATGGCAACTTCTTATTGATTTGCTTCGGGAGATTGGGTCATTTGCGTGAATTCCTTCGCCTTCAATAGAACGAAAGGGTTCCCTTTCGCTTCTTCCGAAGTATGTCGGATCCTGCTGTGGGACCTACTAAAGGTACATATATCACCCGAAACGGGAGTTGACCTTGGGCACCAAGTCATCATTCTAGGTAGAGGGGAGTTAATTTCCATTAAAAAAAAAAAGAAGAAAAAGAGAAAAAGAAAATCCCTCATCTTCAAAAAAATCCACCTTAAAAAAAAACAAAAAACAAAAAACCACAAAAAAAAAAATCATCTCCAAAAAAAAAATCATCATCATTTTCCAAAAACCAAAGAAAAAACACAAAGAAAAGCAATCAAAATATATCTTGGTGTGACCGTCACTACGGCAACCTCAAACCTAGCCCGTAGAAGGAAAACCAGGAAGGTATTCGGCCCTTATCCGAGACATCGATACAACACTCGTCAACAGATCATGTCAAGAGTCAATACATCCCCACTGTCATCCCCATCCCATTCCCATGTAGGAGAAGTCCCGATCTCCGACACCTTCACCCAAACCCGGTTCGATATCACGAGTCCCTTTGGGGCACCCGTGTTCACATCCACCCCATCCCCCTCATTCTCCCAACATACCCCCTTTTCATCCCCTACTAAAACCCCTCATTTCCCAACCAACCCATACATCCCCATCTCCCATCCATACACCCTTACCGCTCCCCATACTCCCAAAGACCCCATAGGGAGCCCCATCCCCCCGCTCCTTTCCACCTTCGATCCATCTCATGACCCGTGCCCTCTTCATCGCACATCCCATCCACCTCATCTCACATGCCATTCGCACCACATGGCCCATCCACAGCCCAACATACCCCCCCATTTACCCAGGTCATACCCAACTTTTCCCAGGATATGAACAATAACCCACCATCTTCCATAGCCATACACCCATACCCCCATGCAGGGTCATGCCCAATTTCTCCCAACCCACTCCATCATTAAGTGAGCCATCAGCCCCCAATCTCACACCTGAATCCATACCCTCAATGGAGGACATGAGGCGATGTCATACATGTGCTTCTCGAAACCCTACATTTCAAACCCCGCATCCAAATCTCCAAAACCTCCATACCCCATTCCCTCCTAGCCATGCCCAACCACCCATCGTCCATACCTCCCAAAATCCCCCACCTCAATTCCAGGCCCAAACCCACACAAATCCATGGGCCCCAGCCCATATACCTCTAGGGCCATGGGCCCAAGTCCAAGCCCATCAGACCCAGGCTCATGCCCCCCAAATCCCATGGGCCCAAGCCCATCAGACCCAAGCCCAGGCCTAAAATCCTCAAGGCCCATGGACCCAAGCCCATCAGACTCAGGTCCAGCCCAAAATCCTCAAAGTCCATGGGCCCAAGCCCAAACCCATCGTGACCAGGCCCAAGTCCAAGCCCCCTAGGGCCTTTGGACCCAAACCTATCAAGCCCAAGCCAGGGCCCATGGACCAAAAGCCCACCCCTCATGACCCATTAGCCCAAACCCAACGAGGCCCATTGGCCCAAAGTCATACCCACACCCAAGCCCAAGGCCCATCAATCCAAGCCATCCAAAACCATCAAACCCAAATCCCTCAAACCCAAGGCCCATCCACCCACGCTCATCAAGGCCCATTCACTAACCCCATACCCCCCCACCAGTACCCTTCATTCACCTATACCCCTTTCGCCCCCATCCCGCCTCCAACAGGAAATCCAATCCATCCCATTCCTCAAACCCACAACATCCCACCACCTCAACCACACCCCCTCACCCCCAGAATGTGCACCCAACTCAGCACATCATTTACCCACAAATCGCTCATCCATTTATCCCTTCTCACCCCCTACAAACCCTATGGCCCCACCTAGTCATCCAACCCCCCACCCCCCCAGTCCAAATAGTAGAACTCGCCCCTCACCAAAACCATGACCAATAGTACGAGGAGAATGAGATCCGCAACAGTGGAGGAGTTGCCAGCTTCAACCCTCTCGGGCCTACCATCATCACACCTAGGGTCAAACCAAATAAGGCAAGGCAGGTCCCCACTGACCTCAAAAGAACAGCAGTTGAAAGAACAAATAGAAATAATACAGAAGCAGCTGATGAAGATGGGAGGAGTAGAACTACATTCAACAGACTTTTCAGACTTATGTCTGCTCTCTGATGTCCCCCTACCATAGAAATTCAAGATGCCATTGTTAGATAAGTATAATGGCACTGGCAACCCCATCGCCCACTTAAAATCTTACTGTGGGGATATGTGCCAATATGGCGGAGATCAGTGACTCCTCATCAAAGTGTTCCAAAAAAGTCTAACGAGCCCAGCTCTGAGATGGTTCACATCCCTAGAGCCATCTATGATAAAAACTTGGAAGGATCTGACACACTTATTCCAAGAACTGTATGTCTATAACATGGACATAAAGCCAAGGAAGTCAGATTTAGCCCGTCTAAAGCAAAGACATGATGAAACATTCAGTACTTACTTGAGAAGGTGGAGGGCATTGGCCGTTCAGGTAACTCACCGGATTCCCGATGATGAGCAGATTGAATTGATAACCAAGGGAGCCCTCCCAGTCATAGCAGATTTTTTAGTATATCAGCAGTAGTCTAGTTTTGCTGATCTGGTCCGAAATGCCAATCGTTGCAAAGACGCCATTAGAGAGGGCAAGTAAGGAAGGAATGTGGCTGGGCCACCGGGTTCAAAAGTCAATTAAGAATTGAAAGAAGACCGAATGCAGTGCATGTAACATTGTTTACCCTCAGGCCAATACCAATGCCCCCCCGATACAGCTCCAAGTAACACAACCACCCCGGCCCGTTTCGAGCAAGCACCAAGGCCAAGCAACGGACCAAGAGCCCCGTTTACCTAGGAGCAGATGAAACCACGATTTGAACGAGTGTCCACACCGTTGGGGCAATCCTTGAGTGTCTTATTGTCGGTATTGCTACAGAAAGGCTTGGTCAATTTACTCCAACCTCGCCCGCCACCCCATCCCATACTGAGGAACTATGATCTGAATCTGCATTACAATTTCTACCAGGGACCGGGTCACCCTACGGACCAGTGCTTCCCATTAAAGCACACGGTCCAAGATCTGATAGAGGCGAGAAAAAACACTCCCCCGCCACTTCCTCAAGGGTAGAACTAGAATATCCATCAAGCCCCTCTGCCACCACACCTAGGAGGCCCCAGGCCTAACATTCATTGGATAGAGGAGGAAGAAGAAGAGTTTGACCCTTCAAATTATATCAGTAATTAGGAGGAGTTTTCACTCCCCAGGTCGAACGAAGATGAACTATTTGTTGGGGTGATCGAGCCGTTGTATCTGGCTGATTATTTCCCCGCACCAGCATACCAACAAGAGCCCTTAGATTTAGGGCAATATTTTTCCACTCCTGCTCCCGCCTATCAAATCCAAACGGGCACAACCCCGCTGCAATCATACACATATCCATCCCACGCCCAATTTACCCCATACACCCCTCCGTCACACCCAAATCACCCCATACCATACACAACTCTGCCATCCCCGTATCATCCTATCCCATACACACCCTCAAATCTCTCCACCCAATACACTACTCCGCCATCCCCAAGTTACCCCATTCCATACACACCTTCAAATCCCACCACCCAATATACCATCCCCCCACCCCCAAATCGCCTCGCTCCATGCACAACTCCATCATCTCCAATCTATTCCATTTCATCCACAAACCCATCATCATCCCACCATGCCACCCCCTATACAAATCCTTCATATCCCCCTATTCCACCCACTACCCCGCCATGTCCCAATCATCCCGCTCCATGCACAACTCCATCACCCCTAATTTACCCTACGTCATCCACGAACCCGTCATCGTCCCACCATGCCACCCCATATACAAACCCTTCATATCCCTATCACCCCGCTCCTCAGATGTCTCCCCATCCCTCCATCTCAGTCACACTCCCGCCATCCCTTCATATTTTGGCCCCAATCCAACTCCACACCCAAGCAAGCAACCCTCACCCAATCCCCTTATCACGCGCTCCCAATCACCACTGGTCTTACCAAGCCCAGGCAATACCCGTACCTGCCCCCCTGCACCCTCAATTTCAACCCCGCCAACTCCCACCACTAACATTCTGCCCCCTATTAGAGTCAACCTGGTGGGACCCGAGAAACTGGCGTGTCCAACCTAATCCACCCCAGAATTACCATGCACTCCTTTCCTTATCCCAAACCCTATGACCCACATCAAGTGCCATTAAGCTATGAAGACAGACATGAATGCTTTGGGTGCAACCAAGAGGAGGTCATTGAATTTCTTACCCTGCCAGTCAATTTCTACACGTAGGAAGCATCAACATCGTTAGAGAAGAGAAGAAGAAAGAATAGGCCACAGGGAATCCCTTTGAAAAAATGGCCAGAGAGCACATACTAGAGACACAGCTCAAGAGAACACCCGCACATATTACTATGTGGGATTTGTTAATCACGTCCCGGTCCACTTCCAAGCCCTAATGGGAGCACTCAAGGACGCACATGTCTCCACCCGCGTAACTCTAGATGAAGTAGGAGAAATAATAGGGCAAGTGTTGGCCCTAAATTCCATCTCATTCACTGATGCGGACCTACCAATCGAGGGGAATGACCACTCTAAGCCCTTGAATATAACAGTGGAAGTAGGAAACTTGGTGGTGCCGTTGGTCCTAATAGACAGCGGGTCATCATTGAACGTATGCCCTTTAAGGACGGCAATCAAAATTGGTGCAAACCCCGACACCTTCCGGCCATCCATATCAAGCGCCAAGGGATTTGACAACACAAGAAGAGAAATCATAGGAGAAGTAGACCTCGACCTGATCCTCGGGCCGCAAACCTTCACCATCCCCTTTTAGGTGATGGACATCAAGTCTACTTTCAATTTGCTATTGGGCCGGCCATGGATACATAAGCTCGGAGCAATACCATCTACCCTGCACCAAAAGCTCTGATTCATCTCAGAAGGAAAAATTGTCACCATCTTGGGTGAGAGTAGAGAAGACAGGGAAAGAAGCACTCTGCACATTGAGAATCCAAAAGTGCTGAACATATCGCACACAGCAGAGGATGCCAATCTTCACTGATTCGAGTATGACTTCTCAGCCGTCACCCTCAGACTAACTAAAAAGACCCTGGATAAAATTGGAGGAGGAAAGGACGCAGCTAAGATCATGCTCCATGATGGGGCCATCAAAAGGGAAAGGGGCCCACGCCCAAGGAAGAAGAGACCCGTGAAGGCCAAAGGGTAACAAACTAAATTTGGCTTAGGCTCTGAGTGCCTAGAGAAGAAGAAGTCGAGAGGCCAAGGAAAGATGAGAGCTCAGGCAGAGGAATCGCCAAGGCTAGGAATCATCTTGGAAGAGGAACTCACACCGCCCCCACATCCGTGAAACCTTTGTGAGCGCCGGGGTAGTAAAAATTGATCTAAATGGGGAGACGAGGGTTACCCCACATAAGCTTGCTTCTGTCCACCCCACCAATCCCTACATCATTCCTCCAGACTTCGAGATGGACTTAGCCGCCCTTTCCTTATTTGAGGAAGAAGTTCCCCGGTCCACCCATCGATCCAGCACCAGCCACCCTGGGCCCATCCTAACCATAGAGGACAGGGTCCCAGAGGATCCCTCTGTAAATATGTTGAGGGAGGAACTGCAAGAGCCTACTGATGTCGCTCCCAATCAAAGAGGTAAAGGCCAAGCCTCGCAGGTGAGTAACTGGGCATCCTTGCCCCAACTCCTGGGAGCTGCCAAATACCGTGAAAACGGCACCGACTCCCCAAAAAAAAACAACCTGTAAAAAGTGAGGTTAGCCTCTGGACCACTCTACCTTGTATATATAGAGATCCACCTCGCCAGGGGCTGACCTCCAAAAAAATGCAAAAGACCATAAAAATAGAAAAAATACCAATTCCAAAAATATTGTCCTTTAAAATTCCCAATAAAATTAAAATTAATGTCGTGATACCCGTCCCACGTGAAGCCAACCCCAACCCATCTCTCTGCCATGATTCAATCGCTTAAGGTTATAACCTGCCCACTCAAATGGTCACAGACTATCCCATAGGGGAACCACAATCCAGGGATGGGTCAAAACAAAATAAGTTAATCATTGTAGGCACTATTTCATCCAGGCTACCAACTCAAGAATCCATAGGGAACCTCAACCTCTAATGCTCTATGTGTGGGGCTAAGGCTGTATAGGACCATGATAGCCCAGACACATAGGACCAACAAGAGATTGAGTACAACCTTCGATCAAGTTGTCCATTGCATGAGTGAGGCTACAATGGTCCAGTCATAAGCCTATAATCTCTATAACCAGATCAGATCCAACATCTGATGGCGGATCTATACAAATATAGGGGAGTCTGCCTCCGTACAATCTCCCACCAGGCTTCTACAAGCTCAAGTGTAAAGAAGAAAGATCCATCTTAGATCGGTGGATTAGAATCACCCTAAGGCTATAACCTGTCCACTCAAATGGTCACAGACTATCCTAGAGGCTATCGTCCTCACGGAGCCCAAGATAAAACAAGAATATCGCTGCCACCACCATGGTCACCTGGCTACCAGCTCAAGCTCCCATGGGGATTTCAGATCTAGTGGGTCCTGTGGTGGGGCTAAGGCTGTATAGGACCATGATAGCCCAGACACACAGGTCACTTAGATCTGAATGGCCCTTAGAATCAGTCCTCCATTGCCTTGAAACACAGCCAAAGCAATGGCAGATCACAAGGCATCAGCCTTTCACAGAGCATCTCACATTCAAACACAAATCCAATAGAGTACAAATCCTATTACAAAACTTTCATTGATCTAGTTCAAAAAGCATACAAAGACATTGCCAGTAAGTGCTGGACTATGGAGAGAAGGAAAAAAGAAAAAGAAAACTATTTACAGCTACAAAAAGAAAAGCAAAACGATCTCAGATCAAGTCTCCAAGAAATGAGATGTGTTCCCAGCTATTCCAGGATGTAGAAAGAAAAGATGGTCCAAGCCCCCCCTAAACCTAAGCTAAGCATGGGTTTTTATAGCAGTGGTGTGGCAGCGCCTTAGGGTTAGGAAACCCTAATTTTAAAGATGCCACATGGCCGAATAGTGATCCTTCGATGCCTTGTGGTGCGTGCATAGAGATTTGAGCATGGGAGTGCGTGCCATAATCGCTGGAAATTCCTAGAAGGTCCTCTGCTGAAGAGATGGAAGTTTGAGGTTCAGAGCTTCGCTAGGTAGCCATTGTTTCCCAGACTTGTCTCGTGGTAGCTTTGCTCTTCGCTAGGATGATTTGATATTAAAACTTCAACCGTCGCGATGTTGGCTTGGTTTGTTCTTCAGGCAGTCGTGAGGTTGAGTAGACATCAAAGCCTCCGATGTCGCAGGGTTGGGATTCAAGCAGTCATGAGGTAGCTGCATGATCGTTGGGTTGATCTTCGCGAGGACAGATTTGAATAGCACGAGAACTTCGCGAGCACTTCTCTTCACTGGACTTCGCGAGTTACCTCGCGAGGCTTTAATGAGTTCTGAACTGCGCGAGGTTCCATGCCTTAATTGATCTTTGCGAGGATGGCTTTGCCTTCGCAAGGATGCTTTCTTCTTGAATGACGTGAGAACTACATGAGGAGTTCTCTTCTGATAATTGCATCTCGCGGCGACTGCGCGACAGCTGCGCGAGGAGTCTTCTGAAGCTCTCTCTTCTCTGCCGTTCTGAGCGAACTGCGTGAGGTTGACAGACGTTTGCTTTGAATCATGCGAGATCTACTCTTGAGCTTCACGAGAGATGCGCGAGTTTGTGCTTCTGAAGCTCTTCAGTCAATCATCTGTGCGAGAAGTTGTTGTAGAGTCTTTGGATGCTCAGTTGGACTGCGCGAGGCATATTTCTCTTAAATCCTCTAAAGCTTGGGTCAGCTGCGCGAGGCTCATTTTAGGTCTAGATTCAGAGTTCATCCTTCTAAGGGGCTTCTGGTGCAAAAACTGGCTCCTTAGCAGGATTCCTGGCCTTATTTCACTACTGGTTATTACCTACATAAAACACTTTACAAGAACTTATTAGGTGGCTATGGGTCTAATCAAAGGTTAAGTTAAGGGGTGAAAAGTGGTACTTTTCAAGTCATAACAAACACCACCTTAGGGTTATACTCTGTCCACTCAAATGGTCATAGGGTATCCGATAGATCTGTCCATTCCACAGAGATCTGAGAAAGAATATGTAAATTGTTGCTACCACCATGGAGTCCCAGGGCTACGAGCTCTCCAGATCTGGCTACGGATCTGGCTTGCTATCCATGGGTCTATCAAACTAAGGGTAATCAGATGGTAAACAATAGATCTATTAGAAACTTAATGGGCTAGTCCCAAAGCATAGATCCTATAGACATTTACGGAAAACATAAGATCTATAGATTTAATTAGTCATTAAAACAACAATCCATTGATAAAAGAAAAACTGACAATGAACTGTCTCAAGGCTGTAGCCTGTACACAACTGCCCATCCAAAAGATCCCAATGTGTATAAAGCCTATTACAAAACTATAATAAAACTAAACCTAGCTGCTTATAAAAGGATTAGCCAGCCAATGCTAAACTAAGAGAGAAGAAAAATAAAAAAAGATGATCAAACCTAACCCTAGCTCTGGAACTCTCAAATTTACATAGGATAAAGGAAAGATGAAAATACTAAGCTCTAAGTACAACTTATATACTTTGTCTCTAAGGCCTTGGCTAAAAAGAGAGTAACCCTAATTTTTCCAGCAGATATGGCACTATTACGACCCTTGAATGCCTTGAGATGTGCGCCTTAAAATCTCCACCACGGGAAGCGTGCCCTAGCCTTGGGAAATTCCTAAAAGGTCCTTGAGTTGGGGTTGAGAAGTGGAGAGCTCGAGCTTCGCGGGGCTGGCATCTGCATTAATTCATTCGCGGAGTTACAGAGCCTTTGCAGAGGAGCATTTGGATTAGGAGGATTGTTCACTCGCACAGTAGACTCTTAGTGGATCACACAGTTGCTTTTTGTTGTAATGCTATTGCGGAGGTGATTTTGAATGCCTGGATTTCTCGTACAGTAGAGCTTTTGATGTTCTCTCTCATTGGATACTCGCGCCGGTAGGCTCCGGCTCTCGCATAGTAACTGGTTAGGCTTCAGAGTGCACAAGAGTTGTATGAGGAATATTCTAGGCATCTCTCTCTTCCAGGGTTTCACGAGAACTCTGCGAGGTGATAAATTGTTCTTTATGCATATGGACTCGCTATGTTCTGCGCGTAGCTGCTTTAAGGCTCAATCTCTATGAGAGCTTCGCGAGCACAAATTCTGAGGGTTTTAAGACGCAAGATCTTTGTGATGTCTTTACTGCTCTCCTCTTGACTGCGTGTCCCATCTATGAGAGGGTAGCTTTCACTGCATCCTTAACTCCATGAGGGAGCTTCTTAACTCTGCGAGATGATTCTTTTGATCCTTTGATGCCTTGCACTTGCTGTTGTTGCAGCTTCCTCCATTCTCAGCTAACTTCTTTCATCTGCTAGACATTGGTCAATGATGACCAGCAAATGAGTCACCATTGTGAGCACTACCAAGGTATTTCATTAGGCTTTGGCTCAGCTGTCATCTTTACATGTTTTGTTTCTCTTTTTTAGACTAAAAAGCAGAGATTTTGTATTTAGCTACACAGTTTATTACTAACTAGAAAACACACTTAACAAATGATTATTAATGAGCTTCAAGGTCCAACAAAGGCTAGGTTAAGAGGTGAAAAGTGATACTTTTCAATTAATAACACACCCTAAACCTAATCTTTGCTAGTCCCTGAGCAAAGGAAAAATTAAAACAACTACTCTAAGAATTTAAATGCGTCTTTTATAGGGAACACAGATACATGTAGCTTATGCATCAAGCCTTTTAAACCCCTAGGTGATCCCTAGCGGAGGAGTGAAGTCTCCTGAGAGTTTTCAATGAAGATACCCATAAACTTCTCAATAAAATAGTTAGCAAAAGTGCAAAATTATCAAGTCAGCTATCAAGAAACAGAGCATTAGTTCACCTTTCATTCAAAAAAAAATATGAGGAATTTTAACATATGATTTGCACGTACATTTAATCACTACAACTTTTACATAGATGTACATCATTTCCAATTAGCCCACAATAAGGGAAAACATCACATGTAGGTCAGTATTGAGCTCATCATTAATTCAAAAATTAGATTATAAGCCATGCCCAATACATTCAACATCAGACCCAATGCTCACCAGGGCACTCTCACAAGTAACTTTGAGGGTTTTCATTTTCTCTCAAGCTCAAGACCAGTTACAGGCCCCAAATGGGTCTGTAAGCATGAGCATAGGTAAAGCATCTAAGTTCTAGCATCATTGGCTAATCCTCACCATAGATTGGACAACTCTTTGTCTCTGCATGATAGCTCATTCAACTTTGGATCACAGGGTCATTTGACTGGGTTGTAATGTGGCTTATGAGATAGGTTATAAAGAAGGGAAGGTTGAAAAGGGATTCAAAATTGAGAAATCAGTAGGTGAAGGAAGGAGGTGATTCATGACTTCACCTTCTTTAGTTCAACACCTTTTATTTTCTTTAAAATTCTTCAGAGTTGAAGTGGCCAGCTTCTCCTCTTATTTTTTTTATTTTTCCAATGAACTTTTCCACTTGACTCCTCTCTTATTCCTCTCCATTATTGCTTTTCTTTCTTTTAGGTGCATTTTTCTTTTTATTTCTCTTTTTATTTTTGTTTTTGCTTTTCTAAATTACCACCTCTCTCCTCAGCTGCTACACTACTAAGCTTTAGGTATCTCTTCTTCATTCACCTAATGTGGATCCTATCTTGTCCATCTTCAGCTCCTTCTCCTTTACCTTCTGAATTCTCAAAGTGAGGGTAGATTTGAATCAGGTCCATAGGTTCAGGTACAAGTACTCAGGTGTATTTTGAAGAAAAATTGGAAATTAAGGCTCAAAAGGTGTGAAAACAAGGTTAGTTGATTAGGATTTGGTCTGTTTAAGCTCAAACTGTCCAAGAGAAGGCCTTGATCCTTTCGTAGGTGTCATGAGTGCTGTCATTTGTTTCAACTTGGAGGTGCCTAACTTCTAATGAGGGCATTGACTCAGCCAGTCTTTAGAGCTAAAAGAATTGCCTCAATCACTCCTCAAAGGAAGGAATTTTTTTTTTTTTAGGCCCAAATCTCACTAGTTATGGTCATCCATTGAACTCTTAGGCATGTCCTTACATTTTTCTCTCTTTAATGATTCACTAAGTACTGATACAAGTGAGTTTTCTTGGTGTTCACATTATGAAAATGCTAAAATTTAAAAGCGTGTAATGCCTAAAGGTCTACAAAATTTTTAATTTTCTCATTTTTATGATTCTTAAGTGAACATGACTCCATTTCTATCTTACTCACTTGATTTTGCTGCACTTAGGTTAACTATTTTATTGGCAAGTCCTGCCACACCCCGAAACCTATGAGGAGCAGTGTCCTCACTGATTCAAAGGTAGATGTAGATGTGAGACAGGCTCAAAATAGAGGTATTAAAAGAAAAGAAACCTCAGGAAAGAAAAACAAATAACACACAACAAACACACGAATAGACAAACAAAAATAAAGAAAGACGGTGAAGTAATCAACACATAAAAAAAAGAAATTTCATTGAGATGCAAAAAGATTGCTACAAGGTGTTAGGAAGAGATCCTAACTAAGTACATAAAAAGTATAAACCTAAAGAACTTCGTGTCACATATTAGCAAATCATCCTGTAAAAAAAAAATGGTTCTCCCTCCTGGCTCTAGGATATCCTCATACATTTATCAACAAACACACACAGCAAATTCAGAAGACAAATATTCACATGCATTCAATCACAAAATGCAAACACAAATAAAGCAACATAAGCAACTCATCATCACACTAAAACACAACTAACAGATTTCTAAAGAACACAAATCAAAACAAAATTTTTCATACATATGGTACACTTATTACCAATCTTTGGATCACTGAGCACTAGCTTCCTCCTGAGTAGAGGATGCAACACCAATCATATACTGACCTTTTAGATTTGTCAAGGGTTGACTAGGCAATTTTTCTTCCTCCCTTCTATTCAAAGAATTGCAAATTTGGCCCGGTCCTCAATCTTCTTAATACTCTATCCATGAGAATTAACAGTCTGTATCAGGTTCCCCAAATTTTGTATTGAAGCCAGCATCTGCTCTTCAAATGAAGAGGATCTGGGCTATTGTGGTGGCATGGCCAACTGGTTAGACTGTGGGTCAGGTAACAAAAAAATTTTCCTTGGTGGTTAACCTTGATTAAACTAGTGTTGGGGTCTGTAAGGAGCTACCACTTGCTGCTGCTAGGGTTGTGGATATGAATCTTATCTCCTCCTCAGGTTTTGGTGGTTCCTCCAAGAATACCCAGTAGGCGTTGCTCAAAAGTTTGAGCAGCATTGGCATGCTCCATAACAAAATCAAGAATCTGCTTGGCAGATAGACAATCATGAATAGAATGTGTGGGAGATTGACATATCAGACATGCTTCCTTCACCTGTGCAACCATCCGGGGCTGCATCACATTCATTAATTTGTCAAATTTTAAGGACAAATTGTCCACCAACCTCTCCAAATCACCTTGCACCTTTACTTCATATATTCTACCTCTAGGAGTAGCCTCTTTCACCATCTTAGCTGGGGTCTGGCTATCATTGCGTGACAGAGACTCCTGCTGCATGGAATTCTACTTCCTCAGCTATCTTAGAGAGGTAGCTACCACCATAGGAAGCATCCACCATATTCCTGCTCTTGGAATTAATTCTTTGGTAGAATACTTGCACTAGTTGCCACATTAAAATTTGGTGGTGGGCGCATTATTTAACATCTCCTGGAATCTTTCCCAAGCTTCATAAAAATCCTCAGTTGAGAACTGAGTAAATGACAGAATACTTGTCCTCATTTGGCTGGTTTTGTTCATGAGAAAGAATTTGGCCAGCAATTTGGTTTGAAGGTCACTCCATGACTGTATGTTGTTAGATGGGAGCTTTGACAGTCATGTGTTTGCTTTGTCCTTTAGTGAAAAAGGAAAAAGCCTCAGTTTAGT
This sequence comes from Chloranthus sessilifolius, assembly GCA_021018995.1. NCBI lineage: Eukaryota > Viridiplantae > Streptophyta > Magnoliopsida > Chloranthales > Chloranthaceae > Chloranthus > Chloranthus sessilifolius. Next base: position 121,195,273 of record CM037584.1, on the reverse strand, counting down.
GGCTTTAGGTCCCAAGCCAGCTGTTATTCTCTAAAAAGTACCACTTTTCACCTCGTAACCTAGCCTTTAATGGACCTTGAAGCCCACTAATAATCATTTGCTAAGTATGTTTTGCAGTTAGTAATGAAATGTGCATCTTAATACAAAACCCTAGCTTTTTGGCCCAAAGAGAGAATACAAGCAAAGATGACAGCTGAGTCAAAGCCTAATGGAACACCTTGGTAGTGCTCACCATGGTTACTCATTATTGCTAATCATCATTGACCTAAAGTCTAGCAGATGACTGAAGTCAGCTGAGAAGGAAGGATGCTGCAACTGCAGCAAGTGTAGTGCAGCAGAGTGTCAAGAAGCAGACCTTGCAGAGTTGAGAAGCCTCGTCGCGAAGCTAAAGATGTAGTGGAAGAAGCTCTCCCGCAAATAGGCTGCGCAGTTAAGACAAGAGCTGTAAAGACATCGCAAAGATCTCGTGGGGTAAAACCTTCGAAATTTATAGTCGTGAAGCTCTCGCGAAGATCAAGCCTAAAAGCAACCGCGCAAAGAAACCAACTAGTCCATATGCGTAGAGAACAAAAAGTCACCTCGCGGAGTTCTCGCGTGGACCTGGAAGAGAGAGACACCCAGAATTCCCCTTGCATAAATCTCACACACTCTGAAGCCTTATAATCTACCACACGAGCGCAGGAGCCCACCTATGTGGGCACTTAGCGAGAGAGAGCTCTGAGCTCTCATCGTAAACACCTCGCTCTCCGGATCATCTCCGCTGATGCAAGCAACTACACAATTCACTAAAGGTTTATTACACGAATGAGCCATTCCCATCAGCCAAAGGCTACTCCACAAAAGCAAAGCAACTGCGCGAGTAAACTAAAACATCTGCCAGCCCTATGAAGTGCGAGCTCTCCACTTCTCAGTTTAACGCAGGGACCTTTTGGGAATTTCCCAAGGCTAGGGCACACTTCTCGAGGCATAGATTTCAAAGTGCACATCTCAAGGCATTCAAAGGTTGTAATAGTGCCACGTCTGTTGGAATAATTAGGGTTAATCTCTTTAGAGCCAAGGCCATTTTGACAGAGTATATAAGTTGTACTTAGAGTTTATTATTTTCATCTTTCCTTCATCCTCTACCGACTGAGAGTTCTAGCAGGCTAGGGTTAGGATTTGATCACCACTTTTCCTATTTCTCTTCTCTCTTAGCTCAGTACTTCCTGGCTAATCCCCCTATAAGCAGCTAGGTTTAGTTTTGTTTTAATCTTGTAATAGATTTTGTATACATTGGGATCATGGATGAGCAGTTGTGTATGTGTTGCAGCCAAGAGACAGTTCATTGTAAGTTTTGTTGTTATTAATGAACTACTATTTTAATGCTTAATCAAATCCATAGATCTTATGGTTTCTCCGGATGTCTATAGGATCCATGTATTTGGGGCTAGCCGATTCTGCTTTTAGTAGGTCTATGGTTTACCATCTGATTTCCCTTGGTTAGATAGACACATGGAAAGAAATGCTGGATCTGTAGTGAGATCTAGGAAGCTCGGAGGCCTGCAGACCATGGTCGTTGCAGCAGTTTTCATGTTCTTTCTCAAGCCTCTGTGGGATGCGGACCAATGGGATATCCTGTGACCATTAAAGTGGATGAGTATAGCCCTAAGGTTGTATCCATCCACATGTTTGAGAAGGATTCTTCTCCCACATGAGCTTCTAGAGCCTTATGAGGAGGTTTGTACAGTAACTGGCTCCCCTCTATTCTACCTAATTGATATAAGATGTTAGATCTGATCTCTTATAGTAATTATAGCTTGAGGCTGAGTCATTGTAGGCTATTTGTAGCAATGACCAGCTGAGCTAAAGGCCTTATTCAGCCTGCTGCATGGTCCTTTTTGCAGGCACTAGTGTGCAGTAAGCCTTAGCAAAGCACTTAGGATCTTATGGATTGTAATACCAATGGATGTCAGCCAAGTTTGAGTGCAGATCTGGGGAGCGTGTAGCACTGCCATTACATAGTGCTATAATAGTATTCATGGCTAGAACTGGTCCAGTGGTTGTGGAAATGATCAGTCCACTCTTTTGGATTAGACTAGCGAATTTCTAGTTTAACTAATGGGATTTGACAGACTCTATCAGATACCCTGTGACCATTATAGTGGACAGAGTATAGCCCTTAGAGCGCCCCAAATGGCATGGGTTAAACTGGGAGCTTTTACCTTGTTGAGGCTATTAATAGTGTCTCAGCAAGGAGCACTGCAGAGACAGACTAAATCTGAGTTATATTACTGTATCATTAACTCTAGCTTAACCTGCTTACTTCTCATATTTTTTATATTTTTTTTTTGGCACACATTACCACTATCTTCTTCTTAAACCTTTCTTTAGGATAGGGCTACATTTTATTTATCTATTTTTAGGATTAATTTAGTGTAGTCGTGACACCCAACTCCCTTTCTTTAGGATTGTCAGATCTGTAGCCAGATCTGGAGGCCTACTATTATAACTCATTTTAGGTTCTAGATCAATTTCCCTGTGAGACAAACTCTTACTTATCAAAACTTGCTACAATGGACCCTGTATCTTACAGGATTGTGTGTATGTCAGACTTGCTACGCTAACCCATCTCCAATTCTCTACTCTTGATTTATTCTCTCCACAGTTCTTAATAAAATAGCACCAAGATTCTCGAAAAAAATAACAAGTTTTTGGCGGCGTTGTCGGGGATATTGATCTTTTTAGTAGACCTGAGTTGTATTATATCTTAGACTAACAAATTATTTATAATTGTGTTTAATTTAGAATTAAAGTACTACTGATTCTTTATGGAATTTTGTAGAAATGGACAATAGAAGAAGGGAAAAGCTAGAGCTGCAAGTGGGTGTAGCTAACTCTGTTTGCACTTTCTTTCGCCTAAATCTCATGTCATTTATGTTGAATCCCATGTTATTTTGTTTAGTGTAAATCTATGTAGTTATTACTTCTTTTTTTTTTTAAAATTCTTTCTGTGTGCTTGTGAGCATTTTCATTACTGTTGGTGAGTGTATGCTCGTTAGAAGGTCCTTATACCCTGACTTGGAACCCCCAAATCCGGAGGTGGAAAGGATCCTTAGACCTAGACACACCACCCAACGCCCTGCTATTGAGACTGAACTAGCTATCATGGCTGAGAGGCAGAGGACATTGAAAGAATACAATGCACCTGGGGAGTACACCTCTCCCTTCTACATTTAGTTTTCCTCTATTGAGGGGAACTATGAAATTAAATCCTCCACCATCAGTATGTTGCCTTCATTTCATGGGCTGAGTAAAGAAGATCCCTACAAGCATATTGACTAGTTTTTAGCACTTTGCACTACCCTCAACATTGCTGGCTTGAGGCCTGAGGGCACTAAATTGAGGCTTTTTCCTTTTTTATTAAAGGACAAAGCCAGCACATGGTAATCAAAGTTCCCAGTCAATAGCATACAGTCATGGAGTAACCTTCAGACCAAGTTCTTGGCAAAAAATTTTCCTATGAACAAAACAAGCCAGATGAGGACAAAAATTCTGTCATTCACTCAATCCTCAAAAGAGAATTTTAATGAAGCTTGGGAAAGATTCCAGGAGATGTTAAAACAATGCCCCAACCACAAAATCCCAATCTGGCAGTTTGTCCAAGTATTCTATCAAGGAATTAATGCTAAGAATAGGGATAAGGTGGATGCTTCCTGTGGTGGTAGCTACCTCCACAAGACAGCTGAGGAAGCTTGGGAGCTGTTTGACATAACAGGAGAGAATTCCATATAGCAGGTGTCTCTGTCACGCAATGACAGTCAGATTCCAGCTAAGATGGTGAAAGAGGTTACCCCTAGAGGTGGAATATATTAAGTGAAGGTGTAAGGTGATCTGGAGAGGAAGGTGGACAACCTGAGTTTGAAGTTTGACAAATTGATCAATGTGATGAAGCCTCGGAAGGTTGCACAGGTGGAGGAGGCATGTCTAATATGCCAATCCCCCACACATTCTATCAATGATTGTCTATCAACCAATTTTTGGATTTTATTATGGAGCATGCCAATGCTGTTCAAACCTTTGGGCAGCAGTCTGCTGGATATTCTTGGAGGAACCACCCAAATTTGAGGTAGAGACAAGACTCATATCCTCAACCCCAGCAGCAGTAAATGGTAGCTCCCTAATCAAGGTTACCCACCAAGGCAAAATTTCTTGTTACCTGCCCTAAAGTCTATCCAGCTTGGCTCGCCCCTCAACAACCAGATCCTCTTCATTTGAAGAAGCGATCTAGAATTTGGGGAGCTTGGTGTGGTATCAATTCTCATGGACAAAGCATAAAAGATTGTGGACTGCTTGGTCAGATCTATAATGCTCTGAATAAGAGGGAGGAAAGAAAATTGCCTAGTGAACCCCTATCCAATTCAAAAGGGCAGTTCTTGCTTGGAGAAACACTCTTTACCCATGAATATAATGATGCCATAACTACCCTAGGAGTGGCAGGGTGGTAGACAATTTAGTGGGCAATGAACAGGAGGAGGTCACAGAAAATGAAACTGAAAATGAAAGGATTGTTAGTGTCAAGGAGCCGAGGCTTGTGACCCCTGTTGTGGATCAGGTTGGGCAAAATAATGGGGCTGATGTTGAGCCCTAACATAAAGAAATAAATGAAGATAAAAGAAAAGGAAAAAAATATGACCATGATGACAGTAGGCAAGCAGTAGCGGCACCAACAGTGCCACAGCTGCCATTTCCTCAAGCTCTTGCTGGCCCAACCCTTCTTGATAAAGGGAAAGCTCAGATGGAGGAAATGTTGGAGACTTTCAAGTAGGTTAAGATCAACTTGCCGCTTGATGTCGTTAAGCAATTCCTCGATACTAAATTTTTGAAGGACCTCTGCAGTCAAAAGAGGAAAGCTAGGGTGTAATTGTCTAAAAGAGTTTTTGCTGTTGAGTTCGTTGAGTCATTTCTGTCCATCGCCACACCTGAAAAATTATAAGACCTAGGGGTACCTACTATCCCCTGCATAATTGGAAGCCACACCATTGGAAAAGACCTCTTATATTTAGGGGACAGTGTAAACTTACTCCCTTATTCAGTATGTGAGGAGTTAGGTTTGGGGGAGCTTAAACCTACATCAGTTGTGCTCCAACTGGCTGACAGGTCTGAGAGGAAACCAGTGGGTGTGGTAGAGGATGTCTTAGTTGGAGTGGACAAATTCTATTATCCAACTGACTTTCTTATTTTAGACATGGACCCCTGTAAAAGCCAAACCCCAATTCTTGTTATCCTTGGTAGACCATTCTTGGCTACTACAAATGCTTGCATACAATGCAGGTCAGGGGTAATGGAGGTTACCTTTGGGAACATAAAGGCCCATATAAATGTGTACCATGCTGCTACAGTGCCTCATATTGACATTGAGGACTGCTGTATAGTAGATGTACTAGATGGCCTGGTAGAAGAAGAATTATCTATTCTGCTGGATTGGGATAATCTGATTGAAAGTATGGAAAGTGTCTGGAGTCTGTTTGAGAAGGAGGCCCCAATTCCCATGACAGAAGACATCACCAACACTGAGTCTTCTGTGGACCTAGTGCAGCACATATTGTTGCCCCTTCCTCTAGCCACTAAGGCATCTCTGTTGCCTTCAATTGAATGTCCCCCTGAGCTGAAGCTGAAGCAGCTCCCAGTCACATGAAAATATGCCTTCTTGGGGCAAGATAACAAACTTCCCGTGATTATCTCCTCCTCTCTCACTTGTCAGCAGGAGGAAGAATTAGTGAATGTCCTTATGAAGTACAAGAAAACAATTGGGTGGACAATAGCTGACCTTGGAGGCACTGATGCCTCAGTTTGCATGCATAAGATTCACCTGGATGAGGGTGCAAAACCCTCAAGGGAGATGCAGAGAAAATTAAATACTCACATGTAGGAGGTGGTACTTAAAGAAATAGTGAAACTGTTGGATGCAGGGGTGATTTACCCCATTTCAGATTCTAAATGGGTGTCACCTTTCCAGGTGGTACCTAAAAAGTCAGGCATCACAGTGGTTGCTTTTGATTCTGGGGGGTGTGCATTGATTATAGGAAACTCGACTCCAAAACCAGAAAAGACCATTTCCCCCTCCCTTTTATGACCAAATTTTAGACAAGTTGGTTGGGAAGGCGTACTATTGTTTTATTAATGGATACTAAGGGTATAACCAAATCCCTGTGGATCCTTAAGACCAAGAGAAAAGTACTTTCACATGTCCCTTTGGCACCTTTGCTTACAGAAGGATGCCTTTTGGACTGTGCAATGCCCCAGCCACTTTTCAGAGGTGCATGTATGCAATTTTTTCTGATATGATTGACAAATCCCTGGAAATCTTCATGGATGATTTCTCTGTGTTTGGGGATAACTTTCGCATGTGTCTAGTCCACCTTGAAAAAGTTTTGCAAAGATGTGAGGAGACCCACTTAGTCCTAAGCTGGGAAAAGAGTCACTTTATGGTGACACAAGGTATTATATTAGGCCATGTGGTTTCTCACAAGGGAATAAAAGTTGATAAGGCTAAGGTGGACCTAATTTCACATCTGCCCCCACCCAGTACTGTCAAGCAGTTTAGATCTTTTTTAGGACATGCTAAATTCTACAGGAGGTTCATCAAGGACTTCAGGAAGATTGCCAAACCATTGTGCCACCTCCTCTACCAGGATGTGCCATTTTTATTTTTTTCTGAATCTCTTGAGGCTTTTGAGGCTTTAAAGAAGTGCCTCACCACTCCCTATAATCCAGGCCCCAGATTACTCACTCCCCTTTGAGTTGATGTGTGATGCATCAGACTTGGCCATAGGTGCTATCTTAGGACAGAGGAAAGATAAGCTGCCTGTAGTGATATATTATGCCAGCAGAACACTAGCTGAAGCTTAGCTGAACTACACTACAACTAAGAAGGAGCTGCTTACAGTAGTGTTTGATGTGGACAAGTTTAGACCCTACTTGTTGGGGTCTAAGATTGTAGTTTTTTCAAATCACTCAACCCTGAAATACCTATTGGCTAAGAAGGATGCAAAGCACAGGTTGATCAGATGGATTCTCCTCTTGCAGGAATATAATCTTGAGATAAGAAAAGAGGGGAGTTGAGAATGTGGTGGCTGACCACCTCTCTATGATTATCTTGGAGGAATGTGCAGCAACACCTGTTAATGAGTTGTTCCTCGATGAGTAACTTTTTTTTGTATAGTCTAGTGTGCCCTGGTTTGCACACATTATCAATTTTCTTGCTACTGGTAGGATCCCTCCACACTGGTCTAAAGTGGACAAAGACCTGTTCTTCTCTCAGGTTAGACAATTTCTGTGGGAGGATCCATACCTTTACAAGCATTGTATAGACCAGGTCATTAGGAGATGTGTGCTTGAGAATGACTTCCACAGCATTCTTTCAATGTGCCATGAGCAAGCCTGTGCAGGTCATTTCAGTGGCAAAAAGACTGCAGCAAAAGTGCTCCAATGTGGTTTGTATTGGACTTCTTTGTTCAGAGATGTAAACTTGTATTGCAAGGCCTGTGACAGATGTCAAAGGATGGGAGGCATTTATAAGAGAGACTCCATGCCATTGCAGCTCATCCTAGTTGTAGAGCTTTTTGACATCTAGGGCATTGACTTTATGGACCCCTTTTCTTCATCTATGGGATTGAATTTCATACTTGTGGCAGTGGACTATGTGTCCAAATGGGTAGAAGCCATTGCAACAAAGACTAATGACCACACAGTTGTCCTTAAATTCACAAGGATAATATCTTCTCACAATTTGGAATCCCCAGAGCTATTATCAGTGATGGGGGGAGCCACTTATGTAACAAACCTTTTGAGAACCTGCGCAAAAGTTATTCTGTTACACACAAAATTACAACTCCCTACCACCCACAGACCACTGGGCAAGTTGAAATTTCCAATAGGGAGATTAAGCATATTCTAAAGAAACCTGTGAGGACTGATAGGAAGGATTGGGCACTAAAGCTAAATGATGCCTTGTCGGCTTATAGGACTGCCTATATGACCCCTATTGGCATGTCCCCATTTAGGCTGGTGTATGGCAAGGCCTGCCACCTACCTATGGAGTTAGAGCATAGAGCCTATAGGGCTATCAAAGTAATAAATGTAGATCTCACTTCTGCTGGTTCTCACAGGAAGTTGTAAATGGCGGAACATGATGAAATGAGGCTAGAAGCCTATGCAAATGCCAGAATGTACAAGGAGAGATCAAAAGCATTCTTTGACAAGAAGATGTTAAGGAAGGACTTCATTGCTGGCACTAAGGTTTGGATTTTTAACTCTAGACTTAAATTCTTTCCAAGGAAGCTAAAATCCAGATGGGATAGACCTTATACTATCATCAAAGCCTCCCCATCTGGTGCTGTGGAGATCTTGGACCCAAAGTCAGGCCAAATCATAAAAGTAAATGGTCAGAGGCTCAAGATTTGTGTAGAGCAACCAGTGGAGCTTCCTTAGACCATTCACCTACATGAACCTCCCACTGATTAGTGACCCACAACTTTGTATTATGTGTGCCATATTTATTTGTGTGTTTGTTACATTCTATTACGTGTGCTTGTTTATTTTAAATGTCTTTATAGGGTTTAGTCTCAGTATTGTTCATTTCTGTCAGTGACATGGGAGATGTATGATACTTCTTGCTAAAGTGTGAGCAAAGTACTAGCACTACAATTGTTTAGAATCTGTTTTCATCAAGGTCCTTTATCATTTGGAATTTTTACTATGCTTGTGCTAGTATTTGGGAGGTTATTCTCATTTGGAAATGGAATACATGTGAAGGGTTGGTGCTGATGGTCACTGAATGGGTGCAAGACATTGTGCAAGCACAGCCTGAGCACAAATGGTGTAAAGAGATTGACTGTTGGTTTCTCGCGGGGTTGAATGGCTTAATTTTCATGGTCCCAGACCATTTCACCACTTTCTCACAGAGTCATAGGGGTGCGAATTGTAAATTTCAAAACATTCTATTGCGCGAGACCTCTAAAACTCTGAATGGACGTTCTTCGCAGAGATCCCCAGCTAAGTTGCATGAGAAATGAAAGACGACTTCGCGTGCTCAATCCCAACGTCTACTCCGCGAAATAACTTTGTGAGGCACACAATATTTTTGATTTTATACTCATGGAGCTATTTGGTTCTGTGTGATTATCCTTCTCGCTGAGGTACATCTGTACTGCACGAGAATTCTACTTTGTGAGCACTAAGGAAACTCTGCAAAATGCGAGATTGCCTTAATTCCCATTGCCAAAATTAGACCACCATTTATTGTGAGCTCTCATTCCCCAATTAGGTTGTGTGATTTATCATTCCCAGAACAATCATAATTTATTGTCACGCTTAGAAAGAGATGAAAGTTAATGTGCCCATCCATATTCCACCGTCCAAGTACTTTAAATACAGGGACAGTAAGTTTTCATCTCACCCATTCTCCTCTAACCTTAGTAGTCCCTCCTTACTCACAACCATGGCAGACGATAAACCCACCGAGTGCCCAAACAAATTCTATCCAATGTGGTCTAACCACTTCAATTTTATGGGGATGAGTACGAAGTGGTCCAGAGGATCCTGGCCAAGGAGCAGAAGAAAAAGGAGAAGGGAAAGAAGAAGAAGCAAAAAATTGAACCACCTGCCTCTCCCCCACCATCTTCTTCAAACCCCCCACCACCTGCTCAACACCCAGCTCCATGATCCTCATCTATCTCCTTCTCCTGGCTTACAGTTCCTCTTCCACAGTAGGTTGAGGATATCCCTGAGTCAGGAGGAAGAACCATTTTGTTTGATAGGATGTTTTGCTTAGATTGTTCTTAGGTTTATAATTTTCTATCTTTTTGTAATATGTTTGCTTTTGTATCTATAATAAAATCTCTTTTCTCGACAATCTGTCACTATTTTACCTATACGTGTGCGTAATTCCTTGTTCATTTTTGTGTGTTCTTTTTCTCTTTTGTAGTTTCTGTTTTGTTAATTTCTAGGTTTTATATCTGTTACACACCCATTGTCCTTTAAATCAGTGAGGACACTGCTCCTCATAGGTTTGGGGGTGTGGTGGGTTCTACCAATGAAATAGTTAACCTAAGTGCAGCAGATTCAAGTGAGTAAGACAGAAATAGAACCATGTTCACCTAAGGATCATCAGAAAAATGAGAAATTTAAAATTTTGCAGACCTTTAGGCATTACAAGCTTTTAAATTTTGACTTTTCCATGATTTGAACACCAAGTAAACTCACCTGAATCAGTACTGAGTGAATTATTAAAGAGAGAAAAAGGTAAGGACATACTTAAAAATTCAATGGAAGGCCATAACTAGTGAGAGTTAGGCCTACAAAAAAAAAAATTCCTTCCTTTGACGAGTGACTGAGGTAATTCTTCTAGCTCTAAGGATTGGCTAAGGCAATGCCTTCACTAGGAGTTAGTCACCTCCAAGTTGAAACAACTGACAGCACTCATGAAACCTAGAAAAGGATCAAGGCCTCTCTTGGATAGTTTGAGCTTAAACAGACCAAATCCTAATCAACTGCCCTTGTGCCCACACCTGTTGAGCCTTAATTTCTAATTTTCTTCAAAATACACCTGAGTACTTGCACCTGAACCTATGGACCTGAGTCAAACCTACCCTCACTCTAAGAATTCAGAAGGTAAAGGAGAAGGAGCTGAAGATGGACAAGATAGGGTCAACATTGGTGAATAGAGAAGAGATACCTAAAGTTGAGCAGCGTAGCAGCTCAGGAAAGAGGTGGCAAGTCACAAACACAAAAATAAAAAAAATAAAATAATAAAAAAAAAGAAAAAAAAAATAGAAAAAGAAATACAAGAAAAGAAAGAAAAACAATAATGAAGAGGAGGGAGAGAGGAGTAAAGAGGAACAGTTCATTAGAAAAATCATAATGAAGAGGAGAAGCTGGCCACTTCAAGTCTGAAAATTTTGAAAGAAAATGAAAGGGATTGAAATACAAAGAGGTGAAGTCATGAATTACCACCTCCACTTACTGATTTCTCAACTTTGAATCCCTTTTCAACCTTACATTCTTTATAACCCAATTCATAAGCCACATTACAACCCAACTAAAGACCTTGTGATCCAAAGTTAATTGAGTTGTCACGAAGAGACAAGGAGTTGTCCAATCTATGGTGAGGACCTATCAATGATGCCAGGACTTAGGTGCTTTACCTATGCTCATGCTTAAGATCCATTTGGAGGCTGTAACTGCTCTTAAGCTTGAGAGAAAATGAAACCCTCAAGGTCCCTTCTGAGAGTATGCCCTAGTGAGCATTGGGTCTGAAGTTGAATGTATTAGGCATGGCCTATAACCTAATTTTTGAATTCATGAAGAGCTCAGTACTGATATGCATGTGTTGTCTCCCTTGTTGTGAGCTAATTAGAATCACAGTATTCATGCGAGTTTGTGATGATTAAATGTCTGTGCTTTTCATGTTTAAATTTCTCACATTTTATTGAATCAAAGGTGAGCGATCGCTATTTCTTGACAACTGACCTGAGAATGTTGCACCTTTGTAAATTGTTTCATTGAGAAATTTGTGAGTATCTTCACTGAAAACCCTCAGGAGACTTCACTCCTCCACTAGGGATCACCTAGGGGTTTAAAAGGCTTGGTACATATGCTAATTGTATCTGTGCTCCCTACGAAAGTTGCATTTCAATTCTTAGAGTAGTTGATTTAATTTTTCCTTTGCTCAGGGACTCGTAAAGATTAAGTTTGGAGGTGAGTTATTCACTGAAAAGTACCACTTTTCCCCTCTTAACCTAGCCTTTGATGAACCTTGAAGCCCACTAATAATCATTTATTAAGTATGTTTTGCAGTTAGTAATCAAATGTGTAGCTTAATCCAAAACACTGGCTTTTTTGCCCAAAGAGAGAGAGAATACAAGCAAAGATGATAGCTGAGCCAAAGCCTAATGGAACACCTTGGTAGTGCTCACCATGGTGACTCACTATTGCTAATTATATTGACCTAAAGTCTACCAGATGATTGAAGTCAGCGGAGAAGGAAGGATGTTGCAACAGCAGCAAGTGTAGTGCTGCAGAGTGTCAAGAAACAGACCTCGCAAAGTTGAGGAGCCTCCTCGCAAAGTTAAAGATGCAATGGAAGAAGATCTCGCCCAGAAAGGCCACGCAGTTAAGAGGAGAGCTGTAAAGATATCGCAAAGATCTCGTAGTATAAAGCCTTAAGAATTCGTGGTGGGGAAGCTCTGGCAGAGATCAAGCCTCAAAGCAACCACACGAAAAACCCAACGAGTCCGTATGCATAGAGAACAAAAAGTCACCTCGCAGAGTTCTCACACAGCCCTAGAAGAGAGAGACGCCCAGAATTCCCCTTGCGCAGATCTCGTGCACTCTGGAGCCTTACAAGTTACAATGCTAGCGCATGAGCCCACCTGCATGAGTACTTAGCGAGAGAGAGAGCTCCTAAAGCTCTACTGCGCGAAAGACCCTGGCTCTCCAGATCATCTCCGCGATAACACTGCAATGCGAAGCAACTGCGTGATTCACTAAAGGTTTACTGCACGAATGAGCCATTCCCATCAGCCAAAGGCAACTCCATTAAAGCAAAGTAATTACATGAGTAAACTAAAACAGCTACCAGCCTCACGAAGCGTGGGCTCTCCACTTCTCAGTTTAATTCAGGGACCTTTTGGGAATTTCCCAAGGCTAGGGCACACTTCTCGAGGCATAGATTTCAAAGCACACATCTTGAGGCATTCAAGGATTGTAATAGTGCCATGTCTGCTAGAAAAATTAGGGTTAATCTCTTTAGAGCCAAGGTCATTTTGACAGAGTATATAAGTTGTACTTAGAGTTTATTATTTTCATCTTTCCTTCATCCTCTACCGGCTGAGAGCTCCAGTAGGCTAGGGTTAGGGTTTGGTCACCTCTTTTTCCTATTTCTCTTCTCTCTTAGCTCAACACTTGCTGGCTAATCCCCTTGTAAGTAGCTAGGTTTAGTTTTGTTTCAGTCTTACAATAGATTTTATATACATTGGGATCGTGGATGAGTAGTTGTGTATGGGCTGTAGCCAGGAGACAATTCATTGTTAGTTTTGTTGCTATCAATGAACTACTATTTTAATCGTTAATCAAATCTATAGATCTTATGGTTTCTTTAGATGTCTATAGGATCCATGTATTTGGGGCTAGCCTATTCAGTTTCTAGTAGGTCTATTATTAACCATCTGATTTCCCTTGGTTTGATAGACACATAGAAAGCAATGCTAGATCTATAGTGAGATTCAGGGGCTCGGAGGCTTGCAGACCGTGGTGGTTGCAACAATTTTCATGTTCTTTCTTAGTCCTTTGTGGGATAGACAGACCAATGGGATACCCTGTGACCATTCAAGTGGACAGAATATAGCCCTAAGGTTGTGTCCATCCACATGTTTGAGAAAGATTCTTCTCCCCCGCACATGAGCTTTCAGAGCCTTGTGAGGAGGTTTGCACAGTAACTGGCTCCCCTCTGTTTTACCTAATCGATATCAGATGTTAGATCTGATCTCTTGTAGCTATTGCAGTTTGAGGCTGAGTCATTGCAGGCTGTTTGTAGTAATGACCAGCTGAGCTATAGGCCTTATTCAACCTGTTGTATGATCCTTTTTGCGGGCACTAGTGAGTAGGTAAGCCTTAGCAAAGAACTTAGGATCTTATGGGTTGGAATACCTATGGATGTCAGTCAGGTTAGTGCATAAATCTGGGGAGCTTGTAGCACTGCCATTGCACAGTGCTGCAATAGTATTCATGGCTAGAGCTGGTCTAGTGGTTGTGGAAATGATCAGTCCACTCTTCTGGATTAGACTAGCAAATTTCTGCATTAACTAATGAAATTTGACAGACTCTATAGAATACCCTGTGACCATTATAGTGGACAGAGTATAGCCCTAAGAGCGCCCCAAATGGCATGGGTTAAACTAGGAGCTTTTACCATATTGAGGCTATTAATAGCGTCTCAGCAAGGAGCACTACAGAGATAGACTAAATCTGAGTTACATTACTGTATCATTAACTCTAGCTCAACCTGCTTACTTCTCATATTTTTTGTATTTTATTTTGGCACACATTACCACCATCTTCTTCTTAACCCTTTCTTTAGGTTAGGGCTATATTTTATTTCTCTATTTTTAGGATTAATTTAGTGCAGTCGTGACACCCAACTCCCTTTCTTTAGGATTGTCAGATCTGTAGCCAGATTTGGAGGCCTACTATTATAGCCCATTTTGGGTTCTAGATCAATTTCTCTGTGGGACAAACTCTTACTTATCAAAACTTGCTACAATGGACCTTGTATCTTGCAGGACTTGGTGTATTTCAGACTTGCTGTGCTGACCCATCTTCAATTTCCCACTCTTGATTTATTCTCTCCGTTGTTCTTAATAAAATAGCAGCATGAGTCTAAAAAAAAATAACAACACCAGCAATATTGAAAGTAGTGCAAAGCGCCAAAAATTGGTCGATATGCTTGCAGGGATCTTCTTTACTAAGCCCATAAAACGTAGGCATCATATTAATGGTGGAGGATTTAATTTCATAATTCCCCTCAACAGAGGGGAATTTAATGTAGAAGGGAGAGTTGTACTCTCCAGGTGCATTGTACTCTTTTAATGTTCTCTGCCTCTCAGCCATGATTGTTGGTTCAGTTTTAATGAGGGCCTCTGTGGTGGTGCGTCAAGGTCTAAGGATCCTTTCAACCTCTAGATTTGGAGGTTCTAACTCAGGATTTAAGGACCATCTACCATGCATATACTCACACCCGTAGTAAGTACAGAGAATGCACACAAGCACACACAAAATAATTTCAAATAAAACTTAATAACTACATAGATTTATACTAAACAAATAACAGAGAATTAAATATAAATGAACTGAGATTTAGGGGAAAGGAAGTGCAAATAAAGCTAGCTGCACTCCAGCTGCAACTCTAGCCTTTCCCTTATGCTGTCCATTTTTGTAAAATTTCAAAAAATATCAGTAGTACTTTATTCTAGATTAGGCACCGCTATAAAGAATTTGGAAGTCTAAATATAATACAAACTCAGGTCTACTAAAAAGATCAATAACCTCGACAGCGGCGCCAAAAACATGTTATTGTGCCGGATGTGCTGCTGTATTATGTGGTGTTGGAAGAGAATTAAAATTAAAGTGAAACAGAGGATAAAGATATGGTAAAAATAGTAATCCGAAAAACATCCTAGACCTGTAAGATACAGAGCCTATTGTAGCAAGTTTTGATAAGTAAGAGTTTGTCCCACAGAGAAATTGATCTAGAACCGAAAATAGGCTATAATAGTAGGCCTCCAGATTTGGCTACAAATCTGACAATCCTAAAGAAAGGGAGTTGGGTGTCATGACTACACTAGATTAGCCCTAACAAAAGAGAAATAAGGTGCAGCCCTATCCTCAAGAAAGGGTTAAGAAGAAGATGGTGTTGGTGTGTGCCAAAATAAAATACATAAATGATGGTAAGAAAACAGGTTAAGCTAGAGTTAATGCAGTAATGTAACTCAGATTTAGACTATCTCTGCAGTGGTCCTTGTTGAGATGCTATTACTAACCTTAACAAGGTAGAAATATCCAACTTAACCCATGCCATTTGGGGTGCTCTCTAGGCTATAGGTTGTCCACTCAAATGGCCACAACCTGTCTTATAGAGTGTTAAATCCCATTGATCAAGCCAGAAGTTGCTAATCTAATCTAGAGGAGTGGACAGATTATTTCCCCAACTACTGGACTAGATCAGGCCATGAATATTATTGCAGATACTATGTAATGTCGATGCTACAAGCTCCCCAAATCTGTGCACAAATCTGGCTGACATCCATAGGTATTCCAACCCATAAAGTCCTAAGTACTTTGCCAAGGCCAATGGCTCACTGTGCCCATAAAAAGGACCAACAACAGGTCGAATAAAGATTTAGATTCAGCTGGTCATTGCTACAAAAGGCCTGCAATGACTTAGCCTCGAGCTGTAATTACTACAAAGAAATTAAATCTAACATCTGATATCGGTCAAGTAAAATAGAGGGGAGCTTTCCTGCACAAACCTCCTCACAAGGCTCTAGAAGCTCATGTGCAGAGGAGAAGAATCCTTCTCAGACATGTGTCTTGACACCACCTTAGGGTTATACTCTGTCCACTCAAATAGTCACAGGGTATCCGATAGATCTGTCCATACAATAGAGATCTGCGAAAGAACATGTAAACTGTTACTGCCACCATGGAGTCCCAGGGCTACGAGCTCTCCAGATCTGGCTACAGATCCGGCTTGCTATCCACATGGGTTTATCAAACCAAGGGAAATCAGATGGTAAACAATAGATCTACTAGAAAATGATTAGGCTAGTCCTAAAGCATGGATCCTATAGACATCTAAGAAAACTATAAGATCTATAGATTTAATTAGTTATTATTATAACAATCCATTGATAAAAGTAAAACTCACAATGAACTGTCTCAAGGCTACAACTTGTACACAACTGCTCATCTATATGATCCCAATGTATATAAAGACTATTATAAAACTATAATAAAACTAAACCTAGCTGCTTACAAAAGGATTAGCTAGCCAATGCTGAATTAAGAGAGGAAAAAAATAAAAAAGATGATCAAACCCTAACCCTAACCTGCTGGAACTCTTAACCAACAGAGGATGAAGGAAAGATGAAAATACTAAGCTCTAAGTACAACTTATATACTCTGTCTATAAGACCTGGCTCAAAAGAGGGTAACCCTAATTTTTTTTACAACCCTTGAATGCCTTTAGATGTGTACCTCAAAATTTGTGCCTTAGGAAGTGTGCCCTAGCCTTGGGAAATTCCTAAAAGGTCCTTGAGTTAGGGTTTAGAAGTGGAGAGCCAGAGCTCCACAGGGTTGACATCTGTATTAATTCACTTGCTTGCTAGATTCACGAGGAGCGTTCACGGAGGAGCATTTACCTTAGGAGGATTGTTCACTCGTGCAGTAGACTCTCAGTAGATCGCATAGTTGCTTTGTGCTGCAATGTTGTCATGGAGGTAATTTGGAATGCCTGGATTTCTCGCGCAGTAGAGCTTCAGCAGTTCTCTCTCGCTGGATACTTGTGCAGGTAGGCTCCTACGCTTGCCTAGTAATTGGGTAGGCTTCAGAGTGCGAGAGAATATTCTCTGCCTCTCTCTTCCAGGGCTTGGCGAGAACTCCACGAGGTGACAAATTATTCTTTATGCATATGGACTCGCTATGTTATACGCGTGGCTACTTTAAGGCTCGATCTCCGCGAGAGCTTTGTGAGCATAAATTCTGAGGGTTTTAAGACGCGAGATCTTTGCGATGTCTTTACTGCTCTCCTCTTGACTGCGCATCCCATCTGCACGAGGGCAGCTTTTACTGCATCCTTAGCTCCGCGAGGGAGCTCCTCAACTCTGCGAGATAATTTTTTTGATCCTCTGATGCCTTGCACTTGATGCTATTGCAACTTCCTCCATTCTTAGTTAACTTCTTTCATCTGCTAGACTTTTGGTCAATGGTGACCAGCAAATGAGTCACCATGGTGAGCACTACCAGCTGTCATCTTTGCATATTTTCTTTCTCTTCTTTAGACCAAAAAGCAGGGATTTTGTATTTAGCTACACAGTTTATTACTAACTACAAAACACACTTAACAAATGATTATTAGTGAGCTTCAAGGTCCAGCAAAGGCTAGGTTAAGAGGTGAAAAGTGGTACTTTTCAGTAAATAACAAAAGGTCTAGTGAACCATAAAACTTTTTGAAATGTAGAAAACTCTAGATTCTCATACACCACTTTCCCGCCATTGGAGTCGATGCTAGAGCACAAAAAATAAAAATATAAGGTTCTATCAAATCTCATAATTCTTAAGTTAGCAGGTTGTTTCAAAAAAATATACATAGTTACTTAAAAAAAAAGCGACAAAAAAAAGAAGCACAACCGAACGAGAGCATGCGACAAGTGAACAAGTCAATGAGCCCAGGAAATCATAAGCAAACTGTGAGGGCATTCCTGGTATTTTCCTTAGGAAAGCATAAGCAAACCGCGAGGGCATCCCTAGTGTCTTTACACTACTAGATGTCATTTTACGGTGTTGGGAGGAAGACAAACTGCTGCTAACCATAGAATTTGATGATTTGATTGTGCAAGACCATGACAGCGAGCTCAATTATGGCACTGCATTACCCACCCGAGATGAAAGTAGTTAACTACAAGTTCAAAATTTGGTTGAATAAGAATCTACCATGAGATCAGTAAGCCTTACCTCCTCTTCACCGTTAATTTTTTATTTTTAGTTTTCTTTTCGGACAATGAGTCAAATAATTTTCAATCTTTTTCAGAATAAAACTGAAAACTCTTGAGTGATAAGCGATGTAGTCACTCGTCCCCTACCATCCACCTCTACCTTGCTAAAAGTTACGATACATGATGATCGTTAAGTACTTACAAAATCAAGCCCGACATGTGGCCGAAATAATCAAACAACTTCCCAACATGGGATCATTACAAGCGCACTCCAAGATATCAGAGAGGCCGACAAAAATCCCACCGTCACTTAACACTAGGGCATTTTTTAAAAGCATTAGCACCTCCTTGGTAGCAATAATCAGGTCATGAGACTGACACCCCAAACTAGGGCATTTTTAAAAAATTTCAATTTAGTTCTTACTTTTCCACCATAGGACCCCAAAAAAATAAACACGTCAAACATCCAAAATAAGACAATAAAGACACGCACAACACACACACCAAAAATGAAAACCACCCATTCACCTTCCAACACAAAGTCAAACACAAATAATTGAAAACTGAACACTAAAGAAACATAAAATTTCATTCATAATTAAAAATTTGTACAGCTGTCACCGGAGGCACACCTTCTGAACATACAACCTAAAACGAAAACATGAAACCTAACCTACAACCAAAAATGAAAACATGGAACCCAAAATGAACACAAAGGCACGCGGTGCGTGGGAGGTCCAATCAGAAGCAACAGAAAAGCGGGAGGAATGGTTAGGTAACACCATTTCTATCCATTTGTTGGACTTCCCTTCCGCCATCTTCACCTCCAAACAATAGGGACGGATGTATACCATCTCACGATCCCAACACCCCCTAAACCATAGTAACACCGCCAATTACACCCCCGTCGAAAACCACTCTAGGACGAAGAACGCACGAAATGATGAAGATCGAAAGAAACGACGTCAAAATGAAACATCGAAAGAAACGACGTCAAAATGAAACACCGAAAGCTCAGTTTAAAAAATAAAGAGAAAACTAGAATGAGAATGAATAAAATCGGACGGCTCCACGTATATATAGACACTGGGCCATTTGTGTGTCGAGTAGCTGGTGCGTAATTGGATTACAAGCTTACGCCAAAGCACGTATCCTGAGTTTCGCAATGAATCCCATGTGTGCAATATGGCTCCTGTCAAAGCAGAGAAATGACAAACAAATCCTGCACCTATCAACGCGTGCACAATTCTAATCACGCACTTAAACTTTTGCATGAAATTAAAAAAGTCACCCATGCACTCTATTTTGTGAGCCACTGACGCTTCGATTGCGCGCTTGGAAACCAGTGCGTAATTGGATCACATGCTTATATATCCACGCACAATTGGCTCGCTGACCCCCCAACTTACCAACCACTCTAATGCGTGTAATTCCCAATACAACACCCGATACACCCACTTGACTTTCATCTAAATTTACACAAGCATCACCCTACCAAACATACAAAACATTTCCAACCATAAACGAAATCATCCCCCGCAGCCCCATCATAACCCTAAGGTTACAAAAGGAAGACTATTCCCCCCTCTGTAGTCCTATCGCGACCAAATCACTCCCTCATACCCACCACTCGCTTCGTTGTGGTGGATAAACTAACGAAATAAAATGAAATAAAATAAAATCAAAATCTTTGCTCATAGTCCCATCGAAATAATCTGACCCAAAAACTCAGGACACCTCTCGATGCCCTGTCACAATCAAAACCTTGAAGAACAATAGAATAAAAATAATAAACACTAAAAAAGCCCCATCACAATATAAAAGTGAAAAATAATGATAACGACACTCGAACGATGATAAAGCAGCCACAAGATAAATCATTCCCTCACTACCCAAAGAATATTGTCCCACCGCGATCGGAATCATTCCCCTTGTCCTTCGCACACCTTCACAATAACATGTCTCATCACGACAGGATGCACACACAACCAATGTTGTCCCAACACCCAAACCCACTAGCAAATCAGCCACGCCCTCATGTCCCATCGTGATGCCCAAAACCCCACCACATCATCAGCACTAAGAACAGGTCCCATCACATGACCACATCATCAGCACTAAAACAAGTCTCATCGCATGACCCAATGATGGGACAATGAACCATCATTGTCCCATCATGACGTCAAAATAGTCAACAACTCATCAACACGAAATATCCCATTGCATAACCACCAAGTCTCGACGCCATCCACCACGGTACGCAGCAAGGGGGAAAGCTCAACCAACATCCCACCATGAAGAGCAGGTCCAGGCCTCCCCAAAGGTACCCATCACACCAACAATCATCAGGCCCTACCACTACAGAAATGAAAGAAGAGAGGAACATCTTCGATGTCCCATCGCTCACATCAAACATCAAGTCCCATCACGAGCCTCTCATTATGTGTCCCAACGTCCCATCGCGAGGCAAATTAGGTAAGTATCACCCCCTTTACTCAATATTCCTTGTAAAATATAGTTAGCTAATATTAAGTCAAACATTTTTAAAGCCCTCCTCTTCCAATCTGCAAATCACTATAGTCCTCCCATAAGAGACAATGATCAATATCCACGAGGAGGTTAGACAGAGTATTCAGCATACCAAGCATCATCTTGACAACCAAATAAAGGTTGGGTCCACAAATCCCGCTTCGATGGATCTGCTCAGCGATGTCTTGGAAGCCACATTTTCCAAAGTTTTACCACAAAATTGATCTTAAGTTAAGACCCCAATTTTCAAAACTCCTATCTATCAAATTCTCACCTCATCACTCCAATCTGTTCTTTCCCCTGGGAAACCAAACACCGAGTATACTCAACTTTGAGAAATCGCAAATGTCCACTGGAAAGGGACCCCTGACGCACCATTGGTGTGAGCAATGATGCGCCCTGCTTCACATGACTTGCGAAAGCCCTCGCAATCGTATTATATCATATGACTTCCGAAAGACCTCGTCTCTGAACAATCGTATGACACCCCTCGATACCTCGATTGCATCAATTTCCCCCTGTTTGACTGCCACTTACAGTAGGTCGCTGATTGGCTACTTATATGTGTATCTAATAGAGTCTTAACCTATTGCAAGCACACAATGGAAATTGTAGAGCTAGTATAGCATCGTTCCCATAAAGATAGGTTTTCTATATTAACTTAATTTTTTTGAAAAATTATATTTATCCTTTAAGTTCCTAAACTACTGGACAAATATGAATAAAAGAATCATTTCTTAATCTAAATTGCTGAAAATAAATCCTAATCCTCCTTCAAATTATTGTCATCAATCACAATCTTCAGCTATCGGATATTTATGAATTTAAATAGTACCGTTACACTATATATCAAGTTTCCTAGCATTGGTCGTCAATCAATACTAAAATCCTATCAATATAGATTTAATCTAATCAACAATCTCCTAAAACTTGGGCGTCTATCAAATTCTAGAAAAGTGAAGATGGAAAAGTAAAAACCGTTACACTAATTTGCAAACTTCAACCTGAGTCGTCAATTCAAATTAAAATTTGGAGATGTTTACAAGCAGAAAATTGTAATATAATAAATCTAAATTAGAAAGCAATAAAATTATATCTTTCACTCCTCAGCTGCGTCGTCAATTGCTTCTGAGAAACTATAGATATCTACTCTAATCTTCAGCTCCCAATTGCAGTCGTCAATTGCTCTTGAGAAACCTTGGATATCTAATCTACAAAGCAATAAAAATCTACTCTAAATTGATCGAAAGAAAACCCAACCTCAGTCGTCAATTGATGTTGAGAATTTCTTCGATGCTTATTTCTATACCGGGCTCTCTTATTAATAGATCATAAGGAGTCGGTTTACAAGTTCTAATTCTAATAAAAGAAATAAAAAGATTCCTATTATAACTATAATTCTAATTTTATTTTTCCTTGCTTTCCTTCTTTCGATGCACTTCTCAATTGTTCAGTGGTAGAGATCTTCTGGAGTCTGTCGTCATCAATCTTCTCAGATCTGTGATATGCCAAACTTCTAATTCAAGAGTTCTTCTAATTCATTGCATGGCGGTGTAGATCTTCACGTGATCATTAGCAGCAGTAGTAGCAACGAGAAGCCTTTTTCTGTAAAATTGTAAACCACAATTTTCTTTCTTGTATTATAATTTTCTTTAGAAAATCATAAATCACTTTTTTCTATTTCTCATACCTTTCTCCCTGGACGATTCTCTGAATTACGATTGTTCACTTTTTTTCTTATGTATCACTTCAGCTTCTTGAAGAATCGTAAATTACAATTTTTTATTTTTCTTCTTTAGTAATAGCGCTCAGTCATCTTTCACGATTTTCAAGCTTTTAGTATATAACGAATCGTCTTTTTATGCTTAATCATCTTTTACTGCCCTTTTTAGTTCATTTTGACAAATATAACACTTTGGCTCTCTTTTACTGATTTTCTTTAATATCTGCACATCATTAACTTATCAGTAGTAAACTAAGTACTAGCATCACTAAGTTAAGGGTAATAAATTGGAATATTATGTGACTGATCAATCGTGACATGCGACGGGATGCCACTTGCACCCGCTTATGATTATATACCTCTCCATAGCTACCACTGGGCCCCTAAATGTTCCCTTTTAGCTTTCGCTGATAGATAAGATTTCAAAGCACTTCATGTCAACTCCCCGGTTCACACTTATGAGTTCCCCAAGGAACGAGAAGGCACCCTGAAAAGGGGGGTGTCTACTTTGACGCATTCTTATTCCACAAGAACACGCCGAAGAGGGGCATCTGTAGACACCTCGCTTTTTCCCTCCTGGAGTATACAAACCCATTTGATCAACCTTTAACCTTTCCCATGACCTTCGAAAAAGGACTGACCTTCTCCGAAGACTTTAAAACCCCCCCTAAATACGGGGACCATATACTATATGCATAGTATACAGTCGAGGTATGGGTTGAAATGTCTACCTAAAACCTCAGACAAGACCCAGCCCGGGAGTTCCTCCAATTCCGCGTTATCACTCATGTGAGAAATTGATTGCACGCATGACATAAAGTGGGTAATTGGTCCCAAACAGACTAGAACTTTGCTCCCACGCACTGCCCAAAGTCCCCGATCTCGCGCATATCTACTTGTGCGAGATTGATTCCAGGTGTGGGACCACACGCAAAATCAATTCAGACACAAATTGGGATTCTAACACTACGTGAAAATCGAAAAAAAACAACGGCCCAAAACCGTTGTAAATATCATAAGCAACGGTTTTGAGCCGTTGCAAGGGCCGTTGTTTATAGAGCAGTGGTTATTGTAAACAACGGTCCGAAACCGTTGTTTTTGTACCAGATAAACCACGGTCCATGTCCGTTGCAAAAGAACAACAATTTGAAGCCGTTGTTTTAACGAAAAAAATGGTTGTTATTTTTCTTCCGAAACCACGGTCTAAATCAGTGGTATATGTAAACAACGGTGACAAACCGTTGTTAATTTCCTCTGAGACACAACGGTTATGGGCCGTTGTTTGTGGCTGTTGCAAAATAACAACAATGTTAAGCCGTTGTTCCTAATGGGAAAAGAGCTTTTTTTTTATTTCGAAACCACGGCCTAAATCAGTGGTATATGAAAACAACTGGTAAGGACCGTTGTTTTATTTTTATTTTATTTTTTTTTAATTTGAAAAACTTTCATTTTTTTTACTATAATGAGAGCCATTTTACCTATTACAATTATTGTATCAACCACAGATCACTCTACAAGGGACAAAATTCATAATCCATTCAACTAAATGAAAAAATAATAAGCCAAAAATAAAATCAACATCGTATTAATACATTCAACACCATCTCATTAAAATATTCAAAGATATTATATTAATATATTCAACAATATCCTATAAATACATTCAACAGTGCCTTAGAGCATGACTCGAATTGCTAATAAGCCCAATGGCAGAATTTTAATGTCTCATTGCTTGACACCTTTTATTGGGCACATTTCAACTCGTTGTCAAGATGACTTTTCTTTTATGATTTGTCTGCCCACTTCTTGTGTGTTTTCAGCTTGCGCCTAGCTCCCATACCACGAGTTTTCCTGCCATAAAAATAAACTCAGTTACATTAATAAATTTCATAATAAAATGATACTCAAAATTTGCATGTGTGTTCAAGAAAACGGTTTATTGCCGACTTTGACCGATTTTCCCTACTTAGATACCCTTTGTGTATTATTGTCAACCTTTAGTTGAGCTACAGGCCTAACCCCTTTTTCATTCCTTTCTAATTTCAAAAACTTAAACAAAATGTGAATGGGAAAACAAATAAATAAATAAATAACAACGAGAGAAATGCAACACAGCCAAATATCAAGCTACAATTGAAATCACTAAACTGGGCTTGAGGTCCAAGGTTCAATCTCAGATTTTATGTTGCCCAAAAATCAGAGAGAGAATCAAACTGATATAAGTAAAAAAAAATGATAGCACCAGAGTTCACTTATGAAACAATGATGCCAAACAAAGAAGTCTAAGATATATATGGAAATAAAAATAGATAACGTCAAACCTGCTCATTACCACCTTCATATTCTAGAGGACTTAAAAGAAATAAGAAATAATTGTAGTATATTAACAAAAAATGGGTAGGCCAAAGAGAAAATCAGGGGAGAAATCATCACAGAATGTAAGTCTAAAACTCCACATAGAGAATTGTGATGTTTACTTGAGAATCGGGGACTCAACTCTAAAATAAAATTCTAAAGACAAATGGATGCATAAGACAAAAAATTTGTCATAACGAGTAATTGACCAGATAGTATCAGTCAATTGGAACTAATATTTTTACGTAGTGATGCTACTTCTTTCTTTGAATCAAATTTGAATTAAATTAATTGTAAGGCTAATTGAGTAGTCTAATTTACCTTGATCATACTCGCTAAGTTGGGGAATTGTGTATTATTTGGAAGGACAAGATAGTCACATCACCACAAGATCCTCGACCAACCTAGAAATCAAAATAAATATGATCAGTACACAAACGCCTGATTGCCAAGCATAAAAATGTGAATATCATAAACTCTTAAGACCAGGTGATCTCCTTAAATAACTACTAGTGAAGAAATATTTCTTACATGGAGCAATGAAGATGATGGGTCTGAAACATAAATTTTTTAGGGAAATAAACCAAAAGGTGATGCTAAAATGATAAAATTTGTATATCTTGCTCAGCCTTTAACACTTCCTTCTCCACATCAGCATGAGAATCGCCCATGCACTTTGTGATCTTTTCAAGCAACAAATCTGATGGTTCAAAATAAAACCATAAGGTCATCAAATTGTAAAGAGAAGCAACAAGGAGAAATATGTTGTCCAAATGCCACCTTAACTATGCTGGTTAACTAGATTACAACAATTAAATCATTAATATATGCCTACTGACTATCGCCTATATGGACTATATTGACTATAAAACAATTAAATCATTAAGACGTGTAAACTTACACATGAAATCAAAAAGAACATATATACAATCATGTCCATAGCATAGTCACAGATTTCTCCAAATATCTTCGAATTATTCCAAAATTTCACGCAAATGGGCATTGAATGTTGCGAGGAGAAACTTCACCTATTTTGGTAAATTGTTGAAAATTTTCGAAATTCGTCAAAACTTTCCAAAATGACCATTGTCCAAATATTGCCGAAACAGAACTTTGCTACTATGGTAAGTAGTATAGTGCTAGATGCAAGATTCAAAATAAGGTTATGCAAGTTCCTCCTTTGCTTGCCATTCTAATACAAGATCACCAAGTTCCTCCTTTGCAAAATTCTAAAAATGGTTTCTTTCCCAATAAACCCATGTTCATTCCCCAATCCTTTCAAATGTGAAGGGTAGGATCCTACAGCCTTTGTTGAACTGTTATCAAGTTAAATCAAAATTTCATGGGAAAAAAACAAAAACAAAAACAAAAAAATCTTACATCCATCACCATGAAAATAACATTTTTAAGGTAATTGTTTTCCAAAACAAAATGAAAGAAAATCCCAAATACAATTCAGAAGAAGCTATCAATAAAATATAGATCTAATGTTTCACCTCGGTTCACTTTGTGATAATATTAAAAGTGAAACATCGTAAGACCGTTGAACCTTATGACTTCAAAAAATTAAAGAGAACTAGAATCACGTCAACAAATGAAATGGTGACCTGTTCTCTATAACATTAATAATCTCAAAGACAGATATGAAAACCAATAGAAAATGTTCAAGAGTGCTTTTAAGTTTCATGGCTTTCCTACTTTAGGAAGATGGTCAAGTCCAAACTTGTTGAACTTTAGATTGAACCTGTTTTAGAATCCTTAGCGAGATACATTGACATGTTAAAAAAAACGCATACGCCGTGCAATGAAATTGAATGCGTGAAATTCAAGATTCCCTTCTATCGATGGTTCTAAAGCCGCTTGAATACCATGTAAGGTTCAACCAGTTGGACCTGACTAATGCCCCAAAGTAGCATTCTATTCTGTAAAGTAGTAACAGCCGAGAAACTTAGGAGTTAGGACTCTCGAACACCTTTTCTATTTTGGGAAAGCTGAGTCTCGGTAATCTGTTTCACGCAATCACTTAAGTGAACCCGTGAGCCATAATACTAAAAGCCTGAGACAAGTTGGCAGGAAATGTTGGCATAAAATCCTTCGATTTCGGCAATGGAACCTCATGAAACCACTCGTGATTAAGAGCATCTTCACATTATCCGTGCATTTAGAAAAAGAAAAAAAAAAAGGACAACAATAAGTCACAAGCAGAACAGTCAGTAGACAATAATTAAATTTAATGGTTTCCTTGAATATTTTTTCTAAGAATAACACCTACCTTATCAGGGTCATAAGTTAATAGTTTGTTCAATAAGTCCATTCCAGCCTCAGAGAGGGTTGGACGCCCAGAGAAAGATGTAGGTGGGAACTTATCACGCAGCTGGTTATACCTGAAAGAAACACGTCAGTGATTACTACAAACTTGAACTATATACCATTCAATGGAATAGTGCGACCAAGGCAAGCCGAAGCGACCGTAAACACCCATAATCTAAGCCCGAGAAAACTGGTTTTATAATACGTGGTGCATCTACATTATTTCCTCTCTACAATCACATCAATGCTAAAGAATCATTCTCTAGCGCATGAGACATGAACTCCTTTACCAGCACAGTTAAATCCTGATTCTTGAGAATCTTAAAAACTCTTTTGGAAAGCTAAAATAATTTTGGTGTTAAATGCAATACAATGAACTTAAATGTATGCATATGCCCCAAGGTCACAACGAATCTCAAAAACAAGGTGAGAATGACTCCATGAAAATTCAATTATTAATCACATGGTAATAATATCAAAGTAACAAAAGAACACCACTAAAGCACAAGAATATATAAACTATTGATGGATTATAGCATAAGAAGTTTACCAAAATAGATGTAAAAATTTTGCCACCTTCTTCACGTATCTCAAAGCATCCTTTTCTTGGCTGAAAGTTACATAGCAATCATCTCAATATATAAAACAAAATAAATTACATTTATCTACTACTAATGATGCATGTATATGATAAAAAGGATAAAACCTATGCATATCATGACTAAAATCAAATAGATAAGTCATACAACCATACTAACGAATTAAAATTTAAACAAGATATCATCCATCATCAACCACCTTTACCAATGAGGGTCTGCAGAAATAACTTTGTTTATAAAACAGTTAAATCTTTGAAGCATGAAGAGGAAGTGCACATAGGTGATGTGTATGCCTTTCAGCCTGTAGTTATTGTGGATAAATTCAAAAACAAGGATTTAGATAGATTCTTTTCCCGTCTAATGAACTTTATTAAATAAAAGAGTACCTCGGTTCACGCCCACGCATTCTCTGAAAGCGTCCACGTCCCAGACCCCTTGAAAACCATTGATTGCTTCGGATCAGATGATGGAGATCATGTTTCACCCTGATCTTCAACACAATAGATCCTATGATCATTTTGCACCTAGCAGACGAACATTTTTTTATTCCATGCGCCACAAATCCCCCAAAAATGGCTCTAAATTCACGTTTGAGTGTGATGTGTGCCATATGATTTAAGGGGTCATTTTTTGGGGATCTAAGACACATGGAATCAAAATTGACCATCTGATAGGTGATCCATGATCTCAAGATCTATTGTATGGAAGGTCGTGGTGAAAAAATAGTTTCCATCTTCTTATTCAAAGGAATCAATGGTTTTCAAGGAGTCTGGAACGTGGGCGCTTTCAGAGAACACGACACGTAAGCCCTATTATAAAACTTCAAAATTAAGGGTTTGGGATAAAGATAGAATCAAGTATAACCTTTCCAAACCATAAATAATTGAAAAAACAGGAGAAACATAATATAAAGGGGAAAAAAAACAGATTATGTACCATTCGAGATATTCTAAGACAAAATCTGCTCATGAAAATTTTGAAGAGTTATTAAGTTTGTGATTGATTTTTTCTTTAGCCTTTGAATACTAAGTTGCACATAATACTTGCCCATATTTCAAACCATTCAAGTAAACTCATCAAGGTTTTTGAGCACTTGACAAGGTTTTTCAAATACTTAGGTACAACCTTCCAAGCTTTAAGAAGTTCAACAAACAGGGGAAACACAAAAAAAAATGGATGTTCCATTCGTGATATTCTTAAAAAAATCAGCTCATCAAAAATTTGAAGAGTTATTAAAGTTTGTAATTGATTTTTTCTTGAGCCTTTGAAAACTAAGTTGCTCATAATACTTGCTCATATTTCAAACCATTCAATAGTATAGTCTAAGAAGAAAATTCAGGGCACTATTCTGATTACTACATAAATCCGTAAGCATATTTATTAGAGCTATGAAAATAAAATTTATTTACCCGTAGCATTTAGTGAACCTTTAGAGGATGTGGTGCCTAGGCGATCATGTGCTCATGGCACATGATCCGTGTCAATTGCGTGACCTAAATTTCATATACAAAATATTACTCTTTCCTATAGAAATAAAAGGAACAAGAAAACACCTTCCTTCTTTCGGATGTCAATTGCGGGATGCTCAAACGAATATCACTTCTCCATCATTGTTTGGAGTTAAATCAAAATCTGAACTGACTATGGCCTTCTCAATAGCTTTTAAGCTGAAAATAGTTGACAGTTGTAAGTGTAAAATAAAAAGAGAATAGTGGTCTTGTCGGACCAAGTATAAATTCATTGCGTAATCTCTACCTTGATTTGTCATATGGTCGGACAAGGAGAGAGTCATATCCGAGTAATCGATTCCGCAATGTCAGCCGTCGAGACTTCCATAGTACTCAACACGGAAGAATAACAAATCATTTTCTATTCTTAGCGAATGAAACCTTTCCTTTCCAAGTAGCGATAATTGATGCTATTATCCGAATCAAACTTTGTTTAGATCCTTTCAAAGAAAGCAAGATGACAGCGATGAATTATCTTTAACAAATCGGTCATATGAAAAAATAATCTTATTAGCGAGACTTCACTTCCTCTTGGGACCGACTTAGAAACGGAAGAACAAATCAAGGATATAAGATGGAAATTGAGACGCGTTTCCTAGTTTTCCCAGTAGAGATGGTATCCGAACTGAGAAATCGGAAATTGCAAAACAGATATATCATAACTCCACATCACAAGCCTACCATCCTTTTTATTTGAAAGAATTAATGAAAAAAATAAAATATCAACAAATAATGGCATAAAGACGATTTCGCTCATAGTGATCTAAATTTCTCCATCCACACAATTTCTAAAACCACAACATCGGCTATAAACGTCAACTTTCTCGGGTACTATTTGAGCTCAGCCATTCCGGAGCCAAATAGTTGTGAGCTCCTGTCATAGTAGTCATCACATGGCTCAGATCCTTATCGATCATTTTGGCTAGTCTGAAATCAGAAACCCTGGCATTGAAGTTTTCATCTAGGAGGATATTCTCTGTCTGCAATCCTCGTGGAGATACGAAAGTCCTTTGGCTATGTCGAGTATAATCTTCTTTCGAGTTTTCCAATCAAGAGGAGGGTTTTGGCTTCTATGGATTAAAACATAGAAATATACAACTCAGTCATATGCCTTTTCAAGATCAGAACTCCATCCCCGACTGACCTATCACCGACAAAGATAATTTGACTCAAAGATCAATGAAGCCCTACCAGCCTTAGTAATATTTTCATCACTAACCTTGTAGGGATTTCCCATGAGGCTAGTAGGGAGTCACTATTTATTAACAACAGAAGGGATCATCAATTTAATAACTTCCTAGCAGAATTTATTATGGTGAATTGATCAAACTTATGTGTCAAATTACACAATTTCAGTTGTCACTAAAAAAGTTAGAACTTTTTATTTAAATCATAATTAGGATTATTATGATAAGCAATTGGAGTTGTTTATAACTAACACTCAAAAAAGTTATAACCACACAACAATAAAATTAAGTTATAACTAACACTCAAAAAAGTAGAAGTAACCTGAATCATCTTCTCCGTCGACTACATCCATTTGATCTCTCGACAGCATCCGTTTGTACATCGATGATGCTTCACGGATAGTCGGGCGACCCCGCATACCCTAAGCAGCTCACAAGTCCCCCGGGAATCCTAAATCAAACAATGATCATTTTCAGCTATCAATTTGTTTGAACTCCATAGATCGCTTAGCTTCATTCCAATTCGGATTATCAGCTCAATGTAGACAACTAAATATTCGAACCTAAAATGAACTAATTTGAAGAGAGAGAGAGAGTGATAGAGAATGAAATTGAACCCAATGCTGAAATCTACTAAACCAGAGAATCAGGTACCCAAGCACCACCAGCTGTGTTCAGGTCAATCCCTTTGAGCAAAAATAGTCTAACCATGGGAGGTGCACAGCTGCTATTTATGAGCACACAATCATTGAAACCAGTTTCAACCTTCATTGATTTGATTTAACCGGTTTCAACCACGCTTCCTAACAATTTCCTACAATGAAAAATATATTTACCAGTTAGCCAACTTAACTAATAGAATTAGATGGAACGATGTCGACTCTAAGTCCGAAGGACAAGGCAATGATTATGATGAATTAGATGGAATGCTGGCCAAGATTAGCATTTGTGAAGAAAAATAAATGTCTTAAAGAAAATCTGCAACAAACAAAAACAGTAAGAAAGATTTATATTGTTGTTACCTGCACATCCATCACTCCAACGCTAGACGTGTCAGCTCCCCTTGAGTCAAAGCTCTACAATTTCAGCACTTGCTCATGAGAAGTAATGCTAAACACCTGAAAAAGGAATACCCACTACACAAAAGATGTTAAGAGTTTTGCAAAGCCTACGAAGAAAATATTTTGTGTGCTCTTCGAAAAATTATTTAAATATTTAGCACAATACTACAAAAATTTCATTCATTGTAATAGATCATTTACCAAACTAAAATATTCACCAAAATTGAAAGTATAATTTAGATTCCCTTCAATAAAATATTCCCAGACGTCACCCAAACATTCAAAATTTATCTTGTACTAAAGTATAAATTGCCATCAAGACAATTGAGTGTATAGCATTATCTCGTCTCCATCAAGATGCTCATTGTAGACCAAACAACAAAACCCTCAGAGAGAGAAACTTAAAATAATTTGATATTCCGTTAGGAGATAAGTAATTTTAACTAAAATAGTGAAGTAGTGGAATTTGTGTTACCCATAAAAAAGGAATTGGCCATATACCTCTAAGTACAATCAACTAAAATGAACAAGACTTTTAGGCCATGTAATTATATCACCCGGTGTAATATCTCCCAAGGTTCCATCACATCAAGAGTGATGTCGTATATGTCATCTACTATGATTGTATATGATAAGTTTGATTGACTTGCATTTCTATCAACACGTCCCATGGCAACATTCTTATTCTTGAAGTTCGTTAATATGCAGTGAGAGGGTGGTTGTTCTATGTGACCGTCTAGATGAAACGATGATTGTCTCACTTCCTACATAAATTTAGGAAAAATAAATGAATTGATCGATATTCACTAATGATATGAGGTAAAATAGAAATTTTGATTGGATATTTAAATTTTTACCTGATAAGAAGAACTCAACTGATCACTCAAACGAGTCATAGGTGCTCCATGAGAACTATCTTGTCTTGGTAATGCATTGAATTTCTCCTCAAGTACCTTGCGTGCCCTAGTCTCCTCATCAAGTCGCATAATTGTTTCATAGTTCGACTCCACACTTGCACGTGCTCTCTTCTCTCGTGAAGCTATTTCCTAGAAGGAGCCGATGAGGAAAAGTTATCTTTGATATACCTCTACCCATACCGTACATAACCTCTTCTATCACGACCAAAACCTAGGATTCAATTTTATTTATAATAATATTGATCTAAAGAGCAATAATTCAATCATCTAATTTGAGAGGAAGGCAATTACATGTGCAACAGGGTCATCATCTAAAATTGCTTCTCCTTCAACCGGATTATCTTCAACCATTTTCTTAATTTCATCCTGTAAAAAATAAATAATGATAAAATATTATAATGATAAAGTCTCACAGTCCTTTATAACTATTGAAGTTAATGGAATGAATAATAACATATAGGAGTAGACCAATTTTTCAATCATAAATTGTGAAGGGCATGTCCGTCTTTCTTGGTATGTGTGGCTATAAGATTACTCCGTAACTACACCATTAGGATTCGCATTTTACATACAATTCAATGATCATAAGTAAGCATTATTTCTTTAGAAAATTATATTAAAGTAATATTTGAGATTACCAACTCCTCGCCATCTTAGCCGCTTTGCTCTCGCCACCCAGGTGT
Organism: Chloranthus sessilifolius; assembly: GCA_021018995.1. Classification (NCBI taxonomy): domain Eukaryota; kingdom Viridiplantae; phylum Streptophyta; class Magnoliopsida; order Chloranthales; family Chloranthaceae; genus Chloranthus; species Chloranthus sessilifolius. The sequence continues at coordinate 121,162,153 of CM037584.1, read as the reverse complement.
GTGGGTTTGTCATCTTTTCTCTAGAACTTCTCCCTTTTCTCGACGCATGACATATTCTTTGGTAGAACATATGTGAATAAATGTCTTCCAATCTTCCAACTTCACACATTTTGGTGGATGTTTTCCCGCTCTCCATCCGTCTCATATTCATCATATTTTTTTCGAAGCTCATGCTTCCATTGCTTCCAACATCCATTAGCTTTCGATAATACTATAGCTTTGTGTTGAATTTCAATATCATATTCATCCTATAATAATATAAAGATAAGTTAAAATCATGGAGGAAATCGGCTAAAATAGTATAAGTAAATAATATATGTACTCACCAAGATAGTGCTCCATATCTTATCCTTCACATTTTTTGGCACATCATGCCATGTCATGTATGTAGGTGGACAATGTGTCCTTGCCACCTGACCTACTAACGTCGACAAGCTCGATGAATATGTTCCAATTGGCTGCCCATGTTCATTAAACTTAACTTGTTTCCGTATGCCTAGACAAAATATATGTTATTAGCAATATATCTAAACATCGATTATTAAAAAAAGAATAGATTTAAAAAAAATATTAGACAAACCTTTCTCTAGGTCGCTTTGTTCTAAACGACTTGATTGAGGTTCATATGTTTCCATGCTCAATTCTTTAAAATAAGTAAATAGTATTTGCCAAGACCATATAATGTATCAAGACATGTCAAAACCATGTTTATTAGTAAAAATAGAGTATATCTTCCAATGGTAATTACAGCATGTAGAGAGAACATAGAGTGGACCACATGAGTTTTTCAAAGGCATGTAGAGGGAACAAAATTGTAAAAAAAAGAGAATTGTGTTTTAGTATTCATCATCTTCCAATGGTAATTACAAAAAAAAATGAGAAATATATTTTAGTATTCATCATCTTCCATGACATCAGCAACCAATGGCGATGCTAAAGTATCTGCATTAATTCTTGCCTCAAATACTAATGGATCTTCATAAGCATCTACATCTCGAGTCAATCTCTTTGGAGCATCTAAGACAACATACCAATCAGCTCTAGTTTGGTCCTTGCAATAGAAGACTTGGGTGGCTTGGGAGGCAAGAATAAACGGCTCGTCATCTTCATGTGAACTCCTCATAAGCCTCCCAAGATTAACAAAAATTAAGCCTGTTTCTGGATCAACAACACATCCATTTGTTTTATCTTCTATACGTACCCAATCACAGTAGAAGACTGTTTCTTTAAAGTTACCATAATTCAGTTCAAGTATTTGTTTGAGGATGCCATAATAAGTGACTTCTTCTTCCACAAGGTTCTTATCTTTGACACTAGCCCTAAAATTAGTTAAAGCCTTCATGGAGACTCCACTATTCTGCGTGCTTTTCGTTTCGACTTATGTACAAAAAGATATCCATTAACCACATAAGAATTATACGATATGGCTTTGAAGTCTGGACCATCAGCAAGACTCTTCAAGGTAGAAGACTCTTCTTTTTCTAATTGTTGTCTTAACCAAGGAATGTAGTTGCCCCTCAGATGTTTATCACATGACTTGTGGCCTTGGAGGTTAGATTGGTACTTCCTATAAATGTTGAGTGTTAATTAGATCAAGTATTTCAATATTAATTGAGGAAAAATAATGACGATATTTATAAATATTACTTACATCTCCCATTCAACATTTTCTGGAGAATGTGTGAGAATCCATTTACGCGCTTGTTGGAATTGCAAGTTTTGAAGGTAATAGACTTTTCCTTTTTTATCAAGAGGGAAACCATGTGTAACATCATAATCCATGAACATTATATCTCCTCGCTTATGCCCTCCTGCATTATCATTTGGCATATACTCCATACAGTACCTCATGCATTCTTCCATTAGATATTGCTCGTAATAGACCCTCTGGATAAGTCGATTTTTACATAATGCTTGTAAGTCTTCATCATCCTATACAATTTTCTTCAATTAGATATCAATAATACTAGTAAAAAGAAATACTTTAAAAGTCATATTATGAAGGTTTACCTTTCGAATGGATACATCCATCGATATCGAACAGGACCACATGTTAGCACCTCATCCGCCAAGTGAACAACAAGGTGTATCATAGAAACAAAAAATGTAGGCGGCAAGGACTCTTCAAACACGCATGCTTCGATCATGCGTCTCCTCATGTTTATAAGCTCAACCCGATCTATAACTTTGGAACATAGGACATTAAAAAATATTGACATTTGTCGGATAGCTGCTCTCAATGGCTTTTCTTTCTTGAATGCATGCATCAACAACACAGGTAGTAGTTGTTGCATGAGGATATGATAGTCATGTGACTTCAGGCCTTTCAGTTGAAAATCCTCCAAACTTACGTTATACTTCCAATTTGCACTGTATCCAATGGGAACTTTCAAATTATACAATGTTTCACAAATTAGTTTTCTTTCATCTCGAGATAAGACAAATGGAGCTTTAGGGAAATACACCTTGTCATTTTTCTGCACAATCCATAAATTTTTCTTTATCTTCATTTCTTTAAGATCATATCGGGCCTCAATTCCATCCTTACTTTTACCTTTTGTATCCATAATCGTTGCAATTAAATTTTCCGTAACATTCTTTTCCACGTGCATTACATCCAAATTATGACGAACGGGAAGATCCTACATTTATAAAGTAAAAAATTAGTATTCAAACAAAGTTTATTGGAGATCACATAATAAAATGAAAGGAAAATTTTATCACCTTCCAATATGGTAAGTCAAATAGGATTGATCGCTTTGACCATGCATAACTCTCTTCATTCGTGGGCTTTTTCCTCTTCTTTCCTGCTGCCTTTCGAACGTGGTCTGAATTGTTTCCATTTTACTTAAAACTTCTGAACCGCTCATACGGCGTGGATGTTTCCTATGTTCTTCCTTACCATTAAATTGGGATTTCTGAGTTCTGAAAGGATGATTTAAATCTGTAAGGAACTTTCGTGGCCCATGTAAGCAAATTTCTTTCCGTGATATAACCATACGAGTCAACCTCTTCACTACAAATAGGACAACCATATCTTCTTTTGTCCTACAACCCGAAAGATGACCATATCTTTGGAAAATCATGTATAGCCCATAATAAAATTCCTTTCATGTTAAACCTAGTTTTTGTATAGGAATCATATGTTGTTGCTCCAGTGGACCACAATTCATTTAATTCTACAAGCAATGGCTGCAAGTAAACATCAATGTCATGTCCAGGACCATTGGGCCCGGAAATCAATATGCTCAACATTGTAAACTCCTTGCGCATGCACAATGATGGAGGGAGATTGTAGGGAACAATCATAACAGGCCAACAACTATAAGAGTTATTCTTATTGCCAAAAGGATTGAATGCATCATGGGCAAGTCCTAGAGCGAACATTACGTTTCTCTAAACCAAACTCTTTCCAATCGAACATTAATTGATTTCCAACAAGAAGAATCTATGGGATGCGCATGTGACTATCATTTGCAAGCGAGTTTGCATGCCATGTCATTTTCTCTGCAATCCACACACTATACATTCTTTGTAGCCTCGAATTAATGGAAAGTATCTTAATTTCTTCCATGGCAACGGCTTAGCCCTCGGCTTTGAAGCATTTGGTGGCTTCCATCCGCTGCACCACATGTAGGACAAGTATCCTTATTTGCATGATCTCTCAATATAATATGCAATCATTGGGGCATGCATGAATAACCTCATATTTCATACGTAAAGACTTGATCAACTTTTCGCATTGTATGTGGTATCGCAAAGTATTTTCTTCAGAAGTATGTTTTTATCATTTTCAATACGTGAAGCTTTTATCGCACTAATCGATGCCTAGCTTTCATGCTCAACAACTCAATCGTGACGACAATTTTACGTGCTCATTTTTACATGACGCGGATACAAAGGTTCTAATGCACATTCCATCAAGTTACTATACCCGCATCATCATGTAAATCATGTGAACGTTGCTCGTCATCTTCATCATAAGCATCATTTAAGCAAGCATCTAAATCTTGACGAAACACCTCCGAATGTGTTATTCAACATATCTTCCATTCTTGAAACCTATCTTCGGTTGGGTTAGAAGTCGATGTACTAGTCCCCAAATTGGTATGACTATTAGAAAATGATTCTCCATGGTGCTTCCATATCGTGTAAGACTTATCTATACCATCACAAAATAAATGTTCCATAATAATCACGAGGCTATGCTTTTAAAATTTAAAATGATTGACACAAGGACAACAACACCAATCAGGATCTTCTACATTTTCTTTTGCGAATTTGATAAATGAATGAAGACCTTCGATATATTCCACAGTTGTATGATTTGCCGTCATCCACTCTTTACTTGGGATTGTTGAAGACATTCTACAAAACTAATTGAAGGAAAAATCACAACAATGAAGGAAAAAAATTGAAGTTTTAGAGAGAGAGAAAAAGCACAAGTGATAGGTGCCCATATGACTGATAATGGCTTATTTGAACCAGCATAATATGAGCCGGTATTGGCTGACTTGTATACTCATATTTAGTCGGGGCTTCATATCGTATTAGATCAGGCCTAATACGATATATACATGTCAGCCCCTGGCCCATTTTTAAAACTATGCGCCAGTTATCATTTTCCTAAAATATAGAAACAACCCAAAGAAAGCGGAGTTTCGACAACAACAAACAAAATTTCAACAACCCAAAAGATTAGAAAACAAGAAGATTGAATTATGGTAAGCTCATGGACTCAAGATCCATTGTGTGGAAGATTAGGTGAAAAAGGATCTCTATCGTATGAATCCAAGAAGTCCACAAGTTGATCTTTTACTTTTTATCGAACAGTGTTCAACATTTTTCTTATTATCTAATAGGGTCCCAGACCTTGAACTTTTTCATTTCTTTTATTAAGCATAAGCAAACAGGGTCTAAATATTTGACATATGTTGAAATTTAATTTAATTGAAAAAATGGGTTAGATGAAAATTTCCTTAGGTTTCATATGATACTTCGTTCTTATATAAGATTGATCGTTTTATGTTAGGTGAAAATTCCCTACAAGCGACCGATCAATCTCATAGTGGACTGGTCTGACTTGTACGGGGGGACCAATCTCATGTTGATGGAGTTTGTTTTTCGCACCTATCTTTGATCTAATTGATCTTTAGATCATGAACATACAATCACATCGTTAGATTTTGATTTCACATCTTGAAAAGTGAGTCAATATCGGTTGACATCTCAAAAACTGAGTTAGCATCGATTGACGGAGATACTGATACAGATCGCTGATATGTATGTGTCGGCCAACACTTGATACCATGATTCTAACATAATTTCAACACATAATTAGCATAATTTTTTACATAATTTACATAGAAAACTGACCAAAAATCTGGCCCGCCAAACTGGACTGAAACCAGCCAAAAAGCAAAAAGAACCGAACCGATTCCCAATCGGTTTGCTTTCAGTTTTGAGTGGCCAAAATCGGAAAATGCCAATTGGGACATAAAATCGGAAAGAACTTAACCGATTCCCAATCAGTTCAGTTTCAGTTTTGAGCAGCTAAAACCGAAAACCGGTTGGGACCCAAAACTAAAGAAGACTGGAAAAAAAAGAGAATTAATATTTAAATTTTTTTTGAATAAACTGAAACCGAACCAAGTGAACTGAACTGATTTTTTTTGCGCTTTGATTCGATTACAAGTTTTCGGTATTTAACCAATTTGTTTCCGTTCAGTTTCCATTCAGGCTGAATCGAACGAAAAATCAAAATTTTAAGTTTTAGTTTAGTTAATCGAATCTGCACTCCTAGGTACCCAACAAAATTGCATAATGTCAATTATACAGACTTTAATATATATATATATATATATATATATATAGATATATATATATATATCACTGGGCTTATACATACAATACATAACAGCATTTTAAAAATAAAAAAGCATAATGAGAATTTAACAGTAAAAAAAGTAAATATATACATCAGGCCAACAGAGGCCAGAGTACATAATTTGAGTATATAAATTCATAAAAATAAAAAAAAACATTTCAACATATAGCATGGGTAATCCTTTTAAGAAAGAAAAAAGACTTTCTTAAAAAAATTTAGTATTTAGAAAACAAAATGCAAAATTATGGGAAGAGAAAATAGAACATGAGAATAGCAAATCATATAAACAAAGAGGGTAATAGAACATGAGAATAGCAAACCAATCGGTTTTCGATCCTCGCACTTGGATGTTAGATAGCAAACCATATAAAAGAGGAAAATTTAGGAAAATACCTCAAAATTTGGGAAAATACCGAAATACAATAGGGTAACCAACCGGATTTAGCAGCCAAGATGGAGGAGCCGCTTAAGAAAAATAAAATAATCCTTCAAAAAATAAAAGAAAATAAAACCATAACTCAAATTTAAAAAATATTTTGGATAATCAAAAACAAATAGATTTTAAAAACTATTTCTAATTAGGGTATGCCAAATTCTAGTGATTTGGGTATAATTTTTAATATTTTAGAAAAATAAAATAAAATATAACCCCTACCGATCGTTTCTTCAATGTCGCTTTAGCTTTAATCGCTAGGCATATCGAATCTTGATGCATAGATAAATTTCACCATTAATGGCTTCAAGCTGTGGCATCTGGAGACGACGAGGATGGCGTCGAATCAGGCTTCGGCTTATGGAGATGAGGAGGTTTGCATTGAATCAAACTTTAGATTTTGGAGATGAGGAGGACCGAATCAGATCAAGCTTCGGCGACGAGGAAGATGGCATCAAATGAAGAGGAATAGGAAGGGCAAAGAGGAGAAGCTGGACAGACGTTCCGTTCCCGCGCTCTGGAGTTCCTTATAAGCTATTTTTGTATTGGCGCCTAGTATACCTTAGAGGGCCGAGGTTCGAATCGCCTAACCTATAACAAACCGGGCCGTTGCATTTGAGAAACGGATGCCCAATTTGTTTTATATCTTGAGGTCACAGGTTCGAATAGGCTTAATTATACAATATTAGGCCGTTGCATTTTAGAAACTACGGTTTTGGACAGTTGTATCAGTTGATTTGTCCACAACGGTCAGAGTCCGTGGTTTTCTTTAAGCAAGTAGTGTTGCTTATTCTTCATTTTCACGTAGTGTAATTTCCAAAGCTGCCCGAACTCCCCGACTTCGCCCAGACTTCCCTACGCAGAATTGGATTCCATGCATAGCCATATGCACAAAATTGATTCCAACACACACTGAAACTAGGACACCCGCCCAGTCGATCACTCCTGAGTTAGTGACCGACTCAAAGTGAATTAAGCACATTATACTATGTGAAAAATTCAATTGAACGCCTTCGGTCATGCATGTAATTCATCTATTGCACGCATGGCCCCACACGCAAAATTAGCCCGATACTTATAAAAAGACCCACTACCCCACACTCCACACATCCAATTCTCAAGTTTCTCTCCTCTAAGCTTAGGAATTTCTAGGCTTTCTCTGTGGCACTGGAAGGAGGAAGAAGCGCTTAGCTTCAGGTAATCTCTTTCTAGTTCTTAGTTTTTAATTTTCTAGTTCTAGTTCTTAGTTTCTAGTTTTAGTTTTTAGTTCTAGTTCTCAATCTTTCGCTCTAGTTCTTAATTTTAGTTATAGTTCTTAATTTTAATTCTAATTCTTAGTTTTTCAACTTTAGGTTAGTTCTTAGATGTAATCCTAGTCCTCAATCATTAAACCCTTAGATTTTAATCCTTAAATTATTGATTCTCAATTTAAATTCAGTCTTTAAATCCTAGTATTTACAAAATAACCCTTAGCCAACCGATTTTCCCAAGGGAGGTTATGGAGGGTATCCAAGAACGGGGCAAATCCTCCTTAGCATAACTAGACACAACCCCCTTTTCTTAATTAGAATAAGAGTAGGATTAGAATACCAAACTAGTTAGATATTAGGCAACCCACAGATGCTGAAGTTGGCTGGCCGACGATTAGTAAAATAGTTTAACCCACGCCCTGCAACATATCCGTGTGTGATCAGTGATGAGTTACAACATCGATAAATATTTGTAGCTGGCAATCGCAATAACCCAGGTATTCTCCATTTAAATTTTGCCTTATTTTATTTTTCTGTAGTTAAATATTGTCCTTTTATTATCCTAATATATCCCTACAGGAGCACATAAATATTCCCCAATTATTATTCTATTGCTTTCTGCCAACCATAGTAGACAGAGTCCACTCGGACCGAATTGGGCCACTTATTCCACGGACCAAAAGGGACTAAAAAAAAAAATGTGTACCAATAGTAGCATCTCACTCCGGTCTCATTATTTGATGACCATCTTCTCTATGATGCTGACAACCGTTTTATTAGCAGCTTCTACGATCCCGTTAGTTTGCGACCTATATGGTGATGAGCGATGATGTTTGATTTTTTACTGCTCGTATAAGGCTGTAATGCACTTATTCACAAAATTGGTATTGTTATCCGTGATGATGTCCTTGGGCATGCCAAATCGACAAACAATGTTGTTCTTGATGAACTTCTCGACATGATTGGTTGTGATGTTCTTGTAGGATGTTGCCTCTACCCATTTGGTGAATTACTCGATAGCAACTAGGATGAACGGATTCCCTTTTGAAGCTTTCGAATTGACTTTTCCAACAACGTCGAGACCCCATGTGGTGAATGGCCATGGAGTGGTCATGCTGTGTTGATCTATAGAAGAAGCATGTATTAAACTAGAGTGTTCTTGGAAATTGTAGAATTTCTGAGCGTGCTTTTCATAGTCAGTTTCCATGGTAGTCCAAAAATACCCTTGTCGTAGGATCTTTTTGGTGAGCATGTGCCCATTGACGTGGGCCTCGCATACTCCTTCGTGTATCTCCTTTACAACATTGGACGCCTCGCTCTTAGTTAGACAACTGAGCAAGATGTTATTATATGACCGCTTATATAGGCACTCGCCACAAATGACATAATTTTTTGTTAAACGTTGGATGGTCTGCCTGTCTGTCTTGGATGTACCTTCCGAGAATGCCCGAATTTTGAGGAAGTTCTTGATATTTGAGAACCAAGGTGGCTCATCATCTGTATCTATGGATCCCTCAAATTGGAGGCAGAAGGTTGGCTCGTTACTTTGCTCAATCATGACAGGCTTCATGTTTATGCCATATGAAATTTTGACCATTGATGTCAAGGTTGCGAGTGCTTCAGCGAACCAATTTTTTGCTCGCGGGACATAGGAGAAAGTAACATTGTCGAAGCTGGTGATTAGATCCTCAAGATGTTCATGGTATGGGATCAACTTCTCATCTTTCATCTTTCAATCTCCATTGGTTTGGCATATGATTAACTGCAAGCCACCAAACACTCTAAGATGAGTCACGTTTAGGCCAAGAGCTACTTATAGGCCAGCTGCGTAAGCTTCATACTTAGCCATATTATTGGTAAAAGGGAAATTGAGTTTGATGGAAACTGGTATATGAGACCCTCTTAGAGAGATTAAAATAACACTGACTCCTTGACCTTCAGCATTTGATGATCAATTGAAGTTCATTACCTAGGATTCCTCTGTCTCTTCTGTGTCATCAGTTCTCAAAGTTCATAATCTGGTAAGAGATTCTCAGCAAGATGATTGATAAGTGCTTACCCCTTGATTGACTTTTGGCTGACATACGTGATATCAAACTCTAATAACAAAAGTTACCAATGTGCAGTTCGACCAGTGAGAGCCTTCTTTTCAAATAAGTACTTCAATGGCTCCATTCCAGCCAGGAGGAGAATTTCCTAAGAGAGAAGGTAGTGACAAAGTTTCTACGCCACCCACACGAGAGCTAGGCATGCTTTCTCTATATGGGAATAGTGTTTCTCATAATTAGTGAACTTCTTGCTCAGGTAGTAGATGGCATATTCTCTTCTTTGAGTTTTGTTGTGCTGCCCTAAGACGCATCCCATCGAGAATTCTGTCGTGGAGAGGTACATCAAGAGCCGTCTCCAGGGTACTGGTGATACCAAAACTGAAGGACTGAGGAGATAACCTTTTATCTTATCGAATGCCGCTTGACAATCCTCGTTCCATTCAACAGGGGAATCTTTTCTCAGTTATTTGAAGATCGACGTCCAGTTAGGAGTTAGTTATGCAATGAACCGATTGATATACTGTATTCTGCCCAAGAAACCTCTGACTTCTTTCTTAATATATGGCGATGGCATTTCGACATTGGCCTTTACTTTGATTGGGTCAACCTCAATACCTCTTCTATTGATGATAAAACCAAGTAATTTTCCTGACATGGTGTCGAATGCACATTTCTAAGGATTCAGGTGCAACTTGTACTTCCTCAATCTTTTGAACGTCTTTTGGAGGTTGATGAGATGATCACTCCTTTTTGGTGACTTGGCGATCACATCATCTACATACAACTCAATTTCTCGGTGCATAATGTCATGGAAGAGTGCAGTCGTTGCACTCTGATAGGTTGCCCCAACATTTTTTAACTCGAACAGCATGACTCGATAGCAGAAAGTTCCCCATGGAGGGATAAAGGCTATCTTTTCTTGATCTGCCTCTGCCATTTTGATCTGATTGTAACCTAAGAATTTGTCCATGAATGAGAGCATCCCATGCCTGGCAGTATTATCGACCAAGATGTCGATGTGTCTTATTAAGGTTTCTGAAGGCTATGCACATGCGAACCTTTCTATCTTTCTTTGGTATTGGGATGATGTTGGCTCGCCATTGCGGGTATTTAGAGACTGAGAAATTTGATGTCATACTGCTTTATGACTTCATCCTTTACTTTTAGCATCCATTCTGGTGTGAGATGCCTCAATTTTTGTTTGATCGACTTGATGTCGGGATAAAGTGGTAATTCATGCTCGACCAAATCGGTGTCCAAACCAGGCATATCTTCATATGACCATCTGAAGGCATCTTGGTATGACCAAAGGAAGTTAATGACCACCCGAAGATGTCTTGGTAGACCGAAGGAAGTCAATCATGCCTTTTCTTTCCTCGGGAGACAACGACATTCCAATTTTAGTGATTCTAGGAACTTCTTCGGTACCCAGATTGGTGTCTTCAGTCTCTTCAATGATTCGGGTAGGGCCATGCTCAAAATCAGCATATTGTTCAAGGAGCTAATTAGGACGATCTTCAACTAACTCCTCTCCATCGAGATCCGTGACTCCTACCTCTTCTTTTATTTCTACAAGAAAGGGGGAGGTTTCACTTCGAATGCATTCGTCAAAGGCATCATTTTTTTTCTCAGGAATTTTGAAAGACAATTTTTTAGATTTTATGTTTTTTCTATTTTAGGATTTTCTTTTTTTCAGAGAAGGGCCCTTGGCAAGGCAGGTCTTTATACATGCATGGTGTTTTTGAGCAAGAGCTAAACCCTCTTTTTATAGATTGTTTTTTTTTTGGGGAAGCTGGGGCTGTATTCATGGCTTTTTGATGCTTCCAGAGTGAGGGGCATTGATGCCCAATTTCTTTCCTGAGGTGTTGTACCTTTACCTATTCTTATGGAGGGGTTTGACTGAACCGAATTTTAGTGGTCGGCCTCCATCATATTTACCATTGACTTGTCCAGTACTTGGTCTTTGAATGTTAGTATGGGCTTGGAATGGTTTAGGATGGGTGGCTATGTAGTAGGGATACCTCTTCCTCAAAAAGGGATAGGGAGGCTAGGTCTATTTTAACATCGAGGGGAATGATTTGGGGATTTGTTTTGTTTATGGTAGCTGCCAGTTTGTGTTGGGTCATCTGTGTTGGCAACCCTTGCGCTTACAACAGTGCTTCGATTGTGAGGCTGCGATCTGGGTTCATCCTCCAGGTCTATCCCCTGGCTTTGGTTATGGCAATGGTCGAGCCTTTTCCTCGGCTTCCTAGATTTCCTCATCGGTAGGCTTATAGCCTAAGCTGAATTTGATTCGTTGTCCGCCCTTAGTCTCTTCTTCATTGTAAGTGAGGGCCCAACCCTTTGCCCTTTTGATAACCCCATTTTTGGAATATGGTTACTGCTGAGACCATTCTTCCTCCGGTTTTTATGGCGACCTTTCAAAGAGGATTAGGTGCTACTGCTGATACATCGTACTGAAAGCTGTGGAGGTCCGTGTCTTTAGTCGTGTGCCATACATTCAAGGTCTTTAGGTTCTCTAAGCTATGAACCTCCTCTCGCCCCTCTCCCATGATAGTTATGATCTGTTTCTCTGATATAAATTTGAGTTGTTGATGTAGGATGGAGGGTACCGCTCCGATTTCACGTAGCCAAGGGTGCCCAAGTTACAGGTTGAAAGTGGACTTAACATCCATGACTTGGAATGGGATGGAGAAGGTCATTGGCCCGATGGTGAGCTCAAGGTCAACTTCTCCTATCACTTCCCTCCTTGTATTATCGAATCCATGGGCTCTTGTTCTGGCTGGTCGGAACATCGACGGGTCAACCCCAATCTTGGTCACAATTCATAGTGGGTACATTAAAGGCAGACCGATTGTCTATTAGAACCAGCGGTATTACCAAATTTCCAATTTCAATTATGATGTTAAGGAATCTACAGTGGTTGTTCCCTTCAATCGGGAGGTCGGTATCTGAGAATGAGATGGCATTAAGAGCCAATACCTATCCGATCATTTGTTCCACCTCGTCTAGGGATACTTTATTTGATATGTGGGTGTCTTTTAGTGCCCCCATTAAAGCTTGGAAGTGAAGTAGGGATGTCATTAGGAAGTCGCAGATGGTGATATGAGTCGGCGTTCTTTTAAGTAGCGTTTCTAACGCATGTGATCAGCCATAGAATATACTATTTTATTACCCTTAACTTAGTGATGCTAGCACTTAGTTTGCTACTAACAAGACACTGATGTGCAGATATTAAAGAAAAATTGTAAAAGAGAGCCAAAGTGTTAATATTCATCAAAATGAATGAGAAAAGCAGTAAAAAGATGATTGAGCGTAAGAAGACGATTCACCACCTGCTGAAGGCTGAGAAATCATATTTTATGATTGAGTGCTAATATTGAAACCAAAGAAGAGAAAAATGAGAAATCATAATTTACGATTCTTCAAAAGACGATTCTTCAGAAAGCGACAAAAGAGTAAAAGGCGATACAGAAGAAAGGCGTAAAAATGTAATATAGAGAATCGTCTACTGAGGAAGCTATGAAAGATAGAAAATCATGATTTATGATTTTCTAAGAAAGAGAAGAAAAAAAAGGATTATCATGAATTACGATTAGGATTATAGAAGCTTTTCTATTACTACTGATCACGTGACAATTTCCACCACTAAGAACAAAATTATAAGAACTTTTAAATTAGAAGTTTGGCTAATCACGGATCTAAGAAAATTGATGAATATAGACTCCTAAGATCTCTGCTGCTGTTATTAAGGAAGGAAATCTCGAACACATCAAACATCCAGAAGCAAGGAAGAATAAAAATTAGGAATTAGAGTTATATTAGGAATATTTTATTTTAGTAGTTTCTTTTATTAGAATTAGATCTCTATAAACATATAAATAAGAGGGCGTGGCATAGGAATAATTTTCAAAGAATTTCACAGCATCAATTGACAACTGAGGTCTGTGTTTTCTCTCGATCAAAGTAGTTTAGGTTTACAAAGTAACATCGTCCACAGTTCTCTAAGGTCTTGCCTGATAACCAAGGCTGAGGAAGCTGAAAGATCAACCCTTTGAATGGTTCTACTTTTGCTTTCTAGTTTACATTTTTTTTTATTTTTAGTTTAGATTTTATATGCTTTTTAAACATCATCAAATTTTGATTTGAATTGATGACTTAGGTTAAAGTTTGCATATTAGTGTAATGGTTTTACTTTTCCATCTTCAATTTTCTCCAATTTGATTGACACCCAGATTTTAGGAGATTGTTGATGAAATTTAATTTGTGTTGAAGAATTTTAGTTTTTGATTGACGACCGAATTCTGGAAGCCTACAATACAGTGTAACGGTATTTTAAATTTGTAAACATCCGATAGCTGAAGATTGAGATTGACGACCTCAATCTGAAGGAGGATTGCAATTTATTTGTATGCAATTAGATTAAGAAAACCCATTCTTTTATTTATATTTCTCCAGTTGTTTAGGACTTAAAAGATACAGATAGTCTTTAAAACAAGAATATAAAAATCTATAAGAAGATAATCACTTCATCGTGGGATCGATCCTATTGCTAAGCTATAATTTTCATTGTTCGCTTACAATAAGTTACGGCTTGATTTTAATTTAAATATATACATACTATAAGCTGGTCAAGTTTTTGGCACCGTTGTCGGGGAAGCGCTTTATCTTTTTTTATTTTTTGTTTACATTCCCATTTTAAAAATAAATATTTATCTTTCGCTTTTTATATTTCTTTGCACTTTTAACTTTCTTTGATCACTTCTTAAGCTTTTGTAGGTTTATTCGGAGTGACAACTCAAAGTTTCAATACTCTTGCCGGTCACAGAAGCTAGAGGCTTAGATTTGCTCTCCCTCCCTGCTTTCTAAAATAAAAATCATATAAGGTTAAAAACACAAAAATAAGTAGTTTGTTGGTAAAGAAACCACACTCAAGTTCATCCTAAAATCTTTTACGTGTGCAATTCATATACTACTGGACAAGCATTCTGTCGCCGCAAGAAAATAATTATTACCCATCATATGTCCTTACAGGTATCATTAGCCATAATAAATCATACGACATTTCATAATTAGCCCAGCCAATGCACAATTTATTGCCAACTGACTCTCTATAAAATCACTATGGCAATTAAGCTTGGAAGGGGGAGAAAATTTAATGCGAAGATTTGTATTCCACCACCCAAGCGCTTTAAATATAGGACTAGTTCACCCCTAGCACAATCGTTCCCTTTTGACCCCACCAGTCCATCCCTACCCACAACCATGGTAGCTGACGGACCCAATAACAACCCAATTATGTTCTTTCCAATATGGGAGGACCCACAGCCACCGCAGGAACTAGACCCTCTGTAGTTCCTGTGGGACGAGTATGAGACAGTACATCATATACTAGCAAAGGACGAAAAGAAAAAGAATAAAAGAAAGAAAAAGAAAAATAACAAGATGGAACCATCCGCATCTTTGAACACAACTTCCATCTTCACCTCCTCACTGCCTCGTACAGCTCCTCCCCCACCATATTCCCCCTCCTCTTCACTCCATCCACCACCTGCTCAGCATCCTTCTCCTTAATCCCTACTATCCCCCTTCTCGGCTTGTAGTTCCTCTTCCAAGAGCAGCAAGTTGAGGACATGTCAGAGCTAGGAGGGCAAACTATTTGTTTGACGGGATAATTTTGAATAGAAACTGAGGACCGATCTTTATCGAAGACTTCTCTCAGATGTTGCTGCTAGTGTCATGTCTAACTTAGTATGTGTCTAGATTTCTCCTAGGTTTATACTCTTTTATGTAAATAGTTTTTCTTTGTTACTGTTCATTATAAATATTCAGTTATATATAAATTTTCCTTTTACTAACTTTCATTTTCTTACTAACAGTGTGTGTTACTAACATCACTAACATTTTTTACTTCTTACTAACATTTTTGTTATTGATACTCCGAGAATAAGTCGCGGATATTTTCTCTCAAGTTTGGGGGAAAGTATATATTTGGTAACATATTTTTTTCCGATAAATAATTAGAGTTCTCAATAATTATTTTTATTATTTTGTGTTCCCTATTTTTTATGCCAATGAGAGCATTGCCTGATTTAAGTTTGGGGGGATACATAATTTTTGTGTATAGTAGTAGTAGTATAGTAGTAAATAGTTTTAATTAATTTATTTGTGTCAAATTTTTTTCAAAATCTTTAAATTTTTTCTGATCAGTAAACAAGAATTATGATAGAAGAAATTACAAATCCCAAAAACTTACGATTCATTATAATAGAAGTTTAATAATTATAATTTAGAATAGTTATAATTCATGCTTAGCTCATTGAAATACTGTATTAGAATTAATGTATGAAATAATAAATTCATCTAAACTGCAAAAGTTTAGACTATAGTTTCAAAAATTATAAACCAGTGAGATTTTGAGCCATTTTTCGTCTTTTATTCAGAGAGATACTGTTTCTATTCAAATCGTAAAAAAAATAAAATAAAATTCTTTGAACTTCTATACTGATATGAAATCTCATATTGCTGAATTTAGAATCAAATTATTTTATAAATATGATGAACTGATTTTTTGTTTAGAACTATCTATTAGTAATAAAAGCATTAAAGGCATCTATGCTTATAAATCGTAAAGATGATTTAAGGCCATCTTTTGTTTAAACCAGAGCCAAAAAGCCAAAATCCTATAATATTTTATCCTTTGAACCCATATTAGAAGCCTGAAATGAAATTTTTTTGTACCAAAATTTTATAAACCATTAACCATATATACTACCCAAATCTTTCTACCTTTAACCCTTACAAATTTCTGAGAGTTTAGAAGGGAAGAAGAAGAAGAGGGAGTGCAAGGAGTAAAAGAAGAATAGATAAAGGATATGTTAGAAGAGGTAGAGAAAAAAAAATATGGGAAAAGAAAGAAAAATCGTAACAAATGATTTTTGAAAAAGAAAATTACGATGTAGCAAAAAGCTATAAAGAAGAAAATAATTGTAAAAGATGATTTTATAGCTAAAGAACTGGGATATATATATACAAAAAGAAATAAATGGGAAGATGTTATCCAATCATGGAAACTTATTGAAGTAGAATAGCAGAAGAAGATAGGAAAAAGAAGAGCTAAATTCTCAGAAAAACTTTGAGTCCATTTGTACCTTTCCTTGATACCTTCTGAAACCCACCCCATTACAAGTTGAAGGAAAGACCTTTTTTATTTACGATTTGTAAAGACGTAAGCCGAGTAGTGATAATGATAATAGATATTATGGATTGTACAAGGAATCATAAGAATAGGATAGGATTATCTTTTCTATGAGATTCATTTTCGCAATTATCTTTGACTGAAATCTTCTGAAATATATACTGAGAAAACCCAAAAGTTTCGATATCTTTTTGAGAGTATGTCAATAGTGAGTTTTTGAATGAAAATATTTTCTAAATCTGTAGTTTAGAAAATTTTATGAAGAATAAACTATTCACTGGTGCATATACACTTTGTGCTTATTTTGAATTGTTAGAGTTCTAATCAAGGATAACTGTTGTAATGAAAAATAAGGATAAAAGACTGGTAGTTTTAGAAATCATAAAAGACTATGTATTGACTAATTAAGTATATTAGTTAGAGTTTTTATTTTATTTACTTTTTATTTTCAACAAAATATATATATTTGAAGTTTGTAGGTAACTTCACTGAACACCTTCAGGAGACTACAACTCCTCCATTGGGGATCACCTAGGGGTTTAAAGGCTTGTTGCATCCGCTAAATGCAATTGTGCTCCCTACGAAAGTGGCATTTAATTTCTTAGTTTATATTTCCTTATTTGCTAGGGACTATTAAAGCTTAAGTTTGGGGGTGTGATTAGTCACAAAATATACCATTTTATTGCCCTTAACTTAGTGATGCTAGCACTTAGTTTGCTACTAACAAGATACTGATGTGCAGATATTAAAGAAAAATAGTAAAAGAGAGCCAAAGTGTTAATATTCATCAAAAGAAACTCAAAAAGCAGTAAAAAGATGATTGAGCGCAAGAAGATGATTCACCACCTACTGAAGGCTGAGAAATCGTATCTTACGATTGAGCGCTAATACTGAAACCAAAGAAGAGAAAAATGAGAAATCGTAATTTACGATTCTTCAAAAGACGATTCTTTAGAAAGTGACAAAAGAGTAAAAGGCGATACAAAAGAAAGGCGTAAAATTATAATATAGAGAGTCGTTTACTGAGGAAGCTGTGAAAGATAGAAAATCGTGATTTACGATTTTCTAAGAAAGAGAAGAAAAAAAAGGATAATCGTGAATCACGATTACGATTATAGAAGCTTTTCTATTACTGTTGATCACGTGAGAATTTTCACCACCAAGAACAGAATTACAAGAAGTCTTTAATTAGCAGTTTGGCAAATCACGGATCTGAGTAGATTGATGATGATAGACTCTTAAGATCTCTGCTGCTATTATGAAGGAAAGAAATCTGGAACACATCAAACATCTAGAAGCATGGAAGAATAATAATTTGTAATTAGAGTTATATTAGGAATCTTTTATTTTAGTAGTTTATTTTATTAGAATTAGATCTCTGTAAATCGACTCCTTATGATCTATAAATAAGAAGGCTCAGCATAGGAATAATTATCAAAGAATTTTACAGCATCAATTGACAACTGAGGTCTGTGTTTTCTCCCATTCAAAGTAGTTTAGGATTTATAAATTAACATCATCTACAGTTCTCTGAGGTCTTGCCTGACAACCAAGGCTGAGGAAGCTGAAAGATTAACCCTTTGGATGATTCTACTTTTGCTCTCTAGTTTAGATTTTATTTTATTTTTAGCTTAGATTTTAAACGCTTTGTAAACATCTTCAAATTTTGATTTCAATTGACGACTCAGGTTAAAGTTTGCAGATTAGTGTAATGGTTTTACTTTTTCATCTTTAATTTTCTCAAATTTGATTGACACCCAAATTTTAGGAGATGGTTGATTAGATTAAACCTATGTTGAAGAATTTTAGTTTTTGATTGACAACCAAATTCTTGAAGGCTAGAATACGGTGTAACAGTATTTTAAATTTGTAAACATCTAATAGCTGAAGGTTGAGATTGATGACGTCAATCTGAAGGAGGATTAGGATTTATTTTTATGCAGCTAGATTAAGAAAACCCATTCTTTTATTCGTATTTCTCTAGTAGTTTAGGACTTAAAAAGATAAAGATAGTTTTTAAAACAGGAATATAAAAATCTATAAGAAGATAATCACTTCTTCGTGGGATCAATCCTATCGCTAAGTTATAATTTCCATTGTGTGCTTGCAATATGTTAAGGCTTGATTTTAATTTAAATATATACATACTATAAGCCGGTCAACATGTTCACGGCTCATTCTCTCCAATGGGTGCACTGCTATAGGTTCTCTTCTTTCTTCTAATTAGGTTTGCACCGGTACCTCGAGCTGTTTTGAGATTTTTCCTAATCGTGTGATGAATTCAACTGCCCCTTCATTGCTGTTGCCCGCATTAATATCCATTTGATTATAATTGACCGAGATCTGGTGGGGGTCATAGGTTGGCCTTGGGATCCAAAACGGAGCGGATGAGGGTATCGAGGGTGCCTGGAATGAAGGCGTGGAATAGTTGGACAAAATATGGTTAACTGCAGCTGGAGATGGATAGATCAGAGGGGGGGCAGTGAAAGTGGGCTAGATGTAGCCTATACAAGTTGTGGGTGACTGTACTAAGGGCGATGAGGCAGAGCTGGGCCAACTGTAATTGATCGGTGTTGGATAGGATGATGGGAAGAGACTAGGCATCAGGTAATTAGAGGGAATTGGTGCTCTATATGGCTAATATAGTGGTGACGGGGCTAAGCTGGTTTAAAGATAATTGACAGCAGTTGGTGCTGGGTAATATATCCTCAAATCTAGGGGTTCTGCTTGGGATGCTGGGTTGGGGAAGTAATCTGCTAAGTTCAATGGCTCGATTACTTGTATGTTTCCATCATCTAGTTCCCCCACTTCGCTGTTATGAAATTTTCTTTGGTACTTATGTATTCCGATGGATCAAACTCCTTGTCTTCTTCTGTCATGTTGATGGTGGGTCATGGGCCCATTCCTCTCGGTGGGTGTGGCAATAGTAGTACTTTGTGGATATTTGCATGCTTATTTGCCGGGAGATGTGCCAGAAGAATGATTTTTTTGGCTTTTATTAAAACCTGTATGGCATGTTTTAGAGGAAAACATCAATCAGTCGTGTGACCTGGCCCTTGGTAGAAGTTGCAATGAGTATTGGGATCATAATTTTTTGAGAGGGGATTTGGTGGTGGACGTGGTTGGAAGGGAGTGACAAGACCTTTTTCAATCAAAAGTGGTAAAAGGATATTCAAGGATTGTTCCAATAGTGTAAAGACTCAGTTAAATTGGGTCCTCCTCTGTTCTGGGGTCATCGCGCCCCTTGTCCATTGCTTGTTCTTTGTATCGGTTTAGTTTATGTTGGGGCTGGCTATGATGCCTTGAATTGGAATGGAGCCATGTTGGTGCTGGGCTATGTGTTCATTATTGTCTAGACATTTGTCCCGATTCTTCTCTCGTTCCTTTGCTCAGTGAACTTTCGAACCCCACTGGTTACGGTTTTGTTCAACCGACCCTCTTTGATTGCATCCTCTCAACGGTTGGCATTTCTTACCAGGTTAGCAAAACTGGAATGTTGTTGGTATACTAGGAAATCTGAGATGACTGGGAAAGTGATTTTTGAGATCATCTCCATTTGTTCATCATCAGGTATCCAATTTTTTACCTGGGCTGCCAATGCTCTCCACCTCCCGAGGTATTCATTGAATGCTTCATCGGGTTTCTATTTTAAACAAGCCAGGTCGGACTTTCATGACTTTATGTCGATGTTATAGACATATTGTTCTTGGAACAGGTGGGTGAGATCTCTCCGTGTTCTCAACATGGATGGTTCAATAGAGGTGAACCATCTTAAAGCTGGTTCCATCAAACTTTTCTGGAATACCTTGATGAGTAGCCGCTCATCTTTACCGTATTGACACATGTCCCCACAATATGACTTGAGGTGTGCAATAGGGCTGCCAGTGTCATTGTATTTATCGAAGGTTAACATTTTAAACTTAGGTGGCAAAGGCACCTCAGGAAATAAACACAGATCTAAAAATTCTGTGGCATAGATCTCAGTCCCTCCTAGCTTCATCAGCTACTTTTGAATTTTATCTAACTATTCTTTCAACAGTTATGTCTCTCTTAATGGTAAGGTTGGGGCTGGCCCCCACTGAACTGCCTCCATTCATTTTGGAAAGCTTGTTGGTTGGTGAGTGTGGGGGTGAGGGATTTTGCCCCTACATAGGCTTCACTATTTCGGGCCTCATCTTCCACATATACTGATGACTTTCATCGATAAATCGTCGGGAAAGGGTGAGGTTATCCTGCTGGTTCTGAGTGGGCTATATGGGGGCCTGATGAGACCATTGTATGTGGGGAAAGCTCTGATGATGGGTTTGGGGAGTAAAGGGGTGAAAAAATTGAGGGTTTTGAGTCGGTGCCTGATGAGGCCATTGTATACTCTGGGTGTTTGGTTGGGAAGTGTGTGGGTGGGTAAGTTGGTTGATGGTTTGGGATGGATTCCCATATTGTTTTGTGTGTGGATGACTAGAGCTTATGTTAGTTTGAGGGATTGGATGAGGTGGATGTGCTAATTGAGGGGGAATGGGGGTTTGTTGGGTGTATGTGGGGAATTGGGGGAATGATGGATGGTTTGAGAGTGTCACCCTCGGAATTAGGCCTAAATGCGCTTGGGTATTAGGCCTTTAAGGCCCACTTGGATGGCCCCATGGTTGATGGGAGGGGCCTTGGATGGTATGGACTATGGGTGATTGACTGGGAATTTGGGGAAATAGGGTGTGAAGATTTTGGAGGGTTTATGATGGATTTTGGTGGTATTTGGGATGGATGAGGAAGGCTTTGGGCGGCCTTCCAAGCTGTATATGCCCTAACCATGTCTTCCATCATGGTCATGGGATCAGTCATGGGGTTGGATGCGGAGGCCCTTCCAATGAGGGGGAGGGGCATGGGAAGAATGGTCATGATTTCAGTGGATGGAGGAAAAGTAGGCATATGTTGGGTGAATGTGGAGAAAAGGGGTGGATTTTGGGTGATGGTGGAAAATTTGGTGGATTTTATGTGGATGTGGAGGAAAAATGGGGTGGATTTTGGGTGATGGTGGGTGGAAAAATGGGTGCATCGAAGGGTCCGATGACATTAAATCAGGATTGGGTGGGGGAATCAGAGATGGGTATCTCCTCTATGTGGGAAGGTGATGGGGAATGTGGTGGGTATGAAACAGTGTCGGCGGCCGAAGTTACTACCGGCCACACCATGGTTTGTAAATGGCTAGGGTATGGATTTCTTGGGTATAGCCCAAAGACCGTCCTTCTTCCCCTATGAGATGGGGGTGGATTCGATGATGTCATGGTTGCGGCACCACAAACCCTCTTTTTTAGAAAAGAATTCATTGATTTTGGCTTTTTCCTCTCTTTTTTTCTCTTTGAAAAAGAATTTTCCCTCTTTAATTCCTACGGTGCTCTTTGGGGCATTGGGAACTCCCTTTTCGGGTGGCTTTCACCCCCAATGCCTCCCACGGCAGGATCCCAATACGCTTTGGAAGAAACAAATGAAATCCTTTGTTCTATGTAAAGGCACGAAAATCCATGCGATGACCTGATCCCTCGGAAGAATCAATAAGAGGGTGACCTCTTTTGACCGGCGAAAGCGTTTTGGGTGTCATAGAGTGTGGGAATTTTCGAGAGTATAAAAACCACTAAGTGGGGGGGGGGGGCAGGGACAGTGATGAAAGCACCCAAATGCTGGAAAACATTATATATCAGTTTATGCGTACATAGTATGTACGCATGAAGGAAATCTGAATTTTTTACACTATGCGTACATATTATGTACGCATGAACAAATTTTGTTCCATTTTAATTATGCGTACATAGTATGTACGCATGAACAAAAGTTTGGTTTTTTTGGTTATGCGTACATAGTATGTACGCATAAACTGATATACCCAGAAATTCCAGACAACAGATCTGGATTGGTCTTTCATTAGGTATCTTGGAAGCAATGCTTCTGAGGACTTTTTTCCTCTATTTTTTGGGTCCCTCCTCACCGTGTCTAAATGATTCAAGGTTAATTCGGTTCTACTGACGCACCTGTGTTCGCATCCACCCCATCCCCCGCCCTTACATTTTCCCAACACACCCCCATCTCATCCCCTACTGAAACCCCTCATTTCCCAACCGACCCATACATCCCCATCTCCCATCCATACACCCTTACCGCACCCCCCTACTCCCTAAGACCCCTTCGGGAGCCCCATCCCCTTCCTACCTCCCACGTCCCATCCACCTCATCATCCATGCCCCCTACATCCTATATCCCATCCACCTCATCTCACATGCCTTCCACATCACATGGCCCATCCACATCCCAACATACCCCCCTATTTACCCAGGTCATGCCCAACTTCTCCAAGGGTATGACTAGTAACCCACCATCTTCCATAGCCATACATCAATACCCTCCAAGCACAATCATTCATACCCCCCACACCCGGGTCATGCCCAATTTCACCCAACCCCCTCTATCCTTGAATGGGCCATCACCCTCTAATCTCACACCTGAATCCATGCCCTCAATGGAGGACATGAGAATGATGTATGCCCTGTGGGCTACCTCTCAGAGTCCTACATTCCAAACCCCACATCTAGGTCTCCAAAACCTCCATACCCCATTCCCCCATGACCATGCCCAACCACCCATCATTCATAACATCCAAGATCCCCCACCTCAATTCCAAGCCCAGGTCCAAGCCCACCAGGCCCAAGCCCACTCATCTCAGGCTCAAACCCACACAAATCCATGGGCCCAAGCCCAAATCTCTTTAAAACCATGGGTCCAAGCCCAACAGGCCCAAGCCCACTCATCTCAGACCCAAGTCCACTAATCTCAGGCCCAAGCCCACCAAACCCATCAGACCCAGGCCCAAATTCCTCAAGGCCCATGGGCCCAAGCCCAAACCCATCAGACTCAGGAGCTGGCCCAAAACCCTCAAGGCCCATGGGCCCAAACCCAAACCCATCAGACTCAGGCCCTGGCCCAAAATCCTCAACGCCCATGGGCCCAAGCCCAAACCCATCAGACCCAAGCCCAAGCCTAAAACCCTCAAAGCCCATGGGCCCAAGCCCAAACCCACCAGACTCAAGCCCAGGCCCAAGCCCATCAGACCCAGGCCCAAGGCCCATCACCCCACACCCAATACCCACATGGCCCATTAGCCCAAACCCAATAGGGCACATTGGCCCAAAATCATACCAACCCCCACATCCAGGCCCAAGGCCCATCAACCCATGCTTTCCAAAACCATCAAGCCGAAACCCAAGGCCCATCCACCCACACTCATCAAGGCCCGTTCACAAACCCCTTACCCCTTCAACAGTACCCTTCATTCACCTATACCCCTTATGCCCCCATCCCGCCTCCAACGAAAAATCCGATCCACCCCATTCCTCAAAACCATGCCTACAGCATCCCGCCACATCAACCACATCCCCATCACCGCCAGAATGTACACCCAGCTCAGCACATCATTCATCCACAAACCACTCATCCATTCACTCCTTCCCATCCCCTACAACCCTTGTGGCCCCACCAGGTCATCCAACCCATCACCCCCTAGGTTTAAATAGCGGACCTCGCCCCTCACCAGTATAATGACCAACAGTAGGAGGAGGACGAGATCCGCAACAGTGGAGGAGCTGCCAGATTCGGCCCCCCCAGGCCCATCATCCTCACACCCAGGGCCAAACAAAATCAGGGGGAGGCAGTCCCAGCTACAGCCTCAAAAGAATCAGAGCAGCTGAAAGAACAGATAGACAGAATACAGAAGTAGCTGACGAATATGGGAGGGCTAGAACTGCATTCGACAAACTTTTCAGACTTATGTCTGTTCTCGGATGTCCCCCTACCACAAAAATTTAAGATGCCATCATTCGATTAATATAATGGCACTGGAAATCCCATCGCCCACTTAAAATTTTACTGTGGGGATATGTGCCAGTACAGCGGAGATGAACGACTCCTCATCAAAGTGTTCCAAAAGAGTCTAACGGGCTCAGCACTGAGATGGTTCACGTTCCTAGAACCATCCATGATAAAAACATTGATAGATCTGACACACTTATTCCAAGAACAGTATGTCTATAACATGGACATAGAGCCAAGGAAGTCAAATCTGGCCCGTTTGAAGCAAAGGCATGATGAAACTTTTAGTCCCTACTTAGGAAGGTGGAGGGCATTGCCTGCCTAGGTGACCCATCGAATTCCTGATGATGAGCAGATTGAATTGATAACCAAGGGAGCTCTCCCAGTCATCACAGATTTTTTCGTGTATCAGCAACAGTTTAGTTTTGTTGAATTGGTTTGAAATGCCAACCGTTGCGAAGACGCTTTTAGAGAGGGCAGGTTGGAAAAGAGCGTGGCCAACGGGGCCACTGGGGTTCGAAAGGCTGTTGAACCAAGAATCGAAAGAAGACCAGGGACAGAGGTACAGATCATCATTTACCCCCAGGCCAATACCAATCCCCCCCATACAGCTCCAGGCCACGCAACCACCCCTAGCCTGTTTCGAGCAAGCACCAAGGCCAAACAACGGACCGAGAGCCCCATTTACCCAGGAACAGATAAAAGCACAATTCGAACGGGTGTTCACACCGTTAGGACAATCTTTTAGTGTCTTATTGCCAGTGTTGCTACAAAAGGGTCTGGTCAATTTACTCCAGCCTCGCCCACCACCCAATCCAATCCCATCCCGAGAAACAATGACCCCAACTTGCATTGTAACTTTCACCAGGGGTCGGGTCACCCTATGAACTGGTGCTTCCCACTAAAGCACATGGTCCAAGATCTAATAGAGGTAAGAAAATTTGTTCCCCCATCACTTCCTCAAGGACAAAACCAGAACATCCATCAAGCCCCTCTACCCCCACACCTAGGAGGCCCCAGGCTTAACATCCATTGGGTAGAAGAGGAAGAAGAAGAGTTTGACCCCTCGGATTACATCAGTAATCAAGAGGAGTTCTCATTTCCCAAGATGAATAAGGACAAACCATTTGTGGGGGTGATCGAGCCACTATACTTAGCCGATTACTTTCCCACCCCGGCATACCAGGAGGAGCCCTTAGATTTAGGGCAGTATTTTTCCACTCCCGCTCCCGCCTATCAAATCCAACCAGGCACAGCCCTGCCGCAATCATACACATATCCGCCCCACTCCCAATTTACCCCACAGTACACCCCACCTCCCAATCACCCCATCCCCTACACTATCCCACCATCAACCACCCCATATGCCCCTCCGTCACACCCAAATCACCCCACGCCATACATAACTCCACCATCCCCAAATTTCTCCACCCAATACACTGCTCTGCCATCCCTAAATTATTACATCCCATGCACACCCCCGAATCCCACCACCCAATATACCACCCCACCATCCCCAAATATCTCCACCCAATACACCACTCCGCCACCCCTAAATTATTCCATCCTGTACACACTCATGCACGCTCGACCAAAAAAAGGCAGATTTGGCTGGGCGTATATATTATATACGCTTGGCTTAAATCTAGGGATTTTGGCTGGGCGTATAAATTATATACGCCTGGCTATTTTCTGGGGATTTTGGCTGGGCGTATATAATATATACGCCTGGCAAAAATAGTTCGCTGCTTAATTTTGACAAGGAACAAAGAAGTCAACTGGTCTTTGAGCTGGTTTCTCGAGGATGCTCCCGACCGTGTACATTATCGGGTCCCTCCTTTTCGCTTCCTAGGGATACACGGCTGAATTTTGGGTTGTCTAACGCTCTCACCAAAGTGGGTTTTACGGCTTGATCGGAATTGGCAACCCAACCGCTATACCTCCGGCGCAAGTGCCTTCTCAGGTACTGGAAGGGGTGCTTCTTTTTAGGATCATCACCACTAGGGCTGCCGCCTTACTGGGAACCGGGTAAATTATATCTGTGCCTAAACCCCCCGAAAAATACCCAAAAATGCATAAATAAATTCAATTATGTCCCCACACTGTTGGTTCACGTTTAATTACCAATTTTTATAGGGGAGTGAAATTAAGTCCAAAATTGGGTCGGGAGTGACAAGCCCATGCCGCCTCAACGGGCCGGCGTTCAAAGGTGAGATATGATGACCGAAATGAAGTGCGCAAGTAGGCCAGCCAAATGGCTAAGGCTCGTAAATGATTGAAATTTAAATGACGTGAAAAGTAAATGCGAGCGAGCCCGCCAAACGGCTAAGGCGGCTTAAATGACAAGAATCAGAAAAACAGAAACTTAAATGTGCACGTAGGCCCGCCAATCGGCTAAGGCACTTAAAGGACTGAATCGTAGGGGTGAGTACGTTAGTAAAAACAACAAAAATATAGAACAAATAGCAGAAAATAAAATAGAAGAGTAACGGTTAGTAATAAATAAAAGAAAGGCCAATAAGAGGGGCAGCGCTAGGGTGAAATCCCCAGCAGAGTCGCCATCTGTGCGACCATGGATCCTCTCGAACCCGTCGCGGTGATGCGCCCGCTTTTAATGAAAATGTAGAGTCGCCACCCGGAGCTTTTGGTGACCCGGGAAACCTTCAAATCGATATTTTGAGCACCGAAGTGCTAAATATGACTCTGATTTACCGGTCTTTGCCAAAGGCTCTAGGGTAGGGGCTTCGGTTATCGATCAGGAAAGGTTTAGGCACCCGATCAACCCGCACGTAGCGATCTCTATCTATGGCCAAAAAAAAAGAAAAAGGGCGGAGTTTCCCCTTGCCCGAAGGCAATACGGTCCTATCAAGCTTTGAGCCAAACCAAAATTTCGACGGCGTAACGGCTTGAATCCTTGGACGGAGGAGACACCAAGAAGGTAGAGGAAGAGAGGGGTGAGCCGGAGCTCACGGACCCTTGTTGCACCGTGGAAGATCTTCGCTTTGGCGTGCTTCCGATGGCTTAAACAATATGGAAATAGATTCTAATACTAGGATTCAATAAAATAGGAAGTGTAGGGTGAGGCTAAAGGCTAGGCTTTAGCTAAAGGGAGTGATCTAATGGTGGAAATGGACTCAAATAGATGAAATATGCATGCTGGAATTCTGGAAAAATATTATCATTTTCTCTCACTAGGGCTTTCTCTTAAGCACTCTCTAATCTTTCAACCAAATTTCCAACCCTTTGGGAAGAGGGGGCCCTCTCTATTTATAGAGAAGGGATAGGTTAGGGGTTTACTTAAGAGCTAATTGGTTTAGCAATTAGGTAATCCCCCATCTAAGGTTTTCTAGGTTTTCAAGGTCCTAGGGTTTTGGGAAGCTGGTTTTAATGGCGGATGATGGGGTGAGACCATGGGTGACTTAAGGGTTGCCAATAAGCTCAAAGGGGGTGCAACCAATCTCAAGACACCCACCTCAACCAAGGGGATGGTCAAAAGGTCAAACCAGATGAAGGAATTCCGAGCAACTGATGACAGTTACTGTAGCTAAGTTGGGCGTATATATTATATACGCCTAGTTTAGGCACAGTGAATTTCACCAAAAATAGGGGAGCTTTGGGAAGATGAAGCCCGTGGTGGGTCCCACCTATGCTGGGCGTATATATTATATACGCTCGACAAAATTTCCCCCAAAAAAGGCAGGCATATATAATATATATACCGACTAATCAAACCAAATTGGTCAAGCGTGTATTATACACGCCTAAGTAAAAGTTGTGATTTTATGTGAAACGTCAATCGGCCATAGCTTTTGAACCATCTCTCCAAATTGGGTGATCTTTGGCTTGTTGGAAAGCTGGAGATGTCCTCTTTCCAATGGTATAAGGCTCATCCTTGGTAGTGATCCGTGTGAAATTCTGTACCTCTCATCCCATCAACTGCTCAGAAGGGTTTAAGTTAGGTATGGGAAGGGATTCTAGGGTTT
Organism: Chloranthus sessilifolius; assembly: GCA_021018995.1. Lineage (NCBI taxonomy): Eukaryota > Viridiplantae > Streptophyta > Magnoliopsida > Chloranthales > Chloranthaceae > Chloranthus > Chloranthus sessilifolius. Next base: position 121,133,506 of record CM037584.1, on the reverse strand, counting down.
AGGGGTGACTTCTAAGGATTGGGGGAGTGGCTCTAAAGGCTTTAGGGTGATTCCTAATGGTCTAGGTAGGCTCCTAAGGGTTTAGGGGGTGCCATCGGAAGCACAGGGGTACATCTCTCTCGGAGTACAGACTGATCGAGCCTTGGGCCGAATTTGGGTGTCTACATGTAGCAAACTCAGCAGTAGAAGGCCCACCATATTTAGAAGAGGATCCCCACAACATAGTTGGGGTCATGCCCAATCCATATCCCCGAACACGACCTGGTTTTTCTGCTCCCAAGACAGTGGATATCACATCATCTCGTGATATTGAATCCTGCGAACCTTCTCGATTTTCAATTTCTTGTTGGATCCTTTGCTGTAATCAAATATTTATTCATTTATTTAGTAATTATATAGGGAAAATAAATAATTGAAAGACTTTGTAACAATTTTTATATAATAAATAAAAATAAAGTGTGTAAATTTACGATCACATGGGCAACCTCATCATTTACTAGTAAACCATCTTTGCGAGTGTAGGTCTTAACAAACAAATCTGAACGGGTTGGCTCTTGTTGCGTTGAACTCTTATTTCGTTGTGTCAAGGAAATTTTCAATAATTAGTATATAATAAAATACTGAACCAAATGAATCATTATGCTTACCTCTTCAAATCGTACTCTTGCAAAACTTTTACTCCCAAACGTGTGAGCCAACTTAAGGAGGGACCGATTCCTTTTATTTGTCTCACTAATTTTCTACATGGTATAAATTGAATTGATATAAGGACTATAGTATGCAAATTATGTTTTAAAATGACTTCTCAAGCAAAAAATATACCTTTCCACTATCCGAGTTCCAATAATGGACAAGGGCCACCCATTGATTTTGATCTACGTCTTCAAGGCAACGCCCATACCGTTCCGCATCGGTTCTACATCCATTGTAGTGTTTCCTCTTTAAATTACACTTATAATCTCTCCAATGCTTACCCAGGGACATCACTACCACATGTTTCGACTCTTCGCTCAATTCAAATTTTTTGTAGACATTTACAGTCAATTTTTATATAACATCATATAAATTACATTTTTAAGATACAAAAAGTATAAATAATTAAAATAAATTAAACAAATCTTATCGCAATCATTTCTCAGGCACGATTCTTTGATGTCTGATTTATTTCACACCAAGTCGGGCGATGAAGGAGAAATAACTGACAATCTCTTGCTATTATACCACACCAATTTGATAGATGACTGGCATTAGAGTTTGCTGGTAGACTTTTATCACACTCTATTTTCAACTTATCTCCCTTTGGTAAATTGAAAACTTTTGCCAACGTAGTCTTACATCCTACACCACTCTTTATCCCAGATGATTCTGGATGGTCCATCTGAAATAAAATGATATCCATAGTTGAGAATATCAAATCAAACCTATAATAAGAGAATATATGAGAAAAATGTGGTATATGTCATGTACACCAAATAAAGAAAATCATTTGCAAGTCTTACTCTTGAAAAGTTATCTTGTACCCTAGGGTGAAGTTTCAGATGTGCTAAGTACCTCTCGAGTGAGCTGAAAATTATAAAAATTGATGGCAGTATATTTGGTCAAGATATGGCATGACAATTAATAAGAAAATTTTGTAAAACTAAATGAGGTCAAGGCTAACCTTTGATTCTTGAGGTTCCTTGCAAATTAATTTCTACAAAACAATGTAATAATATATATATATATTAGTATAACAAGTGGAAATCAAGTAAATACAGATGCTAACCTTTGAATATCTTACCACCTCAAAGAACTGTTCTTTTCACCTAAAATAAATTATCAATAATTATTTTGGCAAGCATGAGGTAACTATCAATAAACTTAATCATGTAATTATTCAAAATAAAAGGGAGTATCTATATATATATATATATATATATATATATATATATATATACATGTAGCTATCAGACCACAGGCCAAGTCATAAAAATAATTTCCCATTTTTTCTGAATGGATCTGGTCGACCTTGCCTAAGTTGCCGTGGCACCCGATCCTCGTGATGGACACCACATGATGGCCAACTGATGGTGGGCGTAGAGACTTCTCTACCCCCGAGCGCATAGTCCCAGGCCAGCTTTAGAAGTTCAGAATGCATTTGCTGTTTTGTGCATAGACTAGAAACTTTTATCATTTTAAGATGCACAAGTGTGATGCTATGAGGGATATTACGGAGGTGATATGATGGGCCCCACTAGTCCCCAATTCACATGACATGAGCTTGGTTGATTAAGCATAATTGAGTAGTGGGGCAAACACCACATGAATTGCTTACATCCCAAAACTTACTCCAGTCTAATCACCCAATCTACAAAAACATGTAAGCACAAACAAACTTGAAATGCCACTTGAATGCTAAATGGGAAGGACTAATTTTTAAAAGAAATCGACTCCCATCACCAGGCCCATATTAATCTAAAATGTAATGACCTTTTTTACACTTTTACATATCAAAAGCTGACATTTACATATTTTAGTGCCCCTAGAAGTTGAACATGCCAACCTTTGGCAGTGAGCAGTCGACTTCCATAGATCTAGATCTATTGAAGTCACTAATAGTAACCCTTTTTGAAAACAATATATACAATTTTACAAATCTAATTTAAAGTTCAAGCCCATATTCAGCATATCAAGGTCAAAACAGCCTCACTAGTTGATATATTCTAACCCAAAAATTGCTTAGGCATACATCCTGAGATTTCTATACCTCAAAGTTCCATTTCAACATTAAATAAACAAATTAACATAGTAATAATAATTATAAAACAGAACTAATCATTAGAAACGAACATGAAGAAACAATACAAACCAAAACTATAAAAAAAAAATAGAACACTTTAGATTTCAAGGCCGATTTTCAACTAGTTTTAGACTATTATCCTTGTTTGAACAGTACCAAAACTGCTTGTAGAGATTGATTTTCATTACAGCGGAATATTTAGCAGCATAAAATAGAAAAATAGAAATAAAAGCAAATAGAAACATAATCAGCAGAGAGCAGAAACAAAAAATTCCTGTGTATTACTAAGTCATTTTGTCTCTCTCTTTTGTCTTATAAATCATTGGTTTTATCATTTCTACGAGTTCTTATAGGTATCTGCGGAAAGCACATTTCCATATATTATTTCCATAGACTACTAAGATGCCTCTATTACCTGTCTATACTTTAGAAATTGTGTTTAGGAAGGAAAAAAGTTTTCTTTACTATTTATTTATTTATTATAATTAATATTTTTATATTACCAAAAAGAGACTTTTATAAAGTAGGCAAGGGGAATTGCCACATGAGTCTAAATGGGGTTTTGAGTCTCTAATAGAGCATAGTAGCTTCACAAGTCTCATTGTTTATCTTGACTTTACTTGGAGCCAATGGACAACAAGAAACAGATCAGCCTCGTAAAAGTTAGAACCACCTTATTTCCAATGGCGCCTATAAGAAACAAAATTCAGCACTCTCAATGCCTATATAAATACATGGTCAGACAAGGGTCTCCAAAATAGAACCAACACCATTGTGAGTAAAGAAGGCGTTTTCTTTTGTTAATTTCCCCCCATTTTTTTTATTTTCTCGCTCACCACATAAAACCCGTACCCGTATTTTGTCACTTTGACTAGCACAAACACCACATTTGGAAAGTCTGCATCAGGTTATCAACCATCGTTAAACATTCTTGGTGTCTTTCTCTCTACCAATCTTTGATCTCATGACTTTGAGGTCAAACAAAATAACTTTGGGCCAACAAAGCAATATGGGAGATTGGTTGATCTACGCATTCATGCCTTACGATTTATTGTTCTTTTTTCTATACATATCTAATTTTTCTTAGTGTTCTCCTGCAGAGTGACCACTTGAATCAAGTGTTGAACCATCTCAATACGTTGCATTCACTGTGTTTGGTGCTTGGTACGGATTTCAAGGATACGGTAGATGAAGTCCACCCCAGTTTAGATGATTCCAAAGGGTCAAAGACCCTTACCAATGAAACAATTCAGAGGTTGGCCATGGCAATACAGAAACTATTAGAGATTAAAATACAAAGAATGTAGGCATTGGTGTAAAAAAATCAAGGTATGGGAGAAGGACAGCGACATCGAGTTCACTTATGACCGTGTAGGAGCTTACTGTTTCGTCTGGGTTTCTCATCTAATCATTGTTTGAGCATATCCATCTTTGAACTATTGTCTCTGTTTTCTTACTCATGCACAGGTTTGGCTTCTTTCTATGCTTGAAGAGTACAGTATCTTAAAAGAGGAGAAAGAGCAAGAGCACAGGAGGCAGCAAGTATGAATTTAAATTATTTCAAATATTAAAAATAGTGTGGAAGATAGAAAGTGTGAACAAATTATGATTGTGTATTATGTATTAAAAAAGTGCAACTGCTGTTCTTTTCTGCTCTCCTAAAGAACAATGCCAAACACAGACATTACAAGTTGCACCTGCAAATATGAGTGACCAGTTGCCTTGTGTAGATCTAACACAATTTAATGGCAGTTTTCAAAATTGTCGAAAACCAGCCAAGTACCTAGTTGGGAAAGCTGGCGTGAATGAGAGAAATAGTTACAAAAGATGTAGCTCATAGGGTGGGGATTGAGCATAAGCAGAAGCCTAGGCAAGCAAATTATCAAACTGTGCAACCGTGGGAATCAGGACGATCCCGTTGCGACGATGTGCTCTCTAACGATAAAAAATATAGAGTCGCCACCCGGAGCATTTGGTGTCCCAGGATACCTAGTTCATTTTTATGAGCACCGAAGTGCTAAAAATATGACTCTGAATCCGGTCCACACCAAAGGCTCTTGGGTAGGGGCTTCGGTTATCGATCGGGAAGGTGTTAGGCACCCGATCAACCCGCTTAACGCGGTCTCTACTAATGGCCAAAAATAAAATGATATAAAAGACAAGGAAATGGTTACCTCTTGCCCAAATGGGCCTCCAATCCTATTTGTGCCCCTCCATTCCTACCAAAAATTCGGCGGCGTAACGGCACAAATAAAAGAGTAGGGAATGCAAAAAAGAGATAGGAGAAGAAAGGGGAGAGCCGGAGCCCTCGGACCCTTGTAGCACCGTAGGAGAGCCTTGCGTGGCTTGCTTTGATGAGCTCTTGAAGGCTTTGTATGGAGGAAAATGGGGTTTTAACTCCTAGGACTTAAAGCTAAGAGGTAGGGGAGGGAGGCTAGGGGATCGCACACACCTAGGCTAAGGGTTTTGGATGCAAAAACAAGCTTGAAATGAGGTTGGAAGGCTCTGGAATTTGGGTGAAAATAGTGCACAAAAGGGAGGAAGAACTTCTCACTTTGAGCTCTTTCTCTCTTAAGCAAATTTCTCAACCCTTAAACAAAAGGGAGGGGGGCTCTATTTATAGGAAAAGGTTGGGTTAGGAGGCCACTTAAGAGCTAAATGAGTTTAGTAATTAGGTAATCTCATATCTAAAGTTTCCTATGATTTTGAGAGCTTGGAAAGGTGTGAAGGTGGTTCTAATGGTGGATGATGTGGTGAGGCTTTAGGCCACTTGAATGGTTGCAAATAGGTAAGGAATGGGTGCAACAGAACTATCAAAACACACCCCAAAGGTCGAGGTGGTCAACAAGTCAAACCCTAAATACAAAATTTGGGGTAAAATCCCATAGTTACTGTTCATATGTTTGACGCAACTAATAGTTGCGCTAGGCAAATGCACAGTAAAACAGTGAAGAACAGTGTCTGGAAGTTAGCTCGCCGGGTGGGGGCTACCTTTTGAACTTGGCGCAACTATTATTTACGCCAGGCTTAAAATCTGGGAGAATTGGCCTGGCGCAATTAATAGTTGTGCCAGGCAAAATTTATACCTGGCACAACTATTACTTGCGTCAGGCCATTTCTGGGGAGAAATAGCCTGGTGCGACTAATAGTCACGCCAAATCCCTAGGGGACCTACTTGAAATTACCCTCCTGCCCTCCGGGTTCGGACTGCCATATCTTCTGATATATACATCTGATTGGGGCAATTCTTAGACCGTTTGAAAGCTGACGACCTCTACTCTTCAATGGTATAAGAGTTGGTCGATGTAGAGGGTCGTAACCAGTTCTGGTGCACCCCTCCTCCTTATCGCTTGGGAAGGTTAGGTTAGGGTTCGAGAAGGGTTCTAAGGGTCGAGGTTGGTTTCTAAAGGTTCGGGATAGGTTCCTAAGGGATCTAGGGTGATTCCTAAGGGTTTAGAGTGATTCCTAAGGGTTCCATATATGCAATCAAAAGCTCAGAAATGCGCCTCTCGAAATGTATTTCGATCGGGCCTTAGGCCAATTTTGGATATCTACAGATGCCCCTCTTTGGTATCCGATCGCCAATGATTGAATGCCAAAGAAAAGAGACATCCGAAGAGGCCCAAGGTATTACTAACGGGTCCACTGTATTCAGAACAAACTTCAAACATCAGGTGAGTAAAACGGTGAGAAAATGAAAGCCTTGGAGTGCTAGGCTAATCATTCATTTCTCGAGGTAATTGGTTCCCAAGCGCTTAGCGACATTACTGGGCATAACCGAGGTGGAATGAGTTGCGAAAGCCCAATAGCTAGGAAAATTGTTTGCCTCTCGAGTTGCGAAAGCTCGTTAGTCGAGAAAAATGTCCGCTTCTCGAGATGTTTTGAAGGTGATTGATGTTCGAGATTCATTCTGAATGCAACAACTTCGTAAGTAAGAGGGGTGATCGACCCACATCCCAAGATAGGCGCGAAGTAAACATACACAAGGCTCCACAGTTTGCGTCCAATCCTATAAGGCATTTGATGACCTCATTGGATTATTCACGGGTGCCCTTGCTGAAAGCAGGGTTCAAGATCTTTGGGCGAACCCATCGATCCCAAAGTATATTTAGCATGATCACCCGAGCAAAGTGAATAGATGTCACAACGCTTTTTGGGAGTACGTGCCATTTTTCAAAATGTGCCCTAGATCCACATGGCCCAGAGTGTCCAGGTTCAAATACCACTAAATAGATCCAACCAGTTATCGGGTGTCTACCCGAAAGGGACATCCAATCCTGGTTTCTTCCAACAATGATCATAAACATTAATTAACTATGTATAAATATGCACCCATTAGGGGCAATAAGCAACCACAAAGGCAATGGAAGCCCCGACTCGGACCCGCCCGGGTATAATTTACGGGGACAAACGACCATCATACGGATACCTAGACGCATGGCGTACACTTTATAGGGATACCGCTACCCATACAGGTTTTAAGCCTGTAGAAAATAAAAGGAAAATGAACCCTTCTAAATGCATGGTTGCACATAGTTTGATTGACACATAATCTCATTCTTAACAGGTTGGTCTCAACCAATGATTGACCTTTTCCAACGGAGAATCTGAAGCTTAAGACACTTAAGTTCACATGAGTCCAAAATGAAGTGCTAGTCGCAAAGATTTAGCAGTGAAGTTGACTTGATCGAAACATTGATTGTTTGATCGAGACCGACACCGTTGTTGTAACGTCCCAAAAATTTCGTATATTAAATGGTTCACCTAGGGGACTAACTGGTTAAGTGTTTGACCGAGTCAACGTTGAATTGGTTGACTTAGTTAAACATGGGGAGATGACAAAGGTAAGTGGGAAAAGAGTGATTAGTGGGATATGTGAGTATATACACTGAGTTAGTTATATATGCTTTATACCAAATTTTAGGGGTATAGGTTATAAAGGATAAATGAGAGGAGTTATTTCCTTTTTATGAAAAGAAGAGAGAGGGAGAAAGAGAATAAATGAGAGGAGGGTTGTTGGGAAGTAAATGAAGTATATTGAATATGATTCTTTGATCTGAGCTCGCGAAGTCTAGAGGATCGAGCTCGGGATCGAGGAGAGATTTTAGTTGGGGGTTTGAGAAACCCTAGTAAACTAAGGCTTGGGATCAAAGGATCCAACTGTTGAAGGTGAGCTAAATTTTCTTAAGAATTTCTTTACAATTAGTTTTGATTTAGCAATATGTTAATATATATATAAATATAGTATAAAGACATAAGATTGGTGAAGTTTAGAAGGGTTGGAAGAGTTCAAGAATGGATGAACTTGATCCAAAACTGAGAATAGGCAAATTCGATCAAACGAATTCCAAACCGTTTGAACGAATTTGGCCTGAGGAGAAGATTTGAAAAGAGAGAAGGATTTCTGAGTAAATCGATCGAACGATTTGAATTTTGCTCGTTCGATTTTGGAAAACCGTTTGTTCGAAATGAAAACCGATTGAACGGTTTGCTCAGTAGATAAAGAAGAAAGAAGAGAATTCGTTCAAACGAAATAAAATTCGTTCGAACGATATGAAATTCGTTCAAACGATTTAGAAATCGTTCTATCGATTTGAGTAAATTAAGCTTTGGAGCTTAGTTTAGTTTGAAAATGAATGGTACTTGAACTTAGGCTTTTTGATCCATTGTTTAAACATTGTAATGATATTTTGCATATGATGATCATGCCTAGGTTAAGCCGAACCATTGAGTTACTCATAGTAGGATCGGGTTTGAGGATTCAAAGGTTCGAGATGCATGTAAGGTAGGGGAATATCTCAACTGGTACATTGTATTACGAGCACATATGTAGTGATAGTTTATGATGCATGTCTCTTAAAATATTGTTTCGAGTTTCAGTTAATGAAAGGAGTAGTGGTTATTGGCAATGGTGTGTGTGTGTGTCTATAAAAATAAAATAGTAAACTTGTTAAGTAAGAGTTCAATCATCCCAGGGATGTAAGAACGCATAGGCATCACAGAGATGCAACTGATAACGTGGCATCCCAGGATGTATGGTGGATGTAAAGATCCACGCTAAGAGATAAACAGTAATTAAGAATGCACGGGCTGGGTGTTATTATCTATTAGCACAAATTCACGGTGAACAACTATATGTATTGCACAATTTGATTTAAGGTTCAGACAATACCCAACCGACGCGGCGGTATACCCGTAACTGACTCGGCAGGATATCCGTGACCGGTACGGTGGCTAATCCGTACACCAGCAGACATCCCAGGGATGTGTAGTAGTAGTGTAGCCGTCACCTATGAGATAGGGACGTGGATAAAGAAATGATAAATAGTCTGATTAGATGATGATGGAGGGTATTCCATCGGGGCTCGATGCTATATTGCTCGGGGACTATTTAAGTTAAGATTTAAGTCATGGTCTCAGCCTGGTTGCAACTAAAGGAAAATAGTAATCATTTTGAATTTCAAAGAGTAGGTAATAATTGCAGTCAAAGTGTTTATTGCATCTTAAATTTATTTGTTTCAAGCAAAGATAATTGTGAGTTCATGTTTTATGCCTGTCATGAAATATATGTTAGTAAGAAAGATATAATTGTTGTGATATTTCCCCTACTGAGCTAGGATGTAGCTCACCCTTGACTATATGTCACAGATGATGATTTAGGAGTTGCCACCGACGAGTTAGGCGTGGTTACTGACGTGTTTGAACCCGAGGACCCAGAGTACTTTCCAAGGGAGGAAATTGAGCCTCCTCCAGAGAAATTCTTTTAAGAGATTCGCTGCTTACTTTGATAGTGTTTTGAGAAAGAAAGAATTACGGCTTGGTATGTCCGGCCATATTTTTGTAAACGTAAAGTTACGTGTAATATTATTTTGTCGAACCATTGGGAGTGACCTTAGATATGGTACTAATGGTTCGGATTGGTTCTTTTGTTCATGCTGAGGCATGGAATGAGAACTATCTTTTGGATTATTATTTTGGTTTAGCTTATGGTAGAATTGGAGATTTACTTTGCATTAAATCCTATATATGGGTACTATTGTGAATGGGATGTACCAAGTGTTCCGCATATTCATGGGGCACGACCTCGAGGGTTGTGCCGATGGCATGGGTTTTGGGGTGCCGAAATCCGGGCTGTCACAGTTGGTATCAGAGCCGCTTTCTTTAGAATTTCTGACAAAGTCTAGGACTTTTGTTGGAGTGAAGGGATCTTCTGCTAACGAAACTTTGGTTTCATATGCAGAGCGCGATCTCTTCTGGAAGACGGGGTCGACCGAGAGGTACCCAGAATAGAAGCCAAAGAGGTGACGAGAGACTTCAGGCAGGATCCAGTAGTAGAGACCAGGAAAATTCTTGAGAAGGAGAACAGAGGAGAGAGACGACTGACCGAATCGCATTGGCAATGGAGACTATGGCCGCTGCGATGGCTCAGCAGACGCAGTAGACTGCAATACTGGCTGAGCAGATGGCATTATTGGCAACGAATAACGTCAATAACGCCAATAGTCATCAGCCACCACCACCAACTCCTTTAGCATTGTTGCTATCGTCTTTTATAGATTTTAGGAGATTGAGACCTCCTAGCTTCTATGGACAGACGGACCCATTACAAGCCGAGAAGTGGCTGAATCAAATAGAAAAGCTTCTAGACAGGCTACGAAGTACAGAAAATGAGAAGGTGGGATGGGCTTCCTTCCAGTTGGTGGGAGATGCCGATCCGTGGTGGAAGTCTGTGCTGAGGAGAAGAGAAGTTGAGGACCCTCATCGTCTATGGACTTGGGCAGAGTTCGTCAGGGAATTCAATAGGGAGTACTTCCCTAAGCAAGTACGAGTCCAGATGAGGAGAGAGTTCGCAAATTTACAGCAGAGAGGCATGTCGGTCAGAGAGTATGGTGTGGAATTTACACGGCTATCTCGATTTGCACCGGAGCTAGCATTTACAGAAATCATGAAGGCGGCCAAATTTGAAGAGGGTTTAAGACCAAACATCCGTGAAAGAGTCTCAATCTTCGAACTTGAACGTTATGCGGATGTAATGGGAAAAGCAATTGTGGCCGAAAGGGATATTTACGGGGTCTATAAGAGACGGGATCAACAAGATGGAAATTGAACAATTCCAGGGGGAGCGAGTGAGTATGACTCGGGGAATAAAAAGCCAAGGTTTACAGCGCCAGCTCCACTCCCTAGACAAATCACGTATACCAATTTCTCTAGGCCACCTGTATCTACATTGGCGAGACCGATTCGGTATGAGAACCCTACTGCCACTACATGAGTGTTTGCCAGTCAAGGTTCCTCACGAGCAGCTTCCTCTACTCCAAAGGAGACTTGTGCCAAATGCGGCAAGCCTCACAGAACAATCGATTGTAGAAGGGGAATGCAGGGGTGTTATTGATGTGTGAAACTAGGCCACATAATCAAGGATTGCCCTGAGATGAGTAAAGGGAGAATAGCTTCTACTTCTACATCACGAACAGTACAGGCTAAGAGACCGGTTGTACAAGGGAGAACTTATGCAGTCACGGCAGAGGATGCTCAGAACTCCAATGATATTATTCAAGGTGAGTCCTATTTGAATTTATTTAGCATGCTATCAAATTCAACATTTACAATGAATTAGTCGAGAAACATTGCATCCTACTTGATTAGGTTAAATGTCAATTAAGAATTTTGTTATTCACTTGAATAGTGTACTGAAGTAAGTAACACGAGTGGAGTATTAAGATGTGTGTACACTATAGGTACCTTATACATGTATGGGAAGGAGAGTCGTGGAGCATACGAGGCTAGAGCATTGATAGACCTAGGATCTACTCATTCGTTTGTTACTCCTCGATTTGTGAGAAGGATGAGGATCAAGCCAGAGACATTAGATTTCATCTTGGCTGTGACAGTTCCAACTGGACCGGTAGTAAATGTAGAATTAATTTGCAAGTCAGTAACTGTAGCTGTTAAAGATGGAGAGGTATTTGAGTTGTCAGCAAACCTGATTCTATTAGACATGCAAGGATTTGATGTAATCCTTGGCATGGACTGGTTGTCAAAACACTGTGCAACGGTTGACTGCAAAAGTAAGATGGCCATCTTTAGGCCGAATACTAGGAGATCATTTTGATTCGTTGGAGTACGAACGAAATTCCCACCACTTGTGTCCGCCATCAAGGCCGAGCGCCTAATCAGAAATGGATGCAGTGGTTATTTAGCCTTTTTGAAGGATGACAAGGAAAGGAAGAATATTATTACAGCAATCGCAGTGGTGCACGAGTTTGAAGATGTCTTCCCAGAGGAATTACCGGGTTTACCTCTGGATCGAGAAGTGGAGTTTGCTATCGACTTGGCACCTGGAACAGAGCCGGTTTCTAAAGCGCCGTATAGAATGGCTCCGGCCGAGTTGAAGGAGCAACTGCAGGAACTTTTAGATAAGGGGTTTGTGAGACCGAGTGTATCTCCTTGGGGTGTGCCGGTCTTGTTTGTTTAGAAGAAGGACGGGTCAATGAGGTTATGCATTGACTACCGTCAGTTGAACAAACTCACTATAAAAAACAAGTATCCGTTGCCAAGAATATATGATTTGTTTGACCAGCTACAGGGAGCCAAGTATTTTTCAAAGATCGACTTGAGGTCAGGATATCATCAGCTCAGGGTGGGACAAGGCAGAAGACGTCCAAAAGATTGCTTTTAGAACGAGATATGGACACTACGAGGTTTTAGTAATGCCGTTTGGGTTGACGAATGCGCCGACGTCCTTCATGGATCTAATGAATCGGGCGTTTAAACCACACCTGGATTCTTTTGTCGTTGTATTTGTCGACGATATCCTCATATACTCTAAGTAAAAGCAAGAGCATGAGGAGCACTTGAGGATCACTTTACAAACGTTACGTGAACACCGATTATACGCCAAACTCAGTAAATGCGAGTTTTGGTTGGAAGAAGTTACTTTTTTGGGACACGTAGTCTCAAAGGATGGTGTCACAGTAGATCCCGCTAAGATTGAGGCTGTCGTGCAGTGGGAACAACCAAAGACGATCACCGAGGTACGTAGTTTCCTTGGGTTAGCCGGGTATTATAGACATTTTGTGGAAGGGTTTTCCAAACTATCGGGGCCACTGACTAAGCTCACACGGAAAGATGTGCGATTTGAGTGGACCGATGCGTGCAAAGCGAGCTTTCAAGAACTTAAGAAGCGACTTACTTCGGCACCGGTACTTGCAATTCCTTCAGGCAGTGGAGGTTTTACAGTTTATAGTGATGCTTCTCACAACGGTTTAGGTTGTGTGCTAAACCAACATAAAAAGGTGATTGCTTATGGGTCGAGACAACTGAAGGACCATGAGAAGAATTACCCAATGCATGACCTCGAGCTCACAGCAATCATATTTGCATTGAAGATATGGAGACATTCTTTGTATGGGGAGACCTTCGAGATCTTCACTGACCATAAAAGCCTCCGATACTTATTTACACAAAAAGAATTAAACATGAGGCAGCGACGATGGATGGAGTTTCTCAAGGATTATGATTACTCCATTCAATATCACCCAGGCGAGGCTAATGTCATTGCGGGTGCCTTGAGTGGTAAGAGTTCGGCTCAGTTGGCTAACCTTGTGATGGGAATGTACAGGTGGAAATTGTTTGAAGACCTGTCATTGTATGATGTGAAAATTGAAGTACAAGCTTCAGGTGCTCTGTTGGCCAACATCTCAGTAAGATCAATCATTTTTGAACACATACATGAGTTGCAGATGAAAGATCCCAAATTAGCTAAAATTCGGAAACAAGTAGTAGAAGGTACTAGACCGGATTTTTCTATACGAGAGGATGGTTCCTTGCTATTTCGGGGCCACCTCTGTGTTCCTATTGATGCCGGTCTACAACAAACTGTTTTAGTTGAAGTTCACAAATCTAAATATGCGATCCATCCGGGTAGCACCAAGATGTATCAGGATATGCGTAAGGGCTACTGGTGGAGGGGTCTCAAACATGACGTAGCAGAGTACGTGTCAAAGTGTCTGACGTGTCAACAAGTGAAGGTTGACCATAGACACCTATTTGGATTACTCTGACCTTTGCCTATACCGGAATGGAAATGGGATTCTATCTCGATGGATTTCATAGTGGGGTTGCCGCGAACAGCAAAGAGGCACAACGCTATCTGGGTCGCTAGGATAGACCGACGCCTACAACACTATGTATACAGCAGACAAACTCACGGAACTCTATATGAAGGAGATAGTATGCTTGCACGGTATTCCAAGCAGTATTGTATCTGATCGTGACCCATTGTACACTTCAAAGTTTTGACAGAAATTTCAAGAGGGCATGGGTACTCGATTTGATTTCAGTTCGGCGTTTCATCCACAAACCGATGGACAGACAGAGCGGGTAAATCAAGTCATTGAAGATATGCTCAGGGTGTGTATGCTTGAACTATAGGGATCATGGGATGAACATCTTCCTTTAATCGAATTTACCTACAACAATAGTTTCCAAGCAAGCATCGGAATGGCGTCGTACGAAGCTCTCTATGGTAGGCGATGTAGATCGCCCAGCAACTGGGAAGAAACAGGAGAAAAGTTCGTGCTTGGTCTGAAAGTTCTCGAAGATAATGCTATGGTTGTACGTATGATAAGGGAACGACTTCGATCAGCACAAAGCTGACAGAAAAGCTATGCCGACGTCAAATGAACGAGCCTAGATTTCGCCATTGGCGACCATGTGTTTGTGAAAGTGTCACCTATGAGGGGTGTAATGCGGTTCGGAAAGAAGGGGAAGCTAAGTCCCCGATATCTCGAACCTTTTGAAGTTTTGGGTCGAGTCGGAGAAGTAGCCTATCGCATCGGATTGCCTCCGTTGTTTGATAGGGTGCACAATGTCTTTCATATCTCCATGCTCCGCAAGTACGTAAGAGACCCCACGCACATTTTAAGCGATCAACTAATAGAATTACATGAGGATATGACCATGGTTGAAGATGCTACTCAAATCTTGGACCGAAAGGAGCGAACTCTACGTGCTAAAATCATTCCATTAGTACTAGTCAAGTGGGGCAATCACCCTGTTGAAGAAGCAACTTGGGAGAGAGAGGCTGAAATTCGGGATCTGTATCCCCATCTATTTGAGTAATGGAGATTGTAATTGATCTGTACTAGGTGTGAAATAATTGTATGAGACATGGGATTAGTTTGTATAATTTTGTTGTATGAACCGAGTATAAAACTGGTTTAAGTGATGTTCGACTTATGTGTTAAAATTTTTACGATTTTGTTTATGTAGTATGGGAAGTGATCATTTTACGGCCCTATCTCAAATTATGATGATAAAGTGTACAACTAGCCGGCACCTTGACAAAGTTTACAAATGCAGTTCGGACTAGCTATAGAAAATAAGCGAGCTCCGATGGCTTACTTGATGGGTTACTGTTGGGTTACAACCATCTTCAACATAAGTACGTAATCATTCACGCAATGATGGCTTACTTGTTGGGTTAAATAGTTGCTAGACCATGGTGGGGTATGGAGGAGTTACCTCATTTTAAATGAGTAAATTGAGCAATCTGGGGGAACAGCCTCAGTTTTAAATTTTGGTTTTCGTTTCATCAAAATTAAAAAAATTCGATCGAACGAATTTGTATGGGACAAAGCAACAGGAATAGCTACAAACCGTTCGAACGATTTCACAAACCGTTCGAACGAAATGTACCCACAATGGGCACCAATAAGTTCTCAGAGAATCGTTCAAACGATTTCCAAACCGTTCGAACGAAATTCTTTTGCCAGTGAGAGGGAAAAAGGTCTAAAATGTTAGTTTGAGAAATCGTTCGATCGATTTATAAACCGATCGAACGAAAGTTTTTGAAAGCATTTAGACCTGGGTAATTCGTTTGAATGAATTTTTGAGTTGGCATTTAATAGCTGAAAACCGATCGAACGAATTTAAAATCGTTCGATCGATTTGGCAATCTATATATTGCTGCATTCAAAATTTTTATCATTCGTTCGAAAATCAACAAGCTTATTTATTTTCCTTCTTTTGAGAAGAGCCTTAGGGTTTGGGAGGGTCCCCGATCTTCATCGATTCCGGCCATTTTCACGCTTAAAACAGTTCAATCATCCGTTTTGGTCATCCTGAGGTAATCATTAACCTCAAGTTTCGTCTTTACTGATCTATTTCTCCTTGTATTTAACCGAATTAGGGCTAAGTACATAAACTATACCTTGTGTTTAAGTGGAATGCCACCCAAGACTCGCCAAGCCACGGCAAGTGCGGCACCGAAGAAACCCACTTCGGGTTCTTCCTCGCAACAACCTCCGAAGAAACCACCTACGGGTTCTTCATCGGCACCGCCCGTGCAACCACCACTTCCAACACCTAACCGTGAACGACCAAATAAATGGTGGTCGGATAAGGATTTTGAATCCGAGTGGATAATCGATCCCAAGACTTTTGCCAAGCGTGATGAAACGCATTGGGCATTCGATTACATTTCCACTGCTGGTCTAACGGGTGTCCTCAGGCCATGCAACGAGAGTTACTGCCGTCGAATTGTTCGACTCTTTTACCAGAATATGGAGATCATTAAGGACGTTAACATTTTAAAGACCAAAATTGATAAGAGACCGTATACATTTACTTTTGATGACGTGGCTGATGCGTTGGAATGCTTCCATACGTATAACCATGAAGATATAGCTTTAGCTGAGCCTTTTCCAAAGGCCTTAAATTATCAGTATGTCGCCGATCAAATGACCCAGGGCCGAACAGGTTCGGGTCATTCAATCAAACGAGTGGATTTACCCCGCGACCTCTGGATGCTTAATTCCATCATCTACTGTAATTTATACCCTTTACGCCATCGGACCGAAAGAGTCGGTGAGGTTCAAATGGCACTCTTTTCAGCTTTTAATGGGAGGTGGTTCAATGCCCCCAAAATGGTTTTGGAGGGAATGAAGTATGCCCGCAAGAAGATGTTGCTCAATGTCAAAAAGTCAATTGACGATATGCCATATGTGAGATTGATTTCCCTTATGGTAGAGGACTATGCGGGGGATGATACTTACACTCTCTCCCCAAATGAGTTCAAGCTGACCGGTAATATTCAACACTTTACCATGGTGGATTGGAATCGGACGTACGTGAAATTAGTTAAAAAGCCAATAGCCGAGGTACCACCCCAACCGGAACCCCAATAGGAAATCAACCCTCAAGAACCACCATCGCATGCTACCCCAGTCTATGATGAAGCTGCTGCTCATGTTCCTCCTTAGTAGCTTGTTGGTCAGCATGCTCCGGATTACGTACCACAGCCCCATGGGGATCTTCCTACCCCGACGGTTGCCGATCTATATGCTTTGTTAGAAGCCAACACCCGTCAAATGGCGGAGAACAATCGCCTCCTCAACCGCCCGTTGGACTATTATGACGCTTTGCATGCTGAGACGATGCGTTTCATGTACCCCGATGACTATCTTCAACGCATGGCCGCAGCGCACGCATGGGTCTCGGGAGCGTCGACTTCTGGTGCAGGCACGCGTGATGATGACGGCATTCCTCCTGGTGACGGGGAGTCTTGAGTGTCCCTTCGTTAGTTTCATGTTTTGGGAGTGAAACATTTTGGACTATTTTATTATGGGCTGTAAATTTTGTTGGATAGCTTGTAAATATAACACAGGTGGCCGAGGACAAGTTCCTCTTGAACAATCGTGGCATGGCTGCCATTCGACACTGTATAACTACATATTTGGTTTCCCTTATCTATATATTGTGTTATGTTGGTGCATGTGTTTCCAATTTAGCTACCTACTTTGTGTGTGTAGCTGTTTTCTTTGTGACTACATATCGTTCATGCAGGATGGGTATTTGAATTAGTCCCACGTCTACCCATGCTAGGGTGTGGGGGAGGCCCCTCTTGCATATCATTTTCGAGGACGAAAATTCCCAAGGAGGGGTGAATGTAACGTCCTAGAAATTTCGTATATTAAATGGTTCACCTAGGGATGCGGACCAACTGGTTAAGTGTTTGATCGAGTCAACGTTGAATTGGTTGACTTAGTTGAACATGGGGAGATGACAAAGGTAAGTGGGAAAAGAGTGATTAGTGGGATGTGTGAGTATATACACTGAGTTAGTTATATATGCTTTATACCAAATTTTAGGGGTATAGGTTATAAAGGATAAATGAGAGGAGTTATTTCCTTTTTATGAAAAGAAGAGAGAGGGAGAAAGAGAATAAATGAGAGGAGGGTTGTTGGGAAGTAAATGAAGTATATTGAATACGATTCTTCGATCTGAGCTCGCGAAGTCTAGAGGATCGAGCTCGGGATCGAGGAGAGATTTTAGTTGTGGGTTTGAGAAACCCTAGTAAACTAAGGCTTGGGATCAAAGGATCCAACCATTGAAGGTGAGCTAAATTTTCTTAAGAATTTCTTTACAATTAGTTTTGATTTAGCAATATGTTAATATATATATAAATATAGTATAAAGACATAAGATTGGTGAAGTTTAGAAGGGTTGGAAGAGTTCAAGAATGGATGAACTCGATCCAAAACTGAGAATAGGCAAATTCGATCAAACGAATTCCAAACCGTTTGAACGAATTTGGCCTGAGGAGAAGATTTGAAAAGAGAGAAGGATTTCTGAGTAAATCGATCGAACGATTTGAATTTCGCTCGTTCGATTTTGGAAAACTGTTTGATCGAAATGAAAACCGATTGAATGGTTTGCTCAGTAGATAAAGAAGAAAGAAGAGAATTCATTTGAACGAAATAAAATTCGTTCGAACGATATGAAATTCGTTCGAACGATTTAGAAATCGTTCGATCGATTTTAGTAAATTAAGCTTTGGAGCTTAGTTTTGTTTGAAAATGAATGGTACTTGAACCTAGGCTTTTTGATCCACTGTTTAAACATTGTAATGATATTTTGCATATGATGATCATGCCTAGGTTAAGCTGAACCGTTGAGTTACTCATAGTAGGATCGGGTTTGAGGATTCAAAGGTTCGAGATGCATGTAAGGTAGGGGAATATCTCAACTGGTACATTGTATTACGAGCACATATGTAGTGATAGTTTATGATGCATGTCTCTTAAAATATTGTTTTGAGTTTTAGTAATGAAAGGAGTAGTGGTTATTGGCAATGGTATGTGTGTGTCTATAAAAATAAAATAGTAAACTTGTTAAGTAAGAGTTCAATCATCCCAGGGATGTAAGAACGCATAGGCATCACAGAGATGCAATTGATAACGTGGCATCCAAGGGATGTATGGTGGATGTAAAGATCCACGCTAAGAGATAAACAGTAATTCAGAATGTACGGGTTGGGTGTTATTATCTATTAGCACAAATTCACGGTGAACAACTATATGTATTGCACAATTTGATTTAAGGTTCAGACAATACCCAACCGACGCAGCGGTATACTTGTGACTGACTCGGCAGGATATTCGTGACCGACTGCACGGCTAATCCAGACACCGAGACATCCAGTGGATGTGTAGTAGTAGTGTAGCCGTCACCTACGAGATAGGGACGTGGATAAAGAAATGATAAATAGTCTAATTAGACGACGATGGAGGGTATTCCATCGGGGCTCGATGCTATATTGCTCGGGGACTATTTAAGTTAAGATTTAAGTCTTGGTCTCAGCCTGATTGCAACTAAAGGAAAATAGTAATCATTTTGAATTTCAAAGAGTAGGTAATAATTGCAGTCAAAGTGTTTATTGCATCTTAAATTTATTTGTTTCAAGCAAAGATAATTGTAAGTTCATGTTTTATTCCTGTCATGAAATATATGTTAGTAAGAAAGATATACTTGTTGTGAGATTTCCCCTACTGAGCTAGGATGTAGCTCACCCTTGACTATATGTCACAGATGATGATTTAGGAGTTGCCACCGACGAGTTAGGCGTGGCTACTGACGTGTTTGAACCCGAGGACCCAAAGTACTTTCCAAGGGAGGAAATTGACCCTCCTCCAGAGAAATTCTTCTAGGAGATTCGCTGCTTACTTTGATAGTGTTTTGAGAAAGAAAGAATTACGGCTTGGTATGTCTGGCCATATTTTTGTAAATGTAAAGATACGTGTAATATTATTTTGTCGAACCATTGGGAGTGACCTTAGATATGGTACTAATGGTTCGGGATGGTTCTTTTGTTCACGCTGAGGCATGGAATGAGAACTATCTTTTGGATTATTATTTTGGTTTAACTTATAGTAGAATTGGAGATTTACTTTGCATTAAATCCTATATATGGGTACTATTGTGAATGGGATGTACCAAGTGTTCCGCATATTCATGGGGCACGGCCTCAAGGGTCGCATGGCACATTGGGTGCCAAAATCCGGGCCCTGCTGTTCTCGCTTTAAGGTAGGATCCAAAGATCCGAGGCGAACCTCCGATTCAGGACTTCGATGTGGCACAATTGCATTGCTGATAAAATATTAACATTTTACCGCTTTATGCTTGTGCGCCTTGGGAGTTTAAATATGTTTTTGATTTTTCTATCATTTTATGCGATTTTTTGAAATTTTCAACTGTTATTTTATGGGATTTTTTTTTAATTTTTGAAGCTGCTTTCTTATGTAAATTTTTTGGAATTTTATCATTTTATGTGGATTTGTCTCGTGAATATTTCTGGCTTCTCTGTGGGGATTATTATTATTATTATTTTTTAGATTTTCCTTGTGTGTAGGACCAGGGTGCTTGTTGACCTCGGCCCGTCCTTATTTTAGTGCGGCTTTCTTGACAAGTCGAAGGATAACCGAAATGCTGCCTTAGGTGCGCGTGCATCTGTCGAAAGTGACAGAACGAACAAACAAAAGGAAGTGGGGGGACCGGTCTTGCCATCTGGCCCGTACCAGGCTCAAAACCCGGCCTGAGTGCCTGGCGCAACTATTAGTTGCGCCAGGCCACTATGGGCCCAAAGATAGGCTGGCGCAACTAATAGTTGCGCCAAGCCAAAGGAAGGCAAACAATTGCCTGGCGTAACTACTAGTTGCACCAGGTTTGGCTGGGTAGTTAAAATAGCCCGAACTCGGGCTGTGGGGCCTTATTTCGAATTCTTCCCCCTCTCTTCCTCTTTGAAACCAAAAAACCGTTCCCCCTCCCCTTAAGGTTCCTTTACGTTGCCTCTACGCGTGCCCATTGCCGTTGTTTCGCTTGCGGATCGATCGTGGGCCTACGCTAGACCAAAGACCCCTTTTTCTTCATAAGGTAATCATTTAAAACTCTTTTTTTTCTTGATTTTTCTTGCTTTTTTTATGCAAATATGATCATGATCTTGCATTTCTAGATGAAAAATGGTTTATTTCTGTTGTAAGTATGTTGACTGATGATGTGTGAATGAATTAATGCCTTATTTTTGTGATTTTATGGGTTTTATTGGTGCATGATATATATATATATATATATATATATATATATATATATTTATTTGTGCCTAGAAAAGGGGTTTTATTTTTGTTGTTTTTTTTTGTTTTTATCTTAAATGCAAGGCCAATATTTTATGTATCGCTTTGAAAACTAGTTAGGAAAAGAAAGGAATTTTTAGTTTTATTTCTCTCTCCCCTTTTTTTTTGAGAGATTAATTAAGAAAATGATTTTTTTTGGTTCCTATATATATTAATCAGGGAGAATGCTTTTCTTTTTTCGATATTTTTTCTTTTTTCTTTCAATTAATTAAGGAAAAGGATTCGACCTTTGATTTTTGTTATCAGGCCTGTATATATTTTTTGTTTTAGTTTTAAGAGAATGATTTTTTTTTATTCTATGGACACAAATGGAGGGATTTTTTTTTAAAGGAGAGTTTTTTTTTATTTTATGGACCATGACGAAAAGGATTTTTTTTTTTTTGTTTTAACCTTTATTTTTCTAAACGTAAAAGAAGGATCTTTTGTTTTGTTTCTTTTTTTGATAAAGAAAGGATTCTTTTTTTCATTTTTTATGATTTTATAAGATGATCGAATTGTTTTTTTGTTTTTAGTTTTTTTTCAAACGGAAGGATTTCTTTCTCCTCTTTTCTTTTTTAGTAAACAATAAGACTTTTTTTTTATGTCTCTCTCTTTTATGTTGTTGTTTTTTTTTGTTTTTGTTTGTTGTTTTTTTTTTTAACATAAAAGAAGGACTCTTTAATTTTGATGGTGATGATTTTTTTATTTTATTTTATTTCAATTAGCTTTTATTTTCAAACATAGAAGAAAAGGGAAATTTATTTTATTTTACTTTATCTTTTAGGGTAGAAAGGAAGGGATTTTTTTTGTAATAATAAAAAAAGGATTTATTCGTTTTATTTTTATTATTATTATTTTTTTGCATGTGTGCATCTTTATCTTGACAATGAGCAGAAAGAGGATGAACACACTTACCTTCCCTTGATGTTGTGCACATAAATGGTTCCTTTATCACTGATCTATTTTGATGTGACTGTTTTGTTGCCCCAGCATGTCGGGCGGTGATGAGCACATTCCCGAGGAGGGCCACGAGGAGGGGCCCGAGATAGTGTATGGCCCGCGGGGGGAGCAATTCCTCTAGGTGGAGCGGAGAGCAGGTCCCTGGCTTGAGATGCAGGGTGAGGCTGCCCGAGTTGGCCTCTTGTATCAGCAGCACAGACATATCTCAAATTTCAGAATAGCGGGCAAGGTAAAAGATAGGTTTAGTTTCTTTCCTTTGCACAATTGTTTTCTTTACCTCTGCCATCAGATGTGTATTTCTTTGGGTGTAGGAGCTGCCCAACATTGTGTTCCGCGGGGGTTGGCTCGACTTCCACGAGTTCTACCTTTATGTCCCGCCTGTGGTGAAAGTCTTGTTGGAGCAGGTGGGCTTTGGGGAGTTCTTGTCCTGCCCTGCCATGAGGGCTTATGCCGCCTATCTGAAGGCCCTCATTGAGAGGTTTCATCCCAAGACCATGACGTTCCACATGCCGTACGCCGAGCTAACGTTGACGCCCGTTGATTGGGCCATGATTACTGGCATTAAGATAGGTGGAGTCCCGATATCTACCTTGGCAGTACCGAGCCGGGAGGACATCATTCGGTTGATTGGGGCCTATCCTCCTCGTGGGCAGACCCATGGCACAGAGGTCAAGATGTCCTGGCTGACCTCCCTCTTTTCTGCTAATGAGTTGGTGGACTTGGGCCAGCCAGATCGGGCGATCGTTTTAGCTCGCATCACCCTCCTACTCCTGCTAGGCAAGACCCTTTTTACAAATGCCAACGGGGGATGAGTCAGCCTGGCCTTGTTGAGCGTGATGGATAATTGGGGCGACATTCCCAGGCATGACTGGGGAGGGACAGGATACGCCTGGCTGATGTACAACTTATCCCGGGTTACGACCAGGGACTCGAAGTTTGCCATGGGATTTTGGGCCGTCCTGGAGGTAATTTCTCACCCCTTTGCTTTTGCTATCACTGTCATCCATTCATCATCATTTTTTTTTTACTAATCCAATTATGTTACTGACCTGCTCTTATGCCATGCCCCTTTTTCAGGTATGGGGATATCACCACTTTCACCCTGGGCACCTGCTCCTTTTCTCGGAGGTGCTCACCTATCCCCTCCTTAGCAACTGGCATCAGGCCCGACGCCGTGATGTGGGCTTAAAGCACTTGGAAATGGGCCTAAGGTCTCAGCTTGACTTGATGGTCCCCGAGCAGGTGATAACTTTTCAACCTTTGTTTACTTTCAACTTGGATATTTCTTTTGATTGAGGTGTTGCTTACTTGGTCTCTCTTGCTTTTTAACTTTGAGCAGATCCTCCCTGATCAGTACCTGACATCCCCCATCTGGGACCGAGCAGCCGTGGGTGACTCCCGCCTATTCAACAATCACCGCGTCGTCTTCTTCTATGGAGCGTGGGCCAAATGCTACTATCTGGGGGAGCGGGTGGTGCACCAGTTTCAGGGCTATTACGCCATACCCGTAGACCCGCCGGATGACATTTGGAGTTCCGCTGGCACTATTGAGGAGTTGACAGCAGCCTTCTTCAACAATGGGTTCCCCATTCGCGCTCTCCATGTGCCTGGAGATTATCATGCCTGGTACGAGTGCCTACCCTACTGGTTCATCCTGTCGCGTTTTGTCCCTAGTGCTAATTTCCTTGCGTTCGAGGGCCCACTTGGTCAGGTAACCTCTTCTCAGCTTGAATTAGCTTCCCCTTCACTTTTACTCGGCCTTACTCTTATCTAAATAGATTCTTATCTGGTTCACAGTTTACTCCTGGGGATGGTTCGGACGCTGAAGGTGGGCCGAGTGCTGCTGACATGTCAGGGGTAGATCCCTCTGGTGCTGGTTCTTCTGGTGCAGGTCCCTCGGGCGAGGGTTCATCAGGTGCTGGTCCGTCGGGTATCTCTCAGGCGGTTGTCCCTGGTGGTGGTTTGTCTGTAGCCTATGGGACCTTTCGGCGTCTTGATGATGGCTTCCTCTCAGACCTATGTGCTGATGTAGATCGACAGGCACGGCTCTCTGCCGAGGCGGCCCGCGTTCCTCCTCCTGAGGTGGTCCCTGGGGTAAATTTTCTGATGAGCCACTTCTCCTTCATTTTAGTTTCCTTCTGCACAGGCTTTCAGGGTTGTTCTGACAATTGAATAATGTATCACAGGACTTCAACTCGGCCATGGAATATGCGGAGTACCATCGTCATCTGGCAAAGCTTCGGGAGGTGGAGACGGTGAGTACTTGGTTGCTCGACTCCTCTCGTTCTTTTCATTATAATTGGCCCTTTGACTGACCTTCTCCTCGACTGTGTCTTGCAGCGTGCTCGGGCTAAGGAGTCGTGTTCCCTGCTCAGTAGGATCTCACAGGCGTGGTCTAGGGTGGGGGATATGAGGACTTATCAGAGCTCTTCTCGCCGCCGCAAGAAGTTCAAGGGGGCGAGCAAGGAATAGGCTTTTAGTTTTTTGCTTTTTAAAACTCAGGACATGTATCTTTTGAAAATATTTATTATTTTAATGCCTTTGTTTTGAGTTTATGTCATGGTTTCCTTGCCTTCTATATTCGCAAGATGTGTCTGCCTGTTACGCCCCTTTTTTGAAAAAAAAGCGGCCTTTTGGGTTGCATGCCTCAATGCAGGATCAATCCTGCACATAACAAAATAATTCACAAACCATTGATGGTCGGAAGTGCCGATATATATAAAATCAATAAAAAGGGCAGAGGTCCCCTCCTCTCGGTCTGAGATGGTCAGAGGATTTTAGTTTGGTGCAACTAATAGTTGCGCCAGGCTAAAATGCCAGGGAAATTACATTGGCTCAACTATTAGTTATGCGCCACGCTTGACTCGAGGGGCAGGGGCCTTATATGCTCGAGTTGGCCCAGAAATTATTTCTTTTTTGTTTAACTTGGCTCCTTTGACCGGCCTCTTTTGCTCTTATTTTTCCAAGGCAGGTCCATCTCCCTACATTGATTCTTATCTTCCCAAAAGATCCTTGTACGTTCATGGATCCTCCTCCTAACCCTCCCTTACGTGGAGGGCCTGGAGCCAATATATCCTCTTTGTTGGGCCTGGGGCCCAAGTTCCTGGCGGCTTTGTTTGGGAGTCTGAACGAGAGTGAGCTCGCTGACTTGGAGCGCCTTGGGCTATCTCACCTTCCTTCCTTCCTAGAGATTCCTCTTCGGTGGGAACTCCTTCATGCCGTCGCTTCGTGCTGGGATGTGAACCTCCATGTATTTCGCTTTGGGAATCGAGAGCTGACCCCAACCCTTGAGGAGCTATCCAATCTGTCTGGCCTAAAGCTTCATAGGGACCTTGCAAGAGTTATGCCTAGGCCAGGGTATTCCAGATCCGTTCACCTTACTCTCGGTTTGAAGAAATCCGAGTATGAGAAGAGCCTCGTCGGGGGGCACACAAGGTGTTCGTTGAAATTCCTTAGAGAACTTTTC
The DNA here is from genome assembly GCA_021018995.1 of Chloranthus sessilifolius. NCBI lineage: Eukaryota > Viridiplantae > Streptophyta > Magnoliopsida > Chloranthales > Chloranthaceae > Chloranthus > Chloranthus sessilifolius. The sequence goes on along the minus strand of CM037584.1, from coordinate 121,107,852 downwards.
GGTGATGAAAGCCTCCGAAGATTGCCGATTAGGAGTGTCTTTAACGTGAAAGCTCTAGCACTTGGTCTCATCTCTGAAATCCTCTTCTACACCGGGGGAGAGACCTTCTCATTGGTAGTTTGCGATATTTTGATGGAGTTGGAGGCGGGCCAGTCCATAATGCATTTGGTGCTTGTCGAGCTGTACCGATGCCATGATTATTTTGCCTTGGGAAAGGTGGAGGGCCTTCGGGGATGCCCCTTGTTGCTCCAAGTCTGGCTGGGTGAGCATTTTGCCATTTTGGAGCCCGTGCCTCACTTTTATGTTGCTCAAGGCGAGGTGGCCCAATGTTTTTTGGGTAGATGCCACTTACTTCCCCAGGGTGATACGTCAGCTCTGAAACTTTGGTTGGTCAATGCTGAGCTGACATGGAGGCTTCCTTGGATGGATCGGACCTTCCCAATGATTCGTTCTAGAGACCATGAGGGCATCACCCTCCTAGGACTGACCGGCAGCACCTTCTATTTCCCATTCCGGGTGCTGCGTCAGTTCGACTGCCCTCAGCAGGTGCCTTATGAGGCCAGACCCCCTTTATGTGATTTGATTTTTTCTAGGGGATCCTCTGGGGACATAGATTGGATTGCTGCTCTTTGGGAGATGCATCAGTCAACACTGATGTGTGATTTTGAGCAGAGAGACTCAGTTAGAACTTCTCCTGAGTATGAGGCCTGGCTGTTGACTAAGCGGCCTGCCGTTGATGGCCCAGATTTATCAGAGATCATTGATACTGGAGGCCCTCGACCAAAGAAAGAGGCGACGCTCCGAACCCGTATCGAGCTATTGGTGGATGAGAAGAGGGTCCTGCAAGAACTCTTGGCATGCGAGAGGGTTAGAGCAGACACAACGGAGAGCGAGGTTCTCCGTTTGAAGGAATCATTGAGCGTTGCTTTTGGAGCCGCTGACTCTTCTCAGAAGATGTTCAAGAGCCTGCATGGTCGTTGGCTGACTGAGAGGAATGTCCGAGGGGATGATCTTTATGCTGAGATTAGTGCTTTGAAGCGCGAGCTGGGCCGTTAACTCCTTCCTGCACACAGAACTTTTTGCACAAATCATACACACAGAAAAAAAGGTCATAGAAAACCCCTTTACAGATACACACATTTTTGGTATACATATTTATATACATATATTATTATATATATATATATATTTTTTTTTTTTCTTGCTCTATACTTGTAAAAAGGAAAACACGCTAGTCATCACACCGACTATTTTTTTTTTAGGTGTGATGTAAGTGATGCAAAAGGCAGTTTATATACATCTATACAGACCTATTTTTGGTTTATGTATTATCTCTTCTCTCTTTTTCTTGTTGTGCCTTAATCATTGGGTGATACTTTGGGGAATCCTGGGTCTACTTTTTTGAGCATGGTCGAACCCTTTCTTTGGAGTCGGACCTGTGTGGGTCACCGGATTTTTCAAAGGCCGGAATGTGGATCCCCATAGATTGAGTTAAACCTTTTTCCTTGCCTCTGGTCATACGTTTGATGGTGCGGGTGTCAACAGTTCTGGTTGGGACCTGATTTGAACTAGCATGAACGGTCCCCCCAAAATCAAGGGGGCAGGGGTAGTAACCAAGGAGGCTCTTCAATAATTTCTATCAGTCCAAACCTTTCCTTTTTATTTTCTTCTTTTTTTATTTATCTCCTCTCCCCTTTTTTTACCCGTGGAACCCTTTCGGGTTTTCACCACGTCCATGGGTTTAGCTCTCTTACCCCAAGCGCCCTTTCGGGTTTTCACTTGGTCCGCACAAGCCCACTGTTTTTACCCGTAATGCCCTTTTGGGTTTTCACTACGTCCATCTTGCTTTGAGCTTGTATTTTTATTTTATTTTATTTTTTATTTATTATTATTATTATTATTATTTTTTTTTTCAAGAGCCACGACATAGACTTCGATTCCGTCATAGCCGGCCGGATGGAGCTCTGGTGTCGTCTCACGACTCGGCTCATGTTGACTTAACAGATATTATGACTGCTTACGAACCTACAAAGAGGCTTCCTTCAGGGTGTAGCTTGGCCATGGGTTAGGTTAGGATTTGAAGGTATGTTGGGCTAAAAGGGTTTCCTTGATACGACTTCAGTTTTCTCAGCATACTTTCTTCCTTGGGGGTTTTGCTGTGCATGCCTCGTGATTCTTCTTTGTTCTTTTTGCTTTATTTGAGGCAATCTCTCTTTGAGGTTTTGCTTTTTCAATTTTTTTGGATTTTGATAGTGACTCTACTTCATCTTTTGTATTTTTTTTTGTATGTGTACATGTATATTTTTGGGAAAGGGGTTTATTGAAAGAAAGGCCCAGGCTCAAAATGGGGTAGCAAAGGATATCATCATTTTTAGGGATGTTTTTGGGCTACTGTGCTTGGAATGATGACCTCTTTTGTGTGGTTCTTAGGTAGTCACGTAACTGTTTCATCAATACTTACCTTATCGCGATAGACTAAGAGTAGAACCGTCGGACGTATCCCGCGTTAATGGGCTCAAGAAGATGATCTCCGTCCATGCTGGCGAGGCGGATGGCATATCCTAGCTGCACTTCTCGAATGATGTATGGTCCTTCCCAGTTTGGCTTAAACTTTCCTCTTGGATCGGCATGGAGGGATGGGAAGATCTTCTTTAGCACAGTGTCTCCTACCTTTAGATCTCGACCGCGGACACGTTTATTGTAAGAGCGTGCGATTCGCCCCTGGTAGACTTGAGTGTGACACAAGTCTAGGAGTCTCTTCTCGTCTAATAGGTTCAGCTGGTCAAAGCGGGATCTCTCTCTGTTTGCTTCGGGTAAGCCTGATTCTATGAGGATTCAGAGTGAGGGTACTTCAACCTCTACCAGGAGGACGGCCTCGATTTCATACACAAGGGAGAATGGTGTTTCCCCTGTAGCGGTACGGATTGATGTTCGATAGGCCCATAAAGCAAATGGCAACATTTCGCTCCAATCTCGATAAGTGACGACCATTTTATCAAGGATGCGGACGACTGTCTTGTTCGCGGCTTCGACGGCTCCATTAGTTTGAGGCCGATAAGGGGATGAGCGATGGTGCTTGATCTTGTATTGCTCACAGAAGTCTCGGATGCGCTTATTCGCAAAGTTTGTGCTGTTGTTCATGATGATATCTTTAGGTGCTCCAAATTGGCACACAATATTGTTCTTGAGAAACTTCTCGACGTGACTGGCAGTGATGTTGGCATACGACGCCACTTCTACCCACTTGGTGAAGTATTCAATGGTGACGAGGATGAACCGATGTCCGTTTGATGCTTTTGGATTAATCATTCCGACAACGTCAAGGCCCCAGGTAGCAAATGGCCAAGGAGTAGTCATGCAGTGAAGATCAATGGCAGGAGCGTGTATCAGACTGGAGTGTTCTTGACACTTGTAGCATTTTTGAACATGTTTCCAACAATCCGATTTCATGGTGGTCCAAAAGTATCCCTGTCGTAGGATTTTCTTAGCGAGCATGTTACCGCTGACGTGGGCTCTGCATACTCCCTCATGAATTTATTTCATAATATTGCCCGCTTCACTTTCAGTAAGGCACCTAAGTAAGATGATATTGTATGATCGCTTGTAGAGGCATTCCCCGCAAATGACGTAACCTGCCGCTAAACGTTGAATGGTTCGTCGACCTGTCTTGGATGTACCCTCTGGGAAAGTTAGGGTCTCGAGGAAATTCTTGATATCTGAGAACCAAGGTGGCTCATCATCAGCCTTTGTAGGTTCCTCAATCTGGAGGCAGAAGGCCGGCTCATTCCTCTGCTCGATCACGATGAACTTCATCTCAACACCATAGGGGATTTCAATCATTGACGCCAAAGTTGCTAATGCGTCGACAAAGAGATTCCTTATCCGGGGGACATATGAGAGAGTCACATCTTGGAAGCAAGCTATCAGATCCTCGAGGTATTCATGATAGGGGATCAGTTTCTCGTCTTTCGTCTTCCAGTCACCATTCGTTTGACATATGATTAACTATGAATCGCCAAATACTCGAAGGTGAGTTACATTCAGATAGAGAGCCGCCTGCAGACCAGCAGTGCAAGCTTCGTACTCAGCCATATTATTAGTGCAAGGGAAGTTGAGCTTGATAGAGACCGGTACATGGGATCCTTTTGGTGAAATTAGGATGGCGCCAACTCCTTGGCCCTTGACATTTGCTGCCCCATCAAAGTGCATTACCCATGATTCTTCTGCTTCTTCTGTATCGTCTTCCGTCATGAATAAGATATCTTCATCTGGGAACTCGGTCCTCAAAGGCTCATAATCAAGTAAAGGATTGTCGACAAGATCATTAGCAAGCGGCTGCCCCTTGATTGACTTCTGAGTGACGTACGTGATGTCGAATTCAGACAATAAAAGTTGCCATCGTGTGATTCTTCCAGTGAGAGCCGGCTTTTCAAATAGGTATTTCAACAGGTCCATTCGGGCCAAGAGCAGAACTGCCTGAGATAGCAAGTAGTGGCGGAGCCTTTGAGTAGCCCATACAAGAGCTAGGCATGCTTTCTCCAGATGAGAGTAGCGCATCTCGTAATCAGTAAACTTCTTGCTCAGATAGTAAATGACCTGCTCTCTTCTTCCCATTTCATCGTGCTGCCCTAAGACACATCCCATCAAAACTTCCATCGTGGAGAGATACATCAAGAGTGGTCTCCCTAGCTCAGGTGGTACCAAAACAGGTGGATTAAGGATGTAGATTTTGATTTTTTTGAACGCTGCCTGACAATCGTCGTTCCATTCAACGGGCGAATTCTTCCTTAGTAACTTGAAGATTGGCGTGCAGATTGGAGTGAGATGTGCAATGAACCGATTGATATGTTGTATTCTGCCTAGAAACCCTCTAACTTCTTTCTCGGTAGACGGCGGTGGCATTTTAGTGATGGCTTTGACTTTGATTGGGTCAACCTCGATCCCTCTCCTGCTGACAATGAACCCTAGAAGTTTTCCTAACATGGCGCCAAATGCGCACTTCTGTGGATTCAGACATAGTCGATACTTCCTCAGCCTTTCAAACAGCTTCTGAAGATTTCCCAGATGGTTGCTTCGCTCTGGTGATTTAGCTATCATATCATTGACATATACCTCAATCTCTCGGTGCATCATGTCATGAAATAGTGTAGTCATAGCTCTCTAATACGTTGCATCGGCATTCTTTAGCCCGAATGGCATGACTCGAGAGCAAAAGGTTCCCCAGGGGGTAATGAATGTTGTCTTCTCGCGATCAACCTCTGCCATTTTGATCTGATTGTATCCTGAGAATCCATCCATAAAAGAAAGCATCTCGTGCTTAGCCATGTTGTCTACCAAGATGTCGATGTGTGGTAGTGGGAAATCATCCTTTGGGTTCGCTCTGTTCAAATTGCAAAAATCAATGCACATGCGAACCTTTCCATCCTTCTTTGGTACGGGCACAATATTGGCTAGCCATTGCGGGTACTTGGATACCATGAGAAACCCTGCATCACATTGTTTGATAACCTCGTCTTTGACTTTCAGCATCCATTTGGGTCGGAGACGTCTCAGCTTCTACTTAATTGGCTTCATATCAGGGTAGAGAGGCAACTCATGCTCGACCAAATCAGTATCCAGACCAGGCATGTCCTCGTACGACCAGGCAAAAATGTCTTGGTATGACCGAAGGAAGTCGATCATGCTTTTTCTTTCCTCAGGAGACAGTGATGTTCCGATTTTGGTTATCCTTGGAACCTCCTCAGTTCCTAGATTGACGTCTTCGGTCTCTTCGACAATGGGGGTAGGGCCATGCTCAAAGTCGACAAATTGGTCAAGGAGCTCATCGGGGAGCTCCTCGAAGGGGACATCTTTGTCCAGACTCGTGATTCCTACCTCTTCTTATATTTCTACAGGGAAGGGGTTGATTTCACGTGGGACGGGCATTTTGATTAAGGCATCCTTTTGTGGGGCATTTTCTAGAATTTTAAATGACAATATTTATGGACTTTAGATTTTTTTAATGTTTTTGAGATTTTGTATTTTTTCCATGTTTTTGAGATTTTTGTTTTCTTCGGAGACAGACCCTTGGCAAGGCGGGTTTGTGTATATACAAGGTATTGCTTGCCAAGGGCTTCTCTCACTTTTTATAGGTTGTTTTTTTTTTGGGAAACGGGTGCCAAATGTTAGGCCACTCCCCGCTTCCAGGGTTTGGGTTGAAGATGCCCAGTTGCGTACCTGAGGGGCCGCTTCTTTACCTATTGGGATGGAGGGTGCTGACTGATATGGCTCATTGAAGTCTGCCTCCATCATATTGATCCCCATTTCGTCTGAGATCATGCCCTCAAATGTTAACACGACTTTATGGTGATTCACCACAGGGGGAGTTGTTTCAGGTACAGACCGTCGTTCCTCGAAAAGAGACTATGCGGCCAAATCTATCTCCAAGCTGGGAAGGGACATCTGGGGATTGGTGGGATGGATTGGGGCTATGGGTCTGTGTGGGGTTAAATGGGTTGCCCCATTTCGGTCGATCTTTACGACCCCTGCGCTGACAAAGGAATCCCTAATGTGCGGCCTAGGGCGAGGTTTCTCTTCTATGTTGATTCCTCGAGCTTTTGTAGCTGCGACGACCCTAGCTTTCTTTTTGGCCTCTCGGACCTCTTGCTCTGTGGGCTTGTATCCTAGCCCGAATCTTACTTTCTATCCCTTAGCCACAACTGGCTCTCTTCTGCCTTGTAATTTGGGTCCCAGACTCCTTCCTTTCTGATAGCCCCACTTTTGGAGCATTGCCACTGCCGCTACCATACCGCCTCCTGTTTTAGACATGATGCCCTCAATGGGTTCTGGGAGTATTGCCGACACCTCGTCCACGAAATTGTGGAGGTCGACATCCTCAGCGGTGTGTGGTATATTCAACATATTGGGTCTTTCAATGCTATTGGCAACCTTTTCTTTCTCACTGTGCCCCTCTCCGATGATCGTGATAATCTTATGCCCAGATGCAAATTTGAGTTTCTGGTGCAATGTGGAAGGTATGGCTCTGACTTCATGTAGCCACGGGTGCCCTAACAACAGATTAAATGAGGATTTGATATCCATGACTTGAAATAAGATGGAAAAGGTCATTGGCCCTATCAACAGCTCAAAATCAACTTCTCCCATTATTTCTCTCCTGGTATTGTCAAACCCTCTAATGCTAGTTCTGGTGGCCCTCAACATGCACGAATCAACCCCAATCTTGATAGCGGTTCTCAACGGGCATATATTCAATACAGACCCATTATCGATTAGTACCAAGGGGATAATCACATTTTCGGACTCAACGGTTATATTTAAAGATTTTGAGTGGGTACCTCCTTCCTCAGGTAAATCGGCATTAGAAAACAAAATGGCATTTGGAGCCATCACTTGGCCAATTATCTACCCGACTTCATCTGGGCTAACTTGAAGTGATACATGCGCATTTTTTAACGCCCCCATTAATGCTTGGAAATGGAGGGGGGACGTCATCAACAGATCCCATACAGTGATATGGGCAGGCATTCTTCTCAGCTGAGTCTCCAGTATATGTTCTCGACTCATCTTCTCGAAGGGGTTCACCGTGCTGTCTTTCTTTCCCTCAGATTGGGCCTGTGCTGCTGATGGTGCTTTGGGCTACTTCGATATTTTTCCTGACTTGGTAACAAAATCTACTACCCCATCTCTATTGCTATCGCCGGTATTGACATTTGTTTGTTCGTAGCTTAGCGAGATCTGATGAGTATCATAGGTTGGTCCTGAGAACTGGAGTGGTGTGGCGGCCGGTGCTTGGGATACTTACACGGCAGGCTCAGAGGGCATGGGCAACACCTGATTTATTTCGGTGGCAGTGAGTTGGGTGGAAAGATTGGGCCAAATGGGAGTGGTGAAGCTTGAGGGTGGTGGTATTGGAGGGAAGGAGGTAAAAGCCGGCCATTGGTAGCTAGTGGGTGCTAGCGATAAATGGGGAGTCTGATGGGCCATTAGGTAATTAATCGGGGTGGTGGAATTTGCCGGTGGTTGAACTGGGAGTGATGGAGTGGGCGCAGGCCATTGATAACTGATGGGTGCGGGTGTTGGATTGGAGGCCTGGTGGCTTAAAGGGTAATTGATGGGGGTTGTGGTGTCTGGTCGTAGTTGAAATAGGGCGGGGGCAGGCCATTGATGACTGGCGGGTGCGGGTGCAGGATTGGGGACCTGTTGGCTCATCGGGTAATTGATGGGGGTTGTGGTGTATGGTTGGTATGCATTGATATTCACATAATTGACGGGTGTGGGTGCTGAAAAGTATGCCTTGAGATTCAAGGGTTCAATTTATAGAGTCGGGTTGGGAAAATAATCTGACAAATTTAGAGGTTCAACTACCCCTATATTCCTCTCTTCAATGTTTCTTAACAGCGGTGCTACATAACTCTCCCAATCATTGATATAATTGGATGGATCAAATTCAAATTCCTCCTCATCTTCTATCATTTCGATGATGCGTCTGGGACCTGCTCCTCCGGTAGGATGTGGGGGTAGTGGCACTTGGTGGATATTAGTATGTTGAGAGGGTGCAGGGGGAATGATTTTCTCGACATCGATTAAATCTTGGATGGCGTGCTTCAATGGGAAGCAGCGATCACTAGGGTGACCCGGACCCTGATGAAAATTGCAGTGGGTATTTGGGTCATAGTTCTTTGGGATTGGGTGAGGAGGAGGTTGCGGTTGGTGGATAGCCACTAATCCCTTTTCTACTAATAGGGGCAAAAGTACACTCAAAGATTGCCCTAGAGGTGTAAAGACTCGGTCGTAGCAGGCTCTCCTCTGTTCCGAGGTCATTTTGCATTCTTTCCCCGTTCCCCATTCTTTGCATCTGTTCAGGCCTAATTGGTGCTAGTGGGGCTGCCTGAAATTGAAATGGAGCAGTATGATTATTGGTCCTGGTATTGACTATGTTCTGGACATCGCCCCCTGTTCTCTTCTCGTTCCTCTGTTCTGAAAATCTTTTAACCCCACCAAGTCCACTTGGCACGTTCTTATTCAGACGCCCCTCCCTGATGGCGTCCTCGCATCGGTTAGCGTTTCTCACCAAATCAGCAAAGCTGGTATGCTGCTGATATACCAAAAAGTCTGAAATTACTGGCAGAGTGTTCTTTGAAATCATCTCTATCTGTTCATCATCAGGTATTCTGTTCCTGACCTGAGCTGCCAATGCCCTCCATCGCCCCAAGTAGTCGCTGAAGGTCTTGTTCTGATCTGCTTCAAATGGGCCAAGTCGGACTTACGCGGCTCAATGTCTATATTGTAGACATACTGTTCTTGAAAGAGATGCGTCAAGTCCCTCCATGTTTTCATCATAGACGGTTCTAATGATGTGAACCATCTTAAAGATGGCCCGGTCAGACTCTTTTGAAAGACTTTTATTAGTAGTCTTTCGTCCTCCCCGTATCGTCCTGACGGCGACTCACGTGCCAATAACTAATGAGGGGGAACGTAACAACTTCAGACTGAAGCAGAGGGCGACCCGGTTGGAAGTGAAGATACCCCCAGATCTGAGGAAGCAAGCAGATCAAGATAGGTATGTTATAAAAGAAAATTGGACAAGCTAAAACCAAAGGATAAAATACCTCAATTGCATGCCAGAAACCCACAATGGAGCTAGACTCCCCAAGAACGGCTAGCTTTAGGCTGGAGATGAGTACAGCATAGCCAGCGTCGCCCCAATCAAATTGATGCACGATTTCCCAGTTCACCATCAGGCTGAGCAGGGACAACAAGACTCGCCCTCCGCTGATGTTAGAGAGGAGAGTCTTGCCCAGGAGGAACAGTAGAGTAATGCAGGCCAACATATGTGCGCATGCGGGCTCGAGATAAATGGCCATGTCAGGCAGGCCCTGGTCCACTAACTCGTGAGGCTCAAACTGATCAACCAGCCAGGACAGCTTGACCTCAGAACCTCGAATATTCCCAGAGGTCAGGTAGGCCCCTATCAGTCGAATCACCTCCTCCTCACCCTGTGTACGGGTAGGTACCACAGGCACCCCTCCAATGTGGACCCCAGTGATCATAGACCAGTCCGCAGGTGTAAAGGCCATCTCTGCCACGGCCATGTGAAATGCCATGGTCTCGGGGTGAAAACGCTAGAGGTCATATCGGCCCTCACAACGGGGCACGAAGTGAAATCCCCGAAACCGGCATCGGTGAGCAGGTCCTTCACCACTGGGGGAAGGTAAAGCACGAGACGCTAGAGGTCAAACCAACTGCCTCGAAACATAATGTGCGGCAGGGGCTGCAAACAGAAGGCATCAGTCAGATAGGGACAAGGTGGTATAATGAAGGCATCAAAGGAAAAAAAAAGTGAAAAGGGGGGGGGGCTCATCTGTTTACCTGACCGACGATCCCAAAGTTGGACATGTGGGAGTGCTGGCAGTAGAGGAGGCCGGTATGGGCAGCCTCGCCTTTTATTTCATACCAAGGTTGGGAGGAGCATTGAGACATGATGAACTGTTCCCCACGGGGACCGTAGGCCATCTCTGGCCCTTCTTGCTTATCATGCCCTTCGCCACCGGACATCCTGAAAATATGAGATGCATCGGCATATGAGAAGGGTGCCAACACAAAAAAAGGAAAAAATATATATGCACTAATCCAAAGACAAAATAATCTCATAAAAAAAAAAAAAACCATGTGTGTGTGTACTAATTCATCAAAAAAAAAAAAACAAAAAAAATATAATAAATATATACGAGTATGCTAACCTGTCAAAAAAAAAAATGTGTGTGTGTACTAATCCAAAAAAAATGTGTGTGTGTGTACTAATCCAAAAAAAAATGTGTGTGTTTGTGTACTAATCCAAAATAAAATGTGTGTGTGTGTGTGTACTAATCCAAAAAAATTGTGTGGGTGTGTGTACTAATCCAAAAAAAATGTGTGTACTAACCCATTAACAAGAAAAAATGAGTGCGTATTAATCCAAAAAAAAATGTGTGTATAAATGTACTAACCCATCAACAAGCAAAAAAAATGTGTGTATACTAATCCACGAAACCAAAAAAAATACATATATACATATACTAATATATGTATGCGCTAATCCCAAAAAAAAAAGGGAGAGGCACCAATCCATCACATAAAATGCACTAATCCATCAAAAACAAAAAAGAGAAAGAAAAACAAAATAAATGAATGATGGATGGAAAATAGGCCTAAGGAATCAAATATTTCAATAAAGGGGGAAAAACAACAAAAACAAAACAGAGAAAAAGGAATATAGGCATCACAGAGCATTTCACCATATATAAAAAAAAAAGAGGCAATATCATCAAAAATTCAAAAGAAAAATGAAGGAAGGGTAATGATTACCTTCAATGGGAGAGAAAAACAATGTCGGCAGAGGATAAGCGTCTTTCAATCCACACCCACAACCTCCGGTAATAGAACTCAAGCCAAATCAAATGCAAAAACCCTAGGGGGTTGTCCCAAACTCAAGAAGGAAGGAGGGAGAAAGATAGAATTTGAAAAGGGGGGCCCCTTTTGTGCTCAGGCTCGGGCAGTTTTATAACTGCCAGTTTTTAGACAGGCGTATATAATATATACTGCCAGTTTTTAGACAGGCGTATATAATATATACGCCCGACCATTTTTGCCAGATTTTGGTCAGGCGTATATAATATATACGCCCGACCAGAAATGGTAGTTTTTTGTAACTACCCGACCATTTTCAATTTTGAGGCCCGACGAACCCCCTCGTATGCTATAGACCACGGTCCAGACTCCCCTTAGAGGCCCACGTATCATCAGGCAAGGGTGCACGCATCCCTAAATGACCCTTCGAGTTCCCTTCGATTGGCCCAAAGGGACCATGCAACAATAAACGGATCTAGGTCCGTAGGCGCCCACCTATTGCGCCCATAAAATCAAAAAAGAAAAGAAAAAGAAGAAAAAAAAGAAGAAAGAAAATGCTGAAAGTGACACTAGTTCTCAAAAGAGCGCTGCAATGACCATTTGCACCACTCCGTGAACCGTGTTAAATCAATTCAAAATGGTCCACCCGAAAGTTCTCAAACCCCGTCTTACACAGGGACACCCCATACCTGATCCGGTATGCAAATGAATTTCATTCATCACCGGTCACTCCTGGGAGCATACACTTAGCCCCAGATCTCCCCCAGCAGAGGTCGAGGCCTGATCCCGTAGGCAAACCAAGAACCCATCACCGGAATGCACACGTCCCTAAGGTATATCAACGTGGCAAGTTGATTCGCCTAAGGATATGTTCAGAAATAAAGGCAGTTTGAGCATGCCCAGAGTCTCAACCTAACGTGAAAAAAAAGAAAAAAGAGAGAAGAGAAAAAAATAAGAGAAAAAAAAGGGAGAAGAAATAATAACCTGTTGCTGTTTAGTAAAAATCCTGAGTGGGTTGACCCCACCTTCCAAGCATTCACTCTAGTCATCCCCCTTCGAATCTATGTTGACCAAGAGTGCCCCCGACTTCAGACCATTCGAAAAGTCTATTGTCAGTTGAAACTTACCCGTCAAAAATTAAATTACCACCAACCAAACTATGTGCAAACATACAGACCGAAGGGCTCATTCCCTTTTATTTCTTTTTACACGGGCTTAAAACCTGTATAGGCACCGTGTCCCTGTTGAATGTACGCACTTGCGTCTAGGTATCTGCAGGATGGTCATTTGTCCTCGTAAATTGTACCTTAGGGTCGAGGCTTCCGTTCTCGCCTATTTGCTGCTTATCGCCCCTGATGGGTGTCTATCTGTGCATAGTTAGTAAGATGTGATTTCATTGGGGACAGAGGCTAGAATTGGCCATCTCTTTCGAGGGATGTTTGGTTCTAGCCCAATCTTTTTTAGCTTTGTCTCGAGTTAAGGCACTCCGATTCATGTGAATTAGGAGCACCTCACCACTGGAATGTACACATCCCCAAGGCGTACCTGTCCCCGCCAGAGCGCACACACTCTTAAAGCGTATCAACTGACATTTGATCCACTTAAAGAGTTGTGCAAAAATAAAGTTTCCAGAGGTCCTTGAGCTTTGCTTAGAGGGCTCGGAATAAAAAAATTCAGAAAAAGGAAACACAAAAAAATTCACTCAGAAAATGGGCATGCATTCCCAAGAAGTGTTGCGACATCAATATTTGCTTCACTCGGGTAAAGCGTGCTAAAGCAACCTCGAGGTTGATGGGTTCGCCCAAAAACTCCGAGCCTTACCTAGGTAAGGGCACCCGTGCCCAATCTAATGGAGCTGTCAATATCCCATAGGATTGGACACAGTTTGTAAGCCTTCGCTTTGTGTGCTTTGCATCGCTTTCAAAGCATAGATCGATCACCCCATTTTATGGAGTTGTCTGGTTCAGATTATTACTCAACATCACCAATCTATAATTTCCCTCAGGAAGTGGATGATATCCCGACTAGCGGGCTTACACTTTTTGTGATCACTGCAGTTCTGCCTAGTAATGTCGCAATTCGCTTGGGGACTGTTAGCACTGAGGTACGGACGATATCCCGAAATGAGAGGGCTTACGTACACTCACCATCACCATGGATGTTTGAGATTTGAGTTGAACTAGGCGGACCCATCAAACGTGCCTTGGACCTCTTCGGATCTCTCTTGTCTTTGGCATCCGATCATTAGTGATCGAATACCAAAGAGGGGCATCTGTAGACACCCAAATTTGGCCCAAGGCCCGATCAATCTGTACTTCGGGAGAGATGTACCCCTGTGCTTTCGATGCCACCCTTGAACCCTTGGAAATCTATCTAGACCTCTAGGAATCACCTAAAACCCATTAGAACCATCCCCCAACCCTTAAAGATCACCCTTAAACTCTAGGATCCCTTCCCAGACTCAACTTAAACCCTTTTGAGCAGTTGATGGGAGGAGAGCTACAAAATTTTACATAGTCCACTATTGAGGATGATCCATATACCATTGAAAAGAGGACTTCTCCAGCTTTCCAACGAGCCAAAAATCACCCAATTTGGAGCTATGGTTCAAATGTTATGGTTGATTGAAGTTTCACATAAAATCATAAAATTTTTGCTCAGGCGTGGATATTACATATGCCCAGCCAATTTAGCCCTAGATTAGTCAGACGTATATATTATATACGCCTGCCTATTTTGGGGGAAATTTGGCCGGGCGTATATAATATATACGCCCAGCATAGGTGGGACCCACCACGGGCTTCATCTTCCCAAAGCTCCCCTGTTTTTGGTGAAATTCACTATTCCTAAACTAGGCATATATAATATATATGCCTAGCTTAGCTACATTAACTGTCATCAGTTACTTGAATTTCCTTCATCTAGTTTGACCCTTTGACCATCCCCTTAATTAAGGTGGGTGTCTTGAGGTTGGTTGCACCCTCTTTGAGCTTATTGGCAACCCTTAAGTCACCCATGGTCTCACCCCATCATCCGCCATTGAAATCAGTTTCCCAAAACCCTAAGACCTTGAAAACCTAGAAAACGTTAGATGGGGGATTACCTAATTGTTAAACCAATTAGCTCTTAAGTAATCTCCTAACCCTTCCCTTCTCTATAAATAGAGAGGCCCCCCTCTTCCCAAAGGGTTGGAAATTTGGTTGAAAGTTTAGAGAGTGCTTAAGAGAAAACCCTAGTGAGAAAAAATGCCTACATTTTTCCAGAATTCCAGCATGCATATTCCATCAATTTCAGTCCATTTCCACCATTAGATCACTCCCTTTAGCTAAAGCCTAGCCTTTATCCTCACCCTATACTTCCTATTTTACCGAATCCTAGTGTTAGAATCCATTTCCAAACCGTTTAAGCCATCAGGAGCACGCCAAAGCGAAGATCTTCCACGGTGCAACAAGGGCCCGTGATCTCCTGCTCACCCCTCTCTTCCTCTACCTTCTTGGTGTCTCCTCCATCCAAGGATTCAAGCCGTTACGTCGCCAAAATTTTGGTTTGGCTCAAAGCTTGATAGGACCATATTGCCTTCGGGCAAGGGGAAACTCCGCCCTTTTTATCTTCATTTTTGGCCATAGATAGAGACCGCTACATGCAGGTTGATCGGGTGCCTAAACCCCCGATCGATAACCGAAGCCCCTACCCTAGAGCCTTTGGCAAAGACCGATAAATCAAAGTCATATTTAGCACTTCGGTGCTCAAAATATCGATTTGAAGGTTTCCCGGGTCACCAAAAGCTTCGGGTGGCGACTCTACATTTCATCAAAGGCGAGCGCATCGCCGCGACGAGTTCGAGAGGATCCATGGTCGCACATTCATGTTCAAGCATGTCACTACCCCTCAAGTATTCATGTTCAAGCATGTCACTATCAATCAAGCATTCATGTTCAAGCATGTAATTGTCTATCATGCATTCACGTTCAAGCATGACTTTGTCTATTGAGCATTCACATTCAAGCATGTCACTATCAATCAAGCATTCATGGTCAGGCATGTCACTGTCTACTGAGCATTCACATTCAAGCATGTCATTGTCTATCGAGCATCCACGTTCAAGCATGTCGCTGTCTATTGAGCATTCATGTTTAGGCACTCATGGTGAAGCATTCACGTTCAAGCATTCATGCTCAAGCATTCAGGTTGAAGCTTTCACGTTAATGCATTTCGGTTCATGCAGTCATGTTCAAGCATTCACGTTCAAACATTCACGTTGATGCATTCACTTTCAAGCATTCACGTAAAATCATTCAAAGTCAAGCATTCAGGTTTAGGCATTCAAGTTCATGCATTCGGGTTCAAGCATTTAGGTTCATGCATTCACAATAATGCATTCATATTCAAGAAATCTCGTTCATGCGCTACGTTCAAAATTCATATTTAGTGATATCAAGCTAATCGACCCGTCCAGGTCCGGATGTAGTTTCAACTATGTTCGTTATTCCGTTCAATCATTCATGTTCAAACATTCACGCTCAAGCATTCTGGTTCAAGCCTTCACGTTCAAGCATTCAGAGTTGTTCATACATTCACTTTCAAGCATTAATGTACAAGCATTCACATTCTAGCATTCACGCTCAAGCTATCATGTTCAAGCAGCCTTGTTCAAGCATTCATGTTCAAGCATTCTCGTTCCAGCATTCATGTTCAAGCATTCTTGTTCAAGCGTTCCTATTCAAGCATTCACATTCAAGGATTCAGGTTCTAACATTCACATTCATGCATTCACATTCAAGATTTCACGTTCAACCATTCATGTTCAGGCATTCATTTTAAAGCATGTCACAATCTCTCAAGCATTCATGTTCAACCATGTCCCTATTTACATGCACTGATATTCAATCATTCAGATTCAAGGATTCATGTTCAAGCATTCAGGTTCATGCAATCACGTTCATGCATTCATGTTCAGGCACTCATATTCAAGTATGAAGGTTCAAACATTCACGTTCATGCATTCACATTTAGTCATTCACGTTCATGAATTCTGGCTAAGGCATTTACGCTCAAGCATTCACGTTCAAGCATTCATGTTCCCGCATTCATTTTCAAGCATTCACGTTCAAGCATTCATGTTCAAGCATTCACGTTCAAGCATTCATGTTCAAGCCTTCTCGTTCGAGCATTCATGTTCAAGCATTCAGGTTCAACTGTGTCACTATATATCTTGCATTCACGCTCAAGACTTCAAGTTCAACCATTCTTGTTCAAACTTTCATGTTCAATAATTCAAGTTCAAGCATTCACGTTCAAGCATTTAGGTTCAACCATTCATGTTCAAGCATTCATGTTTCATTATTCACGTTCAAGCATTCATGTTTAAACATTCACGTTCAAGCATTCATGTTTCAGCATTCACGTTCAAGCATTTCGGTTCAAGCATTTATGTTCAAGCATTCACATTCAGCATTCACGTTCAAGCAGTCAAGTTCAAGCAGTCTTGTTCAAGCATTCACGTTGAAACATTCTTGTTCAAACATGCCCATTCAAGCATTCTGATTCTAACATTCACGTTCATACATTGACATTCAAGCATTCACGTTCAAGCGTTCATGTTTAGGCATTCATGTTAAAGCATGTCACTATCTCTCAAGCATTCATGTTCAATCATGTCAATATTTATCATGCATTTATATTCAAGCATTCAGATTCAAGCATTCATGTTCAAACATTCATGTTCAATCATTCATATTCAAGCATTCATGTTCAAGCATTTAGGTTCATCCATTCACGTTCAAGCACTCACGTTCAAGGATTCATGTAAAAACTTTCAAAGTCAAGCATTTAGGTTCCTGCATTCGGGGTCATGCATTCATGTTCCAGATATCCTGTTCATGCATTCATGTTCAAGCATTCAAGTTCAAGCATTCACGTTTCGACATTCACGTTCAAGCATTCATGTTCAAGCATTCTGGTTCAAGCATTCACATTTTATCATTCAAGTTTGTTCAAACAATCACGTTAAAGCAATCCCATTCAAGCATTCACATTTAAGAATTCTGATTAAAGCTGCCATATTCAAGCAGTCATGTTCAAGCATTCACGTTCAAGCATTCACGTTCAAGCGTTCTTATTCAAGCATTCCCGTTCAACCACTCACGTTCAAACATTCACATTCAAGCATTCATTTTCAAGCATTCACGTTCAGCCATTCACGTTCAAGCATTCACATTCAAGCGTTCACGTTCAAGCATTCTGGTTCAAGCAGTCATGTTCAAGTGTTAATGTTTTAGCATTCACTTTGAATCGTGTCACTATCTATCATGCATTCACATTTAAGCATTCATGTTCTAGTATTAATGTTCCAGCATTCATGTTCAATCATTCACTTTCAAGCAAACATGTTCAAGCATTTATGTTCAATCATTCAGGTTCAAGCATTCACCTTCAAGCATTCACATTCAAGCATTCATGTTAAAGAATTCAGGTTCAAGCACTCACGTTCAGGCATTCACGTTCAAGCATTCACATTCATTTTCGAGCATTCACGTTCAAGCATAGGTTCAAGCATTCAAGTTCAAACATTCGAGTTCAAGCCTTCACGTTCAAGCATTCTGGTTCATGCAATCATGTTCATGCATTCATGTTCAAGCATTTAGGTTCAAGCATTCATGTTCAAGCATTCTCATTCAAGCATTCTTGTTCAAGCATTTAGGTTCAAGCATTCACATTCAAGCATTGACGTGCAGGCATTAAGGTTCAAGCATTCACGTTCATGCATTCATTTTCTAGCATTCACATTCTAGCATATGTTCAAGCATTCAAGCTCAAGCATTAAAGTTCAATCATTCTGATTCATGCAATCATGTTTGTGCATTCATGTTCAAGCATTCATGTTAAAGATTTCAGGTTCAAGCATTCAAGTTCAAGTATTCACTTTCAAGCATTCAGGTTAATTAATTCACGTTCATGCATTCATGTTGAAGCATTCACATTCTAGCATTCAAGTTCAAACATTCACGTTCATGCAATCTCGTTCAAGCATTCATATTCGCCCATTCACGTTCAAGCATTCATGCTCACACATTCACGTTCAAGCATTCATGCTCAAGCATTCAAGTTAAAGCATTCACGTTCCTGCATTCAGGTTCCAGCATTCATTTTCAAGCTTTCACATTCAAGCATTGGTGCAAGGATTCATGTACAAGCATTCAAGTTGAAGCATTAAAGTTCAAGAATTTAGGTTCATGCATTGACGTTCATTCATTCATGTTCATGCATTCACGTTCAGGAATTCAGGTTCATGCATTGGCGTTCATGCATTCATGTTCAAGCATTCACGTTCAAGCTGACAAGTTTAAACATTCACGTTCATGCATTGACATTCAAGCATTCACGTTCAAGCAATCAGGTTCATTTTATTCACGTTCAAGCATTCACGTTCAAGCAATCAGGTTCATTTTATTCACGTTCAAGCATTCACGTTCAAGCATTCATGTTCAAGCATTCACGTTCTGACATTCATGTTCAAACATTTACATTCAAGCATTGTTGTTTCATTGTTATATGTGTGGAAATAGAATCTAATAAAAAGAGTGAGATGAAGAAGTTGGTTATGAAAACTGTAACCTAAAGTACACACAGCCTGTAAGATATAGGGCTATTGTAGCAAGTTTTAAGTAAGAGTTTTTCCCACAGAGAAATTGATTTAGAACCCAAAATGGTCTATAATAGTAGGCCTCTAAATTTGGCTACAGATCTGACAATCCTAAAGAAAGGGAGTTGGGTGTCACAACTACACTAAATTAACACTGAAAGAAGATAAATAAAGAGCAATCCTATCCTTAGGTAATGGTTATGAAGAAGGTGGTGATTGTGTGTATTAAAATTAAGATAAAAGGATGGGAAGTAAGCAATTAAGCTAGGGTTACATCAGCTATGTAACTCAGACTCATGTCTGTCTCTGCAGCAACCCCTCAGATGTCTATAAGCACATCTGCAAGGAAAAAGTATCTAACTCAACCCTTATGGTTTGACCTGATCTCTTAAGGCTATAACTTGTTCACTTCAATAGTCACAGACTATCCAATAGAGAGGATCAAACCATATGGACTAATTCAGAAAACCAATCTGATCCAAAGGAGAAGACTGATCTTAAGGCTATAGCCTGTTCACTTAAATGGTCACTGTTGTTGCTTCTTAGTGTGCTTGATTTATGTGAGTTTTGAAAACAGATTTATAGCTGCTAAATTACAGTGGCTCTAGACTATATAAACAAAAAAAGAAATATCAGCACAGTTAGAAGAGAATTAGCCTGCAAGATCAGGGCCAATTTTAGCAAGTTTTAAAAGTAAGTGAGTGAAAGATCGTCCACAGAGAATTTGTCTAAAATGTAAGATAAACCTCCAGATCTGAGCTACCAGATCTGGCTTCTTATCCTATCTAGAAAACTGATAAGATGAGAGGCTTGAATTTGTCACGTTTAACCAACTAAAAACAAAGAAAAATTTAAACTAAATGATCCAGATCCGAGTTGGGGGAGTGATTGAAACAAAGATGGAGAAGCAATATCTAAATCTGATTTGGTCTTTGAAATCTAATGAGAATAACTGCAGTTCAACAGAGGTGATCCAATCTTCATCTGGCTACAAGCACAGATGTAAGAGAGATAAATCTAATTCAAGGATTAGGCTTACGCTTATGGTTATGGTCTGTCCACTTTAATGGCCACAAACCATCCAATAGTCTTTAATCCAAATCCTCAATTCAAAATAATAAAACACCACTACAAATGCTGTAAGAGACTAGGTTACCAACACTAATTCTTACAGGATTAACGAATCAAGGGAAATTGCATGCACAACAATGAATCTAAAGGAGTCTAATGTACTGAGGAGATCAGAGGGAACCCTTGACATGAGTCCAATGGAGAATGCATAGTTAACAGCAACCTTTTAAAATTCATCCTTACAATTTACAGAGCACGACTTAACAGCTCTCGGATTTACAGTCGTGGATGCAAACTCTCCTTTGAGTTACAGTAGTATCTCACAGCTCTCAAATGCAAGTACAAAGTAGGCTATTACACGGACTGCAGACAAGCTGTCTAGCTGAGAAATGGGGGATTAGAAATGAAACTCAAAATCTGGATGCCCAAATTGGGCAAATGGTTCGTCTATTTATAGTTTTCCCCAAGTCCAGCTCAGATGTGTATCAACCAATCAGAGGTGCTCAGAATGTATTGACCAATGGTGGTCGAGCACGAGGATCCAGATCTGTTTTGGCCAATCAGAATTCCTCGATCTGGTTCAGCCAATCAGGTGATAGAAGCATCAATTCTGTTATGTAATTCCAAAATCTGTTTGAGCTTTTAGAAGTTCCCGCCAAGTAATTTCATCTTTGGGTGTTCACATGGGGTGGAATATGCCTTTGGTTTGCGCTCAGAATCTTCCGGAATGTCCTTGGGTTTTAAAACACATTGGGATGTGTGCAACAGATTACTGAATTGCCCTTGTTAAAGCTGCGAATCTCCAGAAAACCTTTTCGCAGAGCTTAAGGGCCTTTTCGCAAAGTGCTGTGACTTCTGAAGCTCTTTTCGCAATGTTCAATCTCTCTTCGAATTGTGTTTTCTCCTTTTCACAAAGTTAAATCTTCTTTTCGAAAAGTTCAGATGCTCTTCGAAAACTAAGCACGAGTTTTAGTCCTTTCGCAGAGTTCCGTGTTCTTCTGAAAAGTGCAAGTTCTTTGCAAAAGTACTCTGTAGTGCATTTCTCTGCTCAATTGTTCCTTGCTTCTCTTCTGATCTTTGCCTCTTCCATTTAGACCTTTCCACTTGATGAGGTTGTTTCTTCACTTCCTTCCTTTGGATTGACATGGATTGTCATCTTTTGGCACTTTTAAGTCGCTTTTATGGTTAAGCTCGCCTTTATTGTTATCGCAACATAGGCACTTAAAACACTTATTTAGTTCTCTCAAGGGTCTATCAAGACTTAAGTTTAGGGGTGAAAAATGGTATTTTTCACTTGTCAACACACCCCCACACCTAAGCTTTGCTAGTCCCTGAGCAAAGAAAAAAAAAAAAAAAAAGAAAAGAGCCACATCTGTAGGGAGCATTGCATTTAGCATATGCAACAAGCCTTTTAAACCCTAGGTGATCCCTAGTGGAGGAGTGAAGTCTCCGAGGGTTTTCAGTGAAGGTACCCACATACGTCTCCAATACGTTAGTTAAGATCACCGCAGTTCTGGTACAGCCACTTTCCTCAATTGATTATTCACACCTGCATCAGTTATTTTGTAAGAAGGTTTTTCAAGAAAGATATCAGTTTAAAACTAAAATTCTGCAGTAATTCTTGTTACTATTCAGTGGATTTATGTCAGAGGCCATTTACAAGGGAAATTAACAAACAGCAAGCCTTTGATTTAGGAATCCAGCTTTGATGTTGCCCTAATCAGTTGATTTTAAACCCAATTCTCACCAGGATTTCCACTCAAAAAACAAATGGGAGGGTTATACTATTTCACACAGCTCAAGAGCAATTACAGTCCTCAAATAGGACTGTAAGCAGGAGCATAGGCATTGCTTTTGGTTAAAAATTCACTACTCCTTTCACCATAGACTACACAAATTCTTATCTCCATGTGATAGCTCAATCCATCAATGATCAGTAAGGACTTTTACTTGGGTTTGATTGTGGCTGATGGGTGAAATCTCTAAAAAGAGTTGGAAAGGTGTTCATATTTGAGAAGTCAGTCAAGTTCAGGAGGTTATATGCAAGCCCACTTTTCTTCAGCATAGTTTCATCTTCTTCTTTTGAATTTCCAGAGCCAAAGTGGCCATCTTTTTCTCTTTCTTTTTCAAACTTCCAATGAAAATGCCTTCTTTCTTTTGTTTTGCTCAAATATTTTTCTTTTCTTTTTCGAATTAGCACTGACTGCATGCCACATTCCCTCTGCTGTTTCATCGTTGCCTTCAACTTTCACCCTACTTTTGCTATTAAATTGTTGCTCAATTTGCCTTCCCTCAGCTTTCTTCCCTTTTCTCTTCTGACTTCTCAGGGTAGGGTTAGGCTAAATGAAACTGATGAGGTTTATTGGATATGATTTCAAAGGATTCATCGATTTATACAGCTCAACTGGTGTGTATCAAGGGTATTTTTAAAAGGTGGGGCTTTGTAAGGTTCAAACTGTTCAAAAGGAGGCCTTACATCATGTCTTTAATATCATGAGTGCTATCAAAATATTTCAATTTGGATATGTGTAACTTCTAGTGTAAGTAAGCAGATTCACATAGTCCCTAAAAGCAGAAAAGATTGCCAAAGCATACCTCCAAAGAATACATTTCAGGCCCAAACCTCACTAGGTGTGGTTTCATATCAACTTCTTGAGGTATATCTTCACTGTTTTCCTTCATTTTAGGTTTACTAAAACATCAATTTTCTTTTGAAAATTTCCTGACATTTACTTCATGAAAGTCTTTAGAATTACAGTAGAAATTCATTTTAAAAAGTTTTAACTTCCTCATTTTTCAAAACAACAGGTGTGAAATGACTT
Source organism: Chloranthus sessilifolius (assembly GCA_021018995.1). Taxonomy (NCBI): domain Eukaryota; kingdom Viridiplantae; phylum Streptophyta; class Magnoliopsida; order Chloranthales; family Chloranthaceae; genus Chloranthus; species Chloranthus sessilifolius. Next base: position 121,084,932 of record CM037584.1, on the reverse strand, counting down.
CATTTTCAAAAGTTTTACTGATCATGAGCTACAGCAAGCATTAACTTACTTATTCTATTGGCGTACCTGCCATACCCCCAAACCAAAGGGGAGCAGGGTCCACACTGGTCCAAAACAGAGGAAAAATATAAGAAGGAAAAACAACAAAAGTAATGATGGCAAGAAGACAGACAGAAATGCACAGTAGTATACACAAAACAGAATTTTCTATTACAACTTTATAACACAAAAAGTACAAGGAGAGCTAATAACTGGGGTCAAAATCTGTATCATAGGTTGGTTCAGGTGGCTCAATGAAGTCACCGCTGTAATCAGAGCTAGAGTCAGTGTTGGAGTCTGAACTTGATTGAGCTTTCTCCGGAATGGTGTTTTGTAGCTCAGTATACTCCTCAGATTTGATCTTTCTGATGAGGCCAAGGTGTTTGGTGAGGCTAGTGGTCTTTAATTTTTCTTGATCCAGTTGGGCTTGCAACATGGACACCTTGTGTTGCTCAGTCCTCACCAGCTGAAATGTTTGACCCAGCAGGTCCCGCATTTTATCTCTTTCAAATTTCATAAAAATCTCTAACTTCCTGATTTGGTTCTCATAGGGGGTGCGGATGTAAGCTTGCAAATCAGCTAGCCCCTTTTGAACATCTCGGCGGATATAAGGGTTATTTTCCATGGCTTTGATGAGGGTGGCATATCGGGGGAGGGGAATGGAATGGTAGGGGACTAACGGTGGCCCAGCTATGGTAGGGGGGGGGAGTGGCTAGAAAGGGGACAGCAGAGGTGCATGAAAGTGGCTTGCTCAGAAAATGGGGAGTGGTGGAGGGATGGAATCAAAGGAGCTTCAGCTTTGAGTCTGTCACTGGGTAGTAGTGGTGGGGATGGGGCGATCAACCAATATTAACTCGGGTCCGTTTGGGTGGCCTGGGAAGAAAAAATAGGCAGGGGTAATGGTGGTTGTTTGGGATGTGGAAGCTAAGGTATGGAGCGTTTCATGGTTCTGGTGATTGTCTGTGTTGATTTGAAGTTGGGCTTGGATGGATTGGAGGTGGGTAATGGATGCGGTGTGGGAGAGGTGGGCATGAGGTGGAGGGAGGGGAGCAATGGTCAGTAAAGGGAGAGGTTGGAAAGTGGTCAAGGGAGGAGGAGTGTATAGGGGTGGGTCTAGTTCCATGGTTTCAAAAATAGAACCCATTAGAGAAGAGTGGACCTCTGTAGTGAAGGGCTCAGGTTCAGGTGTAGGGGAGGTCTCAGGTGTGTGGGCTGATGGAGCAGGGGAATTTGTGGGGCTTTGGAGCAGAGGAGTGCAGGGGGATGGGGCAATAAAATCTGTAGCTAATTCCTCTAAAGCCTGGGCATTGGAGGGTGAAATTGGTAGTGTGAGAATGGTTGGAGTGGTTGGTGTAGAGGGGGAGTCCACAATTGGAATGATGGAATGTGTGGGAGATGGGACAGCTGGGATAGGTGAAAGTGCAGGGGCTTGACTAGGGGAGTAGGGTGCAAGGGCAACTTCCTCCAAAGTAGGTGCAGCTGAAAAGCTGGTCACCAAAGGTACTGGCAAAGATGTTTCAAGACGTGGGGCAGCTAAAGAGCTGGTTACCACAGGAGTTGGCAAAGTTGATTCTGACAAATTGGGATCGGGCAAAGTTGATTCTGACAAATTGGGATCTGGCAACATGACAGGGGCAGGCTCAATTGTAAGCTCAAATGCAGCTGCAGGGGTGGCTTCAGGTGGAGGCTCATCTGCAGATGTGGGTTCTGGCTCACTCACAACTGCAGGTTCAGGTGCGGCAGCAGGGACATGTGCAGGTTCACCTGCCTCTCTCATCCTTCTCAACATAGCCTGGCTTGTAGTCCAAGCCTTTTTCCCAAAATTATGAGGGGTGATGACTTCAAATGGCTCCTCACGATCAATGTTGAATTTGGCTCTGAGGAGGGCTGTGATCAATTTGCCAAATGGTAGGCCAGTTATCTTCTGCTCTTTCTTCAACTTGGTACTGACATCAGCCATAGCTTCAAAAATTAACATAGGGGCATTGAAAAACTGCCCTTTGGAGAAATGAAAGAGGGCCTCTAAAATTGGTGTTCTCCTCTCTTGGCTGTGCCCAGTGACATAAAAGTTGCCCCTTAAAATGGAATCCATTAATAGAAATTGGGGGGCAAAGTCTCTTCTCATGATGGACTGCCCAGTGCCCACAATACCTTGGGTTAAATGGGCAGCTATCTCTCTAAAAGAGGCCGTTTCTGGAGCAGCCAAAGGACCAGAGGGATCAAATTGGAATGGTATCCCTAAAGCGTTCCCTATGTCTTCAAATGTCACAGTAAGATTGCAATCATCAATGAAAATTACAAGGGTAGGGACATGACATCTTTTTGTTGACCTTGACTAGGTTTTGGTACCATAACTTCACCATCCTTGGGTAAATTTTCTCTGGCAAGGGGGTAAGGATATTGCTTAGTGAAGCTTCTCTAAGGTATCTTAAGGATGGCAAGCACTCTGGTTTGGTGACTAAAAAGTTTCGTCTACCATCAGCTCGGGTATTAGCTTCTGAGCGTCAATGAAAGGATTTGGTAGGACCAAATGAATGGGCAGAGGAGTAAGCTCAGGCTCGTCTAGCGTAGGGGCATGTTCCTCATGTCTAATTTTCTTACCTTTCTCCACCCTGTTTGCCTTATCCATTGAAAGTTTCCGTTTAGTTGAAGTTTTGGCTTTTCCTTTTGCTTTTGGGGTCGGTTTGCTCACTTTCTTAGCAGAGGATTTGGAGAACAATGCGGCCAATGATTTCTCTGCTTTTCCCATTCTAGATTGATGTAAAAAAAATTGCCCAAAATAGATGCGGACACAGAATCAACTTACTAAATGATAACCAGAGAGAATGGGTAGAGAAATACCGAGATCTAGGGTTTATGTTTGAACGAGTTGTTTGCTTTGCAGAAATCCCCCAGATTACAAGCTGAAATCCTTCTCTAAAAATACAAAGGATCTACACAATTAGTTACAAAAGGGTAGTAAACTTGTTAACTCATGCAAGGAGAGAGCGAAGTAGGGTAGCAGTGAAGAGTCGCTCTTCAGAAAGAGTTTGAAATGAAACCCCAACTTCGAAAGAGGTTTAAATATGCTCAAAGTTAATATCGCAAAGCGCCTTTAAGTTTTCGAAAAGTTCCAAAAGAGACCTTTTTACAATTGCGAATGGCATCAGTACCATTCGACAAGTTAACAACTTCAGAAACATCATTTCGCAAAGGAATTAGCTTCAGAACTATCTTTTCAAAAAGAAAATGGCTTCAGCACCAACTATTCGAAAAGCACATCTTTGCTTTCGAGCAGTTCATTACAGCTCCAGAGTCTATTCGAAAAGCAATTTGGATTTTGCGAAAAACGAATTATGACTTTGCGACTGAACTTTAAGCATGTTTAAACTATGTGAAAAGAGATAAAAGCGAATAACAGAAAATAAGCAAAACTATGATATACAAACATAATGTACAGCTTTTCTACCATCAAATTTTTGGAGATTCGTGATGATAGATGGGCAAGACAGCTCGGGTATTTTCAATGCATGGTTTGAGCCTCTGACCATTGACCTTTATGATTCTTCCAGTACTTGGATCAAGGATGTCAACAGCTCCCGAAGGGGCTGCTTGAATGACACTGTATGGTCCTTCCCATCTGGATCTCAATTTTCCTGGGAAAAACTTGAGCTTTGAGTTAAATAACCATACCTTAGAACCAGCTGTGAACTCTTTTCTCAATAAATTTTTATCATGAAAAGTTTTGACTTTCTCTTTATACAATCTTGAATTGGTGTATGCATCCATTCGCAGCTCTTCTAACTCAGCAAGTTGCAATTTCCTGTGATTACCAGCAGTAGTTAGATCCATGTTCAATGTTTTAATGGCCCAAAAAGCTTTATATTCTAACTCTACTGGTAAATGGCATGCTTTGCCATAGACCAACCTAAATGGGGACATACCAATTGGGGTTTTATAGGCTGTCCTATATGCCCACAATGCATCATTCAGCTTAAAGGACCAATCCTTTCTGTCCTTCTTCACAGTCTTTTCCAAAATATGTTTGATTTCTCTATTGAAAATCTCCACTTGTCCACTGGTTTGTGGATGATATGGAGTGGCTACTCTATGAGTCACAGAGTATTTCTTCAACAATGTTTCAAAATGTCTATTACAAAAATGGCTTCCCCATCACGATAATGGCTGGGAAAACCAAACCTGGAAAAAATGTGATCCTTAAGAAATTTCAAAACTACTTTGTGATCATTTGTTTTAGTAGCTGTGGCTTCAATCCATTTGGATACATAATCCACAGCTACTAGAATGAAGTTATACCCATTGGAAGGAGGAAAGGGACCCATGAAGTCTATCCCCCAAACATCAAACAACTCAACTACCAAAATAGGCTGTAAAGGCATTGAGTTTCTCTTAGAAATGCTGCCTAATTTCTTACAGTTCTAGCAGGACTTACAATGCTGCAGGGCATCCTTGAAAAGTGTAGGCCAATAAAATCCACACTGCACAACTTTTGCAGCAGTTTTGTTCCCACTAAAATGACCTCCACAGGCCTGTTCATGACACATAGAAAGTATTCTATGAAATTCTTGGTCAGGGACACATTTCCTTATTATTTGATCTGCACAACTCTTAAACAGATAAGGATCCTCCCAGATGAAGTGTTTAACCTTTGAGAAGAAAAGATCTTTATCCATTTTATTCCAATGGTGAGGAATTCTTCCAGTAGCCAAAAAGTTGACTATGTTGGCAAACCAAGGGGTGTGTTCACTAATGGCAAAAAGTTGCTCATCAGGGAAAGATTCATTGATAGGCAACCTATCAATATCAGCAGTTAAAATTCTGGAGAATCCACCTGATTAATCTAGGTTTGGTGTCCTTCTTAGACAGAAGGTATTTCAAGGCAGAGTGGTCAGTGAACACCACTATTTGTGAACCCAAGACATATGACCTGAATTTTTCTAAAGCAAAAACAATTGCCAGCAGCTCCTTCTCAGTTGTTGTGTAATTGAGTTGTGCATCAATCATTGATCTACTGGCATAAGCTATAACATGATGCAGCTTATCTTTTCTTTGTCCAAGGACAGCTCCCAAAGCATAATCTGATGCATCACACATCAGTTCAAAAGGTAATGAATAATCTGGAGACTGCAATATTGGAGCTGAAATTAGACAGTTTTTTAGGAATTCAAAAGCCTTCATGCATTCATTATTGAAAACAAAAGGGACATCTTGGCACAGCAAATGACAAAGAGGTTTAGTTATTTTACTGAAGTCCTTGATGAATCTTCTGTAAAATCCAGCATGTCCTAAAAAACTTTTGATTTGTTTAACAGTTTTGGGAGGTGGTAAATGTGCAATTAACTCAATTTTTGCTTTGTCCACCTCAATGCCCTTGTGGGAAACAACATGGCCAAGGACAATGCCCTGGGTGACCATGAAATGGCTCTTCTCCCAGCTCAAAACCAGATTGGTTTCTTCGCATCTTTGTAGTACCAATTTGAGATGGTGTAAACACTGGGAAAAACTGTTGCCATAGATTGAGAAATCATCCATAAAAATCTCCATAAATTGGTCAATCATATCAGAAAAAATTACATACATGCATCTTTGGAAGGTAGCAGGAGCATTACAAAGACCAAAAGGCATTCTCCTATAGGCAAAAGTGCCAAAAGGGCACGTGAATGTGGTCTTTTCCTGATCTTGTGGGTCCACAGGAATCTGGTTGTAACCAGAGTAACCATCAAGAAAACAGTAATAAGCTTTTCCTGCTAGCTTATCTAAGATCTGATCAATGAATGGGAGGGGGAAATGGTCTTTTCTGGTCATTGCATTTAATTTTCTGTAATCAATACAGACTCTCCATCCAGTTGTTTGCCTGGTTGACATAAGCTCACCAAAATCTGAGGTTACAACAGTGATTCCTGATTTCTTAGGTACCACATCTGTAGGTGCTACCCAAGCTGAATCTGAAATGGGGTAAATGACCCCTGCATCCAACAACTTAACAACCTCTTTCATGACCACTTCTTGCATATGAGGGTTCAACCTCCTTTGCATTTCTCTAGAAGGCTTTGCATCTTCTCCAAGTGGATTTTGTGCATGCAAACAGCTGGACTAATTCCTCCTAAATCAGCAATAGTCCAGCCAATTGCCCTTTTATATTTTTTCAAGACTATCGACAGCTCTTCCTCTTGCTCCTTTGTGAGAGAGGAAGAAATAATGGCAGGCAATGAATTATGATTACCAAGAACACATACTTCAAATTTTCTGGCAGCTGCTTTAGTTCTAAATCAGGTGGACTGAGAAAAGAAGGTATCAAAGGTACCTTAGATGTTTGTGGAAGGGGGAGAGTAGCAGGTTTCCAAGAAGAGAAACTTGCTGATTGATTAAGAGTTCCTTGCACAACATTTATTTCCTCAAAATTTGAGATACAACTTGCTTTATTTTTAGCATATCCCCAACCATCTTTACCATCTGTGGTGAAGTTTTCACCCTGTAGAAATTGTTGTAAAGTCCCTTCCACAAATTCATCCAATAGATCAACATGAAAACATTCTTCATAGCTGAATTGAGGCTGTGTGACTGCATTATAAACATTTAATTTTACCTTCATGTTTCCAAATGACACTTCCATAATACCAGACCTGCATTGAATGCAAGCATTTGTAGAGTGGAATGGTCTTCCCAAAATGAGGATGGAAGTTTTGCTTTTAGTTGGTTCCATATCCAAAACTAGAAAATCAGCAGGATAGAAGAATTTATCTACTCCCACCAATACATCTTCAATCATCCCTACCGGCTTTCTTTCTCATCTCGCTAGTTGTAACACCACATGAGTGGGTTTTAATTCTCCCAAACCTAGTTTCTCATCTACAGAATATGGAAGTAGGTTGACACTAGCACCCAGATCTAATAAAGCCTTTTCAATGGTGTGTTCCCCAATAATGCAAGGGATTGTGGGGATTCCAGGATCTTGAAGTTTAGGAGGTGTAGCAATGGATAACACCGTTAATTCTTTCCACAAAGAAAGACCTTTTGGACAACTACATCCTAGATGCCTTTTGTGAGTGCAAACATCTTTCAAAAATTTTGCATATCTTGGAATTTGTATGATTGCCTCAAGCAAAGGTAAATTTATCTTGACTTGCTTGAAAGTCTCCATGATCTCATCTATTTTTCTGTTCCGTTTATCAAAAGGGGATACAAATTTTATTGCATGAGGAAATGGTAAATGAGGAACTAATCTTTCATCTGACTTTAGAAGTGTTTTCGGACATTTTTTAATTTTCATTTTTCATTTTTTTATTTTTCCGAGGTACATCAAGAACCTTGCTATCACTATGCGCTTCTTGCTCGCATATCTTTATCCTCTTTCACTTCTTTTCTTCTTGACCCACTTTGTTATCTATCATTTTTCCACTTCTCAAAGTGGTGAGCTTTTACTTCTTCATGTGAATTAGATGCTTCTCCAACCATGAACTCCCTTTGGGATTGTTCAAAGGTTGGGTAACTTTCCTTCCTCTCTTTTGCCAAGGTATTTGAAAGTCATGTCCCAATGTTTCTTCAATCTTCTTTATGCTGTTGTGAAAATTCATTTGAGTTAAAGATCCTAAATTCAAGTGAATTTAGGACTTGATCTTCAAAAGAAAGGGACTGGAAGGGTTTTGAATCAGTGCTGCCGCATGTTGTTGTGGAATGGGTCCGAAAGTTTGGTTTGACATAAAAATTCTGTTGATAAGGCTGTGCAGTTTTGAAAGGCATTTGATTCTTTGGTTGTTGTTGTTGTTGAGATTGGTAATTCCCTTGGTTCCACCTCAAATTGGGGTGTGCCCTCCATGGATATTCATTTGATTTGCATCCGTCCAAATGATTGAGCAAAGATGAGCTTGTTCTACCATTAAATCTGGGAACCTGTGATGCAGCAGGACATTGGTCAAGTGAATGAGTAGGGGACTGGCATATCAGACATGCCTCCTCTACTCTTGAAATATTTGGAGTTTTAAGTGAGTCCATCAATCTATCAAACTTTGTGGTTAGATTGTCCATCTTTCTTTCCAACTCATTCACCTCATAGATCTTCCCTTTGGTGGGTTGGTGGTTGTTCAACCTAGGATTTTCAATTTCTCTTGACAGATTCTTGCTTGAGTTGAGTTTTCACCAATCACTTCAAATAAGTCCCAAACCTCTTCAACTATTTTGCAAGTAAGTGCCTCCACGTGAGGCATCCACCATATTTTGCCTTTTGATCAATTCCTTGATAGAAGCTTTGAACCAGCCACCTAGGAATTTGATGATGAGGACATTTCATACAGTTCCTTAAATCTTTCCCATGCTTCATGGAAAGTTTCAGTTGAGTTTTGGGAGAATGAAATGATACTTTGTCTCAATTGGCTTGTTTTAGACATTGGGAAATATTTGGCTAAGAATTGACACTGCAAATCATTCCAAGAAGTGATACTGTTTGGTGCTAACATGGATAACCATGCTCTAGCTTTATCCTTTAATGAAAAAGGAAAGAGCCTAAGCTTGGTTGCTTCTGGACCCAGTCCAGCTATGTTGAATGTGGTGCAAAGAGCCAAGAATTCATCCACATGTTTGTATGGGCTTCCTTACTCAACCCATGGAAAGAAGGAAGCATTTGGATAGTTGATGACTTGATCTCATAATTTCCTTCAACAGTAGGAAATTGAATGCAAAAGGGAGAATTATAAGCACCCGGTGCAAAGTAATCCCTCAAAAGTCGAGGTTCTTCACCCATAGTAGAATTACGTGTTTTTGTTTGGTTCTGTAGTAGCCTTTCAACTTCTAAATTCAGGGGAGAATCTTGAGAGTCCTCCTCCCAAACATACAACTCAAAAACAATCTAATTATTCACAAAGAAACCTTCGAATTTCTTTTAAGTAGTTTCCTTCTTCAAAAATTGGATATGAATAATCGCATGTATAAACAATAGAATAGTTTAGTAATGATAAACAAAATTAAAAGTGAAAACTTAGGTCTATCTATTTTAGAACAAATTAACAGCGCCTAAAAAAACTTGTTGTTGTTTCTTAGTGTGCTTGATTTATGTGAGTATTTATAGTTGCTAAATTACGGTGGCTCTAGACTATATAAACAAATAAAGAAATATCAAGTTAGAAGAGAATTAGCCTGCAAGATCGGGGGCCAATTGTAGCAAGTTTTAAAAGTAAGTGAGTGAAAGATCGTCCAGAGAATTTGTCTAAAATGTAAGATAAACCTCCGGATCGAGCTACGGATCCGCTTCTTATCCTATCTAGAAAACTGATAAGATGAGAGGCTTGAATTTGTCACGTTTAACCAACTAAAAACAAAGAAAAATTTAAACTAAATGATCCAGATCCAAGTTGGGGGAGTGATTGAAACAAAGATGGAGAAGTAATATCTAAATCTGATTTGGTCTTTGAAATCTAATGAGAATAACTGCAGTTCAACAGAGGTGATCCAATCTTCATGTGGCTACAAGCACAGATGTAAGAGAGATAAATCTAATTCAAGGATTAGGCTTACGCTTATGGTTATGGTCTGTCCACTTTAATGGCCACAAACCATCCAATAGTCTTTAATCCAAATCCTCAATTCAGAACAATAAAACATCACTACAAATGCTGTAAGAGACTAGATTACCAACACTAATTCTTACAGGATTAATGAATCAAGGGAAATTGCATGCACAACAATGAATCTAAAGGAGTCTAATGTACTGAGGAGATCAGAGGGAACCCTTGACATGAGTCCAATGGAGAATGCATAGTTAACAGCAACCTTTCAAAATTCATCCTTACAATTTATAGAGCACGGCTTAACAGCTCTCGGATTTGCAGTCGTGGATGCAAACTCTCCTTTGAGTTACAGTAGTATCTCACAGCTCTCCAATGTAAGTACAAAGTAGGCCATTACACAGACTACAGACAAGCTGTCTGGCTGGGAAATGGGGGATTAGAAATGAAACTCAAAATCTGGATGCCCAAATTGGGCAAATGGTTCGTCTATTTATAGTTTTCCCCAAGTCCAGCTCAGATGCGTATCAACCAATCAGAGGTGCTCAGAATGTATTGACCAATGGTGGTCGAGCACGAGGATCCAGATCTGTTTTGGCCAATCAAAATTTCTCGATCTGGTTCAGCCAATCAGGTGATAGAAGCATCAATTCTGTTATGTAATTCAAAAATCTGTTTGAGGTTCTAGAAGTTCCCGCCAAGTAATTTCATCTTTGGGTGTTCACATGGGGTGGAATATGCCTTTGGTTTGTGCTCAAAATCTTTTGGAATGTCCTTGGGTTTTAAAATGCATTGGGACGCGTGCAACAGATTACTGAATTGCCCTTGTGAAAGCTGCGAATCTCCAGAATACCTTTTCACAGAGCTTAAGGGCCTTTTCGCAAAGTGCTGTGACTTCTGAAGCTCTTTTCGCAATGTTCAATCTCTCTTCGAATTGTGTTTTCTCCTTTTCCCAAAGTTAAATCTTCTTTTCGAAAAGTTCAGATGCTCTTCGAAAACTAAGCCTGGAGTTTTAGTCCTTTTCGCAGAGTTCCAGGTTCTTTACGAAAAGTGCAGGTTCTTTGCGAAAAGAACTCTGTAGTGCATTTCTCTGTTCGAATTGTTCCCTGCTTCTCTTACAGATCTTTGCCTCTTCCATTTAGACCTTTCCACAGCTGATGAGGTTGTTTCTTCACTTCCTTCCTTTGGATTGACATGGATTGTCATCTTTTTGGCACTTTTAAGCTGCTTTTATGGTTAAGCCTGTTTTTATTGTTAGCTGCAACATAGGCACTTAAAACACTTATTTAGTTCTCTCAAAGGTCTATCAAGACTTAAGTTTAGGGGTGAAAAATGGTATTTTTCACTTGTCAACAGTCACAGACTATCAAATAGATGTCCTCCACCCAATGGCCCAAATCAGATCATTAATATCATTGTAGACACCATGTTTTCCAGGTTACAAGCTCAAGCATCCATGCGAGCAAATAGTTCTTGAAAAACTAGTGAAGACCACAGTTGTTCAAGGGCTATTTGGGGACTTAAAAGTAGTTGGTCATTACTACAAAAGGCCTGCAATGACTCTTCTCACAAGTTTGCAATCACTACAGAGAAATCAGATCTAACATCTGATATTGGTCAACTAAAACAGAGGGGAGCTTGTTCCTGCAACAACCTCTCACAAGGTTGCAAGCTCAAGTGCAGAGGAGAAGAGTCCTTCTAAGATCTGTGGCTTAGAATCACCCTAGGGCTATAGTCTGTCCACTTAAATTGTCACAGGCTATCCACATAGGTTATCCACACCACAGGTGACTTAGATGGAACATCTAAACTGCTGCTGCCACCTGGTCCCAGGGCTCCAAGCTCAAGCTGCCATGGGCATTTTAAATCAATTCAAATCCCAAATGCATGCCTAGCCTATACAAGACTATGGGAAAATAGAAAAATAATAGATTGAATGAACCATTAAAGTATAAATTTCATTGATCAAAATTACTTACAATGCAATTTCTCAAGGCAGTAGCCTTATGCATAACAGCTCTTCACCAAATCCTAAGATTACAAGGCCCATTACAAAACTAATTAAAACTACACCTAATTTTTTACAGAGGATTTAGCCAGCAAGTGGTTGGCTAAGAGAGAAGAAAAATGGGAAAAAGAAATGATCAAACCCTAACCCTATCCTACTCAAGCTCACCACAGACAGAGGTTGAAGGAGAGATAAAGATTTTAAGCTATAATTACAGCTTATATACTCAGTCCCTTATGCCCTGGCTCAGAGAAGATTAACCCTATTTCCTAGCAGATGTGGTTCTGTTACAACCCTTGGATGCCTTGAGATGTATGCCCTTGACCTGGGAAAATCCCCAAAAGGTCCCTGAGTTAAGGCTGAGAAGTGCAGAGCCCGAGCTTCACAGGGATGGATCTGGTTCATTAATCCATTCACTCGGTTTACAGAGTCCTCGCGAGGTAAGAATTGGCTTTGAAGGCCCTTGGTTTGCATAGTAGATCTTTAAATGGTCACACAGCTACTTTGGCCTTTAGTGCGCTCGCGAGGAAGAGTTTGTAGGCTGAAGTTTTGCTCGTATGTTCCTTCGCACAGCTTACAAGGACCTCATGAGGTTAGATTTGGCTTTAAATGTTGCTTTCTCGCACTGAAGGATTTAAGCTTGTCGCGCAGTTGCTTTGCCTTGAAATGCTGTCGCGAGGATGAGTTACACTGCTTGGCTTTACTCGTGTAGGTGAGCTCCAGAATTTCTCTCACGAGGTACTCATGCAATAGATCTTTGCTCTCACTCGACTATTTGTCAGATGAACAACACAACCTGCGAGTTGCGTGAGGACAAATCTGGAGCTCTCTCTCCTCCTTAACCATGTGAGGACTTCACAAAATTCCTGTCGTTCATTGCGCATATTGGCCTCGCAAGATTGTGCGAGCAGTTAATATAAGCCTTGATCCTCACGAGAACTTCGCGAGCTAGAATTCTGAAGGGTTAGTGCGTGACTGCATCGCGAGCTCTCTTGTGCTACACATTTTAGCTATGCGAGATAACTCCTGCTGCAGACTTAGCAATGTAAGGCAACACTTCAAATGTGCGAGATAACTCATTTTCTCTTCTGCTACTATGCAGCTGCTGTTGTTGTAGCTCTTTCCACTCACATTTACGCTTCTTTCATCTGCTAGACTTTCTTGGTCCATTATAACATGCAAAATAGTCGCCATGGTGTGTACCACCATGGTGTTCCATCAGTCTTTAGCTCAGCTGTCATTCTTTTCCTTGGATTCTCTCTCTTCTTGGCGCCAAGGGCATGGACTTTGTGTTAAGCTGCATATTTTATTACTAACTACAAAACACACTAAACAAAGGATTATTAGACAGCTACAAGGTGTAGCAAAGGCAAGGTTAAGAGGTGAAAAGTAATACTTTTCAGTGAATAACACACCCAAAACCTAATCTTTGCTAGTCCCTGAGCAAAGAAAAATTAAAACAACTACTTTAAGAATGTAAATGCCACTTTTGTAGGGAGCACAGATGCATTTAGCTCATGCATCAAGCCTTTTAAATCCCTAGGTGATCCCTAGTGGAGGAGTGAAGTCTCCTGATGGTTATTAGTGAAGGTACCCACAAACTTCTCAATGAAATAGTTAATAAAAGTAGAACATTATCAAGTCAATTGTCAATACCCAGAGCATCAGTCCACCTTTGATTCAAAATATGAGGAATTTAAATAAAAGATATTCATAGACATTTAATCATTAAAACTTTTGCATGTATGCACATCATTTCCAATTAGCTTACAATAAGAGAAACAACACATGTATGTTAGTACTGAGTTCATCATCAATTCAAAAATTAGGTCTTAGGCAATACCCAATACATTTAATAATAGACCCAATGCTTATTAGGGCAATCTCTCAAAAAGAACTTTGAGGGCTTTCATTTTCTCACAAGCTCAAGAGCAGTTACAATCCCCAAATGGGATTGCAAGCATGAGCATAGGCAAAGCTCCTAAATTCTGACATCATTGGCTATTCCTCATCATAGATTGGATAACTCCTCATCTCCACATACCAGCTCATTCAACTTAGGATCACAAGGTCTTATGACTGGGTTGTAATGTGGCTTATGGGTGTAGGTTATAAAGAATGGAAGGGTGAAAAGGATGCAAAATTGAGAAATCAGTAGGTGAAGGAGGTGATTCATGACTTCACCTTCTTTAGTTTAGCATATTTCATCTTCTTTGACATTTTTCAGACTTGAAGTGGCCAGCTTCTCCTCTTATTTTTACTTTTTCCAATGAAATTTCCTCTTGACTCCTCTCTCTTCCTTTTCATTATTATTTTCCTTTTTTTTTTTTAATAAAATTTTCATTTCTTTTTGTCTTTATTTTTTTGAAATGCCATCCTCTCCCCAGCTGCTACACTGTTATCCTCCTTTTGTGTTTCTTTTCCATTCACCCAATGTTGCCCCTAGCTTGTCCATCTTCAATTCCTTCTACTTTACCTTATGAATTCTCAGAGTGGGGGTAGGTATGAATCAAGACCACAGGTTCAGGTACAAATACTCAATTGTATTTTGAAAAAAACTGAAAACCAAGGCTCAAAAGGTGTATGCACAGGTTTGGTTGTTTAAGCTCAAACTGTCCAAGAGAAGGCCTTGATCCTTTCTAAAATATCATGAGTGTTGTCAGCTGTTTCAACTTGGAGATGCCTAATTTCTAGTGAGGGCATTGACTCAGCTAGTCCTTAGAGCAAAAAGAATTGCCTCAGTCACTCCTCAAAGAGAAATTTTTTTTTGTAGGCCCAAATCTTACTAGGTATGGTCTTTTATTGAACTCATGTGCATGTCCTTACCTTTTTCTCTCTTTAATGGTTCACTAAGTACTGACACAGGTGAGTTTTCTTGATGTTCACCTTACGGAAATGTTAAAATTTAAAAGGTTTTAATGCCTAAATGTCTGCAAAATTTTTACATTTCCTCATTTTCAAAGTTTTTTAGGTGAACACAGCTCTATGTCTATCTCACTCACTTGATTCTACATACATCATTGGCAAACCTTGCCACACCCTCAAACCTATGAGGATCGGTATCCTCACTGATTCAAAGATTAAGGGTATGTGTAGCAGAGTAAATATCATACACAAAACAAAGCAAGTAAAGGAGCAAACAATACACACAGACAATGAAAACAAAGCAACTACGAACTGCAGACATAAAGTAAACCAAAAAAATCAATCAAAGAGAACTTTCATTTATACCACAAACATTTGTACAATGCAAAGGCAAATAACTACAAAAATATTATACAAAAAAAACATTCGAACTAATTACATGTGCATATCTAAGCATCTTAATTTTCTGCTGGCTCAGTCTTGACTTGGACTCCTTTTCCTTTCTCATTCTTCTCAACGGCAGCAATTGAACTGGCTGGAGGGGCAGTGGCTTGTGCAGGCTTTGTGGCAGTTAGTTCAGCAACTCTCCTTTTAAGGATTTCTGCCTTCTTTTTAGCAAGCAGAACTCCACTTTCATAGAGTTCCCTGGTGGCCTTTGTGACCTCTTTGGAGGTAGCTAACCTTTTTTCGAATCCATCTGCTCTTAATTTCACTATTGCCGCAGTATTCTTTTGAGCCTCATGTTGAATCAAAAATTTCTTCTAGCCCATTGATATTTTCAGCAACTCAACTCTGTGATCAAGCTCCATTTGAGTGATCTTCTCTTCATAGGGCATCTTGGTTGAGGTTGTGATGTCAGCCATGCCTCTAATGACATCCTTTTCAAGGTAAGGGTTATTTTGCATGGCATGTAGGAGGGTTGAGTATGGAGGTATGGAAAAGGATGAGGCAGGTTGTATGTGCTATTCAGCATTGGAGGAAGGGCCAGCCAGCATGAGAGAGGGGATGGATGATGGCATGGGGTGGAGGCAGAATATGGGCTGGGGGACTTCAATGGAAGGTTCATTGAGGTCTAAAATCTCTAGGTCTGTTTGGGTTGGAATTGAGGAGGTTGGGATTAGGCCCTCCACATCTATGGTAGCATCAGAGGTAGCTACAACAGGCGGGATATCAGGTTGGGATTGTGGGTAGTGTTATTCACTGAAAAGTACCAGTTTTCACTTCTTAACCTAGCCTCTACTACACCTTGAAGCTGACTAATAACTTTTGTTTAAGTATGTTTTATAGTTAGTAATAAATTATGCAATTTAACACAAAGTCCTTACTTTTGATGCCAAGAAGAGAGAATTCAAGCCAACAATGACAGCTGAGCCAGAGATTGATGGAACACCATGGGGGTATACACCATGGTGACAATTTTGCATGTCATGATGGACCAAGAAAGTCCAGTAGATGAAAGAAGTTTAGATGAGAGTGGAGGAAGCTGAAGCATGTGCATAGTAGCAGAGGATCAGATGACTTATCCCGCACAGTTGAGGTGCTGCCTCGCGCTGTTCAATTCACTAGCAAAGCTTCCTCGCACAGCTAAGACATGCAGCACACTAGAGCTCTCAAAGTAGTCACGCAGCTCAGTGAAGGGGTTATCATAAAGTAGCCTCTCACACAACAGTTGCACACTTTAGCTACAATCAACACATAAAAGAACTCGCGAAGTAGTCGCACGCTAAGCCTTCAGAAATACAGCTTACGAGGCTCTCACGAGGATCAAGCAACAACAACTGCGCGCGCTACCTAGCGAGACCAATTTACGTGAACAGTAGTAATAATCTCACAAAGTTCTCACATAGCTCTGGAGGAGAGAGACACCTAGAAGTTTTCTTACACAGCTCTTGTGCACCTAGAAGCTTAACCCTATACCGAGCAAGATGTAAAGGCATCTGTGCGAGTACCTCGCAGTAGATGATTTTAAAGCTCTACTGTGCGAGCAAGCCAAGTACTGCACACTCTTCTGCTTGAGTGCATTCAAAGCCAGATTAACTCAGTGATCATTCAAAGTCCACCTGCGTGAGTGAACATATCTTCCAAGATAATTCTTACCTCGAGAGGACTCTGCAAGCTGTGCGAAGGAACTGAAGAAGTAAAAAGCAACTGTGCAACAAACTTAAGTCCTACATGAGGAAGCAGCAGTTAAAGCTCAATTGTACCTCGCGAGTTCTCTGCAAGCCACGTCAGTGAATTAATGTTCAGAAGCCAGCATCGCGAAGCTTGGGCTCTCCACGTCTTAATCTTAACTCAAGGACCTTTTGAGGATTTTCCCAGGTCTAGGGCATACATCCAGAGACACTGATCTTGAGGCACATATCCCAAGACATCCAAGGGTTATAACAGTACCACATTTGCTAAAAAATTAGGGTTTTACTCTTCTCTGAGCTAAGGCATTAGGACTGAGTATATAAGATGCATTTTATAACTTAGAATGATCAATCTCTCCTTCAACCTCTGTAGGCTGTGAGCTCGAGCAGGCTAAGGTTAGGGTTTGATAACTTCTTTATCCCATTTTTCTTCTCTATTAGCCCAGCACTTGCTAACTAAATCTTTTGTAAGCAATTAGGTATACTTTCATTCAGCTTTGAAATGGCTCTTACAATCTTTGGGATTTTGTGAAGAGTTATTGTGCATAAGGCTTCTGCCTTGAGAAATTGCATTATAGGCAATGTTGATCAATGGAATTTATACTTTAAATGTTCATTCAATATGTTATTTTCCTATTTGCCTATAGTTCTGTTCAGGTTATAACATGCAATTAGGATTTGAGCTAATTGAAAAGCCCATGGAAGCTTGAGCTTGTAGTCCTAGGACCACGGTGGCAGCAGCAATTTACATGTTCCATCTCATCATCTGTGGGTAAGGCAGCCTCTGTGGATAGCCTGTGACCATTTAAGTGGACAGACTATAGCCCTAGGGCAGGTCTTGGTCACAGATCTGAGAAGGATTCTTCTCCTCTGCACTTGAGCTTATAGCCTAGTGAGAGGTTGCATAGGAACAAGCTCCCCTCTATTTTACTAGACCAATATCAAATGTTAGATCTATGTTCTCTAAGGGGATTAATGACTTGTGAGTTGGGTCATTGCAGGGCTTTTGTAGCAATGACCAGCTGAATCTAAATCCCCATTTAGCCAGAGATACTGTTAAGACTTGAAAAGTACCACTTTTCACCCCTTAACTTAATCTCTGTTAGACCCTGAATCATTTAATAAATGTGTTTTAAGTCTATCTTGTAGGTAATAAGTAGAAGCTACAAATAAGCCCCTAACCATGCCAAGAAGCCTACTATTGCCCCAGATGTTCCTCAGAAGAAAGAAGGTTGAACCCAGACAGAGAATTGGCTGCAGCATAGGCAAAGCAAAGCAAAAACAAATCAAGAAGAATGCCTCGCACAGATGTCTCAGGGCTCAATTGAACCAAAAAGAATGCGTTGTGCAGTTATCGCGAGCTTCTGAAGGGAGCACACCAACTGGTCGCGCAATCTTCACAACGTTCGCGCACAGATGGATGTTAGCAGGGAGTAAAAAGCATACTTCACACCGTTCTCACGAGGTTCAGTCTTAAGTGCTTGTGAAGCACTCGCGTAGTCTCACGCAGCTCAAAAGAGGAGCCGTTAATCTTCGCGTGATTCACTAAGGAGAGAGATCTCCAGGTATTCCTGCGTGTAGTGGCCGCGGGATACTAACTTTCTAGGAACTACTCACGCGATCTAGAAGCCCATGTACATTGTTTTCTTCGCGAGGATCACTGCAGGATTCATCAAGGAACGAATTGTGCGCACAATTCCCGTGCCCTTCAAATGGAAAGAGCAATCCCACGACGACCAGAGCATCCCCGCGATGACCAAAGTACCAATCCCACGACTGTAAGAGCTTTAAGTCAAAGCAACCCCATGATGCCAATTCAAACTTGCTGTAAGACCTAGAAAGCCTTTCTACCTTGCGAGGCTCGGGTTCATAACTTCTCCCCACTTCTAGAGGGGCAATCTAGGAACTTTCAGCAATTAGGGCACGCACTCCAATGCTGTAATCTCCGTGCATGCGCCCTGAGGCATCCAAGGAACAGAAATGGGTCACATTAGCATTGATAAATTAGGGTTTTCCTAACCCTAATTTTTAGAGAGCCGACTGCTATATAAGCCTAAGCCTAGCTTAGGTTTAAAGGACTGGACTTGACTTCTGTACTCCTTTTTGAAATCGACTGTAGAATTACAGTAGGCTAAGGTTAGGGTTTAGGAATTTTTCTTTTTCCTTTTTCCTTCTCTCCATAGCCCAACACTTGCTGGCTATGCCTTTGTAAAATTATTTGGTATAGTTTTAATGGAGTTTTATAATAGGAACTATTGCATGTATGGGGTTGGTGTTTTGTGAGTTGTTCTGTGCAAGGCTGCTACCTTGAGATCCTCCATTGCTAAGTTGTATTGTAAGTAACGGAGGATTATCTTTAAGGTTATACTTAGATCCAAGTGACCTGTGTGTCTAGGTTAGGTACATTGCAGGCCTAGCCCCACCACAAGACCCACTAAATCTGAATCCCCATGGGAGCTTGAGCTAGTAGCCTTGTGAACATGGTGGCGGCAGCAATGCTCTTATTCCATCTTAGACCTCTGTGAGGAGGATAGCCTCTGTGGATAGTCTATGACCATTCAAGTGGACAGATTATAGCCCTAGGGTGAGGCCAATCCATAGAACTAAGACAGATTCTTCTTCTCTGCACTTGTGCTTGTAGCCTTATGAGAGATTGTGCAGAGACAGACTCCCCTTTATTTGTATAGACCCACCATCTGATGACAGATCTGATCTAGCTGTAGAGATTGTAGGCTTGTGACTTGCTCACTGCTGTCTTTCTAAAGTAGTAAACAGCTAAGCTTAAAAGCTAGTACTGAAACTCTTGCTAGTTCTCTTTGTCTAGGCTAGTGCATGTTGTAGGCCTAGCCCCACACACAGAACTTTAGAGGTTGAGGTTCCTATGGATTCTTGAGCTGGTAGCCTGGATGAAGTAGTGCCTACAATGATAAACTTGTTCTGACCCATCTCTGGATTGTGGTTCCCCTATTGGATAGTCTATGACTATTTAAGTGGACAGGTTATATCCATAAGGGATTGGATCATGGCACAGGGGTGTGTTGGATCCTTTCTCCTCTTTGGTGATAATGTAGCCATTGGACAGGATTTCTGTAGCAGCAGATCTGAGTCTGAGTTATAAGACCCATCAGATCTGTACCTAATAGCATACTTCTCACCCTTTTATATTTATTCACTCACACTCCATCCTCTTTCTTAACCCTTTCTGTAATTTTGACATTAAGTTACCTTAGGATTTAGACTATAGTGACCTTAAATCCCCTTCCATTTAGGAATGCCAAATCTGGAGAGCCTACTAAAGATAGCTCCCATAGAGCTTTAGATCAACTTTTCCTGTGGGACAAACTCTTACTTATCAAAACTTGCTACAACAGGCCCTGTATCTTGCAGGACTGTGTATTTTTAGGCTTGCTGCTCTGTAGTTTTCAATCCACCTTTGATTCATTTTTACTAACCCCATTCTTATCACTGTTTCCAATAAAGTCAGTAGCAAGCACTTAAAATATCCCAACAAGTTTTTGGCGCCGCTGTCAGGGAATCTTGATCTATTAGTAGACCCTAGATTTTTGTATTCTTTATTCTTTGGAAGCTGTACTTGTGAGTAATTGATACTGCTGATTTACATTTAGAATTTTCCTTACAGATCTGGACAGTAGCAGAGAAGGAGAGTAGAATTGCACTAGGAGTCTAGCTACCTTTGTTTGCACTTCTCTAACCCTCAAAACCTCAGTTTATTTCTCCTTTGAAAGTTCCATAGCAGTTGATTAGGATAGTGTAATTTTGTTAAGTGCAATGTGTCTGCGAGTAGTCGTCCCTGCTATTGGTGTGTGTGCATGTTAGGAAGGAGATCCCTCAGTCCTACATTAGAGCCTCCTAACCCTGAGATAGAAAGGGGTAGAAGACCGAGAAGGCACAGACACACCACAGTCGAGCCCCCTACTGAAATTGAGACAGCAGTCATGGGTGAAGAGCAGCCCAGAACATTGAAAGAATTGAATGCTCCTGATGATTATAATTCTCTAGCATTCAATTCTCAAATGTTCAGGGAAACTATGAGGTTAAAACCTCCATCATCCAAATGCTTCCCTCTTTCCATGGGCTTAGCAAGGAAGACCCTTACAAGCACATTGACCAATTCTTGGCCCTGTGCACCGCATTCTCCATTGCTGGTATGAGACCAGAAGCCACTACGTTAAGGCTCTTTCCTTTCTCCCTAAAGGACAGGGCTAGCACCTGGTTAGCTACTCTCTGAAACAACAGTATCACTACTTGGAAAGACCTCTAGACAAGATTTATGACCAAATTTTTTCCAGAGATCAAAACCATCCAGTTGAGGAAAGCGATACTTGCTTTTGCTCAATCCCCAACTGAGGATTTTAATCAATCTTGGGACAAGTTTAAGGAGATGCTCAAACAATGTCCCCACCACAAGATCCCGGAATGGCAGCTTGTCCAGAGCTTCTATAATGGGATTGATGAGAAAACCAAAGACATGGTAGATGCCTCTTGTGGTGGAACATACATGCATAAAACAGCTGATGAGGCATGGGACTTGTTTGAGATCATCAGTGAAAATGCTTTCCAGAAGATGTCCTCATCTAGAACTGTTCAAGAGCCTTCTCCTAAGCTGGGGCTTGCTGAAACTTCTAAAGGAAAGATGTATAAAGTTAGGGGAAATGATGACCTGAGAATGCAGATGGCCAATATTTCAGATAAGTTTGATAAACTTTTGACTATGGTGCAGCCAAGATTGGCTGCACAAGTGATGGAGGAATGTCTGATATGCCAATCCCCACAACACACAGTGGAAGAGTGCCCATCTGCAGGGCAATACCCTAACTATGTGATGGAAAGGCTACTGCTGCCCAATCATTTGGCCAGCAACAATCTGGTGGCTACAACAAAGAGCCGTATGGATATCAGCCCCAAAATGCTGGTAACCAATGGAGAGACCGCCCAAATTTGAGGTGGAGATAAGACAATTACATGCAGCCACAACAGATGTTGGCCTTACCTCAAAGACCACAACAGTAATTTAACCAGGGATATGCTCCAAGGTCAAATTTCCAGCATTAGCACTTGCCCCAGTAGCAAAATCAGTTGGTAGTTCCCCCACCTCAGCCCTGAAATGCTTCTTTCGAGGACCAAGTTTTGTCCTCATTGGAAAGCCTTGGAGTCTTGACTCAGACTGTGACTTCTCATAGTCAAAGCATAAAGAAAATAGTAGAACAGTTAGGCCAAATATCCAATGCATTCGCCAAAAGAGAAGAGGGCAAGTTGCCAAGCCAGCCAGTGGCCAACCCTAAGGGCCAATATTCGATTGGAGAAGGTTCCTCAAGTTTTGAGGGAGCTAATGCCATCACAACTCTAAGTCTGGTAGGCTGGTAGACAACTAGGTGGGAAAGGAATAAGGAGAGGCCATTTCCAAAGATCTTTCGAATGAAAGTGAAAGAGACTTTGTTAGAGCACAGAGCCAAGAGTTGCCCGCTACCCTGCAACAAGGGAAAATAAAGAGGCTGTAGTTGAACCTCAGTAGGAAATAAAAGATAAAAAAATAAAAAAATAAAAGTTTAGTCATAGGCTTGTAGCTGAGGAACCAGCAGTACCTCAGCTGCCATTTCCTCAAGCTTTGAGTGGCCCTACCCCTTTTGATAAGGGGAATGCACAGATAGAGGAAATGATGGAGACCTTTAAGCAGGTAAAAATCAATTTGCCCCTGCTTGATGCAATCCAACAGGTCTCAACCTATGCAAAATTTCTGAAAGACCTTTGTACTCAGAAAAGGAAGGCCAAAGGCCATTTGTCCAAAAAGGTCTTTACAACTGATACAGTTAATTCTATATTAAGCATGACAATGCCTGAGAAGTTGCAAGACCCAGGGATACCCACTATTCCCTGTATAATTGGAAACCACACAATTGGAAGGACCCTTCTAGACCTTGGAGCCAGTGTTAACCTGCTGCCATACAGTGTGTATCAGCAGCTAGGTTTGGGGGAGCTAAACCTGCTGTCATACCCACTATTCCCTGTTGATGGCTGATAGGTATGAGAGGAGACCCATGGGAGTGGTTGAGGATGTCTTGGTAGGGGTGGATAAGTTCTTCTACCCTACAGACTTCCTTGTTTTGGACATAGGCTGCAACAAGAGTACATCCCCGATACCTGTTATTTTGGGTAGACCATTCTTGGCAACTGCCAATGCATGCATTCAATGCAGGTCTGGGATCATAGAGGTAACTTTTGGATATATGAAAGTTGAACTTAATGTGTACAACAGTGCAAAGTACCCTCAGCTGGATAATGAGGAATGCTTTGCAGTGGATGTACTAGAAGAAGTTGCTGAAGAAGAACTGCCCACTCTGCTGGAGTGGGACAACATTATCACAAATTTAACTCATGTTTGAAACATAGTAGAGGAAGGAAGCCCAGCTTTAATGCCAGAAGACATGTCCCCATTGAAGTCTTCTGTGGGCTTAGTGTAGCATTCCATTTGGAAACCTACATTGTTGCCCCTTCCTCAAACCAACAAAGCACCAATCCTGCCATCTATCCAACAAGCCCCTAATCTAGAACTCATGAAGCTTTCAGAGACATTAAAATATGCTTTTCTTGAGAAAGATACAAAACTTTCTGTAATTATCTCTTCTTCTCTTACCAATGAGTAAGAGGAGGAATTGCTAATAGTTTTGAGGAAGCACAAGAAGGCAATTGGCTGGACCATTGATGATCTAGGGGTGATAGATGCATCAATCTGTATCCATAGGATCCATTTAGAGGAGGGATCAACACCCTCCAGGTAAATGCAGAGGAAACTGAATCCTCAGATGCAGGAAGTGGTCCTGAAAGAAATCATCAAATTGCTAGATGTTGGGGTAATTTTCCCCATTTCTGATTTTGAATGGGTGGCACCTATCCAAGTGGTGCCAAAGAAATCTAGCATAATAGTTATCACAACTGAGTCTGGAGAGCTGAGACCAGCCAGGGAGACCACTAGCTGGAGAGTTTGCATCGATTATCGAAAGCTCAACTCTAAGACCAGAAAAGACCACTTCCCTCTCCCCTTTATTGATCAAGTTTTGGATAAGTTGGCTGGGAAAGCTTTTTACTACTTTCTTGATGGGTACTCAGGGTACAACCAGATCCCTGTTCACCCTCTTGACCAAGAGAAAACTATATTTACTTGTCCTTTTGGGACCTTTGCTTACAGAAGGATGCCGTTTGGGTTGTGTAATGTCCCAGCCACCTTTCAAAGGTGTATGTATGTCATATTTTCTGATATGATTAACAAATTTTTGGAAATTTTTATGGATGATTTCTCTGTCTATGGGACAGTTTTCGCCAATGTCTGCAACACCTCAACCTGGTGTTGCAAAGATGTGAGGAGACCAATTTGGTCTTAAGTTGGGAAAAGAGCCACTTCATGGTAACACAAGGTATTGTGTTGGGCCATGTAGTCTCTAAAGATGGGATTGAGGTAGATAAAGCCAAAGTTGACCTCATTGCAAATTTGCCCCCTCTAAGAACAGTCAAACATATCAGATCTTTCCTTGGACATGCTAGATTATACAAGAGGCTCATTAAAGACTTCAGTAAAATTGCTAAACCATTGTGCCACTTGCTCTGCCAGGATGTGCCCTTTGATTTTTCTAGTGAATGTCTTGAGGCTTTTGAAACTTTGAAAATTTACCTCACCTCTGCCCTTGTACTCCAAACACCTGACTATACACTGCCCTTTGAGCTGATGTGAGATGTATCCGACTTGGCAATAGGTGCTATTTTGGGCTAAAGAAAAGATAAGCTGCCAGTGGTCATTGCCTATCTCAGCAAATCACTTGCTGAAGCATAGCTGAATGACACAACAACTGAGAAAGAGCTTCTGGCAGTGGTTTTTACTGTGGACAAATTTAGACCTTACCTACTTGGGTCTAAAACTGTAATCTTCACTGACCACTCAGCATTGAAGTACCTATTGTCCAAGAAGGATGTGAAACCCAGGCTGATTAGATGGATACTCCTGTTGCAGGAGTTTGACATTGAAATCAAGGATAAAAAGGGTGTAGAAAATGTGGTGGCTGACCACTTGTCCAGAATTGTTTTGGAAAAGGGTGTTGATGACCTTGCTACAAATGATGTCTTCCCAGATGAGCAATTATTTGCCATCCAATCCTTGGTACCTTGGTTTGCACATATTATCAATTATCTAGTTATAGGCAAGATTCCTGCCCATTGGACAAAAATGGACAAAGTCCTATTTTTCTCACAGGTCAAATTCTTTTTCGGGGAAGAACCTTGCTTGTACAAGTATTGTGCAGATCAAATCATCCGAAAATGTGTTCCAGAAAGTGATGTCCATAGTATTCTAGCCATGTGCCATGAAAATGCCTGTGCAGGCCACTTTAGTGGATGAAAAATAGCTGACAAAATCTTGTAGTGTGGGTTCTATTGGCCTTCCCTTTTTAGAGATGCCAACACACACTGCAAGACCTATGAAAGATGTCAGAAATTAGGAGGGCTGTCCAAAAGAAACTCAATGCCTTTGCAGCCCATACTTGTTGTGGAACTGCTTGATGTGTTGGGTATTGACTTTATGGGCCCCTTTCCTCCTTCAATTGGTTTTCATTTCATCTTAGTGGCAGTAGATTACGTTTCCAAATGGGTAGAAGCCATTGTCACAAGAACTAATGATAATCAGGTTGTCGTCAAGTTTATAAAGAAAAATATCTTATCAAGATTTGGCACCCCTAGAGCCATTTTCAGTGATGGGGGTAGCCTTCTGCAACATAAATTTCGAGAGCTTGCTCAAGAAATATTCGGTCACCCATAGGATTGCTACTCCCTACCACCCACAAACCAGTGGGCAAGTTGAAATTTCAAATAGGGAGATCAAGCACATACTTGAGAAGACTGTGAGGACTGACAGGAAGGATTGGGCTAAAAAACTTAATGATGCACTGTGGTCTTATAGGACTGCCTATAAGACTCCCAATGGTATGTCCCCTTTCAGACTGGTTTATGGTAAGGCTTGTCATCTCCCAGTAGAGTTACAACATAGGGCCTATTAGGCCATTAAACATTTAAATCTAGACCTAACTTTTGCTGGTCATCACAGGTTGCTGCAGCTGTCAAAATTGGATGAGCTAAGGATAGATGCGTATGCCAATGCCCGGATCTAGAAGGAAAGGTCCAAATCTTTCTTTGACAAGGGGTTGTTGAGAAAGAGCTTCATAGCTGGTGACAAGGTTTGGTTGTTTAACTCCAAACTTAAATTTTTTCCTGGCAAATTGAAATCCAGATGGGAAGGTCCCTACATTGTCATGCATGTTTCCCCATCTGGTACTGTGAAAATCAAGGATCCTATGTCTGGGAGAACCTTGAAGGTGAATGGTCAGAGGCTTAAGCCTTGTTTTGAAAAACCTACCGAACCCATGGACACCATTCACTTTCAAGGGGATCCTTCTTTAAACTGATCCAGAGGTGTATTAATTTTATATCATATGTATTTTAGTTTTCTGTGATTTATCTTGTTTTCTTTTGTTACAATTCTCTAGGAAATTTTAATGGCCCGACTTGAATCTGGACTTGTCTATTTTGAAATTTTTATGCTTGGTTGGATGATTACTGCTCTTGGATTGATGATTTTTGCTTGAATGCACAGTGTTGGATGATGATTTTTATTGTCTTTGCTTGAATGATTGATTTTAATGTGTCTAGAGGTACCTAGGGTGGTGAGTCATGCCTAGGATCCAACCACAGCTCAACTGAAAATGGCAAAATAGAGAACACATGCTCTTTATTTACACTTTGCTGTCGCTGGGTCCAAAAGGAGGCCTAAGAGACTCTCGAGCAGTTCACATAGAACCATTTAATAGCTATCACGTGATTCAAGTGCACCTAAGAACCTCTCGTGTGATCCACATAGAGTTTTTCATTAGCTGTCGTGAGATTCAATGCCTGTCGCAGGGTTCAGCAGGAAACCTGGGAGACTCTCATGCAATACAAAGAGCATACTTCATTAGCTATCGCGAGATTCTAAGGCTGTTGTGAGATTCAAAGTGAACCTCAGTGCTTTTCGTGAAACCTAAAAGGAGACCTGAGAACCTCTCGTGCAATTCACATGAACTCTTCACATACTGTTGCGCGCTCCAAGGTAAACCTGGGGGATTGTCATGCAATCCAAGTTGAATAGCTCCATTCGCTAGGTTTCATTTCCAATCCTATGACCAAATGTTCCAAAGCGCACCGAGCTTCGCGATAAGTATTTTAGCCCCGCGCTTGTCTCCATTTCCAGTATTCTCTTCCTTCTTCACTCAGTGAAACCCTAGCTTCTGGTGCTCTTCTACCTCTCTCCTCCAGCATCCACTCTACAACCTATCATTCACACCAGGAATTAACAGATTTGTTCCTAGCATCACCCCCATCTATTGCCCTCTGCTCAGAGATCTCGTGGTGCCTTGTGCGTCAGATCAAACCAAACCCTAGGATTTTAGGATAAGCACTTAGATCCCCGTCGCCATTCCTCATATTCGAAGGTAGAGTTTGGAATGGCCCCCAAGAGTGCACCAAAGAGAAAAGGGAAGGATAAGGCCCCTGTTGGGTCTGCGGCTAAGAAGGTCAAAACATCTAAGGGACAGGAAAAGGGAAGGAAGTGGTTGAGGAGGTGGAGAAGCCAACCCCTGAGTTTTCTACTCCTTCCGAGCTCATGGTTTCAATCCCACTGGAGCCTGAGACAACTTTTGACATGCCATTCTTTGAGAAGGAACCTCTCTCTGCCCCTACCGTGCAGTTTATGAGCAAAGCAGGCCTAACACCCTTGATGAGATGAATTCCAGCAGTAGCCTACCCTAGGCTAGTGCAACTCTTTTACCAGCACATCAGGGTCAAAAAGGACAAGGATGGACAAGTATGCTTGCTGGTACTGATTGACGATTTTGAGATTTTAGTGAGCCCCAAAGTTATTGCAGAAGTATTGGGCATCTCAGCCGCATTCGACCCCAGCTGCGGATATGGCCCACCCTGAGCACCTCCATTGATATAATTGCAAGGGCTTTGACTAGAGGATTAAAGGCCTCAGGGGATTCGATCAGAAGAAGGGAGTTGGAGCCTGTGCTCCTTTACATGGACCAAGTCCTATGAAAGAACATTTACTGCTCATGGCATCAGCAGGAGAGGAGATCCCCTATTGCTGATGGAGTCTACTCCTTTTACCTGGGCCATGGCTTTCATGCAGCTTGGCTAACCTTTGAGGCAATGAAGGATCTGGTGAAGAAGTTAGGGATGAACAAGAAGCCTCACACACTCCCCTATGCCAGAGTCATTACCTTGCTGCTAATCAAGGGGGGCTACAAGATAGCAAAAATTGAGCAGACAACCACCCTTGCCCCTACTACTTTTTCCAAGAGGCAATGGGGAATCAGTAGAAGCTTGATGGAAGCACAGAAGAAAAAGAAGGCGGAGACTCAGGCCCTTCCCAAGCAAGTGGAAGAGGCAGCCGTTACAAGGCCTACCACTGTCACTACAGAGGAGATTTCAGAGCCTGTTACCACCACCGCTGCTGTAGCCCCCATTTCCCCTCCACCTTTTACTCCAGCATCCACTACCCCTATTCCATCTCTCTCTCACCCTCCTCTGTCCTCATTATCCATGCCCACTCCCCCTTCACCTGTGATTGGTACCTGGGAGGACACCACCCCCCATGTCTGCCCCTCACCATCCCCTACCCAACCTCAGTACAAAGCCCCAATACCCCCATCAGCTTCACATAAACTTGATAGCCCTCCACTCATTTCCCTATAAAAAATAGAAAATCACTGAGACAACCCCCACCATATCCCAGACACCACCCATAATCCCTTTTATCCCCACTGACACACACCTCACCTTGAAGAAGCCACCACCCCAGCCATTCCTACTGCATCTCCCCTCACAGACATTGACTTAAACCTTAACACAACCATAGGATTATAAGCCTTTATGACTAGTTTCCTTGACACCATGCCCAGCAAATACACCCCCCCCCAGACTCCTCAATTACTTCACAATATCACTCACCAGAACCACACTCTCCCCCTCCCTCCACTTTCCATCATGCCCCTTTCTCACCTTTTCAACAAGTGCCATCCTCTACACAAACTCAATCCCCCAGCCCAGACACACTAACACTCATCCTCTCACTCATCCAAGACATCCAATCCCAATTATCCACCACTACACACACCCAGGACCAGATGTAGACTGAACTCACCTCCATCCAATCCACCCTACAGACATTAACCAATCCACCCATCCCTCACCAATCCACTCCATCCCCCCTGGTCCTTTCCACTGACAAACAGACCCAAACTGAATCCATCTCTGACTCCCAACCCCATCCAACACCCATAATCCCTTTTATCCTCCCAACGCCCCCATTCCCTTTCATCCCTTTCACCATTCCCTTTTTTCCTCCCCTACCAACACCTACCCCTAGGGAGCCTACTTCATTTTCTTTCCCCCCTATACCCTCCATCCCACCTCTTATCCTACCCCCTCCAACATTCACTGACAAACAGACACAAACAGAGCCATAGCTTGTTCCCCTCCCCCCACAACTAGACTTACCCCCTGTTCACCCCCCTAGCCCCACCCAGGACCAATCACAGTTTGCTCCCCTCCACTTCCTCTATGCCTATTGCACCTAAACATTTTTTTACATCCCTCCCTACGTCACCATCTTCCATGCCATGAGGGATAATCCATGTCTTAGGAAGGATGTCCTAAGGGGCATGGCCCAACTTTGCCAGTCAATTGAGACCCCCTGCTGCAGCAGATCGATGAAATGAAGGAAGCCCACAGAAAGCAACTACTGGGCATCTCCTTGGGGTGGACTAATATCTTGAAAGCCTATCAGAAAGCCAAATCTATAGCTGCTTACAATCAGTTGAATTTGGAGCTGCAGAAAGCCAACACAACTGCAGAGAAGATGAAGGCCAGAATGTTTGAAAAGAGGCTCAACAATGCCCAGGAGATCTTCAGACTCCAAAAGGAATCCATGAGACTGACCTCTTCAAACACAAAATCCAGATAGCCTCATTGGAAGCTGCTTTGGCTGCTACCAGAAATGCAGCTCAGCAGCCCACCCCACTCTCCGTTCGCATGCCAGACCCTGAGCCTAAAGCTACTCTAGAGCCAACTGCCTAGTCTGAGGAGGCACAACCAAAGTCCAGCCACATAAAGGGAAGGCGCCTACTGCCCCTACTTCCTCACCTCCTATAGAACTGCCTCCACCTATAAAGGCCTCTGCTGCACCTCCAAAGGAGCAAACTTATCCTAAATAAAGGAATGTCACTACTAAGAGGACTGCTTACACAGCAGCCTCTATAAAAATTGGCAAAGAGCTAGCTGCCCAGTCTGAGGAGGCAAAACCCCTTGGCCAGCCTGAGCCCAAAGCAAAAGGGAAGTCCCTAGTAGCCCCCACTGAGGAAGACAAAGGCAAATCACCTATGATCCCTCTTGAACCCAAAACCAGAAAGATGAGGGTGAGGGCACAAAAGCTCCTACTGCCAAGAAACCACCAGCCCAACCAAAGAAACCAAGGCAGCCTAGGAAAAGGACTCCATCTGAGAGTAAAGCTAAGAAGAAAATGAGTCCAACTGAGAAGCAAGCATGAAAAAAAGTGGACAAAGCTGCCCTTAGGAAACATGCTCAAAAGATGGGTTGGGATTGGCTTAGAGATTCTGATTCAGATTTTTCTTCTTCCTCTTAGATTAGATTTTACTTAGGCTTTTCTTTTTGTTCCCTTCCAATCTTCTCATTGTAATTACAATTGTAAATATTTTTCCAAGATAATAGAATTTTTCTTCTTTTTTGTATAATAATTCATGTGCCAAATCTATTCTGTATGTTTGTGTGTTTTTCAAATTAGTCTTCATATTGTCCATTTTTGTCAGTTATATGAGAGTTGAATTTAGGGAGGCTATGCTCATTTGAAATAGGAATCCATGTGAAGGGTAGATGTAGATGGAACTTAAGGGATGCAAGTACAGGCCTCAGCACAAATGGGGCCCAGAGGTCGAGTGTTGATCTAAATCAAGGGATTAAAATGGACACATTTTCACAATCGTGGGCCCTATTTGAGCTCCTCGCAGAGTCCTGAACACGCGCGAACCAGAATTCCACACCTTCTAGTGTGCAGCTGCGTGATACACAGGATCCCCTTAAATACCAAGCCTATCTTTAGACCTTCATTTATTGTGCGCTCTCTTTTCCCATAATTAGTTGTGCGATTCTTTATTCCCCACACAGTAATAATTTATTGCCAAGCTTGGAAAGGGACAAAACATTATTATGCCGATTCATTTTCCACCATCCAAGTATTTTAAATAGGCCATTAGTTCCTCTTCATCTCATCCTTCCTCTTCTAAACCTAGCAATCCAGCCCTCCTCACAACCATGGCGAATGACAAACCCAACGAGTTCCCTAAGAAATTCTATCCCATGTAGTTGGACCCCCCACCGCCTAAGGAGCTGGACCCGTTATAATTTCTGTGGGATGAGTATGAAGAAGTCCAGCGGATCCTGGCAAAGGAGGGGAGAAGAAAAAGGAGAAGAGAGAGAAAAAGAAGAAAAAAATCGAATCACCTGCATCTCCCCCACCATCTTCCTCAAACCCTCCCCCACTAACTCCCCCTTGATCCCTCTCTCCCCCCCTTATTTTATCTTTTTTTTTTACATCCTTTTATAATATTTTCTTTTTATTATAATGAATGTTTCTTTTAGTTCTATACTATTCAGTTTAGCATTTTTGATTATTTCTATTTCTCTGTCTTCTTCTATGTTTCTTTGTTCTGTATTCAATCTACTGCACATCCAGTCTAGCCTTTGAACCAGTGAGGACACTGCTCCTCATGGTTTGGGGGTGTGGCAGGATAGGTCTGCCAATAGAATAGTTAATTTTAGTACAATAATGGTGGTATAACTAGGATGAATAAAGTCAATTTCCACTTAACTTGATACAATGAGGAAACTTGTAAAAAATTAAAATATTTTTGTAGACTTTTTGAAATTGAAAAAGTTAAAATCTTCACACCACCATGAAGCTAATATCAGAAAATGTTTCAGTTAATACTCAGTGAACCTAAAAGGAGAGAAACAGATAAAAATACACCCCATGGGTTAATTTGAGGACCATACCTAGTGAGATTTAGGTCCATCATTTTCATTTGAAGAGTGTTTTTGGCATTATTTCTACTCTGAGGACTGATTGAATCAAGACTTTTTCACTAGAAGTTGTGCACCTCCAAATCAAAACGAATTGACAGCACTCATTATACTAAGGAAATGATCTAAGGCCTTCATTTGGACAGTTTGAGCCTGAAAATCCAACCTTTTAAAATCTGTCCTTTTGCATACACTAGTTGAGCCCTAAAATCATACTTTTCTTTCACAAACACCAAAATACTTGCACCATAACCTCATGACCTGATTCAACCTCACCCTCACTCTGAGAATTCAGAAGGTAAAGGAGAAGGAGTTAAAGATACTGAGAATGGTCCAACATTCTATGGAAGGTGAAGAAAAGCAACTTATGAACAACAGTATATTAATGGTATTTGTGTGGCAGTTCATCACAAAAAAAAATTAAAATAAAAAATGATTGAATAAAAATAAAAAGAGAAAAAGATAGAGAAGTCGAGAGAAGAACATCATCTAAAAATTGAAAAGAAGAGGAGAAGCTGGCCACCTTGATTCTAGAATATATCAAGTAAGATGAAGTTTTGTTGAAATGAAGGTTATGAAGTCATGAATCACTCCTTACCTTACTGATTTCTTAATTTGGATCCCCTTTTTATCCTTTGATTCTTTACATCCCTCACCCATAAGCCACATTACAATCCATTCAAAAAGACCTTGTGGATCCAAAGTAAAATAAGTTGTCATGTGGAGATGAGGAGTTGTCCAATCTATGGTAAAAATTCAGGAGGATGTCAGAAATTAGAAGTTTTGCCTATGCTCATGCTTGCAGGCCCATCAGGAGTTTGTAACTGCTCTTGAGCTATTTTGAATGTGAACACCCTCAGATTATTAATGTTGAGAGATAGCCCTAGTGAGAATTGGGTCTAAATTTTGACTTCATTAGGGTTGTATCCAACCTGAATTTTGAATTTAGGGCAAGCTGGGTACTGATTTGTACACATTGAATTTCTAATGTAAACTGAATGGTGGTGATGCAAACACATGTTAACTTTTAAGTTTTAAATGGCCTGCAACACTGCTGTAGTTTCCTCTAAGTGTTAAACAATGGGTGTGGAATGAAGCTTTGTACATTGAAATCTGTGTTGTCATTAACTGCACTATACTTAACTATTCTAATGGTGAAGTTTGTGGGTGTCTTCATTGAAAACCCTCAGGAGACTTCACTCCTCCACTAGGGATCACCTAGGGGTTTAAAAGGCTTGGTACATATGCCAAATGAACCCGTGATCCCTACGAAAGTAGCATTTAATTAGTTACAACTTTGCTAAGGGACTAGCAAAGATTAGGTTTGGGGGTGTGTTAAGACCTGAAAAGTACCACTTTTCACCCCTTAACTTAATCTTTGTTAGAACTTGAATCATTTAATAAATGTATTTTAAGTCTATCCTATAGGTAATAAGCAGAATCTGCAAATAAGCCCCTAACCATGCCAAGAAGCCTACTATTGCCCCAAAAGCTCCTCAGAAGAAAGAAGGTTGAACTTAGACAGAGAATTGGCTGCAGCATAGGCACAATAAAGCATAAACAAATCAAGAAAAATGCCTCACGCAAATGTCGCAGGGCTCAATTGAACCAGAAAGAATGCGTCGCGTAGTTGTCGCGGGCTTCTAAAGGGAGCACACCAACTGGTCGCGCAGTCTTCGCACTGTTCACGCGTAGATGGATGTCAGCAGGGAGTAAAAAGAATACTTCACGCAGTTCTCATGAGGTTCAGTCTTAAGCGCTTGCGAAGCACTCATACAGTCTCGCACAGCTCAAAAGAGGAGTTGTTAATCTTCACGCGATTCACTAAGGAGAGAGAGCTCCAGGTATTCCTGTGCGCAGCTGTTGCGTAGTGGCCGCGGGATATAAACTTTCCAGGAACTGCTTGCGTGATCCAGAAGCCCATGTACATTGTTTTCTTCATGAGGATCATCGCAGGATTCATCAAGGAATGAATTACGCACGCAATTCCCGCGCCCTTCAAATGGAAAGTGTAATCCCGCGATGACCAGAGCATCCCCGCGATGACCAAAGTACCAATCCAACGACTACAAGAGCTTCAAGTCAAAGCAACCTCGTGACGCCAATTCAAACTCGCGATAAGACCTGGAAAGCCTTTCTGCCTAGCGAGGCTCGGGTTCTTAACTTCTTGCCACTACGATAGGGGTAATCTGGGAACTTTCAGCAATTAGGGCACGCACTCTATGCTCCAATCTCCATGCACGCACCTCGAAGCATCTAAGGAACAGAAATGGGCCACATTAGCATTGATATATTAGG
Source organism: Chloranthus sessilifolius (assembly GCA_021018995.1). Lineage (NCBI taxonomy): Eukaryota > Viridiplantae > Streptophyta > Magnoliopsida > Chloranthales > Chloranthaceae > Chloranthus > Chloranthus sessilifolius. The sequence continues at coordinate 121,050,901 of CM037584.1, read as the reverse complement.
GTGTTCCTAACCCTGATTCTTAGAGAGCCAACTGCTATATAAGCCTAAGCCTAGCTTAGGTTTAAAGGACTGGACTTGACTTTTGTACTCCTTGAAACCGATTATAGATTTACAGTAGGCTAAGGTTAGGGTTTAGGAGTTTTTCTTTTTCCTTTTTCCTTCTCTCCATAGTCCAGCACTTGCTGGCTATGCCTTTGTATGATTATTTGGTATAGTTTTAATGGACTTTTGTAATAGGATCTATTGCATGTATGGGGTTGGTGTTTTGTGAGTTATTCTGTGCAAGGCTGCTGCCTTGAGATCCTCCATTGCTAAGTTGTATTGTAAGCAATGGAGGATTGTCTTTAAGGTTTTACTTAGATCCAAGTGACCTGTGTGTCCAGGTTAGACACATTGCAGGCCTAGCCCCACCACAATACCTACTAAATTTGAATCCCCATGGGAGCTTGAGCCGGTAGCCTTGTGAACATGGTGGCGGCAGCAATGCTCTTGTTCTGTCTTAGACCTCTGTGAGGAGGATAGCCTCTGTGGATAGTCTGTGACCATTCAAGTGGACAGATTATAGCCCTAGGGTGAGGCCAATCCATAGAACTAAGACAGATTCTTCTTCTCTGCACTTGTGCTTGTAGCCTTGTGAGAGATTGTGCAGAGACAAACTCCCCTGTATTTGTATAGACCCACCATCAGATGGCATATCTGATCTGGCTGTAGAGATTGTAGGCTTGTGACTAGATCACTGCTGTCTTTCTAAAACAGTGAACGGGTAAGCTTAAAAGCTAGTACTCAAACTCTTACCGGTTCTGTGTGTCCAGGCTAGTGCATGTTGTAGGCCTAGCCCCACACACAGAACTTTAGAGGTTGAGGTTCCTATGGATTCTTGAGCTGGTAGCCTGGATGAAGTAGTGCCTACAATGATAAACTTGTTCTGACCCATCTCTGGATTGTAGTTCCCCTATTGGATAGTCTGTGACCATTTAAGTGGACAGGTTATATCTATAAGGGATTGGATCATGGCACCGGGGTGAGTTGGATCCTTTCTTCTCTTTGGCGATAATGTAGCCATTGGACAGGATTTCCATAGCAGCAGATCTGAGTTTGAGTTATAAGACCCATCAGATCTGTACCTAATAGCATACTTCTCACCCTTTTATATTTATTTTCTCACACTCCATCCTCTTTCTTAACCCTTTCTATAATTTAGACATTAAGTTACCTTAGGATTTAGACTATAGTGACCTTAAATCCCCTTCCATTTAGGATTGCCAAATCTGTAGCCAGATCTGGAGAGCCTACTAAAGATAGCTCCCTTGGAGCTTTAGATCAACTTTCCATGTGGGACAAACTCTTACTTATCAAAACTTGCTACAACAGGCCCTGTATCTTACAGGACTGTGTATTTTTAGGCTTGCTGCTCTATAGTTTTCAATCCATCTTTGATTCATTTTCACTAACCCCACTCTTATCACTGCCTCCAATAAAGTCAGTAGCATGCACTTAAAATACTTCAACAGATACCTTGTGGTTTCCACCTGATTTTCAAAATCTGCTTGCTCCTATGAATGCCTGCCAGTTTTGTAGCAGATCTGGGGAGCTTGTAGTCAGGCAAACATAATGTCTACAATGGTATTCATGACCTAATTTCATTCATTGGTTGGAGGAAATCTATTGGATAGTCAGTGACTATTTTAGTGGGCAAATTATAGCCTTAAGATCAGTCCACTCCTTTGGAATAGGCTAGTTTTCTGATTTAATCAAGGGGATTTGACACACTTTATTAGATAGTCTGTGACCATTTAAGTGAACAGAGTATAGCCTTAAGAGCAGTCTAAATGACATGGGTTAAGTTGGATTCTTCTTTCTTACTGAGGTTATTGATCGCACATCAGCAAGGATTTGCTGTAGAGACAGCCCTAATTCTGAGTTACATAACTAAAGTAACTTTAGCTTAAATTGCTTACTTCCCATCCTTTTATCTTTATTTTAACACACCATCGCCACCTTCTCCATAACCCTTTCTTAGGATAGGATTGTACTTTATTTCATTTCTTTTTAGTAGGCTATTTAGTGTAGTTGTGACACCCAACTCTCTTTCTTTAGGATTGTCAGATCTGTAACTAGATCTGGGGGCCTACTATTATAGCCCATTTTGGGTTCTAGATTAATTTTTCTATGGGATAAACTCTTGCTTATCAAAACTTACTGCAATAGCCCTGTATCTTGCAGGCTGTGTGTATCTTAGGTTACTATTTTCATAGTCATTTCACTCCACTCTTGCATTCTGATTTTATTATCTCATCATTTTAAATAACTTCAGCAGGCACCAAAAACACACCAACAAGTTTTTGGCACCGCTGCCAGGGATATTGATCTTTTTAGTAGACGTAAGTTGTATTATATTTTAGTTTAGAAAATTCTTTGTAGCTGTACCCTAAATAAAATAAAAAGTACTACTGATTTTTTAAAAATTTTGCAGAATTGGACAATAGCAGAAGGGAAAAGCTAGAGTTGCAGTTGGAGTTTAGCTAGCTCTGTTTGCACTTCTTTTATCCTAAAACTCAGTCCCTTAATGTTAAACTCCCTGTCATTAGTTTAGTTGTAAATATGTATAGTTGTTAGTTTAGTTTGAAATTTTTTTGTGTGTTGTGAGCATTTTCTTTACCTACAATGTTTGTGTGTGTATGCTTGGAAGAATGTCTCTTAACCTTGAGTTGGAACCTCCAAATCCTGAGGTTGAAAGGGTCCTTAGACCAAGAAACACGACATGAGGCCCTCCTGTTGAAATTGACCCGGCTGTCATGGTTGAGTGGCAAAGAAGCCTGAAGGAGTACAATGCACCTGAGGATTACACATCTCCTTTTTGCATACAATTTCCTTCAGTTGAAGGAAACTATGAAATCAAGTCCTCCACCATCAACATGCTGCCATCCTTCCATGGGCTCAGTCAGGAAGATGCTTATAAGCACATTGACCAAATTTTGACACTTTGCACCACTTTCAATATTGCTGGCCTGGGACCTGAAGCTACCAAACTGAGGCTTTTTCTTTTTTCCCTAAATGACAAAGCAAGCACTTGGCTTTCTAAGCTCCCAGCCAATAGCATTCAGACATGGAGTGACCTCCAAAGCCAATTTCTATCTAAATTCTTTCCCCTGACCAAAACCAGCCAGATGAGGCCAAACATTTTGTCATTTACTCTGTCCTCAACTGAGGATTTTTATGAAGCATTGGAGAGATTTTAGGAGATGTTAAAACAATGCCCCCACCATCAAATTCCACAGTGGCAACTAGTGCAAGTATTTTACCAAGGAATTAATCATAAGAGTAGGGATATGGTGGATGCCTCATGTGGTGGTAGTTACCTCCACAAGACAGCTGATAAGGCTTGAGAGCTATTTGACATCATAGGGGAAAATTCCATGCAACAGGAGTCACTGTCTCGCAATGACAGCCAGACCCCTGCTAAATTGGTGAAAGAGTCCACCCCTAGAGGTAGAATGTATGAAGTTAAGGTGCAAAGTGAGTTGAAAAGGAAGGTGGATAATTTGAGCTTATAGTTTGACAAATTAATGAATGTGATGCAGCCTAGGATGGTTACACAAGTAGAGGAGGCATGTCTGATATGCCAATCTCTCACACATTTACTCCAAGATTGTCCATCAACCAACCAATTCCTTGATTTTGTAATGGAATATGCTAATGCTACCCAAGCATATGGGTAGTAACCTGCTGGGTACACATGGAGAAACCACCCAAATTTGAGGTGGAGATAAGATACATACCCTCAACCCCAGCACTAGTTTAACCAAGGATACCCACCAAGACAGAATTTTCAATTGCCTTCCCCATAGCCCAACCAGTTGGTCTTACCCCCACAACAATCCAGATCCTCCTCCTTTGAAGAGCAAAAGGTGACATCTATGCAAAATTTGGGGAACTGGGTCCAAACTGTGAACTCTCATGGGACCTTCAAGCAGGTCAAGATCAATTTGCCCTTGCTTGATGTCATAAAATAGGTCCCTACCTATGCCAAATTCTTGAAGGACCTCTGCACACAGAAATGGAAAGCAAGGGTGCAGTTGTCCAGAAAGGCTTTTACTGTTGAGCATGTTGAGTCAGTTCTGTCCATTGCCACACCTAAGAAATTACAGGACCCAGGGGTACCTACTATCCCCTGCATAATTGGAAACCACACCATTGGTAAAGCCCTCATTGACTTAGGGGCCAGTGTTAACCTGCTCCCATATTCTGTGTATGGGGAGTTAGGTTTTAGGGAGCTGAAATCCACATCAGTTGTGCTCCAACTGGCTGATAGGTCTGAGAGGAGACCTGTGGGTGTGGTGGAGGTTGTTTTGCTGGGGGTGGATAAGTTCTATTATCCTGCAGATTTCCTTATTTTGGACATGGACCGTTGCAAAAGTAAAGCCCCAATTCTTGTCATCCTTAGAAGGGCATTCTTGGCCACTATAAATACTTGCATACAATGTAGGTCAGGGGTGATGGAGGCGACCTTTGGGAACATGAAGGCCCAATTTAATGTGAACAATGCTGCTAGGCAACTATTGGGGAATTTCAGTGTGCTGATTTATTGTGTAATGGTAAAAAAAAAAAAAAATCAAAGTAAACTAGGGGATGGATTTGGCACATCTAAAATATCCTAGACCTGTAAGATACAGGGTCCTTTGTAGCAAGTTTTAATAAGTAAGAGTTTGTCCCACAGGGAGTAGTGATCTAAACCTAAAAGGTGTATAGTAGACCTCAAGATCTGGCAATTCTATGAAATTAGGGAAAAGAAAGAGAGTGTTCTGTGTCACTAGATCTAATTATTTTATAGAACTACTAGAGATTTTCTAAACTATTAGAGAAATATGAATAAAAGAATGGTTATTTAACTAAAGTGCATAAAAAGAAATCCTAATCCTCCTTCTTCAGATTAAGGTTGTCAATCTTAGTCCTCAGCTATCGGATATTTATGAAAATAAACAATACCGTTACACCATATATCAAGTTTCCTACCATTGGTCGTCAATCAAGTCTAGGATCCCATCAATATAGATTTAATCTAATCCTAATCCTCCTTCTTCAGATTAAGGTCGTCAATCTTAGTCCTCAGCTATCGGATATTTATGAAAATAAATAGTACCGTTACACCATATATCAAGTTTCCTAGCATTGGTTGTCAATCAAGTCTAGGATCCTATCAATACAGATTTAATCTAATCAACAATCAACCAGAAATTTGAGTGTCAATCAAACTCTAGCCAACTGAAGATGGAAAAGTAGAAACCGTTACACTAATCTGCAAATTCTAACTTGAGTCGTCAATTCAAGTCAAAACATGGAGATGTTTACAAAACTGAAATAAAACTAAACTAAAAGATGGAGGAAGATGGATGGTGAAATAAAATATAAAATGGTGGGAAATAAACAACTAGGGCCTGATTTCCATTGCAAAACATATCAAGATATGAGGATATGAAGCCATCCTTCATTTGGCTACAAGCACAAATGCAAGGTATAAGAATTTGATCTAGACGTGTGGTTTGGATTAATCTTATGGCTATGATCTGTCCACTTAAATGGTCACAGATCTTCCAATAGATTTCCTCCATTTCGATGGCTTCGATCAGAACAAGATAATCACTATAGATCTTTAGATTGAATTAAGCTTTAAAACCAACAATTTATTGCTTTAAACAAAACAACTTACAATAAACTTGTTCTCAGATCTGTAGCCTGTGCATCGATTCACATTTCTTCACGCAGAAATTAAAATAACGAAATAGATTTGAGCTGCTACCTAGATCTAATCCAACATGCTAGATTAAAGAGAGAAAGGGGAAGAGAAAAGGAAAATAAAAACCTAAACTAAACCTAACTGAGCTAAGGAGAACTCAGGCTATTCCTTTGTTCCTACTTTCCTTACTCCTAAAAAATAGCAAAATAGATGGGTATTTATAAGTGTGCATCGATCCGTGTGCTTTGAGTTGCAACCAATCAGAGAGGAGATAGTGATTGTGCCCAACTGAAGCTAATTTGCATTGCCGCCAAAAATTGGTTCACGCCCATGTGCAGAGTTTCTTGTGCATTGGAGTTCCCAATCTGCCCTTGTCAACCACAAAATACCTGCTACTCATCTTTATACTTGCTATCTGCAAAATGGTCCCAAGCTTCCCCTGCTGTCCATTACTCTTTCTAGTTGCAAACCTCAAGTGATTGCCCATAAAATAATTATTCTTGCTGCCCCAAAATGCCCCTACCTTCCAATAATAATTTTCCTGAAAATACACTCCAGCTGCAACCTCAATTAATTGCACAAAATGCTCTTGTTGGAGCTATTACCACAACAGCCCTCGTATTTAAATTGATCGAGCCCAAGTTGGTGCAGATTTAGTCCACCCATTTGATAAGGTGACTTGAAGATTCGATGCAAGCTCGAGAGAATAGACTTTGCAGCTGATGGGAAAATAGCTCCATTCGACAGGATGGCTGCGGGAAGGGAGCTGCAAGTTGTCGATAGGATTGAAGTGCATCTTTTTAAGCATTCGATAGATTAGAGCAATGGCTGCCCAACTATTCGACATGACCAGTTGTCGTTCGACAAGTTTTGGTGAGGCTTTGAAGATGATGGTCGACAGCCTCAAATGTGCACATCTGCTTGATTGGATTCTGCAAATGGAATTGAGAGCTTGCTGATCGAGAGGTATGCTGGAGCTTTTAGTAGGTGCAGCTGACAGGTTTCAAGGTGCAAAGGCCTGCATGTCGATAGCTTAGAGAAATAGCTGGTTCAATCTGAGAGGCTGGGCATCTCCTCACATGGTCGACAGGTTCAGAAGCTTTGGAGTTCTAATCGACCGGTTGGATAGGATCTTGACTGTAAATCGATAGGTTAGATAGAGGCTGGAGGTTGGGCATCTCGACAAGTTCAGATATTTAAGCGGTCAACGGGTGTTATGGACCGACTTACAGCTAGAGCTTTGCATGCAGGGAAACTAGGAAGCTGCTGCTCTAATCTTGAACCATTCGATAGGATGGCAGCTGCATTGCTGCAGCTTTAAGGGATCCTTTTGACATGATTGAGGGCTTGGAGCTGCTCCTGCTCGAGAGGCGCAAGGATGCAGTTGAGAGGATGGGCTTTTGCATGGTCGACATGTAACTGGAGAGAGCTTGCTGATCGAGAGTTTTGGATCTGTAAATTTATTAAACTCTATAGCTTTAATATTGGGGAAGATGAAGTCGAGAAGGTGGCTGCAGAAGTTGCAACTGTTGTTCGATAGGTTGGTGAGTGGAGGAGTGCTGCTTGATAGGATGAAATTTTAGCTTCCATTTGAACAAATCGACAGGATCAACTTCAGTAGAGCAATACCATTCAACAGGTTAAGAGGAAGGGCTTGATAGGATCACCAACAGTAGAGCTCGATAGGTACACAAAAAATAGTAGCACTGCTCGACAAGTTGCATGTGGGTTGCTTCAACTCGATAGGTTGGTGGCTTCAGCAGATGCATTCGATAGGTTGAAGGCTGCACTTTCTTAAATCCTTCATCTGCTCGATAGGATTGCTAATGTTGTGGTCTACATCTAGAGAGGTTCAAATGCAGGTGCACGAACTGCTCGAACACTTTCTTAAACATGAAGCAATCCATTTGTGAGGTTGGGGCTACATCTCGACAGCTTTTGCTTCTTCCTCCTTATAGCTTTTAGCAAGTTTAATGCCCTTGGGTTTTAGCTGTTTTAAACCTTTCTAGTGGAGCTCGAGATGTTACTGTAAGTAGAGCTTTTAGATGTTGTACTTTTTCAGCAAGTGGTAGGTCGAAAACCTGAAGAGGGAGATGAACTACTCCACATTGCTATAGCTGTATGTGTTCTGCTGCCATTGAAGTCTCTACTTTGCTCGCAATTCAATTATTCCCATGCATTGTTGTTGTAGCTGGGCTGCTCAAGATCAATACAGTAGTTTTAGCTACTGCTCAAGGTATTTTACAGCAAGGAACTATTCAAGTTCTGCACTTTAACTTCAAATCTGCTAAATTACAACAACAATTGGTCAACATGTTGGATCAACAATAACTCCACAAATAGGTGTTGGACTTCAATGCCGTTGGCTTTACTACTGGAACCGTAACAACTTGGTACATTAGCCCTAAAGTGCTTGATTAGTTGATGTATCGGCAAATGCAGCTGCATTACTCTTGACTACCTTTGCTTGAGTGTAGATAGCTGTTTACTCCAACAACAGTAGCAGTCTCTGCTTTTAATAGTTCTAAGTCCTCCTCTTGGCACCTTTTCATTGATTGGCAGGGTTGCTTTGCTCCCATAGATACAAAGCTGAATTTCTGAGCATGCTTAGACCTGGGTTGCTTTGCTCTATCATTTCTTCCAAAGTGTGCAGCTGTTGATGTAGATGGAAGCTCCTGTTTGCTCTAATCTCCTCCTCTTAGTACGTGAACATGGATAGCTGCATATTTATTCCTAAGCTGCAAAACACTATTAAAAACTATTATTAACCACTCTAGGTACTAGCAAAATTTGGGTTTAAAGGTGTAGAAAGTGGCAAAAATCAGTGCTTAACAGCAACCTAAGATGGACATTGAGGACTGCTATGTAATAGATGTACTAGATGGCCTAGTAGAAGAAGAATTATCCAATCTGCTGGATTGGGATATTGTTGCTAATGACCTAGAAAATATTTGGAGTATGGCTGAGAGGGGGCCCCAAGTCCTCATGATAGAAGACAACACAAAAAGAGTCTTCTGTGGGCCTAGTGCAGCATTCCACCTAGAAACCTACATTGCTGCCCCTTTCTCAAACCATTAAGGTACCTTTGTTGCCTTCCATTGAAAGTCCCCCTGAGATGGAGCTGAAACAGCTCTCAACCACATTAAAATATGCCTTCTTGGGGCAGAACAACAAGTTTCTAGTGATTATCTCCTCCTCTCTCACTAGTGAGAAGGAGGAGTAATTATTGAGTGTTCTCAAGAAGCAAAAGAAAGCAATGGGGTGGACAATAGCTGATCTTGGAGGCATTGATGCCTCAGTTTGCATGCACAGAATTCACCTAGATGAGGGTGCAAAATCCATAGGGAGATGCAAAGGAAACTTAATCCTCACATGTAGGAGGTGGTCCTCAAGGAAATAGTAAAACTATTGGATGCAGGGGTGATTTACCCCATTTTAGATTCAGAATGGGTGTCACCTATCTAGGTGGTACCTAAAAAGTCTGGCATAATAGTTATCACTACTGATTCTTGGGAGTTGATGCCAGCCAGGGAGACCACTGGCTGGAGAGTTTACATTGATTATAGGAAACTCAACTCCAAAACTAGGAAGGACCACTTCCCCTTCTCTTTCATTGACCAAATTCTAGATAAGCTGGCTGGAAAGGCATTTTGCTATTTTCTTGATGGATACTCAGGATATAACCAAATCCCTGTGTATCCTCAAGATCAAGAAAAAACTGCTTTCACATGTCCCTTTAGCACCTTTGCTTACAAAAGGATGTCTTTTGGACTGTGCAATGCCCCAGCCACATTTCAGAGGTGCATGTATGCAATCTTTTTTTATATGATTGACAAGTTCCTAGAAATCTTCATGGATGATTTCTCAGTTTATGGGGATAGCTTTAGCCAGTGCATGAGTCGCCTTGACCCAATTTTATAAAGATGTGAAGAGACTAATTTGGTCTTGAGCTAGAAAAAGAGCCAGTTTATGGTAACACAAGGAATTGTGTTGGGCCATGTGGTCTCTCACGAAGGAATAGAGCTTGACAAGGCTAAAGTGGACTTGATTTCACACCTGCCCCTACTCAGGACTGTCAAACAAATCAGATTATTTTTAGGACATGCTGGATTCTACAAGAGGTTCATTAAGGACTTCAGCAAAATTTCAAAGCCATTGTGCCACCTGCTTTATCAGGATATGCCATTTGACTTCTCTGCTAAGTGCCTTAATGCATTTGAGGTCTTGAAAAAGTGTCTTACCACTGCTCCTATAATCCAAGTCCCAGATTACTCACTCCAGTTTGAGCTGATGTGTGATGCATCAGAATTGGTCATAGGTGTTGTCTTAGGACAAAAGAAAGACAAGTTGTCTGCAGTGATCTATTGTGTTAGCAAATCAATAGCTGAAGTTCAGCTCAACTACACCACTACTGAGAAGGAGCTGCTAGCTGTTGTGTTTGCTATGGACAAGTTTAGACCCTACTTCCTTGGGTTTATAATTATTATTTGCACCGATCACTCAGCCCTGAAATACCTATTGGCCAAGAAGGATGCCAAGCCAAGGTTGATCAGATGGATCCTCCTATTATAGGAGTTTGATCTTGAGATCAAGGATAAAAACGGTGTTGAGAATATGGTGGTCGACCACCTCTATAGAATTATTCTGGAAGAATGTGCAACAACACCTATTAATAAGTTGTTCCCTAATGAGCATATATTTGATGTACAATCTAGTATGCCCTGGTTTGCACACATTGTCAATTTTCTTACTGTTGGTAGGATTCCCCCTCACTGGTCCAAGATGGACAAAGACCTATTTTTCTCTCAAGTCAAACATTTTTTGTGGGAGGATCCATACCTATATAAGCATTGTGCGGACCAAGTGGTTACGAGATGTGTACCTGAAAGTGAGTTCCACAACATTCTTTCCATGTGCCATGAGCAAGCCACTAGAGGTCATTTAAGTGGCAAAAAGACTGTAGCAAAAGTGTTGTAATGTGGTTTTGATTGGCCTTCTTTTTTCTAAGATGGAAACATACATTGCAAAGCCTGTGAGAGATGTCAAAGGTTGGGGGCATTTCCAAGAAAGATTCTATGCCATTACAGCCCATCCTTGTGGTAGAACTCTTTGACATCTGGGGCCTTGATTTTATGGGTCCCTTTCCTCCATCTATGGGTTTTAACTTCATACTTGTGGCAGTGGACTATGTGTCCAAATGGGTGGAAGCCATTGCCACAAGGACAAATTACCACACAGTTGTCCTTAAATTTTTGAAGGACAATATCTTCTCAAGACTTAGCACCCCCAAGGCTATTATTAGTGATGGGAGGAGTCATTTCTGTAACAGGCCTTTTGAGAATCTCCTTAAAAAGTATTTTGTTACCCATAGAATTGCAACTCCTTACCACCCACAAACTAGTGGGCATGTTGAAATTTCCAATTGGGAGATCATGCATTTCTTGGAAAAGACTGATAGAAAAGATTGGGCACAAAAGCTAAATGATGCTTTATGGGCTTATAGGACTGCCTATAAGACCCCTATTGGCATGTCCCCATTTAGGTTAGTTTATGGCAAGGCCTGCCACCTTCCAGTGGAGTTAGAGCACAGAGCCTATTGGGCTTTAAAAATACTAAATTTTGACCTAACTATTGTTGGTTCTCACAGGAAATTATAACTGGTAGAGCTTGATGAGCTGAGGCTGGAAGCCTATTCAAATGCCAGGATATAAAAGGAGAAATCAAAGGCATTCTTTGATAAGAAGCTAATGAGGAAGGACTTCAATGTCGGTACTAAGGTTGGGCTTTTCAATTCCAAACTAAATTTTTTTTCAGGGAAGTTAAAATCCAGATGGGATAGACCTTACATTGTCATTCATGCCTCCCCATCTAGTGCTATGGAGATCTTGGATCCTATGTCTGGGAAGATCATGAAAGTGAATGGTCAAAGGCTAAAAAATTGTGTAGAATATTTAGGGGAGCCTCCTTAGACCATTCACCTACATGAACCTCCCACTTCTTAGTGATCCACAACTTTGTAACATGTGTACCATATGAGTTAAATGCTTTTTGTTGTTTTGGGTTGCTTAGAAAAATTTTAATTACTGCTTTTAGGGTGATGATGATTTGCTTGTGTGTTTAATTTTGTTTTGTTCATTTCTGTTTTGAGTACAAGTGCATATTTGTCATCTGAATTTAATGTCCAGGTTTATTGTTGATGGTTGAGGTGCTCTCATTATAAATATCATGAATTTGATCTGAAAGATTATCTTTAGAATTCTGAATTTTTGATGTTTAAATTTTGATAAAGGGTAACTAAATTGTCATGATGAAATAGAGTACATGTCAAGGAGTTAGTGCTGATGCACATTGAATTGGTGCATGACATTATACATCCACAGGCCAGGGCACAAGCTGAGAGAAAAGGTTAAGTGTTACATTCTTGCGAGGCTAAATGGCCTAAATTTCAAGCTCGCGAGCCACTTGTTGGCTTTCTCGTGAAGTTTGAGAGAAGCTTTATTCCTCGCCAGAGCCTCGCAAGCAAAAGATACTTGATGAAGCCTGATATTTAGCCTCGCAAGGCTCTATCCTGTCAGCAACACGGAAGTGCGCAAAAAAAATGGAATTCACACTTTTTATACTGCGCGAGAGCCTCGTGAGCTAACATTCTGAAGGCCACACCATTAATTACCTCGCGAAGTCCCTGATACTCCAAATGAATGTTCCTCATGAAGATCACAGGCTAAGCTATGTGAGAGATGAGAATCTGCTTCGCGCGCTTAGGCCCAAATTCAACTCTACGAAGTACCTCGTGAGGCACATAAAGCTTCTAAATCTGTTCTCGTGAGGCTCTGTTCTTCTCCACGACAGCACTTCTCGCGAGGTTGGCTATGTACTGCACGAAAATTGTACTTTGCGAGAACCTAGCGACAACTTTGCGAGGCACGGGATCAACCCTATAAACCCAGTGATTGCTCCATTCTCGCCATTTTATTTCTCTTTACCCTAGCCTCCACTACACAAAATCGAGCTTCTCTCTCCCTTCTTTCTTCCGTACAGCCTAATCCACTCTACCTCATACAGTTTCCTCCTACCATTTTACTCCCCATCACCTCCTGGTCACTTTGAGCTAGGTTTGGGGGGATTTGAACATCTATGCAACATTCGAAGTGGAACCCTAGCTGCAGTTTGGTAAGATTTCTCACACTCTCTCTATTGGGTCAATTAGTTATTAATTGGGTGTTAAGTAGAGAGGAATTTCGATGTTTTTTCATTTGTAAAGAGTGTATTACACAAGAAATGGCCAAAAGTTCAAAGTTCACAGACACGTTGTCTGCCATGCTAAAGCCTCCAAATACTGGCAGCCCTAGGGTAACTCAAAATTCAGCAAGGATTGCAGAGGCCTCCACAATGGAGACCTCTGAGATGCCTATTCAGATGGCTGAGGCCCAGATGGAGCAACCAATAAAGAAGAAGTTTGCCCCAAAGAAGAGGACCAGAGATCACCTACATGCCAAAAGCCCTAAAAAATCCAAGAAGAAACAGAAAAAGGGCAAGACTGTGGCCCATGAAATCCTCGAGGTTGACCCTAATGAGGAAGAAGATATTGAGTACCTCAAGGCCCCATCTAAATTTGTTGCTGCCATTATGCTGGAGGCTAAAATAATTTTTGACAAAGTTTATTTTGAGGAGCTACCAAAGACATCAACCTCCATTGCATACCTGACTAAGGAAAATCTACTACCCTTGTTGAGGCCCCCACTACAGCTAGTCTTTCCTAGACTAGTGCAGTTGTTTTATCAGAATAACAGGATCAAGACTGTGGATGATGGGATTCCAGCATTGCTGGTGTTGATTGACAAATTTGAAATGCTCTTCAATCAGGCTGCAATAGCAGAAATACTTGAGATACCATCCAAGTATACTCCAGAGTGTGGCTTGGGTCCCCCTTTAGTAGCCACCATCCCAGAGATAGCCAAGGAGTTGACTGGAGGGGTCATAGCCTCAAGACACTCAATCAAGAAGAGGATTCTGCACCCAAACCTTAGAATTATGGATGGAGTGTTGAGGAAGAGTGTGTATTGGTCTGGCCATGAGCAGGATACGAGGTCTCCCATTGCTGATGCACTCTTCTCCTTCCACAAGAACCATTACTTAGATGCTACCAAGTTGGTCTTTGAGGGGATCAAAGATATTCATGAAAATATGAATATCATGAAGAAACCCCACTCACTTCCCTACTGTAGGCTCATTATAGCCTTACTAAAGTTGGGGGGTACCAGTTTCACTTGGATGAGAAGACCATCACCTTGACCCCAAAAAATGTTAAAAGAAATAATGGGGGATCAGTGGCACTTTAATAGAGAAGAAAAAGAAGAAGGCAGACCTGTCATCTCTAGTAGCCCCTATAAGTCAAGACGTTGTTGTTGTTGCTGCCTTTGTGGCTGCAAGCTCTATTGCCCTCTCTCAGGCAACCCATTCATATATGCCAGCCAGCACCACCTCCAAATCTGTTCCCAATACTCCCTCAACCCAAGCCTCACAACCTCCCATAGTCCCATTACCTTCACCTCAACCCATTCTACCAACTACCATAGCCACCTTAACCTCATTACCCATACCTATACCCTTGCCTACTTACCCAACTCACCCTAGCCTACCTCTGAAAACCACCTATAAAAAGAAAAGAAAATTAACCAAATCCCACACAAAGCCCCAACCCACCTATATATCCCAAATCATCCCAATTCTTGAAACCATAGCCATACCAGACCCAACCATTGAGCCTCTCACCCTTGAAATCCCTCATAGCTCTTTAGCTACACCCTCTCAGCCCATTGAAACCTCCATATCTTTTGAAGCTGTTACTAGTTAGCCTTTAGACCAATCCATCCCATTTTCACCTATCCATGACCAAATCCCTTTCTTAGAAGAAGGTTACTCAGCTATGATGTCCTTTATCATAGGGGTCATCAACTATGAGTTTACCCCTCTCCCAGACCCCCCTCCACATTTTCCCCTCCTCCAGATTCACCACAGTCCCATCAATTTGCACTTACACCTCCATCACCCCAGCTCATCACCTTCACTCATGCACCCACTTCCCCATTTCAACCAATTCCACCAGTCACCCCTAATTTCCTACCCCAAATCTTCCACCTATTACTCTCCCTTCAAGCCCAAGTATTGGCCAACTCCTAAACCAAATCATCCATTGAGGCCAACAGTCACACAATAACCTCCCAACTCCCTAAGTAGGCCTCCATCCAAACCAGCTTAGAAGCCATCTACGCCACCTTATCACTTTTAACCCCAACATCACAACAACCACCTATCCCTATAACCACCCATTTACCTACCCTACCTCCTTCTCCCTAACTCATAGCCTCAACTGTCACCACACCTACTATTACACCCATTGAACCTATTCCCATTATCCCTCCAACTACATTTACCAATGCCTCTACACAAACTGACCTTGAACTTGAACCAGAACTAGAACCTAAACCTATCCCTATCCAGTTGCCCATTATTCCCTTACTTGATATCCCACCTACTATAGCAACCTCTGATGCTGTAACAGATGTGGAGGACTTAATACCCACCTCCTCAACACCAACCCAAACAAATCCAGACCCTGAACCTGTAGTCCATCACCCTTTGCCCTCCATATTTACCCCATCAATGCCCTCATCCATCCCCTCTCCCTTGCTGGCTGGCCCTTCTTCGAGTGATGACTAGCCCATCCTCCCCGCCTCATCCTTTTCCATTCCTCCCTACTCCACTCTCCTCCATGCTATGCAAAAGAACCCATACCTGAAAAACGATATCATTAAAGGCATGGCTACCATTAGAACTTCCATCAGGCAACCCTATGAAGAGAGGATAAGTCGAATGGAGTTGGATCACCGGGTTCAACTACTGGGTATATCCAAGGGGTGGGGTAGAATCTTGATTCAATATGAAGCTGAAAAGCATATTGCAGAATAGAGAAGATGAGAGTAGATGGCTTAGAAAATAGATTAGCTGCCTCTAAAGATGCCGCAAAGGCCACCAGGGAACTCTATGAAACTAGAACTTTGTTTGCTGAATAGAAGGTAGAAATCATTGAAAGGAGACTTGCTGAACTAGCTGGCACAGCTCCTCCACAGGCAGCTGAGCCTGCCCCTCCTGCTAGTTCTACTGCTGCTACTAAAGAGAAAGCTAAAGGAAAAGGACCCCAAGTCAAGACTGAGCTAGCAGATAATTAAGACATCTAGATATGCACCTGTAGTTAGTTAGGATGTCTTTGCCTTATTTTTGTATAGTTCTTTTCCCTTACATTAAACAAATTTTACTGCATTAATGAAATATCATTATGTTTTATTTGATTTACTTTCTATCTTCATATCTGCTTAGTTTGTTTTAGTTGTTTGTGTGTTTTGTTTCTTGCCTTTACTTACTTTATTTGGTGTCTGATTTTTTGTGTATGTTCCCTGCCGCACATACCATTTCATCTTTGAATCAGTGAGGACACTGCTCCTCATAGGTTTGGGGGTGTGGCAAGGATTACCAATGATGTAGTTAACCTAAGTACAGTAAACTCAAGTGAGTAAGATAGATAGAGCTGTGATCCCCTAAGAAACTCTGAAAAGGATGAAATATAAACAATTTTGCAAACCTTTAGGCATTAAAAACTTTTAAATTTTAACATTTTCATGAGGTGAAAATAAGAAAACTCACTTGTGTCAGTACGTAGTGAACCATTAAAAAGAGAAAAAGGTAAGGACATGCCTAAGAGTTCAATGAAGACCATACCTAGTGAGATTTGGGCCTAAAAAAAAAAAAGAAATTTTTTAGGAATGTCTTAGGCAATTCTTTCTGCTCTAAGGACTGGCTGAGTCAATGTCCTCACTAGAAGTTAGGCATCTTGAAGTTGAAACAACTGACGGTATCCATGATATTTAGGAAAGGATCAAGGCCTTCTCTTGGACAGTTTGAGCATTAAAATACCAAACCTAGTAAACTGCCCTTGTGCATACACCTTTTAAGCCTTAATTTCTAATTTTTCTTCAAAATACACCTGAGTATTTGTACCTAAACCTATGAACTTGATTCAAACCTACCCCCACTCTGAGAATTCAGAAGGTAAAGGAGAAGGAGTTGAAGATGGATAAGATAAGGTCGACATTGGGTGAATGGAGAAGAAACACAAAAGGAGGATAGTTGTGTAGCAGCTGGGGAGAGGGTGGCATTTCAGAAAAATAAAAACAAAAAAGAAAAGAAAAAATTATCCAAAAGGAAAAAAAAAGAGAAAATTAAAAGGAAAAGAGAGAAATCAAGAGGAAATTCCATTGGAAAAAGTAAAAATAAGAGGAGAAGCTAGCCACTTCAAGTCTGAAAAATGTCATAGAAGATGAAATGTGCTGAACTAAAGAAGGTGAAGTCATGAATCACCTCCTTCACTTGCTGATTTCTCAATTTTGCATCCTTTTCACCCTTTCATTTTTTACAACCTACACCCATAAGCCACATTACAACCTAGTCATAAGACCTTATGATCCTAAGTTGAATGAGCTATTATGTGGAGATGAGGAGTTGTCCAATCTTTAGTGAGGAATATCCAATGATGTTACAATTTAGTAGCCTTGCCTATGCTCATGCTTACAGACCCATTTGGGGGCTATAACTGCTCTTGAGCTTGTGAGAAAATTAGAACCCTCAAAGTTCTTTGTGAGACACTGCCCTGGTAAGCATTGGGTCTGCTATTGAATGTATTGGGCATTGCCAAAAAAACCTAATTTTGGAATTGATGATGAGCTTAGTACTGACATACATGTGTTGTTTCTCTTGTTGTAAGCTAATTTGAAATGATGTGCGTGCATGCAAAAGTTTTAATGATTAAATGTTTATGCATATGATGTGTTTAAATTCCTCACATATTGAGTCAAGGGTGAACGGATGCTCTGTGTATTGACAGCTAACTTGATAATGTTGCACTTTTATTAACTGCTTCATTGAGAAGTTTGTGGGTACCTTCACTGGAAACCCTCAGGAGACTTCACTCCTCCACTAAGGACCACCTAGGGGTTTAAAAGGCTTGATGCATAAGTTAAATGCATCCGTGCTCCCTACGAAAGTGGCATTTACATTCTTAGAGTAAATATTTAAATGTTGCTTTTCTCTGGAACTTGCAAAGATTAGTTTTGGGGTGTGTTATTCACTAAAAGGTACCACTTTTCACCTCTTAACCTAGCCTCTGCTACACGTTGAAGCTGACTAATAACTTTTGTTTAAGTGTGTTTTATAGTTAGTAATAAATTATGCAGTTTAACACAAAGTCCTTACTTTTGATGCCAAGAAGAGAGAGAATTCAAGCCAGGAATTACAACTGAGCCAGAGATTGATGGAACACCATGGTGACTATTTTGCATGTCATGATGGACCAAGAAAGTCTCGTAGATGAAAGAAGTATAGATGAGAGTGGAGGAAGCTGCAACAGAAGCATGTGCATAACAGTAGAGGAACGAATGACTTATCTCGCGCAGTTGAGGTGTTGCCTTGCGTTGTTCAATTCACTAGCAATGCTTCCTCATGCAACTAAGACATGCAGCACACTAGAGCTCTCAAAACAATCACGCCACTCAATGAAGGGGTTAATCACAAAGCAGCCACTCGCGCAGCAGTCATGAACTTCAGCTGCAATCAACACATAAAAGAACTTGTGAAGTAGTCACGCACTAAGCCTTTAGAAATACAACTCGCGAGGATCAAGCAATAGCAACCGTGCGCTACCTCGCGAGACCAATTTGTGTAAATAGTAGCAACAACCTCATGAAGTTCTCACATATCTCTGGAGGAGAGAGACGCCCAGAAGTTCTCTCGTGCAGCTCTCGCGCGCCTACTTCACATTTGAACCTAGCGGCGTCAGACTCACTGGTGAAGTGCTGCATCATACCGGCTGTCACTTACAATGGCTAAGGCAACCTAGTGAGGCTACATTTGAACCTAGCGAGGCTGGAAATGAACCTGGCGAGGTAAAAAATGTTGTATTTTGAACTTGGCAAGGCTAGAAATGAACCTGGCGAGAACCTAGTGAGATCCTGGCGAGAACCTTGCGAGGTGCATGCCTGAAGCATTTCAGCCTAGCGAGAACCTGGCGAGGCTGTTTTAAGCCTAGCGAGAACCTAGCGAGGTGCATGCCTGAAGCTATCATCTACGCGAGGCACGAATTTCAGTAGCCTATTTCAGCACCCAAGGATATTTTTGGTATTTCACACCTTCTAGGGCATGCATCCCAATGTTCCACACTTTCCAAAGCATCCAAGGGCCACAGATGGGCCATGAAATCAACTCCACACATCCTATTTTCTGATTGGCTATTGCATATAGTTGCTGCTATGTATTGTATATATATAGAGCTATATTTTGCCTTGTACAATAGCCAGGGTAGCTCGCTCAAATTAGGTTTTCTTTTAGGGTTAGGATTTTATTTTCTCCTTTCTTTTTCCTTGTTCTCCTTGCCCTAGCACAACAACAATGCTAGGCAAGGTTCTATATAATAGCTAGGTTTTATTTCATGTAATGCAATGGGTTTTGTTTAAGCATGTAGTGTAGTTTTGGGGTTAGCACATGCTACTACCTTGAGGGCCATCATTGTAAGTTCCCTTTTTAATCAATGAAGTGCCATGTTTAAAGCTCCATTAAATTTGTATTTTACCTATGTTTTTCACATAGATCTTTATAGATTTGATGCTCCCATGGTTGCCTGAGTATGTAGCCTTGCAACTATGGTGGCATTGCAACTATGGTGGCAGCAGTAATTTTCCTATTCTATCTCATCATTTGTGTGGAAGGTAGCCTTTAAGATAGTCTGTGACCATTTGAGTGGATAGACTATAACCTTAAGGAAGGTCATCCTCACAGATCTGAGATGGATTCTTATCCTCTGCACTTAGTCTTATAGCCTTGTGAGAGATTGTACAGAGCCAAACTCTCCTCCGTTTTGCAACACCATTATCAGAGGTTAGATTTGAGTTTTGTAGTGATTGCAGACTTGTGAGCTGGGTCATTGCAGGCTTTTTATAGCAATGAAATGCTTAGCTTAAGTCCCCATTCAGTCTGGGATTCCTTGTGGTTTCCACTTGATTTCCTAGATTTATTTGCTCCTATGAATGAATGAGCTTGTAGCCTTGCAAACACAGTGTCTGTAATGGTTTTCATGTGTTGATATAATTCATTGAATGGAGGAAATCTATTGGATAGTCTGTGGCCATTTAAGTGGATAAATTATAGCCTTAAGATCAATATATTCTTTTGGGTTGAGTCAGATTTCTAAGTTAATCAATGAGATTTGGCCATCTCTATTGGATAGTCTGTGACCATTTGAGTGGACAGATTATAGCCTTAAGAGCAGTCTAAATGACATGGGTTGATTTAAATTCTTATACCTTGCACTTGTTCTTATAGCCAAGTGAAGGACTACTGCACTTCCATTTCTAGATCTAAGTTGCATAACTGATTTAACCTTAGTTGTCTACCTCTACATCATTTTACTTTATTTTCTCACACTACATCCATCTTCTTTTCCCCTTCCTTTTAGCTATAGTTTTTACTTCTGTTTTTCTTAGTTTTAGGTTAGTTTCTGTGACACCTAAACTTCCTCTCTTTACCTTTAGGTTTAGAGTTGCCAAATCTGTAGCTAGATCTGGAGGTTACCATACGACCCTTGTGGTTTCAGATCAATACTCTCTGTGGGACAAACTCTTACTTCGTAAAACATGCTACAACAGACCCTGGATTCTTGCAGGTCTGTGGGTTTTGGTTTCATGCTTTTGTGTGTTCATTCCATCTTTTGATTTTGTTTTATTTTATTTTTTATGTGTGATTCATTCCACATCTGTTTTCAGACTAATAATAATAAGCACGCTATTGAAATTAGTCCAACATGAATGCATGAACGTGAATGCATGAACTTGAATGCTTGAAAGTGAATGGTTGAATGCTTGAACCTATGCTTGAACGTGAATGCTTGAACATGAAAGCTTGAACGTAAATGCTTGAACAAGAATTCTTGAATGTGAATGCTTGAACTAGAATGCTTGATCCTATACTTGAACATCAATGCTTGAATGGGAATGCCTGAATGTAAATGCTTGAACATAAATGCCTGAACATGAATGCCTGAACGTGAAGGCTTGAACATTAATGCCTGAATGTGAAAGCTTGGACATGAATGCTTGAACATGTATGCATGAACATGAATACTTAACCAGAATGCTAGCAGGTGAATGCTTGAATGTGAATGCTTCAACGTGAAAGAGTGAACATTAATGTTTGAACATGAATGCTTCACCTGAATGCATGAACCTGAATGCTTGAACATAAGTTCTTGAGCTTGAATGCTTAAACGGTAATGCATAAACTTGAATGCATGAACGTGAATGCTAGAACATGAAAGCTTGAACAAGAATGCTGGAACGTGAATGCATGAACACTAATGCACGAACCTGAATGCTTGAAAGTGAGTGCTTGAACATGAATGCCTGAACATGAATGCTTCAAGCTATGCTTGAAAATGAATGATTGGACGTGAATGCTTGAATGTAAATGTTTGAACATGAATGCTTGAACGTGAATGCTTGAACTTGAATGCTTGAACTTGAATGCTTAAACATGAATGCTTGAGCCTATGCTTGAATGTGAATGTTTGAACTTGAATAGTTTAAGATGAATGTATAAACGTGACTGCGTGAATGTGAATGCAAGAAGATGAATGCTTCAACGTGAATGCTTGAACTTGAATTCATGAACCTGAATGGTTGAACATGAATTATTGAACGTGAATGCTTGTACATGAATGCATGAACCTGATGCTTGAACGTGAATGCTTCAACTTGAATGCTTGAACATGAATGCTTAAACTTGTGCTTGAACATGAATGCTTCAACGGGAATGCCTGAACATGAATGCATGAACGTGACTGGATGAACGTAAATGCTTGAACGTAAATGCTTGCACTTGAATGCTTGAACCTAGGCTTGAACATTATGCAACCGTGGGATTTTTCGTCGATCCCGTCGTGACGATGCGCACTCACTAAAAGATATAGAGTCACCACCCAAAGCTTTTGGTCTCTCGAGAAACCTAAGTCAATTTTATAAGCACCAAAGTGCCAAAAATGTGACTTTGATTCACTGGTCTACAACAAAGGCTCTTGGGTAGGGGCTTCGGTTATTGATCGGGAAGGTGTTAGGCCCCCGATCAACCCGCTCTAAAGCGGTCTCTACTTATGGCAAAGATAAAATAAAAAATGGAAATAAAAGGAGCACTTCCTCTTGCCCGAAGGCACTATGATCCTATTTGTGCCCCTCCGTTCCAACTGTGATTTCAGCGGCGTAACGGCACAAATTCAAGGATAGAGTGAAAGCTAAGAACGTAGAGGAATAGAGGGGAGAGATGGAGCTCTCAGGCCATTGTAGCATGCATGTGGGCCTCCGCGTACATGCACTTGGTGAGCTTCCAATACTTTGGATGATGGAATAGGGGGTTCTAACCTCTAAACCTTTTTAGCTAAGGGGTAGGAGAGGAGGGCTAGGGGGTAGCTCTCACCTAAACTAAGAGAACTATGGTGGGATATAAGGCTCAAATGAAGTTTTGGAATTCTAGAATTTATATGAAGAAAAGGTGCACCAAAGGGGAAGAAAGATCTCTCTGAGGAATTTTTTCAAGCCTTTGTAAAGGGAGGGGTGCCTCTCTATTTATAGGAAAAGAGAGGGTTAGGGGGGTGCTTAGAGGCTAATTAGGGTTGGTAATTAGGTAATCCTAGCATCTATGGTTTCCTAGGGTTTCAAAGGTTTAGAAAAGTGGGCAATGGTCATCAATGGTAGCTGATAGGTTGACGCTTCAAATGATTAAAAGGTTGCAAATAGGGTAAGCATGGGTGCAACAGTCCTAAAAAAAACCCATCACACACTTTGAAATGGTCAACAAGTCAAACCCCAAAAGTGAAATTTGAGCCAAAAACCCACAATTACTGTAGCTAAGCCTAGCGCATGTATTTGATGTGCCAGGCAAAAATACAGTCCTAGAAGTTCAAAGCCCGCGGGAGGACCTACCTATACTTGGCGCAACTATTAGTTATGCCAAGCCATTTCTGGGGGGTAATAGCTTATGTCAAGTACACACATCTTTCTCGCAATGTTCCCGCGTGGTTCAAAATAGGCCTCGCGAGGTTCCAATGTTGCCCATTTTGGGGCCCAAACTTTGGATCGCCATAACTTTTGATGCGTAACGCGGATCGGGGCAATTCTTGGCTTGTTAGAAAGCTAGAAACCTCTACCCTTCAATGGTATATGATTAAATCTCAGTAGAGGTCCCTGCCAGCCCCAGTACTTCTCTCACTAACCATTTACCAGAAGGGGTTTCTAAAGGTTGGGCTTGGTTCCTAAAGGTTCGGGGAGGGTTTTAAAGGCTCCGGGGTGATTCCTAAGGGTTGGATAATACTATCAGAAGCTCAGAGGTGCACCTCTCTTGAAGTATGTCTCGATTGGGCCTTGGGCCAAATTTGGGTGTCTACAGATGCCCCTCTTTTGTATCCGATCACTAATGATCAAATACCAAAGACAAGAGACATCTGAAGAGGCCCAAGGCATCAATGACGGGTTCGTTGTATTCAGAATGAACCTCAAACATTTGATAGTAACATGGTGAGTAAACGAAAGCCCTGTATGTCCAGAAAAACATCTGTTTCTCAAGGTTATCAGTCCCCAAGCGCTTAGCGACATTGCTGGGCGTAACCAAGATGGTGCGAGTTGCGAAAGACCAATATGTTGTGAAAAATGTCCGCTTCTCAAGATGATTTAAGATATTTGATGTTCAAGTTTCATTCTGAATCCAATCGCTCCATAAGTGAGAGGGTGATCGACCCATACTTAAAGATAGGCGCAAAGTAAATACGCGAAGGTTCACACTTTATGCCCAATCATGTGAGGCATTGATTGCCCCATCTGACTGGCCACGGGTGCCACTGCATGAAGTAGGGTTTGAGCTCTTTGGGCAAACCCATCAGTCTCAAAATTAATATAGCACGACTACCCAAGCGGAGCGAATAGATGTCGCAACGATTTTTGGGAGTACATGCTGTTTTTTGTTATTATTTTATGTAGAATTTTTTATTATTTTATGCGAAGATTTTTGGTGATTTTATGTGGATTTTTACATGGGATTTTTTATGATTTTTATTGTTCAGGATTTTGAGCAAGCTCACCAATCCGAAACCATTTATTTTAGCACAGCCGTCCGAGTAGGTCAAATGGAGATCGATGCCTTGTTTTGGAGGCATGTGCTCCTCGGATAAGTCCAAGGAAGACTAGGCCACACACACCAGCCAAGCAAAAAGAGGGGGGCAGGAGAAGCCTGGCCAAAAAATAGCTTGGCGCATCTATTAGTTGTGCCAGGAAAAAAGGGGGCAAAAATGGCTTGGTGCTTGTATTAGTTACGCCAAGCAAACCTGGGAGGTTTTAAACACCCGAGCCTGAGCAAAAGGGGTCTTTTCTGCTTTTTTTGAAAACTTCTCTCCCTCCTTCTCTAAACTAAAACAGGACTCCTTCCTATGGTTCCCTCGGATCGATCCTAAGCATGCTTCATTGCCGATGTTTGCTCGCGCCGATTAAACACTCGCTCTACGCCGGATCAAGGACCTAATTTCTTTTGAAAGTAATCACTTCAAACCCATTTTTATTTGATTTTTCTTGAAATCCTTTGCAATGTGGTTATGGTTCTTGTTTTTCTAGATGATAAGTGACTGATATTTCTTGCAAGAGTGATTATCCATGATTGGTTTGATCTTATTCCGTGCAAATGATGCCCTATTTTTCTTCTCTTTTTTTTTTCTTGAGTTATTATATGTTTTTTGTTCTTTTGATTAGGGTATTCCTTCCCTTTTTTCGTTTCTCTTTTTTTGATTTTTGGAATGCATAAATGCTCACACATGTAATTTTTTTATTTGATTTTGACTTTTTGATGATGATGTTTTTTGGATTTTTGGTTGCATAAATGCACATATATATATATATATATATATATTTTTTTTTTTAATTAATTTTTTTGTTTTTTTTTTTTCTGATTGCATGTATATGTATTTTTGTTCATTTTTTTTTTTTTGGATTTTTTTGATTGCATAAATGCTCCTATATTTAATATTTTTTATTGGATTTGTTGTTTTTGGAATTTTTTTTATGGTACAAATGCATATGTATTACTATTCTCTTTTTTTGGATTTTTTGATGGCACAAATGCATATGTATATATTATTATTAGTTTTTGGATTCACTTTTTTAGTTTTTTTGATGGCACAAATGCATATGTATGTATTATTATTATTTTTTGGATTGCTTTTTTGGATTTTTTGATGGCACAAATGCATGTGTGGATTATTATTGCTTTTTTTTTTTTTTTATGGCACAAATGCAGATGTGCAGATTTTTATTTTTATGTTGATTTTTTTGATGGCACAAATGCATGTGTGGATTTTTGTTTTTGTGTTGATTTTTTTTTATGGCACAAATTGTTATTCACTGAAAAGTACCACTTTTCACCTCTTAACCTAGCCTTTACTACACGTTAGAGCTAACTAATAACCCTTTGTTTAGCTTATTTTGTAGTTAGTAATAATTGTGCAGCTTAGTACAAAGTCCATGCTTTTGATGCAAAAAGAGAGAGAATTCAAGCCAAGGAGGACTGCTAGGCCAAAGACTGATAAAACACCATGGTGACTATTTTGCATGCCAAGGTGGACCCAAGAAGTCCTGCATATGAGAGAAGAATGGAAGTGAATGGAGAAAGGTGTCACAGCAACATCTTCATGGCAGTAGAGGAGCAGAAGTGTTTCCTCATGCAGTCAGAGGTGATGCCTCACATTGTCTAAATCTGCAAACAAAGCTTCCTCGCGCAGCTGATATAGCACAAAGTAAGCTCGCGAAGAACTCGATCAACTCAGTGAAGGATTAATCTCAAAGAGCTGCTTCATGTAGTAGTCGCGTGCCTCAATTGTGCTAATCATTCCAAGACCTCGCGCAACACTCGCGCACTCAAGCCTTTAGAAATCCAGCTCGCGAAGCACTCGCAGGGATCAAATCTCACATAGTCGCGCACGCAATCTCTCGAGACCAATTTGCATTAAAGAACTCAAGTAGGCTTGTGAAGTTCTCACGTAGCTCAAGAGGAGAGAGAGCACCAGAAATTCTCTCACGCAGGTCTCGCACTCGTAAAAGCTAAAACTATACCTGGCGAGTTGTGCTATGCACTACACATGGAGCCGAGCGAGATCAAAGCTATACTTTGTGAGACCGTCGCGACAGGAAGTACCTAAAGCTCTACTATTCGAGTAAAGTCAAAGCGTAAAAGTTTTACCTTACGAGAACATTGTAGGGCAGAGTAGTTACGCGACAATTTAAATTTTGCTACGTGAGAAAGGAGCTTTTCAAGCAAAATTTTACCTCGCGAGCACTCTGTAGCTGTGCTAATGAATTAAAGTATCAAAGCCAGCCCTGCAAAGCTCGGGCTCTCCACTTCTCATTCTATACTGAGGCACTTTTTTGGGGATATCCCTAGGTTTAGGGCACATATCCCAAGGCATTCAATGGTTGTAACCAAGCCACATCTGCTAGAAAATTAGGGTTTAATCTTCTTTTGGCCAAGGCATCAGTGATTGAGTATATAAGCTATATTTTTAACTTAGAAAAGGATCTCTCCTTAAACCTCAGTCAGCTTTGAGCTCGAGCATATTAGCGTTATGGTTTAAACACCTTCTTTTTCCATTTTTAATCTTCCTTAGTCCAGCACTTGTTGGCTATGACTTCTGTAAGCAATTGGGCTTACTTTTATTCAGTTTTTGTAATGGGTCTTGTGAACATTGGGATTTGTTGAGAGCTTTATGCACAAGGCTGCTACCTTGAGCACATCTCATTGTAAGTATTGGTTTAATCAATGAATGTCTATTTTAATGCTTATTCAATTTGTTATGTTACTATTTGTCCATAGTTTTGTTCAATCTATGCCATACATTTTGGACATGAGTTGATTTGAAACCCCCATGGAAGCTTGAGCTTGTAGCCCTGTAACCATGGTGGCAGCAACAATTTTCATGTTCCATCTCAGTCCCCTATGGTGTGGATAACCTCTGTGGATAGCCTGTGACCATTTAAGGGGACAAACTATAGCCCTAGGGTGATTTCAAGCCACAGATCTGAGAGGGATTCTTTTCCTCTAAACTTGAGCTTGTATCCTTCTCAGAGGTTATTGCAGGAACAAGCTCCCCTCTATTTTTCTTGACCAACATCAGATGTTAGATCTGATTACTTTGTAGAGATTGCAGACTTGTAGTTGAGTCATTGCAAGCCTGTTGTAGCAATGACTAGCTGCATTTAAAGTCTCCAAATAACCTTTGAATAACTATGGTTTCCACTAGTTTTTCAAGAGCAATTTGCCCCCATGGATGTCTGTGCTTGTAGCCTGGCATATATGGTTTCTGCAATGATTTTAATATTCTTATTTGAGCCATTGGGTGGAGGACATCTATTGGATAATCTGTGACCATTTAAGTGGACAAGTTATAGCCTTAAGATCAATCCATTCCCTTGGACCGGATTGGTTTTCTGATTTAATTCATGTGGTTTGATCCTCTCTATTGGATGGCTTGTGACCATTGAAGTGGACAGGTTATAGACTTAAGAGACCAGGTCAAACCATAAGAGTTGAGTTAGATACCTCCTCCTTGCAGATGTGCTTGTAGCAATCTGAGGGATTGCTACAGAAACTACCCTAAATCTGAGTTACATAACTGAAATAGCCTTAGCTTAATTGCCTAGTTCCCATCATTTTTATCTTTATTTTACCACACACCATCACCACCTTCCTCATAACCCTTTCTTTAGGATAGGACTGCACTTTATTTCTCTTCTTTTAGTGATAATTTAGTGTAGTTGTGACACCCAACTCCCTTTTTCAAGGATTGCCAGATCTGTAGTCAGATCTGGAGGCCTACTAATATATAACCCCAAGAGAGAGATTCCAAGAGATGTTAAAACAATGCCCCCACCATCAAATTTCAAAGTGGCAACTGGTGTAAGTCTTTTACCAAGGAATTAACCCCAAGAGTAGTGATATGGTGGATGCCTCATGTGGTGATAGTTACCTCCATAAGACAACTGATGAGGCTTGGGAGTTGTTTGACATCATAGGGGAAAATTCCTTCCAGTAGGAGTCACTGTCTCGCAATGACAACTAGACCCCAGCTAAATTGGTTAAAGAGTGCACCGCTAGAGGTGGAATGTATGAAGTTAAGGTGTAAAGTGATTTGAAAAGGAAGGTGGACAATCTGAGTTTAAAGTTTGACAAATTGATGAATGTGATGCAGCCTAGGATTGTTGCACAGGTGGAAGAGGCATGCCTAATATGCCAATCTCCCACACATTTACTTCAAGATTGCCCATCAGCCAATCAATTCTCTAATTTAGTTATGGAGTATGCCAATCCTGCCCAAGCATATGGGAAGCAACCTGCTGGGCACACATGGAGAAACCACCCAAATTTGAGGTGGAGACAAGATACATACCCTCAGCCCCTACAGCAGTTGGAAGCTCCATACAGACCTCAACACTAGTTTAACCAAGGATACCCCACCAAGAAAGAATTTACAGTTGCCTACCCCATAGCCCAATCAGTTGGTCTTGCCCCCATAGCAGCCCAGATCCTCTTCCTTTGAAGAGCAAATGCTGGCATCTATGTAGAATTTGGGGAACTTGGTCCAACATGAAAACTCTCATGGGCAAAGCATTAAAAAAATAAAGGACCAGCTTCGTCAAATCTGTAATGCTTTGAACGAAAGAGAGGAGGACAAGTTGCCTAATCAGTCCTTGGCCAACCCTAAAGGGTAGTATATGATTAGAGAAGCATCCTCTACCCATGAGCAGGCTAATGTAATCACTACCCTAAGGAGTGGCAGGGTGGTTGATAATTTGGTGGGCAGAGCAGGTGAGGAGATCTTAGAGAGTGAAAATAAAAGAAATGTGGTTGTTGAAGCACCAAGAAATGGAACCCCTATTGTGGATCAGCAAGGGCAAAATAAAGGAGCTCATATTGAGCCCCTACAGTAAATAATAAATAAAGAAAAAAGATAAAAACAAAAATTTGACCATGATGTGGTTAGGCATGCAGTTGTGGCACCAGCAGTCCTACTGCTACCATTTCCTCATGCATTAGCTGACCCATCTCCTTTTGATAAGGGGAATGCTCAGATGGAGGAAATGATGGAGACCTTCAAGCAGGTCAAGATCAATTTACCCTTGGTTGATGCCATAAAATATGTCCCTGCCTATGCCAAATTCTTAAAGGACCTCTGCACACAAAAGAAAAAAGCAAGGGTGCAGCTGTCGAAAAAGATTTTTGCTGTTGAATATGTTGAATTAGTTCTATTCATTGGCACACCTGAGAAATTATAGGACCTAGGGGTACCTACTATCCCCTGTATAATTGAAAACCACACCATTGGAAGAGCCCTCTTAGACTTAGGGGCCAGTGTGAACCTACTCCCATATTCTGTGTATGAGAAACTAGGTTTGGGGGAGCTAAAAGCCACATCAGTTGTGCTCCAACTGGCTGATAGGTTTGAGAGGAGGCCTGTGGGTGTGGTGGAGGATGTGTTGGTGGGGGTGGACAAGTCCTGCTATCCTGCTGATTTCCTTATGTTAGACATGGACCCTTACAAAAGTAAAGCCCCAATTCCTGTCATCCTTGGAAGGCCATTCTTGGTCACTGCAAATGCTTGCATACAATATAGATTAGGGGTGATGGAGGTGACCTTTGGAAACATGAAGGACCAATTAAATGTGTACAATGCTGCTAGGCAACCTCAAATGGACATTGAGAACTGTTGTGCAATAGATGTACTAAATGGCCTTGTGGAAGAAGAATTATCCAATCTGCTAGATTGGGATGATGTTGTTGATGACCTGGAAAATATTTGGAGTATGGTTGAGAGGGAGGCTCAAGTTCTCATGATAAAAGATAACACAAAAATAGAGTCTTCTATGGGCCCAGTGGAGCATTCCAGATGGAAACCTATATTGCTACCCCTTCCTCAAACCACCAAGGCCCCTTGCTGCCTTCAATTGAAAGTCCCCCTGAGTTGGAGCTTAAACCGCTCCCAAACACATTAAAATATGCTTTCTTGGGGCAGAACAACAAACTTCCAGTGATTATCTCCTCCTCTCTCACAAGTGAGCAGGAGGAAGAATTATTGAGTGTTCTCAAGAAGCATAAAAAAGCAATGGGGTGGACAATAGCTGATCTTGGAGGCATTGATGCCTCAGTTTGCATGTACAAAATTCACCTGGATGAGGGTGCAAAACCTTCTAGGGAGATGCAGAGGAAGCTTAATCCTCACATGCAAGAGGTGGTCTTGAAAGAGATAGTGAAACTGTTGGATGCAGGGGTGGTAAGCAGTGAAAAATATCATTTTTCACCTCCTAACCTGACCTTTGGTGGACCCTTGAGCTAACTAATAAGGTGTTTTAAGTATGTTTTATAGATAAGAAATAAATTACAGCTTAGTGCAGATATTCAATTAAAAAAACCCAAGAAGCACTGTGCTACCCAATTGGAAAGGCCTGAGACCATGTTCAGCTGCAAGGAATAAAGATTGAACCTACTAAGGGGTTGCTGAATGTTGAACAAAGGAAGAAACAACACACCCAAGATGTGTGCCAGCTGTGAAAGCACTGAAAATAAGCAGTCGCGAGGTTCCATGAAGCTATCGAGAGCTCCCCAGCACCTGTCGGGAAGTTTTGAGAACGAGGATTGAAGCTATCGAGAGGTACTAAGGGAAGAGAAAGATCTAGAGAGGTTTAAGCATCCACAAGAGGTTAGAGATGCAACTGTGGATCCTGTCGAGAGGATACTTCAAGGTACAGAAGATGTCGAGAGGTTCCAGATACTTATCGCGAGGTTCAACTGAACCTGTCAAGCAGTGCAAGATAACCTATTGACAACTTACCTGAAGCTATGTTTCTTCTCGCGAGGATTAAGCCAACCTGTTGAGCACATCACTGGAGAATGTATAACAAGTCAACAGGATTACCTATAACTTGTTGAAAGGACGAGTGAGGAACTAGACAGAACGAGGAACTAAGCCTTCAATCCTATCGACAAGTTCACATCAACCTCTCGAGATATTCTCTCGAGCTGTCGACAAGATCTTCATCAACCTGTCGAGGAATCTTCAATCCTATCGAGAGCTACTCTAGTCCTCTCGACTAGCTACTTCAATCATGTCGAGAACTCTGCGAAGCTGTCGAAAGCCAATGTAACTTGTCGATGTGAACCTAAAGATAACCCGAACCTATTGAGAGGTTCCCTGAACCTTTCGACACTCATTTTGGCAACCTCTCAATGCGCTTCTTTAGCAACTGCCACTTCTAGAATTTTATGCAGGAGTTTCAAAGCACTTCAACAACCCCTGAGGGTATTTTTAACACATAGTTGGGCACACATGGAAACCTGTTGCATTATTTTACTTGCTGTGAAAGTGTGCTTATGTTATTGTATGGTGGAAATCAATTGAAAACAAAGTAATATAAAAGAATGAATTCAGCACAACCAAAGTAATCCAAGACCTGTAAGATTCAGGGTCTATTGTAGCAAGTTTTGATAAGTAAGAGTTTGTCCCACGGGGAGTATTGATCTGAACCATAAGGGCATATAGTAATATCCAGATCTGGCTATAAATCTGGCAATCCTAAAGGAATGGTGTTTAGGTGTCACTAAGCTATATTAAAAACATAAATGCCGAAATAAAATTACAGCTAAAGAGAGGGGTGAAGAAGGATGATGACATGTGTGATAAAATAAAGATAAAATATGGAGAAGTAAATAGCTAGGGAGAAATCAGTAATGTAACTCAGATTTAGTCTGTCTCTGTAGTGCTCCTTGCTGAGACGCTATTAATAGCCTCAATAAGGTATAAGCTTCTAGTTTAACCCATGCCTTTTGGGGTGCTCTTAGGGCTATACTATGTCCACTATAATGGTCACAGGGTATTCGATAGAGTCTGCCAAATCCCTTTAGTTAAACCAAAAATTTGCTAGTCTAATCTAGAAGAGTGGATTGATCATTTTCCCAATCACTAGACCAGCTCTAGCCATGAATACTATTGCAGCACTATGTAATGTCAGTGCTACAAGCTCCCCAGATCTATGCACAGACCTGGCTGACATCCATAGGTATTCCAACCCATAAGATCCTAAGTGCTTTGCTAAGGCTTACTGCTCACTAGTGCCCGCAAAAAGGACCATGCAACAGATTGAATAAGGCCATTAGCTCAGCTGGTCATTACTATAAACAGCCTACAATGACTCAGCCTCAAGCTGCAATTACTATAAGAGATCAGATCTAACATCTGATATCGATTAGGTAGAACAGAGGGGAGCCAGTTATTGCACAAACCTCCTCACAAGGCTCTAGAAGCTCATGTGCAGGGGAGAAGAATCCTTCTCAAACATGTGAATGGACACAACCTTAGGGCTATACTCTGTCCACTCGAATGGTCACAGGGTATCCCATTGGTCTGTCCATCCCACAGAGGCCTGAGAAAGAACATGAAAATTGCTACAACCACCATGGTGTGCAGGCCTCTGAGCTCTCTGGATCTCACTGCAGATCAAGCATTGCTTTTCATGTGTCTATCAAATCAAGGAAAATCAGATGGCAAACAATAGATCTACTAGAAACTGAATGGGCTACTCCCAAATACATGGATCCTATAGACATCTAAAAAGCCATAAGATCTATAGATTTGATTAAGTATTAAAACAGCAGTTCATTAAAAAAAATTAAAACTTACAATGAACTGTCTCCTGGATGTAGCCTATACACAACTGCTCATCCAAAATCCTAATGTTTACAAAACCTATTACAAAACAAAAATAAAACTAGCTATTAAATGGAACTTAGCCCAGCATTACTGATGTGCTAAGGAATAAGAAAATGAAAAAAGAAAAAAGAAAAGGAACCTAAACCCTAAATGAGCACAGGAAACCCTGGCTCCAATCTCAGGCTATTCCTAGATTTAAACCCTAAGTGAACCAGGCTAATCCAAGCTCGAAAGCCTAGATGAACAAAGGTTATCCCTGGTTCGTTTACAAATGTAGATAACAGTCCTTTATATAAGCAACCCTTGAAACCCTAACATGAATTAGCCAATCAGATTTGAGAAGGTTTGGAGTTGATTTTGTAGCCCATGGGTGGCCCTTGGATTCTTTGGGAAGTGTGGGACGTTGGAATGCGTGCCCTAGAAGGTGTGAACTACCCAAAATATCCTTGGGTGCTGAAATAGGCTACTGGAATTCGTGTTTCGCGTAGATGATAGCTTCAGGAATGCATCTCGCATAAATGTCACTGAGTTCTCGCTTAGTTAAAGCTTCAAAAGTTTGATCTCGCTGAGCTGAATTACTTCAGAAGTTAAATCTTGCTGAGTTCTTGCTGAGTTGAAGCTTCAAAAATTAAATCTCGCTGAGTTGAAGCTTCAGAAATTAAATCTCGCTGAGTTGCAATATAGTAGGAGCTTAAATCTCGCTGAGTTGTAATACAGCAGGAGCTTAAATCTCACTGAGTTGAAAAATAGCATATTTCAGTAACTTAAATCTCGTTGGGCTGAAATACAACATTTTTCAGCACTGCACCTGTTCGACAGAATGCCTCAATAGCAGAACAACTCAAATGCCTATATTTTTCAGCTTTACACTACTCGCCTTCGAGTTCGTAGCCCGTGGGGGTTTAGTTGATGTACTCGAGAGGTGCACCATATCTGCTCGAGTGCGCAGAATAGCTGTTCGACAAAATGCTTTCTGCCTATATGCTGCTCCAATGTGCTAAATCTACAGGTTTTCAGCTCATGTTCTTCAATGCAACTTCTTTGTGGATTGAATGTACGTTGTAGTGCAGCTGCTATCATGTGTCTGAAATATATATAACAACCCAATTGGATGGTGTAGCAGCACATAATGTTCATTTTGAAAGTGCCCAAGTGCTGTTGGCTTCAAGTATAGGCTGCAGCCATGGCAGCAATGTTGCTCCAGCTATGTGGCTTTAAATCCTCATTATTGCAGCTTTGGACTTCAGTTAGTGCAGCAGCAAGAGTGTGCACAACATTGGTGTGCAGCTTTACTGGATATTGCCACAGCTTTGCAGCTCAAGAGGATGAAGGCTTTAGCATGGGCAGCCCACTAGGATCCACATTGCACAGCTCCAACAATAGCTCTCAAGGGTCAAAAATATATGGACCTTCAGAACAGCTCGCGAGGTTGGGCACTCTAAGGACTTCAACCAGCTTGGGCTGTTCCAAGGTGGAGTTAAGAGTGCAAGCTCGCGAGAATAGAAAATATAGGGCTTTAGAATTCCTAGCTCGCGAGGATCCATTACATGCACTCAAGCTCGCTAGGATAATGACTCCCATAGATTTTAGGTTGCTCGCAGGGCTCTCTTAGGTCGCGTAGATCAAATTGTTACACTACATCTTCAATTTCCAACAGCTCACGAAGAATATTTTTAGCAACACTCCTCGCTACTTTGGTTTCACCTCATACCCTAAACAGGCCTTCTAGGGCCCCGAAGCATGATAAAATTGTCCCAATGGTGTGAACCATCATGGTGCGTACTCAATAAATTTTTCAGCTCCACAACCTAGCATAAAAATCCTCCTTCTTAGCTTGAAATAGCATGGATTGCATCATTAAGCTCTTATTTCCTATTATCACAAAACTCACTAAAAAAATATTATTTTATGTGCCCAAAGGTCCATCAAAGGCTAGGTTAAGGGGTGAAAAGTGGTACTTTTCAGAGCTGAACAAAACCCTAACTACTTCACGTGTATTTGCCAATTCAGAGTCAATGGGAGAGAGCTTCTAGAAGAGAAATCGGCCACATCAGCAGCCCAAAATGACATAATTATTCCCTTACGCTCTGATTGACTGAAATGAATCTGAGGACAGAGGAGGAGAGTATTAAAGCTTGAAGAAAATATAGAACAACCATCCAAAATTTGAGAGAATCAGAACTTAGCGCGAGATCCATATTTTACCCTCAAAATTCTCTCTCCTTCTGTCTCCTTCTCCCATTCTCTCTTTAGCCAATCATGAGTGGCTAAACTCTTCTCACTGGTTAGGGTGAGGTCTAGAGCTATAAATTAAGAGTTTCAAAGGCTTGTAAAGGATTGTATGTTGCACAGATTGCAGATCTGAGCACAATAGGATTGTAAGTTTTATGATTACAATGCAATTATGGATTTTAATGGTGATTCTGATCTACATTTAACTTTTTTGTATTTGATTTCCCTGAATCAGATACTTCTGGGGATGTCAACCAGAAATGGGGAGCTGGTAGCCTGGCATTTACAGCATCTTGAATAGCTTTCCTGTTCTAATCAAGATCCTTGGAGTGGAACAATCTCTGGGATGGTCTATGACCATTAAAGTGGATAGATCATAGCCTTAGGATTGCTTCAGCTCTCTGGTCAAGATTAGATTCTTATACCTTCCTTCTGTCAGAAATGGGGAGCTTGTAGCCAGATGGAGGATTGTAGCAAATCTATCCTATGCATTGCCTTTGATTCCTTTGATTTTCAGTAAAAGATCAAGACCCCTGGCTATTGTTCTCACCCTTTTGAATATTCATCTCTTTTATATCTCCCCTTATCTCTATGTTTGATTAGATCGGGATCAATAACATCTCTCTTTTGTAATTTATAATTAAAGTGACAAAACCATAAAGCCTCTCCTCTTTCCTGCTTTAGTTTAGTTTAAACTAGGATAGAGTGTCAGATGTACCATAGATCTGGAAATTTACCAACCTTTAGAACACATTTTCCTGTGGACATACCCTTACTTACCTTTTAAAACTTACTACAACAGCCCTGATTCTTGTAGGACTGGCTGCTTGCCTTGATTCAACATTGCTGTAATTTGTGCAGTTAATCTACTATTTTAATCATATAATGATCGCAAGGCAAGCAGAACAACAAGTTTTTGGCGCCGCTTTTGGGAATTTGTATTTTAAAAAGTGGTAGATCTAAGTTTTCTTATTTTTAGATTGAGAGTTTTTCATTGAATGTTACGTGTTTGATTAATTGCTGCTTTAGTTTTTATTGTAGTTTTTCTCTGTTTCAGATTTGGATCTGTGGAGCTAAGAGGAGCACTGTATCACTTGGAAGAACAAGCATTGCTTAAGTTTACATCTCTTAACTCTTTTTACATTCCTAGATCTGGGGTTGAGTAAATCTGCAACATTAGCTATGTATTTTGTACTGTGATTTTTTGCTTTGTATTTGGTTTCTATGGTGTGTATGCTTGGGAGGAGATCTCTTAATCCTGAGATTTCTCCCTTAGATCTTGAAGTTGAAAGACTTCTTAGACCAAAGCAAACTATACACACACCTTTTATTGATTCTGAAATTTCTGCAATGGGTGAGCAACCAAGGACTTTAAAGGAATTCAATGCACTAGGGGTTTACAATTCCCCCTTCTGCATTCAATTCCCTGCTGTCCAAGGGAACTATGAGATCAAGTCTTTTATCATACATATGCTACCCTCATACCATGGCCTGAGCAAAGAAGACTCGTATAAGCATATTAATGAATATTTGGGACTATGTACTACATTTAATATTATAGGTTTGAGGGAGGAAGCAACCAGATTGAGACTCTTTCCTTTTTCACTAAAGGATAGAGCCAAAACTATGCTGTTAATGCTCCCAACCAACAGTATTCAGTCTGAAATGACCTTCAATGTCAGTTTTTGGCCAAGTTCTTTCCCATGCCCAATACAAGTCAGTTGAGGAAGAACATTATCTCATTTGCTCAAGCCCCAACTAAATATTTTCACCAAGCCTGGGAGAGATTTAAAGAACTCCTAAAGCAATGTCCCCATCATCAGATTCCTGAATTGATCCTAGAAGCAGGGATATGGTTGATGCTAGAAGCAGGGATATGGTTGATGCTTCTTATGGTGGTACATACCTCCATAAGACTGTAGATGAGGCTAAGGAGTTGTTTGATATCATCAGTAAAAACTCCATGCAAAGGGAGACCCCTAGATTGGTGAGAGAAAATACTACCAGAGGGAAGATGTATGAGGTGAGTGGATATAATGATTTGGAGAGAAAAGTGGACAACCTGGCCTTAAAATTTGATAAGCTCATGGGAGTAATGCAGTCTCCAATGGCTACTAAAGTGGAGGAGGCATGTGTCATATGCTAGTCTCCCACTCACTCCATTGAGGAATGTCCTTCAGCTACCCAATTTCCAAATTTTGGGATGGAGCATGTGAATGCTACTCAGTCCTATGGACAATAGCTTACTGCTGGCTATCATTGGATAAACCACCCCAACTTGAGGTGGAGACAAGGTAATTTTCAAAACCAGCAGCATCAGCTGCTACAGTCCATGCCCTATAGGAATGCCCAACCATACCAGCAAAATTATTTTCCAAGGCCCCAGTACCAATAGCCTATGGCTCAGCCAATAGTGCAGCCTGTGCTTCAAAGTGCACCAGCCCCAACACCCTCTAGGTCTCTCACATTTAAGGAGCAAGTTCAAGCTTCACTACAAAATTTGGGTCCTTTATCTCAAACTATTAACTCCCACAGTCAAAGCATCAAGAAGATAGAGGACCACCATGGTCAACTATCTAATTCTTTGGCAAGGAGAGAAGAGGGGAGACTGCCCAGTCAGCCCATGAACAATCCAAAGGGGCAATATATGGTTGGTGAGACCTCTTCTCATGTAGAAGTCAAATCTATCACCACCTTGAGGAGTGGGAAGCTAGTGGATAACCAAGTTGGTAATGAGCCTGATGAGAAAAGTACAGAGAATGAAGATACAACCCATGAGAATTTGCAGCAAGAGCAGCATTTGAAAAATAAGGGGGGTGATGTGCCCCAATAAAAAATTAAAAATAAAAATAAAGAAAAAACTGATGAACTTGCTAAGGCTGTAAATGGGAAGACAGTTCCCCATTTGCCATTTCCCAATACATTGAAAGCAGCTTCTCTTTTTGACAAGGGGAATGCTAAGGTTGAGGAGATGATGGAAACTTTCAAACAAGAAAAGATCAACTTGCCTTTACTTGATTCCATCAAGCAAGTTCCAGCCTATGTAAAATTTTAGAAAGAATTGTGCACCCATAAAAGACAATCTAGGATACACTTATCCAAGAAGGTCTTTTATGCTGAGAAAGTGATCCAAGTGATGTCTATTGCAACTCCAACCAAGCTTCAAGACCCTGGAGTTCCCACATTCCCCTGCATTATTGGGGATCATAACATTGAGAAGGCCTCATTAGATCTGGGAGCTAGTGTGAATTTGCTTCCATACTTAGTATATGAGAAGCTGAGCTTAGGAGAATTGAAGCCCACACATGTGGTGCTACAACTAGTAGACAGATCTGAAAGAAAGCTTGTGGGAATGATAGAGGATGTTTTAGTTGGAGTTGATAAATTCATTTACCCAACAAAGTTTCTGGTGCTTGACATGGAGCCAAGCAACTGGACCACCTCAATTCCTGTGATTTTGGACAGATCCTTCTTGGCCACTACCAATGTTTATATTCAGTGTAGATCAGGAGAAATGGAGGTGTCTTTTGGAAACATGAAGGTTAAATTGAATGTGTGTAATGCAGCCAATCAACCTCGCGTGGATAATGAGGATTATTTTTTCATTGATGTTTTTGATGAGCAGGTGAAAGAGGCTTTGCCTAAGCTGCTACACTGTAATTATCTTTGTGACGATGTTGGGAATGTTTTTGAAAATGTGGAGGAGCCTGTATTGACCATCCATTATCATGAACCTCTATGACGTAGCTGAGTTTCAACAAATGTATAGTATGTATAGTAACTTATGTCTTTGGGTATTTATTTTTGCTAATTTTTTTTTCCTTGTTTCAGTTCTCTTAGGCATTGTACATAAATTTTCCATGTGTGTTAGTACCTCAGGTAGGAAAATGAGACAAAGTTGTGAAGTGAATAGAGTTGGAGTGTCAAATCTGTTAGGGAATGAACTGGGAACTGAATACAAGCCTATTTCAACTAAAATACAACCTGTCGATAGGTTCTATGAACATGTCGACAGGTTCTAAGAGTTCTCAGTTTACATTTCGACAAGATCTAGAAGCTGTCGAGAGGTGTGAATTAATTCTCAATAGGTTTTGAAGCAGCAAAGTTGATTATCGTGAGGATCTGTGAAGGTTTCGACAAGATCTACTGGCTTTAGTTGAATTCTTGACAGGTTTAGAATACCTATCGAGAAGTCCATGTGTTGGATTTAAAGCACCTGTTGAGAGGTTCTGTGAACCTCTTGAAATGACTCTCTTTGCAACCATGGACCTGTCGACAAGATGGAATGAACTTATCGAAAAGCTGGCTTCTGTCTTCTTGAACTCATCGACAGGATTGTGTCGACCTCTTGCGAGGATCTGTCACTCTACACTTCTCGACAGGATGCATCATCCTGTCGATGACTTGCCCCAATGTTATCAAAGCTCATTCCCCATTTTTTTAACCTAGCGACAACTCTACTTGTGCCATTCGACATCTTCTCTCTGAGCTCTAAGGCTTCTCTTGCAATTTTTTCCCTTTTTCTTTTTCTCTCTCTACCTCACTGGTTGCTACTCAAAACAATTTGCCACTTCTCTAATTGCTTTAATTTCTTTAGGGCTATATTTTACACCTAGTCTGAGTTGATTTGGCACCATGAATAGTGTCATTTGAGAAACCCTAGTCTTCTATTGGTAAATTCTTCAACATCTCTTTGTGATTTCTAAGCTTGGCATTTCAATCTTTAGTTTGTCTGAGTCATTTGAGAACTCAAGAGGTCTCTGTGGTAATTGCTATTGAATTAATGCTATTTGATACTGTGTTGATTGAGTAATGGCTGGTCAAGAGGACACCTTGGCTAATCTTTTCAAAGTGCCTTCTAAATCTACCACCAAAGCCACTAGAAAGTCCAGTAGGCAAACTACAATGCCTAAGGAAACCCCACCTACAAAAAGGAAGCTTGTCATGGATGAAGCTGAGAAAACTGTCAAAACTAAGAAGGCCAAGAAATCTAAGAAGGCCCAAATCAGTGAAGACATGGTGGAGGAGACCCCTGAGACACAACCTAACCTTGTGCCTAGAATTTTTGAAGCTAAGCCTAACCCTCAATTAGAGCCTGAAGTCCCTTTCCTGAGATCCACACCCAATGAATTTATGGATGCATTAGATCTCATCCCAGAGACTGTTGTTGACACCCCCTATTTCTCTAAGGTAGAGGAGTGTCAGGGTACTTTGAATTATTTGGTGAAGGCAGGACTGACACCATGTTGAGCCCACTGAATGAAAAATCTTACCCATGGTTGGTTAAGTTGTGGTATCAGAATCTCAGGAAACAAACCAAGCCAGATTCACTTGAGCCCTGCCTTGCCATTCTAATTGATCATATGGAGTTGGTGGTGGACTATAGAGATATAGGGATAGTATTGGGAGTCCCTTCTATTTTTTATCTAGTTTATGACCTGGCTGCACCTGAGAATGCTCTTTCAAAGCAATGGCCCGACACCTCACTCAAGGCATTGTGGGGACTGGGGAGTCAATTAGGAGGAGAGATCTCCAGCCCAACATGCACTTCTTTGATGTAATTTTGAGGAAGAATATCTATGTAAGTGGGCACCAACAAGAGAGGAGAGTGCCAATAGTGGATGCCCTATATTTCTTCTCCAAAGGCCAGTTTTTTAATGTTGTAAAATTAATTTTTGATGCAATGGTGGATGTGACTGATAAATATAGGAAGGCTTAAGCCTTACTAAGGTTACCCTACAGCAGGCTCATTATTGCCCTGCTCAAGAGAAAAGAATTTATTTTCAAAGTAGATGATCCAGTGGTAAAGGTGACCTCCAAAGTTTTTGGGAAGAGGGCCTGGTTTGCCAGTATGACCCCCCTCATTGGCAAGAGCAAATAAAAGTCTAGTACAGATATTGAGGTAGATGCTCCTCATGCAGCCCCATTTGCTGCTATGAGCTCAGACCCTCACCCTACAACTGTCACTACCTCCATACCTCCACCTGAAACTTCTACAACAATCTCTATTGAGCTTGTGTTCACATCTGCTACTCCTCCATTTGTGCCTCCATTTATCCCAGTTGTACCCTTTGTCAGCTCTGAGAGGGCCAGCCTCACCACCATCCCTTCTATCACACCATCCATATCAGTTTACCTACCTTCCATTCCAGTCTCCATACCTTCCAACACCTCAGCATTCATCTCCACCATCACCATATCAATACCTCTATCAATCACATTTACCATTGACCCAATCCCTACCTTACCTTCACCCACCATTCCAGCTAGCCCATCCATATTAGCCACTCAACCTTTGAGCCTTGCACCAGCTTCACCAGCTGGTCCACCCACTTCTTCCCCTCCATCCATTCCTTTTCAATTTGACCCTACTTTTCCCATCTCCCCTCAACACACCCAAGACCAGTTGACCACTGAGGGTTTCTCATCCCTGATAAAATCCATTGTGGAGAATATTGGGCATGATTACACTCCCTTACCTGACTCTCCACAACCTACCCACTCATCCACCCCACCTGTTGACCATACCCACACTTCCTCTTTCCAACCTATTCCACCAATCTAACCCACAGCCCCTGTCCCACCTCACCCTTTACCCCAAATCTTTCAACTTTTACTTTCCCTTCAATCCCAAGTGATGGCCAACACCCAAACCCAATCATCAATTGAGGCCATACTCCAAGCCATGAACTCCACACTCCAAAACCAAGCCTCCATTCCTTCCACTGTGCTCGCCATCAATTCCACTTTACAAATTTTTACCCAACCATCCGAATAGCCTGATATCCCTTCACCCATCCACATCACCACTGCCCCACCTTCTCCACACCCTTTAATCTCAGCTGACCTTTTTTGAAAAATTTCTCTCCCTACCTTTACCAATAAATCCACCCAAACTGACCTTCCACCTGAGGTTGAATTATCCCAGCCCATCCCCTCTACTTCTACCCCACCCATGCCATCATCCATTCCCCCTCCATAGCTGGATGACCCTACTTTCCTTATTGATCAGCCCATCTTACCTACTTCTTCTAACCCCATGCCTCCTTACTGTACACTCCTTCGAGCCATGCAAGCCAATGCCTATATTAAGAGAGATGTACTTCAAGGCATGGCTGACCTGAGAACCACTATGAGGCAACCTCTGCTTGATCACATCAAATTCCTACAAGTGACTTACAAGCTGGAGAAGAAAGAGATAAAGA
Source organism: Chloranthus sessilifolius (assembly GCA_021018995.1). NCBI lineage: Eukaryota > Viridiplantae > Streptophyta > Magnoliopsida > Chloranthales > Chloranthaceae > Chloranthus > Chloranthus sessilifolius. The sequence continues at coordinate 121,008,843 of CM037584.1, read as the reverse complement.
AGGGTTGGTAGGAAATTATGGTGCAGTACAACCAGGAGAAGACTAGAGCTAAGGACCAGGAGGATGTGATAAAGGCCCTGCAGGCACAACTGAGGGTAACATAGGACAAAGTTCAGGAGTATGGGCTGACTATTACAGCCATGCAGAAGGACTTAACTACAAAGACTGACAAGGAGTTAGTTGAGGCTCTTTCCAAAGAATTAAACCCTGATGCACCTCCCTTGGAAACAACTCCACCAAAGGAGCCTAGCAAACTCAAGCCTGACATCAAATTTAAGGAGCCCCCTGTCAAGCCTAAGCCTCCCCCTCCAAAGAAAACCACATCCAGGACTAGAAAAACATCCACCACAAGGTCCTAGTCCACTACTGCTGCTAAGAGGGAAGGAAAGTGCAAAGGAATCAAAGACCCACCTGAGGTTATAGAGGAGTCAGATGATTAGAGTTGTATAGTTAGGATATTTGTAGAGCACTTTCCTTTACATTCTGCATATTTTGGTGTTCATACAGGAATTTTGCTTTAGTCTGTTTAGTGTGATTTTCTTGTCCTCACTTTTGTGTAATAATGTCCTTTGCTTAGCTGAACTATAGTTGTTTATTTTTCTTTCCTTGTTTCTCTGTATATGCTTTTTTCTCTTGCTGCACATTTCCCTATCTTCCAAACAGTGAGGACACTGCTCCTCATAGGTTTAGGTTTGGAGGTGTGGCAAGGTCTGCAAATGAGTAGTTAATGGTAGTGCAGCAAGGTCTTAACAGAAATTGAGGAAATAAAATAATTTCACATCTGATATTTTAAATAGAGGAATTTTAAAACTTTTTAAAACTGGAACATGTGAAAGTTCTAATATTTTCATGAAGCAAATATCAATAATTTTTCAAAAAATAGTGCTCAATGAACTTGAGAAGAGAGGAAATTGTGAGGATATACCCCAGAAGTCTAATGAAAGACCATACCCAGTGAGATTTGGGCCTGAAAATTTTTTTCTTTGAAGAGTTTTTGGCATTTTTTTTTGCTCTATGAACTGATTGAATCTGTCTCTGCACACTAGAAGTTAGGCAAATCCAAGTTGAAATAGCTTGACAGCACTCATGACATTTAGGACATGAAGTAAGGCCATCCCTTGGACAGTTTGAGCTTAAAATTTCCCACCTTTAAACTGCCCTTGATACACACTTTTTGAGCCTTGAAATTTCCAATTTTTCTTTGACAAAAATAAGAAAAGTTGAACCCAAAACCTCTTGACCTGTTTCAGTTCACCCTCAATCTGAGGAATCAAGAAATGGAAGGAGAAGTGAGGTTAAAGGATCAAGGATAGACAGTTGGTTAAAAGAGAAGAAAATACATTAAAAGGCAGTTGTGTATCAGAAGTACAGCTGTGGCATTCCTGCCAATGAAAAGAAAAATAGAAAAAAAAAAAGCATACAAAAAGAAAAGAAAAACAGAAAAAGCAAAACAAAAGAGCAATAAGCGAAGTCATTTCATTCGATATTTTGAAAAAGAAGATTAGAAACTGGCCACTTCAAATTTGAAAATTGAAGAAGTAGATGAAAACTGTGCTGAAATGAAAAAGGTGTACATGCCACCTCCTTACTATATTGATTTCTCAATTTTGAATCCCATTCCACCCTTTCATTCTTTATAAACTTCACCCATAAGCCACACTACAATCTAATAAAAAGCCTCACTGATCTGAAAATGGCTTGAGCTGTCATGTGGAGATGAGAATTTGTTTAATCTATGGTGAAAAGAGTTAGAAAATCTCATTAATCAGAGCAATGCCTATGCTCATGCTTGCAGTCCTATTTGAGGGCTGTAACTGCTCTTGAGCTATGAAAATTGATACACCCTTCTACTTTTATTAAGAGAAACAACCCTGGTGAGTTTTGGGTTTGAAATTATGATTTATGGGGGCATTATCAACACAAAATTCTGAATTTGAGGGTAAGCTTTGCATTAATTTTCATACAAAAATACTTTTAGTGGGCCGATTGATTGTGAAGGAATTATAGTAGAATTTTAGTTTTAAACTATCATGTTTTGACTCTAAAACTGAATGGATAAGGTGTGGAATGAATTTTATATTGCTTGAATTTTATTCTAACATGCTGCACTATGATTAACTGATTTCATTGGAGAAGTTTGTGGGTAACTTCACTGTAAACCCGTAGGAGACTTCACTCCTCCACTAGGGATCACCTAGGGGTTTAAAAGGCTTGATGCATATGCTAAATGCACCCGTGTTCCCTACGAAAGTGGCATTTAATTTTATAGGTTAGTTGTTTTTATTTTCTTCCTTTGCTCAGGGACTAGCAAAGCTTAGGTTTGGGTGTGTGTTAAGTAGCGGAAAATACCATTTTTCACCTCCTAAGCTGACCTTTGGTGGACCCTTGAGTTGACTAGTAAGGTTTATTGAGTATGTTTTGTAGATAAGCAATAAATTATAGCTTAGTGCAGATATTCAATTAAAAGAGCCCAAGAAGCATTGTGCTACCCAATTGGAAATGCCTAAGACCATGTCTAGCTGCAAGGAATAAAGATTGAACCTACTAAGGGATAGCTGAATGTTGAACAAAGGAAAAACAGCACACCACGATGTGTGCCAACAATGAAAGCACTGAAAATAAGCAGTCGCGAGGTTCCATGAAGCTATCAAGAGCTCCCCAGCTCCTGTCGGGAAGTTCTGAGAGTAAGGAATGAAGCTATCGAGAGGTACTGAGGGAACAGATGAAGATCTCGAGAGGTTCTAGCACCCACCGAGAGGTTGGAGATGCAACTGTGGATCCTGTCGAGAGGATACTTCAAGGTACAGAAGATGTTGAGAGGTTCCAGATATTTATCGCGAGGTTCAACTGAACTTGTCAAGTAGTGCAAGATAACCTATCGACAACTTACATGAAGCTACATTCCTTCTCGTGAGGATTGAGCCAACCATCGACAACTTACCTGAAGCTACGTTCCTTCTCGTGAGGATTGAGCCAACCTGTCGAGCACTTCATAGGAGAATGTATAACAAGTCGACAGGATTGTCTATAACCTATCGAGAGGATGAGTGAGGAACAGAACAAAACGAAGAAATAAGCCTTCATTCCTATCGACAGGTTCACATCAACCTCTCGAGATGTTCTCTCAAGTTATCGACAGGATCTTCATCAACATGTCAAGGAATCTTCAATCCTATTGAGAGGTACTCCAGTACTGTCAACTAGCTACTTTAATCCTGTCGAGAAGTCTGTGAAGCTATCGAAAACTAATGCAACCTGTCGATGTGAACCTAAAGCAGGCTCAGAACCTGTAGAGAGGTTCCCTGAACCTCTCGACGCTCATTTTGGTAACTCCTTAGCACACTTCTTCAGCAACTGCCACTTTCAAAATTCTATGCATGAGTTCCAGAGCACTTCAATGACCCCTGGGGGTATTTTTGGCACATAGTTAGGCACGCATGGAAACCCTAACTACTTCACGTGTATTTGCCAGTTGAGAGCTAATGGGAGGGATCTTCTAGAAGAGAAATCGGCCACATCAGCAACCCAGAATAATAAAATTATTCCCTTATGCTCTGATTAGCTGAAATGGATTTGAGGATAGAGGAGGAGAGTATAAAAGCTTGAGGAAAATAAAGAACAACAATCCAAAATTTGAGAGAAGCAGAGCTTAGCGCGAGATCCATATTTTTCCCTCCAAATTCTCCCTCCTTCCTCCTTCTCCCAGTCTCTCTTTAGCCAATCATGAGTGGCTAAACTCTTCTCAGTGGTTGGGGTGAGGTCTAGAGCTATAAATTGAGAGTTTCAAAGGCTTGTAAAGGATTATATGTTGCACAGATTGTAGATTTGAGCATAATAGGATTGTAAGTTTTATGATTGCAATGTAATTGTCAATTTTGAAGGTGATTCTGATCTACATTTTATTTTTTCATATTTGATTTCCCTGGATCAGATACTCCTGGGGATGCCAGCCAGAAATAGGGAGCTGGTAGCCTGACATTCGCAGCATCTGCAATAGCTTTATTGTTCTAATACAAGATCCTTGGAGTGGAACAATCTCTGGGATGGTCTGTGACCATTAAAGTGGACAAATCATAGCCTTAGGATTGCTTCAGTTTTCTGGTCGAGATTGGATTCTTATACCTTGCATCTGCTAGAAATGAGGAGCTTGTAGCCAAATGGAGGATTGTAGCAAATCTATCCTATGCACTACATTTGATTCCTTTGATTTTCAGTAAACGGCTAAGACCTCTAGCTATTGTTCTCACCCTTTTGAATTTTCATCTCTTCTATATCTCCCCTTATCTCTGTGTTTGATTTGATCTGGATCAATAGCATCTCTCTTTTGTAATTTGTAATTAAAGTGACAAAACCATAAAACCACTCCTCTTTCCTTCTTTAGTTTAGTTTAAACTATGATAGAGCGCTAGATCTACCATAGATCTGGAGATTTACCACTCTTTAGAACACATTACCCTGTCGATCTGGAGATTTGTGCAATTAATCTGCTATTTTAATCATATAATAATCGCAAGGCAGGCAGAACAATAAGGGGTAATTTACCCCATTTCAGATTCAGAATGGGTGCCACCTATCTAGGTGGTACCTAAAAAGTCAGGCATAATAGTAATTACTACTGATTCTGGGGAGTTGATGCCAGCCAGGGAGACCACTGGCTGAAGAGTTTACATTGATTACAGGAAATTCAACTCTAAAACCAGGAAAGACCACTTCCTCCCCCTTTCATTGACCAAATTCTAGATAAGCTGGCTTGGAAGGCATTTTACTACATTCTTTATGGATACTGAGGGTATAACCAAATCCCTGTTTATCCTCAAGATCAAGAAAAAACTACTTTCACATGTCCCTTTGGCACCTTCGCTTACAAGAGGATGCCTTTTGGTATGTGCAATGCCTCAGCCACATTTCAGAGGTGCATGCATGCAATTTTTTCTAATATGATTGATAAATTTATGAAAATCTTTATGGATGATTTCTCAGTTTATGGGGACAGCTTTAGCCAATGCTAAGTCACCTTGACCTGGGTTTACAAAGATGTGAGGAGACCAATTTGGTCTTGAGCTGGGAAAAGAGTCACTTTATGGTAACACAAGGAATTGTGTTGGGCCATGTGATCTCCCACAGAGGAATAGAGGTTCACAAGGCTAAAGTTGATCCGATTTCACACCTGCCCCCACCCAGGACTGTGAAGCAAATCAGATCATTCTTAGGACATGTTGGGTTCTATAGGAGGTTCATTAAGGACTTCAGCAAAATTTCAAAGCCATTGTCCACTTGCTTTGTCAGGATGTACCATTTGACTTCTCTGCTGAGTGCCTTGAGGCCTTTGAGGTCTTGAAAAAGTGCCTTACCACTGCTCTAGTAATCTAAGCCCCAGATTACTCACTCCCCTTTGAGCTAATGTGTTACACATCAGACTTGGCCATAGGTGCTATCTTAGGACAAAGGAAAGATAAGTTGTCTGCATTGATCTATTATGCCAGTAAAATACTAGCTGAAGCTCAGCTCAACTACACCACTACTGAGAAGGAGCTGCTAGCTGTTGTGTTTGATGTGGAAAAATTTAGACCCTACTTGCTTGGGTCTAGAATTAGTTTTTTCACTAATCACTCAGCCCTGAAATGCCTGTTGGCCAAGAAGGATTCCAAACCAAGGCTAATAAGATGGATCCTCCTATTATAGGAATTTTCTCTTGAGATCAAGGATAAGAAGGGAGTTGAGAATGTGGTGGCTGACCACCTCTCTTGAATTATTTTGGAAGGATGTGCAGCAACACTTGTTAATGAATTGTTCCCTGATGAGCAGTTGTTTGCTATGCAGTCTAGTGTGCCCTGGTTTGCACACATTGTCAATTTTTTTTTTGTGGGTAGGATTCCCCCTCACTGGTCCAAGATGGACAAAGACCTATTTTATCTCAGGTCAAATAATTTTGTGGGAGGATCCATACCTATATAAGCATTGTGCAGATTAGGTGGTTAGGAGATGTGTACCTGAAAGTGAGTTCGACATCATTCTTTCTATGTTCAATGAGCAAGCCTATGGAGGTCACTTCAGTGGCAAAAAGACTACAGTAAAAGTGCTGCAATATGGTTTTTATTGGCCTTCTTTGTTCAGAAATGCACACATGCATTGCAAATCCTGTGAGAGATGTCAAAGGTTGGGGGCATTTCCAAGAAAGATTCTATGCCATTGCAGCCCATCCTTGTGGTAGAACTCTTTGACATCTGGGGCATTGATTTTATGGGTCCCTTTCCTCCATCTATGGGTTTTAACTTCATACTTGTGGCAATGGACTATGTGTCCAAATGGGTGGAAGCTATTACCACAAGGACAAATGACCACACAGTTATCCTGAAGGTTTTAAAGGACAATATCTTCTTCAGATTTGCCCAAAGCTATTATTAGTGATGGGGGGAGTCATTTCTGTAACAGGCCTTTTGAGAATCTCCTAAAAAAGTATTCTGTTACACACAAAATTACAACTCCCTACCACCCACAAACCAGTGGGCAAGTTGAAATTTTTAATAGGAAGATCAAGCATATCTTAGAAAAAACTGTGAGGACAGATAGAAAGGATTGGGCACAAAAGCTAAATGATGCTTTGTGGGCTTATAGGTATAAGTCCCCAATTGGCATGTCCCCATTTAGGCTGGTTTATGGCAAGGCTTGCAACCTACCAGTGGAGTTAGAGCACAGAGCCTATTGGGATCTCAAAATACTGAATTTTGAGCTAACTACTGTTGGTTCTCATAGGAAATTGTAACTGGCAGATCTTGATGAGCTAAAGCTGGAAGCTTATTCCAATGCCAGAATATTCAAGGAGAAATCAAAGGCATTCTTTGACAAGAAGCTAATGAGAAAGGACTTCAATGCCGATGCTAAGGTTTAACTTTTCAACTCGAAACTAAATTTTTTTCTAGGGAAGTTAAAATCCAGATGGGATGAACCCTACACTGTCATTCATGCCTCCCCATCTGGTGCTGTGGAGATCTTGGATCCTATGTTTGGGAAGATCATGAAAATGAATGCTCAAAGGCTAAAAATTTGTGTAGAAAATTTAGTGAAGCCTCCTCAGACCATTCACCAACATGAACCTCCCACTGCTCAGTGATCCACAGCTTTGTAAAATATGTACCATATGTGTTAAATGTGTGTTTTATTTTTGATTGTTTCGAAATTTGTCAATTACTATTTTTAGTGTGATGTTGATTTGCCTGTTTTATTTTGTTTAGTCTTAAGTATATGTGCATATTGGTCATTTGAATATAGGGTGCATAACAGTATGGATGCACTAGCCAATGTGCAACACTGAGGCAAAGGGTTAAAAGTTGCTTTCTCGCTAGGATAAAAGGCCTAAATTACACATTCGTAAGTCAATTCTTGGCTTTCTCGCGGGGCTCTGAAATTGCCTATGTTGCCTTGTGAGAGCCTCGCGAGCTAAACATATGAAGAATAACTGCATATGAGCCTCGCGAGGCTATCTCTTCTCCGTGACATCAAGCTGCGCGAAAATTTTAAGTCATGTGTGTTGTTCCTTGCGAGGTAAATTTTTGAAGCTTGCACTTCTACCGACCTCGCGAGGCACTTGATGCTCTCCATGTATGAGCCTCGCAAAGTTAGATAGTGCAGTTGTGCGAAAGATGAAAGAGGCATCTCGTGCACGTTGGCTTCAAATCAACCTCGCGAATACCTTGCGAGGCTCTGTTCTTCTTCACGATAGCACTTCTCATGACATTGAATTTATAAGTGCACGAGAAATCTACTTCGCGAGAACCTAGCGATAGTCGCGCGAGGCACGGGATTAGCCTTATAAAACCTATGATTTTCTTCATTTTCTTCATTTCATATCTCTTTGCCCTAACCTCCACTGAGCAAGACCGAGCTTCTCTCTCCCTTCTTTCTTCTTTACAGCCTAATCCACTCCACCTCAAACAATTTCCTCCTACCATTTTACTCCCCATCACCTCCTGGTCACTTTGAACTTGCTCTAGAGGAATTTGATCCATTGTGCCAAGGTTGGAGTGGAACCCTAGTTTTAATTTGGTAATCTTTCTCATCCTCTCTCTATTGATTTGATTAGACCTTAATTTGGATGGAATTTATGTGTAATTTTAGTTGTGAAGTGTACATAACAGAATCTATCAGTTTAAAGCCCTAATTTTGAGGTATTGAGTAGCCGGGGCCAAAAGTTCAAAGTTCCTAGACACATTGGCTGCCATGCTAAACCCTCCACACACTGGCACCCCCGAGGCAACTCGTAAATTAGTGAGGATTATAGAGGCCTCCACAGTGGAGACCTCTGAGGTACCTACACCCACTGTTGAGCTCCATGTGGAGCAACCAACTAAGAATAGGCCAGCCCCAGTGAAGAAGGGCAAGGCTGAGGCCTTCAGTGCCCAAGCAAAAAAGAAATCTGCTCCTAAGAAGAGGGCCAGAGAGCACCCACCTACCAAAAGCCTTCAAAAATTCATGAAAAAGCAAAATAAGGACAAGGTTGTAGCCCATGAGATCCCTGAGGTTGACCCTGAAGAAGAAGAAGAAGATAATCAGTACCTCAGGGTCCCCTTTGAATTTGTGAAAGCAATTAAATCGGAGGCAGAGACAATTTTTGATAAGGTGTTCTTTGAGGACCTGCCTGAGACATCAACCTCCATTGAACACCTAACAAGAGACACTCTACTACCCCTATTAAGGCCCCCAATGCAGCTAGTCTTCCCTAGACTAGTGCAGTTATTTTATCAAAATATCAGAGTGAAGACTGGGGATGATAGGAACCCAGCATGGTTGGTACTGATCGACAAGTTTGAGATGCTATTCAATCAGGCAGCCATAGCTAAAATACTGGCGATACTAGTAAAGTATAGCCATAGTGTGGCTTGGGCCCTCCATTGACAACCCTAATCGAAGAAATTGCTAAGGAGTTGACTGGGGGATCATAGCCTCCGGGCTGTCTATTAGGAAGAGGGATCTGCACCTAAACCTCATATTTATGGATGCGGTAAAAATTATCTATTGCTCTGGACATGAGCAGGAGAGGAGGTCTACCATTATGGATGCACTCTACTCATTCCATAGGAACCACCACTTGGATGCTGCCAAGTTAATTTTTGAGGGGATGAAGGATTTTCATGAGAAGGTAAAGACAAAGAAGAAACCCCACTCACTCCTCTATTGTAGGCTTATTACAACCTTGCTGAAGCTTGGAGGATACCCATTTCAGATGGATGAGGTTACTATTGCCCTGGCCCCAAGAAAATGTGGAAAGAAATAATGGGGGATTAGTGGTACTTTGATTGAGAAGAAGAAGAAGAATAAGAAGGCAGATCTGTTAGCTCTAGCAGCCCCCACTATTCAAGAAGCAGCTACTATTGTTGCTGCTGTTACATCATCAACATCCCCCACCTCTGTAGCCACTACTTCAATCTCTGCTATGCCAACCAGCCCTTCCATCCATATCCCCATCCCTGAGGCAGCCAGCTCAAGTGTGCCAGCCAGCACTCAAGCCAGCCTCGTCATCCATACCCATAACCACTACCATACCCTCACCTCCAGCTACACCCATAACCCCTACACCTACTCCCTCAACCCCAGCCTCACAACCCCCCATAGTTCCACCATCCTTACCTTAGCCAATTTTAACCTCAGCCACAGCCACCTTAACCTCCTTACCACATACAATACCTACTAAGACCTTACCCATACCTATACCCTTGCCTACTTACCCAGCTCACCCTAGCCCACCTGTGAAGACCACCTATAAAAAGAAAATAAAATTAACCAAAGCCCACACAAAGCCCCAACCCACCTATATAATTCCAAACCATCTCAATTCCTGAAACCACTGCTGTACCAGACCCAACCATTAGCCTACAGTTAAAGTATTTTTTTGTGCTTGATACTGACTTTATTAGAGACAGTGATAAGAATGGGGTTAGTGAAAATCAAAGGTGAATTGAAGAGCAGCAAGCCTAAAAATACATAGAGCTGCAAGATATAGGGCCTGTTGTAGCAAGTTTTAATAAGTAAGAGTTTGTCCCACAGGGAAAGTCGATCTAAAGCTCCAAGGGAGCTATCTCTAGTAGGCCCTCCAGATCCGGTTATAGATCTAGAAATCCTAAATGGAAGGAGATTTAAGGTCACTATTATCTAAATCTTAAGGTAACCTAATGCCTAAACTACAGAAAGGGTTGAGAAGAATGATGGAGTGTGATAAAATAAATATAAAAGGGTGAGAAGTAAGCTATTAGGTATAGATCTGATGGGTCTTATAACTTAGACTCAGATTTGTTGCTATAGAAATCCTGTCCAATGGCTACATTATCACCAAAGAGGAGAAAAAATCCAACTCACCCCTATGCCATGATCCAATTCCTTATGGCTATAACCTGTCAACTTGAATGGTCACAGACTATCTAATAGGGGAACCACAATCCAGAGATGGGTCAGAACAAGTTTATCAATGTAGGCACTACTTCATCTAGGCTACCAGCTCAAGAATCTATAGGAACCTCAGCCTCTAAAGTTTTGTGTGTGGGGCTAGGCCTGCAATGTGCACTAGCCTGGACACATAGAACCAGCAAGAGTTTGAGTACTAGCTTTTAAGCTTAGCTATTCACTACTTTAGAAAGACAGCAGTGATCCAGTCACAAGCCTACAATCTCTATAGCTAGATCAGATCTGCCATCTGATGGTGGGTCTATACAAATAAAGGGGAGTCTGTCCCTACACAATCTCTCACAAGGCTTCAAGCACAAGTGCAGAGAAGAAGGATCTGTCTTAGATCTGTGGATTGGCCTCACCCTAGGGCTATAATCTGTCCACTTAAATTGTCACAGACTATCCACAGAGGCTATCCACCCCACAGAGGTCTAAGACAGAATAAAAACAATGCTGCCGCCACCATGTTCACAAGGCTACCAGCTCATGCTCCCATGGGGATTCAAATTTAGTGGATCCTGTGGTGGGGCATAGGCCTGCAATGTGCCTAACCTGGACACACAGGTCACTTGGATCTAAATAAACCTTTAAAAATAATCCTCCATTGCTTATAATACAACTTAGCAATGGAGGATCTCAAGGCAGTAGCCTTGTACAGAATAACTCACAAAACACCAATCCCATACATGCATAAAATCCTATTATAAAAATCCATTAATTCTATTCCAAATAGACATACAAAGACATAGCCAGCAAGTGCTGGACTATGAAGAGAAGAAAAAGGGGAAAAGAAACTACCTAAGCCCTAACCTTAGCCTACTGTAATTTTACAGTTGGTTTCAAGAAGGAGTACAGAAGACAAGTCCCTTAAACCTAAACTAGGCTTAGGCTGATATAGCAGTCAGCTCTGTGAGAATTAGGGTTAAGAAAACCCTAATTTATCAATGCTATCAGGGCCCATTTATGTTCCTTGGATGTCTCAAGACGTGTGCACAGAGATTGGAGCATTGGAGTGCGTGCCCTAGTTGCTGGAAGTTCTCAGACTGCCCCTACAGAAGTGGGGGAGAAGTTAAGAACTCGAGCCTCGCTAGGTAGAAAGGCTTTCCAAGTCTTATCGTGTGATAGAATTGGCATCGCAGGGTTGATTTAACTTGAAGCTCTTGCCATCGCGGGATTGGTACTTTGGTCATTGCAAGGATGCTCAGGTCGTCGCGGGATTGCTCTTTCCATTTGAATGGTGCGGGGATTGCATGCGCGGCTTGTTCCTTGATGAATCCTGCGGTGATCCTCGGGAAGAAACAATATGTATGGGCTTCTAGATCATGCGAGCAGTTCCTTGAAATTTTATATCCCGCGATAACTATGCGACAGCTGCGCGCAAGAATGCTTGGAGCTCTCTCTTCAGTGAATTGTGCGAAGATTGAAGACTCATTTCTTGAGCTGCGTGAGACTGTGCGAGTGTTGCGCGAGCGCTTATGACTGAGATTCACAAGAACTACGTGAAGTATGCTTTTTACACCCTACTAACATCCATCTGCGCGCGAACAGTGCGACCAGTTGGTGTGTTGCCTTCAGAAGCCCGCGACAACTGTGCGAAGCATTCTTTCTGATTCAATTGAACCCTGTGACATATGCGCGAGGCATTCTTCTTGACTTGTTTCTGCTTTGCTGTGCCTATGCTGCAGCCAATTCTCTATCTGGGTTCAACCTTCTTTCTTCTGAGGAACTTCTGGGGCAACAGTAGGCTTCTTGGCATGGTTAGGGGCTTATTTGTAGCTTCTGCTTATTACCTACAAAATTGTCTTAACAGTCATTTATTAAATGACTAAGGGTCAAACAGAGATTAGGTTAAGTGGTGAAAAGTGGTACTTTTCAGGTCTTAACACACCCCTAAACCTAATCTTTACTAGTCCCTTAGCGAAGCTTTAACTAATTAAATGCCACTTTCGTAGGGATCATGAGTACATTTAGCATATGTACCAAGCCTTTTAAACCCCTAGGTGATCCCTAGTGGAGGAGTGAAGTTTCTTGAGAGTTTTCAGTGATGAGACCCACAAACTTCACCATTAGAACAGATAAGTATAATGCAATTAAATGACAACACAGATTTCAATGTATAAACCTTCATTCCACACCCATTCCTTAACACTTAGAGGGAACTGCAGCAGTAATGCAGGCAATTCAAAACTCAAAATTTAGTAAGTGTTTGCATCACCACCATTCATTTTATATTAGAAATTCAATGTGTAGAAATCAGTACCCAGCTTGCCTTAAATTTCAAAAATCAGGTTGGATATAACCCCAATGAGGTTAAAATTTAGACCCAATTCTTACCAGGGTTATCTCTCAACATTGACCATCTGAGGGAGTTCACATTCAAAATAGCTCAAGAGCAGTTACAGACCCCAAATGGGTCTGCAAGCATGAGCATAGGCAAAGCTTCTAATTTCTTACATCCTCATGACTTTTCACCATAGATTGGACAACTCCTTATCTCCACATGACAACTCATTTTACTTTGGATCTATAAGGTCTTTTTGAATGGGTTGTAATGTGGATTATGGGTGAGGGATGTAAAGAATCAAGGGGTAAAAAGGGAATGAAAATGAAGAAATTAGCAAGGTAAGGAGTGATTCATGACTTCACAACCTTCATTTCCGCAAAACTTCATCTTTCTTGATATATTCTAGAATCAAAGTGGCCAGCTTCTCCTCTTCTTTTCAATTTTTAGATGATGTTCTTCTCTAGACTTCTCTTTCTTTTCTCTTTTTATTTTTGTTCAATCCTTTTATGATTTTTTTATGATGAACTGCCACACAAATACCATTGATACACTGCTGCTCATAAGTTGCTTTTCTTCACTTTCCACAGAATGTTGGACCGTTCTCACAATCTTTAACTCCTTCTCCTTTACCTTCAATTCTCAGAGTGAGGGTGCGGTTGAATCAGGTCATGAGGTTAAGGTGCAAGTATTCTGGTGTTTGTCAAAGAAAAGTAGGATTTTTAAGGCTCAACTAGTGTATGCAATAGGGCAGCTTTTAAAAGGTTGGATTCTTAGGCTCAAACTGTCCAAATGAAGGCCCTGGATCATTTCCTTAGTATCATGAGTGCTGTCAATCAATTTTGATTTGGAGATGCCTAACTTCTAGTGAAAATGTCTTGACTCAATCAGTCCTTAGAGCATCAATAATGCCAAAAATACTCTTCAAAAGAAAATGATGGGCCCAAATCTCACTAGCTATGGTCCTCAAATTAACTCATGGGGTGTATTTTCACCTATTTCTCTCCTCTTAGGTTCACTGAGTACTAACTGAAAAATTTTCTGATGTTAGCGTCATGGTGGTGTCAAGATTTTAACACTTTCAGTTTCAAAAAGTCTGCAAAAATATTTTAATTTCTTAATTGAAATATTAAGAAATTAACTATTCTATTGGCAGACCTACCCTGCCACATCCCCAAACCATGAGGAGCAGTGTCCTCACTGGTTCAAAGGTGAGAAAGTGCAGTAGATTCCATACAGAACAAATAAACACACAAGAAGACAAACAAAAATACATAAGAGCAGCGAAAGAGAACTAAGCAAAGATGGGAAACTGAACAGTATAGAACAAAAAGAAAAATTCATTAGAATTGAAAAAGATTACAAAAAGATTTGCAAAAAGAGAAAAAATAAAAGCCTAAGAATGGATAAAATAGGGGGGGGAAACAGGGATCAAGGGGGAGTCGGTGGTTGAGGGTTTGAGGAAGATGGTGGGGGAGATGCTGGTGGTTCGATTTTTTTCTTCTTCTCTCTCTTCTCCTTTTTCTTCTCCTCCTTGGCCAGGATCCTCTGGACCTCTTCATACTCATCCCAAATAAATTGTAATGGGTCTGGCTCCTTAGGCGGTGGGGGGTCCAACCACATAGGATAGAATTTGTTTGGGTACTCGTTGGGTTTGTCATTCGCCATGGTTATGAGGAGGGCCGGACTGCTAGGGTTAGAAGAGAAAGGATGAGATGAAGACGAACTAACTTTATATTTAAAATATTTGGACGGTGGAAAATGAATTAGCATATTAAAGTTTTGTCCCTTTCCAAGCTTGGCAATAAATTGTGAGTGTTCGGGGAATGATGAAGAGCACAACTGATTATGGGAAAAGAGAGCTCACACTAAATGATGGTCTAAATTTAGCCTTGGTATTTAAGGTGCTCTGTGTATCGCACAGTTGCACACTGGAAGATGTGCAATTCTGCTTTGCACGCGCTCAAGATTTCACGAGCAAGTTTTGGCATGGCCCACGATTATGAAATGACGCCATTTTATTCCCTTGATCGAGATCAACACTCGACCTCTATGCACTATTTGTGCTGAGGCCTGTACTTGCACAATGTCATGCATCTACTCAGTTGCCATCTACATCTACCCTTCACATGCATTCCTATTTCAAATGAGAATAGCCTTCCTAAATTCACCTCCCATGTTATTGACAAAAGTGAACAATATGAAGACAAATGTAAAAAAAAATAAACAAGCACACAGAACAGATATGACATATAAATCAATATATAAAAAGAAGAAAATTTCTATTAACTAAGAAAAATATGTACAATTGTAATTACAATAACTAGAAAAGAAGTGCAAAGGCACGAAAAGCCTAATCTACAATCTAGGTTCTAAGAGGAGGAGGAATCTGAATCTGAATCTGTGAACCAGTCCCAACCCATCTGTTTGGCATGTTTCCTCATTTCAGCTTTGCTCTTAGAACTAGGCTTAGACTTGGTTCTATCTGAGTGAGCTTTGGTCTTTTTCTTCCTGGGTTTCTTCTTAGTTGGCTCTTTTTCTTCTGCTGCCTTGGTTGCTTTGGTTGTGGGGGTTTCTTCATGGTTGGAGCCTTTGGTGCCCTCACCCTCATCTTTCTGGTTTTAGGTTCAGGAGGGATCATAGGAGATTTTGGTTTGTCAGGTTCAGTGGTGGCTACTGGGGACTTCCCTTTTACTTTGGGCTCAGGCTGGCCAGGGGGTTTTACCTCCTCAGACTGGGCAGCTAGCTCTTTACCAATTTTTATAGAGGCTGCTGTGTAAGCAGTCATCTTAGCAGTGACTTTCCTCTATTTAGGATAAGTTTGCTCAGTTGGAGGTGCAACAAGGGTTGTCCCTTTATCTGGTTGGGCAATTGGTGCTGCCCCCTAAGACTGGGCAGCTGGGGTTGGAGTAGGTTTAGGCTCATGTTCTGGCATGCGGATAGAGAGTGGGGTGGGCTGCTGAGTTGCCTTTCTGGCAGCAGCCAATGTAGTTTCCAATGAGGCTATCTGGATTTTGGCTTTGAGAAAGTCAGTTTCATGTATTTCCTTTTGTAGTCTGAAGATCTCCTGGGCATTGTTGAGCCTCTTTTCAAAAAGTCTGGCTTTCATCTTCTTTGCTGCAGTGTTTACTTTTTCCATCTCCAAATTCAACTAATTGTAAGTAGCCATAGATTTGGCCTTCTCATAGGCCTCCAAGATGTTGGTCCACCCTAGGGAGATTCCCAGTAGTTGCTTTCTATGGGCTTCCTTCATTTCCTCAATCTGTTGCAGCAGGGGGTCTCAATGGACTGTCGAAGTTGGGCCATACCCCTTAGGACATCCTTCCTAAGATAGGGATTGTCCCTCATGGCATGGAGGATGGTGAGGTAGGGGGGAATGTAAAAAAAATGTTTGGGTGCGATAGGAAGAGAGGAAGTGGAGGGAGCAAAATGTGATTGGTCCTGGGTGGGGGAAGTGGAGATAATAGTGGGTAAGTCTAGTTGTGGGGGGAGGGAAACAAGTTCTGGGTCTATTTGTGTCTGTTTGTCAGTGAATGTGGGAGGGGGTAGGATAAGAGGTGGGATGGAAGGCATGGGGAAAGAAAATGGTAGGCTCACTAGGAGTAGGGGGTGATGGGGAGGAAAATGGGAATGGTGAAAGGTATGCAAGAGAATGGTGGGGTTGGTGGGATAAAAGGGAATGTGGGTGGTGAATGGGGTTGAGATCAGGGTTGGAGTCTTGGATGTGAGAATTAGGGGAAAGGAACAGGGGGGTTGAAGTGGACTGTTGAGGGATGTGTGGGTTGGTTAATGTTTGCAAGGTGGATTTGATGGATGTGAGTTCAATCTGCATCTGGTCCTAAGTGTGTGTAGTGGTGGATAGTTGGGATTGGATGTCTTGGATGAGGGAGAGGATGAGTGTCAGTGTGTCTGGGTTGGGAGGTTGAGTTTGTGTAGAAGAGGGCACAAGTTGAAAAGGTGAGGAAGGGGAATGATGGAAAGTGGAGGGAGGGGGAGAGTGGGGTTCTGGTGAGTGATGTTATGATATATTTGGGGAGTCTTGGAGGGGGGTGTAGTGGGTGGGCATAGTGTCAAGGAAAGTAGCCATGAAGGCTTGGAATCCAATTGGAGTGTTAAGGTGGAGGTCAATGTCTATGAGTGGGGAGGTAGTAGGTATGGCTGGAGTGGTGTTTGGGCAATGTTAGGTGTGTCAGTGGTAATGAGAGAGATTGTGGGTGGTGTCAGGGAGATGGTGGGGGTTGTCTCGGTGGTTTTCTTTCTTTTATAGGAGACGAGTGGAGGGCTGTCGGGGTGTTGTGAAGATGAAGGGGGTATTGGGCCTGCGTATTAAGGTAAGGTAGGGGATGAGGAGGGGCTAACATGGGGGGTGGTGTCCTCCCAGGTACCAATCACAGGTGAAGGGGGAGTGGGCATGGATAATGAGGACAGAGGAGGGTGAGAGAGAGATGGAGTAGGGGATGTGGTCAGGATAGGGGATCCTGGAATAAAAGGTGGGGGGGCTGAGGTGGCAGCAGCAGTAGTGGTGGTCATGACAGGCTCTGGAAACACCTCTTTGGTAGCAAGGGTAGACCTTGGGACAGCTTCCTCAGCAGCTTGCTTGGGAGGTGCCTGAGCTTCAACTTTCTTCTTCTGGGCCTCCATCAGGCTCCTGCTGATTCCCCATTGCCTCTTGGCAAAAGTAGTAGGGGCAAGGGTGGTAGTCCCCTCTGTTTTTACGATCTTGTACCCCCCTTTCAAAAGTAGCTTGGTAATAACTCTGGCATAGGGAAGTGTGTGAGGCTTCTTGTTCTACCCTAACTTCTCCACCAGGTCTTTCATTGCCTCAAAGATGAGCCAGGCTGCATGGATGCCATGGCCCAGAGAGAAAGAATAAACAACATCCGCAAAGGGAGCTCTCCTCTCCTGCTGATGTCCTGAGCAGTAAATGTTCTTTCTCAAGACTTGGTCGATGAACAGGAGTCCAGGCTCCAACTCTCTTCTTTTGATAGAATCCCCTGAGGCCTTTAATCCTCTAGTCAGCTCCCTTGCAATGGTGTCAATTGAGGCACTCAGGGGGGGGGCATATCCACAACTAGGGTCAAACGCGGATGGGATGCCCAATACCTCTGCAATCAGTTTGGGGCTCACTAACATCTCAAAATCAACAATCAGCACCAGAAAACATGATTGCTCATAAATTGAATGGCAAGGGCAGAGAGAGGCTCCTTCTCAAAGAATGGCAGGTCAAAAGCTGTTTTAGGCTCCAAGGGGATTGAAGCTATGAGCTCTGAAGGAGTAGAAAACTCAGGGGTTGGCTCCTCCACCTCCTCAACCACTTCCTTCCCTTTTTTAGGTGCCTTTGAAGTCTTGGCCTTCTTAGGAGTGGTCTCAACAGGGGCCTTATCCTTGCCCCTTTTCTTTGGTGCATTCTTAGGGGCCATGACAAATTCTACCTTGAAAGATGAGAAAGGGAGATTGAGATCTGAGTGCCTACCCTAAAATCCTAGGGTTTGATTTGATCTGACGCATAGTGCACCACGAGATCTCTGAGCAAAGGGCAACTGATGGGGATGACATTGGGAACAAATTTGTAAATTCCTGGTGTGAATGATGGGTTGTAGAGTGGATGCTGGAGGAGAGAGGTAGAGGAGTGCCGAAAGCTAGGGTTTCACAGGGTGAAGAAGGAAGAGAGTATTGGAAATGGAGACAAGCATGGGGTTAAAATACTTATCGTGAAGCTTGGCACGCTTTGGAAATATCTGGTCGCGGGATTGGAAATGAACCTAGCGAAGGTGCTATTCAACTTGGATTGTGCGACAATCTCCCAGGTTGACCTTGGAGCGTGCAACAGCATGTGAAGAGTTTATGTGAATTGCGCGAGAGGCTCCCAGGCCTCTTTTTAGATTGCGTGAAAGTCTCTGAGGTTCACTTTGAATCTCGCGACAGCTAGTGAAATGATTTATTTGGATCGCCCAAGAGGTTCTCAGGTGTACTTGAATCTTGCGACAGCTATTGAATGGTTCTATGTGAACTGTGCGAGAGTCTCTCAGGCCTCCTTTTGAACCCAGCGACAGCAAAGTAGTAAACATAGAGCATGTGCTCTCACTTCTGCCATTTCCATTTGTGTTGTGGCTGGATCCTAGGCATGACTCTCACCATGGGTATCTCCAGACACATTAAAATCAACCATTCAAGCAAAGACAACAAAAATCACCCTCCCACATTATGCATTCAATCAAAAACAATCAATCCAAGTGCAGTAATCATCAAACCAAGCAAAAAAATTTCAAACCAGACAGGTCCAGATTCAAGTGGGGCCCCTCAAATTTCCTAGAGAATTTGAACAAAAGAAAGTAAGACAAATTTAACAAAACCAAAGTACATATGATACAATATTGACACACCTGTGGATCAGTTTAACGAAGGATCCCCTTGAAAATGAATGCTGCCCATGGGTTCAGCAGGTTTTTCAAAACAAGGCTTAAGCCTCTGACCATTCACCTTCAAGGTTTTCCCAGACTTAGGATCCTTGATTTCCATAGCACCAGATGGGGAAACACTCATGACAATGTAGGGACCTTCCCATCTGAATTTCAGTTTGCCAGGAAAAAATTTAAGTTCGGAGTTAAACAACCAAACCTTGTCACCAACAATGAAGCTCTTTCTCAACAGACCCTTGTCAAAGAAAGCTTTGGACCTTTCCCTGTAGATCCGGGCATTGGCATACGCATCCATCCTTAGCTCATCCAATTATGACAGCTGCAGCCACTTGTGATGACTAGCAGAAGTTAGGTCTAGATTTAAATATTTAATGACCCAATAGGCCCTGTGTTCTCACTCTACTGGGAGATGATAAGCCTTGCCATAAACCAGTCTGAATGGGGGCATACCAATGGGAGTTTTATAGGCAGTCCTATAAGCCCACAGTGTATCATTTAGTTTGTCAGCCCAATCCTTACTTTCAGTCCTCACAGTCTTCTCAAGGATGTGCTTATTCTCCCTATTAGAAATTTCAACTTGCCCACTGGTTTGTGGGTGGTAGGGAGTAGCAATCCTATGGTTGACAGAATATTTCTTGAGCAAGCTCTCGAAATTTCTATTGCAGAAATGGCTACCCCCATCACTAATAATGGCTCTAAGGGTGCCAAATCTTTAGAAGATATTCTGCTTTATAAACTTGAGGACAACCTGATTATCATTAGTTCTTGTGGCAATGGCTTCTACCCATTTTGAAACATAATCCACTGCCACTAAGATGAAATGATAACCATTTGAAGGAGGAAAGGGGCTCATGAAGTCAATACCCCAGACATTAAACAGTTCCACAACAAGGATGGGCTGCAAAGGCATTGAGTTTCTTTTGGACACCCCTCCTAATTTTTTATATCTTTCACAGGTCCTGTAGTATGTATTGGAATCTCTGAATAAAGAAGGCCAATAGAACCCACACTACAAGACTTTATTAGTTATTTTTCTTTCACTAAAGTGGCCTCCACAGGCATTTTCATGGCACATGGCCAGAATACTGGGGACATCACTTTCTGGAATACATTTTCGGATGATTTGGTCTGCACAATACTTGTATAAGCAAGGTTCCTCCCAGAAAAAGAACTTGACCTGTGAGAAAAATAGGTCTTTGTCCATTTTGGTCCAACGGGCAGGAATTTTGCCTATAACTAGATAATTGACAATGTGTGCATACCAAGGAACCAAGGATTGGATGGCAAACAATTTCTCATCTGAGAAAACATCAGTAGCAAGGTCATCAACACCTTTTTCCAATACAATTCTGGACAAGTGGTCAGCCACCACATTTTCTACACCCTTTTTGTCCTTGATTTCAATGTCAAACTCCTGCAACAGGAGTATCCATCTAATCAGCCTGGGCTTCGCATCCTTCTTGGAGAATAGGTACTTCAATTCTAAGTGGTCAGTGAAAATTATAATTTTAGACCCAAGTAGGTAAGGTCTAAATTTGTCCACAGCAAAAACCACTGCAGAAGCTCTTTCTCAGTTGTTGTGTAATTCAGCTGAGCTTCAGCAAGTGATTTGCTGAGATAGGCAATGACCACTGGCAGCTTATCTTTCCTTTGGCCCAAAACAGCACCTATTACCAAGTCGAATGCATCACACATTAGCTCAAAGGGCAGTGTATAGTCAGGTGTTTGGAGTACAGGGGCAGAGGTGAGGCAAATTTTCAAAGTTTTAAAAGCCTCAAGACATTCAGCAGAAAAGTCAAAGGGCACATCCTAGCAGAGCAAGTGGCACAATGGTTTAGCAATTTTGCTAAAGACTTTGATGAACCTCCTGTAGAATCCAGCATGTCCAAGGAAAGATCTGATTTGTTTGACTGTTCTTAGAGGGGTAAATTTGCAACTTTGGCCTTGTCTACCTTAATTCCATCTTGAGAGACTACATGGCCCAACACAATACCTTGTGTTACCATGAAGTGGCTCTTTTCCTAACTTAAGACCAAATTGGTCTCCTCACATCTTTGGAAGACCAGGTGGAGGTGTTGCAGACATTGGCCAAAACAGTCCCCATAGACAGAGAAATCATCCATAAAAATTTCCAAGAATTTGTCAATCATATAAGAGAATATGGCATACATACACCTCTGAAAGGTGGCTGGGGCATTACACAGCCTAAAAGGCATCCTTCGGTAAGTAAAGGTGCCAAAGGGACAAGTAAATGTAGTTTTCTATTGATCAAGAGGGTGCACAGGGATCTGGTTGTAACCCTGAGTACCCATCAAGAAAGCAGTAAAAAGCTTTCCCAGCCAACTTATCCAAAATTTGATCAATAAAGGGGAGAGGAAAGTGGTCTTTTCTGATCTTAGAGTTGAGCTTTCGATAATCGATGCAAACTCTCTAGCCAGTGGTCTCCCTGGCTGGTCTCACCTCTCTAGACTCAGTTGTGATAACTGTTATGCTAGATTTCTTGGGCACCACTTGGATCGGTGCCACCCATTCAGAATCAGAAATGAGGTAGATTACCCCATCATCCAACAATTTGATTATTTCTGTGAGGACCACTTCCTGTATGTGAGGATTCAGTTTCCTCTGCATTTCCTTAGAGGGTGTTGAGCCCTCCTCTAGATGGATCCTATGCATATAGATTGATGCATCTATCCCTCCTAGATCTGCAATGGTCTAGCCAATTGCCTTTTTGTGCTTCCTCAAGACTGTTAGCAATTCCTCCTCTTGCTCATTGGTAAGAGAGCTGGAGATAATTATCGAAAGTTTTTCATCTTTCTCAGGGAAAGCATATTTCAATGTTTCTGAAAGCTTCTTGGGCTCCAGATTAGGGGCTTGTTGGATGGATGGTAGGATTGGTGGTTTGTTGGTTTAAGGAAGGGGCAGGGCTTCCTTCCTCTACCAAGTTCTAAACTTTAGTTAAACTTGTGACAATATTGCTCAACTCCAGTAGAATGGGCAGTTCTTCTTCAACAACTTCTTCTAGTACATCCACTACAAAGCTCTCTTCATTGTCCAGCTGAGGGTACTTTATACTATTGTACACATTAAGTTCAACTTTCATATGTCTGAAAGTTACCTCTATGATCCCAGACCTACATTGAATGCATGCATTGGCTGTGGCCAAGAATAGCCTGCCCAAAATAACAGGTAAAGGGGACGTACTCTTGTTGCAGCCCATGTCCAAAACAAGGAAGTCTGCAGGGTAGAAGAACTTGTCTACCCCCACTAAGACATCCTCAACCACTCCCATGGGTTTCCTTCCAGACCTATCAGCCATCAACAACACAATGGGGGTGGGTTTTAGCTCCCCCAAACCTAGCTGCTGATACACACTGTATGGCAGTAGTTTAACACTGGCTCCAAGGTCTAGAAGGGCCCTTCCAATTGTGTGGTCTCCAATTATGCAGGGAATAGTGGGTATTCTTGGGTCTTGCAACTTCTCAGGCATTGTCATGTTTAATATAGAATTAACTGTATCAGTTGCAAAGACCTTTTTGGACAAATGGCCTCTAGCTTTCCTTTTCTAAGTACAAAGGTCTTTCAAAAATTTTGCATTGGCTGGGACCTGTCGAATTACATCAAGCAGGGGCAAATTGATTTTTACCTGCTTAAAGGTCTCCATCATTTCCTCTATCTGTGCATTCCCCTTATCAAAAGGGGCAGGGCCACTCAAAGCTTGACGAAATGGCAGCTGAGGTACTGCTGGTTCCTCAGCTGTAAGCCTATGACTAAACTTTTATTTTTTTCTTTTTTCATCTTTTATCTCTTGCTGAGGCTCAACTACAACCTCTTTATTTTTTCCTTGTTGCAAGGTAGCAGGCAACTCTTGACTCTGTGCTCTAACAAAGTCTGTTTCACTTTCACTCAACAGTTCTTTGGGAATGACCTCTCCTTGTTCCTTTCCCACCTGGTTGTCTACCAGCCTGTCACACCTTAGGGCTGTGATGGCATTAGCTCCCTCAAAACTTGAGGAACCTTCTCTAATCGAATATTGGCCCTTAGGGTTGGCCACTGGCTGGCTTGGCAACCTGCCCTCCTCTCTCTTGGCCAAGGCATTAGAAATTTGCCCTAGCTGCTTCTCTATTTTCTTTATACTTTGACTATGAGAAGTCACAGCCTGAGTCAAGACTCCAAGGCTTTGCAATAAGGTCAAAACTTGGTCCTCGAAAGAAGCATTTCGGGGCTGAGGTGGGGAACTACCAACTGATTTTGTTGCTGGGGCTACTGCTGATGCTGGAAATTTAACCTTGGGGCATATCCCTGGTTAAACTGTTGTTGTGGCGTTTGAGGTAAGGCCAACATCTGCTGTGGCTGCATATAATTGTCCTGTCTCGACCTCAAATTTGGGTGGTCTCTCCATTGGTAACCAATAATTTGGTGTTGGTATCCAAATGGTTGTTTGTTGTAGCCACCAGATTATTGTTGGCCAAATGATTGGGCAGCAGCAGCTTGTTCCATCACATACTCAGGATATTGCCCTGCACATGGACACTCTTCCACTGTGTGTTATGGAGATTGGCATATCAGACATGCCTCCATCACTTGTGCAGCCAATCTGGGCTGCACCACAGTTAAAAGTTTATCAAACTTATCAGAGAGATTGGCCATCTATATTCTAAGGTCATCATTTCCCCTAACTTCATACATCTTTCCTTTGAAAGTTTCAGCAAGCCCCAGCTTAGGAGAAGGCTCTTGAACAGTTCTTGATGAGGACACCTTTTGGAAAGTATTCTCACTGATGACCTCGAACAAGTCCCATGCCTCATCAGCTATTTTATGCATGCAAGTTCCACCACAAGAGGCATCTACCATGTCTCATCTTTTCTCATCAATCCCATTATAGAAGCTCTAGACAAGCTGCCAGTCAGGGGTCTTGTGGTAGGGACATTATTTGAGCATCTCCTTAAATCTGTCCCATGATTGATTAAAATGCTCAGTTGGGGATTGGGCAAAAGCAAGTATTGCTTTTCTCAACTGGCTAGTTTTTATCTCTCGGAAGAATTTGGTCAAAAATCTTGTCTGGAGGTCATTCCAAGAAGTGATGCTGTTGTTTGGGAGAGTAGCTAACCAGGTGCTGGCGCTGTCCTTTAGGGAGAAAGGAAAAAGCCTTAATCTGGTGGCTTCTGGTCCCAAACCAGTGATGGAGAATGTAGTGCACAGGGCTAAGAATTGGTCAATGTGTTTGTAAGGGTCCTCCTTGCTAAGCCCATGGAAAGATGGAAGCATTTGGATGATTGAGATTTTAATCTCATAGTTTTCCTGAACATCTGGGAATTGAATGCTGAATGGAGAATTACAATCATCAGGAGCATTCAATTCCTTTAATGTTCTAGGTTGCTCTTCACCCATAACTGCTATCTCAATTTCAGTAGGGGGCTCAACTTGGTGTGTCTGGGCCTTCTTGGTCTTCTGCCTCTTTGTATCTCAGGGTTAGGAGGCTCTAATGTGGGATTGAGAGATCTCCTTCCTAACATGCACACACACCAACAGCAGGGAACACTACTTGCAGACACATTGCACTTAACAAAATTACAACTATCCTAGTCAACTGCTATGGAATTTTGAAAGGAGAAATAGACTGAGTTTTTTAGGGTTAGAGAAGTGCAAACAGAGGTAGCTAGACTCCTAGTGCAATTCTACTCTCCTTCTCTGCTACTGTCCAAATCAGCAAGAAAAATTCTAAATGTAAATCAGCAGTATCAATTATTCACAAGCACAGCTACCAAAGAATAAAGAATACAAAAATCTAGGGTATACTAATAGATCAAGGTTCCCCGACAGCGGCACCAAAAACTTGCTAAAGTATTTTTTTGTGCTTGCTACTGACTTTATTGGAGACAGTGATAAGAATGGGGTTAGTGAAAATCAAAGGTGGATTGAAGAGCAGCAAGCCTAAAAATACACAGACCTGCAAGATACAGGGCCTGTTGTAGCAGGTTTTAATAAGAGTTTGTCCCACAGGGAAAGTTGATCTAAAGCTCCAAGGGAGCTATCTTTAGTAGGCCCTCCAGATCTTGCTACAGATCTGGCAATCCTAAATGGAAGGAGATTTAAGGTCACTATTATCTAATGGCTACATTATCACCAAAGAGGAGAAAGGATCCAACTCACCCCTATGCCATGATCCAATCCCTTATGGCTATAACCTGTCCACTTGAATGCTCACAGACTATCAAATAGGAGAACCACAATCTAGAGATGGGTCAGAACAAGTTTATCATTGTAGGCACTACTTTATCCAGGCTACCAGCTCAAGAATCCATAGGAACCTCAACCTCAAAAGTTCTGGGTGTGGGGCTAGGCCTGCAATGTGCACTAGCCTGGATACACAGAGCCAGCAAGAGTTTGAGTACTATCTTTTAAGCTTAGTTGTTCACTGCTTTAGAAAGGTAGCAGTGATCCAGTCATAAGCCTACAATCTCTACAGTCAGTTCAGATCTGCCATCTGATGGTGGGTCTATACAAATACAGGGGAGTCTGTCTCTGCACAATCTCTCACAAGGCTACAAGAACAAGTGCAGAGAAGAAGAATCTGTCTTAGATCTGTTGATTGGCCTCACACTAGGG
Organism: Chloranthus sessilifolius; assembly: GCA_021018995.1. Classification (NCBI taxonomy): domain Eukaryota; kingdom Viridiplantae; phylum Streptophyta; class Magnoliopsida; order Chloranthales; family Chloranthaceae; genus Chloranthus; species Chloranthus sessilifolius. Next base: position 120,983,100 of record CM037584.1, on the reverse strand, counting down.
CTATAATCTGTCCACTTAAATAGTCATAGACTATCCACAGAGGCTATCCTTCCCACAGAGGTCTAAGACAGAACAAGAATATTGTTGCCACCACCATGTTCACAAGGCTACCAGCTCAAGCTCCCATGGGGATTCATATTTAGTGGATCCTATGGTGGGGCATAGGCCTGCAATGTGCCTAACCTGAACTCACAGGTCACTTCAATCTAAATAAACCCTTACAAAAAATCCTCCATTGCTTATAATACAACTTAACAATGGAGGATCTCAAGGCAGCAGCCTTGTACAGAGCAACTCACAAAACACCAATCCCATACATGCATAAAATCCTATTACAAAACTCCTTTAATTCTATTCCAAATAGACATACAAAGACATAGCCAACAAGTGCTGGACTATGGAGAGAAGAAAAAGGGAAAAAGAAACTGCCTAAACCCTAACCTTAGCCTACTGCAATTCTACAGTTGGTTTTAAGAAGGAGTATAGAAGACAAGTCCCATAAACCTAAACTAGGCTTAGGCTTATATAGCAGTCAGCTCTGTGAGAATTAGGGTTAGGAAAACCCTAATTTATCAATGCTATCGTGGCCCATTTCTATTACTTGGATGCCTCGAGGCGTGTGCACGAAGAATGGAGCATTGGAGTGCATGCCCTAGTTGGTAGAAGTTCCTAGACTGCCCCTGGAGAAATGGGGGAGAAGTTAAGAACCCGAGCCTCCCTAAGTAGAAAGGCTTTCCAGGTCTTATCGCATGATAGAATTGGTGTTGTGGGGTTGATTTGACTTGAAGCTCTTACCGTCACGGGATTGGTACTTTGGTCATCGCGGGGATGCTATGCTCATCACAGGATTGCTCTTTCCATTTGAATGGCGTGAGGATTCCGCACGCGGCTCGTTCCTTGATGAATCCCGTGGTGATCCTCATAAAGAAACAATGTGCATGGGCTTCTGGATCGCACGAGCAGTTCGTTGAAAGTTTGTATCCCACAGTAACTGCGCGACAGCTGCGAGCAGGAGTGCTCGGAGCTCTCTTTTCAGTGAATCGCGCGAAGATTGAAGACTCATTTCTTGAGCTGCGCGAGATTACGCGAGTGCTGTGTGAGAGCTTATGACTGAGACTCGCGAGAACTATGTGAAGTATGCTTTTTACTCCCTGCTGACATCTATCTGTGCGCGAACAATGCGACCAGTTAGTGTCCTACCTTCAGAAGCCCGTGACAACTGCGCGAAGCATTCTTTCTGATTCAATTAAACCCTGTGACATCTGTGCGAGGCATTCTTCTTGACTTGTTTCTGCTTTGCTGTGCCTATGCTGCAGCTAATTCTCTGTCTAGGTTCAACCTTCTTTCTTCTGAGGAACTTCTGGGGCAACAGTAGGCTTCTTGGCATGGTTAGGGGCTTATTTACAGCTTCTACTTATTACCTACAAAATTGTCTTAACAGTCATTTATTAAATGACTAAGGGTCTAACAGAGATTAAGTTAAGGGGTGAAAAGTGGTACTTTTCAGGTCTTAACACCTACCACCACCCTCAACAGCCCAAGCCTTTGAACCAGAGCTTCACACCCTTGAAATCCCTCACAGCTCTCCAGCTACCTCACATCAATCCATTGAAACCTCCACACCTTTTGAAGTTGTTACCTTGAGCCTTTAGGCCAATCCATCCCATTTTTACCTTCCAATGACCATGACTCATTTTCAGGAGAGAGGTACTCAGCTATGATGTCCTCCATCATAGGGGACATCAACTATGAGTACACCCCTCTCCCAGACTTACCTCACCCTCCCCATTTCACCCCTCCTCATGCTTCACCACAACCCCATCAATATGTCCCTACACCTCCATCACCATAGCCCACCACCTTCACTCATGCACCCACTTCCCCATTTCAACCCATCCCACCCATCCAACCCACTGCACCTATAACCCCTGACCCCCAATCCTAAATCCTCAACCTATTACTCTCCCTTCAAGCTCAAGTGATGGTCGATACCCAAACTCAATCATCAATTGAGGCCAACCTGTAATCCATGAACTTCACCCTCCAAAACTAGGCCTCCATTCAAACCAAATTATATGCCATCCAATCCACATTGTCACTTTTAACCCATCCTTCCCAATAGCCATTTCTCCCCTTACCTACCCATTTACCTACCCCACCCCAATCTCCCCCTCCCTTAACCATAGCAGCAACACCTGCTGTTGGTGCATCCATTGAACCTATCCCAAAAATCCCTCCCACTACCTTTACCAATGCCTCTACTCAAACAGACCCTAAACCTGCCCTTGAAGTCCCGCAGCCCATACCCTCTACCTCTACCCCACCCATGCCATCATCCGTCCCCTCTCCCTTACTGGCTGGCCCTCCCTTCAGTGCTGAGCAGCCCATATTACCAGCCTCTTTCAGCCCTAGACCTCCATACTACACACTCCTTCAAGCCATGAAGAATAATGCTTACATCAAGAGGGATGTGGTTGGAGGAATGACTGACCTCAGAACATCAGTGAGGCAGCCCCACCTTGATAAATTCAAATAAGTGCTACTAGTCCACAAGTTAGAGAAGAAGAGAATCAAGTAGGCTTGGAGGGAGATAATGATCCAATACAATCAAGAAAAGAATAGGGCTGAGGGGATGGAGGATGTCATCAAGAAATTACAAATAGACTTGAGATTAGTAGAGGATAAAGCTTATGACTATGGTGTGACTATTGCAGCATTGTAGAAAACCTTAACTGAAAATAGTGACCGGGAGTTAGCAGAAGCATTTCAAAACAATTAAACACTGATGTACCTCAAAAGAAAATAACCCCTAAACCCAAGGAGCCTAGCAAAGTCAAGCCTGGAATCAAAATCCAGGAACCTACTTCAAAGCCAGAGCCCACTCCCAAAATGAAAAGGACCTGCAGGCCAAGAAACACAACTTCCAAAAGTTCACAGTCTACTGCTGCTGCTTTGAATAAAGCAAAGGGCAAATGAATCCAAGAACCACCTGATGTAGTAGAGGATTTAGATGATTAGATTTGCATTTGTCATTAGTTAGGATATCTTTGCATAATTTCTGTGTAGTTCTTTTCCCTTACATTGTACAAATTTTTATGTATAAATGAAATTTCTCTTTGTTATGTTTTGTTTGGTTTACTTTCTATCTTTATATTTGTTAGTATATTTTAGTTGTTTGTGTGTGCCTTATTTAATATTTTTACTTACTTTATCTTGTGTCTGATTTTGTGTATGATAACCTGCTGCACATGCCCTTAATTTTTGAATCAGTGAGGACACTGCTCCTCATAGGTTTGGGGGTGTGGCAAGGTTTGCCAATGATGTAGTTAACCTAAGTGCAATAGAATCAAGTGAGTGAGATAGATGTAGAGCTGTGATCACCTAAGAAACTTTGAAAATGAGGAAATGCAAAAAAAAATTTGAAGACATTTAGGCATTAAAAACTTTTAAATTTTAACATATCCATGAGGTGAACACAAAGAAAACTCACCTGTGTCAGTACTTAGTGAACCATTAAAGAGAGAAAAAGGTAAGGAAATGCCTAAGAGTTCAATGGAAGACCATACCTAGTGAAATTTGGGCCTATAAATTATTATTTTTCCTTTGTGGAGTATCTTAGGCAATTCTTTATGCTCTAAGGACTGCCTGAGTCAATGTCCTCATTAGTAGTTAGGCACCTCCAAGTTAAGACAGCTGACAGTATCCATGGCATTTAGGAAAGGATCAAGGCCTTCTCTTGGACAGTTTGAGCTTAAACATACCAAACCTAGTAAGTTGCCCTTGTGCATACACCTTTTGAGCCTTGATTTCCAGTTTTCTTCAAAATACACTTGTGTACTTGTACCTAAACTTATGGACCTGATTCAAACCTACCCTCACTCTGAGAATTCAAAAGGTAAAGGAGAAGGAGTTGAAGATGGACAAGCTAGGGTCAACATTGGGTGAATGGAAAAGAAACACAAAAGGAAGATAGCAGTGTAGCAGCTGGGGAGAGGGTGGCATTTCAGAAAAATAGAAATAAGAAAAGAAAAGAAAATTTTATCTAAAAAAGAAAGAAATAAATATAATGAAAAGGAAGAGAGAGGAGTCAAGAGGAGATTTCATTAGAATAAGTAAAAATAAGAGAAGCTGGCCACTTCAAGTCTGAAAAATCTCAAAGAAGATTAAATGTGCTGAACTAAAGAAGGTGAAGTCATGAATCACCTCCTTCACCTGCTGATTTCTCAAATTTGCATCCTTTTCATCCTTCCATTCTTTATAACCTACACCCATAAGTCACATTACAACCCAGTCATAAGACATTGTGAACATAAGTTGAATGAGCGATTATGTGGAGATGAGGAGTTGTCCAATCAATGGTGAGGAATAGCCAATGATGCCAGAAATTAGGAGCTTTGCCTATGCTCATGCTTGCTTGCCCATTTGGGGTTTGTAACTGCTCTTGAGCTTGTGTGAAAATGAGAACCCTCAAAGTTCTTTGTGAGAAATTGCCCTGGTGAGCATTGGGTCTGATATTGAATGTATTGGGCAATACCTAACACCTAATTTTTGAATTGATGGTGAGCTCAGTACTGACATACATGTGTTGTTTCTCTTGTTGTAAGCTAATTGACAATGATGTGCATACACGCAAAAGTTTTAATGATTAAATGTCTGTACATATCCTTTGTTTAAATTCCTCATATTTTGAATCAAAGGTGGACTGATACTCTGTGTATTGACAGCTAACTTGATAATGTTTTACTTTTATTAATTGTTTCATTGAGAAGTTTGTGGGTACCTTCACTAAAAACCCTCAGGAGACTTCACTCCTCCACTAGGGATCACCTAGGGGTTTAAAAGGATTGATGCATGAGCTAAATGCATCCATGCTCCCTATGAAAGTAGCATTTACATTCTAAGAGTAGCTGTTTAAATTTTGCTTTGCTCAGGGACTAGCAAAGATTAGGTTTAGGGGTGTGTTATTCATTGAAAAGTATCACTTTTCACCTTTTAACTTAGCCTTTGCTAGTCCTTGAAGCTGACTAATAACTCCTGTTTAGCTTGTTTTATAGATTAGATTAGTAATAACTTATGTAGCTTAACACAAAGTCCATGCCTTTGGTGCCAAGAAGAGAGATAATTCAAGCCAAGGATGATAGTTTAGCCAGAGATTGATGGAACACCATGGTGATACATACTATGGTGACCAGTTTGCATGTCAAAGTGGACGCAAGAAGTTTAGCTGATGCGAGAAGTATAGATGAGAGTGGAGGAAGGTGCAACAGAAGCATGTGCATTGCAGCAGAGAAACAAATGACTAATCTCGCACAGTTGAGATGCTTCCTCGCGCTGTTCAATTCACCAGCAAAGTCTTCTCGCGCGAATGTTACATGTAGCATAATAGAAATCGTGTAGCAGTCGCACACTTCAACTACAATTAACACATAAAGGAACTCGCGAGGTACTCGCGCATTAAGCCTTCAGAAATACAGCTCGCGAAGCTCTCGTGAGGATCAAGCTTTAAAGTAGCCACACACACTACCTTGTGAGACCAATTTGCACAAATAGCAGCAACAACCTTGTGAAGTTCTTGCATGGATCTGGAGGAGAGAGACACCTAGAAAATATCTCACACAGCTCTCGCGTGCCTAGAAGTTCAACTACCAAGCGAACTGCATAAGTGAAAAGAACTCAAGCGAGAGTAAAAGGGCATCCTCACGACACCCTCATAAGAGAAACTTCTGAAGCCCTACTGTGCGAGCAAGCCAAGCACTGCAAACTCATCCTCACGACAGCATTGTAAGGCAAAGCAACTGTGCAACAAGCTTTAATCCTTCTACGCGAGTGCATTCAAAGCCAGATCAGTTGTGCGACAATCAAAAGCCCACTTGCGCGAGTGAACAACCTCCCAAGCCAAATTCCTACCTTGTGAAGCATGTAGCAACTGCGCAAATGAATTAATGAACCAAAGCCAGCCCTGTAAAGCTCAGGCTATCCACTTCTTAGTCTTAACTCAAGGACCTTTTGGGGATTTCCCCAGGTCTAGGGCACACACCTCGTGGCCCTGATCTCAATGCACACATCCCAAGATATCCAAGTGTTGTAACAGTGCCACATCTGTTAGAAAAATTAAAGTTTACTTTTCTGTTGGCTAAGGCATTAGGACTGAGTATATAAGCTGTACTTGTAAATTAGAATTGACATCTCTCCTTCAACCTCTGCCTGTGTGAGCTCAAGCAGACTAGGGTTAGGATTTGATCATTTCTTTTTCCCATTTTTCTTCTCTCTTAGCCCAACACTTGCTGGCTAAATCCTCTGTAAGCAATTAGGTGCAGTTTTAATTAGTTTTATAATGGGTCTTGTAATCTTTAGGATTTTGTGAAGAGCTGTTATGTACAAGGCTCCTACCTTGAGAAATTGCATTATAGGTAATTTTGATCAATGGAATTTGTACTTTAAATATTCATTCAATCTATTATTTTCCTATTTTCCCATAGTTTTGCTCAGGTTATAGCATGCATTTAGGATTTGAGTTGATTGAATGGCCCATGGAAGCTTGAGCTTATAGCCTGGGACCATGGTGGCAGCAACAGTTTACATGTTCCATCTCAGTCAACTGTGGTATGGATAACCTCTGAGGATAGCCTGTGACCATTTAAGTGGATAGACTATAGCCCTAGGGTGATTCCAAGCCATAGATTTGAGAAGGATTCATCTCCTCTGCACTTGAGCTTGTAGCCTTGTGAGAGGTTGTTGCAGGAACTAGCTCCCCTCTGGTTTACTTGACCAATATCAGATGATAGATCAGATTTCTCTATAGTGATTCTTGGACTTGTGAAATTTGAGTCATTGCAGAATATACATGGCAACCCAAATAGCCCTTGAACAACTATGGTCTCCCCTTGTTTTTCAAGAACTATTTATTCCTATGAATGCCTGCCAAATCTGTAACAGATCTGTGGAGCTTATAGCCTGCCAAACATAGTGTCTGCAATAGTTTTAACATTCTGTTTGATCAGTTGAGTGGAGGACATCTATTAGATAATTTGTGACCATTTAAGTGGACAGGTTATAGCCTTAAGATCAGTCTATTCCATTTGATTAGATTGGTTTTCTGATTTTCTTCATGTGTTTTGATCCTCCCTATTGGATAGTCTGTGACCATTAAAGTGAACAGGTTATAACCTTAAGGGACCAGGTTGAATCCCAAGAGTGAGTTGGATTCTTCTTCCTTGTTGAGGTTTTTGATAGCACATCAGCAAGGATTCCTACAAAATCAGATCTAGTTCTGAGTTACAAAACTGATATGAACTTGGTCTAGTAGTTTACTTCCCATCCTTTTATATTTAGTTTAATACACACCATCACCACCTTCTTTATAACCCTTTCTTAAGGATAGGACTGTACTTTATTTCTCTTCTTTTAGTGTTAAATTAGTATAGTTGTGACACCCAACTCCCTTTCTCTAGGATTGTGAGATCTGTAGCCAGATCTAGAGGCCTATTATTATAGCCCATATTAGGTTCTAGATCAATTTCTCTGTGGGACAAACTCTTACTTAAAACTTGCTACAATAGCCCTGTATCTTGCAAGTTGTGTGTACTTTAGGTTGTTGTTTTCATAGCCATTTCACCCCATCTTTGTACTCAGATTTTTACCTTCTCATATCACTTTAAATAAACACTGGTACACACAAATCAACAAAATGCTTGAATATGAATGCTTGAACATGAGTGCCTAAACTTGAATGCTTGAACATGAATGCTTGAACCTATGCTTGAGCATGAATTCTTGAACGTGAATGCTTGAACGGGAATGCTTGAGTGTAAATGCTTGAACCTAAATGCTTGAACATGAATGCTTGAATCTGAAGGCTTGAACATTAATACTTGAACATGAATGCTTGAACATGAATGCTTGAATGAGAATGCTTGAACGTGTATGCATGAACATGAATACTTAAACCTGAAAGCTTGAACATGAATGCATGAACGTGAATTCTTGAACTTGAATGCTTGAACATGAATGCTTGAAGGTGAATGCTTGAAAATGAATGCTTGAATGTGAATTCCAGAATGTGAATGCTTAAACTTGAATGCTTGAACATGAGTGCTTGAATGTGAATGCTTGAATGTGAATGAGTGAACATGAATGATTGAACATGAATGATTGAACATGAATGCTTTAATATGAATGCTTGAACCTGAATGCCTGAACATTAATGCTCAATAGACATTGACATACTTCAAGGGGATTATCGATAGATAGTGAACGAGAATGATTCATAGATAGTGGCATGCCTGAACATGAATGCATGAACGTGAATGCAAGAACCTGAATGCTTGAACATAAATGCTTGAGCCTATGCTTGAACGTGAATGCTTGGAAATGAATGCATGTATGTGAATTCTGAAACGTTAATGCCCGAACATTAATACTTGAACCTGAATGCTTAAACCTAAATGCTTGAACAAGAATGCTTGAACGTGAATGCATGAATATGACTACTTGAACTGGAATGTTTAAACGTGAATGGTTTAACTAGAATGCTTGAAGCCAATGCTTGGACGTGAAATCTTGAACGTGAATGCTTAAACGTGAATGCTTGAACCTGAATGCTTGAACGTGAAAGCTTGAACCCGAATGCTTGAATGTGAATGCTTGAACATGAATGGTTGAACGTGAATGCTTGAACATGAATGCATGATAGATAGTGGCACGCTTGAACGTGAATGCCATAGCATGAATGCTTGAACATGAATGCTTGATCATGAATGCTTCAACGTGAATACATGAACACGAATGCTTGAACCTGAATGCTAGATAGACAATGACACGTGTTGTCGGGATTCCCTGGTACTATTTATTGTTTGGTGAAAATAAATTTAAAGACAAAGTAAAACAAAAGAATGGATTTAGCACAACCAAAGTAATCCTAGACTTGCAAGATACAGGGCCTATTGTAGCAAGTTTTGATAAGTAAGAGTTTGTCCCACAGAGAAATTGATCTGGAACCCAAAATGGGCTATAATAGTAGGCCTCAAGATCTGGCTACAAATCTGACAATCCCAAAGAAAGAGAGCTAGGTGTTATGACTACACTAAATTAATCCTAATAACAGAGAAATAAAATATAGCCATATCCTAAAGAAAGGGTTAAGAAGAAGATGGTGATGGTGTGTTCCAAAATAAAATATAAAAATTGGTGAGAAGTAAGCAGATTAAGTTAAGAGTTAAAGCAGTAATGCAACTCAGATTTAGTATGTCTCTGCAGTGCTCCTTATTGAGACGCTATCAAAAGCCTCAACAAGGTAGAAGTGTCCAACTTAACCCATGCCATTTGGGGTGCACTTAAGGCTATAGGCTGTCCACTCAAATGGTCACAGCCTATCCTATAGAGTTTGTCAAATCCCATTGATCAAGCCAGAAGTTGCTACTCTAATCCAGAGGAGTGGACTGATATTTTCCCCAACCATTGCACCAGATCAGGCCATGAATACTATTGCAACACTATGTATTGCCAGTGCTACAAGCTCTCCAGATCTGTGCACAGATCTGGCTGACATCCATAGGTATTCTAACCCATAAAATCTAAGTGCTTTGCCAAGGCCAATAGCTAACTGGTGCCCACAAAAAGGACTATTTAATAGGTTGAATAAGGCTCTAAATTCAGCTAGTCATTGCTATAAAAGGCCTGCAATGACTCGACCTTAAGCTGTAACTACTACAGAGTCATCAGATCTAACATCTGAAATTGGTTAGGTAAAGTAGAGGGGAGCCAGTTCTTGTAAAAACCTCCTCACAAGGCTATAGAAGCTCATGTGCAGGGGAGAGGAATCTTTCTCAAACATGTGGCTGGACACCACCTTAGGGCTATACTCTGTCCACTCAAATGGTCACAGGGTATCCCATTGGTCTATCCATACCATAGAGGTTTGAGAAAGAGCATGAAAACTACTGCAACCACCATGGTCCACAGGCCTTCGAGCTCCCCAGATCTTACTAAAGATCCAACATTGCTTTCCATGCGGCTATCAAAGCAAGGGAAATCAGATGGTAAATAATAGATCTACTAGAAACTGAATAGGCTCGTCCCAAATACATGGATCCTATAAACATCTAAAGAAACCATAAGATCTGTAGATTCAATTAATCATTAAAACAACAATTCATTACTAACAGTGAAACTTATAATGGATTGCCTCCAAGCTGCAGCCTGTACACAACTTCTCATCAAAAATCTCAATATATACAAAACCTATTACAAATTGAAATAAACTGAACCTAACTGCTTACAGGGGGATTAGCCAGCAAGTGCTGGGCTAAGAGAGAAGAAAAATGGGAAAAAGAGGTGATCAAACCCTAATACTAGCCTGCTGGAGCTCTCAGCCGACAGAAGATGAAAAGAAGGGTCGATGATAAAACTAAACTCTAAGTGTAGCTTATATACTCTGTCCATACGGCCTTGGCATTGAAGAGACCCTAATTTTTCTAGCAGACATGGTATTGTTAAAACCCTTGAATGCATTAAGACATGCACCTCAAAATCTATGCCTCGAAAAGTGTGCATTAACCTTAGGAAATACCCAAAAGGTCCTTGAGTTAAAACTAAGAAGTGGGGAGCTCATGCTTCGCAGGGCTGGCATATGCATTCATTCATTCGCACAGTTGCAGAGCCTTCGCGGAGTAGCTTTTGGTTGGTGGGAAGTGCTCACTCGCGCAGTTCCTTTGCACTGCCATGCTATCGCGGAGATGATCTGGAGTGCCTAGACTTCTCGCGCAGTAGAACTTCAGAAGCTCTCTCTCTCGCTAGGTACTCACGCAAGTATGCTCCTATGCTCGCGTAGTAATTGGTAAGGCTTCAGAGTGCGTGAGATCTGTGTGAAGAGAATTCTGGGCATCTCTCTCTTCCAGGACCATGCACAAACTCCGCGAGGTAAAATTTTGTTCAGTACACACATGGAGTCGCTATGTTCATTGCGCGACTACTTTAAGGCTTGATCTCCGCCAGAGCTTTGCGACCACAAATTTTGAGGATTTTAATCTGCGAGATCTTTGCGATGTCTTTACAACTCTCCTCTTGACTACGTGTCCTATCTGTGCGAGGGCATCTTCCACCGCATCCTTAGCTTCGCGAGGGAGCTTCTCAACTCTGCGAGATCTGTCTTTCTATGCTATGATGCATTGCACTTGCTGCAATTGCAGTTTCTCCATTCTTAGCCAACTTCATCCATCTGCTGGCCTTTTGGTCAATGATGACCAGTAGATGAGTCACCATGGTGAGTACTACCAGGGTGTTCCATTAGGCTTTAGCTCAGCTGTAATCTTTGCATGTCTTCTTCCTCTTCTTTGGGCCAATAAGGATGGATTTTGAATTAATCTGCACAGATTATTGCTAACTACAAACACACTTAACAAATGGTTAGTAGTCTGCTTCAAGGTCTATCAAAGGCTAGGTTAAGAGGTGAAAAGTGGTACTTTTCAGTGAATAACAACATGCTTGAACGTGAATGCTGGAACATGAGTGTTTAAACATGAATGCTTAAAAATGAATTCCCTAACGTAAATGCTTAGACCTGAATGCTTGAAAATGAATGCTTCACGTGAATGCTTGAACATGAGTGTTGGAACATGAATGCTTGAAAATGAATGCCTAAACGTGAAAGCTTTAACCTGAATGCTTGAACGTGAATGCTTGACCATGAATGGTTGAATATGAATGCTTCAACTTAATTGCTTGAACCGAAATGCTTGAACATGAATGCTTGAACCTGAATGCTTTACTATGAATGTTAGAACATGAATACTTTAATGGGAATGCTTCAACAAGATTGCTTAAATCTGAATGCATGAACATAAATGATTAAACGTAAATGAATGCAAGTGAATATTTGAACATGAATGTGTGAACGTGAATGCGTGAACATGAATGTGTGAACCTGAATGCTTGAACGTGAATACTAGAACCTGAAAGCTTGAACATGAATGTTTGAACGTGAATGCTTGCACATGAATGCATGAACGTGAATGCTGGAACGTGAATGCATGAACCTAAATGCTTGAAAGTGAATGCTTGAACTTGAATGTTTCAATGTGAATGCAAACCCATACTTGAACATGGATGCTTGAACGTGAATGTTTGAACATGAATGATTGAACGTAAATGCTTGAACATGAATGCTTGAACATGAATGCTTGAATGGGAATGTTTGAATGTAAATGCCTGAACGTAAATTCTTAAACATTAATTCTTGAACATGAATGCCTAAACGTGAATGCTTGAACATTAATGCCTGAACGTGAATGCTTGAACATTAATGCCTGAACGTGAATGCTTGAACGTGTATGCATGCACATGAATGCTTGAACAAGAATGCTACCACTTGAATGCATTAACGTGAATGCTAGAACGTCATTGCTTAAACATAGATGAATGACCGTTAATGTTTGAACATGAATGCTAGAACATTAATGCATAACCTAAATGCATGAACTTGAACGCTTGAACGTGAATGCTTCAGCCTGAATGCCTGAACGGTAATGCATAAACCAGAATGCATGAACGTGAATGCTAGAATATGAAAACTTGAACGAGAATGCTGGAATGTGAATGGTTGAACACTAATGCTTGAACGTGAATGCATGAACTTGAATGCTTGAAAGTGAACGCTTGAACATGAATGCATGAACATGAATGTTTGAACCTATGCTTGAAAATGAATGGTTGAAGGTGAATGCTTGAACGTGAATGCTTGAGCTTGAATGCTTGAACATAAATGCCTGAACCTATGGTTGAACGTGATTGCTTGAACCTGAATACTTTAAGATGAATGCATGGACTTGAATGCTTGAACGTGAATGCGCGAACATGAATGCTTGAACGTGAATGTATGAACCCGAATGGTTGAACATGAATGCTTCAACTTGAATGCTTAAACATGAATGCTTGAACTTGTGCTTGAACATGAATGCTTCAATGTGAATGCTTGAACATGAATGTATGAATGTGAATGCATTAACCTGAATGCTTGAACGTAAAAGCATGTACTTGAATGCTTGAACCTATGCTTGAATGTGAATGCTTGACCATGAATGCATGTATGTGAATGCTTAAACGTCAATGCCTAAACATGAATACTTGAACCTGAATGGTTGAACCTAAATGCTTGAACAAGAATGCTTGAACGTGAATGCTTGACCATGACTACTTGAATCAGAATGCTTGAACATGGATGCTTTAACTTGAATGCTTGAACGTCAATGGTTGGATGTGAAATGTTGAATTTGAATGCTTAAACGTGAATGCTTAAACCTGAATGCTTGAACGTGAAAGCTTGAATGTGAATGCTTGAACGTGAATGCTTGAACGTGAATGCTTGAACATGAATGCATGATAAGTAGTGACACGCTTGAACGTGAATGCCTGAACATGAATACTTGAATGGGAATGCTTGAACATGAATGCTTGAACGTTAATACTTGAACATGAATGCTTAAGCGTTAATGCTAGATAGACAGTGACACGCTTGAATGTGAATGCAGTAACTTGAGTGTTTGAACATGAATGCTTGAAACAGAATGTGTGAAAATGAATGCTTACCGTGAATGCTGAAACCTGAAAGTTTGAACATGAGTGCTTGAACATGATTGCTTGAAAATGAATGCCTGATCGTGAAAGCTTGAACCTTAATGCTTGAATGTGAATGCTTGGCCATGAATGGTTTAACATGAATGCATGAATGTGAATGCTTGAACATGATTGCTTGAACTGGAATGCTTGAACTTGAATGCTTAACTATGAATTTTTTTACTGGAATACTTGAACGTGAATGCTTGGCTTGAACATGAATGCTTGAACATGACTACATGAACGTAAATGATTAAACATAAATGAATGAACGTGAATATTAGAATATGAATGCTTGAACATGAATGTGTGAACCTGAATGCAAGAACCTAAATGCTTGAACGTGAATGCTTGAGCTTGAATGCTTGAACGGTAATGCATGGACCTGAATGCTTGGACGTGAATGCTAGAACCTGAAAGCTTGAACATGAATGTTTGAATGTGAATGCTTGAATATGAATGCATGAGCCTGAATGCTTAAAAGTGAAAGCTTGAACATGAATGATAGAACATGAATGCTTGAACCTATACTTGAACATGAATGCTTGAACATGAATGCTTGAACGTGAATGCCTACGTGAATGCTTTAACTTGAATTCTTGAACATGAATGCCTAAATGCTTGAACATGAATACTGGAATGCTTGAACGTGAATGCTTGAATGTAAATGCTTGAACGTATATGCTTGAACATGAATGCTTGAATGTAAATGCTTGAACTTTAATGCTTGAACATGAATGATTGAACATTAATGCATGAATGTGAATGCCTGAACATGAATGCTTGAACGAGAATGCTTGATCGTTTATGCATGAACATAAATGCTTGAACGTGAACGCTTGAACATGAATGCTTGAACATGAATGCAAGAACGTGAATGCATGAACCTGAATGCTTGAACTTAATGCTTGAACAAGAATGCTTGATCCTATGCTTGAACGTGAAGGCATGAAAATGAATACAAGAACGTGAATGCATGAACCTGACTGCTTGAACTTAATGCTTGAACAAGAATGCTTGATCCTATGCTTGAACGTGAAGGCATGAAAATGAATGCTTGAACATGAATTCCAGAACGTAAGTGCTTGAACTTGAATGGTTGAGCATGATTGCTTGAACGGGAATGCTTGAACATGAATGCTTGAACATGAATGCTTGACCATGAATGCCTGAACATGAATGCTTGAACCTGAATGCCTAAACACGAATGCTCGATAGACATTGACATGCTTCAAGGGGATTGCTTGATAGATAGCGACAACGCTTGACGTGAATTCTAGATAGATAGTGGCATGCTTGAACATGAATGCTTGAATGTCAATGCTAGAAGATGAATGGTTGAACATGAATGCATGAACGTGAATGCTTGAACATGAATGCATGAACGTGAATGCATGAACCTGAATGCTTGAACGTAAATTCTGGAACTTGTATGATTGGACCTATGCTTGAACGTGAATGCTTGAAATTGAATGCTTGTAAGGAAATGCTTGAACGTGCATGCCCGAACATGAATACTCGAACCTGAATGCTTGAACAAGAAAGTTGGAATGTGAATGCCTAAAAATGACTACTTGAACCGAAATGATTGAATGTGAATGATTTAACTAGATTGCTTGAACGTGAATGCTTGGACATGAAATCTTGAATGTGAATCCTTAAACGTGAATGCTTGAACCTAAATGCTTGAACGTGAAAGCTTGAACATGAATGCTTGAACCTGAATGATTGAACGTGAATGCTTGAATGTGAATTCTTGAACATGAACGCTTTAGCATGAATGGTTGAAAGTGAATGCTTGAACATGAATGCGTGATAGATTGTGACACGCTTGAACATGAATGCATGAACATGAATGCTTCCACATCAATGCTAGATAGGTATTGACACGCTTGAACGTGAATGCTTGAACGTGAGTGTTTGAACATGAATGCTTGAACTAGAATGCCTAAAAATGAATGCTTCACGTGAAGCTTGAACATGAATGATTGATCATGAGTGCTTGAACATGAATGATTGAAAATGAATGCCTGAATGAGAAATCTTAAACCTGAATGCTTGAAAATGAATGCTTGAACATGAATGCTCTACCATGAATGGTTGAACATGAATGCTTGAATGTAATGCTTGAACATGATTGCTTGAACCAGAATTCTTGAAAAGGAATGGTTGAACTTGAATGCTTGACTTTGAATGTTTGAACAGGAATACTTGAACGTGAATGCTTGAGCATGAATGGTTGAACATGAATGGATGAACGTAAGTGATTAAGCGTAAATGAATGGACGTGAATATTTGAACATGAATGCTTGAACATGAATGCGTGAACCTGAATGCATGAACATGAATGCTTGAACATGAATGCTTGAGCCTGAAACACATGGACCTGAATGATTGAACGTAATTACTGGAACCTAAAAGCTTGAACATGAATGGTTGAACGTGAACGCTAGAACATGAATGAATGAACGGGAATGCATGAACCTGAATGCATGTATCTGCCTGAACTTGAATGCTTGAACATGAATGCTTGAAAGTGAATGCTTGAACCTTTGGTTGAACATGAATGCTTGAGCCTGAATGCTTGAACGGTAATGCATGAACCTGAATGCTTGAACGTGTATGCTAGAACATGAAAGCTAGAATAAGAGTGTTTGAACATGAATGCTTGAACCTGAGTTCATGAACGTTAGCGCATCAAGGTGAATGCACGAACCTGAATGCTTGAAACTATGCTTAAACATGAACGCTTGAATGTGAATGCTTAAACTTGAAAGCTTTGAATGTAAATGTTGGAACATGAATGCTTGAACTTGAATGCTTGAACATGAATGCTTGAACATGAATGCTTGAACGGGAATGCTTGAATGTAAAGGCCTGAACATGAATACCTGAACATGAATGCCTGAACGTGAATGCTTGAACAATAATGTTTGAACGTGAATGATTGAACATGGATGCTTGAACATGAATGCTTGGACATGTATGCATGAACGTGAATGCCTGAACGTAAATGCTAGAACATGAATGCTTGAATGTGAATGCTAGAACATGAATGCTTTAACATAAATGAGTGAACGTTAATGCATGAACATGAATTCATGAACTTGACTGATTGAATGTGAATGCTTGAGCTTGAATGCTTGAACCGTAGTGCATCAACCCGAATGCATGAACGTGAATGCTAGTACATGAAAGCTTGGACATGAATGCTGGAACATGAATGCTTGAACACTAATGCATGACCATGAATGCATGAACTAGAATGCTTGACAGGGAATGCTTGAACTTGAATGCCTAAACATGAATGCTTGAACCTATGCCTGAACATGAACGCTAGAACGTGAGTGCTTGAATGTAAATGCTTGAACATGAATACTCGAACGTGAATGCTTGATCGTGAATACTTGTACTTGAATGCTTGAACATGAATGCTTGAACTTGAATACTTGAAGATGAATGCATGAACGTGAAAGCTTTAACGTGAATGCGTGGACATTAATGCTTGAACGTGAATGGATGAATGCAAATGTTTGAACATGAATGCTTCAATGAGAATGCTTCAACATTAATGCATGTACCTGAATGCTTGAACATGAATTCTTTAACTTGAATGCTTGAACATGAATTCTTGAACCTATGCAGGAACATGAATGCTTGAACGTGAATGCCTAAAAATTGAATGCATGAATGTGAATGCATGAACCTAAATACGTGAATGTAAATGCTTGAACTTGAATGCTTGAGCCAACGCTTGAACGTGAATGCTTGAAAATGAATGCTTCAACATGAGTGCCTAAACACGAATACTTGAACCTGAATGCTTGATCCTAAATGTTTGAACAAGGAAGCTTGAACGTGAATGCTTGAACGTGAATGCTAGAACATGAATGCTTGAACGTGAATGCTTGAACATGAATGCTTGAACGTGAATGCTTTAATGTAAATGAATGAATGCTAATGTTTGAACATGAATGTTGGAACATGAAAGCTTCACTTGAATGCATGAACCTGAATGCATGGACCAGAATGATTGAACGTGAATGCTTGAATAGTAATTCATAAACCCCAATGCATGAACGTGAATGCTAGAACATGAAAGCTTGAACATGAATGCTGGAACGTGAATGCTTGAACACTAATGCAGGAATGTGAATGCATGAACCAGAAAAATTGAAAGTGAATGCAGGAAATTGAATGCCTAAACATGAATGCTTGAACCTATGCTTGAACATGAATGCTTAAATGAGAGTTCTTGAACGTAAATGCTTGAACATGAAATCTTGAACGTGGATGCTTGAACGAGAATGCTTGTACTTGAATGCTTCAACATGAATGCATGAACCTATGCTGGAACGTGAATGTTTGAACTTGAATACTTGAAGATGAATGCATGAACGTGAATGCATGAACATGAATGGTTGAACGTGAATGCTTGAACGTGAATGCATCAACTTGAATGCTTGAACATTAATGCTTGAACCTATGCATGAACATGAATGCTTGAATGTGAATGCTTGAACATGAATTCATGAACGTGAATGCATGAACCTGAATGCTTGAAGGGATATGTTTGAACTTGAATGCTTGAACCTATGCTTGAACGTCAATGCTTGAAAATGAATGCTTGAACATGAATGGCTGAACGTGAATACTTGAACTTGAATTCTTGAACCTAAATGCTTGAACAAGAAAACATGAATGTGAATGCTTGAACATGACTACTTGAACCGGAATGCTTGACCATGAATGGTTTAACCTGAATGCTTGAACGTCAATGATTAGACGTGAAATCTGGAATGTGAATGCTTAAACGTGAATGTTGGAACCTGAATGCTTAAATGTGAGAGCTTGAACGTGAATGATTGAATCTGGATGCTTGAACTTGAATGCTTGAACATGAATGCTTGAACCTATGCTTTAACATGAATGCTTGAACGTGAATGCTTGAAGGGGAATGCTTGAACGTAAATGCTTGAACATAAATGCTTGAACATTAATGCTTGAACTTGGATGCTTGAAAATTAATACTTGAATGTAAATGCTTGAACATGAATGCGTGAACGAGAATGCTTGAACGTGTATGCATGAACATGAATGCTTGAACATAAATGCGTGAATGTGAATGCTTGAACTTGAATTCTTCAACATGTATGCTGGAACTTATGCTTGAAGGTGAATGCTTGAAAATGAATGTTTGAACGTGAACGCCGGAACATGAATGCTTGAACTTGAATGCTTGAGCATAATTGCTTGAACGTGAATGAGTGAACCAGAATGATTGAATGTGAATGCTTGAACCTGAATGCCTGAACATGAATGCTTGATACACATTGACATGCTTCAAGGGGAATGCTCAATATACTATGACAATGCTTGAACATGAATGCTTGATAGATGGTGGCATGCTTGAACATGAATGCTTGAACATCAATGCTTGAAGATGAATGATTGAACATGAATGCATGAACGTGAATGCTTGAACATGAATGCATGAACGTGAATACAAGAACCTGAATGCTTGAACGTAAATGCTTGAATGCTTGAACCTATACTTGAACGTGAATGCTTGAAAATGAAGGCATGTGTGTGAATTCTACAACGTGAAGGTCTGAACATGAATACTTAAACCTGAATGCTTAAACCTAAATGCTTGAACAAGAATGCTTGAACGTGAATGCATGAACATGACTACTTGAACCAGAATGTTTGAACGTGAATAGTTTAACCCGAATGATTGGCCGTCAATGCTTGGACGTGGAATCTTGAACGTGAATGGTTAAACGTGAATGCTAGATAGATAGTGGCAAGCTTGAACGTGAATACTGGAACATGAGTGTTTGAACATGAATGCTTTAAACTGAATGCCTGAAAATGAATGCTTTAAGTGAATGCTAGAACAAGAGAGTTTGAACATGATTGCTTGAACATGAATGCTTGAAAATGAATGCCTGAATGTGAAAGCTTGAACTTGAATGCTTGAACGAGAATTCTTGACCATGAATGGTTGAAAATGAATACTTGAACGTGAATCCTTGAATGTTATTGCTTAAACAAGAATGCATGAACCCGAATGCTTGAATATGAATTTTGTAGAGGAATACTTGAACGTGAATGCTTCAACATTAATGCTTGAACGTGAATGCATGAACGTAAATGATTAAACGTAAATGAAAGAACGTGAATATTTGGACATGAATGCTAGAACATATATGCGTGAACCTGAATCTAAGAACTTAAATGCTTGAACGTGAATGCTTGAGCTTGAATGCTTGAACGGTAATGCCTGAACCTGAATGCTTGAAAGTGAATGCTAAAACCTGAAAGCTTGAACATGAATGTTTGAACGTGAATGCTTAAACATGAATGCATGAACCGGAATGCTTGAAAGTGAATGTTTGAACTTAAATGCATGAACATGAATGCTTGAACCTATGCTTGAACATGAATGCTTGAACGTGAATGCTTGAACGTGAATGCTTGAAAGTAAATGCTTGAATATGAATGCTTGAACGTGAGTGCTTGAACTTGAATGCTTGAACATGAATGGTTGAACCTATACTTGAACATGAATGCTTGAACGTGAATTCTTGAACAGGAATGCTTGAACGTAAATGCTTGAATGTAAATGCTTGAACATTAATACTTGAACATGAATGCTTGAACATTAATACTTAAACACAAATGCTTGAACATGAATGCTTGAACGAGAATGGTTGAACGTGTATGCATGAACATGAATGCTTGAAAGTGACAGCTTGAACATGACTGCATGAACGTGAAGGCTTGAACTTGAATGCTTCAACATGAATTCTTGAACCTATGCTTGAAGGTTAATGCCTGAATATGAATGCTTGAATGTAAATGCCAAAACGTGAATGCTTGAACTTGAATGCTTGAACATAATTACTTGAACGTGAATGCTTGAACGTGAATGCGTGAACATAAATGATTGAATGTGAATGCTTGAACGTTAATGCTTGAACATGAATGCTTGAACATGAATGGTTGAAAGTAAATGCTTGAATATGAATGCTTGAACGTGAGTGCTTGAACTTGAATGCTTGAACATGAATGGTTGAACCTATGCTTGAACATGAATGCTTGAATGTGAATTCTTGAATATGAATGCTTGAACGTAAATGCTTGAATGTAAATGCTTGAACATTAATACTTGAACATGAATGCTTGAACATTAATACTTGAACACAAATGCTTGAACATGAATGCTTGAACGTGTATGCATGAACATGAATGCTTGAACGTGACAGCTTGAACATGAATGCATGAATGTGAAGGCTTGAACTTGAATGCTTCAACATGAATGCTTGAACCTATGCTTGAAGGTTAATGCCTGAATATGAATGCTTGAATGTGAATGCTTGAACTTGAATGCTTGAACATAATTACTTGAACGTGAATGCTTGAACGTGAATGCGTGAACATAAATGATTGAATGTGAATGCTTGAACGTTAATGCCTGATAGAAATTGACATGCTTTAAGAGGAATGCTCGATAGACCGTGACAATGTTGGAATGTGAATGCTTAATAGATACTGCCATGCTCGGAAATGAATGCTTGAAGATGAATGATTGAACATGAATGCATGATTGTGAATGCAAGAACCTAAATGCTTGATGTAAATGCTTGAGCTTGAATACTTGAACATATACTTGAATGTGAATGCTTAAAAATGAAGGCATGTATGTGAATTCCTGAATGTGAATAGTTGAACCTTAATGCTTGAACCTAAATTCTTGAACAAGAATGGATGAACGTGAATGCATGAACATGACTACTTGAATCGAAATGTTTGAACGTGAATGGCTTAACCAGAATGCTTGAACGTCAATACTTGGATCTGGAATCTTGAACGTGAATGCTTAAACGTGAAAGCTTGAACCTGAATGCGTGAATGTGAATGCTTGAACATGAATGCTTGAACATGAATGGTTGAATGTGAATGCTTGAATGTGAATGCCAAAACATGAATGCTCGAACGGGAATGCTTGAACATAAATGCTTCAACTCGAATACTTGAATATGAAAGCTTGAACATGAATGCTAGATAGACAGTGACAGGCTTGAACGTGAATGCTGGAATGTGAGTGTTTGAACATGAATGCTTGAACTTATGCTTGAACATGAATGCTTGAACGTGAATGTTTGAACGTAAATGCTTGAAAGTAAATGTTTCAATAAGTTTGCTTGAACGTGAGTGCTTGAACTTGAATGCTTGAACATGAATGCTTGAACCTATGCTTTAACATGAATGCTTGAACGTGAATGCTTGAACGGGAATGCTTGAACGTAAATGCTTGAACATAAATGCTTGAACATTAATGCTTGAATGTGAATGCTTGAACATTAATACTTGAATGTAAATGCTTGAGCATGAATGCTTGAACATTAATACTTGAATGTAAATGCTTGAGCATGAATGCTTGAACATAAATGCAGGAACGTGAATACTTGAACTTGAATTCTTCAACATGAATGCTGGAACTTATGCTTGAAGGTGAATGCTAGAAAATGAATGCTTGAACGTGAATGTCAGAACGTGAATGCTTGAACAAAATTGCTTGACCGTGAATGAGTGAACAAGAATGATTGAATGTGAAGGCCTGAACCTGAATGCCTGAACATGAATGCTTGATAGACATTGACATGCTTCAAGGGGAATGCTCGATATACCATGGCAATGCTTGATAGATAGTGGCATGCTTGAACATGAATGCTTGAATGTCAATGCTTGAAGATGAATGATTGAACATGAATGCATGAACGTGAATACAAGAACCCGAATGCTTGAACGTAAATGCTTGAATGCTTGAACCTATACTTGAACGTGAATGCTCGAAAATGAAGTCATGTATGTGAATTCTAGAATGTGAAGGCCTGAACATGAATACTTGAACCTAAATGCTTAAACCTAAATGCTTGAACAAAAATGCTTGAACGTGAATGAATGAACATGACTACTTGAACCAGAATGTTTGAATGTGAATGGTTTATCCCAAATGATTGGCCATCAATGCTATGACGTGGAATCTTGAACGTGAATGCTTAAACGTGATTGCTAGATAGATAGTGGCAAGCATGAACGTGAATACTGGAACATGTGTGTTTGAACATGAATGCTTGAAACTGAATGCCTAAAAATGAATGCTTTGCGTGAATGCTAGAACAAGAGAGTTTGAACATGAATGCTTGAAAATAAATGCCTGAATGTGAAAGCTTGAACCTAAATGCTTGAACGAGAATTCTTTACCATGAATGGTTGAAAATGAATGCATGAACCTGAATGCTTGAATATGAATTTTGTATAGGAATACTTGAACGTGAATGCTTCAACATTAATGCTTGAACGTGAATGCATGAACGTAAATGAATGAACGTGAATATTTGAACATGAATGCTAGAACATATATGCGTGAACCTGAATCCAAGAACTTAAATGCTTGAACGCGAATGCTTGAGCTTGAATGCCTGAACGGTAATGCATGAACCTGAATGCTTGAAAGTGAATGCTAAAACTTGAAAGCTTGAACATGAATGTTTGAACGTGAATGCTTCAACATGATGCATGAGCCGGAATGCTTGAAAATGAATGTTTGAACTTAAATGCATGAACATGAATGCTTGAACCTATGCTTTAACATGAATGCTTGAACGTGAATGCTTGAACGTGAATGCTTGAACGTAAATGCTTGAAAGTAAATTCTTCAATATGAATGCTTGAACGTGAGTGCTAGAACTTCAATGCTTGAACATGAATGCTTGAACCTATGCTTGAACATGAATGCTTGAACAGGAATGCTTGAACGTAAATGCTTGAACATTAATACTTGAACATGAATGCTTGAACATTAATACTTGAACGCAAATGCTTGAACATGAATGCTTGAACGAGAATGCTTGAACGTGTATGCATGAACATAAATGCTTGAACGTGGCAGCTTGAACATGAATGCATGAACGTGAAGGCTTGAACTTGAATGCTTCAGCATCAATGCTTGAACCTATGCTTGAAGGTGAATGCCTGAATATGAATGCTTGAACGTGAATGCCAGAACATGAATGCTTGAACATAATTGCTTGAACGTGAATCCATGAACATGAATGATTGAACGTGAATGCTTGAGCGTTAATGCTTGATAGAAATTGACATGCTTTAAGAGGAATGCTCGATAGACCATGACAATGTTGGAACGTGAATGCTTGATAGATAGTGGCATGCTTGGAAATGAATGCATGAAGATGAATGATTGAACATGAATGCATGAACGTGAATGCATGAACATGAATGCATGAACGTGAATGCAAGAACCTGAATGCTTGATGTAAATGCTTGAGCTTGAATACTTGAACCTATACTTGAATGTGAATGCTTGAAAATGAAGGCACGTATGTAAATTTCAGAACGTGAATGCCTGAACATGAATAGTTGAACCTTAATGCTTGAACCTAAATTCTTGAACAAGAATGGATGAACGTGAATGCATGAACATGACTGCTTGAATCGTAATGTTTGAACGTGAGTGGTTTAACCAGAATGCTTGAACGTCAATACTTGGACCTGGAATCTTTAACGTGAATGCTTAAACGTGAAAACTTGAACATGAATGATTGAATGTGAAAGCTTGAACCTGAATGCGTGAATGTGACTGCTTGAACATGAATGCTTGAACATGAATGGTTGAATGTGAATGCTTAAATCTGAATGCTAAAACATGAATGCGCTAACGGGAATGCCTGAACATGAATGCTTCAACGTGAATGCTTGAATATGAAAGCTTGAACATGAATGCTAGATAGACAGTGACACGCTTGAGCATGAATGCTGGAACGTGAGTGTTTGAACATGAATGCTCTAAAATGAATACTCGAATGTGATTGCTTGGACCTGAATGCCTAAAAATGAATCCTTCATGTGAATGCTTGAGCATGAATGTTTGAACATGAATGCTTGAAAATGAATGCTTGAACTTGAAAGCTTAAACCTAAATGCTTGAAAAGGAAAGCTTGAATGTGAATGGTTGAACATGAATGCTTCAACGTGAAAGCTTCAACTGGATTGCTTGAACTGGAAATCTTCAACATGAATGCTTGAACCTGAATGCTTTACTGTGAATGTTAGAGCATGAATACTTCAATGTGAATGCTTGAACATGAATGCTTGAATCTGAATGCATGAACGTAAATGATTGAACATGAATGCTTGAACATGAATGCGTGAACCTGAATGCATGAACCTGAATGCTTGAACGGTAATGCATGAACCTAAATGCTCGAATGTGAAAACTAGAACCTGAGAGCTTGAACATGAATGCTTGAACGTCAATGCTGGAACATGAATGTATGAACGTGAATGCATGAACAAGAATTCTTGAATGTGAGTGCTTGAACATGAATGCTTGAACCTATGCTTGAACATGAATGCTTGAACATGAATGCTTGAACGTGAATGCTTGAATGTAAATGCTTGAACGTGAATGCTTGAACGTTAATGTTTAAACATGAATGCTTGAAAGTGAATGCCTAAACTTGAATGCTTGAACATGAATGCTTGAACCTATGCTTGAATATGAATGCTTAAATGAGAATGCTTGAATGTAAATGCTTGAACGTAAATGCTTGAACATGAATGCCTGAACATGAATGCTTGAACGTGAACGCTTGAACATTAATGCCCAAACGTGAAAGCTTGAACATGAATGCTTGAACGTGTATGCATGAACATGAATGCTTCAACCTGAATGCTTGCACATGAATGCCTGAATGTGAATGCTAGAATGTGAATGCTTAAACATAGATGAATGAACGTTAATGTTTTAACATGAATACTAAAATATGAATGCATGAAAATGAATGCTTGAACGTGAATGCTTGAGCCTGAATGCTTGAAAAGTAATGAATAAACCAGAATGCATGAACGTGAATGCTAGAACATGAAAGCTTGAACGATAATGTTGGAATGTGAATGCTTGAATACTAATGCATGAATGTGAATGAATGAACCAGACTGCTTAAAAGTGAATGCTTGAACATGAATGCCTGAACATGAATGCTTGAACCTATGATTGAAAATGAATGCTTGAATGTTAATGCTTGAACGTAAATGTTTGAACATTTATGCTTGAACGTGAATGCTTAAACATAAATGCTTAAACATATGCTTGAACTTGAATACTTGAACTTGAATAGTTTAAGACGAATGCATGAACATGAATGCTTGAACGTGAATGCATGAACATGAATGCTTGAACATTAATGCAGGAACGTGAATGCTTCGACATGAATGCATGAACCTGAATGCTTGAACATGAATGCGTCAACTTGAATGCTTGACCATAATTGATTGAACTTGTGCGTCAACATGAATGCTTCGACGTAAATGCTTGACCATGCATGCATGAACGTGAATGCATGAACCCGAATGCTTGAACGTAAATGTTTGAACTTGAATGCTTAAATCTATGCTTGAACGTGAATGCTTGAAAATGAATGCGTGTATGTGAATGCTTGAACATGAATGCCTGAACGTGAATACTTGAACCTGAATGGTTGAATCTAAATTCTTCAACCAGAATGCTTAAACATGAATGCTTGACCGTGACTACTTGAATCAGAATGCTTGAATGTGAATGGTTTAAACTGAATGATTGAACGTCTATGCTTGGATGTGAAATCATGAATTTGAATTCTTAAACATAAATGCTTGAACCACAATGCTTGAACGTGGAAGCTTGAACATGAATGCTTGAACCTGAATGCTTGAACATGAATGCTTGAACATGTATGCTTGAACATGAATGGTTGAACGCGAATGCTTGAACTTGAATGCGTGATAGATAGTCACTGCCCGCTTGAACATGAATGCCTGAACATGAATGCTTGAATGGGAATGCTTGAACAAGAATGCTTGAACGTGAATGCTTCAACATGGATGCTTGAAGGTGAATACTTGAACATGAATGCTTAGAAGTGGATGCTAGATAGACAGTGACACGCTTGAACATGAAGGCTAGATAGACAGTGACACATTTGAACTTGAATGCTTGAAACTGAATGCTTCACATGAATGTTTGATCATTAAAGTTTGAACATGAGTGTTTGAACATGAATGCATGAAAATGAATGCCTGGACATGAAAGCTTGAACTTGAATGCTTGAATGTGAATGCTTGACCATGAATGGTTGAACAGGAATGCATGAACGTGAATGCTTGAACGTGATTACTTGAACTGGTATGCATGAACATGAACGCTTGAACCTGAATGACGGACTATGAATTTTCGTACCGGAATACTTGAACGTGAATGCTTGAACATGAATCTTTAAACGTGACTGCATGAACGTAAATGATTAAACGTAAAAGAATGAACGTGAATATTTGAACATATATGCTTGAACATCAATGCATGAACCAGAATGCAGGAACAAAAATGCTTGAACGTTAATGCTTGAGCCAGAAAGGTTGAACGGTAATGCATTAACCTGAATGCTTGAATGTGAAAGCTAGAACTTGAAAGCTTGAGCATCAATGTTTGAACGTGAATGCGTTAACATGAATGCATGAACGTGAATGCATGAACGTGAATGCATGAACCTGAATGCTTGGAAATGAATGCTTGAACCTATGCTTGAATATGAATGCTTGAATGTGAATGCTTAAACGAGAATTCTTGAACGTAAATGATTGAACGTAAATGCTTGAAAGTGAATGCTTGACCTTGAATGCTTGAACATGAATGCTTGAAATTATGCTTGAACATGAATGCTTGAACATGAATGCTTGAACGGGAATGCTTGAATGTAAATGCTTGAACGTAAATGCTTGAACATGAATGCCTGAACGTGAATACTTGAACATAAATGCTCAAACGTGAATGATTGAACATGAATGCTTGAACGAGAATGCTTGATTGTGTATGCATGAACATAAATACTTGAATGTGAATGCTTAAACGTGAATACTTAAACGTGAATGCTTGAATATGAATGCATGAACGTGAATGCATGAACCTGAATGCTTGAATGTGAATTCTTGAACTTGAATGCTTGAACATGAATGCCACAACGTAAATGCTTGACCTTGAATGCTGGAACATGATTGGTTGAAAGAGAATGCTTGAGCGTGAATACGTGCACATGAATGCTTGAACCTGAATGCTTGAACATGAATGCTCGATAGACATTGACCTGCTTCAAGGGGAATGCTCGATAGACAGCGACAATGCTTGAATGTGAATGCTTGATAGACAGTGGCATGCTTGAACATGATTGCTTAAACATCAATGCTTTAAGATCAATGATTGAAAAAGAATGCATGACCGTGAATGCTTGAACATGAATGCATGAGCGTGAATGCAAGAACCTGAATGCTTGAATGTAAATTCCTAAACTTGAATGCTTGAACCTATGCTTGAACGTGAATGCTTGAAAATGAATGCTTGTATGTGAACGCTTGAACGTAAATGCCTGAATGTGAATGATTAAATGTAAATGAATGAACATGAATATTTGAACATTAATGCATGAACCTGAATATAAGAACTTAAATGCTTGAATGTGAATGCTTAAGCCTGAGCGCTTGAACGATAATGCATGAACCTAAATGCTTGAACATGAATGCTAGAACCTAAAAGCTTGAACATGAATGGTTGAACGAGAATGCTTGAACATGAATGCATGAACGTCAATGCAAGAACCTGAATGCTTGAAAGTGAATGCTTGAACTTGAATGCTTGAACATGAATGCTTAAACCTATGCTTGAACATGAACGCTTGAACGTGAATGCTTGAATGGGAATGCTTAAACATTGTAGACACCCAAATTTGGCCCAAGGCCCGATCAATCTGTACTTCAGGAGAGATGTACTCCTGTGCTTCCAACGGCACCCCTTGAGCCCTTAGGAACCTACCTAGACCAGTAGAAATCACCCTAAGACCTTTAGAGCCATTCCCCCAATCCTTAGAAGTCACCCCTACACCCTAGAATCCCTTCCCAGACCTAACTTAAACCTTCTGGCGGTTGATGGGAGCAGAGCTATAGAATTTCACACAGACCCTTACCAAGGATAAGCCATATATCATTGGAAAGAGGACTTCTCTAGCTTTCCAATAAGCCAAAAATCACCGAGTTGGAGCTACGGTTCAAAGGTTATGGCCGATTGAAGTTTCACATAAAATCATAGGACTTTTACTTAGGCGTAGATATTACATACGCCCAGCCATTTTTGCCCCAGATTAGTCAGGTGTATATATTATATACGCCTGCCTTTTTTAGGGGAAATTTGGCCGGGCGTATATGATATATATGCCAAATATAGGTGGGACCCACCACGGGCTTCATCTTCTCATAACTCCCCTAATTTTTGTGAAGTTACTGTTCCTAAACTGGGCGTATATAATATATACGGCCAGCTTAGCTACAGTAACTGTCATCAGTAGCTCGAATTTCCTCCATCTAGGTTGACCCTTTGACCATCCCCTTGGTTGAGGTGGGTGTCTTGAGATTGGTTGCACCCCCTTTGAGCTTATTGGCAACCCTTAAGTCACCCATGGTCTCACCCCATCATCTACCATTAAAATCAATCTCCCAAAACCCTAGGACCTTGAAAGCCTAGAAAACCTTAGATGGGGGATTACCTAATTGCTAAACCAATTTGCTCTTAAGTAAGCCCCTAACCCTCCCCTTCTCTATAAATAGAGAGGCCCCCCTCTTCCCAAAGGATTGAATTTTTATTGAAGGATTAGAGAGTGCTTAAGAGAGAACCCTAGTGAGAGAAAATGCCAATATTTTTCCAGAATTCCAGCATGCATACTTCACCTATTTCAGTCCATTTCCACCATTAGATCACTCCTTTTAGCTAAAACCTAGCCTCTAGCTTCACTCTACACCCCCTATTTTATTGAATCCTAGCATTAGAAGGGGGATCCTCCCAGATGGGGTAGAATTTAATGGGGAAACTGAAGGGTTTGTTAGCCACCATGGTTGTGAGGAGGGCCGGACAGCTGGGGTTAGAAGAGGAAGGATGAGACGAAAAGGAAGTAATGGCCTATTTAAAAGATTTGGGCGGTGGAAAATTAAACGGCACATTGAAAGTTTTGTCCCATTCCAAGACTGGCAATAAATTAGGAATGTTTGGGGAAAGGGGAATCACACAACCGAGTATGGGAAAAAAAGAGTGTGCAATAAATGAGGGTCTAAAGATAGGCATTGTATTTAAGGGGAACCTGTGTATCGCGCAGCTGCATAGTGGAAATTGTGGAATTCCCTGGCAATTGACATCGAATCGACCGTGCACATGAATTCATATTTGCAATGATTATAGCCACCCTACAGACATCTCTCATGACAAAATTTGAATAAAATGAAGACTAAAAATAGAAAAGCACACAGAACATATCAATAGAATACAAAAAAGAAAAATTATATTAACTAGAAAACAGGTACAATGGTAATTAAAATCTAAGTGCAATCTAAGCTACTCTAAGAGGAAGCATCTGAATCCGAATCGGTAAAGAAATCCCAACCCATCTTCTTAGCATGTGCCCTAAGGGCAGCATTATCCAGTTTCTTCTTTGCCTCCCTTTCTTTTTTGCTTCGGCTGGTGTTTTCTTGGCAATAAGAGCTTTAGGGGCCCTCACCCTTACTTTTGATTGCTTGGGTAATTTTGGTTCCTTGGGTTCTTGAGGGACTTTTCCTTTCCGCTTTGCAGGGGGGTTGCAGGGTATTTGCCTTTTCCTTTGCCTTTGGCTTCCTCAGTGGGGACCACAGGAGATTTCCCTTTTGCTTTGGACTCAGGCTGGCCAAGGGAATGTGCCTCCTTAGACTGGGCAGCTGGCTCTTTGCCAATTTTTATAGATGCAGCTTTAGGAGCAGACATCTTAGCAGTGACTTTCCTCTACTTAGGATAAGTTTGCTCTTGTGGAGGTGCAGCAGAGGCCTTGGTAGGTGGAGGCTGCTCTGGAGGAGGTGATGGAGGAGAGGCAGCTGGGGCCTTTCCTTTCTCTTGATGGGTCTTTGGTTGTGCCTCCTTAGACTGGGCAGTTACAGATGGAGTAGCTTGAAGCTCTGGGTCTGGCATGTGAACAGAGAGTGGGGTGGGCTGCAGAGGAGCATTTCTAGCAGTAGCCAATATAGATTCTAATGAGGCTATTTGAATTTGGTGTTTGAGGAGGTCAGTCTCATGGATATCTTTTTGGATGCTGAAGATCTCTTGGGCATTTTTGAGCCTCTTTTCAAACATTCTGGCCTGCGCCTTCTCTGTAGTAGCATTTGCTTTCTCCAGCTCCCAATTCAACTCATGATAAGTAGGTGAAGCCTTGGCCTTCTGGTAGGCTTCCAAAATGTTAGTCCACCACAAGGAGATACCCAGAAGTTGCTTTATGTGGGCCTCCTTCATTTTATCGATCTTGCTCCAGCAGGGGGGTCTCAATAGACTGGCGAAGTTTGGCCATGCCCCTCGGGACATCCTTCCTAAGGTAAGCATTATTCCTCATGTGATGGAGGATGGTGAGGTAGGGGGGCTGTAAAAAAAAATGTTTCGGTGCGATGGGCAGATAGGAAGTGGAAGGAGCAAACTGTGATCGGTCCTAGGGGGAAAGGGGGGTAACAGTGGGTAAGTCTATTTGTGGGGAGAGGGGGATAAGTTTTGGGTCTGTTTGGATAGATTTGTCAGTGAATGTGGGAGGGGGTAGGATAAGAGGGGATGGAGGGTATAGGGGAAAGAAAAATGGTGTAGGCTCAGTAGGAGCAGGGGGTGATGGGGGGGGGGGAAATGGGAATGGTGAAAGGGATGAAGGGAAATGAGGGGGTTGGGTGTGTAAAGATGATTATGGGTGTTGGATAGGGTTGGGAGTCAGGGATGGTGTCAGTTTGGGTATGGTTGTCAGTGTAAAGGACCAGGGGGGTTGTAGAGGGTGGTTGAGGAATGGGTGGGTTGTTTAATATTTGTAGGGTGGATTGGATGGAGGTGAGTTCAGTCTACATCTGGTCCTGTTTTTAGATAGTGGTGGATAATTGGGTTTGGATGTCTTGGATAAGGGATAGGATAAGTGTCAATGTGTCAGGGCTGGGAGGTTGAGTCTGTGAAGAAGAGGGCACTGGTTGGAAAGGTGAGGAAGGTGCATGATGGAAAGTGGAAGGAGGGGAAGAGTGGAATTCTGGGGAGTGATGCTGTGATGTAGTTGGAGAGTCCGAGAGAGGGGTGTAGTGGGTAGGCATTGTGTCAAGGAAGGTAGACAGAAAGGCTTGGAATCCTATAGTGGTGTTAAGGGTTAAGTCAATGTCTATGAGTGAGGATGTAGTAGGTATGGCTGGGGTGGTACTTTTTTCAAGGTGAGGTGTGTCAGTGTGGAGAAAAGGGATTGAGGGTGGGGTCTGGGAGATGGTGGGGATTTTATTAGTGGTTTTTCATTTTTTGTAGGAAATGAGGGGAGGGCTGTCAGGTTTATGTGTAGCTGATTGGGGAATTATTACTGTGTACTGAGGTAGGGTAGGGGATGGGGAGTCCTCCCAGGTACTAATCACAGGTGAAGGGGGAGTGGGCGTAGATGATGAGGACAAAGGAGGGTGAGAGAGAGATGGAAGAGGGATAGTGGATGCAGGAGGAGAATGTGGTGGGGAAATAGGTGTTGTTGCAGCAGTGGTGGGAACAAGCTCTGGGAGCACCTCCATGGTAGCAGGGGTAGATCTTGTTCCAGCTGCTGCTTCTGCTTGTTTGGGAAGGGCCTGAGCCTCAACTTTCTTCTTCTTTTGGGCTTCCATCAGGCTCCTGCTGATTTCCCATTGCCTCTTGGCAAAGGTAGTAGGGGCAAGGGTGGTGGTCTGCTCAGTTTTTCCTATCTTGTATCCCCCCTTGAGTAGCAGTAAGGTAATGATTTTGGCATAGGGTAGTGTGTGAGGCTTCTTTTTTTGCCCTATCTTCTCCACTATGTCTTTCATTGCCTCGAATATGAGTCAGTCCACATGGAAGCCATGGCTAAGAGAGAACGAATAAACAGCATCGGCAATGGGAGTTCTCCTCTCCTGCTGATGTCCTGAGCTGTATATGTTCTTTCGCAGGACTTGGTCTATGAAGAGGAGTTCAGGTGCCAATTCTCTCCTTCTGATCGAATCCCCTGTGGCCTTTAAACCTCTAGTTAAGGCCCGCGCAATTGTATCAATTGATGCACTCAGGGGGGGCCATATCCACAGCTAGGGTTGAATGCGGCTGGGATGCCCAAAACTTCAGCAATCACCTTGGGGCTCACTAACATATCAAAGTCGTCAATCAGCACCAGCAAGCAAGCTTGTCCATCCTTATCCTTCTTGACCCTGATGTGTTGATAAAATAGTTGCACTAGCCTAGGGTAGGCTAGTGCTGGAATACCTCTCATCAAGGGTGTAAGGCTCGCTTTACTAATAAACTGCATAGCAGGGACAGAGAGAGGTTCCTTCTCAAAAAATGGTAGGTCAAAATCTGTCTCAGGCTCCAATGGGATCGACGCCATGAGCTCTAAAGGAGTGGAAAACTTAGGGGTTGGTTCCTCCGCCTCCTCAACCACTTCTTTCCCTTTTTTGGGTGACTTTGAAGTCTTAGCTTTCTTAGGGGTGGTCTCAGCAGGGGCCTTATCCTTTCCCTTTCTCTTCTGTGTAATTTTTAAAGCCATTTCAAACTTTATCTTCTAATATGAGAAACAGAGACTGAGATCTAAGTGCCTACCCTAAAATCTTAGGGTTTGGTTTGATTTGACGCATAGGGTACCGCGAGATCTCTGATCAGAGGGCAGTGGATGGGGGTGATGGTTGGAATAACTTAGTAGATTTATGGAGTGAATGATGAGCTGTAGGATTGATGCTGGAGGAGAGAGGGGGAAGAGCGCAAGAAGCTAGGGTTTCGTGGAGGAAAGAAGGAAGAGAATACTAGAAAAGGAGCCAAGCGCGGGGTTAAAATACTTATCGCAAAGCTCGGCGCGCTTTGGAACATCTGGTCACGAGATTGGAAATGAACCTAGCGAAGGTGTTTATTCAATCTGGATTGTGCGACAATCTCTCAGGCTGACTTGGAGTACGTGACAGTATGAGATAAATTCATGTGAATAATGCGAGCGGCTCTCTGGTCTCCATTTGGATTGCACGAAAAGCTCTGAGGTTCACTTTGAATCTCACGACATCCTTAGAATCTTGCGACAATAAATGAAGTATTTCTGTTGAATTGTGTGAGAGTCTCCCAGGTGTCCAGCTGAACCTCGCGATAGACTATGAATCTCGCGATAACTAATGAATAGCTCTATGTGGATCGCGCGAGAGGTTCTCAGGTGCACATGAATCTCGCGGTAGCTATTGAATGTTTCCATGTGCTTCCTTTTTAACCTCATGACAGTTTTAGAATCTCACGACAGCTGATGAAGTATCTTTGTTGTGAGAGTCTCTCGAGCTTCATTTTGGACCTACTGACGACAAAGTATAAAACAGAGCATGTGCTCTTTTACATAATATGTGTTGTGGTTGGATCCTAGGCATGACTCTCACCATGGATACCTCTAGACACATGAAAACTCAATCATTCAAGCTAGGACAACAAAAATCAACCTCCCACATTATGCATTCAATAAAAACTATCAATTAAAGAGCAGTAAGAATCAAACCAAACATCAAAAGTTTAAACCAGATAGGTCCAAATTCAGATGGGACCAATAACAAATCCTAGATAATATAAACAAAAGAAAGCAAGATAAATCTACCAAAAACATAGTACATGTGATACAATAATGACGCACCTGTGGATCAGTTTGAAGAAGGATCCCCTTGAAAGTGAATGGTGTCCATGGGTTCGGCAGGTTTTTCAAAACAAGGCTTAAGCCTCTGACCATTCACCTTTAACGTTCTCCCAGACTTGGGATCCTTGATTTTCACAGCACTAGATGGGGAAACATGCATGACAATGTAAGGACCTTCCCATCTGGATTTCAATTTGCCAGGAAAGAATTTAAGTTTGGAGTTAAACAACTAAACCTTGTTGTCAGCTATGAAGCTCTTTCTCAACAGCCCTTTGTCAAAGAAAGCTTTGGACCTTTCCTTGTAGATCCTGGCATTGGCATACGCATCCATCCTTAGTTCTTTCAATTTCAACAGCTGCAGGAACCTGTGATGACCAGCAGAAGTTAGGTCTAAATTTAAATGTTTGATGGCCCAATAGGCCCTGTGTTCCAACTCCACTGGGAGATGATAGGCCTTGCTATAGACCAGTCTGAAAGGGGACATACCAATGGGAGTCTTATAGGCAGTCCTATAAGCCCACAGTGCATCATTAAGCTTGCCAGCCCAATCTTTCCTATCAGTCCTCACGGTCTTCTCAAGAATGTGCTTAATCTCCCTATTTGAAATTTCAACTTGCCCACTAGTTTGTGGGTGGTAGGGAGTAGCAATCCTATGGGTGATAGAATATTTCTTGAGCAAGCTCTTGAAATTTTTGTTGCAGAAATGGCTACCCCCATCACTGATGATGGCTCTAGGGGTGTCAAATCTCGAGAAGATATTCTGCTTTATAAACTTGAGGATAACCTGATTATCATTAGTTCTTGTGGCAATGGCTTCTACCCATTTGGAAACGTAATCCACTGCCACTAAGATGAAATGAAAACCATTTGAAGGAGGAAAGGGGCCCAAAAAATCAATACCCCACACATCAAACAGTTTTACAACAAGGATGGGCTGTAAAGGCATTGAATTTTGTTTGGACAGCCCTCCTAATTTCTGACATCTTTCACGGGTCTTGCAGTGTGTATTGGCATCTCTGAAAAGAGAATAAAATCCACACTGCAATACTTTGTCAGCTATTTTTCTCCCACTAAAGTGACCCCCACAGGCATTTTCATGACACATGGCCAGAATACTGGGGACATCACTTTCGGGAACACATTTCTGAATGATTTGGTCTGCACAATACTTGTACAAGCAAGGTTCCTCCTAGAAAAAAAATTTGACCTATGAGAAAAATAGGTCTTTGTCTATTTTTGTCTAATGGGCTTGAATCTTGCCTATAACTAGATAATTGATAATATGTGCATACCAAGGAACTAATGATTGGATGGCAAATAGTTGCTCATCTGGGAAGACATCATTTGTAGCAAGGTCATCAGCACCTTTCTCCAACATAATTCTGGACAAGTGGTCAGCCACCATATTTTCTACACCCTTTTTGTCCTTGATTTTAATGTCAAACTCCTGTAATAGGAGTATCCATTGAATCAACTTGGGCTTTACATCCTTCTTGGACAGTAGGTACTTTAATGCTGAGTGGTCAGTGAAGATGACAGTTTTAGACCCAAGTAGGTAAGGTCTAAACTTTTCCACAGTAAAAACCACTGCCAGAAGCTCTTTCTCAGTTGTTGTGCAGTTCAGCTGAGCTTCAGCAAGTGATTTGCTGAGATATGCAATGACCACAGGCAGCTTATCTTTTCTTTGGCCTAAGACAACACCTATTGCCAAGTCAAATGCATCACACATCAACTCCAAGGGCAGGGTATAGTCAGGTGTTTGGAGTACAGGGGTAGAGGTGAGGCATATTTTTAAAGTTTCAAAAACCTCAAGACATTCAGCAGAGAAGTCAAAGGGCACATCCTGGCAGAGCAGGTGGCACAACGGTTTAGCAATTTTGCTGAAGTCTTTGATAAACCTCCTGTAGAATCCAACATGTCCAAGGAAAGATTTGATTTGCTTGACTGTTCTTGGAAGGGGCAAATTTGCAATGAGGTCAACTTTGGCCTTGTCTACCTCAATTCCATCTTTAAAGACTATATGGCCCAACACAATTCCTTGTGTTACCATGAAGTGGCACTTTTCCCAACTTAAGACTAGATTGGTCTCCAGGCCTTCATGACTACCTTGCTTGATACCTTGCCCACCCATGACATCCCTCTCCCAGATTCCCCACTCCCTTCACCACATCATTCCCCAACCCTTTCAACTTCTCCCCCTACAACTTTCCATCATGCCCTCACTTCCCCTTTCCAACCTGTTCCCTCCTATCCTCATACTCCACCCCAACCAACCTCAGATACCCTTACCCATATCCTTTCCCTCATATATGACATCCAGACCCAGCTATCCACCACAACACAGACCCAAGTCCAAATGCAGACTGACATCACCAACATACAATCCACCCTTCAAACATTGATAAACTCACCCATCCCTACACAACCTCCTACCACCCCATTGACCCAACCCCCTTCCACCTCTGACTCCACAGTTCCACCAAACCTCACCCAAATTGACTTACCTACACCCTTCACTCTCCAAGACACCATACCCCACCACTCCTTCCCCACTCTACCTATCCTACCCCCACTAATATTACCTCCACCACAATTTACCAACACTTCTACCCAAACAGACCCCATTCCCTTCCCATCCACCTTTCCCATTCAACCCCACCTATTTGCAACCCCACCCCTTCCATTTCGACCCTTCACCATTCCATTCTTCCCTTACCCAGAACCATCCACATCCACTGACCTTCCTTCATTTCACTTTCCACCCATACCTTCCATTCCACCTCTTCTCCCACCCCATCCTCAATTCACTGACCATTCAACACAGACTACCCCAGCCACTTCCACCCCTTCTCTTGACTGCATCCCTACACTACCCACTTTTCCCTCCCAGGATCAATCACCTTCTACTTCTTCCACTCCATTTCTACCCATCTTACCCAGACACTCCTATTACACCCCTCCTCCATGCCATGAGGGACAATGCCTATATCAAGCGGGATGTTCTCAATGGCATGGCCCAACTCCGACAAGCCATCAAATATCCCTTACTGCAGAAAATGAGTGATTTGAAGCTTGCTCACAGCGAGCAGCTGAGCGATATTTCCAAGGGATGGGAGGCAATTTTGGAGACACTCAATGCGAACAAAGCTGCGGCAACTTATTACAGAATGACTACTGAGATTGAAAAAGCCAATGCAAAAGGGCGAAAAAGCACAATAGGTTATTAGAAAGGAAACTGAACAATGCCCAAGAGATCAACCGACTCAGTAAGGAGCTTGCAGACACCAATCTCCTGTGGGCTAACAAGAAAATTAAGATTTTGGAACGGAGGGTTGCCTTCCTACTATCCCAACCAATACGGGCCACCCCTCTCGCCACAGCACCCCCTGAGGCCCCATCCTCTTAAACACAACCAGGCCCATCTTCTTCCACTCCCCCTGCCCCTACACCTACACATCCTGTTCCCCCAACTCCGATACCTCCTCCTGTTCCTACTCACGTTCCTGCTCCTGTCTTAGTGCCTCCCCCTGTTCCCTCCCCTGCCCCCAAAAGAAAACGGACTCCTTTCAAGAAACATCCCACTGCCAAAAGAGCCACTGCAGCCCAAAAAGGAAAATGACCAGCCCCTCCATCCCCACCTCCAAAGATCACCAGAGCTTCTGCTCAGGATGATCCCCATGGTCGCCTACTTTCTAAAGATGAACGCAGACAGGCTGCTGTTGCCCTTGGATTGGATCCCACTGAGCTTTTTCCTTCTGACTCAGAATCTAATTCTGCACCACCTAGGGATCCTAGTGCCCAGATTACTGTTGCTGCTCCTTCATCACGCCTTGCTGAACAAACTTATCCTTAGCAAAGGAAAATTGCTGCCAAGAGGACTACTCCCCCAACTGGCTCTCTGAAAATTGGAAAGGACAAATCTGCCCAGTCTGAGGAGGCACCACAAATAAGCCAACCAGTGAAAGGGAAGAGCCCTGCCATTCCTACTGTAAAAGACAAAGACAAATCTTCTGTGGCTCGCCCTAAGCTTGCTAAAGGGAAAAGTTCTCTCCTACCTCAGGTGAAAGCAAAAGATAAATCCCCTGTTGTCCCTCCTGAGCCAGCACAAGCCCAATCCCCTCTTATTCCCCCTCCGACTCAGCAAGGGCAAGCCGCCAAAGGTAAGGGCCCCAAAGGAAAATCTCCCACCAAACCCCCTGAGCCAACCACTGATAAATCTTTCGAGATCCCTCCTGAACCAAAGAGGAGAAAAATGTTGGTCAAGGCACCATCTATACCCAAAACTGCCAACCAAAGAATGGCAGAGAGAGAACGAAAGAAGAAAGAGGAGGAGGCTTACCTTCAAGAACATTCCAAGAAGATGGGTTGGGACAAGTTTTGAGCCAGATTCTGACTAGATTGTACTTAGGATTTTCTCTATTTTCTGCACTCTTTTGTTTCTGTTTTCTTGTAGTTTGTACATTTCTCCTTTTTAATAGACTTTATTCCCCTGTCATTACTATCTTGCTTTGTTTGTTGTGTGTCTTCTTTCTTGTTCGGGTCTATTATGCTTTAATAACTCTGCTGCATAGACACCTTTGAACCAATGAGGACACTGCTCCTCATAGGTTTAGGGGTGTGGCAGGCAGACCCTGCCAATGGAATAGTTAACCTAAGTGCAGCAGACTCATCAGAGTAATATGGAAATGGACCTCTGTTCACTTAAGAATCATGAAAATAAGAAATTTAAAATTTCTGCAAACTTTTAACATTATAAACTTTTAATATTTCACATTTCCATGATGATATCACCAAGGAAACTTACTTGTATCAGCACTCAGTGAATCATTAGAGAGAGAAAAAGGTGAGGACATACTTAAAAGTTCAAAGGAAGACCATAACCAGTGAGAATTGGGCCTATAAAATTTTTTTCCATCCTTTGAGGAGTAACCAAGGCAATTTCTTCTAGTTCTAAGGACTGGCTGAGTCACTTTGCTCACTAGAAGTTAGGTAACTCCAAGTTGAAACAACTGACAGTACTCATGAGACTTAGTAAAGGAGCAAGGCCTTCTCTTAGACAGTTTGAGCCTAAAAGGACCAACCCTAAAGCATCTGCCCTTGTCCATACCCCCCTTTGAGCTTTAAATCCTGAATTTCTTCAACATACACCTGAGTACTTGAACCTGAACCTATGAGCCTGCTTCAGCCTACCCTCACTCTGAGAATTCAGAAGGTAAAGGAGAAAAGGTTGGAAATAGACTCGCTATGGTCAACATTAAGTGAATGGAGAAGAAGCATCTCAAAAAAATTTCTGGCAGTATGGTAACTAAGAACATGGTGGCATTTCTGAAAAAGCTAAACCAAAAATAAAAAGAAGAAAATTCCATCAAAAGAAAATAAAAACAATAATGAAGAGGAGTAAGGGAGGAATCAAGAGGAACTTTCATTGGAAAATCAAAATCAAGAAGAGAAACTGATCACTTCAAATCTGAAAATCTCAAAGAAAATGAAGGGAGCTGAATTCAAGAAGGTGAAGTCATGAATCACCTCTGTCACCTCCTGATTTCTCAATTTTGAACCCCTTCTCAACCCTCCATTCTTTCAACCCCACTCCATAAGCCACATTACAGCCCAGTTAAAAGCCCTTGTGATCCAAAGTTGAGTGAGCTGTCATGTGAAGATAAAGAGTTATCCAATCTATGGTGAGGAACTCCCAATGATGTTAGCACTTAAGAACTCTGCCTATGCTCATGCTTATAGACCCATTTGGGGGATGTAACTGCTCTTGAGCCTGTGAGAAAATGAACCCCTCAAGAAAACCCTTATGAGAGTATGCCCTGCAAATTTTTTGGGTCTGAACTTGAATGCAATACGTATGACCTATAACCTAATTTTTGACCTGAGGATGGGCTCAGTGCTAGCACACACTTGTGCAGTTTTCTGTGATTGTAAGCTGCTTTGAAATACTAAGCATTCATGAGAAGTTTATACTGTTTAAATTACTGTGCAACCAATGAATTAAATTTCTTTTATGATTACTGATTCAAGAGTAAACTAAGTCTGCCCCTTGACTGCTCACTGGATGATATTGCACTTTTGTTAACTGTTTCATTGAAGAAGTTTGTGGGTGTCTTCACTGAAAACCCTCAGGAGACTTCACTCCTCCACTAGGGATCACCTAGGGGTTTAAAAGGCTTGGTACATATGCTAAATGTATCTGTGCTCCCTATGAAAGTGGCATTTAATTTTCATAGTAGATTTAATGTAGCTTTGCAAAGGGACTAGCAAAGATTAGGATTGGGGGTGTGTTAAGACCTGAAAAGTACCACTTTTCACCCCTTAACTTAACCTTTGATTAGACCCATAGCCACCTAATAAGACTTTGTAAAGTGTTTTATGTAGGTAATAACCAGCAGTGAAATAAGGCCAGGAATCCTGCTAAGGAGCCTGTTTAGGCACCAGAAGTCCCTCAGAAGGATGGACTCTAAATCCAGACCTTAAATGAGTCTCGCGCAGTCCAGCTGAGCTTCCCAAGACTCTACAACAACTTCTCACGCAGATGATTGACTGAAGAGCTTCAGAAGCATACACTCGCGCAGCTCTCGAGAAGCTCAAGAGTAGAATGCATCATGCAATCTCACGTAGTTCAAAGCAGACCTCTCTCAACCTCACACAGTTCGCTCAGAATGGTTGAGAAGAGAGAGCTTCAGAAGACTCCTCACGCAGCTGTCGCGCAGTCGCCGCGGGATGCAATTATCAGAAGAGAACTCCTCATGCAGTTCTCGCACCATTCAAGAAGAGAGCATCCTTGCGAAGGCAAACCCACCCTCGCGAAGATCAGTTAAGACATGGAACCTTGAACAGTTCAAAACTCATTAAAGCCTCGCGAAGTCCAGTGAAGAGAAGTGCTCGCGAAGTTCTCGCGCTATTCAAATCTGTCCTCGCGACTGCCTGAAGAGCAAACCAAGCCAACCTCGCGATGGCTGAAGTTTCAATTTCAAATCATCCTAGCGAAGAGCAAAAGCTAC
Organism: Chloranthus sessilifolius; assembly: GCA_021018995.1. Classification (NCBI taxonomy): domain Eukaryota; kingdom Viridiplantae; phylum Streptophyta; class Magnoliopsida; order Chloranthales; family Chloranthaceae; genus Chloranthus; species Chloranthus sessilifolius. Next base: position 120,941,711 of record CM037584.1, on the reverse strand, counting down.
CATGCGACAAGTCTGGGAAACAATGGCTACCTAGCGAAGCTCTGAACCTCAAACTTCCATCTCTTCAGCAGAGGACTTTCTGGGAATTTCTAGCAATTAGGGCACACACTCCCACGCTCAAATCTCCGTGCATGCGCCTCGAGGCATCAAAGGATCACTATCAGGCCACGTGGCATCATTAAAATTAGGGTTTCCTAACCCTAATGCGCCACCACACCACTTCTATAAATACCCATACTTAGCTTAGGTTTAGGGAGCTTAGACCATCCTTTCTTTCTACATCTTGGAATAGCTGGGAATACATCTCATTTCTTGGAGACTTGATTTGAGATTGCTTTGTTTTTCTTTTCATAGTTGTAAGTAGTTTTCTTTTTCCTTTTTCCTTCTCTCCATAGTCCAGCACTTGCTGGCTATGTCTTTGTATGCATTTTGAACTAGATTAATGAAAGTTCTGTAATAGGATCTGTACTTTGTGGGATTCGTGTTTAAATGTGAGATGCTCTGTGCAAGGCTACTGCCTTGTGATCCGCCATTGCTTTGGCTTTGATTCAAAGCAATGGAGGACTGATTCTAAGGGCCATTCAGATACAAGTGACCTGTGTGTCTGGGCTATCATGGTCCTATACAGCCTTAGCCCCACCACAGGAGCCACTAGATCTGAAATCCCCATGGGAGCTTGAGCTGGTAGCCTTGTGACCATGGTGGTGGCAGCGATATTCTCGTTTTGTCTTGGGCTCCATGAGGAGGATAGCCTCTGGGATAGTCTGTGACCATTCAAGTGGACAGGTTATAGCCTTAGGGTGATTCTAATCCACCGATCCAAGATGGATCCTTCTTCTTTCCACTTGAGCTTGTAGAAGCCTGGTGGGGGATTGTACAGAGGCAGACTCCCCTATATTTGTATAGATCCGCCATCAGATGTTGGATCTGATCTGGTTATAGAGATTGTAGGCTTGTGACTGGACCATTGTAGCCTCACTCAAGCAATGGACAGCTAGATCGAAGGTTGGACTCAATCGCTTACTGGTTCTATGTGTCTGGGCTATCATGGTCCTATACAGTCTTAGCCCCACACATAGAGCTTTAGATGTTGAGGTTCCCTATGGATTCTTGAGTTGGTAGCCTGGATGAAATAGTGCCTACAATGATTAACTTATTATGTTTTGACCCATCCCTGGATTGTGGTTCCCCTATGGGATAGTCTGTGACCATTTGAGTGGACAGGTTATAACCTTAAGGGTTGAATCATGGAAGAGTGATGGGTTGGATCCTTTCTCCTCAGTGGTGATAATGAAGCCATTGGATAGGATTTCTATAACATCAGGTCTGAATCTGAGTTACAAAACTCCCCTGATCTGTGCTCAATAACATACTTCTCACCCTTTTTTGTTTATTTTCCACACTCCATCCATCCTCTCAACCCTTTCTGTAGTTTAGATATTAGAATACTTAGAATAAGTGACCTTAAACTCCCCTCCTTTTAGGACTGCCAGATCTGTAGTCAGATCTGAAGGGACTACTAAAGATGGCTCCTTTGGAGCTGTAGATCACCTTTCCCTGTGGGACAAACTCATACTTATCAAAACTTGCTACAATGGACCCTGTATCTTGCAAGTCTAGGATTTCTTAGTTGTGCTGATTCCATCCCCTATTTTACTCTTTCTTTGATTTTCAAATGACTTTTACCACCAACCAATAAACCAAGCACACACACTGAGAGATCGCCAACATTGACTGTAATGCTTCAAGATGAACGCTTGGACATGAATTCTGGATTGATAGTGACACGCTTGAACGAGAATCCTCTAATAGGTATACGTGAACGTGAATGGTTGAACAGGAATGCTTGAAAGTTAATTTTTGAACTAAATACTTGAACGTGTGTTCTAGCATGAATGCTTGAATGTGAATGCTTGAAAATGAATGCTGGAACGTTAATGCTTGAACGTGAATACGTGAACAAGAATGCTTGAACATGAATCCTTGAATGAGAATGCTTGAACATGAAATGCTTGAACGTGAATTCTAGAATGTGAATGCTTTAACATGAATCCTTGAACTTGAATGCATGAACATGAATGTTCGAACATGAATTCCTGAATGTGAATGCTTGAATATGAAAGCTCAAACGTCAGTGCTTGAACATGAATGTTTTGACGTGAATGCTTGAACAAGAAATGGTTGAACATGAATGCTTTAACATGAATGTTTGAACGTGAATGCTTGAACAGGAATGCGTGAACGTAAATTCTTGAACGTGAATTTTTGAACATGGATTCAGGAACATTGATGCTTCAACGTGAATGCTTGATAGATGTGAAACTCTTGAACATGAATGCTGGAACCTACATGCTTGAACCTGATTGCTTAAACGTGAATGCTTAAACATGAATGCTTGAACATGGATGCTTGAACGTGAATGCTTGAATGGCAATGCTTGGACATGAATCCATGAACATGAATGCTTAATGCTTGAACTTGAATTCTTGAACATGAATTGCTGAACGCGAATGCTTCAACGTGCATGCTTGAACAGGTATGCGCGAACATGAATGCTTGAACGTGGAAGCTTGAATGTGAATGATTGATAGATAGTGACTGGCTTGAACGTGAATGTTGAAACCTGAATGCTTGAATGTGAATGCTTGAATATGAATGATTGAATGTGAAAGCTCGAACATGAATGGTTGAACGTGAATGCTTGAACATTAATGCATGAATGTGAATGCTTGAACATGAACACTTGAACATCAATCCTTGAACGTCAGTGCTTGAACTTGAATGATTAAACGTGAATACTTGAACATGGATGGTTAAACCTTAATGCTTGAACATGAATGCTCGATCGTAATCCTTCAACATGAACACTTGGACGTGAATTCTGGATTGATAGTGACACACTTGAACGTGAATGCTCTAATAGGTATACGTGAACGTTAATGGTTGAACAGGAATGCTTGATAGTTAATTTTTGAACTAAATGCTTAAACGTGTGTTCTAGCATGAATGCTTGAATGTGAATGCTTGAACATGAATGCTGGAACGTTAATGCTTGAATGTGAATACTTGAATAGGAATGCTTGAACATGAATCCTTGAATGAGAATGCTTGAACATGAAATGCTTGAACGTGAATGCTAGAATGTGAATGCTTTAACATGAATGCTTGAGCTTGAATGCATGAACGTGAATGTTCGAACATGAATTCTGGAACATGAATGCTTGAATATGAAAGCTCAAGCGTCAGTGCTTGAACATGAATGTTTTGACGGGAATGCTTGAACAAGAAATGGTTGAACGTGAATGCTTGAACATGAATGTTTGAACGTGAATGCTTGAACGGGAATGCGTGAACGTAAATTCTTGAACGTGAATTCTTGAACGTGAATTTTTGAACTTGGATTCAGGAACATTGATGCTTGAACGTAAATGCTTGAATGTGAATGCTTGATAGATAGTGAAACTCTTGAACGTGAATGCTGGAACCTACATGCTTGAACCTGATTACTTAAATGTGAAAGCTTAAACATGAATGCTTGAACATGGATGCTTGAACGTGAATGCTTGAATGTCAATGCTTGGACATGAATGCATGAACATGAATGCTTAATGCTTGAACTTGAAAGCTTGAACGAGAATGCTATAACATGAATGCTTGGATGTGAATGCTTAAACTTGAGCGCTTGAACGCCAATGCTTGAATGTGAATGCTGGAATAGAAAATGATGGAACATGAATGCTTAATGCTTGAACTTGAATTCTTGAACGTGAATGCATGAGCATGAATTGCTGAACGCGAATGCTTCAACTTGAATGCTTGAACAGGTATGCGCGAACATGAATGCTTGAACGTGGAAGCTTGAACATGAATGCTTGATAGATAGTGACTCGCTTTAACGTGAACGTTGAAACCTAAATGCTTGAATGTGAATGCTTGAATATGAATGGTTGAATGTGAAAGCTCGAACATGAATGGTTGAACGTGAATCCTTGAACATTCATGCATGAATGTGAATGCTTGAACATGAACACTTGAACATCAATCCTTGAACGCCAGTGCCTGAACTTGAATGATTAAGCGTGAATACTTGAACATGGATGGTTGAACCTTAATGTTCGAACATGAATGCTCGATCGTAATGCTTCAACATGAACGCTTGGACGTGAATTCTGGATTGATAGTGACACGCTTGAACGTGAATGGTTGAACAGGAATGCTTGAAAGTTAATTTTTGAAATAAATGCTTGAATGTGTGTTCTAACATGAATGCTTGAATGTGAATGCTTGAACATGAATGCTTGAACGTTAATGCTTGAACGTGAATACTTGAACAGGAATGCTTGAACATGAATCCTTGAATGAGAATGCTTGAACAGGAAATGCTTGAACGTGAATGCTTTAACATGAATGCTTGAACTTGAATGCATGAACATGAGTGTTCGAACATGAATTCTTGAACGTGAATGGTTGTATATGAAAGCTCAAACGTTAGTTCTTGAACATGAATGTTTTGACGTGAATGCTTGAACAAGAAATGGTTGAACGTGAATGCTTGAATATGAATGTTTGAACGTGAATGCTTGAACGGGAATGCGTGAACGTAAATTCTTGAACGTGAATTCTTGAACGTGAATTTTTGAACATGGATTCTGGAACATTGATGCTTGAACATAAATGCTTGAACGTGAATGCTTGATAGATAGTGAAACTCTTGAACGTGAATGCTGGAACCTACATGCTTGAACCTGATTGCTTAAACGTGAATGCTTAAACATGAATGCTTGAACATGGATGCTTGAACGTGAATGCTTGAATGTCAATGCTTGGACATGAATCCATGAACATGAATGCTTGATGCTTGACCTTGAAAGCTTGAACGAGAATGCTATAACATGAATGCTTGGGCGTGAATGCTTAAACTTGAACGCTTGCACGTCAATGCATGAATGTGAATGCTAGAATAGAAAATGATGGAACATGAATGCTTAATGCTTGAACTTGAATTCTTGAACGTGAATGCATGAACATGAATGATTGAACATGAATACATGAACGTGAATTTTTGAACGTGAATACCTGAATGTGAATACCGGAATGTGAATTCCAGGAAGAATGCATGAACGAGAATGCTAGAGTGTGAATGCTTGAACATGAATGCTTGAACATTAATGCATGTACATGAATGCTTGAACGTGAATGCCTAAACATTAATTCTTGAACGTGAATGCTTGAATAAGAATACATGAACATGAATGCTTTAACATGAATGCGTGAACATGAATGCTTGAACATGAAGGCTTGAACATGAATGCTTCAACATAAATGGCTAGAACTTGAATGCTTGAACTAGAATGCTTGAATGTGAATGTTTGATAGATCGTGACACGCTTGAATGTGATTGCTTTAACGTGAATGCATGAACGTGAATGTTTCAACATGAATGCTTTAATGTGAATGCTTGAACATGAATGCTAGAACGTGAATGCCTTCACATGGAGTCTTGAACATGGGTGCATGAACGTGAATGCTAGACAGATAGTGACACGCTTGAACATGAATGCTTGAACATGAATGATTGAACCTGAATGCTTGAATATTAATGCCTAATGCTTGAACGTGAAAACTTGAAAGTGAATACTTGAATCTAATTGATTTAAACCTAAATGTTGGAACATGTATACTTGAACGTGAATGCTTGAACATTGATTCTTGAACGTTAATGCTTGAACTTAAATGCTTGAACGTGAATGCTTCATAGATAGTGACACGCTTGAACCTTAAGGCTGTACCCTGAATGCTTGAACCCGGATGCTTAAATGCGAATGCTTGAATGTGAATGCTTGAACAAGAATGCTTGAACCTGAATGTTTGAACTTGAATGCTTGAACAGGAATGCTTGAACGTCAATTCTTGAACATGAATGCTTGAACCAAAATGCTTGAACGTGAATGCTAGATCGTGAATGCTTGAACATGAATTTTTGAACATGAATTTTTGAATGTTAATTCAGGCATGAATGCTTGAATGTGAATGCTTGAACTGGAATGCTTGAATGTGAATGCTTCAACCTAAATGTTTAGACATGAATGCTTTGAACATGAATGCTTGAACATGAATTCTTGAACATGGGTTCTTGAACATGGATGCTTGAACGTGAATGCTTGATAGATAGTGACACACCTAAACGTGAATGTTGGAACCTAAATGCTTGAACGTGAATGCTTGAACATCAATGCTTAAACGTGAATACTTGAACACGGATGCTTGAACGTTAATGCTTAAACTTTAAATCTTGAATGTGAATGCTTGAACATGAGCGCTTGGACGTGAAAGTGTATTGCTTGAATGTGGCTACTTGAACATGAATACTTGAAAAGAAATGCCTAATGCTTGAACTTGAATGCTTGAACGTGAATGCTTGAACATGAACACTTGGACATGAATGCTTGATAGATAGTGACACGCTCGAACGTGAATGCTTTAATAGGTATGCGTGAATGTGAATGCATAAACAGGAATGCTTGAACGTTAATCCTTTAACGTGAGTGCTTGAACATGAATGCTTGGAAGTGAATTTTGGAAGTTGAATGCTTGAACGTGAATTCCAGCATGAATGCGTGAATGTGAATGTTGGAACATGAATGGTTGAACGTGAATGCTTGAAGGTGAATGCTTCAACATGAAATGCTTGAACATGAATGCTTGAATGTGAATGCTTGAGCGTGAACGCTTGAACATGAATGCTTGAACGTGAATGCTTGATAGATAGTGTCACGGTTGAACGTGAATGCTTGATAGATAGTGTCACGGTTGAACGTGAATCCTTGAATGTGAATGCTTGAAAATGAATGCATTAACATGAATGCTTGAAAATGAATGTTTGAATATGAAATGCTTAAACGTGAATGTTTGACCATTAATACTTGAACGCGAATGCTTGAAACAAGAATGTTTCGACCTGAATGCTTAAGCATGAAATGCTTGAACGTGCATGCTTGAACATGAATGTTTGAACGTGAATGCTTGAACGTGAATGCATGAATGAGAATGCTTGAGCGTGAATGCTTGAATGTGAATGCTTGAACGTGAATGCTTGAATATGGATTCTTGGACATGGATGCTTGAACGTGAATGCTTGAACAAGCGTGCTTGATAGATAGTGACATGCTTGAACGTGAATGGCTTGAACATGAATTATTGAAAGTGAATGCTTGAACATGAATGCTTGAACTTTAATGGTGGAACGTCAATGCTTGAACTAGAAAGCTTGATTGATTGTGAGACGCTTGAACATAAATGCTGGTTCCTAAATGCTTGAACCTGAATGCTTGAACTTGAATGCTTGAACATGAATGCTTAGAACATGGATGATTGAACGTGAATGCTTGAACAGGAATGCTTGAACATCAATTCTTGATCGCGAATGTTTGAACTTGAATTCTTGAACATGAATTCAGGCAAGAATACTTGAACATGAATGCTCGATATATAGTGACATGCTTGGACGTGAATGTTTGAACGTGAATGCTTGAAGATGAATGCTTCAACATGAATGCTTGAACCTAAATGCTTGAACGTGAATGCTTGAACGTGAATGCTTGAACATGAATGCTTGAACGTGAATTCTTGAACATGGATGCTTGAATGTAAAAGCTTGAACGTGAATGCTTGTTAGATAGTGACTCGCTTGAACGTGAATGCTTGTTATATAGTGACTCACTTGAACGTAAATGCAGGAACCTGAATGCTTGAACCTGAATGCTTGAACATGAATGCTAGAACTTGAATGCTTAATGCTTGAACCTTAATGCATGAACGTGAATGCTTCGACATGAACACATGGACGTGAATCCTGGATAGATGGGGACACCCTTGAACATACATGCTCTAACAGGTATGCGTGAACGTGAATGCTTATACATGAATGCTTGAAAGTTAATTTTCAAACGTGAATTCCAGCATGAATGCTTGAACGTGAATGCTTGAACACGAATGCTTGAACGTCAATGCCTGAGCTTGAACATGAAATGCTTGAACGCGAATGCTTGAACGTGAATGCTTAAACATGAATGCTTGAACTTGAATGCTTGAACATGAATGTTCAAACATGATTGCTTCAAAGTGAATGCTTGAACATGAAAGCTAGAACGTGAATGCTTGAACATGAATGTTTGGATGTGAATTCTTGAACAACTAATGGTTGAACGTGAATGCATGAACATGAATGCTTGAACTTGAATGCTTGAACATGATGGTTCGAACATCATTGCTTGAAAGTGAATGCTTGAACATGAAAGCTAGAGCGTGAATGCTTGAACATGAATGTTTGGACGTGAATTCTTGAATAGGAAATGGTTGAATGTGAATTCTTGAACATAAATTCTTGAACGTGAATTTTTGAATATGGATTCTGGAACATGGATGCTTGAACGTGAGAGCTTGAACGTCAATGCTTGATAGATAGTGAAACACATGCGTGTATTTTGGAACCTGAATGCTTGAACCTGAATGCTTGAAAGTCAATGCTTGAACATCAATGCTTAAACAGGAATGCTTGAACATGGATGCTTGAACGTGAATGTTTGAACGTCAATGCTTGGACATGAATGCTAGAACATGAATGCTTAATGCTTGAACTTGAAAGCCAGAACATGAATGCTTGGACGTGAATCCTTGAACATGAATGCTTAATGCTTGAATCTAAATTCTTGAACATGAATGGCTGACCGTGAATGCTTCAACGTGAATGCTTGAATTGGTATACCTGAACGTGAATGTTTAAATAGAAATGCTTGAACGTGAATCCTTGAACATGAATGCTTCATCATGAATACAAGAGCGTGAATTTTCGAACGTGAATACCTGAACGTGAATTCCTGAATGTGAATTCCAGCAAGAATGCTTGAACGTGAATACCTGCACATGAATGCTTGAACATGAATGCATGTAAGTGAACGCTTGAACATGAAATGCTTAAACGTGAATGCTTGAACTTGAATGCTTAAACACGAATGTTTGAACATGAATGCTTTAACATGAATGCTTGAACGTAAATGGCTAGAACTTGAATGCTTGAACGTGAATGCTTAAACTAGAATGCTTGAACATGAATGCTTGAACCTGAATCCTTCAACGTGAATGCCTGAACATGAATGCTTGAACGTGAATGCCATAACATGGAGTTTTGAACATGGGTGCGTGAATGTGAATGCTTGACAGATAGTGACACGCTTGAACGTGAATGCTTAAACATGAATGCTTGAACCTGAATGCTTGAATGTGAATTCTAGAATATGAATTCTTAATGCTTGAACGTGAAAGCTTGAAAGTGAATACCTGAACCTGAATGCTTTAATGTGAATGCTTGAACATGAATGATTTCAACCTAAATTCTAGAACATGTATGCTTGAATGTGAATGCTTGAATATTGATTCTGGAACATGGATGCATGAACGTGAATGCTTGAACGTAAATGCTTGAACGTGAAATCATTATAGATAGTAACACGGTTGAACATGAATGTTGGAACCTGAATGCTTGAACATGAAAGCTTGAATGTGAAGTCTTGAACATGGGTTATTAAACGAGAATGCTTGAACCCGAATGCTTAAACCTGAATACTTGAACAAGAATGCTTGAACGCCAATGCTAGAACATGAATGCTTGAACAGGAATGCTTAAACATGAATGCTAGATCGTGAATGCATGAATAAGAATGCTTGAACGTGAATTCTTGAACATTAATTCAGGCATGAATGCTTGAACGTGAATGCTTGAACTTGAATCCTTGAACGTGAATGCTTGAATGTGAATGCTTCACCCTAAATGATTGAACGTGAATGCTTTGAACATGAATGCTTTAACGTGAATATTTGAACAAGGATTCTTGAACATGGATGCTTTAACATGAATACATGATATAAAGTGATACGCTTGAATGGGAATGTTGGAACCTGAACGCTTGAACATGAATGCTCAATCATTAAGCCTTAAATGTTAATGCTTCAACACGGATGCTTGAATGTGAATGCTCTTAATGCTTGAACTTGAATGTTTGACCATGAATGCTTGAACATAAGCGCTTGGTCATGATTGTATATTGCTTGAACGTGACAGCTTGAAAGTGAATAGTTGAACATGAATGCCTATTTCTTGAACCTGAATGCTTGAATGTGAATGCTGAAACGTGAACACTTGGACGTGAATGCTGGATAGATCGTGACACGCTTGAACGTGACTGCTTGAATAGGTATGCATGAATGTGAATGCATAAAGAGGAATGCTTGAACAGGAATCCTTGAACGTGAGTTCTTGAACATGAATGCGTGAAAGTGAAGTTTTGAAGGTGAATGCTTGAATGTGGATTCCATCATGAATGCTTGAACATGAATGGATGAACGTGGATGCTTGAATGTGAATGCTTGAACATGAAATGCTTGAACGTGAATGCTTGAACCGGAATGCTTGAACATGAACACTTGAACATGAATGCTTGATAGATAGTGTCACGTTGAACATGAATGCTTGAACATGATTGAACGTGAATGCTTCAATATGAAATGCTTGAACGTGAATGCTTGATCATTAATACTTGAATGTGAATGCTTGAACAAGAATACTTGGACGGGAATGCTTAAACATGAAATACTTGAACATGAATGACTGAACATTAATGTTTGAACATGAATGCTTGAACATGAATGCTTGAACACGAATGCATAAACGTGAATGCTTGAACGTGAATGCTCAAACGTGAATGCTTGAACATGGATTCTTGAACATGGATGCTTGAATGTGAATGCTTGAACAGGCATGCTTGATAGACATTGACACGCTTGAACGTGAATGCTTGAACATGAAAGCCTAAACGTGAATGCTTGAATGTGAATTCTTGAAAATGAATGCTTGAACATGAATGCTTTAACGTGAAAGCTTAAACTTGAATGCTTGAACTAGAATGCTTGAACGGGAATTCTCAATAGAGAGTGACAAGCTTGAACGTGAATGCCTGAACATGAATTTTACAACGTGAATGCTTCAACGTGAATGCCTCAACATGAATTTCTAAATGTCAATTCTTGAACGTTAATTTAGGCATGAATGCTTAAACTTGATTGTTTGAACGTGAATGCTTGATAAATAGTGACACGCTTGAACATGAATGCTTCAACCTAAATCCTTGAACGTGAATGCTTTGAACATGAATGCTTGAACATGAAATATTGAACATGGATTCAGGAACATGGATGCTTGAACATGAATGCTTGATAGATAGTGACACGCTTGAACGTGAATGCTGAAACCTGAATGCTCGAACGTGAATGCCTCAACATCAATCCTTAAAAGTGAATGCTATGACACGGATGCTTGAACGTGAATGCTTGAACATTAATGCTTGAACTTGAAAACTTGAATGTGAATGCTTGAACATGAGTGCCTGGACGTGAATGTGTATTGCTTGAACGTGACTGCTTGAACACGAATACTTGAATAGGAAAGCCTAGTGCTTGAACTTGAGTGCTTGAACGTGAATGTTTGAACATGAACACTTGGACGTGAATGCTTGATAAATAGTGACACGCTTAAACATGAATGCTTGAACAGTTATGTGTGAACGTGAATACATAAACATGAATGCTTGAGCATGAATCCTTAAATGTGAGGGCTTGAACATGAATGCTTGGAAGTGAATTTTTGAAGGTGAATGCTTGAATGTGAATTCCAACATGAATGCTTGAACGTGAATGGTTGAACATGAACGGTTGAACATGAAATGCTTGAACATGAATGCTTCAATGTGAATGCTTGACCCGGAATGCTTGTTCGTGAACGCTTGAACATGAATGCTTGATAGATAGTGTCATGGTTGAACGGGAATGCTTGAACTTAAATGCTTGAACATGAATGCTTGAACATGAATGCTTGAAAATGAATGCTTGAATATGAAATGATAGAACGTGAATGCTTGATTATTAATGCTTGCAGTGCTCCTTGCTGAGACGCTATCAAAAGCCCCAACAAAGTAGAAGTATCCAACTTACCCCATGCCATTTGGGGTTCTCTTAAGGCTATAGGTTGTCCACTCAAATGGTTACAGCATATCCTATAGAGTCTGCCAAATCCCATTGATCAAGCCAGAAGTTGCTAATCTAATCCAGAGGAGTGAACTGATCATTTCCCCAACCACTGGACCAGATCAGGCCATGAATACTATTGCAGCACTATGTAATGTCAGTGATATAAGCTCACCAGATCTGGGCACAGATCTGGCTAACATCCATAGGCATTCCAACCTATAAAATCCTAAGTGCTTTGCCAAGGTCAACGGCTCACTGGTGCCCACAAAAAGGACCATATAACAGGTTGAATAAGGCTCTAGATTCTACTAGTCATTGCTATAAAAGGCCTATAATGACTCAGCCTCAAGCTACAACTACTACAAAGAAATCAGATCTAACATCTAATATCGATTAGGTAAAACTGAGGAGAGCCAAATCCTATACAAAACCTCCTCACAAGGCTCAAGAAGCTCATGTGCAGGGAAGAAGAATCCTTCTCAAACATATGGCTGGATGCCTCCTTAGGGCTATACTCTGTCCACTCAAATGGTCACAGGGAATCCCATTGGTCTGTCCATATCACAAAGGTTTGAAAAAAGAACATGTAAACTACTGTAACCACCATGGTCCACAGGCCTCTGAGCTCCCAGATCTCACTACAGACCCAACATTGCTTTCCATGGGGCTATCAAACCAAGGGAAATCAGATGATCAATATAGATCTACTGGAAATTGAATGGGCTCGTCCCAAATATATGGATCTTATAGACATCTAAGGGAACCATAAGATATTTAGATTCAATTAGTCATTAAAACAACAATCCATTAATAAAACAAACCTTACAATGAACTGCCTCCAGGCTGCAGCCTGTACACAACTGCTCATCAAAAATCTTAATGTATACAAAACCTATTACAAAACTAAAATAGAACTAAGTCTAACTACTTACAAGGGGATTAGCCAGGAAATGCTGGACGAAGAGAGAAGAAAAATAAGAAAAAGAGATGATCAAACCCTAACCCTAGCCTACTGGAACTCTCAGCCGACAGAGGATGAAGTTAGGATTGATTATTAAAACTAAACTCTAAGTATAGCTTATATACTCTGTCCATGCGGCCTTGGTTCTGAAGGGATTAACCCTAGTTTTTCTAATTGATGTGGCACTATTACGACCACCCTTGAGTGCCTGGAGATGTGTGCCTTGAGATTTGTGCCTCAGGAAGTGTGCCCTAGCCTTGGGAAATTCCCAAAAGGTCCTTGTGTTAAAACTGAGAAGTGGGGAAGCCATGCTTCGCGGGGCTGGCATATGCATTAACTCATTCGCACAGCTGTAGAGCCTTCGCAGATTAGCGTTTGGTTGGTGGGAAGTGCTCACTCGTGCAACAAACCTTCAATTAATTGCACAGTTCCTTTGCGCTACAATGCTATCATGGTGATGATTTGGAGCGCCTAGATTTCTGGCGCAGTAGAGCTTCAGAAGCTCTCTCTCTCTCTCACTGAGTACTCACGCAGGTATGTTCCTGCGCTCGCGTAGTAACTGGTAAGGCTTTAGTGTGTGTCAGATCTGCGTGAGGAGAATTCTAGGTGTCTCTCTCTTCTTTTACCACGCAAGAACTCTATGAGGTACATTTTGTTCAGTATATATATACACTCGCTAAGTTCTGTGCACGACTGCTTTAGGGCTTGATCTCTGTGAGAACTTTGCGATGGAAAATTTTGAAGATTTTAAACCATGAGATCTTTGCGATGTCTTTATAGCTCTCCTCTTGACTGCGTGCCCCATCTGTGCAAGGGCATCTTCCACTGCATCCTTAGCTTCGTGAGGAAGCTCCTCAACTCTGTGAGATCTATCTTTTGATACTCTGATGCATTGCACTTGCTGCTGTTGCAGTCTTCTCCATTCTCAGCTAATCTCATCCATCTGCTAGACTTTGGTCAATGATGACCAGCAAGTAAGTCACCATGGTGAGCACTACCAAGGTGTTCCCTTAGGCTTTGGCTCACTTGTCATCCTTGCATGTATTCTCTCTATTCTTTGGACCAAAAAGAAGCGATTTTGTATTAAGCTGCACAAACTATTTCTAACTACAAAACACACTTAACAAATGATTATTAGTCTGCTTCAAGGTCTATCAAAGGCTAGGTTAAGAGGTGAAAAGTGATACTTTTCAGTGAATAATACACCCCAAAACCTAATCTTTGCTAGTCCCTGAGCAAAGAAAAATTTAAAATGACTATTCTAAGAATTTAAATGCCACTTTCATAGGGAGCACAAATACATTTAGCACATGTACCAAACCTTTTAAACCCCTAGGTGATCCCTAGTGGAGGAGTGAAGTCTCCTAAGTGTTTTCAGTGGAGATACCAACAAACTTCTCAATAAAATAGCTTACAGAAGTACAAAATTATCAAGTTAGCTATCAAGAAACAGAGCGTTAGTTCACCTTTGATTCAACAAAAAATATGAGGAATTTGAACATATGATATGCACAGACATTTAATCATCACAGCTTCTACATAGATACACATCATTTCCAATTAGCTCACAGTAGGGGAAAACATCACATGTAGGTCAATACTGAGCTCATCATTAATCCAAAAATTAGGTTATAAGTCTTGCCCAATACATTCAACATCAGACCCAATGCTTACCAGGGCATACTTCTCACAAGGAACTTTGAGGGTTTTCATTTTCTCTCAAGCTCAAGAGCAGTTACAGGCCCCAAATGGGTTTGTAAGCATGAGCATGGGCATAGCATCTAAATTCTGGCATTATTGGCTAATCCTTACCATAGATTGGACAACTATTTATCTCTGCATGACAGCTCATTCAACTTTGGATCACAGGGTCTTTTGACTGGGTTGTAATGTGGCTTATGGGATCGGTTATAAAGAATGGAAGGTTGAGAAGGGATTCAAAGTTGAGAAATTAGTAGGTGAAGGGAGTGATTCATGACTTCACCTCCTGTAATTCAGCACCTTTCATTTTCTTTAAAATTCTTCAGATTTGAAGTGGCCAGCTTCTCCTCTTATTTTTTATTTTTCAATGAACTTTTCCTCTTGACTCCTCTCTTATTCCTCTTCATTATTATTTTTCTTTTTTTTGGATGCATTTTTTTTTTCTTTTTTCTGACTTGCCACCTCTCTCCTCAGCTACTACACTGCTAAGCTTTAAGTATCTCTTCTCCATTCACCCAATGTTGACCTTATCTTATCCATCTTCAGCTCCTTCTCCTTTACCTTCTGATTTCTCAGAGTGAGGGTAGGTTTGAATCATGTCTATAGGTTCAAGTATAAGTAATCAGGTGTATTTTGAATAAAATTTGAAATTAAGGCTCGAAGGGTGTGCGCACAAGAGCAGTTGGTTAGGGTTTGTCTGTTTGAGCTCAAACTATCCAAGAGAAGGTCTTGATCCTTTCCTAGGTATCATGAGTGTTGTCAGTTGTTTCAACTTGGAGGTGCCTAACTTCTAGTGAGGGTATGGACTCAGCCAGTCCTTAGAGCTAGAAAAATTGTCTCAGTCACTCCTCAAAGAAAGGAAAAAAAAAATTTGTAGGCCCAAATCTCATTAGTTATGGTCTTCCATTGAACTGTTGGGTATGTCCTTACCTTTTTCTTTCTTTAATGATTCACTAAGTACTGATACAAGTGAGTTTTCTTGGTGTTCACATCATGAAAATGCTAAAATTTAAAAACTTGTAATGCTTAAAGTTTTGCAAATTTTTTAAATTTCTCAATTTTTTATGATTCTTAAGTGAACATGGCTCCATTTCTATGTTACTCACTTGATTCTGCTGCATTTAAGTTAACTGCTTCAATGGCAGATGCCGCCACACCCCCAAACCTATGAGGAGTAGTGTCCTCACTGATTCAAAGTTAGATGTGGATGGGCAGCAAGTTTAAAACTGAGGTATTAAAAAGAGATTGACACAGCAAAAAAAGAAAACACACAACACAAAACAAACAAACACAAATAAACACACAGAAATAAACACAGTGAAGAAAATAGAATAGTAAGAAAAGGCATTTCATTATAAGTACAAAACCAAAAGATTACAAAGAAATTCACAAACACAGTTATAAACCTAAGAACAATCAGGACACACATCGACAAAACATCCTGTCAAAAGCAAAATGATTCTTCTTCCTGGCACAGTGATATCCTCAATCTACTGCATGTGGAAGAGGAACTACAAGCTAGGAGAAGGGGGAAGAATGGGGATCAGGGAGATTGATGTTGAGCAGGTGGTGGGGGGATTGAAGAGGATGGGAGGGGAGATACAGGTGGTTCCATCTTCTGCTTCTTCTTCTTGTTATTCTTTTTCTTCTCCTCCTTGGCCAGGATCCTCTACATTTCCTTGTACTCATCCCAGAGGAATTGTAGTGGGTCTGACTCCTTAGGTGGGGGCGGGTCCAACCACATTGGGTAGAATTTGTTTAGCAAGTTTGTCATCCGCCATTGCTATGAGAATGGAAGGACTGCTACGGTTAGAGGAGGTTGAGTGTGAAGAAGATGAACTACCCCTGTATTTAAAATACTCGAATGGTGGAATATGAATCGGCAAATTAAATATTGCCTCCTTCCAAGCTCAATTGACCAAACGAAATTAAAGAAGGTTAGTTGACAATGAATTGTGATTATTATGGGATATGGTAAATCGCACAATTTATTATAGGGAATGGGGGTGCGCAGTAAATGTTGGTCTATTTTTGGCACTGGGAGTTAAGGCAAAGAGATAGGAAATTAGAGAAATTTATTGGGGTTAAAAAGGGCCAATCCCGCACTTCGCGCAGCTGTACATAGGTGCTCGCGGAGTAGAATTCTCACGCAATTGGCATTTAATTCTGCGAGGACAATTGTGCAGAAGTGCATAACTTCGCAAGTACGAAATCAGAAGCTTTGTATGCCTCGTAAAGTTACTTCGCGGGGTTGACGTTGGGATGAAGCGCGCGAAGCAGTTTCACCTTTCTCAAGCAACTTAACTAGTGATATTCATGGAGAACAACCATTTCGAGTTTCAAGGTCTCGTGCACTAGAATCTTTTGAATTTAGCTCTTCGCGCCTTCATGACTCCGTGAGAAAGCTTGAAATGGCTTACGATTGTGAAAATTTAGCCATTTGATCCTGCGAGAAAGCAATACTTATCCCCTTTTCTCAATTTGTGCCCTGGCCTGTGCATGTACAGAGTCAAGCACCCATTCAGTGGCCGCCAGCATCAACCCGTATACCAGCACATGCGTATCAAAAATTCAAAATGATTAAAGTTCTCCGTGAAAGCAAACTTTAAACATTTGCAGTGCTAGTACTACAATCACACAGCAGCAATAAGTAGACATCTCCCATGCTAATGACAGAAATCACAAAGTACTCAAAATAGAGCAAATAAACAGATGAAAACAAGTAAGCAAATCTCTAGAATAAAAACATTAGATGACAGGTTCCTAATCAAACAAAAACATACAGAAATTTTTGAATAGATATGGCACACATAATACAAAGTTGTGGATCACTGAGCAGTGGGAGGTTCATGTAGGTGAATAGTCTGAGCAAGCTCCACTGGTTGTTCTAGACAAATCTTAAGCCTTTGACCATTTACTTTAATTACCTTCCCTGACATTGGATCAAGGATTTCCATAGCACCAGATGGGGAAGCTCCAGATGGGGAAGCTTTGATGACAGTGTAAGGTCAATCCCATCTGGATTTCAACTTCGCTGGAAAAAATTTAAGTCTGGAGTTGAAAAGTCAAACCTTAGTGTCAGCATTGAAGTCCTTCCTTAATAGCTTCTTGTCAAAGAATGCTTTTGATCTCTCCTTGTACATTCTGGCATTAGCATAGGCTTCCAGCCTCAGTTCATCAAGTTCTGCCTTTGCAACTTCCTGTGAGGACCAACAGAAGTTAGGTCTAAATTCATTGCTTTGATAGCCCAGTAAGCTCTGTGCTCTAACTCCACTGATAGGTGGCAGGCCTTGCCATACACCAGCCTAAATGGGGACATGCCAATTGGGGTCTTATAGGCAGTCCTATAAGCCCACAAAGAGTCATTCAGTTTTTGTGCCCAATTCTTTCTATCAGTCGTCACAGTCTTCTCCCGAATATGTTTAATCTCCCTATTGGAAATTTCAACTTGACCACTAGTCTATGGGTGGTAGGGGGTTGTAATTCTGTGTGTAACAGAATACTTTTTGAGCAGGTTCTCAAAAGGCCTGTTACAGAAGTGGCTCCCCCCATCACTGATGATAGCTTTGGGGATGCTAAATCGTGAGAAGATATTGTCCTTTAAGAAGTTAAGGACAACTGCGTAGTCATTGGTCCTTGTGGCAATGGCTTCCACCTATTTGGACACATAGTCCACTCCCACAAGTATGAAGTTAAATCTCATAGATGAAGGAAAGGGGCCCATAAAATCAATGCCCCATATGTCAAAAGGTTCTATAACTAGGATGGGCTGCAATGGCATAGAGTCTCTCTTGGAAATGCCTCCCATCCTTTGGCATCTCTCACAGGCTTTGCAATAAAAGTATGCATCTCTGAACAATGAAGGCCAAAATAAACCACATTAGAGCACTTTTGCTACAGTCTTTCTGCCACTGAAGTGACCTCCACAGGCTTGCTCATGGCACATTGAAAGAATGTTGTGGAAGTCACTTTCAAGCACACATCTCCTAATGACTTGATCTTCACAATGCTTGTAAAGGTATGGATCCTCCCACAGAAAATGTCTAACCTAAGAGAAGAATAGGTCTTTGTCTATCTTAGACTAGTGTAGAGGGATCCTACCAGCAGCAAGAAAATTGACAATGTGTGGAAACCAGGGCACACTAGATTATAAAGCAAAAAGCTGCTCATCAGGGAACAACTCATTAACAGGTGTTGCTGAAAATTGTCCTACCCCAAGAAGGCATATTTTAATATTGCAGGGACTTGTTTCAGCTCCAGCTCAGGGGGACTGTTAATTGAAGGCAACAAAGGTGCCTTAGTGGTTTGAGGAAGGGGCAGTAATGTGTGTTTCCAATTGAAATGTTGCACTAGGCCCATAGAAGACTCAGTGTTTGTGATGTCTTCTGCCATGGGAATTTGGGCCTCCTTCACAACCAGACTCCAAACACTTTCTAGGCTTTGAGTCAAATTATCCCAATCCAGCAGATTGGATAATTCTCCTTCTACCATGCCATCTAGTACATCTACTGCACAACAATCCTCAATGTCACTTTGATGCACTGTAGCAGCATGGTACGCATTTAAATGGGTCTTCATGTTCCCAAAGGTAACCTCCATTACCCCTGACCTACATTGTATGCAAGCATTTGCAGTAGCCAGGAATGGCCTGCCAAGGATAACAAGAATTAGGGTTTTACTTTTGCAAGGGTCCATGTCTAAGACAAGAAAATCAGTTGGATAATAACATTTGTTCACCCCTACCAAGACATCCTCTACCACACCCACAGGCCTCCTCTCAGACTTGTTAGCCAGTTGGAGCACAACTGAGGTAGGTTAAGCTCCCCCAAACCTAGCTCCTCATACACTGAATAGGGGAGTAAGTTCACACTGGCCCCTAAGTCTAAAAGGGCTTTTCCAATGGTGTGGTTTTTGATTATGGAGGGGATAGTAGGTACCCCTGGGTCTTGTAATTTTTTTGGTGTGACAATAGATAGGACTGACTCAACATGCTCAACAGTAAAAACTCTTTTAGACAACTGCACCCTTGCTTTCCTCTTTTGGGTGTAGAGGTCCTTTAAAAACATAGCATAGGCAGGGACTTGTTTTATGGCATCAAGCAACGGCAAATTGATTCTAACCTTCTTGAAAGTCTCCAACATTTCCTTCATCTGAGCATTCCCTTTATCAAGAGGGGATGGGCCAGCTAGAGCTTGAGGAAATGACAACTGTGACACTGCTGGTGCCAGTGCTGCATGCCTATTGACCTCATGGTCATATTTTTGTCTTTTTCTTTTATCTTCATTTATTTCTTTATGTTGGGGCTCAACATCAGCCTCATTATTTTGCCCTTGTTGATCCATAGCAGGGGGTACAATCCTTGGCTCTTCAACACTAACAGTCCTTTTATTTTCATCTTCATTTTTCGCGACCACTTCTATTACCTTGCCCACCAGATTATCAACCACTCTCCCACGCCTAAGGGTAGTGATAAAATTGGCATCCTTATTGGTAGAGGGTGCTTCTTTAACCATATACTGCCCTTTGGGGTTGGTCAAGGGCTGACCAAGCAATTTACCCTTCCCTCTTTTATTCAAGACATTGTAAATTTGACCAATCTGATCTTCCATCTCCTTGATGCTCTGTCCATGAGAATTGACAGTTTGCACCAAGTTCCCTAAGTTTTACATTGAAGCCAGCATTTGCTCTTCAAATGAAGAGGATCTGGGCTGTTGTGGGAGCAGGGCCAAATAGTTGGACGGTCGGGCAGGTAACAGAAAATTTTGCCTTAGTGGCTAACCTTAATTAAACTGGTGTTGGGGTCTATAAGGAGTTACCATTTACTGCTGCTGGGTTGATGATATGAATCTTGTGTCCACCTCAGATTTGGGTGGTTCCTCTAAGAATACCTAGCAAGCTGCTGCCCAAAGTTTGAGGAGCATTGGCATGCTCCAAAACCAAATCTGGAAACTGGGTGGTAGATGGACAATCATGAATAGAATGTGTGGGAGATTGACATATCAGACATGCTTCCTCCACCTGTGTAGCCATCTGAGGCTGCATCACATTCATTAGTTTGTTAAATTTCAAGCTCAGGTTGTCCACCTTACTCTCCAGATCACCTTGCTCCTTCACTTCATATATTCAACCTCTAGGGGTGGCCTCTTTTACCATATTAGCTAGGGTCTGGCTATCATTGTGTGACAGAGAGTCCTGCTGTATGGAAATTTCCCCTATTATGTCAAACAACTCCCAAGCTTCCTCAATTGTCTTGTGGAGGTAACTACCAACACATGAAGCATCAACCATATCCCTGCTCTTGGAATTAATTCCTTGATAAAATACTTGGAAAAGCTACCACATTGGAATTTGGTGGTGGGGGCATTGTTTTAACATCTCCTAGAATCTTTCCCAAGCTTCATAAAAATCCTCAGTTGAGGACTGAGTGAATGAAAAAATATTTGTCCTCATCTGGCTAGTTTTGTTCATGGGAAAGAATTTGGCCAGGAATTTGGTTTGAAGGTCACTCCATGACTATATGCTATTGGCTGGGAGCTTTGATAGCCATGTGCTGGCTTTGTTCTTTAGTGAGAAAGCAAAAAGCCTCAGTTTAGTGGCCCCAAGTTCGAAGCCAGTAATATTGAAGGTAGTGCAAAGTACTAAAAATCAGTCTATATGCTTGCAGGGATATTCTTTACTAAGCCCATGAAACGAAGGCAGCATATTGATGGTGGACTATTTAATCTCATAATTCCCTTCAACAGAGGGGAATTGAATACAGAAGGGAGAGGTGTACTCCCCTGGTGCATTATACTCCTTTAATGTTCTCTGCCTCTCAGCCATGATAGCTGGTTCAGTTTCAATCCTGAAATCTTTCCCAAGCTTCATAAAAATCCTCAGTTGAGGACTGAGTGAATGAAAAAATATTTGTCCTCATCTGGCTAGTTTTGTTCATGGGAAAGAATTTGGCCAGGAATTTGGTTTGAAGGTCACTCCATGACTATATGCTATTGGCTGGGAGCTTTGATAGCCATGTGCTAGCTTTGTCCTTTAGTGAGAAAGCAAAAAGCCTCAGTTTAGTGGCCCCAAGTTCGAAGCCAGCAATATTGAAGGCAGTGCAAAGTACTAAAAATTAGTCTATATGCTTGTAGGGATATTCTTTACTAAGCCCATGAAACGAAGGCAGCATATTGATGGTGGACTATTTAATCTCATAATTCCCTTCAACAGAGGGGAATTGAATACAGAAGGGAGAGGTGTACTCCCCTGGTGCATTATACTCCTTTAATGTTCTCTGCCTCTCAGCCATGATAGCTGGTTCAGTTTCAATAACAGGGCCCTGTGAGATGCGTTTAGGTCTAAGGATCCTTTCAACCTCGAGATTTGGAGGTTCTAGGTCAGGGTTTACTCACGCCCATGCATTTACTCACGCCCACAGTAAGTACAGAAAATGCTCACAAGCACACACAAAGAATATTTCAAACAAAAATTAACAATTACACTGATTTACACTAAACAAATAATAGGGAATTAAACATAAATGGACTGAGATTTAGGGGAAAGGAAGTGCAAACAGAGCTAGCTTCACTCCAATTGCAGCTCTAGCTTTTCCCTTCTTCTGCTGCCCATTTATGTAAAATTTTATAAAGAATCAGTCGTACTTTTATTCTAGTTTAAGTACAGCTACAAAGAATTTGAAAATCTAAATTATAGTATAACTCAGGTCTACTAAAAAGATCATGATCCCTGGCAACGACGCCAAAAACTTGTTGTCGATTTCCTTCAATACTGATTATTGTGTGGTGAAAATAAATTTAAAAATAAAGTAAAATAAAAGAATTGATTCAACACAATTAAAGTAATCCTAGACCTGCAAGATACATGGCCTATTGTAGCAAGTTTTGATAAGTAAGAGTTTGTCCCACAGTGAAATTGATCTAGAACCCAAAATGGGCTATAATAGTAGGCCTTTAGATCTAGCTACATATCTGACAATCCTAAAGAAAAGGAGTTGGGTTTCACGATTATACTAAATTAACCCTAACAAAAGAGAAATAAAATATAGCCCTATCCTAAAGAAAGGGTTAAGAAGAAGATGGTGATGGTGTGTGCCAAAATAAAATATAAAATATGGTGAGAAGTAAGCAGGTTAAGTTTATAGCTAAAGCAGTAATATAACTCAGATTTAGTCTGTCTCTCCAGTGCTCCTTGCTGAAATGCTATCAAAAGCCTCAACAAGGTAGAAGTATCCAACTTAACCCATGCCATTTGGGATGCTCTTAAGGCTATAAGTTGTCAACTCAAATAGTCACAGCCTATCCTATAGAGTTTGTCAAATCCCATTGATCAAGCAAGAAGTTGTCCCTTCTCCTCAGTGGTGATAACGTAGCCATTGGACAGGATTTCTATAACATCAGATCTTAATTTGAGTTACAAAGCTCCTCTGATCTAGGCTCAATAACTTACTTCTCACCCTTTTATATTTATTTTCTAGACTCCATCCATCCTCTCACCCCTTTCTGTAGTGTAGACATTAGGTTACCTTAGAATACCTAGAATAAGTGACCTTAAACTCCCCTCCTTTTTAGGACTGCCAGATCTGTAGTCAGATCTGGAGGGACTACTAGTGACGGCTCCTTTGGAGCTGTAGATTACCTTTTCCTGTGGGACAAACTCTTACTTATCAAAACTTGCCCTAATGGACCTTGTATCTTGCAGGTCTAGGATTTCTTAGTTGTGCTAATTCTATCCCCTGTTTTACTCTTTCTTTGATTTTTAAATTACTTTTACCACCAACCAATAAAGCAAGCACAAACTTAGAAATCGCCAACAAGTTTTTGGCGTCGTTGCCGGGGAAAGATGATCTATTAGTAGACCCTTAGTTTTTGTATTCTTAGTATTCTATACAAATGTGAATAATTGATATTGCTGATATAATTTTGAACCTTTCTTGTAGATCTAGACAGCAGTAGTGAAGGATAGTTGGACTACAATTGGAGCTTAGCTACCTCTGTTTGCAAATCCTCTAACTTTTAGAACTCTGTCTATCTTTCTTCAAAATTCTCTAGCAGTATCTAGGATAGTTGTAAATGTATTCTTTGAATAGCTGTAAATTAGATAGATAAATTTGTTAATTATAAAGTTATTCATTTGCAATGTGCCTACAAGAAGCTCTCCTTGCTGTTGGTGTGCTTGTATGCTAGGGAGGAGATCTCTCAGCCCTACTTTAGAGCCTCTTAACCCTGAGTTAGAAAGGAGAAGGAGACTTAGAAGCGACAGGCACACCACAGGAGAGCCCCCAAGTGAAGCTGTGACAACAAATATGGGTGAAGAACAACCCAAAAACAAGGAGTTGAATGCTCCGGATGACTATAACTCCCCTTTTAGCATTCAATTCCCTGATGTTCAGGGGAATTATGAAATAAAAACTTCAATCATCCAGATGTTGCCCTCTTTCCATGGGCTTAGCAAGGAGGACCCTTACAAGCATATTGACCAGTTCTTGGCCTTGTGCACCACCATTAATATCACTGGTTTGGGACCTGAGGCTACTAGGCTCAGACTCTTTCCCTTCTCTCTGAAGGATAGGGCCAGTACCTGGTTGACCACTCTTCCCAATAATAGCATTGCTTCATGGAAAGACCTGCAGACCAAGTTCCTGGCCAAGTTCTTCCCTGAGACCAAAACTAGCCAGTTGAGGAAAGAGATTCTTGCTTTTTCTCAATCCCCAACTGAGGATTTTAACCAGTCCTGGGATAGGTTTAAAGAAATGCTCAAACAATGCCCCCACCACAAGATCCCAGAGTGGCAGCTTGTACAAAGCTTCTACAATGGGATTGATGAGAAAAATAGAGATATAGTCGATGCCTCTTATGGTGGATCCTACATGCACAAGACTGCTGAGGAGGCATGGGAATTGTTTGAGATGATTAGTGAGAATGCTTTTCAAATGCCATCCCTGGCAAGAACTGGTCAGGAAACTGAGTCAAAGGTGGGACCTGCTGCTGGATCAAGAGGAAAAGTTTATGAGGTGTCGGGGAACAATGACCTGCAGCTGTAGATGGCAAACCTCTCTATGAAGTTTGACAAATTACTGACTGTGATGCAACCCAGAAGGGTTGCTCATGTGGCGGAGGCATGTCTGATATGCCAATCCCCACAGCACACAGTGGAGGAATATCCATCTGCAGGGCAATTTCCTGAATTAGTTTTGGAACATGCTGCTGCTGCTCAATCTTATGGCCAGTAACAATCTGGGGGCTATAGCAGACAGCCATATGGATACCAGCACCAAAATGCTGGTTACCAATGGAGAGACCACCCAAATCTGAGGTGGAGGCAAGACAACTACATGCAGCCCCAGCAGATGTTGGCCTTACCACAAAGACCACAGCAGCAGTTCAATCAAGGGAATGCCCCTAGGTCTAACTTCCAGCACCATCAGCAGCCCCATCAGTAACAAAATCAATTGGCTGTACCCCACTCTCAGCTAAGAAATGTTTCCTTTGAGGACCAGGTCTTGACTTCGTTGCAAAACCTAGGATCCTTGGCTCAGACTATGGACTCTCATGGTCAGAGCCTCCAGAAAATGGAAGAATAGATAAGCCAAATGTCAAATGCCTTGGCTAGGAGAGATGAAGGGAGGTTGCCTTGCCAGCCAGTTACTAACCCCAAGGGTCATTTTTTAATCAAAGAGGCCTCCTCAAGTTTTGAGGGAACCAATGCTGTGACTACCCTAAGGTCGTGCAGGCTGATAGACAACCAGGTGGGTAACAGACCAGCAGAGGTCATTTCCACAGATGATGCACATGATCGTGATAGAGATGTTGTAGGAACACCAAGCCAAGAATTGCCTGCCACCCTGCAGTAGGTGAAAAATAAAGAGGCTGTAGTTGAGCCTCAGCAGGGAGAAAAACATGACAAAAGAAAAACAGAAGTTTAGTCATGGGCTAGTAGTTGAGGAACCAGCAGTACCTCAGCTGCCATTTCCTCAGGCTTTGGATGGTCCTGTCCCTTTTGATAAAGGGAATGCCCAGATGGAGGAAATGATGGAGACCTTCAGGCAGGTGAAAATCAATTTACCCCTGCTTGAGGCAATTAAACAAGTCCCAGCCTATGCAATGTTCCTGAAAGACCTCTGCACCCAAAAGAGAAAAGCTAGAGGCCATGTGTCCAAAAAGGTCTTTGCAACTGATACAGTGAATTCTATATTTAACATAGCAATGCCTGAGAAGTTGTAAGATCTAGGGATACCCACTATTCCTTGCGTAATTGGAGACCATACAATTGGAAAAGCCCTTTTAGACCTTAGAGCCAGTGTTAACTTCTTGCCATACAGTGTATATCTGCAACTAGGTTTGGGAGAGCTGAAAGCTACCCCCATTGTGCTAATGATGATTGATAGGTCTGAGAGGAGACCTCTGGGAATGGTTAAGGATGTCTTAGTGGGAGTGGATAAGTTTTTCTACCCTGCTGACTTCTTAGTTTTGGACATGGGGTGCAGCAATAGCCCAAATCTCATACCTGTTATATTGGGCAGGCCTTTCTTGGCCACTATCAATGCATGCATTCAATGCAAGTCTGGAGTAATGGAAGTAACTTTTGGACATATGAAAGTTGAGTTTAATGTGTACAACACTGCAAAGTACCCTCAGATGGACAATGAGGAGAGCTTTGCAGTGGAGGTACTAGAGGAAATTGTAGAAGAGGAATTGCCCACTCCGCTGGAGTGAGGCAACATTGTCAGGAATTTAGTTAAAATTTGGGACATGGTGGAGGAAGAGAGCCCATATGTGGTATCAAAAAACATGACCACATTGAAGTCTTCTGTGGGCTCAGTGCAGCACTCCAGTTGGAAACCTACATTGCTACCTCTTTCCCCAACCTCCACTACACCTATTCTGTCATCCACCCAACAAGCCCTTGATTTGGAACTCAAGAAGCTTCTAGAAACATTAAAATATGCCTTCCTTGAGAAAGGTGATAAGCTTCCTGTGATTATCTCTTCCTCCCTTACCAATGAGCAGGAAGAGGAATTACTAACAGTTTTAAGGAAGCACAAGAAGGCAATTGGTTGGACCATTGCCGATCTGGGAGGAATAGATGCATCAATCTGCATGCACAAGATTCATCTTGAGGAGGGAGCACTACCCTCCACGGAAATGCAGAGGAAGTTAAATCCTCACATGCAGGAAGTGGTCCTCAAGGAGATCATTAAATTGCTAGATGCAGGGGTGATTTACCCCATCTCTGATTCTCACTGGGTGGCGCCTATCCAAGTGGTGCCCATGAAATCTGGCATAACAGTGATTAAGACTGAAACTGGAGAGTTGAGGCCAGTCAGGGAGACCACTGGCTGGAGAGTGTGCATGGATTATAGGAAGCTCAACTCTAAAACCAGAAAGGACCATTTCCCTCTCCCCTTCATTGATCAAATTTTGGACAAATTGGCTGGAAAAGCTTTTTACTGTTTTCTTGATGGGTACTCAGAGTACAACCAAATCCCTGTGCATCCTCAAGACCAAGAGAAAACCACCTTACCTGTCCTTTTGGCACCTTTGCTTACAGAAGGATGCCTTTTGGACTTTGTAATGCGGCAGCCACTTTTCAGAGGTGTATGTATGACATATTCTCTAATATGATTGACAAGTTTTTGGAGATTTTTATGGATGATTTTTCTGTCTATGGGGACAGTTTGGGCCAGTGTCTACAACACCTCAGCCTAGTTTTGCAAAGATGTGAGGAGACCAATTTGGTCTTAAGCTGAGAAAAGAGCCACTTCATGGTAACACAAGGCATTGTGTTGGGCCATGTAGTCTCTAAAGAAGGGCTTGAGGTAGACAAGGCCAAAGTGGACCTCATTGCCAATTTTCCCCCTCCAAAAATAGTCAAGCAAATCAGATCATTCCTGGGGCATGCAGGATTTTACAGGAGGTTCATTAAGGACTTCAGCAAAATTGCTAAGCCATTGTGCCACCTGCTCTACCAGACTATACCCTACCTTTTGAGCTGATGTGTGATGCATCAGACTTGGCAATAGGTGTTGTTTTGGGCCAAAGAAAAGATAAGCTGCCTGTGTTCATTGCTTATATCAGCAAGTCCCTTGCTGAAGCTCAACTGAACTATACCACAACTGAGAAAGAGCTTCTAGCAGTGGTTTATGTTGTTGAAAAATTTAGAGCCTACCTACTAGGATCTAAAAACGTAATCTTCACTGACCATTCAGCATTGAAGTACCTACTGTCCAAGAAAGATGCTAAGCCTAGGCTAATTAGATGGATACTCCTGCTACAGGAGTTTGACGTCGAAATCAAGGACAAAAAGGGTGTGGAGAATGTGGTGGCTGACCACTTGTCCAGAATTATCTTGGAGAAATGCCTGGATGGCCCTACAAATGATGCCTTCCCGGATGAGCAATTATTTGCCATCCAATCCTTAGTCCCTTGGTTTGCACACATTATCAATTATCTAGTTATAGGAAAGATTCCTCCCCACTGGACCAAAATGGACAAAGACCTGTTTTTCTCCAAGGTCAAGTATTTTTTCTGGGAGGAACCTTGCCTATACAAATCTTGTCTTGAACCAAATCATCCGAAGATGTGTTCCCGAAAGTGATATCCCCAGTATTCTGGCCATGTGTCATGAAAATGCCTGTGGAGGCCACTTTAGTGGGAGAAAAGCAGCTGATAAGGTCTTGCAGTGTGGTTTTTACTGGCCTTCCTTATTCAAAGATGCATACACACACTGCAAGGCATGTGAGAGATGTCAAAAATTAGGAGGGCTGTCTAAAAGAAATTCAATGCCTTTACAGCCCATCCTTGTGGTATAATTGTTTGATGTATGGGGTATAGACTTCATGGGCCCCTTTCCTCCTTCTAATGGTTATCAGTTCATCTTAGTGGCAGTGGACTATGTTTCCAAATGGGTAGAAGCCATTGCCACAAGAACCAATGACAACCAGGTGGTCCTCAAATTTGTAAGGCAGCAAATTTTCTCTAGATTTGGAACCGCTAGAGCTATTATCAGTGATGGGGGTAGCCATTTCTGCAACAGAAATTTTGAGAGCTTGCTCAAGAAATATTTTGTGACCCATAGGATTGCTACTCCCTACCACCCACAAACAAGTGGGCAAGTCAAAATTTCCAATAGGGAGATCAATCACATCCTTGAGAAAACAGTAAGGACTCACAGGAGAGATTGGGCCGATAAACTGAATGATGCACTGTGGGCATATAGGACTGCCTATAAGACTCCCATTGGAATGTCCCCATTCAGACTGATCTATGGCAAGGCTTGCCATCTCCCAGTAGAGTTAGAACACAAGGCCTATTGGGCCATTAAGAATTTAAACATGAACCTAACTTCTTCTGGTCATCACAGGTCATTGCAGCTGTCTGAATTAGATGAGCTGAGGATGGATGCTTACACTAATGCCAGGATCTACAAGGAACGGTCTAAAGCTTTCTTTGACAAGGGCTTGCTGAGAAAAAGCCTTGAACCGAGTGGTAAGGTTTGGTTATTCAACTCCAAACTGAAATTCTTTCCTGGCAAATTAAAATCCAGATGGGAAGGTCCCTATGTTGTCTTAAATGTTTCCCCATCTGGTGCTGTGGAAGTCAAGGATCCCAAATCTGGGTGGACCTTCAAAGTGAATGGTCAGAGGCTTAAGCCTTGCATTGAACAACCTACTGACCCTCTGAACACTATTCATTTTCATGGGACCCCTACATCTACCTGACCCACAGTTGTGTCCATGTTGTACTATACTACTTTTGTTTCTTCCATAAGTTTTAGGAAATTTTAGTGGTTGTGAGGAGGCTAATTACGTTGAGCTGGATAGAGTTCATGTGGGATTGTGTTAAGACCTTAAAAGTACCACTTTTCACCCCTTAACTTAACCTTTGATTAGACCCATTGCCACCTAATAAGTTCTTGTAAAGTGTTTTATGTAGGTAATAACCAGCAGTGAAATAAGGCTAGGAATCCTGCTAAGGAGCCGATTTTAGCACCAGAAGTCCCTCAGAAGGATGAACTCTAAATCTAGATCTGAAATGAGCCTCGCGCAACTGACCCAAGCTGTAGAGGATTCAGGAGAAATATGCCTCGCGCAGTCCAACTAAGCATCCCGAGACTCTATAACAACTTCTCGCACAGATGATTGACTGAAGAGCATCAGAAGACTCCTCGCGCAGTCGCCGCGAGATGCAATTATCAGAAGAGAACTCCTCACGCAGTTCTCATGCCATTCAAGAAGAAAGCATCCTTACAAAGGCAAAGCCATCCTCACGAAGATCAACCCTGCGATCGCACAGATACCTCGCGACTGCTTGAACTCCAACCCCGCGACATCTGAGGCTTTGATGTCTACTCAACCTCGCAACTACCTGAAGAGCAAACCAAGCCAAACTCGTGATGGTTGAAGTTTCAATATCAAATCATCCTAGCGAAGAGTAAAAGCTACCACGCGACAAGTTTGAGAAACAATGGCTACCTAGCAAAGCTCTGAACCTCAACTTCCATCTCTTCAGCAAAGGATCTTCTGGAAATTTCTAGCGATTAGGGCACGCACCCCTAACCCTAATGCACCGCCACACCACTGCTATAAATCCCCATGGGGGGACTTGGACCATTAAAGGAGAGCTACATCCTAGAATAGCTGGGAACACATCTCATTTCTTAGAGACTTGATCTGAGATCATTTTACTTATTTTTTTTAACTGTAAGTAGTTTTCTTTTTCTTTTTCTTCCTTCTCTCCATAGTCCACCACTTGCTGGCTATGTCTTTGTATGCTTTTTGAACACAGATTCTAAGGGCCATTCAGATCCAAGCAACCTGTGTGTCTGGGCTATCATGGTCCTATACAGCCTTAGCCCCACCACAGGACCCACTAGATCTGAAATCCCCATGGGAGCTTGAGCTAGTAACCTGGTGACCATGGTGGTGGCAGCGATATTCTTGTTTTGTCTTGGGCTCCGTGAGGAGTATAGCCTCTGGGATAGTCTGTGACCATTTGAGTGGACAGGTTATAGCCTTAGGGTGATTCTAATCCATCAATCCAAGATGGATCTTTATTCTTTACACCTGAGCTTGTAGAAGCCTGGTGGGAGATTGTACGGAGGCAGACTCCCCTATATTTGTATAGATCCGCCATCAGATGTTGGATCTAATCTGGTTATAGAGATTGCAGGCTTGTGACTGGACCATTGTAGCCTCACTCAAGCAATGGACAGCTAGATCGAAGGTTATACTCAATCTCTTGTTGGTTCTATGTGTCTGGGCTATCATGGTCCTATACAGCCTTAGCCCCACACATAGAGCTTTAGAGGTTGAGGTTCCCTATGGATTCTTGAGCTGGTAGCCTGGATGAAATAGTGCCTATAATGAATAACTTGTTTTGTTTTGACCCATCCCTAGATTGTGGTTCCCCTATGGGATAGTCTGTGACCATTTGAGTGGACCGGTTATAACCTCAAGGGATTGAATCATGGCAGAGAGATGGGTTCGATCCCTTCTCCTCAATGGTGATAACGTAGCCATTGGTCAGGATTTTTATAACATCAGATCTGAATCTTAGTTACAAAGCTCCTCTGATCTAAACTCAATAACTTACTTCTCACCCTTTTATATTTATTTCCCACACTCCATCCATCCTCTCACCCCTTTTTATAGTGTAGACAATAGGTTACCTTAGAATACCTAGAATAAGTGACCTTAAACTCCTCTCCTTTTTAGGACTGCCAGATCTGTAGTCAGATCTGGAGGGACTACTAGTGACGGCTCCTTTGGAGCTGTAGATCACCTTTCCCTGTGGGACAAACTCTTACTTATCAAAACTTTCCACAATGGACCCTGTATCTTGCAGGTCTAGGATTTCTTAGTTGTGCTGATTCTATCCCCTGTTTTACTCTTTCTTTGATTTTTAAATTACTTTTACCACCAACCAATAAAGCAAGCACAAACTTAGAAATCGCCAATAGATTGGTAGGATTTCTTCTTCTTCGACGAATTGCTGACTTTCGAATTGAATGGATATTGTTTGGTATTAAGCCCTCGCGCATTCCAAATTGTGATTTGGGAAGCTCTCGCGCAATTCACATAGAATATTTCTTTCACTATCGTGACCTTCAATGCTATAGAGTCTCTCGCGCACTTCAAGCTCTAACTTCCATAATCGCGCTATTCAGTTATCTCGTGATCCCCTTACCCAGCTGCGCGAGTCTAATGCATTTGTTATTTCCCACGCTGATTGCTGGGACTTGACGTTTCCCAACTCACTCTCAATTAATTGTGGCGACTTGGATGTTATTCCACCGTTTCATCTTCCACCATCCTCGTCTTTAAATACACAGGGAGCCCCTTTCATATTCATCGCATCCTTTCTCCTGACACCCTAGCGGTCCTTCCCTACTCCTAACAATGGCATATGACAAGCCTAATGCGCTGCCTAACAAGTTTTACCCGATGTGGTTGGACCCGCCACCACCTAAAGAGCCGGATCCCCTACAACCCCTCTGGGATGAGTACGAGGTGGTTCAGCAGCTCCTGGCTAAGGAGGAGGAGGAAAAGCACCAGCCACAGCAGAAAAAGTAAAAGATAGAACCATCCCCTGCCCCCTCCACCCCACCCCCTCCCCCACCTTCCCTACCCCCTCACCCATGATCCCTCTCTCCCTTCCCCCCCCTTTTTTGTAATTTTCTTTTTTTTCGTTTTAATGAAAATTCCTTTTCCTGATATTCTGTACAGTTCTCTATTTTTGGTTGTTTTCTTTCTTGTTGTTTCCTTTTATTATGCCCTTAATAAATCTGCTGCACAGACACCTTTGAACCAGTGAGGACACTGCTCCTCATAGGTTTGGGGGTGTGGTAGGCAGACCCTGCTTATGGAATAGTTAACCTAAGTGTAGCAGAGTCATCTGAGTAATATGGAAATGGATCTATGTTCACTTAAGAATCATGAAAATAAGAAATTTAAAATTTTTGCAAACTTTTGACATTATAAACTTTTAATATTCCACATTTCCATGATAATATCACCAAGGAAACTTACTTGTATCAACACTTAGTGAATCATTAGAGAGAGAAAAAGGTGAGGACATACTTAAAAGTTCAAAGGAAGACCATAACCAGTGAGAATTGGGCCTATAAAAAAATTTCCATCCTTTGAGGAGT
The DNA here is from genome assembly GCA_021018995.1 of Chloranthus sessilifolius. Lineage (NCBI taxonomy): Eukaryota > Viridiplantae > Streptophyta > Magnoliopsida > Chloranthales > Chloranthaceae > Chloranthus > Chloranthus sessilifolius. The sequence goes on along the minus strand of CM037584.1, from coordinate 120,908,824 downwards.
AACCAAGGCAATCTCTTCTAGTTCTAAGGACTGGCTGAGTCACTGTGCTCACTAAAACTTAGGTAACTCCAAGTTGAAACAACTGACAATACTCATGAGACTTAGGAAAGGATCAAGGCCTTCTCTTTGACAGTTTGAGCCTAAAAGGACCAACCCTAAAGCAACTGCCCTTGTCCATACCCCCCTTTGAGCTTTAAATCCTAAATTTCTTCAAAATACACCTGAGTACTTGAACCTGAACCTATGAACCTGCTTCAGCCTACCTTCACTCTGAGAATTCAGAAGGTAAAGGAGAAAAGGTTGGAAATGGGCTAGCTATGGTCAACATTAAGTGAATGAAGAAGAAGCATCTCAAAAATTATGGCAGTATGGTAACTAAGAACATGGTGGCATTTCTGAAAAGAAAAAACAAAAATAAAAAGAAGAAAATTCCATCAAAAGGAAACAAAAATAATAATGAAGAGGAGTAAGGGAGGAGTCAAGAGGAACTTTCATTGGAGAATCAAAATCAAGAAGAGAAACTGATCACTTCAAATCTGAAAATCTCAAAGAAGATGAAGGGAGCTGAATTCAAGAAGGTGAAGTCATGAATCACCTCTGTCACCTACTGATTTCTCAATTTGGAACCCCTTTTCAACCTTCCATTCTTTTTAAGCCTACTCCATAAGCCACATTACAGCCCAGTTAAAAGCCCTTGTGATCCAAAGTTGAGTGAGCTGTCATGTGAAGATAAAGAGTTATCCAATCTATGGTGAGGAATTGCCAATGATGTCAGCACTTAAGAACTCTTCCTATGCTCATGCTTACAGACCCATTTGGGGGATGTAACTGCTCTTGAGCCTATGAGAAAATGAACCCCTCAACAAAACCTTTATGAGAGTATGCCCTGCAAAGTTTTTGGGTCTAAACTTGAATGCATTATGTATGACCTATAACCTAATTTTTGACCTGAGGATGGGCTCAGTGCTGGCACACACTTGTGCAATTTTCTGTGGTTGTAAACTGATTGGAATGAAAAGTTTATGCTGTTTTGTGCAACCAATGGATTAAATTTCTTTTATGATTACTGATTCAAGAGTAAACTAAGTCTGCCCCTTGACTGCTCACTGGATGATATGCACTTTTGTTAACTATTTCATTGAAGAAGTTTGTGGGTGTCTTCACTGAAAATCCTCAGGAGACTTCACTCCTCCACTAGGGATTACCTAGGGGTTTAAAAGGCTTGGTACATATGCTAAATGTATCCGTGCTCCCTACGAAAGTGGCATTTAATTTTTATAGTAGGTTTAATGTAGCTTTGCTAAGGGACTAGCAAAGATTAGGTTTGGGGGTGTGTTAAGACCTGAAAAGTACCACTTTTCACCCCTTAACTTAACCTTTGATTAGACCCATAGCCACCTAATAAGTTCTTGTAAAGTGTTTTATGTAGGTAATAACCAGCAGTGAAATAAGGCCAGGAATCCTGCTAAGGAGCCAGTTTTTATACCAGAAGTCCCTCAGAAGGATGAACTCTGAATCCAAACCTGAAATGAGCCTCGCGCAGCTGACCCAAGCTTTAGAGGATTCAGGAGAAATATGTCTCGCGCAGTCCAACTGAGCATCCCAAGACTCTACAACAACTTCTCGCGCAGATGATTGACTGAAGAGCTTCAGAAGCACAAACTCGCGTTGCTCTCGTGAAGCTCAAGAGTAGAACACATCGCGCAGTCTCACGCAGTTCAAAGCAGACCTCTCTCAACCTCGCGCAGTTCACTCAGAACGGCTAAGAAGAGAGAGCTTCAGAAGACTCCTCGCGCAGCTATCGCGCAGTCACCACGAGATGCAATTATCAGAAGAGAACTCCTCGTGCAGTTCTCACGCCATTCAAGAAGAAAGCATCCTTGCAAAGGCACAACCATCCTCACAAAGATCAATTAAGACATGGAACCTCGCACAGTTCAGAACTCATTAAAGCCTCGCGAGGTAACTCGCAAAGTCTAGTGAAGAGAAGTGCTCGTGAAGTTCTCGCGCTATTCAAATCTGTCCTCGCGAAGATCAACCCAGCGATCACGCAGCTACCTCGTGACTGCTTGAACCCCAACCCCACGACATCTGAGGCTTTGATGTCTACTCAACCTCGTGACTACCTGAAGAGCAAACCAAGCCAACCTTACGACGGTTGAAGTTTTAATACCAAATCATCCTAGAGAAGAGCAAAAGCTACCACGCGACAAGTCTGGGAAATAATGGCTACCTAGCGAAGCTCTGAACCTCAAACTTCCATCTCTTTAGCAGAGGACCTTCTGGGAATTTTCAGCGATTAGGGCACGCACTCCCATGCTTAAATCTCCGTGCACGTGCCCCAATGCATCAAAGGATCACTATTCGGCCATGTGGCATCGTTAAAATTAGGGTTTCCTAACCCTAATGCGCCGCCACTCCATTTCTATAAAAACCCATACTTAGCTTAGGTTTAGGGGGGGATTGGACCATCTTTTCTTTCTACATCCTAGAATAGTTGGGAACACATCTCATTTCTTGGAGACTTGATCTGAGATCGTTTTGCTTTTCTTTTTGTAGTTGTAAGTAGTTTTCTTTTTCTTTTTTCCTTCTCTCCATAGTCTAGCACTTGCTAGCTATGTCTTTGTATGCTTTTTGAACTAGATCAATGGAAGTTTTGTAATAGGATTTGTACTCTGTAGGATTTGTGTTTGAATGTGAGATGTCTGTGCAAGGTTGCTGCCTTGTGACCCGCCATTGCTTTGGCTGTGTTTCAAGGCAATGGAGGACTGATTCTAAGGGCCATTCAGATCCAAGTGACCTGTGTGTCTGGGTTATCATGGTCCTATACAGCCTTAGCCCCACCACAGGACCCGCTAGATCTGAAATCCCCATGGGAGCTTGAGCTGGTAGCCTGGTGACCATGGTGGTGGCAGCGATATTCTTGTTTTGTCTTGGACTCCGTGAGGAGGATAGCCTCTGGGATAGTCTGTGACCATTTGAGTGGACAGATTATAGCCTTAGGGTGATTCTAATCCACTGATCTAAGATGGATCTTTCTTCTTTACACCTGAGCTTGTAGAAGCCTTGTGGGAGATTGTACGGAGGCAGACTCCCCTATATTTGTATAGATCTGCCATAAGATGTTGGATCTAATCTGGTTATAGAGATTGTAGGCTTGTGACTGGACCATTGTAGCCTCACTCAAGCAATGGACAGCTTGATCGAAGGTTGTACTCAATCTCTTGTTGGTCCTATGTGTCTGGGCTATCATGGTCCTATACAGCCTTAGCCCCACACATAGAACTTTAGAGGTCGAGGTTCCCTATGGATTCTTGAGCTGGTAGCCTGGATGAAATGGTGCAAACAATGATTAACTTGTTTTGTTTTGACCCATCCCTGGATTGTGGTTCCCCTATGGGATAGTCTGTGATCATTTGAGTGGATAGGTTATAACCTTAAGGGATTGAATCATGGTAGAGAGGTGGGTTGGATCCCTTCTCCTCAGTGGTGATAACGTAGCCATTGGACAGGATTTCTATAACATCAGATCTTAATCTGAGTTACAAAGCTCCTCTGATCTAGGCTCAATAACTTACTTCTCACCCTTTTATATTTATTTTCCACACTCCATTCATCCTCTCACCCCTTTCTGTAGTGTAGACATTAGGTTACCTTAGAATACCTACAATAAGTGACCTTAAACTCTCCTCCTTTTTAGGACTGCCAGATTTGTAGTCAGATCTGGAGGGACTACTAGTGACGGCTCCTTTGGAGCTGTAGATCTCCTTTCCCTGTGGGACAAACTCTTACTTATCAAAACTTGCCACAATGGACCCTGTATTTTATAGGTCTAGGATTTCTTAGTTGTGCTGATTCCATCCCCTGTTTTACTCTTTCTTTGATTTTTAAATTACTTTTACCACCAACCAATAAAGCAAGTACAAACTTAGAATTCGCCAACAGCATCCAGCCGCAAGTCTGAGCACAGTGAGCTGTTGGCCTTGGCAAAGTACTTAGGACTTTTTGGGTTGGAATACCTATGGATGTATGCCAGATCTATGTGCAGATCTGGGGAGCTTGTAGCACTGACATTATATAGTGTCTACAATAATATTCATGGCCTGATCTGGTCAAGTGGTTGGGGAAATGATCAGTCCACTCCTCTTTATTAGATTAGCAACTTCTGGCCTGATCTGGTCAAGTGGTTGGGGAAATGATCAGTCCACTCCTCTTTATTAGATTAGCAACTTCTGGCCTGATCAATGGGATTTGACAGAATCTATAGGATAAGTTGTGGCCATTTAAGTGGACAACCTATAGCCTTAAGATCACCCCAAATGGCATGGGTTAAGTTGGATATTTCTACCTTGTTGAGGTTAGTAATAGCATCTCAGCAAGGACTACTGCAGAGACAGTCTAAATCTAAGTTACATTACTACATTAACTCTAGCTTAACCTGCTTACTTCCCATCATTTGTGTATTTTATTTTGGCACACACCAACACCATCTTCTTCTTAACCCTTTCTTTAGGATAGGGCCACACTTTAATTCTCTTTTCTTAGGGTTAATCTAGTGCAGTCGTGACACCTAACTCCCTTTCTTTATGATTGTCAGATCTGTAGCCAGATCTGGAGGCCTACTATTATAGCCCATTTTGGGTTCTAGATCAATTTCTCTGTGGGACAAACTCTTACTTATCAAAACTTGCTACAATAGGCCCTGTATCTTACAGGTCTAGGATGTTTTAGGATTGCTATTTTCACCATATCTTTATCCTCTGTTTCACTTTTATTTTTATTCTCTTCCAACACCACATAATAAAGCAGCACATCCAGCAGACAACACCTTTCGATCAACTTGCCTGAAGAGGAGGGTGGTTAATGAGTTAGATCATTCCTAAAAAAAATTTCAAAACTAATGACCTACAACTGGCGAATGCCTTATGATGACTACGAGGATGATGAGGATGCGTGTGCGCCTATTTAGGCTACGTGACATGATGATCATTGAGTTATGGATAGCATTGTAAGGATTAGAAGTCCTTTCCTTGTAGCTCTTTTATGGGCATGCTGCCAAAATAATTAAGTAATTCCCTTGTGGGTTTGATTTTCTCCAAGCGAGGCGGTTGCATAGGCATTATTTCGTGGCACTAGCTCGCTAACTTCTTATTCTTGATTGGGTAAGAGTTATAAGTCAGAGACATTGCTGGGCAATATGTATATATATATATATATATATTTTGTATACTTTTTATATTTTTTTTGTTATTATTATTGTGTTATGGTACAACATCAGTTCCTTAAAGGAAAACTGACTCAGAAGGTCGAATGGACGAAGTGACAGTTAGGTGATCTATTTTGGGGTCCTCGATCCCTCTCGATCTGATTGATCTAGGATGAGAGAGATGTTATGTTTAAGTTTGTCTTATGAAATTTGTTGAATATGCGTGACGCCGTTTTACTTCTCTTGATAAATCTTTTCTGGTTGGGACCTCCTTGTCGGGAGGGACCTTCTGTACTTTTTTGATAGGGTGAGGCATCTCATAGAGTTGGAGCTTACAATTGTTAGGGTGTTTTTTGGGTTGTCGAAAAGTTGTTCGTGTGTGAAGTTGGAGTGGAGTCCGTTGTGAGAGATGGTAGTGTTGTAAAGGTAATGATAGGATGAGGCAAAGGTAGAGTAGGAGGAGGAAATATGAGGGTGTGGGCCAATGTGGACCTTTCCTGCATGTAGGCAGGTTTAGTTTAGTTTGATTTTGTTTGTTTTGCTTGGCTCACACTTTGAGTTTATTGTGAGGTTGATTTAAAGTTTCGTTTGTAATTTTTTGAGGCGGTCCGGTGTTGAGAGATTGATGTAATGGTGTTGTTTCCTATTGGGCCTCCGTGAGGGTCTTGATCGTGAGGTCTATGGAGATTTGGATTTGGGGATCAGATGTAATTTTAGTTATGATGTTGATTTCTTGTTTTGATGTGATTTGAGGATCAGGTGGCATGTTGATTTGGATGTTAATCGGGGTCATAAGATTTATGTTTGGTTTGATTTTAAGAGTGGGAGGGATGGTCGATTCAGTGATAGGTTCTGTGGTTGGCTCGAAGGTGAGTAGATTTGGCATCGTAGGGATAAATGATAGGCTCAAATTTAACGGCTGGTTCATGTTCGATAACAGGTTTGATGACAGGCTCAGGTTTGACAATGGGTTCGGGTTTGATGGCGTGTTTGCCTTTGATGGTGGGTTCAAGATTGTGGATGGGTGTAGGGTCGATGATAGGTTCAGGTCTAGGTTCGATGAATGGTTTAAGTTCAATGATAGGTTTAGTTTCGTGTCCGATGACCAGTTCAAGTTCAATCGTGAGTTTAGGCTTAGTGATAGGTTCATGTTCGAGGATAGGTTTAGATTCGCTGATAATTTGATGCTTATTGTTAGGTTTCTATTCAGTGATCGATTTAGGTTTGATGGTTGGTTTGGGTCCAATGCCCGGTTCTGGTTCGATGATGGTGTTGGGTTTGAGACACAGTTCCATAATTGGCGAGGCGATAGGTTGATCACAGGTTTAAGTTTTTGTTTCAAAGTCGGGGGGATGATAATTTCAATAGTGAGTTTAGGTTTTGAGGTGGGCTTAAAAGTTTATTCAAGGGTCGATTCTAAAGTTTTTGGGGCAAGGCTTTCGATTACGTGTTTGATGAGGAGTTCGAGTTCGAGTTTCTCGATGATTAGTTTTAGAATTTGTCGGGTGATCAATCCAGGAGTTGGCTTGGGGGTGAGAAGACCAGTGATCTTAGGACCGGATCCGATCACGGGTTTAGGTTTGAAGCTTAGCTTTGTGATCGATTTAAGTATAAATGGTGCCATAGTATGTTGGCGGATTGGTTCGGGGATAGATTTAATACGGGTTTGGGTTCAAATTTTTGTTTTATGATCGGTTTAAGTATAAATGGTGTTGTAGTATATGGAGATAAGTTTGTCCAGGTATCGATCGTAAGATTAGTTTAGGTGTAAGCTCGGGGAGCGCAGTGGTTGACTCATTGGTGGGTAAGTTATTGAGTTCGAAGGTAGGTCGAGTTGGTTCGTGGGTGGGTTGAGTTAGTTTAGGGATAAGTGTGTCAACTTTGGGGATGGGTTTAGTTGATTCAGGACTGGGTGATTTCAGTGATAGGTTGGGTTATTTTAGGAGTAAGTGCATAGAGCTTGGCGATGAACTTGGTGATGGGTTGAGTTAGTTTAGGGGCGAATTCGGTGATAGGTTGGATTTTAGTGATCTTGGCAACTAGTTTAGGACAAAAGGTGATTTCGCGTTCATAGGTATGCGGGACGGGGTTTGTTGGTTGTGACTAAACAGTATGGATATGGTTTGAAGGGGGTTCAATCCTCTGGATCAGGCTAGCTGGGTGGAATGGGGCAGGAGTGAGTGTACGGTATCGTATACGGGTTAAGTTTGATCGAACAACGGGTTGTAGTAGGTGAGGTTAGTCTGCGTGTCATTTGGGAGTTGGTTTTAATTCTGGTTGGGGTATGGATTTGAGTCGTGATTAGGATATAGATGTTGGGTTTGAATGGGGTATAGGTCCTGGTCAAGTGTGGGTTTGCCTATTGGTTGGGGTATATATGTTGGTTCTGGTTAGAGTGCAGGTCCACGTGTTGGTAGTTTATTATTTACTTTGCGTTGATTTGTTCGGGGCTCTGAGTTTCGTTTAGGGTGATTGTTTTAGGGTCATTGGAAGTGGGTCCATCGGTCATTAGTGTAGAGAGATTAAGGTTGCTATTTTTGATGTGACGTTGGATGCGCGAAGCATGTTGATAGAGGCTGGTGAAGTAAGAGTAATCACTCAAGATGAGATTACTCTGAAGGGCCTCTTGGGTATTTTTGATGATGATATCTATAGTGTTTGCATCGTTCATGAGGTAGTTTGTCCAAGCGGCAAGTGTTCTCCAATGATTAGCGAAGGTTGTGAAGTCTTCATTGCTTTCTTGTTTTGTGGTCATCAAGTCGATAAGGCTGATCTCCTTGTGGGTCATGTGTTGGTATTGGTTTAGGAATCTGTCAGGTAGATCTTCTAATGTCTCAATTTCGGCTAGGGGTAAGGCAGCGAACCAGTCGAGTGCTTCTCCTTCAAGAGATCTCTAAAAGTATTGGATCGGGAGCCTATGATTGGTGCGGATTGGTAAGCAGTCATCATAGAAAAGGGCTAAGTGGTGCTTCGGATTGCCTGTACCATTATATTTGTTGAATTTTGGTGGTTTAAAGCTAGTTGATATGGTAAAGCCAATGTCTTGGCAAAATTTGTCGAATGTGCAAGATTGGTTTGAGGGTTCCCTCTTAGCCATGTAGTTGTCTAAAAAATGAGGGAGACCATTCATGTTTATGGTGGTGTCTTTTTTAGGTGCCTCGGTGGTTGTTGTTGTAGGTGTGAGAGGTATGTTCGTTAGATGTCGGGGGAGTCAGGATATGTGAGGGAGTTGGTGAATTTTCCCCTCATCTGGTTCTTGGAGTAGCTTTCTTTCGCTTATCCGTCTTTGGTCTGCTACAACTTTGTATAAGTTGGCCAATGATTATTGTAGGGCATCGGTTTCTTTTCCTCCCTTCATCAGCTTTTTGGCGGTGTGGTCCATAATTTGGCTAGCCGTGGAGTTCTGTCCATCGTCACTTTCTCTGCTACAACTACCATTGTTATGAAGTGGGGTAAAAGGGAGCTGTCTTCCTCTACTGACCATATTCATCCAGGCACGACATTGGACTGTCCATGGGGACAGTCTAATGTTATACTTAGGGTCGTTAAAGTTCATTTTTTTAATGCTTGACATTTTTTATTTTTGGAAAAGCCGAGTATGTAGTGTCTTTTTCAAGTTATGGGGGTAGTCGAAAAGGGCATCTAGAATGTCTATATGTTCGTAGGTGTGTGTGTAAAATTAAATAAAGCAGAAAAATATAACTAAACTAATTAGATTGGGGCAACCTTAGCAAAAAAGTCCCACTGTGATCACCAATTTCTTAGTACACGCTTTTTCTGGGTTTCTTTCGGTCCCTGGAAGAAGTGGCCCACTTCGGTCTGAATGGACTCTGTCTACTATAGTTAGTGGAAAGTGATAGAATATTTATGTGCTTGTGCAAGGATATATTATGATAATAAAAGGACAATATTTAACTGCAGAAAAATAAAAGAAGGCGAATTTTAAATGGAGAATACCTGGGTTATTGCGATCACCAGCTACAGATATTTATCGGCATTGTAACTCATCACTGATCATGCGCGAATATGTTGTGGGGAGTGGGTTAAAATCCTTTATTGAATGTCGGCCTACCAACTTCAGCAACTGTGGGTTCCCTAAGATCTAACTAGTTTGGTCTTCTATTCCTACTCTGATTCTAATTAAGAAAAGGGGGTTGTGGCCCATTATGCTAAGGAGGATTGGCCCCATTCCTGGGTACCCTCCGTAAGCTCCCTTGGGCAAATCGGTTGGCTAAGGATTATTTTGTATATACTGGGATTTAAAAATTGAATTTAAACTAAGAATTAAGAATTTAAGGATTAAAAATGAAGGGTTTAAGGATTGAGGACTAGGATTAGATCTTTGAACTAAGAACTAAAATTGAAAAACTAAGAATTAGAGTTAAAATTAAGAATTAGAACGAAAGATTGAGAACTAGACCTAAGAACTTAAGAACTGGAACTAAAAACTAGAACTAGAAACTAAGAATTAGAACTAGAAAATTAAAAACTAAGAACTAGAAAGAGATTACCTAAAGCTAACTGCTTTTTCCTCCTTCTAGTGTCGCAGAGAGAGCCTTGAAATTCCTAAGCATGGAAGAGAGAAACTTGAGAATTGGATGTGTGGAGTGTGGGGTAAGGGGGTCTTTTTATAAGTATCGGGAGAATTCTGCGTGTGGGGCCATGTGCGCAATAGATGAATTACGCGCATGACCGGAGGCTCTTAATTGAATTTCGCACATAGTATAATGTGTTTAATTCACTTTGGATTGGTCACTAACTCGGGAGTGACCGGTTGGGTGAGAGTCCTAGTTCCAGTGTGCGTTGGAACCAATTCGGTGCATATGGCTGTGTGTGGAATCCAATTCTGCGCAGGGAAGTTTGCGCGAAGTCGGGGAGTTTAGGTGACTTTTGGAATTAGAATTCCAGTCCGTGTTTAGATTGATTCCGTGTGTGGTCCCACACGTGGAATCAATCCCGCATAGGTAGATATGCGCGAGAGCAGGGACTTTGGGTGGTGCACGGGAGCAGAATTTTGGCCTATTTGTGACCAATTATGTGCTTTATGTCAAGCATGCAATCACTTCTGTGCATGGGTGATAGCGCGGAATTGGAGAAACACCTAGTTTGGGTCGGGTTCAGGTTTCTGTGTTGACATTTCAACCCATACCTTGACTATATACTATGCATATAGTATATGGTCCCCGTATTTAGGGTTTTGAAGTCTTCGGAGCAGGTCAGTCCTTTTCCGGAGGTCGTGGATAAGGTAAAAGGTTGACCAAATGGGTTTGTATACTTTGAGAAGGAAAAATCAAGGTGTCTACAGCTACCCTTCACACATTGGGCCTATCGAAGGTCGATCCGTACCGCTATAGGGGCAACACCATTCTCTGTTGTGTATGGAACCAAGGGTGTGCTACCAGTTTAGGTCGAAGTACCCTCACTCCGTATCCTCATCGAGTACGATCTATCGAAACCTGAAAGAGAGAGGTCTCACTTTGAGCAGCTAAACCTGATTGATGAGAAAAGGCTCCTAGCCTTGTGTCACACCAAAGCCTATCAGAGGAGGATCGCACGGGCTTACAATAAGTGTGTTCGCATTCGAGATTTAAAGGTGAGTGACACGGTACTTAAGAAAATCTTCCCATTTCTCTACAGTGATCCGAGAGAGAAATTCAAGCCAAATTGGGAAGGGCCCTACGTCATCCGAGAAATACTCTCTGGATATACGCTCTGCCTCGCCACCATGGATGGAGAACATTTTCCCGAGCCCATCAACGCAGGATACGAACACCGATTCTACTCCTAGTCTCCCGCGGCAAGGTAAGTATTGATAAGATAGATACGTGATTGCTTAAGGACCCTATAAAAGAGGCCATCATTTCAAAGCCAAATAGCTAAAAAGTATCCTTGAATACTCATACCTTTGCTAATCCCGTTGAGGCATTAGCCTTTCTTTCATAAAACCCCTCCCAAAAAAAAGAAGAAAGAAAAAGTGTATATACCAACCAAAAAAATAAGGAGAAAAAGAGTTACCATCAAAATCAAAAAAAAAAATCAGAAAAGGAAAATCCTAAAAAGAGGATGTCCAAAAAGAGCAAAAAGAACAAAAAATAATAGAAAAAGAAGGAGGGAAAAGTCATGGAGCTTGTACAGTAAAATTCCCCCAAGGAAGAAGTGTATTACAGCTGCTACAACCCAATCAAGAAAAACCTTTAAACCTAAGAATACCCTCAAAATTTGTAACCTATCCCTTCTAACACATGGTCACGATACATCCCTGAAGAAAGCCCTCTTTAAGGTATACAAGAAATCGCAGTATCCATTAAGTCAGCACAAACCAAGCTAAGAGACAACAAGAAACTCATTCCAGCCTACTATGACGGAATTGATAACCATGTCTTGGCCTTTGAAATGATCTCAAATTGGAAGAAAATAAAAATATACAAGCTCAAAGAAAAATGGACATGGTGAAAACCCGCAAGGGCGCCATGAGTAAAAAGAGCGATCTTATGCAAACTAGGTGAAAATCTGAAAAGGCGCCTGGGGTAAAAATGCAATACCCATGGACATAGTGAAAACCCGAAATGGTACTACGGGTAAAAAAGGGGGTAACAATTGGTATGATGAAAACCCATCTTGGGCCGTGTGAGTAAACTAGGCTAAAAAGAGAGAAGAAAAAGAAAGAAAAATCATCAGTTACTCCTTTGATTACATTTCTAGGTTTTTCTAGTTGTCTTTTGACCGATTATGTTAGCTCAAATCGGGTCCTAAATTGGAATATCTTTAAGAGAATTGCAATGTCAAATGCGTGACCCGAGGTAAGGATAAAAGGTTGATTCAATCCAAAGGGATGGATGTTTTGACCTTGGTAAAAATTTTGAACCTTACTCAGGTCCGACCACATGAACGGGTTCGGCTATGCTCAAAATGGGACCCATTGTTGCATCTCATTTTGATGGCATCAAACAAAATATTAAAGGAAAGAAAAATGCATATACCTTAAAAAAAAATCTTCTTATATATATATATATATATATATATATATATATATATACTTTGCTTGCACCACGTCTCAAAAAGATAATTGGTGTAGCACCCTACCTTTTACCTTTACAAAAAAAAAAGAACAGAAAAGAAAGAGAGACAAAAACATCGAAGTACAAAAAAATATCTGTCAGGGTTTTTTTTTCTACCCCTTCCCTGTGGTATTTGATCTATGTAAAAAGATCTGTGTAGGACCGGGTCATCGGTCCAGCCCGCTGTTGGGGAATTCTAGTGTGCTGATTTAGTGTGTAATGAAAAGAAACAATAGAGATGGATTCAGCACATCTAAAATATCTTAGACTTGCAAGATACAGGATCTTTGTAGCAAGTTTTAAAAGTAAGTAAGGGAAAGTCCACAGAGAGGTGGTTCGGAATTGAATAAATCTCCAGATCTGTAAGAGATCTGGCACCCTAGCTATTACTAATTTAGCTAAAAGATAGGGGAGAAGTTTGGATAGGGTTGTCACTTAAACTAACTACAATTAAAAATGCAGATTGTCATAGATCGAATCTGGAGCCTCAGATCTTGCAGATGGAAGGTTTAAAAACTCAAAAGATGGAGAAGAACAGCTTGGAGGTTGTTTTCACAGCAATCAGGTTGAGCTAAGTATATTATAGAGGTTCAAAAGTACACAAGTCCCTCGGCTGGCCACAGGCACAGCTGCAGGGTATAAATTCCACTTCAAATCACAAGATCCACCTAGCCTTAAGGCTATGATCTATCCACTTTAATGGTCAAAGACTATCTTCTAGGCTTTATCGAATCCATGGATTACAGCAGATGAATCCAATTGAGGCCTGAGCTCAGATTTACCTTATGGTTATGATCTGTCCACTTTAATGGTCACAGACCATCCTAGAGATCTCCTACAAAGCCAGAGCCTTAATTAGAACAATTAAAACCACTATAGATGCTGCAATTTCCAGGTCACAGATGCAGGAAATTACAGGGATATCTGTTTCAGGGAATTCAGATGGTATCTAAGAGGTCTACCAGTTAAGTGAGTGAGCTGATCAAGAAACTCCTCTACACAAATCTGATCGAGCACCAAAAGGAATCAAGAGAGCTTTAGATCTAATTAAAACAATGAAAACAGCATTTACATTGCAAACAAGGTCACTCTTACAATGGAATGCTCTCAGATATATAGTCTGTGCTGCAATTAACCCCAGCAACACTCTTAACCTTACCCAATCACAGATCTAACTCACTCCTTATTGCTCCTAGGGAATTAGCCAACCATGGTTGGGCTAAAGGAAGGAAAATAGAATCTTGTTGCAAGCTCTGATCTCCAGGAAATTGTCTAGAATTTCAATCCTCTCCAATGGCAATTGGGATCTCTATATATAGCATTCTCCTCTGTTTTTTACCCGCCAACAATCCCTTCTAGATGGTTGTCAGAGTTTGTTAGAGTTCTGTTAAAGCACGTGGGTCGGTTAGGGTTTTCTAGGGTATCTTCTAGAACGTCACGCCGGTCATGAAATTGCCTCGATTTACGTGCAGTAGGTTACCAAGTATCAGCGTGTGCATAACATAGTTCTGAGAAGTTTAGCACACGATTTCGACAGGTTGGAGAAGCTTCCGACAAGTTAAAATTAAGCTTCTATCCCCTTTCGATAGGTTCCCTGGTCTCTTCGATAAGATGAATTTTCTCTTTGAAGCTTCAAGGTCCTCATCCCATTATCTGGAGTATTTGATAGGTTCACTGAGTAGTTCGATAGGTCCAGAGGTCCTTTTTGACCGGTTCAGCTCTGCATGCCGTCATCCCGATAGGTTGGCTCTCATTCCTATCGAAAGGCTTAAGCACCCTTAGATATGTTCAATTCCAGCATCTTCATTTCGATAGGTTCAGGAGACCTTCGATAGGTTCCCTTTTTTCTCCTCAGGCAAGCTTTCTATAGGATGGGCTTTCTCTTTCATTCATCTGCTCGGCAGGTTCAGGGATCCTATCGAATTGCTCTATCCGCACGAATTCTTCCTATCTTTACTTTCAGCTCCTATCGAACTCTTTAGGTGTCCAATCGATAGGACGTTTTCAACCTGTTCTCACTTTCTCCACCTTACCCTGCTGCAGCCATGCGCTCAAAGGGTTCAATGATGTGCTACCCTTTGGTGTGCTATTGCTGAGTTCATCCTGTGCTGAGAGATGGCTCCTTGTTAGGCATTCTTGAGTGCTTTTCTTCCTTAGAATCTTCTTTTATTGTTGTCTACAAAATACACTTGACAAGGGCTTATTAGTGTGCTCACAGGTCTATCAATGGTCAGGTTATAGGGTGAAATGTTGCATTTTCACCACTTAACACACCCCCAAACCTAAGCTTTGCTAGTCCCTGAGCAAAGGAGAATTAAAAGGAAACAGAAATGCCACTTTTGTAGGGAACAGGGATGCATTTAGCATATGCACCAAGCCTTTTAAACCCCTAGGTGATCCCTAGTGGAGGAGTGAAGTCTCCTGAGCGTTTTCAGTGAAGGTACCCATAAACTTCTCCAATACACTTAGTTAATAATAGTGCAACCTGTTAAAGCAGAGTTTAAGCACATCAAATAAATTCACATCATGCCAAATTAATGGAAATTCAACAAAAAAACATTCATTTGAAAATATGAAAGTTTGCTGAAATCTCTCCATCATCACTCAGTTTGTCTCCAGGCATTTCTTCTAAAATTTTATGCATAACTCACCATCAATTTAAGGATCCTACATAGATACTTCCCCCATCAATCGGGATTTCAGACCCAAGTCTCATCAAGGCTATTCACTCATTAGTACAGAGAAGAGGGGTAAAAGAGCAAGCGATTCTGACCCTCAAATAGGACTGCAAGCAGGAGCATAGGCATTGCTTGAATTTCTGACTTTTCCAGCTCGTTACACCATAGGTTAAGAAAATTCTCATCAGTAAGGTCTTTTTATTGGGTTGTAATGTGGCTTAGGGATGAGGTTTGTGGAGGAACAAAAGAGATAACAAAGTTCAAAATTGAGAAATCAGTAAGGGTAAGGAGGTGATTCATGACTTCACCTTCTTTAATTCAGAACCTCTTTACTGTCCTTTCGAATCTTCAGAGCCAAAATTGCTGGCTTCTTCTCTTCCTTTTGCTTTATTTATTTATTTATTATTTTATTTTTATGTGTAATACCACCAACTATGTTTTTCTTCCTTTCAACCTGATTTAGGACCTTGCTCCTCTAACCTTTCTCCTCCTTCCTCTTCCTAATTTCTCAGATTGAGGGTGAACTGAAATAAGACAAGAGGTTTTGGGTTTAGCATTTCTGGTTTTCATCAAAGAAAATTGTGGCTTTTTAAGTCTCAAGTGGTGTGCATCAAGGGCAGTTCAAAGGTTGGAAATTTTGGGCTCAAATTGTCCAACAGATGGCCTTACTTCATGTCTTCCATGTTATGAATGCTGTCGAGCTTGTTTCAATTTGGATTTGCTTAACTTCTAGTGGTCAAGATTAAGTCTAGTTAGTTCTCAAAGCAGAAGAAATTACTAAGACACTCTTCAAAGAAGTTTTCAGGCCCAATTCTCACTGGGTATGGCCTTCCATCTAATTTCTGGGGAGTATCTTCACAGTCTCTTCTCGTTGCTGGTTTATCACACATAAAAAACTTTCTTCAAAAACTCTTGACATTTTCTTCATGAAAAATGTTAAAACATCAGCTTACTTTAGTTGCAAATGATTTTTAATGTTTCCTTAACAACAAATATGAGGTGAATTCATTCTCTTTTCGATTATTCCTTTTTAACTTGGCTGCACTACAATTAACTAATTTATTGGCATCCATGCCACACCCCCAAACCTAAACTAAATAGTGTCCTTACTGTTATGAGCAGAATGGGTTTAGTTGTGCAGACATCCAGAGAAAATAAATGGAACAAGAAATGAATAGAGAAACAAGAAGTGAAATGAACAAAACATTCTATTATAAATAATCTAAAAACCGACATGTGGACAACATCTCCTTTGGGAAAAAAAAACATCCCCCCAGGCTCAGGGATATCCTCAGCCGGCGTCGGGTGGAAGAGGAATTGCAAGCCAGGGGGAAAGAAAAGAAAAAAGAGTGGGATCAGGAGGCTGGGGGTGGGGTGGTGGATGATGATGAGGATGACGGGGGGAAGCAGCCGGTGACTCGGTCTTCTGCCTCTTCTTCTCCCTCTTTAGGTTTTTCTTTTTCTCCTTGGCAAGGATTCTCTGGACCTCGTCATATTCATCCCAGAGAAATTAAAGAGGATCAGGTTCGACCGGTGGAGGTGGTGGTGCCCAGACTGGGAAGAACTTGATAGGCAAATCTTGAGGTTTGTCGTCTGCCATGAGTGGGGGCTGGAATGGATGTGTAAGGACTGGGCGAAGCGAATATTTAAGGTGCATGGGTGTCGGAATATGAAACAATGTAATAAAAGTGGTGCAGTCTTCCAGGTGTGGGAATTGAAAATGAAGGGCGGGAATACAGGGGGTGGCGGTCGCTGGGTGGGAATTGGTGCGTGGACTGCATGATGGATTAAATTTAGGAGGCAAGATTAAGTTAAGGAGGCATGCGCCATAAATGCTGAAGCACTGAGAGAGGGTTAGGTATTCGAGAGGTACATAGGACAAGACTACCGTATCGATATGGGTGTGAAAAACGATTTCGATAGGATGACGAGAATGGTGGCGATAGGTCAAGGTGTCCTATCGAAGACTTGGCAGTCAAAGCTTGCAAAAGCTATAATTTTGATAGGATCTCGACAGGTGGAACCTTCCATTCGATAGGTTGGAATTCGACGTGATTCGTCATTTCGATAGGTTCCAATAGGTACCCTGAACCAATCGAAAAGTTTCTGTTGCCTTATTTAACCTATCGAGGGGTTGGTTTCACCTATTGTCAAAGCTCCGTGCCCCTCGAAAACGTCCAAAATCCCATCGAAATCATCAGTCGTCATATCGAAGGGTTCTAAAAACCAATAGTTGAGTATTTGAATGTAGTTCTCAGTCCCAGCACCCTGGAAGTTTTCCTGCTAGGCCAGCCGGCGCTTTATTGATACAAATAAATCACATATTTTACATATGATACAAGCAAAAATCTGCTATTGATCTGGAGGGTCTTGAAGATCAATGCCCTTTTCAGGCTCACAAATCTTGTCCACGCACAGTTTAAGCCTCTGGCCATTGACCTTCATGACCCTACCATCTGTAGGGTCCCTGACTTCAATAGCTCCAGATGGGGAAACATGTACAACTATGAAGGGTCCATCCCATTCGGATTGCAACTTTCCCAAAAATAATTTTAATCTAGAATTGAACATCCATACCTTATCATTGGGTTAAAATTCTTTCCGTAGCAGTTGTCTGTCATGGAAGGCTTTGGTTTTCTCTTTGTAAGTCTGAGCATTGGTGTATGCTTCCAATCTGAGCTCCTCAAGCTCAGCTAACTGCAGTTTCCTATGTAAACTAGCAGAGTTGAAATCAGAATTTATTGCTTTAATAGCCCAGTATGCTTTGTATTCCAATTCAACAGGCAAATGGCATGCCTTGCCATAAACTAGTCTGAATGGAGACATACCTATGGGGGTCTTATAGGCAGTCCTATAAGCGCACAAGGCATCTGTCAACTTCATGGACCAGTCCCTCCTATCACTTCTCACAGTCTTCTCTAAAATGTGTTTGATTTCCCTGTTGGAAATCTCTACCTGCCCACTGGTTTGTGGATGGTAGGGAGTGGCTACCCTGTGGGTCACAGAGTACTTTTCCAGCAGCTTATCAAAAGGTTTATTACAAAAGTGGCTTCCCCCATCGCTAATGATGGCTTTGGGGATGCCAAACCTAGAGAAGATGTTGTCTTTGAGGAATTTAATGACAACTTTGTGGTCGTTTGTCCTTGTAGCTATGGCTTCTACCCATTTGGACACGTAGTCCACAGCTACAAGGATGAAATTATATCCACAGGAGGGGGAAAATGGTCCCATAAAGTCACTACCCTAGACATCAAACAATTCGACCACAAGTATGGGTTGCAAAGGCATGGAATTCCTCTTAGTAATACTTCCCATTTGGTGGCATCGAGGACAAGCTTTGCAATGTTGGCGGGAATCTTTGAACAGAGTAAGCCAATAGAAACCACTCTGAAGCACCTTCACAGCAGCCTTGTTACCACTGAAGTGGCCCCCACAAGCCTGTTCATGACTCATGGTTAAAATGTGGTGGAACTCTGTTTCCGGTACACATCTTCGAATTACTTGGTCTGAACAATGCTTAAAAAGACAAGGATCCTCCCATATATAGTGTTTGATCTGGGAGAAAAACAAGTTTCTACCATTCTTGTTCCAATGTGGAGGGATCCTTTTCACAGCAAGGTAGTTCACGATATTAGCAAACCAGGGCATACTGATCTCCATAGCAAATAGTTGCTCATCTGGAAAAGAATCATTGATGGGCGGGCTCTTTGTTTCTGTAACTTGGATCCTGGACAGATGATCAACAACCACGTTTTCCACTCCCTTCTTATCTTTAATCTCCAAATGGAATTCCTGCAAAAGAAGAATCCATCGGATCAATCTTGCTTTGGCTTCCTTCTTAGACAAGAGGTATTTCAAGGCTGAGTGGTCAGTGAACACAATGATTTTGGAGCCCAACACATAAGATCTAAATTTTTCTGAAGCAAAGACAATGGCTAACAGCTCCTTCTCAGTCGTGGTGTAATTCAATTGAGCATCAACCATTGATTTACTAGCATACGCCACCACACATGGTGCCTTGTCTCTTCTTTGTCCCAAAACCGCCCCCATAGCAAAGCCTGATGCATCACACATAAGCTCAAATGGTAAAGAGAAATCAGGGGCTTGTAGAATAGGGGTTGTAGTCAAGCAGGTTTTCAGCTACTCAAAAGCAGCCAGGCAGTCATCATTGAACTCAAAGGGTACCTCTTGGCACAACAGGTGGCACAGAGGTTTGGTGATTTTGCGGAAGTCCTTAATGATTCGCCTATAAAACCCAGCATGGCCCAGAAAATACCTGACTTGTTTGACAGTTTTGGGAGGGGGCAGATGGGAAATTAAGTCAATCTTAGCCTGATCAACCTCTATTCCCTTGTGGGAGACCACATGTCCAATGACAGTTCCTTGAGTCACCATAAAATGACTCTTTTCCCAACTTAGGACCAGGTTGGTCTCCTCACACCTCTGCAGCACAAAACTGAGATGGTGCAGGCATTGACCAAAATCATCTCCATATCATCCATGAAGATCTCCAAAAATTTATCAATCATGTCAGAAAAAATGGCATACATGCATCTTTGGAAAGTGGCAGGTGCATTACACAGCCCAAATGGCATCCTCCTATATGCAAAGGTTCCAAATGGGCAAGTGAATGTAGTTTTTTCCTGGTCTTGGGGGTAGACAGGGATCTGATTGTACCCTGAATATCCATCAGGGAAATAGTAATATGCCTTACCTGCCAGCTTGTTCAAAATTTGGTCTATGAAGGGCAATGGGAAGTGGTCCTTGCTGGTTTTTTCATTGAGCTTTCTGTAATCGATGCATACTCTCCAACCAGTGGTCTATCTGGCTGGGATCAGCTCTCTTGAATCCGCTTCAACAACTGTGATGCCAGATTTCTTAGGCACTACCTGGGTAGGTGCCACCCATTGGGAATCGGAGATAGGGTATATGATGCCAGCATCGAGGAGTTTGACTACCTCTTTCATCACAACTTCCTGCATGTGAGGGTTGAGTTTCCTCTGCATCTCTCGAGAAGGTTTGACACCTTCCTCAAGATGAATCTTTTGCATGCACACAGTAGGATTAATCCCCCCTAAGTCTGCAATGGTCCATCCTATGCCTTTTTAATACACCAAGTAGTTCCCTTTCCTGCTCAATGGTGAGGGAAGACGAGATTATCATAGGTAATTTGTTGTTGTCTCCTACAAATGCATATTTCAAAGTTTTCGGGAGTTGCTTTAACTCCACCTCTGGTGGGCTGATGAGGGAGGGAAAGAGGGCTGTCTTGGAGGGGGGTAGAAGAGGTAGCAAAGCAGGCTTCCATGGATGGAGCTTTGTTGGTTCTGCTCTGGAAGAGACAAGTTGCACATGCTCAGTTTCAAAGGTGAAAGTCATTTCTACCTCTGGTTCCTTCCATACTTTAGCTAGCTCATTAGACCATTCCTTACCATGCAACAACATATTCACATTTTCTTGCACAACCTCATCTATTATGTCTAGAGAAAACAATCCTCATAAGGATGAGGTTGATTGGCTGCATTGTAGACATTCAACTTGGACTTCATATTTTCAAATGACACTTCCATTATTCCAGACCTGCAGTGAATACAAGCGTTAGCTGTGGCAAAAAAGGGTCTGCCTAGGATCACAGGTATGGAGGTGGCATTCCTTCCTGGTTTCATATCTAGCACCAAAAAGTCAGCAGGATAAAAGAATTTGTTAACTCCCACCAAAACATCCTCGATGATCCCCACAGGTTTCCTTTCAGATCTGTCAGCCAACTGTATAATAACATGTGTGGGCTTTAATTTGCCTAAGCCCAGCTTCTCATATACTAAATATGGAAGCAAATTTACACTGGCTCCCAGATCTAATAGTGCTTTGTCAATGGTATGGTCCCCAATGATGCAGGGGATGGTGGGGAGTCCAGGGTCTTGAAGTTTGGGGGGAGTTGCAATGGATAGGACATCCTTGACTTTTTCTGTTGAAAAGACTTTCTTTGATAGGTGTATCCTGGACTGTCTTTTAGGGGTGCATAGGTCTTTTAAGAATTTGGCATAGGCTGGGACTTGTTCAATGGCATCAAGTAAAGGCAGATTGATCTTTACTTGTTTAAAAGTCTCCATCATTTTCTCAATTTTACCTTGCCCACAGAGAGGTGGTTCGGAATTGAATAAATCTCCAGATCTGTAAGAGATCTGGCACCCTAGCTATTACTAATTTAGCTAAAAGATAGGGGAGAAGTTTGGATAGGGTTGTCACTTAAACTAACTACAATTAAAAATGCAGATTGTCACAGATCGAATCTGGAGCCTCAGATCTTGCAGATGGAAGGTTTAAAAACTCAAAAGATGGAGAAGAACAACTTGGAGGTTGTTTTCACTGCAATCAAGTTGAGCTAAGTATATTACAGAGGTTCAAAAGTACACAAGTCCCTCGGCTGGCCACAGGCACAGCTACAGGGTATAAATTCCACTTCAAATCACAAGATCCACCTAGCCTAAAGGCTATGATCTATCCACTTTAATGGTCAAAGACTATCTTGTAGGCTTTCTCGAATCCATGGATTACAGCAGATGAATCCAATTGAGGCCTGAGCTCAGATTTACCTTAAGGTTATGATCTGTCCACTTTAATGGTCACAGACCATCCAAGAGATCTCCTACAAAGCCAGAGCCTCAATTAGAACAATTAAAACCACTACAGATGCTGTAATTTCTAGGTCACAGACGCAGGAAATTACAGGGATATCAGATCTAGGGAATTCAAATGATATCCAAGAGGTCTACCAGTTAAGTGGGTGAGCTGATCAAGCAACTCCTCTACACAAATCAGATCGAGCACCAAAAGGAATCAAAAGAGCTTTAGATCTAATTAAAATATCGAAAACAATATTTACATTGCAAATAAGGTCACTCTTACAATGGAATGCTCTCAGATCTATAGTCCGTGCAGCAATTAACCCCAGCAACACTCTTAACCTTACCCAATCACAGATCTAACTCACTCCTTGCTGCTCCTAGGGATTAGCCAACCATGGTTGGGGTAAAGGAAGGAAAATAGAATCTCGCTGTAAGCTCTGATCCCCTGGTTATTTTCAGATCTGTTAGTTTTATCTTTCTGATTATTAGTCAGTTGTGTTGCTTCTTTCAGTTGTGTGAGGATTCATTCTCCATTCAGTTTGTGAGTGTTGTATGTTTGGTAGGAGAACTCCTCAACCTCAGATTATTCCACTACAACCAGAGGTTGAAAGACTTCTCAGATCCAGACCAACTACATCCATAGCTGCTGAAGTTGAATTTGTTTAAATGGGTGAGCAGCAGCAGCCTCGAACTCTCAAGGAATTCAATGCACCAGGGGTCTACAATTCCCCCTTCTGCATTCAATTTCCTACTGCTCAAGGAAACTATAAAATCAAATCTTCCATCATTCAGATGCTGCCCTCATTTCATGGCCTGACCAAGGAGGACCCTTATAAGCATATAGACAAATTCTTAGGACTGTGCACTACCTTCAACATCATAGGTTTGGGGGAGGAGGCAACTAGGATGAGGCTCTTTCCTTTTTTATTAAAGGATAGAGCCAGGACCTGGTTGTCCCTGCTTCAATCCTACAAATGCACACAAAAAATACTGAAAAATAGCAAAACCTACAAATGCAGTTAGTAAAATCAAACACACAGTTACAAATTTATAAAATAAAACTAGATCTATCAAATTCACAAACACCTCCCCGGCAGCTGCGCAAAAAACTTGTTGGGGAATTCCAGTGTGCTGATTTAGTGTGTAATGAAAAGGAACAACACAGATGGATTAAGCACATCTAAAATATCCTAGACCTGCAAGATACAGGGTCTTTGTAGCAAGTTTTAAAAGTAAGGGAAAGTCCACAGAGAGGTGGTTGGGAATTGAGTAAATCTCCAGATCTGTAAGAGATCTGGCACCCTAGCTATTACTAATTTAGCTAAAAGATAGGGGAGAAGTTTGGATAGGGTTGTCACCTAAACTAACTACAATTAAAAATGTAGATTGTCTTAGATCGAATCTGAAGCCTCAGATCTTGTAGATGGAAGGTTTAAAAACTCAAAAGATGGTGAAGAATAGCTTGGAGGTTGTTTTCACTGCAATCAGGTTGAGCTAAGCATATTATAGGGGTTCAAAAGCACACAAGTCCCTCGGCTGGCCACAGGCACAGCTGTAGGGTATAAATTCCACTTCAAATCATAGGATCCACCTGGCCTTGAGGCTATGATCTGTCCACTTTAAAGGTCACAAACCATCCTATAGGCTTTATCGAATCCATGGATTACAGCAGATGAATCCAATTGAGGCCTGAGCTCAGATTTACCTTAAGGTTATGATCTGTCCACTTTAATGGTCACAGACCATCCTAGAGATCTCCTACAAAGCCAGAGCCTCAATTAGAACAATTAAAACCACTACAGATGCTGCAATTTCTAGGTCACAGATGCAGGAAATTACAGGGATATCATATCCAGGGAATTCAAATGATATCCAAGAGGTCTACCAGTTAAGTGGGTGAGCTGATCAAGCAACTCCTCTCCACAAATCCGATCGAGCACCAAAAGGAATCAAAAGAGCTTTAGATCTAATTAAAACATTGAAAACAACATTTACATTGCTAACAAGGTCACTCTTACAATGGAATGCTCTCAGATCTGTAGTCTATGCAGCAATTAACCCCAGCAACACTCTTAACCTTACCCAATCACAGATCTAACTCACTCCTTGCTGCTCCTAGGGAATTAGCCAACCATGGTTGGGGTAAAGGAAGGAAAATAGAATCTCGCTGCAAGCTCTGATCCCCTGGTTATTTTCAGATCTGCTGGTTTTATCTTTCTGATTATTAGTCAGTTGTGTTGCTTCTTTCAGTTGTGTGAGGATTCATTCTCCATTTAGTTTGTGAGTGTTGTATGTTTGGTAGGAGAACTCCTCAGCCTCAGATTATTCCACTAAAACCAGAGGTTGAAAGACTTCTCAGATCCAGACCAACTACATCCATAGCTGCTGAAGTTGAATTTGTTTAAATGGGTGAGCAGCAGCAGCCTCGAACTCTCAAGGAATTCAATGCACCAGGGGTCTACAATTCCCCCTTCTGCATTCAATTTCCTGATGCTCAAGGAAACTATGAAATCAAATCTTCCATCATTCAGATGCTGCCCTCATTTCATGGCCTGACCAAGGAGGACCCTTATAAGCATATAGACAAATTCTTAGGACTGTGCACTACCTTCAACATCATAGGTTTGGGGGAGGAGGCAACTAGGATGAGGCTCTTTCCTTTTTTATTAAAGGATAGAGCCAGGCCCTGGTTGTCCCTGCTTCAATCCTACAAATGCACACAAAAAATACTGAAAAATAGCAAAACCTACAAATGCAGTTAGTAAAATCAAACACACAGTTACAAATTTATAAAACAAAACTAGATCTATCAAATTCACAAATACCTCCCCGGCAGCTGCGCAAAAAACTTGTTGGGGAATTCCAGTGTGCTGATTTAGTGTGTAATGAAAAGAAACAACAGAGATGGATTAAGCACATCTAAAATATCCTAGACCTGCAAGATACAGGGTCTTTGTAGCAAGTTTTAAAAGTAAGGGAAAGTCCACAGAGAGGTGGTTGGGAATTGAGTAAATCTCCAGATCTGTAAGAGATCTGGCACCCTAGCTATTTATAATTTAGCTAAAAGATAGGGGAGAAGTTTGGATAGGGTTGTCACCTAAACTAACTACAATTAAAAATGTAGATTGTCTTAGATCGAATCTGAAGCCTCAGATCTTGTAGATGGAAGGTTTAAAAACTCAAAAGATGGTGAAGAACAGCTTGGAGGTTGTTTTCACTGCAATCAGGTTGAGCTAAGCATATTACAGGGGTTCAAAAGCACACAAGTCGCTCGGCTGGCCACAGGCACAGCTGTAGGGTATAAATTCCACTTCAAATCATAGGATCCACCTGGCCTTGAGGCTATGATCTGTCCACTTTAAAGGTCACAAACCATCCTATAGGCTTTATCGAATCCATGGATTACAGCAGATGAATCCAATTGAGGCCTGAGCTCAGATTTACCTTAAGGTTATGATCTGTCCACTTTAATGGTCACAGACCATCCTAGAGATCTCCTACAAAGCCAGAGCCTTAATTAGAACAATTAAAACCACTATAGATGCTGCAATTTCCAGGTCACAGATGCAAGAAATTACAGGGATATCAGATCCAGGGAATTCAAATGATATCCAAGAGGTCTACCAGTTAAGTGGGTGAGCTGATGAAGCAACTCCTCTACGCAAATCCGATCGAGCACCAAAAGGAATCAAAAGAGCTTTAGATCTAATTAAAACATTGAAAACAACATTTACATTACTAACAAGGTCACTCTTACAATGGAATGCTCTCAGATCTGTAGTCTATGCAGCAATTAACCCCAGCAACACTCTTAACCTTACCCAATCACAGATCTAACTCACTCCTTGCTGCTCCTAGGGAATTAGCCAACCATGGTTGGGGTAAAGGAAGGAAAATAGAATCTCGCTGCAAGCTCTGATCTTCAGGAAATTGTCCAGAATTTCGATTCTCCCTAATGGCAATTGGGGATCTTTATATATAGCTTTCTCCTCTATTTTTTTCCCCTCAACAATCCCTTGTAGAAGGTAGTCAGAGTTTGTTAGAGTTCTGTTAAAGCACATGGGTCGGTTAGGATTTTCTAGGGTATCTTCTAGAACATCGTGTCGGTCACCAAAGTGCCTTGATTTGCATGTAATAGGTTACCAAGTCTCAGCGTGTGCATAACATAGTTCTGAGAAGTTCAGCACATGATTTCGACAGGTTGGAGAAGCTTTCGACAGGTTAAAATTAAGCTTGTAGCCCCTTTTGATAGGTTCCCTGGTCTCTTCGATAGGTTCCTTGGTCTCTTCGATAGGATGAATTTTCTCTTTGAAGCTTCAGGGTCCTTAACCCATTATCTGGAGTAATTGATAGGTTCGCTGAGTAGTTCGATAGGTCTAGAGGTCCTTTTCAACAGGTTCAGCTCTGCATGCCGTCATCCCGATAGGTTGGCTCTCATTCCTATCGAAAGACTTATGCACCCTTCGATAGGTTCAATTCCAGCATCTTCATTTTGATAGGTTCAAGAGGCCTTCGATAGGTTTCCTTTTTTCTCCTCAGGCAAGCTTTCGATAGGATGAGCTTTCTCTTTCATTCATCTGCTCGACTGGTTCAGGGATCCTGTCGAATAGCTCTATCAGCACGAATTCTTTATTTCTTTGCTTTCAGCTCCTATCGAACTCTTCAAGTGACCAATCGATAGGATGTTTTCAAGCTATTCTCACTTTCTTCACCTTGCCTTGCTGCAGCCATGCGCTCCAAGGGTTCAATGATGTGCTACCCTTTGGTGTGCTATTGCTCAGTTCGTCCTGTGCTGAGAGATGGCTCCTTGTTGGGCATTCTTGAGTGCTTTTCTTCCTTATTATCTTCTTTTATTGCTATCTACAAAATACTATTGACAAGGGCTTATTAGTGTGCTCACAGGTCTATCAATGGTCAGGTTATAGGGTGAAAAGTGGCATTTTTCACCACTTAACACCCGCGCTTCAAGGCGTAAATTTGCTCAAGTAAAACATCCCTGCGAGAATTTCAGTCACTCATCCACTGATCGTGGAGGCCCTTGCACCACTTCCGAGAAGCATTAGTTGCACCAAGAACATCACTTAAGGCCCCTTCTAGACGAAGGACCTCACATTCGGCAACATTGGATCTCACCTGTTCTTTCTCCAAGCACTCTCATAGAACGCACTTCTCATCCACAAGCAGTTCAATCCGGGTTCAAAACGTCATTTCCTTCTTCAACCAGGGCCTACTAAATCACTACTCTCTACCTAATCTAGTCGACGCACAGAAGGCCTCTCAGATAGTAACCAAGCCTCATACTCTGGAGAAGTCAAAAGGAAATTCTTTGGCTCCAGATTACACATATGGATCGACTGACGCATTTCCCAAAGAGCCATTATATTTTCCAAATCCCCAGAAGACCCCCGAGAGAAAATCAAACCACATAGGGGAGGTCTTGTCGCACAAGGCACCTGCTGATTATAGACAAATTGACATAAAACCTGAGAAGGGAAATAATTAGTACTGCTAGTCAATCCGAGGAGTGTAATACCCTCATGATCTCGAGATCGTACTATTGGGAAGGTCCCATCAGGCCATGGAAGCATCCATATGAGCTTAGCCTCAGTCAACCAAATGCACATCTCACAGGTATTCTTCCTAGGAATCCTAGAACATCGACCCAAAAAGCAACGAGCAGTCTCACCTCGTATCATGTAAAAGCGGGGCACGAGCCCTAAGATAGCAAGATGCTCACCCAACCAGATTTGAAAGAGAATTAGGCACCACCAAAAGCTTTCCTCCTTCCCTAAGGCAAAATCATCAAGTCCTCGATAGAGTTCGACCAAAATGAAGTGCACAATAGAACGACCCATTTCAAGCTCCACCAAAATGTCACATTAAGAGAGAGGAAAGCTATCCCCCTGTGTAAAAAAGAACCTTCGATAGAAGACTGAGGGCAAGAGCATTCATGTTATAAATGTTCCGAGTTGGCAATTTCCGTAACATTTCCTCACCAAAAATCTCTCTTAGGAATTTCACCGAACACTTGGTGGGCCCGCCGGCGAGACTTCTCTCATAATCACTTTTTTTTAGACATACAATCATGTGGACAATCTTAGCATAGCCTGGCTTCGGTACCACCCTAGCAAGGCCACGATGGAGTCTCAAACCTAATAAAATAGCTATCTCTTCAAGGGTTGGGGTTAGCTCATGAGTACCAAATCGAAAGACATGAGTTTTGGCATCCCAATGAGAAACCGCCGCGTGAAAAAAATCCAAAAAGGGTGGCACATCCAGGAGAGAGGAGATATGGGCGAGCCCCAATTGATCTAGGCTTGCAAGCTCGCTTTCATTCAAGCTACTATACTACTACTTGAGAAATCTGGGTCCAATACCCAAAGAGGGAAGTGTGAAAGTTCCAAAACCCCCTGGCATAGCAGGGTCTTGAAGTGGGTCCATGATCATACAAAGCCGTCCCAAATTGATCACAAACCAATGCAGAATGATGGACCCACCCTTAGGAAGAAAAGACAAGAAAAATAAGAGCAAAAATCAAAGCCTACCTAAAAATAAAGGAAGAATAGCCTTTTCTCGGGCTTTAAAACCTGTTGATGTAGGTTTAACCTATGCATACATACTATGTACGCATGGCTAAAAAAGCCAAAATTTTTTACATTCGTACATAGTATGTACGCATAAACAAAAAATAGAAAAAAAAAAGGAAAAAAAGAGGGTTCTTTTTTGGACAACTTGTCATTATTGGACCTACTCTACCTGCAAGATTACATTTTACCATTACAAGTGGCACCCTGGACCACAAACCAAGGCACCCAAAATTTTACCATCTAACCTATCTAACCTTTTTGGCAGCTACCACTTTCATGGGCTCTGAAAGAGGAAGGCCAGGCCTCAATCTTGTGACCATTACACCGCCAAGAGGTACCTCCCCAAGCTATTCAAAAGAGCACCCATCCTGCAGAAAAGTCTAAATGCAAGCATTCCATCCACTAAATATGCTATATCAAAGCAAGAAAAGGGAATCGAAGACATCCATTTTCAAATCCTTTAAAAATAAAAATGCACTATTTTTTCCAAAAATCAATTATTACAAAACTCCTTGAGTTTCCCATACAAGAAAGATTAAAAGAAAGAATAAGGAAGCAACATCCCATCAAGCTCTTAAGTATCCTTCCTCTTTCGTTGTCGTGAAGACCGCCGGTAGGTGAAAGATCCAATGTCCCCGATGCGAGACCAGGACTGAGCCTGTCAGCTGCGTAGCGAGCGAGACTCCTTCTCACGAGCCTCCTAAAACGTTATAGCAAAAAAGTGTGAAGAAAGAGGAGCAGGGGTCGACAAAAATACAAAGAATATATATATGAACCAACATCATACTCACCACCTCGGCCTCCCGAAGGGTAGCAATATGGAGTTAATACTCCGCCTGCAAGATCATGGAGTCATAGTCCTGTGAAGAAGAAAAGGATAAGTGTGGGTGAATCACAGGAAAGAAACTAATATGTCTCTAAAGGGCAGCAAAACTTACCTCGGGGACCAGCTCAGGAGGGGGAACCCTAACCACTTCGACAGAGAGACGAGCTCACTTCGCCACCTCTGCGCACAAATCTAAAAGGAACCCGTCATCAAATCACCTATGGACGGAAGTCCTAGAAGGCCCGACATCTAAGATCCTTGAAGGCCCGACATCTGAAGTCCCTAAGGGCCCTGCACTTGCAGCCCTCGAAGGCCCAACACTCGCGTTAAACTGTAAAGAAGAAACCTAACATCATCAGAGAGTGAGCATGTCAGAAAAAAGAACAAACAAAGTTTACCCCAAGGACAAATCGAGGAAGAAGGAATCAATAGGGGAGAGACTGATACCACTCCTAATATCCCCTATCAAGCTGAAAGCACCCCTCAATCCGGATGCCCTGGTGCCCAAGCTGCACTGCAAGCTCCTCTAATGTACCTCCCGGTGCCATAACATCCTCGAGAGGGTCCACGAGCACGACAAAGAAATGTTGAAACTGGTGCACCACCCGCTCCCCCAAGTAATAGACTCGGGTCGTGGGACCACAGAAGAAGATGATGCGGCGATCAACGAACAGCCGCGATCGACCAACAGGGAATCGTTCCAGAAAAGGGGAGCCAACATAAGGATCATCTATCACCTGCCCACAAGAAAGTGGAATCCCCTTACCAAAATAAAATTATTATTAAAAATACAAGGAGAGTTGAAAGAAGGTACTACGAACCTACTCGAGTACCATCAAGTCGAATTTGGATCTCAAACCTAATTCCAGGTGGCTAATCCCGGGATCCCTACGGCGATCCATGTGAAAGAAACTAATCAGGGGAAAAGTGCCATCCTCTAAGAGAAGAAGAGGGGAACCAGGGTGGAAGTGCAAGTACCCGCACACCTGAAAGAAAAGGTAAAAGATCACATAGATGGGCATAATGAAGGGAAATGAAATAAAGATAAACAAGGATAGGTCACCTCAATCACGGGCACATCACCCCAGTCCTCCATCAAATGAAGGAGGGATAATTGGACCCGACCCCCACTGGCATTGGCAAGGATCATTTTTCCCAACAGAAAAAAAGGTGATACAGGGGCAAGCACCAAGGCACACTCAGGGTCAAGGTCGATATCCATATCGAGCTGGTCCTATGAGACTATCTCATCCTCACCAAAGAGATTAGCCAGCTAGGATAACTTGACCTCAGGACCAGACATACTGTCAAAGGGAGGGTAAGCCCCAATCAACCTGATCACCTCCTAGCGGTTCATATAACGAGGGACGACCATGGGTACTCCCCCTACCACAATCCTAGTAATCATCGACCAATCAACTGGGGTGGTGGCCATCTCAGTAACCGACATTTGGAAGGTCATCATCTCAAGACGAAACCTCTCTGCAAGGGCCATCACATAGGAATTATACCCCCTCATGGAAGGATAAGAGAGGAAGTCCCCAAAGCTGACCTATGCTGAGCCTCACAGCAAGGGGATACGAGAGGAAAAGTGATGGAGATCGAACCAGCTCCCTCGGAATGTGATCGAGGGATGAGGCTGCAGTTTTAGAAAGAAAAGGCATCAGAAGTACGAATGAAAGGCATAAAAAGAAGGTGCAAACCTTGAATGATACGTTACCTCACTAGTGATCCCAAAGTTAGAAATATGAGTGTAATGGTGGTGAAGAAGGCCATTGCGGCCCCATCCCCCTACATCTCCAGCTAATACCTCTTCTTGCTCTCTTCTGTGTGCTTCTCAATAAAGTGGTGCATCCGCACCAGTTGTTATTATTCATTGAAAAGTACAACTTTTCACCTCTTAACCTAGCCTTTATTGGACCTTAAAGCTGATTAATAACTCTTGTTTAGCTTGTTTTGTAGATTAGTAATAACTTGTGTAGCTTAACACAAAGCCCATGCCTTTGGTGCCAAGAAGAGAGATAATTCAAGCCAAGGATGACAGCTGAGCCAGAGAGTGATGGAACACCATGGTGGTATACACCATGGTGACTATTTTGCATATCCTAATGGACTAAGAAAGTCCATCAGATGAAAGAAGCATAGATGTGAGCGGAGAGAGAGATTAAATAGCAATAGCTGCATAGCAGTAGAAGAGCAAATGAGCAATCTCGCGCACTTGAGATGCTACCTCACATGGATAAAGCTGCAGCAAAGATCCCTTGCGCAAATGTTACATGTAGGATAATAGACTCGCGTAGCAGTCACGCACTTCAGCTGTTACCAACACATAAAGGAACTCGCAGTAGTCACGCACTAAGCCTTCAAAAACACAGCTCGCGAAGCTCTCATGAGGATCAAGCTTTAAAGCAGCCGCACACACTACCTCATGAGACCAATTTACATAAATAGCAGCAACAACCTCATGAAGTTCTCGCGTGGCTCTGGAGGAGAGAGAGCTCCAGAAGTTCTCTCGCGCAGCTCTCGCGTGCATGGAAGCTCAACCCTTTGTCGAGCAAGATGTAAAGGCATCTATGTGAGTACCTCACAATAGGAGATTCTGAAGCTCTACTACGCGAGCAAGCCAAGCACTGCAAGCTCTTTGGTAGGAGTGCATTCAAAGCCAGGGCAGTTGTGCGATAATATAAAGTCCACCTACGCGAGTGAACAAACCTTCCAAGCTAATTCTTACCTCGCGAGGACTCTACAAGTTGTGCAAAGGAATTGAAGAGCAAAAAGCAACTACACGACAAAATTAATATGCAAAAGGCAGCCTTGTGAAGCTTGGGCCCCCCACTTCTCAGTGTTAACTCCAGGGACCTTTTAGGGATTTCCCTAGGTCTTGGGCAAGCATCTCGAGGTTCAAATCTTGAGGCACACATCCCAAGGCATCCAAGGGTTGTAACAGTGCCACATCTACTAGAGAAATCAGGGTTTACTCTTCTCTGAGCCAAGGCAATAGGACTGAGTATATAAGTTATGCTTGTAACTTAGAATAAAAATCTCTCCTTCAACCTCTGTCAACTGTGAGCTCAAGCAGATTTGGGTTAGGGTTTGATCACTTCTTTTTCTTATTTTTCTTCTCTCTTGGCTTTGCACTTGCTAGATAAATCCTCTATAAGCAATTAGGTGCAGTTTTAATTAGTTTTGTAAAGGGTCTTGTAATCTTTGGGATTTTGTGAAGAGCTGTTATGCACAAGGTTTTTGCCTTGAGAAATTACATTGTAGGTATTTATGATCAATGGAATTTGTTTTCTAATTGTACATTCAATCTATTATTTTCCTATTTCCCTGTAGTTTTGTTTAGGCTATAGCATGCATTTAGGATTTGAGCTGATTGAAAGGCCCATGGAAGCTTGAGCTTGTAGCCCTAGGACCATGGGGGCGGTAGCAGTTTAAATGTTCTATCTCAGTACCTATGGTGTGGATAACCTCTGTGGATAGCCTGTGACCATTTAAGTAGACAGACAATAGCCCTAGGGTGATTCCAAGCTACAGATCTGAGAAGGATTCTTCTCCTCTGCACTTGAGCTTGTAGCCTAGTGAGAGGTTGTTGCAGGAACTAGCTCCCCTCTGTGTTACATGACTACTATCAGTTGTTAGATCTGACTCTTTCTGTAGTGATTGGAGACTCGTGAGCTGAGCCATTATAGTCCTTTCTAACAATGACTAACTGCTTTTAAGTCCCAAAATTGCCCTTGAACAACTGTGGTCTCCACTGGTTTTTCAAGAACTATTTATTCCTATGAATGCCTGTCAGATCTATAATAGATCTGGGAGCTTGTAGCCTGGAAAATATAGTGTCTGTAATAGTTTTTATGTTTTGATTTAATCAGTTGGGTGGTGGACATCTATTGGATAATCTGTGACCATTTAAGTGGACAGGTTATAGCCTTAAGATCAGTCTATTCCATTTGATCATATTGGTTTTCTGATTTTCATCATGTGTTTTGATCCTCCCTATTAGATAGTATGTTACCATTAAAGTAGACAGGTTATAGCCTTAAGGGACTAGGTTGAATCATAAGAATGTGTTGGATTCTCCTTCCTTGCTGAGGTTTTTTATAGCACTTCAACAAGGATTCCTATAGAAGTAGATCTAGATCTGAGTTACAAAGCTGATTCAAACTTAGCCTAGTGTTGAGCAGTGAAAAATACCATTTTTCACCTCCTAACCTGACCTTTGTTGGGCCCTTGAATTGACTAATAAGGTGTGTTAAGGATGTTTCATAGATAAGCAATAAAATCTAGCCTTAGTGCAGATATCCACCTAAAAAGGCCAAAGAAGCAATCTGTTCCTCATCACGGTTTCCCAACACCCCAAAAGCCTGTCAGTCAAGCAATTAGAGTTATATAAATTCATGAGAAGGTCATGGGCTCACCAAGTCATGCTATAGATGAAGCACAGTTTCGGAGAAGATAGATTGAACCCACTAAGAGGTTGTTGAGTGCTAACAGATGGAAGATAGTGCACCAGAAATAGGTGCCAGCTGAGGAAAGCCAAGGAAGAAGATTTCGAGAAGTTTTGAAGCTCAATTGCCAAGTTGCCGAGAGGATCTAATAAGCTATCGCAAGGTTTTGGCTACTTGTCGATAGGTTGTGATTGCAGAAAGAAAGAATCCTGTCGACACCTTACCTGAAGGTAGAGTGGAAGTCGTGAGGTCCAGATAAACCTATTATGCAGAACAAGAGAAGCCTTCGATAAGATCTTTCAGAACCTGTCGAGATGATCCCAAACATATCGATCACCTCACCAAGGTGATAGGATGGTTATAACCTATCGATAGAATAAATGAACAACTAAACAGATGGTATCGAGAGCTACTTCAAACCTATTGAGAGAAGCTAATCCTAGCGACTAGTACACTTCAATCCAGCGAAAGGTTTATCCCAAACCTATCGAAAGACTGAGCATACAGACCAAGAACCAGTCGAAAAGCACTCTAAAACCTCTCAATATTAATTCTGGGAACTTCTAATGACCCTTCTTCAGCAGTCACAACTTCCAGGTTTTGCACGCACGCTCCAAGTCATGACAGCGACCACTAGGGGGTATTTTTGGTATTCAACTGAGCACGAGCGGGAACTCTAACTACCTCACATGTACTTGTTAGTTGTAGACCAATAAGAGAAAAGCTTCTAGAAGAGGGATCATCCACATCAGCATAACTGCATTATTCTTTTGAATTCTGATTGGATGAAACAGATCTGAGAAAAAGGTATAAATAGAGGAGCAACAACATTGAAAAGCATCCAGAAATTGAGATAGCAGGGCCGAGATCGAATTCATTTTTCACTCCAATTTCTCCCTCTCTTTTCCTCCTTTTTTTTCTTGCTATTAGCCAATGATGGTTGGCTAAAAACCTCTTCAGTAGCTAGGGTAAGGGTATGATCTGTAATTGAGAGTTTCAGAGTCTTTGTGAGAGATTGAATGTTGCACAGATTATAGATCTGAGCACATCATTGTAAGTAGTAGCATTACAATGGAATTGTGGGTTTTAGAGTTAATTCTAAGCTAGATTTCATTTATTCGTATTTAATTTCCTTAGTTTGGATACTCTTGTGAGCTAGCCAGAAATGGGGAGCTTGTAGCCTGGCATTCACAACATCTACAATGGTTAACCTGTTCTAAATAATACCATTGGCTCAAGACAATCTCTAGGATGGTCTGTGACGATTAAAGTGGACAGATCATAGCCTTAAGATTGCTTTGATTCATTGGGACAATCTCTGGGATGGTCTGTGACCATTAAAGTGGACAGATCATAGCCTTAGGATTGTTTCCATTCTCTGGTTGAGATTGAATTCTTTTACCATGCATCTGCCGGGGTAAAACCTGGGGATCTTGTAGCCAGATGAAGGATTGTTGTAGATCCGATCTAAGTATTGCCTTTGATTCGATTCATTTTCAGTGGAATACCAAATCCCTAGCTGCTGATATGCATCCTTTTGATTTTTAATCCATCTTCTCTTACCTTTGTGTTCTCTTAAGCTCTGGATCAACTGCATTTCAAATCTGTAGGTTATAGTGACAAAAACCCAAAAAGCTCTCCTCTCTCCTATTTTAAAGTATCTTAAATTAGGAGAGAGTGCTAGATCTATTATAATTCTGGAGATCCATCATATTTTGTTCACATTTTTCCTATGGACATATGTTGAGAACTGGAAAATACCATTTTCCAGCCCTTAACCTGAGTCTTGATAGACCTTTGAGAGTACTAAATAAGTGTTTTTAGCGTTTGTTCTATAGCTAACAATGAAGGCAGGCTTGACCCTGAAAGCAACTTAAAAGTGCCGAAAAGATGATGACTCATGCTAATCAAGGGAAAGAAGGAGAAGGAACAACCTCACAGGCAGTCAAAATGCCTAAACTAAAGAGGACAAAGGCCTGGTTTCAACCTGGAAAGAGGTCTGGAGATATTCGAACAGAAGAATGCAGAACAGAATGCTTTTCGAAAAGAACCCAAACTTTTCAAAAAGAACATGAACTTTTCGAAAAGAACCTGAACTTTACGAAAAGAACTAAAAGCTCCAGGCTTAGTTTTTGAAGAGCACCTGAACTCTTCGAAAGGATTCCTGACCTATTCGAAAAGAAGAAAACTCCTTGCGAACAGCATCAAAACTGTGGGAAAAGAGCTTCAAAAGTCCCAGTACTTTGCGAAAAGTTCTCTAAACTGTGCGAAATGATATCCTGAAGATTCCCAGCATCTACAAGGGAAAATCAGTAATCTCTGCACGTGCCACAATGCATTTAAAAACCTAGGGACATTTCGGAAGATTCTGAGCATGAACTAAAGGCATATTTCACCCCATGTGAACACCCAAAGATGAAATTACTTGGCGGGAACTTCTAGAAGCTCAAACGGATTTTTAAATTACATAACATAATTGATGCTTCTGTCACCTAATTGGCTGAACCAGATCAAGCAGTTCTGATTGGCCTAAATAGATCTGGATCCTTCTGCTTGACTCCTACTAGTTGATACAGATCTAACCAATTCTGATTGGTTGATACACATCTGAGCTAGACTTGGGGAAAACTATAAATAGATGAACCATTTGCCCAATTTGGGTATCTAGATTTTGAGTTTCATTTCTATTACCCCATTTCCATTTCAGATAGCTTGTCTGAAACTGCTATAATAGCCTAGCTTTTATTTGTAATTGAGATCTGTGAGATATTTCTGTAATTCATGTGAGAATTGTATTCAAGACTACAAATCCGAGAGCTGTTTAAGCTGTGCTCTGTAATTGTAATGGTGAATTTGAAAAGGTTGCTATGAACAGTACGTTCTCAATCAGTTTCGTGTTAAGGGTTCCATGTGATCTCCTTATTCATTAGATTCCTTTAGATTTACTGTTTTTAAAGCAATTTCCCTTAATTCATGGTCCCTGTGAGAATCAGCGTTTGTAACCTGATTTCTCATAGCATTTGTAGTGGTGTTGTTTGTTCTTAATCAAGGATTCGGATTGAAGACTATTGGATGATCTGTGTCCATTGAAGTGGACAGACCATAGCCATAAGTTCAACTCAATTCCAATCCTTGAGTAGGATTACTTTCTCTTGCATCTGTGCTGGTAGCCAGATGAATGATTGGATAATATCTCATATGTTTTACATTCATTCTCATTCTGCAATCGAGTACTAAATCGAAGTTAGATATTATTTCTCCATTCTTATTAATTTACACCAAATCACCCCAACTCAGATCTGGATCATTTAGTTTAATTTTTTACTTTTCCCATTTAGTTAATGTGACAAATTCAACCTCCCATCTTATGTGCTTTATAGATAGGATCAGAGGTCAGATCTGGTAGCTCAGATCTGGAGGTTTATCTTACATTTTTAATCAATTCCCTGTGGACGATCTTTTACTCACTTACATTTAAAACTTGCTACAATTGGCCCTGATCTTGCAGGCTAATTAACTTCTTTTTGTGCTGATATTTCTTTATTCTATTTAGTTTTCCAAATTCAGTATAATTCATCATTTGCAAATCTGTTTTCAAAACACAAATAAATCATGCACACTTAAAAGAGCAATATGTTTTTGGCGCCGCTGTCGGGAAATTTATTTTAAAATTGATAGACCTAAGTTTTTTTTATTTTTTATTATTACATCAGTGCTAAATGTTCTATTGTTTAAATCTATGCAGTTATTCCTATACATTTTGAGCGTGGAATCTACTTTGAAAGGAGTACTGAAGGTTTGCTTTGCATAATTTGATTCTATGTTTCTGTGTTGTATGTTTGGTAGGAGGACTCTCAATCCTGAGATTGTCCCTCTGAATTTAGAAGTTGAAAGGCTA
Organism: Chloranthus sessilifolius; assembly: GCA_021018995.1. NCBI lineage: Eukaryota > Viridiplantae > Streptophyta > Magnoliopsida > Chloranthales > Chloranthaceae > Chloranthus > Chloranthus sessilifolius. The sequence continues at coordinate 120,871,497 of CM037584.1, read as the reverse complement.
CTAAGAACCAGACAAACATCACAGAATTTTGCTGAGACTGCTACTATGGGTGAGCAACCTAGACTCTTGAGGGATTACTTTACACCTGGTGCATATAATTCCCCATTTTGTATCCAATTTCCTACTATTGAAGGAAATTATGAGATCAAATCATCAACTATCCAGATGCTGCCTTCTTTCCATGGTTTGAGTAAGGAAGATCCATCCAAGCATGTGGATGAATTTTTGTCTCTTTGTACAACATTCAACATAGCTGAACTGGGTCCAGAGGCAACCAAGCTTAGGCTCTTTCCTTTTTCATTAAAGGACAAAGCTAGAGCATGGCTGTCCATGTTGCCACCAAACAGCATTACTTCTTGGAATGATTTGCAATGTCAATTTTTAGCCAAATACTTCCCTATGTCTAAGACCAGCCAGTTGAGACAAAATATTATTTCCTTCTCACAACACTCAACTGAAACTTTTCATGAAGCATGGGAAAGGTTTAAAGAACTTTTAAGGCAATGTCTTCATCATCAAATTCCCCGATGGCAGCTTGTTCAAAGTTTCTATCAGGGAATTGATCAAAAGGGCAACAATATGGTAGATGCTTCCTGTGGAGGCACCTATTTGCAAAAAATAGTTGAGGAGGTCTGGGACCTATTTGAAGTGATTGGTGAAAATTCAACTCAACAGGAATCTTTGTCAAGAGACATTGAGAATCCTGCTCGGTTGAACAATCAACTGACCACTAAGGGAAAGATTTATGAGGTGAATGAGTTGGAAAGGAAAATGGATAATTTGACCACTAAGTTTGATAGATTGATGGACTCACTTAAAAATCCAATGGTTGCAAGACTAGAGGAGGCATGTCTGATATGCCAGTCCCCTACTCATTCACATGATCAATGTCCTGCTACACCACAGTTCCCAGATCTAGTGGTGGAGCAAGCTCATGCTGCCCAATCCTTTGGACAGATGCAATCAAATGAATATGCATGGAGAGGGCACCCCAATTTAAGGTGGAGCCAGGGCAATTATCAATCACAACAGCAGCAACCAAAGAACCAAATACGCTTTCGGCCTTACCAGTGAGAATTTTTTACCAAGCCAAATTTTCATTTCATTCCATAGCAGATGGCACAACCTGTGTAGCAATCTGCTCCAGTTCAAACCCCTTCCTGATCCCCTTCTTTTGAAGACCAAGTTCTAACTTCACTCCAGAATTTAGGGTCTTTAACTCAGACTATAAACTTTCACAGTCAGAGCATAAAGAAGATTGAAGAAACATTGGGTCAACTTCCAAATACTTTGGCCAAAAGAGAGGAAGGCAGGTTACCCAGCCAACCCTTGAACAATCCTAAAGGACAGTTCATGGTTGAAGATGCCTCTGTTTCACATGAAGAAGTAAAAGCTATCACTACTTTGAGAAGTGGAAGAGTTGTAAATAACAATGTGAATCCTGAAAAAGAAGAAGAACAAATTGAGGAAACTGCTAGAGATATGCAACAGGAGCAGCATGCTATTAGCCTTGGGGGTACTGATGTACCTCAGAAAAATCAAAAAAATGAAAAAACAAAAAATCAAAAACATTCTGGTGATAATTCAAAGATATAAATGAAGGATTAGTTCCTCATTTATCATTTCCCCATGCCATGAAATCTACATCCCCTTTTGATAAAGGGAACACAAAAATAGATGAAATGATGGAGACTTTCAAGCAAGTCAAGATAAATCTACCTTTGCTTGATGCAATCAAGCAAGTCCCAGCATATGCAAAATTTTTGAAAGATATTTGCACTCACAAAAGACAATCTAGGATACAGTTATCGAAGAAGGTCTTTGCTATGGAAAGAGTTAAACAGGTTTTTTCCATTACCTCACCTCCTAAACATCAAGATCCTGGAATCCCCACAATCTCTTGCATTATTGGAGAACATACCATTGAAAAAGCTTTATTAGATTTGGGTGCTAGTGTCAACCTGCTTCCATATTTTATATATGAGAAACTAGGTTTGGGAGAGTTAAAACCCACTCATGTGGTGTTACAACTAGCAGACAGATCTGAAAGAAAGCCAGTTGGGATGATTGAGGATGTATTGGTAGGGGTAGATAAGTTTTTCTACCCTGCTGATTTTTTGGTATTGGACATGGAACGTATAAAAAGTAGAACTTTCATCCCTGTCATTTTGGGGAGACCATTCCTGGCTATAGCCAATGCTTGCATTCAATGCAGATCTGGTATTATGGAAGTATCTTTTGAAAATATGAAGGTAAAGTTAAATGTCTACAATGCAGTTACACAGCCTCAATTCAGTTCTGAGGAATGCTTTCTTGTTGATTTGTTGGATGAACTGGTAGAAGAAACTTTACCACAGTTTTTGTAGTGTGAAGATTTAACTACAGATTTTAAAGATGCTTGGAGAAATGTTGTGGAAGAAACAGTTTGTACCTCAAAGTCTGAGGAAGTTAATACTATGTAAGGAACTCATGATCAATCAGCAAGGTGTTTTTCATGGAAACCTGTTGTTCTTCCCCTTCCACAAGCAACCAAGGTACCTTTGTTACCTTCTTTTCTCAGCCTACCTGATGTAGAGCTGAAACAGCTACCAAAAAATTTGAAATATGTGTTTTTGGGAGACCATAAAACATTGCCTGTGATTATTTCTTCCTCCGTCACTGAGGAGCAGGAGGAAGAGTTGTTGATTGTATTGAAACAGCATAAGAGGGCAATTGGCTGGACTATTACTAATTTAGGAGGAATCAGTCCAGCTGTTTGCATGCATAAAATTCACTTGAAAGAAGATGCAAAGCCTTCTAGAGAAATGCAAAGGAGGTTGAACCCTCATATACAAGAAGTGGTCATGAAGGAGGTTGTTAAGTTGTTAGATGCTGGGGTCATTTACCCCATTTTAGATTTAGCTTGGGTGGCACCTAGACAGGTGGTACCTAAGAAATCTGGGATCACTGTTGTAACCTCAGATTCTGGTGAGCTTATTTCAACCAGACAAATAACAGGTTGGAGGGTCTGTATTGATTACAGAAAGCTAAACACAATGACTAGAAAGGACCATTTCCCTCTTCCATTCATTGATCAGATTTTAGATAAGTTAGCAGGAAAAGCTTATTACTATTTTCTGGATGGTTACTCTTGTTACAACCAGATTCCTGTGTATCCACAAGATTAGGAAAAGTCCACATTCACTTGCCCCTTTGGCACTTTTGCCTATAGGAGGATGCCTTTTGGTCTTTGTAATGCTCCTGCTACCTTTCAAAGATGTATGTATTCCATTTTCTCTGATATGATTGACCAATTTATGAAGATTTTTATGGATGACTTTTCAATATATGGAGACAGTTTTGCCCAGTGTTTACATCATCTCAGTTTGGTGCTACAGAGATGTGAAGAAACCAATTTAGTTTTGAGCTGGGAGAAGAGCCATTTCATGGTCACCCAAGGCATTGTCCTTGGCCATGTTGTCTCCCACAAGGGCATTGAGGTGGACAGAGCAAAAATTGATTTAATTGCACATTTGCCTCCTCCCAAAACTGTTAAACAAATCAGAAGTTTTCTGGGGCATGCAGGATTTTACAGGAGGTTCATTAAGGACTTCAGTAAAATATCCAAGCCTCTTTGCCATTTACTGTGCCAAGATGTTCCTTTTGTTTTCAACAATGAATGCTTGAAGGCATTTGAATTCTTAAAAAATTGTTTGATTTCAGCTCCAATATTGCAGTCTCCATATTATTCACTGCCTTTTGAGCTGATGTGTGATGCATCAGATTATGCTTTGGAAGCTGTTCTTAGGCAAAGGAAGGATAAGCTGCCTCATGTCATAGCTTATGCCAGTAGATCAATGATTGATGCACAGCTCAATTACACAATAACTGAGAAGGAGCTGCTGACAATTCTTTTTGCTTTGGAGAAATTTAGGTCATATGTTTTGAGTTCACAAATTGTGGTGTTCACTGACCACTCAGCCTTGAAATACCTCCTGCCTAAGAAGGATACCAAACCAAGATTAATCAGGTGGATCCTCCTATTACAGGAGTTTGATTTGCAGATTAAAGATAAAAAGGGTGTGGAGAATGTGGTGGCTGACCACCTGTCTAGAATTCTAACTGCTGAGATTGATAGGCTGCCTATCAATGAATCTTTCCCTGATGAGCAACTTTTTGCTATCAGTGTACACACCTCTTGGTTTGCAAATATAGTCAACTTTTTGGCTACTGGAAGAGCCACCTCTGCTAAGAAAGTTAGCAAACCCTCCACAAAAGGAAAAGCTAAAACCTCAGCCAAGAGGAAACTGTCGATGGATAAAGCTGATAAAATTGAGAAAGGGAAGAAGGTTAGACATGAGGAACCCATCCCAGCAGCTAACCCTAGTCCTGAGCCTGAGCTTCCTTCTCTTCCTATGCATTTGGTACTGCTAAACCCTTTCATTGAAGCTCAGAAGCTGATCCCAGAGCTTATTGTTGATGAAACCTTTTTCTTGAACAAACCTGAATGTAAGCTATCCTTAAACTACATCAGGGATGCTTCACTGAGCAATATCCTAACCCCTCTTCCAGAGAAAATATATCCACGAATGGTGAGATTATGGTACCAAAACATGGTAAAAGTGACAGAGAAGGATGCTGATGTCCCTATGCTTGTAATCTTCATTGATGATTACGATTTAACAGTCACTTATGAAGACATTGGAAATGCCTTGGGAATCCCATTTCAACATGATCCGGCTGGCCCTTTGGCTGCACCAGAGACAACTTCTTTTAGAGAAATGGCTGCAATTTGACCCAAGGCATAGTTGGAACTGGGCAGTCCATCATGAGGAGAGACTTAGCACCTCAATTTTTGCTGATGGATTCCATTTTGAGGGGATGTTTTTATGTCACTGGATAGGGCCAGGAAAGAAGAACACCAATTTTGGAGGCCCTCTTTCATTTCTCTAAGGGGCAATTCTTCAATGCCTCTATGCTAATTTTTGAAGCCATGGCTGACATCAGTGTTAAGATGAAGAAGGAGCAGAAAATAGCTTGAATACCATTTGGTAGGCTGATCACAGCCCTACTAAGAGGCAAATTTTAGATTGATGAGTAAGAGACATTTGAGATTGTCTCCCCTCACGCTTTTGGGAAGAGGGCTTGGACTACAAGCCAAACCATGTTGAATAGAATGAGGGAAGAGGTTGAGCCAGTCCAAGAACACCTATATACGCAAGCCCTGCAGTTGCCATTGAACTGTTTTACTGCAGGACCATGAGGTGACCAGCTCTTTAGGTGCACCTATTTCACTTGCAGCTGACATTGAACAAGCTGTCATTACTAAGGTGACCAGCTCTTCAGCTGCACCCATTGTTGAAGAGGCCATCATCTTACCCACTTCACCTAGCATAGCTCCTATTCCTTCACCCATTCAAGTAGTTCCATCACTCATAGCCACCATAATCCCAATTGCAGACTCTCCCTCTACACCAACCACTCCAGTCATATTGACAACACCACCAATTTCACCTAACAATGTCCAAGATATGGCCACAGATTTGTTGAACACTCTCCTAGCGCTCCCCTTCTCCAAAGCTTCTCAGGTTCACCTGCTCATTCAACTCATACACCTGAAATCACTCATACCCTTGAACCTGAGATATTCACCACAAAGGCCTATTCGTCATTGATGGGATCTATCTTAGAGAATATTGGGCTTAAATCTGTACCCATACCTGATCCTAATCATTTCACCCATTTGGCTACTTCCCCCTTTACAGCCATTTCACCCATTGCCCCTCAACCATCTACATCAATTTTACCAACCCCTACTTTGCATACAACACCCACACCTGACACAATTAGCCAAATCTTTACCTTTCTCCAATCCATCCAAGCCCAACTACAGATCAACACAGACAATCAGTCTGTGACAAATTCCCTCCTCCAAACCTTAGCCTCCACATCCCAAACAACCACTTTAGCCACTGTACCTTATGTTTCTGACCAAGCTACCCAAACAGATCCGGAGGTAATAGTTTTAGATCCACCCATCCTCACTGTGGCTGACCATGCTACCCAATTCGAACCTGAGGCAATACTTTTGGATTCACCTACTCCCATTCTTAATGTCTCTGCTCAAGCCGCCCAAACTGACCCTGAGGTAGTGCTTGTAGATTCATCTTCCCCTTCCCCCACTGCTGGAATAAATTTGGTCCCCTACCACTCCATTCCCATCCCATGTTTTGCTACTCTTAAAAGGGCTATGGAAGATAACCCTTACATCTTTCGCGATGTCCTTAAGGGGGTTGGCGATTTCCACACTTACATCAAAACCCCTTATGAAGACCAGATTCGAAAACTGGAGCTGTTTATGAAATTTGAGAGAGAGAAGATGCAGGACTTGTTGGGCCAAACCTTTCAGATGGTTAGGAGTGAACAGCACAAGGTTACCATGTTGCAAGCCCAGCTTGAACAAGAAAACTTGAGGGCTACTAGACTTGAAAAATATATTGGCCTCACCAAAAAGATCAAATCTGAGGAATACACCGAGCTGCAAGCCACAATCCAGGAGAAGGCTAAATCGAGTTCAGATTCTAATACTGACTCAAGTTCTGACTCTAACAATGATTCCAGTTCTGAACCCATTGAACCAACTAATGCTACAGATTTTGACCCTAGTTATTAGAATACATTGTACATGTTTGTTTTGTTGGGTCTGTAGTATGTAATTCCTGTTTTTTGTTAAACTTTTGTTAATTTGTAATTACTGTGCATTTCTTTTCTTTATTCTCTTTCAATCTGATTTTTGTTTTTTATTCTTTTCATTGCTTATGCACTCCTAGACCAGTGAGGACACTGCTCATCATAGGTTTGGGGGTGTGGCAGAATTGCCAATAAGTTTAGTTAACATCATTGCAGCTTATGATTAGCAGAATTTTTGAAGATGAAGTAATTTCACACCTGTTGTTTTGAAAAATGTGGAAGTCAAAAACTTTTTAAAATTAATTTCCTAGTGTAATTCTAATACATTCATGAAATGAATGTCAGAAAATTTCTAAAAGAAGATTGATGTTTAGTAAACCTAAAAAGAGAGAAAACAGTGATGATATACCTCAGGATTTTGATAGAAAACCACACCTAGTGAGATTTGGGCCTAAAATATATTCTTTGGAGTTCTGAATTGACAATTTTTTCTGCTCTAGGGACTGTTTGAACCTGCTTACTATCACTAAAAGTTACACATATCCAAATTGAAATAATTTGACAGCAATCATGATATTAAAGACAGGATGTAAGGCCTCCTTTTGGACAGTTTGAACTTCAAAAATCCCCATCTTTTAAAAACTGCCCTTGATACACACTATTTGAGCTTTATAAATCTAAGATTTCTTTTGAAACCTCATCAACCTCAATTAGCCTAATCCTCACTTTAAAAATTCAGAAGGTAAAAGAAAGGAAGCTGAAGAAAGAAGAGTTGTGTATCAGTTTGGTGAAAAGGAAAAAAATAATTGAAGGCAATGATGTATCAGCAGAAGAAATGTGTAATTCCAGTCAATGTTGCTTTGAAAAAAAAAAAAAAAAAACAAGAAATGGAGAAATCATTTCATTGGAAGTTTGAAAAAGAAAGAGAAAAAGATGGCCACTTTGGCTCTGAAAATTCAAAGAAGAAGATGAAATTGTGCTGAAATGAAGGTGTGTCTACCACTTCCTGACCTTGACTAACTTCTCAATTTTGAACTCCATTCCACCCTTTTTTATTCTTGATAAATTTCACCCATAAGCCACATTACAACCTAAGTTAAAGTCCTTACTGATCAATGATGGATTGAGCTGTCACATGGAGATAAGGATTTGTGTAATCTATGATGAAAAGAGCAGTAAATTCAGAACTAAAAAGTAATGCCTATGCTCCTGCTTACAGTCTTATTTGAGGGCTGTAACTACTCTTGAGCTGTGTGAAATAGTACAACCCTCCTACTTGCATGTTGAGTGAAAACCCTAGTGAGAGTTGGGTTTGAAATCAACTTATTGGGGTAACATCAAAACTGAATTTTCAAATAGAAGGCAAGCTTTTCATTAATTTTTCTTATAAAAACTTTTTGACACAAATTAAGTGAATGGTAAAAGGAATTACAGCAGAATTTTAGTTCTGAACTGATGTTTACTTGAGGATCTTCTTACAGCTTGACTGATGCAGGTGTGAATAATCTGACTGGATAAAAGTCTGCTTTAACAGAATTGCATTAATATTAACTGATTTATTGGAGAAGTTTGTGGGTACCTTCACTGAAAACCCTCAGGAGACTTCACTCCACCACTAGGGATCACCTAGGGGTTTAAAAGGCTTGTTGCATATGCTAAATGCAACTGTGCTCCCTACAAAAATGGCTTTTTTTCATTCTGTTTTTAAATTTTGTCTTTGCTTAGGGACTAGCAAAGCTTAGGTTTGGGGGTGTGTTGAGAACTAGAAAATACCATTTTCCAGCCCTTAACCTGAGTCTTGATAGACCTTTGAGAGTACTAAATAAGTGTTTTTAGCGTTTGTTCTACAGCTAACAATGAAGGTAGGCTTGACCCTGAAAGCAGCTTAAAAGTGCCAAAAAAATGATTACTCATGCTAATCAAGGGAAAGAAGGAGAAGGAACAACCTCACTGGCGGTCAAAATGCCTAAACTAATGAGGACAAAGGCCTGGTTTCAACCTGGAAAGAGGTCTGGAGCTATTCGAATAGAAGAATGCAGAACAAAATGCTTTTCGAAAAGAACCTGAACTTTTCAAAAAGAACATGAACTTTTCGAAAAGAACCTGAACTTTACGAAAAGAACTAAAAGCTCCAGGCTTAGTTTTCGAAGAGCACCTGGACTCTTCGAAAGGATTCCTGACCTATTCGAAAAGAAGAAAACTCCTTGCGAACAGCATCAGAACTGTGCGAAAAGAGCTTCAGAAGTCACAGTACTTTGCAAAAAGTTCTCCAAACTGTGCGAAATGATATCCTGAAGATTCCCAGCATCTGCAAGGGAAAATCAGTAATCTCTGCATGCACCCCAATGTATTTAAAAACCTAGGGACATTCCGGAAGATTCTGAGCACGAACTAAAGGCATTTTCCACCCCATGTGAACACCCAAAGATGAAATTACTTGGCGGGAACTTCTAGAAGCTCAAACAGATTTTTGAATTACATAACATAATTGATGCTTCTGTCACCTGATTGGCTGAACCAGATCAAGCAGTTCTGATTGGCCAAAATAGATCTGGATCCTTGTGCTCGACTCCTATTGGCTGATACAGATCTAACCAATTTTGATTGGTTGATACACATCTGAGCTAGACTTGGGGAAAACTATAAATAGATGAACCATTTGCCCAATTTGGGTATCCAAATTTTGAATTTCATTTCTATTGCCCCATTTCCATTTCAGATAGCTTGTCTGAAACTGCTGTAATAGCCTAGCTTTTATTTGTAATTGAGAACTGTGAGATATTTCTGTAATTCATGTGAGAATTGTATTCAATACTACAAATCCGAGAGCTGTTTAAGCTGTGCTCTGTAATTGTAATGGTGAATTTGAAAAGGTTGCTGTGAACAGTACGTTCTCAATCGGTTTCGTGTTAAGGGTTCCCTGTGATCTCCTTGTTCATTAGATTCCTTTAGATTTACTATTTTTAAAGCAATTTCCCTTAATTCATGGTCCTTGTGAGAATCGGCGCTTGTAACCTGATTTCTCACAGCATTTGTAGTGGTGTTGTTTGCTCTTAATCAAGGATTAGGATTGAAGACTATTGGATGATCTGTGTCCATTGAAGTGGACAGACCATAGCCATAAGTTTAACTCATTTCCAATCCTTGAGTAGGATTACTTTCTCTTGCATCTGTGCTGGTAGCCAGATGAATAATTGGATAATATCTTATGTGTTTTACATTCATTCTCATTCTGCAATCGAGTACTAAATCGAAGTTAGATATTATTTCTCCATTCTTATTAATTTACACCAAATCTCCCCAACTCGGATCTGGATCATTTAGTTTAATTTTTTACTTTTCTCATTTAGTTAATGTGACAAATTCAACCTCCCATCTTATGTGCTTTATAGATGGGATCAGAGGTCAGATCTGGTAGCTCAGATCTGGAGGTTTATCTTACATTTTTAATCAATTCCCTGTGGACGATCTTTTACTCACTTACATTTAAAACTTGCTACAATTGGCCCTGATCTTGCAGGCTAATTAACTTCTCTCTGTGCTGATATTTCTTTATTCTATTTAGTTTTCCAAATTCAGTATAATTCATCATTTGCAAATTTGTTTTCAAAATACAAATAAATCATGCAACTTAGAAGAGCAAGAACATACCCTTACTTACCTATAAAACTTACCGCAATAGCCTTGTATCTTACAGGTCTAGGAAATTGTAGTTGTGCTGAATCCATCCTTTTTTTAATTTGATTTTATTTTATTACATACTAAATCAGCACACTGCATTTCCCCAGGGATAATGTGATCTAAACTTGGTAGATCTAAGTTTTCTTTCTAATTTTTTTTAGATTTGTAATTGTGATTACATGTTAAGTGTTTGACGAATTCTCCTGTAGTATTTTTGTTAAGACCTGAAAAGTACCACTTTTCACCCCTTAACTTAACCTTTGATTAGACCCATAGCCACCTAATAAGTCCTTGTAAAGTGTTTTATGTAGGTAATAACTAGCAGTGAAATAAGGCTAGGAATCCTGCTAAGGAGCCTGTTTTGGCACCAGAAGTCCCTCAGAAGGATGGACTCTAAATTCAGACCTGAAATAGCCTCGCACAGTTCAAAGCAAACCTCTCTCAACCTCGCGTAGTTCGCTCAGAACGGCTAAGAAGAGAGCTTCAGAAGACTCCTCGCGCAATTCTCGCGCCATTCAAGAAGAGAGCATCCTTTCGAAGGCAAAGCCACCCATGCGAAGATTAGTTAAGACATGGAACCTCTCACAGTTCAGAACTCATTAAAGCCTCGCGAGGTAACTCGCAAAGTCTAGTGAAGAGACACTACGTGAAAATGAAGAATAAGCAACACTACTTGCTTAAAGAAAACCACGGACTCTGACCGTTGTGGACAAATCAACTGATACAACTGTCCAAAACCGTAGTTTCTAAAATGCAACGGCCTAATATTGTATAATTAAGCCTATTCGAACCTGTGACCTCAAGATATAAAACAAATTGGGCATCCGTTTCTCAAATGCAACGGCCCGGTTTGTTATAGGTTAGGCGATTCGAACCTCGGCCCTCTAAGGTATACTAGGCGCCAATACAAAAATAGCTTATAAGGAACTCCAGAGCGCGGAAACGGAACGTCTGTCCAGCTTCTCCTCTTTGCCCTTCCTATTCCTCTTCATTTGATGCCATCTTCCTCGTCGCCGAAGCTTGATCTGATTCGGTCCTCCTCATCTCCAAAATCTAAAGTTTGATTCAATGCAAACCTCCTCATCTCCATAAGCCGAAGCCTGATTCGACGCCATCCTCGTCGTCTCCAGATGCCACAGCTTGAAGCCATTAATGGTGAAATTTATCTATGCATCAGTACTCTCCGATATGCCTAGCGATTAAAGCTCGCCAAAGCGACATTGAAGAAACGATCAGGTAGGGGTTATATTTTATTTTATTTTTTCTAAAATATTAAAAAGGATTATACCCAAATCACTAGAATTTGGCATACCCTAATTAGAAATAGTTTTTCCAAATCTATTTGTTTTTGATTATCCAAAATATTTTTTAAATTTGAGTTATGGTTTTTATTTTCTTTTATTTTTTCTGAAGGATTATTTTATTTTTTCTTAAGCAGCTCCTCCATCTTCGAAGCCTGCTAAATCCGGTTGGTTACCCTATTGTATTTCGAGGTATTTTCCCAAATTTTGAGGTATTTTCCTAAATTTTCCTCTGTTTTATATGGTTTGCTATCTAACATCCTGTGGATCGATCGAAACCGATTGGTTTGCTATTCTCATGTTCTATTACCCTCTTTTATATGATTTGCTATTCTCATGTTCTATTTTCTCTTCCCATAATTTTTGCATTTTTGTTTTCTAAATACTAAATTTTTTTAAGAAAGTCTTTTTTCTTTCTTAAAAGAGTTACCCATGCTATATGTTGAAAAGATTTTTTTTATTTTTATGAATTTATATACTCAAATTGGCACGATGTATATATTTACTTTTTTTACTGTTAAATTCTCATTATGCTTTTTTATTTTTAAAATGCTGTTATGTATTGTATGTATAAGCCCAGTGATATATATATATATCTATATATATATATATATATATATATATATATATATACATATTAAAGTCTGTATAATTGACATTATGCAATTTTGTTGGGTACCTAGGAGTGCAGATTCGATTAACTAAACTAAAACTTAAAATTTTGATTTTTCGTTCGATTCAGCCTGAATGGAAACTGAATGGAAACAAATTGGTTAAATACCGAAAACTTGTAATCGAATCAAAGTGCAAAAAAAATCAGTTCAGTTCACTTGGTTCGGTTTCAGTTTATTCAAAAAAAATTTAAATATTAATTCTCTTTTTTTTCCAGTCTTCTTTAGTTTTGGGTCCCAACCGGTTTTCGGTTTTAGCTGCTCAAAACTGAAACTGAACTGATTGGGAATCGGTTAAGTTCTTTCCGATTTTATGTCCCAATTGGCATTTTCCGATTTTGGCCACTCAAAACTGAAAGCAAACCGATTGGGAATCGGTTCTATTCTTTTGCTTTTTTTGGTTTCACCCGATTTATGGGCCAGATTTTTGGTCAGTTTTCTATGTAAATTATGTAAAAAATTATGCTAATTATGTGTTGAAATTATGTTAGAATCATGGTATCAAGTGTTGGCCGACACATACATATCGTGATACATATCGATCTCCGAATCCAATCGATGCTAACTCAGTTTTTGAGATGTCAACCGATATTGACTCACTTTTCAAGATGTGAAATCAAAATCTAACGATGTGATTGTATGTTCATGATCTAAAGATCAATTAGATCAAAGATAGGTGCGAAAAACAAACTCCATCAACATGAGATTGGTCCCCCCGTACAAGTCAGACCAGTCCACTATGAGATTGATCGGTCTTGGGAATTTTCACCTAACATAATACGATCAATCTTATATAAGAACGAAGTATCATATGAAACCTAAGGAAATTTTCATCTAACCCATTTTTACAATTAAATTAAATTTCAACATATGTCAAATATTTAGACGCTGTTTGCTTATGCTTAATAAAAGAAATGAAAAAGTTCAAGGTCTGGGACCCTATTAGATAATAAGAAAAATGTTGAACATTGATAAAAAGTAAAAGATCAACTTGTGGACTTCTTGGATTCATACGATAGAGATCCTTTTTCACCCCTAATCTTCCACACAATGGATCTTGAGTCCATGAGCTTACCATAATTCTATCTTCTTGTTTTCTAATCTTTTGGGTTGTTGAAATTTTGTTTGTTGTCGTCAGAAACTCCAGTTTTTGGGGTTGTTTCTATATTTTAGGAAAATGATAATCATGATAGTTTTAAAAATGGGCTGGTATGACATGTATATATCGTATTAGGCCTGATCTAATACGATATGAAGCCCCGACTAAATATGAGTATACAAGTCAGCCAATACCGCTCATATTATCTTTGGTTCAAATAAGCCATTATCATCATATGGGCACCTATCACTTGTGCTTTTCTCTCTTTCTCTCTCTAAAACTTCAATTTTTTCCTTCATTGTTGTGATTTTTCCTTCAATTAGTTTTGTAGAATGTCTTCAACAATCCCAAGTAAAGAGTGGATGACGGCAAATCATACAATCGTGGAATATATCGAAGGTCTTCATTCATTTATCAAATTCAAAAAGAAAATGTAGAAGATCCCGATTGGTGTTGTTGTCCTTGTGTCAATATCGAAATCTTAAAAAGCATAGCCTCGTGATTATTATGGAACATTTATTTTGTGATGGTATAGATAAGTCTTACGATATGGAAGCACCATGGAGAATCATTTTCTAATAGTCATACCAATTTGGGGACTAGTACATCGACTTCTAACCCAAACGAAGATAGGTTTCAAGAATGGAAGATATGTTGAATAACACATTCGAGGTGTTCAGATCAAGATTTAGATGCTTGCTTAAATGATGCTTATGATGAAGATGACGAGCAACGTCCACATGATTTACATGATGATGCGGGGTATAGTAACTTGATGGAATGTGCATTAGAACCTTTGTATCCGTCATGTAAAAATGAGCACAGAAAATTGTCAGTCACGATTGAGTTGTTGAGCATGAAAGCTAGGCATCAGTGGTCTGATAAAAGCTTCACAGCGCTGATGAAAATGATAAAAAACATACTTCCTGAAGAAAATACTTTGCCAGATACCACATACAATGCGAAAAAGTTGATCAAGTCTTTACGTATGAAATATGAGATTATTCATGCATGCCCCAATGATTGCATATTATATTGGAGAGATCATGCAAATAAGGATACTTGTCCTACATGTGGTACGAGCAGATGGAAGCCACCAAATGCTTCAAAGCCGAGGGCTAAGCCGTTGCCATGGAAGAAATTAAGATACTTTCCATTAATTCCGAGGCTACAAAGAATGTATAGTGTACCGTGGATTGCAGAGAAAATGACATGGCATGCAAACTCAGTTGCAAATGATAGTCACATGCGCATCCCGTAGATTCTTCTTGTTGGAAATCAATTAATGTTCGATGGAAAGAGTTTGGTTTAGAGAAACGTAATGTTCGTTTAGTACTTGCCACAGATGGATTCAATCCTTTTGGCAATAAGAATAACTCTTATAGTTGTTGGCCTGTCATGATTGTTGCCTACAATCTCCCTCCATCATTGTGCATGCGCAAGGAGTTTACAATGTTGAGCATATTGATTACCGGGCCCAATGGTCCCGGACATGACATTGATGTTTACTTCATTGCTTGTAGAATTAAATGAATTGTGGTCCGAGCAACAACATATGATTCCTATACAAAACTAGGTTTAACATGAAAGGAATTTTATTATGGGCTATACATGATTTTCCAGATATGGTCATCTTTCGGGTTGTAGGGCAATGGAAGATATGGTTGTCCTATTTGTAGTGAAGAGGTTGACTCGTATGGTTATATCACGGAAAGAAATTTGCTTACATGGGCCACCGAAAGTTCCTTCTGATTTAAATCATCCTTTCAACTCAAATCCCAATTTAATGGAAAGGAAGAACATAGGATACATCCCCGCCGTATGAGCGGCTCAGAAGTTTTAAGTAAAATGGATACAATTCAGACCACGTTCGGAAAGGCAGCAGGAAAGAAGAGGAAAAAGCCCTCGAATGAAGAGAGTTGTGCATGGTCAAAGCGATCAATCCTATTTGACTTATCATATTGGAAGGTGATAAAATTTTCCTTTCATTTTATTATGTGATCTCCAATAAACTTTGTTTGAATACTAATTTTTTACTTTATAAATGTAGGATCTTCCCGTTCGTCATAATTTGGATGTAATGCACATGAAAAAGAATGTTACGGAAAATTTAATTAGCGATTATGGATACAAAAGGTAAAAGTAAGGATGGAATTGAGGCCGATATGATCTTAAAGAAATGAAGATAAAGAAAATTTATGGATTGTGCGGAAAAATGACAAGGTGTATTGCCCTAAAGCTCCATTTGTCTTATCTCGAGATGAAAGAAAACTAATTTGTGAAACATTGTATAATTTGAAAGTTCCCATTTGAATCTGATTAAATTGGAAGTATAGCGTAAGTTTGGAGGATTTTCAATGAAGGCACGAAGTCACATGACTATCATATCCTCATGCAACAACTACTACCGTGTTGTTGATGCATGCATTCAAGAAAGAAAAGCCATTGAGAGCAGCTATCAGGCAAATGTCAATATTTTTAATGTCCTATGTTCCAAAGTTATAGATCGGGTTGAGCTTATAAACATGAGGAGACGCATGATCGAAGCATCATGCGTGTTTGAAAAGTACCGCCTTCATTTTTGTTTCTATGATACACCTTGTTGTTCACTTGGCGGATGAGGTGCTAACATGTGGTCTGACGATATCGATGGATGTATCCATTGAAGGTAAACCTTCATAATATGACTTTTAAAGTATTTCTTTTTACTAGTATTATTGATATCTAATTGAAGAAAATTGTATAGGATGATGAAGACTTACAAGCATTATGTAAAAAATCAGACTTATCCAGAGGGGTCTATTACAGAGCAATATCTAATGGAAGAATGCATGAGGTACTGTATGGAGTATATGCCAAATGATAATGCAGGAGGGCATAAGCGAGGAGATATAATGTTCATGGATTATGATGTTACACATGGTTTCCCTCTTGATAAAAAAGGAAAAGTCTATTACCTTCAAAACTTGCAATTCCAACAAGCGCGTAAATGGATTCTCACACATTCTCCAGAAAATGTTGAATGGGAGATGTAAGTAATATTTATAAATATCGTCATTATTTTTCCTCAATTAATATTGAAATACTTGATCTAATTAACACTCAACATTTATAGGAAGTACCAATCTAACCTCCAAGGCCACAAGTCATGTGATAAACATCTGAGGGCCAACTACATTCCTTGGTTAAGACAACAATTAGAAAAAGAAGAGTCTTCTACCTTGAAGAGTCTTGCTGATGGTCCAGACTTCAAAGCCATATCGTATAATTCTTATGTGGTTAATGGATATCTTTTTTGTACGACGAAGTCAGAAACGAGTACAAGCACGCAGAATAGTGGAGTCTCCATGAAGGCTTTAACTAATTTTAGGGCTAGTGTCAAAGATAAGAACCTTGTGGAAGAAGAAGTCACTTATTATGGCATCCTCAAACAAATACTTGAACTGAATTATGGTAACTTTAAAGAAACTTTCTCGTGATTGGGTACGTATAGAAGATAAAATAAATGGATGTGTTGTTGATCCAGAAACAGGCTTAATTTTTGTTAATCTTGGGAGGCTTATGAGGAGTTCACATGAAGATGACGAGCCGTTTATTCTTGCCTCCCAAGCCACCCAAGTCTTCTATTGCAAGGACCAAACTAGAGCTGATTGGTATGTTGTCTTAGATGCTCCAAAGAGATTGACTCGAGATGTAGATGCTTATGAAGATCCATTAGTATTTGAGGCAAGAATTAATGCAGATACTTTAGCATCGCCATTGGTTGCTGATGTCATGGAAGATGATGAATACTAAAATATATTTCTCATTTTTTTTTGTAATTACCATTGGAAGATGATGAATACTAAAACACAATTCTCTTTTTTTTACAATTTTGTTCCCTCTACATGCCTTTGAAAAACTCATGTGGTCCACTCTATGTTCTCTCTACATGCTGTAATTACCATTGGAAGATATACTCTATTTTTACTAATAAACATGGTTTTGACATGTCTTGATACATTATATGGTCTTGGCAAATACTATTTACTTATTTTCAGTAAAGAATTGAGCATGGAAACATATGAACCTCAATCAAGTCGTTTAGAACAAAGCGAGACTGCTGAGAAAGGTTTGTCTAATATTTTTTTTAAATCTATTCTTTTTTTAATAATCGATGTTTAGATATATTGCTAATAACATATATTTTGTCTAGGCATACGGAAACAAGTTAAGTTTAATGAACAT
The DNA here is from genome assembly GCA_021018995.1 of Chloranthus sessilifolius. Lineage (NCBI taxonomy): Eukaryota > Viridiplantae > Streptophyta > Magnoliopsida > Chloranthales > Chloranthaceae > Chloranthus > Chloranthus sessilifolius. The sequence goes on along the minus strand of CM037584.1, from coordinate 120,853,849 downwards.
GGGCAGCCAATTGGAACATATTCATCGAGCTTGTCGACGTTAGTAGGTCAGGTGGCAAGGACACATTGTCCACCTACATACATGACATGGCATGATGTGCCAAAAAATGTGAAGGATAAGATATGGAGCACTATCTTGGTGAGTACATATATTATTTACTTATACTATTTTCGGGCCGATTTCCTCCATGATTTTAACTTATCTTTATATTATTATAGGATGAATATGATATTGAAATTCAACACAAAGCTATAGTATTATCGAAAGCTAATGGATGTTGGAAGCAATGGAAGCATGAGCTTCGAAAAAAATATGATGAATATGAGACGGATGGAGAGCGGGAAAAACATCCACCAAAATGTGTGAAGTTGGAAGATTGGAAGACATTTATTCACATATGTTCTACCAAAGAATATGTCGCACGTCGAGAAAAGGGGAGAAGTTCTAGAGAAAAGATGACAAACCCACACACCACTGGTCGGCGAGGAGCAGCTAAGATGGCAGAGGAGTTGGTAATCTCACTGAAATATTACTTTAATATAATTTTCTAAAGAAATAATGCTTACTTATGATCATTGAATTGTACAGAAAATGCAGAATCCTAATGGTGTAGTTACCAGGACAGAACTGTTTATAGCCACACATACCAAGAAAGACGGGACATGCCCTTCACAATTTATGATTGAAAAATTGGTCTACTCCTATATGTTATTATTCATTTCATTAACTTCAATAGTTATAAAGGACTGTGAGACTTTATCATTATAATATTTTATCATTATTTATTTTTTACAGGATGAAATTAAGAAAATGGTTGAAGATAATCCGGTTGAAGGAGAAGCAATTTTAGATGATGACCCTGTTGCACATGTAAATGCCTTCCTCTCAAATTAGATGATTGAATTATTGCTCTTTAAATCAATATCGTAATTATAAATAAAATTGAATCCTAGGTTTTTTTGATAGAAGAGGTTATGTACGAGGTATGGGTAGAGGTATATCAAAGATAACTTTTTCCTCATCACCCTTCTAGGGAAATAGCTTCACGAGAAGAGAGCACGTGCAAGTGTGGAGTCGAACTATGAAACAATTATGCATTTACTTGATGAGGAGACTAGGGCACGCAAGGTACTTGAGGAGAAATTCAATGCATTACCAAGACAAGATAGTTCTCATGGAGCACCTATGACTCGTTTGAGTGATCAGTTGAGTTCTTCTTATCAGGTAAAAATTTAAATATCCAATCAAAATTTCTATTTTACCTCATATCATTAGTGAATATCGATCAATTCATTTATTTTTCCTAAATTTATGTAGGAAGTGAGACAATCATCGTTTCATCTAGACGGTCACATAGAACAACCACCCTCTCACTGCATATTAACGAACTTCAAGAATAAGAATGTTGCCATGGGACGTGTTGATAGAAATGCAAGTCAATCAAACTTATCATATACAATCATAGTAGATGACATATACGACATCACTGCAGAGCTGTATGCTCGTGATGGAACCTTGGGAGATATTACACCGGGTGATATAATTACATGGCCTAAAAGTCTTGTTCATTTTAGTTGATTGTACTTAGAGGTATATGGCCAATTCCTTTTTTATGGGTAACACAAATTCCACTACTTCACTATTTCGTTAAAATTACTTATCTCTAACGGAATATCTAAATTATTTAAGTTTCTCTCTACAGGGTTTTGTTGCTGGTCTACAATGAGCATCTTCAGTGGACTGACAGATAATGCTATACACTCAATTGCTGATGGCAATTTATACTTTAGTACAAGATAAATTTTGAATGTTTGGTTTAGTTGTGTGAATATTTTATTGAAGGGAATCTAAATTATACTTTCAATTTTGGTGAATATTTTAGTTTGGTAAATGATCTATTACAATGAATGAAATTTTTGTAGTATTGTGCTAAATATTTAAATAATTTTTCGAAGAGCACACAAAATATTTTCTTCGTAGGCTTTGCAAAACTCTTAACATCTTTTGTGTAGTGGGTATTCCTTTTTCAGGTGTTTAGCATTACTTCTCATGAGCAAGTGCTGAAATTGTAGAGCTTTGACTCAAGGGGAGTACACGTCCTAGCGTTGGAGTGATGGATGTGCAGGTAACAACAATATAAATCTTTCTTACTGTTTTTGTTTGTTGCAGATTTTCTTTAAGACATTTATTTTTCTTCACAAATGCTAATCTTGGCCAGCATTCCATCTAATTCATCATAATCATTGCCTTGTCCTTCGGACTTAGAGTCGACATCGTTCCATCTAATTCTATTAGTTAAGTTGGCTAATCTGGTAAATATATTTTTCATTGTAGGAGGCACAACAGCTGTTAGGAACTGTGGTTGAAACTGATTGCGTCAAATCAATGAAGGTTGAAACTGTGGTTTCAATGATTGTGTGCTCATAAATAGCAGCTGTGCACCTCCCATGGTTAGACTATTTTTGCTCAAAGGGATTGACCTGAACACAGCTGGTGGTGCTTGGGTACCTGATTCTCTGGTTTAGTAGATTTCAGCATTGGGTTCAATTTCATTCTCTATCACTCTCTCTCTCTCTTCAAATTAGTTCATTTTAGGTTCGAATATTTAGTTGTCTACATTGAACAAATGTTGATGATCTTGAATTGGAATGAAGCTAAACGATCTATGGAGTTCAAACAAATTGATAGCTGAAAATGATCTGTTGTTTGATTTAGGGATTCCCGGGGGACTTGTGAGCTGCTTAGGGTATGCGGGGTCGCCCGACTATCCGTGAAGCATCATCGATGTACAAACGGATGTCTTTGTCGAGAGATCAAATGGATGTAGTCGGATTTGGAGATGATGATTCAGGTTACTTCTACTTTTTTGAGTGTTAGTTATAACTTAATTTTATTGTTGTGTGGTTATAACTTTTTTGAGTGTTAGTTATAAACAACTCCAATTGCTTATCATAATAATCCTAATTATGATTTAAATAAAAAGTTCTAACTTTTTTAGTGACAACTGAAATTGTGTAATTTGACACATAAGTTTGATCAATTCACCATAATAAATTCTGCTAGGAAGTTATTAAATTGATGATCCCTTCTGTTGTTAATAAATAGTGACTCCCTACTAGCCTCATGGGAAATCCCTACAAGGTTAGTGATGAAAATATTACTAAGGCTGGTAGGGCTTCATTGATCTTTGAGTCAAATTATCTTTGTCGGTGATAGGTCAGTCGGGGATGGAGTTCTGATCTTGAAAAGGCATATGACTGAGTTGTATATTTCTATGTTTTAATCCATAGAAGCCAAAACCTCCTCTTGATTGGAAAACTCGAAAGAAGATTATACTCGACATAGCCAAAGGACTTTCGTATCTCCACGAGGATTGCAGACAGAGAATATCCTCCTAGATGAAAACTTCAATGCCAGGGTTTCTGATTTCAGACTAGCCAAAATGATCGATAAGGATCTGAGCCATGTGATGACTACTATGACAGGAGCTCACAACTATTTGGCTCGGAATGGTCGAGCTCAAATAGTACCCGTAAAGTTGACGCTTTATAGCTTCGATGTTGTGGTTTTAGAAATTGTGTGGATGGAGAAATTTAGATCACTATGAGCTAAATCGTCTTTATGCCATTATTTGTTGATATTTTATTTTTTTCATTAATTCTTTCAAATAAAAAGGATGGTAGGCTTGTGATGTGGAGTTATGATATATCTGTTTTGCAATTTCCGATTTCTCAGTTCGGATACCATCTCTACTGGGAAAACTAGGGAAACGTCTCAATTTCCATCTTATATCCTTGATTTGTTCTTCCGTTTCTAAGTCAGCAGTCCCAAGAGGAAGTGAAGTCTGCTAATAAGATTATTTTTTTCATATGACCGATTTGTTAAAGATAATTACTGCCTGTCATCTTGCTTTGCTGAAAGGATCTAAACAAAAGTTTCAGATTCCAGATAATAGCATCAATTACTGCTACTTGGAAAGGAAAGGTTTCATTCTGGCTAAGAATAGAAAATGATTTGTTATTCTTCCGTTGAGTACTATGGAAGTCCCACTTGAGCAAGATTATGCAGATCAGTACTCCAGATGGCAGCTCTCTCCTTGTCCAGCCATATGACAAATCAAGGTAGAGATTCTGCAATGAATTTATACTTGGGTCTGACAAGACCACTATTCTCTTTTTATTTTACACTTACAACTTTCAACTATTTTCAGCTTAAAAGCTATTGAGAAGGCCATAGTCGCTCAGATTTTGATTTAACTCCAAACAATGATGGAGAAGTGATATTCGCTTTGAGCAACCCGCAATTGACAACCGAAAGAAGCAAGGTGTTTTGTTTTTGCTTTTATTTCTATAGGAAAGAGTAATATTTTGTATATGAAATTTAGGTCCTGCAATTGACACCAGATCATGTGCCACAGAGCACATGATCGCCTAGACACCACATCCTCTAAAGGTTCACTAAATGCTAAGGGTAAATAAATTTTATTTTCATAGCTCTAATAAATATGGTTATGGATTTATGTAGTAATCAGAATAGTGCCCTGAATTTTCTTCTTAGACTATACTATTGAATGGTTTGAAATATGAGCAAGTATTATGAGCAACTTAGTTTTCAAAGGCTCAAGAAAAAATCAATTACAAACTTTAATAACTCTTCAAATTTTTGATGAGCTGATTTTTTAAGAATATCACAATGGAACATCCATTCTTTTTTTTGTTTCCCCTGTTTGTTGAACTTCTTAAAGCTTGGAAGGTTGTACCTAAGTATTTGAAAAACCTTGTCAAGTGCTCAAAAACCTTGATGAGTTTACTTGAATGGTTTGAAATATGGGCAAGTATTATGTGCAACTTAGTATTCAAAGGCTAAAGAAAAAATCAATCACAAACTTAATAACTCTTCAAAATTTTCATGAGCAGATTTTGTCTTAGAATATCTCGAATGGTACATAATCTGTTTTTTTTCCCCTTTATATTATGTTTCTCCTGTTTTTTCAATTATTTATGGTTTGGAAAGGTTATACTTGATTCTATCTTTATCCCAAACCCTTAATTTTGAAGTTTTTATAATAGGTACCTCTAAACGCGCCTACGTGTTCTCTGAAAGCGCCCGTTCGACTGCACTTGAAAACCATTGATTCCTTTGACTAAGTAGATGGCAACTATTTTTTCACCACGACCTTCCATACAATAGATCTTGAGATCATGGATCACCTATCAGATGGTCAATTTTGATTCCATGTGTCTTAGATCCCCAAAAAATGACCCCTTAAATCATATGGCACACATCACACTCAAACGTGAATTTAGAGCCATTTTTGTGGGGTTTGTGGCGCATGGAGTAAAAAAATGTTCGTCGGCTAGGTGCAAAATGATCATAGGATCTATTGTGTTGAAGATCAGGGTGAAACATGATCTCCATCATCTGATCCGAAGCAATCAATGGTTTTCAAGGGGTCTGGGACGTGGACGCTTCGAGAATGCGTATGGAACCGAGGTGCTCTTTTATTTAATAAAGTTCATTAGACGGGAAAAGAATCTATCTAAATCCTTGTTTTTGAATTTATCCACAATAACTACAGGCTGAAAGGCATACACATCACCTATGTGCACTTCCTCTTCATGCTTCAAAGATTTAACTGTTTTATAAACAAAGTTATTTCTGCAGACCCTCATTGGTAAAGGTGGTTGATGATGGATGATATCTTGTTTAAATTTTAATTCGTTAGTATGGTTGTATGACTTATCTATTTGATTTTAGTCATGATATGCATAGGTTTTATCCTTTTTATCATATACATGCATCATTAGTAGTAGATAAATGTAATTTCTTTTGTTTTATATATTGAGATGATTGCTATGTAACTTTCAGCCAAGAAAAGGATGCTTTGAGATACGTGAAGAAGGTGGCAAAATTTTTACATCTATTTTGGTAAACTTCTTATGCTATAATCCATCAATAGTTTATATATTCTTGTGCTTTAGTGGTGTTCTTTTGTTACTTTGATATTATTACCATGTGATTAATAATTGAATTTTCATGGAGTCATTCTCACCTTGTTTTTGAGATTCCGTTGTTGTGACCTTGGGGCATATGCATACATTTAAGTTCATTGTATTGCATTTAACACCAAAATTATTTTAGCTTTCCAAAAGAGTTTTTAAGATTCTCAAGAATCAGGATTTAACTGTGCTGGTAAAGGAGTTCATGTCTCATGCGCTAGAGAATGATTCTTTAGCATTGATGTGATTGTAGAGGAGAGGAAATAATGTAGATGCAGCCACGTATTATAAAACCAGTTTTTCTCAGGCTTCCGATTATGGGTGTTTCTGGTCAGGCTTTCTGGCTTGCCTTGGTCGCACTATTCCATTGAATGGTATATAGTTCAAGTTTGTAGTAATCACTGACGTGTTTCTTTCAGGTATAACCAGCTGCGTGATAAGTTCCCACCTACATCTTTCTCTGGGCGTCCAACCCTCTCTGAGGCTGGAATGGACTTATTGAACAAACTATTAACTTATGACCCTGATAAGGTAGGTGTTATTCTTAGAAAAAATATTCAAGGAAACCATTAAATTTAATTATTGTCTACTGACTGTTCTGCTTGTGACTTATTGTTGTCCTTTTTTTTTTTCTTTTTTTTTTTCTAAATGCAGCGGATAACAGCAGAAGATGCTCTTAATCACGAGTGGTTTCATGAGGTTCCATTGTCAAATCAAGGATTTTATGCCAACATTTCGCCAACTTGTCTCAAAGCTTTTAGTATTATGGCTCACGGGTTCACTTAAGTGATTGCGTGAAACAGATTACCGAGACTCAGCTTTCCCAAAATAGAAAAGGTGTTCGAGAGTCCTAACTCCTAAGTTTCTCGGCTGTTACTACTTTACAGAATAGAATGCTACTTTGGGGCATTAGTCGTCCAACTGTTTGAACCTTACATGGTATTCAACTGGCATAAGAACCATCAGATAGAAGGGAATCTTGAATTTCACCGCATTCAATTTCATTGCCTGACGTGCAGTTTTTTTTTTTAAAATGTCAATGTATCTGCTAAGGATTCTAAACAGTTCAATCTAAAGTTCAACAAGTCGGACTTGACCATCTTCCTAAAGTAGGGAAAGCCACGAAACTTAAAAAGCACTCTTGAACAGCTTTTCTATTGGTTTTCATATCTGTGAGATTATTAATGTTATAGAGAACCAGTCACCATTTCATTTGTTGACGATTCTAGTTCTCTTTAATTTTTTGAAGTCATAAGGTTCAACCAGTCTTCTGATGTTTCACTTTTTAATATTATCACAAAGTGAACCGAGGTGAAACATTAGATCTATATTTTATTGATAGCTTCTTCTGAATTGTATTTGGGATTTTCTTTCATTTTGTTTTGGAAAACAATTACCTTAAAAATGTTATTTTCATGGTGATGGATGTAAGATTTTTTTGTTTTTGTTTTTGTTTTTTTCCCATGAAATTTTGATTTAACTTGATAACAGTTCAACAAAGGCTGTAGGATCCTACCCTTCACATTTGAAAGGATTGGGGAATGAACATGGGTTTATTGGGAAAGAAACCATTTTAGAATTTTTGCTAAAGGAGGAACTTGTCTTTGATGTCAGATTATAGCTGGCAAGCAAAGGAGGAACTTGCATAACCTTATTTTGAATCTTGCATCTAGCACTATACTACTTACCATAGTAGCAAAGTTCTGTTTCGGCAATATTTGGACAATGGTCATTTTGGAAAGTTTTGACGAATTTCAAAAATTTTCAACAATTTACCAAAATAGGTGAAGTTTCTCCTCGCAACATTCAATGCCCATTTATGGAAATTTTGGAATAATTCGAAGATATTTGGAGAAATCTGTGACTATGCTATGGACATGATTGTATATATGTTCTTTTTGATTTCATGTGTAAGTTTACACGTCTTAATGATTTAATTGTTTTATAGTCAATATAGTCCATATAGGCGATAGTCAGTAGGCATATATTAATGATTTAATTGTTGTAATCTAGTTAACCAAAGATAGTTAAGGTGGCATTTGGACAACATATTTCTCCTTGCTTCTCTTTACAATTTGATGACCTTATGGTTTTATTTTGAACCATCGATTTGTTGAAAAGATCACAAAGTGCATGGGCGATTCTCATGTCGATGTGGAGAAGGAAGTGTTAAAGGCTGAGCAAGATATTCAGATTTTATCATTTTAGCATCACCTGTTGGTTTATTTCCCTAAAACATTTATGTTTCAGACCCATCATCTTCATTGCTCCATGTAAGAAATATTTCTTCACTAGTAGTTATTTAAGGAGATCACCGTCTTAAGAGTTTATGATATTCACATTTTATGCTTGGCAATCAAAGGCTTGTGTAATCGATCATATTTATTTTGATTTCTAGGTTGGTCGAGGATCTTGTGGTGATGTGACTATCTTGTCCTTCCAAATAATACACAATTCCCCAACTTAGCGAGTATGATCAAGGTAAATTAGACTACTCAATTAGCCTTACAATTAATTTAATTCAAATTTGATTCAAAGAAAGAAGTAGCATCACTACGTAAAAATATTAGTTCCAATTGATGATACTATCGGTCAATTACTCGTTATGACATTTTTGTCTTATGCATCCATTTGTCTTTAGAATTTTATTTTAGAGTTGAGTCCCCGATTCTCAAGTAAACATCACAATTCTCTATGTGGAGTTTTAGACTTACATTCGTGATGATTTCTCCCATTTTCTCTTTGGCCTACCCATTTTTTGTTAATATACTACAATTATTTCTTATTTCTTTTAAGTCCTCTAGAATATGAAGGTGGTAATGAGCAGGTTTGACGTTATCTATTTTTATTTCCATATATATCTTAGACTTCTTTGTTTGGCATCATTGTTTCATAAGTGAACTCTGGTGCTATCATTTTTTTACTTATATCATTGATTCTCTCTCCATTTTGGGCAACATAAAATCTGAGATTGAACCTTGGACCTCAAGCCCAGTTTAGTGATTTCAATTGTAGCTTGATATTTGGCTGTGTTGCATTTCTCTCGTTGTTATTTATTTATTTATTTGTTTTCCCATTCACATTTTGTTTAAGTTTTTGAAATTAGAAAGGAATGAAAAGGGTTAGGCTCAGTAGCTCAACTAAAGGTTGACAATAATACACAAAGGGTATCTAAGTAGGGAAAATCGGTCAAAGTCGGCAATAAACCGTTTTCTTGAACACACATGCAAATTTTGAGTATCATTTTATTATGAAATTTATTAATGTAACTGAGTTTATTTTTATGGCAGGAAAACTCGTGGTATGGGAGCTAGGCGCAAGCTGAAAACACACAAGAAGTGGGCGGACAAATCATAAAAGAAAAGTCATCTTGACAACGAGTTGAAATGTGCCCAATAAAAGGTGTCAAGCAATGAGACATTAAAATTCTGCCATTGGGCTTATTAGCAATTCGAGTCATGCTCTAAGGCACTGTTGAATGTATTTATAGGATATTGTTGAATATATTAATATAATATCTTTGAATATTTTAATGAGATGGTGTTGAATGTATTAATACGATGTTGATTTTATTTTTGGCTTATTATTTTTTCATTTAGTTGAATGGATTATGAATTTTGTCCCTTGTAGAGTGATCTGTGGTTGATACAATAATTGTAATAGGTAAAATGGCTCTCATTATAGTAAAAAAAATGAAAGTTTTTCAAATTAAAAAAAAATAAAATAAAAATAAAACAACGGTCCTTACCAGTTGTTTTCATATACCACTGATTTAGGCCGTGGTTTCGAAATAAAAAAAAAACTCTTTTCCCATTAGGAACAACGGCTTAACATTGTTGTTATTTTGCAACAGCCACAAACAACGGCCCATAACCGTTGTGTCTCAGAGGAAATTAACAACGGTTTGTCACCGTTGTTTACATATACCACTGATTTAGACCGTGGTTTCGGAAGAAAAATAACAACCATTTTTTTCGTTAAAACAACGGCTTCAAATCGTTGTTCTTTTGCAACGGACATGGACCGTGGTTTATCTGGTACAAAAACAACGGTTTCGGACCGTTGTTTACAATAACCACTGCTCTATAAACAACAGCCCTTGCAACGGCTCAAAACCGTTGCTTATGATATTTACAACGGTTTTGGGCCGTTGTTTTTTTTCGATTTTCACGTAGTGAGAAGTGCTCGTGAAGTTCTCACGCTATTCAAATCTGTCCTCGCGAAGATCAACCCAGCGACTGCTTGAACTCCATCCTCGCAACTGCCTGAAGAGCAAACCAAGCCAACCTCACGATCGCTGAAGTTTCAATTTCAAATCATCCTAGCGAAGAGCAAAAGCAACCACGTGACAAGTCTGGGAAACAATGGCTACCTAGCGAAGCTCTGAACCTCAAACTTCCATCTCTTCAGCAGAGGACTTTCTAAGAATTTTCAACGATTAGGGCACGCACTCCCACGCTCAAATCTTCGTGCATGCACCCCAAGGCATTGAAGGATCACTATTTGGCCATGTGGCATCGTTAAAATTAGGGTTTCCTATCTCTAATGTGCCGCCACACCACTTCTATAAATACCCATACTTAGCTTAGGTATGAAGGGAGGAGAAAGCTTAGACCATCTTTTCTTTCTACATCCTGGAATAGCTGGGAACACATCTAATTTCTTTGAGACTTGATTTGAGATCGTTTTGTTTTTCTTTTTGTAGTTGTAAGTAGTTTTCTTTTTCTTTTTTCTTCTCTCCATAGTCCAGCACTTGCTGGCTATGTCTTCGTATGCATTTGGAACTAGATTAATGGAAGTTCTGTAATAGGATCTGTACTTTGTGGGATTTGTGTTTGAATGTGAGATGCTCTGCCCAAGGCTGCTGGCTTGTGATCCGCCATTACTTTGGCTGTGTTTCAAAACAATGGAGGACTGATTCTAAGGGCCATTCAGATCCAAGTGACCTGTGTGTTTGGGCTATGATGGTCCTATACAGCCTTAGCCCCACCACAGGACCCACTAGATTTGAAATCCCCATGGGAGCTTGAGCTGGTAGCCTTGTGACCATGGTGGTGGCAGCGATATTCTTGTTTTATCTTGGGCTCCGTGAGGAGGACAACCTCTGGGATAGTCTGTGACCATTCAAGTGGACAGGTTATAGCCTTAGGGTGATTCTAATTCACCGATCCAAGATGGATCCTTCTTCTTTACACCTGAGCTTGTAGAAGCCTGGTGGGGGATTGTACAGAGGCAGACTCCCCTATATTTGTATAGATCCACCATTAGATGTTGGATCTGATCTGGTTATAGAGATTGTAGGCTTTTGACTGGACCATTGTAGCCTCACTCAAGCAATGGACAGCTAGATCGAAGGTTGTACTCAATCGCTTGCTGGTTCTATGTGTCTGGGCTATCATGGTCCTATACAGCCTTAACTCCACACATAGAGCTTTAGAGGTTGAGGTTCCCTATGGATTCTTGAGCTGGTAGCCTGGATGAAATAGTGCCTGCAATGATTAACTTGTTATGTTTTGACCCATCCCTGGATTGTGGTTCCCCTATGGGATAGTCTGTGACCATTTGAGTGGACATGTTATAACCTTAAGGTTTGAATCATGACAGAGTGATGGGTTGGATCCTTTCTCCTCAGTGGTGATAATGTAGCCATTGGATAGGATTTCTATAACATCAGATCTGAATCTGAGTTACAAAACTCCTCTGATCTGAGCTCAATAACATACTTCTCACCCTTTTATATATATTTTCCACACTCCATCCATCCTCTCAACCCTTTCTGTAGTTTAGACATTAGAGTACCTTAGAATACTTAGAATAAGTGACCTTAAACTCCCCTCCTATTAGGACTGCCAGATCTGTAGTCAGATCTTGAGGGACTACTAGAGATGGGTCCTTTGGAGCTGTAGATCACCTTTCCCTGTGGGACAAACTCTTACTTATCAAAACTTGCTACAATGGACCCTGTATCTTGCAGGTCTAGGATTTCTTAGTTGTGCTGATTCCATCCCCTATTTTACTCTTTCTTTGATTTTAAATTGTTTTTATCACCAACTAATAAACCAAGCGCACACACTGAGAAATTGCCAACAAGTTTTTGGCGCCGCTGCCGGGGAGAGATGATCTATTAGTAGACCCTTAGTTTTTGTATTCTTAGTATTCTTTGCAAATGTGAATAATTGATACTGCTGACATAATTTTAAACCTTTCTTGCAGATCTAGACAGCAGCAATGAAGGACAGTTGGATAGCAATTGGAGCTTAGCTACCTTTGTTTGTAAACTCTCTGACTTTTAAAACTCTGTCTATCTTTCTTAAAAATTTTCTAGCAGTATCTTGGATAGTTTTAAATGTATTCTTTGAATAGCTGTAAACTAGTTAGATAAATTTGTTAATTGTACAGATATTCTTTTGCAATGTGCCTACAAGAAGCTTTCCTTGTTGTTGGTGTGCTTGTATGCTAGGGAGGAGATCTCTCAGCCCTACTTGAGAGCCTCTTAACCCTGAGTTAGAAAGGGGAAGGAGACTTAGAAGAGACAGGCACACCACAGGAGAGCCCCCAAGTGAATCTGTGACAGCAATTATGGGTGAAGAACAACCCAGATCCCTCAAGGAGTTGAATGCTCCGGATGACTATAACTCCCCTTTTAGCATTCAATTCCCTGATGTTCAGGGGAACTATGAAATAAAAACTTCAATCATCCAAATGCTGCACTCTTTCCATGGACTTAGCAAGGAGGACCCTTACAAGCATATTGACCAGTTCTTGGCCTTGTGCACCACTTTTAATATCACTGGTTTGGGACCTGAGGCTACTAGGCTCAGACTCTTTCCCTTCTCTCTGAAGGATAGGGCCAGTACCTGGTTGACCACTCTTCCCAACAATAACATTGCTTCATGGAAAGACCTGCAGACCAAGTTCCTGACCAAGTTCTTCCCTGAGACCAAAACTAGCCAGTTGAGGAAAGAGATTCTTGCTTTTGCTAAATCCCCAACTAAGGATTTTAACCAATCCTGAGATAGGTTTAAGGAAATGCTCAAACAATGCCCCCACCACAAGATCCCAGAGTGGCAGCTTGTACAAAGCTTCTACAATGGGATTGATGAGAAAAATAGAGATATGGTCGATGCCTCTTGTGGTGGATCCTACATGCACAAGACTGCTGAGGAGGCATGGGAATTGTTTGAGGTGATTAGTGAGAATGCTTTTCGAAAGCCATCCCTGGCAAGAATTAGTCAAGAATCTGAGTCAAAGGTGGGGCCTGCTGCTGGATCAAGAGAAAAAGTTTATGAGGTGTCTGGGAACAATGACCTGCAGCTGCAGATGGTAAACCTCTCTATGAAGTTTGACAAATTACTGACTGTGATGCAACCTAGAAGGGCTGCTCATGTGGCAGAGGCATGTCTGATATGCCTGTCCCCACGGCACACAGTGGAGGAATGTCCATCTGCAGGGTAATTTCCTGAATTGGTTTTGGAACATGCTGCTGCTACTCAATCTTATGGCCAACAACAATCTGGGGGCTACAATAGACAGCCATATGGATACCAGCGCCAAAATACTGGTTACCAATGGAGAGACCACCCTAATCTGAGGTGGAGGCAAGACAACTACATGTAGCCCCAACAGATGTTGGCCTTACCACAAAGATCACAGAAGCAGTTCAATCAAGGGAACGTCCATAGGTTTAACTTCCAGCACCATCAGCAGCCCCATCAGTAACAAAATCAACTGGTCGTACCCCCATCTCATCCAAGAAATACTTCTTTCGAGGACCAGGTCTTGACCTCACTACAAAACCTGGGTTCCTTGGCTCAGACTATGAATTCTCATGGTCAGAGCATAAAGAAGATGGAAGAGTAGATTGGCCAACTAGCGAATACCTTAGCCAAAAGAGAAGAGGGAAGGTTACCCAGTCAACCAGTGGTTAACCCCAAGGGCCAATTTTTGATTGGTGAAGGATCCTCAAACCCTGAAGGGGATCTTTCATTGAATTGATGACAAGAACTGTGCACCTTTGTATGATATGTACTTTACAATTTAGAGGAATTTGTAGTGATCTTGTTGGAGTCTGAGTTTAGTGATTTATGCCTACTTTTATTCCTATTCCCTTTGTTTGACAATTTCAAGTGATTAAATGATGATGGCATTGTTTGAATGCTTTTCATGATGTGTGAATTTAATGCTTTAAGAGTAGGGGAGTTTTTGAATGTTTATAATGCTTATGGGTGTCCCTGGAAGCGAGCCTGTGAGAGAATCCACCCATAAAATAAAGGTCAAAAGGCTGACTAGTGGGTGTGTGATTTCTGAATCTGTTAAGCCATCGCGGGGTTCTGAAAATTTGGTTTGGTTTCCTCTCGCGCAGTTCATAAAGAAACACTTTGCCTTGCTGTCACGAGTTTAAGATATAGTTGGGTGGGCTGCCTCGCGTAATTTAAATGAACATCTAATCTCGCGACCCATTCATGCCTATCCAGCGAGCGAATATTTTCAAAGCGCGTCGAGCCTCGCGATATTTAAAATCTCACCCTGCGCTGCTTTTCTTTACTACTTTCTCTTTCCTCTCCTGCCAGTGAAACCCTAGCTCCCACTCCTCTCAATCTCTCTCCTCCAGTATCCTATCTACAGTTCATTGCTCACTTTGAAATTCTAGATTTTTGTTCTTAAAGCTTCCATCAACAGTTGCCCCCTGCTAGGAGCTCTTGCGATCTATCGTGCATCAAATTGAATAGAACCCTAACTTTTAGGGTAAGACTCAGCTCTTGATTGTTTTCTTTCAAAATTTTCAATTGCACACTCACCAAGGAGAATCTTGATGGCTCATAAAAGTGCACCTGTTAAGAGAGCCAGGGACCAGGCCACCGTGGAGCCTGCCCCTAAGAAAGCCAAGTCCTCTATGGCACAACAAAAAGGGAAGGAGGTGGTTCCTGAGGTGGCTGCAAAAATACCTGATTACTCTACTCCCTCTGAGCTCCTCATTTCCATTCCCTTAGAGCCTGAAGCCATTTTTGATATATCTTTCTTTGAATCTGAGCCGTTGTCAGCACCTGCCATTGAGTTCTTGCGCAAGGCTGGGTTGTTCCCCTTGATGCAAATGATTCCTGCACTAGCCTATCCTAGGTTAGTGTAACTCTTTTACCAGCACCTTAGGGTCAGACCTGACACACATGGGCAGCCAGGCCTCCTTGTGTTAGTTGACAATTTTGAGATGCCGCTTAACCCAGCGTTGATTGCTGAAGTCATGGGCATCCCTGCCATTTTTGATCCCAACTATGGTTATGGTTCCCCTGTGAGTGCCCCCATTGACACAATTGTACAGGCCATTACTAGAGGTTTGTAGGCCATAGGGGACTCCATCAGAAGAAGAGATTTGGATCCCAAACTGCTGTTCATCGATCAAATGCTGAGGAAGAATATCTATTGCTCCGGACATCAGCAAGAGAGGAGGACATCAATTGTTGATGCTCTCTATTCTTTCTCTCTGGGCCACGGATTTAATGCTGCATGGTTGATTTTTCAGGCCATGAAAGATATGATGGTGAAGCTCAGGCTGCAAAAGAAGATCCACACTCTCCCCTCTAGACGACTCATCACCAAATTACTTCTGAGGGGAGGGTACAAGATACCAGTGGGGGAGTTATCTGCTGACCTTACTCCCACCACTTTTGCCAAAAGATAATGGGGGATCAACAGAAGTCTGATGGATTCCCAGAAGAAGAAGAAGAAGGCAGAAGCTCAGGCCGTTTCGGAGCAGGGAGAGGGAGCTGTTGTGGCAAAGGCCACCCCTGCCCCCAAAAAGATGGCTAAAGCCCCTGCTCCAAAGAAGGTGGCGCGAGCTTCTATCACCTCTGCTTCTGCAGCAATCCCTCCATCCATCACACTTGCCTCTCCTTTAGTTTCTTTACCTATTCCATCTCTCCCCTTCCCTCTCTTATCTCTCTTTTCCATTCCACTCCCCACTGTGATTCGTTCCTGGGTGGAAAGTGTTGAACCCCATGACAACACTCCCCCTTCACCCACCTTACCTCAATACACAGCCCCAGTATCTCTGACATCATCTGACCTAAACCCTGATAGCCCTCCCTTGATCACATACCTTAAAAAGAAAACCTCTCACACAATAGCTACCATACCTTTACCTACCCCACCCACCCCTATCACTCCCACAGACACACCACATATTGAACAACCCTTAGTCCAACCCCTCCCAACTACATCTTCACTCCATGATCTTGACTTTAACCTAGCCACCACTTCAGGGTATCAGGCCTTCATGACTACCTTGCTTAACACTCCCCCCCCTCCCAGATTCCCCACTCCCTTCCCCACATCACTCACCTGCCCTTTCATCTTCTCCCCTTACAACTTTCCATCATGCCCCCACTTCCCCTTTCCAACCTGTTACCTCCTATCCTCATACTCCACCCCAACCAACCTCAGATACCCTTACCCATATCCTTTCCCTCATACATGACATCCAAACCCAACTCTCCAACACCACACAGACCCAAGCCCAAATGCAAACTGACATCACCAACATACAATCCACCCTTCAAATATTGACAAACCCACCCATCTCTACACAACCTCCTACCACCCCACTCATCCAGCCCCCTTCCACCTCTGACTCCACAGTGCAACCAGACCTCACCCCATTTGACTTAACTACACCCTTCACCCTCCAAGACACCATACCCCACCACTCCTTCCCCACTTTGCCTATCCTTCCCGCACTAATATTACCTCCACCACAATTTACAAACACTTCCATTCCCTTCCCATCCACCTTTCCCAT
The DNA here is from genome assembly GCA_021018995.1 of Chloranthus sessilifolius. NCBI lineage: Eukaryota > Viridiplantae > Streptophyta > Magnoliopsida > Chloranthales > Chloranthaceae > Chloranthus > Chloranthus sessilifolius. Next base: position 120,837,058 of record CM037584.1, on the reverse strand, counting down.
TCAACCCTACCTATTTGCAACCCCACCCCTTCCATTTCGACCCTTCACCATTCCATTCTTCCCTTACCTAGAACCATCCACATCCACTGACCTTCCTTCATTTCACTTTCAACCCATACCTTCCATTCCACCTCTTCTCCCACCCCCTCCTCAATTCACTGACCATTCAACACAGACTACCCCAGCCACTTCCACCCCTCCTCTTGACTTCATCCCTATAACACCCACTTTTCCCCCCAGGATCAATTACCTTCTACTTCTTCCACTCCATTTCTACCCATCTTACTCGGACACTCCTATTACACCCCTCCCTACTTCACCCTCCTCCATGACATGAGAGACAATGCCTATATCAAGAGGGATGTTCTCAATGGCATGGCCCAACTCCGACAAGCCATCGAATACCCATTATTGCAGAAATTGAGTGACTTGAAGCTTGCTCATAGCGAACAGCTGAGAGATATTTCCAAGGGGTGGGAGGCAATTTTGAAGACACTCAATGCGAACAAGGCTGCGACCACTTATTACAGAATGAGTACTAAGATTGAAAAAGCCAATGCAGAAAGGGTGAAAAAGCACAACAGGTTATTTGAAAGGAAACTTAACAATGCTTAAGAGATCAACCGACTCAGTAAGGAGCTTGTTGATACCAATCTCCTGTGGGCTAACAAGAAAATTGAGATTTTAGAACAGAGGGTTGCCTTCCTACTATCCCAACCAATACAGGCCACCCCTCTCCACCTTCCACACAACCAGGCCCATCTTCTTCCACTCCCCCTACCCCTACACCTACACAACCTCTTCCCCCTCCCCCTACAGCCCCAACTCAGGTACCTCCTCCTGTTCCTACTCAAGTTCCTGCTCCTGCTAAAGACCCTACTCCAGCTCCTGCTCCTGTCTCAGTGCCTCCCCCTGTTCCCCCTCTTGCCCCCAAAAGAAAACGGACTCCTTCCAGAAAACCTCCCACTTCCAAACGAGCCACTGCAACCCAAAAAGGAAAAAGGCCAGCCCTTCCATCCTCACCTCCAAAGGTCATCAGAGCTTTTGCTCAGGATGATCCCCATGGTCGCCTTCTTTCCAAAGAGGAACGCAGACAGGCTGCTGCTGCCCTTGGATTGGATCCTACTGAGCTTTTTCCTTCTGACTCAAACTCTGATTCCGCACCACCTAGGGATCCCAGTGCCCATACTACTGTTGCTGCTCCTTCATCAAGCCCTCCTGAACAAACTTATCTTCAGAGAAGGAAGGTTGCTGCCAACTGCCTCTTTGAAAATTGGAAAAGACAAATCTACCCAGTCTGAGGAGGCACCACCAATAGACCAGCCAGTGAAAGGGAAGAGCCCTGTCATTCCTCCTGCAAAGGAACAAGACAAATCTTCTGTGGTTCCCCTTAAGCTTGCAAAAGGGAAAAGTCCTCCCCTGCCTTAGGTGAAAGTAAAAGATAAATCCCCTATTGTCCCTCCTAAGCCAGCACACGCCCAATCCCCTCTTATTCCCCCTCCGACTCAGCAAGGGCAAGCCTCCAAAGGGACGAGCTCCAAAGGCAAGGGCCCCAAAGGAAAATCTCCCACCAAACCCCCTGAGCCAACCACTGATAAATCTTTCGAGATCCCTCCTGAACCAAAGAGGAGAAAATTGAGGGTCAGGGCTCCAACAATACCCAAAACTGTCGACCAAAGAAAGGCAGAAAGAGAACGAAAGAAGAAAGAGGAGGAGGCTTACCTTCAAGAATATGCCAAGAAGATGGGTTGGGATAAATTTTGAGCTAGATTCTGACTAGATTGTACCTAGGATTTTATCTATTTCTACCCTCTTTTGCTTCTGTTTTCTTGTAGTTTGTGCATTTCTCATTTTAATAGACTTTATTCCCCTGCCATTACTATCTTGCTTTGACTGTTTTGTGCTATGTTCCCTGTTCTTTCCTTTTCTTTTATGCCTTAATAAATCTGTTGTACAGACACCTTTGAACCAGTGAGGACATTGCTCCTCATAGGTTTGGGGGTGCGGCAGGCAGACCCTGCCAATGGAATAGTTAACCTAAGTGCAGCAGACTCATCTGAGCAATATGGAAATGGATCTATGTTCACTTAAGAATCATGAAAATAAGAAATTTAAAATTTCAGCAAACTTTTGACATTATAAACTTTTAATATTCCACATTTCCATGATAATATCACCAAGTAAACTTACTTGTATCAGCACTTAGTGAATCATTAGAGAGAGAAAAAGGTGAGGACATACTTAAAAGTTCAAAGGAAGACCATAACCAGTGAGAATTGGGCCTACAAAATTTTTTTCCATCCTTTGAGGAGTAACCAAGGCAATCTCTTCTAGTTCTAAGGACTGGCTGAGTCACTGTGCTCACTAGAAGATAGGTAACTCCAAGTTGAAACAACTAACAATACTCATGAGACTTAGGAAAGGATCAAGGCCTTCTCTTGGACAGTTTGAGCCTAAAAGGACCAACCCTAAAGCATCTGCCCTTGTGCATACCCCCCTTTGAGCTTTAAATCTAAAATTTCTTCAAAATACACTTGAGTACTTGAACCTAGACCTATGAACCTGCTTCAACCTACCCTCACTCTGAGAATTCAGAAGGTAAAGGAGAAAAGGTTGGAAATGGACTAGCTATGGTCAGCATTAACTGAATGGAGAAGAAGCATCTCAAAAAATTCTGGCAGTATGGTAACTGAGAACATGGTGGCATTTCTGAAAAGCAAAAATAAAAATAAAAAGAAGAAAATTCCATCAAAAGAAAACAAAAATAATAATGAAGAGGAGTAAGGGAGGAATCAAGAGGAACTTTTATTGAAGAATCAAAATCAAGAAGAGAAACTGATCACTTCAAATCTGAAAATCTCAAAGAAGATGAAGGGAGCTGAATTCAAGAAGGTGAAGTCATGAATCACCTCTGTCACCTACTAATTTCTCAATTTTGAGCCCCTTCTCAACCTTCCATTCTTTCAACCCCACTCCATAAGCCACATTACAGCCCAGTTAAAGCCCTTGTGATCCAAAGTTGAGTGAGCTTTCATGTGAAGATAAAGAGTTATCCAATCTATGGTGAGGAACTGCCAATGATGTCAACACTTAAGAACTTTGCCTATGCTCATGCTTACAGACCCATTTGGGGGATGTAACTGCTCTTGAGCCTATGAGAAAATGAACCCATCAACAAAACCTTTATGAGAGTATGCCCTGCAAAGTTTTTGGGTCCGAACTTGAATGCATTATGTATGACCTATAACCTAATTTTTGACCTAAGGATGGGCTCAGTGCTGGCACACACTTGTGCAGTTTTCTGTGGTTGTAAACTGATTGGAAATGTTGTGCATTCATGAGAAGTTTATGCTGTTTAAATTACTGTGCAACCAATGGATTAAATTTCTTTTATGATTACTTATTCAAGAGTAAACTAAGTCTGCCCCTTGACAACTCACTGGATGATATTGCACTTTTGTTAACTGTTTCATTGAAGAAGTTTGTGGGTGTCTTCACTGAAAACTCTCAAGAGACTTCACTCCTCCACTAGGGATCACCTAGGGGTTTAAAAGGCTTGGTACATATGCTAAATGTATCCGTGCTCCCTACGAAAGTGGCACTTAATTATTGTAGTAGATTTAATGAAGCTTTGCTAAGGGACTAGCAAAGATTAGGTTTGGGGGTGTGTTAAGACCTGAAAAGTACCACTTTTCACCCCTTAACTTAACCTTTGATTAGACCCATAGCCACCTAATAAGTCCTTGTGAAGTGTTTTATGTAGGTAATAACCAGCAGTGAAATAAGGCCAGGAATCCTGCTAAGGAGCCTGTTTTGGCACCAGAAGTCCCTCAGAAGGATGGACTCTAAATTAAGACCTGAAATAGCCTCGCGCAGTCCAGCTGAGCTTCCCAAGACTCTACAATAACTTCTCGCACAGATGATTGATAGAAGCATAAACTCGTGCAGCTCTCACGAAGCTCAAGAGTAGAACACATCGTGCAGTCTCGCGCAGTTCAAAGTAAACCTCTCTCAACCTCGTGCAGTTCGCTCAGAACGGCTGAGAAGTGAGAGCTTCAGAAGACTCCTCGCGTAGCTGTCACGTAGTCGCCGTGGGATGCAATTATCAAAAGAGAACTCCTCGCGCAGTTCTTACGCCATTCAAGAAGAGAACATCCTTGCGAAGGCAAAGCCACCCTTGCGAAGATCAGTTAAGACATGGAACCTCACACAGTTCAGAACTCATTAAAGCCTCGCGAGGTAACTCACAAAGTTCAGTGAAGAGAAGTGCTCGCGAAGTTCTCGCGCTATTCAAATCTGTCCTCGCGAAGATCAACCCAGCAACTGCTTGAACTCCAACCTCGTGACTGCCTGAAGAGCAAACCAAGCCATCCTCGCGATGGCTGAAGTTTCAATTTCAAATCATCCTAGTGAAGAGCAAAATCTACCACGCGACAAGTCTGGGAAACAATGGCTACCTAGCGAAGCTCTGAACCTCAAACTTCCATCTCATTAGTAAAGGATTTTCTAGGAATTTCTAGCAATTATGGCACGCACTCCCACACTCAAATCTTTGTGCACGCGCGCCAAGGCATCAAAGGATCACTATTCGGCCATGTGGCATCATTAAAATTAGGGTTTCCTAACCCTAATGCGCCGCCACACCACTGCTATAAATACCCATACTTAGCTTAGGTATGAAGGGAGGAGAAAGCTTAGACCATCTTTTCTTTCTACATCCAGGAATAGCTGGGAACACATCTCATTTCTTGAAGACTTGATTTGAGATCATTTTGTTTTTCTTTTTATAGTTGTAAGTAGTTTTCTTTTTCTTTTTCCATCTCTCCATAGTCCAACACTTGCTGGCTATGTCTTTGTATGCATTTTGAACAAGATTAATGGAAGTTTTGTAATAGGATCTGTACTTTGTGGGATTTGTGTTTGAATGTGAGATGGTCTGTGCAAGGCTGCTGCCTTGTGATACGCCATTACTTTGGCTATGTTTTAAAGCAATGGAGGACTGATTCTAAGGGCCATTCAGATCCAAGTGACCTGTGTGTCTGGGCTATCATGGTCCTATACAGCCTTAGCCCCACCACAGGACCCAGTAGATCTGAAATCCCCATGGGAGCTTGAGCTGGTAACCTTGTGACCATGGTGGTGGCAGCGATATTCTTGTTTTGTCTTAGGCTCCGTGAGGAGGATAGCCTCTGGGATAGTCTGTGACCATTCAAGTGGATAGGTTATAGCCTTAGGGTGATTCTAATTCACCGATCTAAGATGGATCCTTCTTCTTTACACCTGAGCTTGTAGAAGCCTGGTGGGGGATTGTACAAAGGCAGACTCCCCTATATTTGTATAGATTCGCCATCAGATGTTGCATCTGATCTGGTTATAGAGATTGTAGGCTTGTGACTAGACCATTGTAGCCTCACTCAAGCAATGGACAACTAGATCAAAGGTTGTACTCAATCGCTTGCTGGTTCTATGTGTCTGGGCTATCATGGTCCTATATAGCCTTAGCCCCACACATAGAGCTTTAGAGGTTGAGGTTCCCTATGGATTCTTGAGCTGGTAGCCTGGATGAAATAGTGTCTGCAATGATTAACTTGTTATGTTTTGACCAATCCCTGGATTGTGGTTCCCCTATGGGATAGTCTGTGATCATTTGATTGGACAGGTTATAACCTTAAGGGTTGAATCATGGCAGAGTGATGGGTTGGATCCTTTCTCCTCAGTGGTGATAATGTAGCCATTGGACAGGATTTCTATAACATCATATCTGAATCTGAGTTACAAAACTCCTCTGATCTGGGCTCAATAACATACTTCTCACCCTTTTATATTTATTTTCCACACTCCATCCATCCTCTCAACCCTTTCTGTAGTTTAGACATTAGAGTACCTTAGAATACTTAGAATAAGTGACCTTAAACTCCCCTCCTTTTAGGACTGCCAGATCTGTAGTCAGATCTGGAGGGAATACTAGAGATGGCTCATTTGAAGCTGTAGATCACCTTTCCCTGTGGGACAAACTCTTACTTATCAAAACTTGCTACAATGGACCCTGTATCTTGCAGGTCTAGGATTTCTTAGTTGTGCTGATTCCATCCCCTGTTTTACTCTTTCTTTGATTTTAAATTATTTTTATCACCAACTAATAAACCAAGCGCACACACTGAGAAATCGCCAACAATTTTGTAGCTTGATTTTTTTTTCAGATCTGAATCTGTGGTGCTACGAGCATTGCGCTAGAGGTTGTGCTGAGGTTTGCATCTCTTTACTCTTCTATTATTTTTCAGATCAGTGCATTTGTAGATTTATTAGCTGTTTGTGCTTGTTACTTTTTGTATTGGTTGTGAACTATATTTTTTGCATTGTGTGAGTGGTGTATGTTTGGAAGAAGAACTCTCAACCCCCAAATTTTGCCATTAAATCTAGAGGTTAAAAGGATTCTTAGACCCAAACAAACCCCATCCACATCTGCTGAAACTGAATCTGTTGCAATGGGTGAGCAACAGAGGTTATTGTTGAAGGATTATTATGCACTTGGTGCACACAACTCTCCTTTTTGTATCCAGTTTCTTGCTGTGGAAACTAATTATGAGATTAAGTCCTCAACCATTCAGATGTTGCCTTCTTTCCATGGTTTGAGTAAAGAGGACCCATACAAGCATGTGGATGAATTCCTTGCCTTGTGTACCACCTTTAACATTACAGGTCTAGGGTCAAAAGACACAAAGCTTAGGCTATTTCCTTTTTCATTAAAGGACAAATCTAGGGCCTGGTTATCTTTGCTTCCCCCTAATAGTATCAACTCGTGCGATGACATGCAAAGCCAATTCCTAGCTAAATTCTTTCCCACGTCTAGAACCAGTTAGTTGAGAAAGAATATCCTCTCATTTTATCGACTCCCAACTGAAGGGTTCCATGAGGCATGGGAGAGATTCAAGGAGTTGTTGAGGCAGTTCCCCCACTACCAAATTCCTGAATGGAAACTTATCCAAAGTTTCTATCAAGGAATTGACTCAAAGAGTAGAAATATGGTGGATGCTTCTTGTGGAGGCACATACCTTCATAAAATAGTTGAGGAAGCATGGGAATTGTTTTATGCTATTAGTGAAACTTCATTACAGCAAGAGTCGCTTGCTTGGGATGTGGACACCCCAGGAGGAATGGTGAAGGAGAATACATCAAGAGGAAAACTGTATGAGATTGGTGGGTATAACAATTTGGAAAGAAGGGTAGCCAGCTTAACTCAAAAGCTAGAGAATATGGAGGAGAGGCAGTCTCCATTGGTTGCTACTGTGGGAGAGGCATGTCCCATTTGTCAATCTCACAATCATCCCATTCAGGATTGCCCCTCTACAGGGTAATTCCTAGAATTGGTAATAGAACATGTGGCTGCTGCTTAGTCTTATGGTCAGCAGCCAACTGCTGGTTATTCCTAGAGAAACTACCCTAACCTACGGTGGAAGCAAGACAATGTGCAAAATTTAAACCTGCATCAGTTCTACCAGCAACCACAGCAAATGCCTTTTAAACTTGCTCCCCAAACTTATCAACAAAATTTTGTTCCAAGGATCCACTACCAGCAACCTATGGCTCTGCCTATGGTTCAACCTTTGCAACCAAATGCCCCAACTTCAGCTTCTAGAACACCCTCTTTTGAAGGGCAAGTTCTGACCTCATTGCAGAACTTAGGCTCTTTGTCTCAAACAATCTACTCTGGTAGCCAGAGTGTAAAAAAGATAGAAGAGCATCATGGTCAACTGTCTAATGCATTGACAAAGAGAGAGGAATGTAGGCTGGCTAGTCAACCCATGAACAATTCAAAGAGACAATATGTGGTAGGCGAAGTCTCTTCTTCCTATGAGGAAGCTAAATCTGTCACCACATTAAGAAGTGGAAGGCTGGTAGACAATCAAGTAGGCTGTAGGCCTTTGAAAAATTTTGAGGAAGATGATGAAGCAGTCCCAAAGAATTTCTAGCAGGAAAAGCCTAGTTTTAATAAGGGGGATGTTAATGCTCCCTAACAGAAAAAAGAAAAAAAAAAGAAGAAAAAATTGAAAACAAAAATAAAGAAAAATTTGATGAGTTGGCTAAGGCTATAAATGAGAGGCTAGTTCCCCATTTGCCATTTCCAAATGTTTTAAAAGTAGCTTCTCCTTTTGATAAGGGGAATGCCAAGGTAGAGGAAATGATGGAAACCTTTAAGGAAGTAAAGATTAACTTACATTTACTTAATGCAATCAAGCAAGTGCCAGCCTATGCCAGGTTTTCAAAAGATCTTTGCTCCCATAAAAGACAATCGAGGATTCACCTATCCAAGAAAGTCTTTTTAGTAGAAGAAGTGAACCAAGTTTTGACTATAGCAACCCCAACCAAGCTCCAAGACCCTAGAGTTCCCACTATCCCCTGCATCATTAGGAATCATACCATTGAAAAAGCCTTATTAGATTTGGGAGCTAGTGCGCATTTACTTCCATATTCAGTATATGAGTTGGGCTTAGGTGAGTTGAAGCCCACACATGTGGTCCTACAACTAGCTGACAGATCTGAAAGGAAGCCTGTGGGCATCATAGAAGATGTCTTGGTTAGGATGCAAAATCTTTTATCCTACTGATTTTCTGGTGCTAGATAGGGAGCCGAGCAAGTGTGCTACTTCTATCCCTGTGATTTTGGGCAGGCCTTTTTTGGCTACTGCCAATGCGTGCATTCAATATAGATCAGGAGTCATGGAAGTAACCTTTGATAATATGAAAGTCAAATTGAATGTGTATAATGCAACTCATCAGCCCGATTTAGATAATGAGGACTATTTTTCCATTGAGTTATTGGATGAGTTAGTGGAAGAAACTCTACCCCAACTTCTGCTCCATAATGATCTGCTTGATGTTTTTGATGAAGTTGGGAAGGAAACTATGGAAGAGAAAGCCTTCACCTCTAAGCATGAACAAGTGCAAACTGTAAATTCTGAAGTGGAGCCAGCAAAGCATCACCTAGGGAAACCAGCTTTGTTATCTCTTCCACCATCTTCAAAGGCACCTCAACTGCCTTCACTCATCAGTCCCCCAGATGTGGAGCTGAAGCAGCTCCCAAAATCTTTAAAGTATGCTTTCCCAGCAGCTAATAAGAAATTGCCAGTCATAATTTCTTCCTCCCTTACTCTTGAGCAAGAGGAAGAACTGCTTTGTGTGCTGAGGAAGCATAAGAGAGCAATAGGATGGACTATTGCAGATCTTGGAGGTATAAATCCTGCTGAGTGCATGCACAAGATTCATCTTGAAGAGGGCTCCAAACCTTCTAGAGAGATGCAAAGGAAATTGAACCCACACATGCAGGAAGTTTTCATTAAAGAAGTTGTCAAGCTGTTAGATGCTGGGGTCATTTGTCCCATCTCAGATTCTCAATGGGTGGCACCTACCGAGGTAGTGCCTAAGAAATTCAGGATAATTATAGCTCAACCAAACTCGGTAGAGTTGATCCCAACCAAACAGACCACTAGTTGGAGGGTGTGTATAGATTACAGGAAGCTCAATGAGAAAACCAGCAAAGACCATTTTCCATTGCCATTCATTGATCAAATCTTGGATAAGCTAGCAAACAAGGCATTTTATTGTTTTCTTGATGTTTATTCAGGATACAATCAGATCCCTGTATACCCACACGATAAAAAAATATAACCTTTACATGCTCCTTCGGAACCTTTGCATACAGAAGGATGCCATTTGGACTATGTAATACACCTGCCACCTTTCAAAGATGTGTGCATGCTATTTTCTTTAACATGATTGATCAGTTCTCGAAGATTTTTATGAATAGTTTTTCCATTTGTGGGGATGATTTCAGTCAATGCTTATAGCACCGTAGCCTGGTGTTGCAAAGATGTGAAGAAACCAACCTAGTCTTAAGTTGGGATAAGAGTCACTTCATGGAGAGTCAAGGCACTGTCATAGATCATGTTGTCACCCACAAAAGAAAAGAGGTTGATCAAGCTAAAATTGACTTAATTACACATCTAGCCCCACCCAAAATTGTCAAGCAAGTTTGGTCATTTCTAGGTCATGTTGGTTTCTATTGAAGGTTCATCAAAGATTTCAGCAAAATTTCCAAACCTCTTTGCCACCTGTTGTGCCAGGAGGCTCCATTTGAATTCAATGATGAATGCTTGGCTTCCTTTGAATTGCTAAAGACATGTTTGACTACTGCTCCCATTTTCCAAGGTCCTGATTTCTCCTTGCCATTCGAGCTGATGTGTGATACATCAGACTATACTATTGGTGTAGTCTTGGGATAAAGAAAAGACAAGGCACCAAGTGTAGTGGCTTATGCAAGCAAATCAATGGCTGATGCCCAGCTGAATTATATAACAACTGAAAAAGAGTTGTTGGCTATTGTATTTACATTGGAGAAATTTTGATCATATGTGCTAGGATCTAAAATCATTGTGTTTACTGACCACTCAGCCCTAAAATATCGCTTGCCCAAAAAAGATGCCAAAGCTAGACTAATAAGATGGGTTTTGCTTTTACAGAAATTTGATTTAGAGTTCAAGGACAAGAAGGGGTTGAGAATGTGATAGCAGACCACCTATCTAGGATCCCATCTGCTGAACAGGAGAGCTTGCCCATCAATGATTCCTTCCCAGATGAATAGCTCTTTGCTGTAGAGATGAGTGTGCCCTGGTTTGCCAACATAGTAAACTATCTAGCTGCAGGTAAAATCCCCCCACATTGGAACAAGGATGATAAGAATCTATTTTGCTCACAGATTCGATATTACATGCGGGAGGATCCTTACCATTTTAAGTATTGTGCAGACCATGTGGTAAGAAGATGTGTGTTTGAAACCAAATTTAAAAATATTCTGACTATGTGCCATGAACAGGCTTGCGGAGGCCATTTTAGTGGCAATAAAATTGCTGCAAAGGTGCTTCAAAGTGGCTTCTATTGACCTACTCTTTTCAAGGATGCCTTTCAACATTGCAAAGCCTATTCTAGATGCCAACAAATGGGGAGTATTTCCACATGAAATTCCATGCCTTTGCAGCCCATTCTTGTGGTTGAGCTTTTTGATGTTTGGGGAATAGACTTCATGGGCCCATTCCCTCCTTCCCATGGTTATAATTACATTCTCGTGGTTGTGGATTATGTGTCCAAATGGGTCGAGGCCATAGCCACAAGAACTAATGATCACAAGGTTGTCCTCAACTTTTTGAAGGAAAATATTTTCTCTAGGTTTGTCACCCCCAGAGCCATCATCAGTGATGGGGGGAGCCATTTCTGCAACAAACAGTTTGAGAACCTCCTTAGAGAGAACTCTATGACACACAGAGTTGCCACCCCATACCACCCACAAACCAGTAGGCAGGTGGAGATTTCTAACAGAGAGATCAAACATATTTTGGAGAAAATAGTGAGAGTGGATCGGAAGGATTGGTTTCTAAAGCTACCTGATGCTTTATGGGCCTATAGAACTGCTTACAAGACCCCATCAGGATGTCTCCTTTTCGGCTAGTATATGGCAAGGCATTCCATTTATCAGTAGAGCTTGAGCATAGGGCATATTGGGCCATTAAACCCTTAAATATTGACTTAACTTCTGTTGGCAATCAGAGGAAACTCCAACTGTCTGTGTTGGATGAGCTGAGGTTGGATGCTTATTCTAATGCAAGAATTTACAAGGAGAAAATGAAGGCCTTCTTTGACAAGCAATTGTTAAGAAAAGAGTTCATTGTTGGCAGCAAGGTATGGCTTTTCAACTCTAAGCTGAAATTTTTTTCAAGAAAATTATAATCTAGATGGAGGGACCCTATATAGTTGAGCATGTATTCCCATCTGGGGCAGTTGATATTGGGATGGCAGGATCATGAAAGTAAATGGTCAGAGGCTCAAGCCTGTTGTTGAAAATGTGGAGCCCATAGTGTACATTTCCCTTCAAGATCCTCCATTACTTAACTGATTCTCAACAATGTATCATATGTATCATAGTTGCTGTTTTGGTGTGTTACTACTATTTTGCAGAGTCATTAGGGGTTAGTATGTGTATGTACATATCAGGTGTCCTTCATAGACCGACTTGGGGCTAGGAACTACTTGAGTTGACTAAGGGATTTGTAGCATGGTCGTGGGACAGGATATAATCCTATTTGCATTGATTTATATCCTGTCGAGAGGGTTGCAATACATAATGACAGGTTTCGAAAGCCTTAAAGGAATGTATCGATGGGTTTTACTGGTGCATCATTTTGTGTCGATACGATCGCTGAACCTGTCGATAAGATCTGAGGGTCCTCCTTTGAAATTCTCGATAGGTTCATAATACCGGTCGAAGGGCTTCATGTACCCCTCGAGAGGACTCAATAGTGTTTTCCTTCTCCGTGTCTGAGCATTAATTCCTCTTATCTCCTCGCATTAAACCCCATGGCTAAAATAGTCAAACATGCACTCCACGGTGTCATTCCCCATAATAATTCATACGACATGCCATGCTTACTGCCATCGTCATGCCATTTATTGCCACCGTCACCTTAATAGTTAAGCTTTGCAAAAATGAGAACATTTATTCTAACGATCCCTATTCCACCTACCTCGCCCTTTAAATAGTAGGTCAGTCCCCCTTCGTTGTACTCATTCTTTGTCAACTTTGTCAGTTTATCCCTACATCCAACCATGGAGGATGACAAACCAATTGATAAGCCAAACAAATTCTACCCAATCTGGTTGGACCTGCCACGACCTAAGGAGTCAGACCCACTGCAATTCCTGTGGGATGAATACGAGGAAGTGCAACGGATTCTAGCCCAGGAAGAGAAGAAAAAGGATAAGAGGAAGAAGAAAAAATAGAAGATAGAACCCCCTGCCTCCTCTCCCCCACCCTCACCTCCCCATCCACCACCCGCTCAACTTCCTTCCTCCTAGGCCTTCTCATCCCCGCCCCTGACTTGCAGTTCCTCTTCCAGCGGTAGCAGGTTGAGGATATCCATGAGCCAGTGGCAAAACTTTTTGAATGGGATATTTTATTTAAGGCTATGGACGTTGCCGCCTGAGTCGTGTCTATATTAGACTATGTCTAGGTTTTCTTTTCTACTTTTTGTTTTACATAGTCATTCAGATCTGCATACTCTATGTATATATTTTGATACAATTTCTTTTTGGTGTTAGTTAGTTTCTTTGATATTTATGTCTTATATTTCTTTTCTTTCTATGTGTATCTTTGTTTTTTTTCCCTTGCTGCGCACCCACTATTATCTTTAACACAGTGAAGACACTGCTCCTCCTAGGTTTAGGGGTGTGGCAAGGTATGTCTTACCAATGGATAGTTAATAGTAGTGTAGCAAGGTTCAAAAAAAAAAAAAAAAAAAAAACTAAGAAAATGAAGTAAATTCCCACTTGAATTTTTTTTAGGAAAATTGAAAAAGAAAAACTTTTTAACATTGGAATAATGCTACAGATCTAACACTATAATGAAGCAAATGTTAGGAACTTCTATTCAAAAATTAACACTTAGTGACCTTGAGAGGAGAGGAAATCTGTGAGGATACTCCACAAAAAATTTGATGGAAGACCATACCCAGTGAGATTTGGGCCTGAGAACATATATTTTTAATGAGTGTCTTGGCAATTTTTCTACTCTAAGGATTGACTGGATCTAGCTGTGATCACTAGAAGTTAGGCAAATTTGAGTTGAAACAACTTGACAGTATTCTTGACATTGAGGACATGAAGTAAGGCCATTCCTTGGACAGTTTGAGCTGAAAATATCCTTACCCTTTGAACTGCCCTTAATAAACACCATTTGAGCCTTGAAATCCAAGCTTTTCTTTGATAAAAACCAAAAAATTTGAACTCATAACCTCAATGACCTGATGCAGCCAGACCCTCACTTTGAGATTTCAGAAGGAAAGGTGAAGGAATTTAAGAGGTTAGAGGAATAAGTTTTAACAATTTGATACAAGAAGAAGAAAACACATGTGAAGGCAAGAATGATGTGTAATTGTGGCATGCCAGCCCATAAGAAAAAAATAATAATAATAAATTATAAATAAATAAATATAAAAATAAAACAAAAGAGTGAAAGAGAAGTCATTTCATTTGATATTTTGAAAAATAAGATTAGAAACTGATCACTTCAAATATGAAAATTCAAGAAAGAAGATGAAGATTTATGCTGAAATGAAGAAGGTGAAGTTATGCATCACCTCCTTACTTCACTGATTTCTCAATCTTGAATCCTTTTTACCCTTTTATTCTATATAAATTTCACCTATAAGCCACAGTAAAACCCAATAAAAAGACCTTACTGATCTGAAATGGATTGAACTGTCATGTGGAGACAAGGATATGTCTAATCTATGGTGAAAAGAGTTAGGAAATTTTAGAAATTAGAGCAATGCCTATGCTCATGCTTGCAGTCTTATTTGAGGGCTGTAACTGCTCTTCAGCTAAGTGAACTGATGCACCCTTCTAGTTTCCTTCTGAGTGGCAAGTCTTAGTGAGTTTTGGGTCTGAAATTAATTTTATTGGGAGTTGTATCATAACAGACATTCTCAATTTGATAGCTAGCTATGTATTGAATTTCAGATAAAATGCCTTGACATGAGCTGATTGATTGTGAAGGAAATGCAGTAGAATTTCAATTTTTAAAAGACTGTGTTTTTGATAAAAACCTTCTTAACTTAAAGGAACAAGGGTGGAATGAATTTCATTTTGACTTGATTTTTGTTCTCAACATGCTAGATTAACATTAACTGAACCATTGGGGAAGTTTGTGGGTAACTTCACTGAAAACCCTCAGGAGACTCCACTCCTCCACTAGGGATCACCTAGGGGTTTAAAAGTCTTGATGCATATGCTAAATGCATTTGTGTTCCCTACAAAAGTGACATTTTTTTTATTTTCAATAATTGTTTTGAATTTCTTCTTTGCTCAGGGACGAGCAAAGCTTAGGTTTGGGGGTGTGTTGAGCAATGAAAAATACAAAATTTCTCCTCCTAACCTGACCTTTGTTGGGCCCTTGAATTGACTAATAAGGTGTGTTAAGGATGTTTCATAAATAAGCAATAAAATCCAGCCTTAGTACAAATATCCACCTAAAAAGGCTAAAGAAGTAATTTGGTCCTCATCACAGTTTCACAAGAGCCTGTCAGTCAAGCAATCAGAGTTGTATAAATTCATGATAAGGTCATGGGATCAACAAGTCATGCTTGAGATCAAGCACCGTTGCAAAGAAGATAGATTGAACCCACCAAGAGGTTGTTGAGTGCTAACAGATGGAAGATAGTGCGACAGAAATAGGTGCCAGCTGAGGAAAGTCAAGGAAGAAGTTGTCGAGAAGTTCTGAAGCTCAATCGCCAAGCTGTCGAGAGGATCTAGTAAGCTATCACAAGGTTTCAGCTGCTTGTCGATAGGTTGTGATTACAAAAGGAAAGAATCCTGTCGACACCTTATTTGAAGGTGTAGTAGAAGTTGTCAGGTTCAAATAAACCTATCAAGCAGAAAAAGAGAAGCCTTCGATAGGATCCTTCAGAACCTGTCGAGATGATCCCCAACATATCGATCACCTCACCAAGGTGACAGGATGGTTGTAACCTATCAACAGGATAAAGGAAGAACTAAACAGAGGGTATCGAGAGCTACTACAAACTTGTCGAGAGAAACTAATCCTAGTGACTAGTACACTTCAACCCCACGAAAGGTTTATCCCAAACCTATCGAAAGACTGAGCATACAGACCAAGAACCCGTCGAAAAGCTCTCTAAAACCTCTCGACATTCGTTCTGGGAACTTCCAAACAGTAGTCACAACTTTCAGGCTTTGCGCACATGCTCCAAGGCACGACAACAACCCATAGGGGTATTTTTGGTACTCAACTGAGCATGAGCGAGAACTCTAACTACCTCACATGTACTTGTCAGTTATGGACTAATAGGAGAAAAGCTTCTAGAAGAGGGATCAGCCACATCAGCATTACTGCATTATTCTTTTGAATTCTAATTGGATGAAATAGATCTGAGAAAAAGGTATAAATAGAGGAGTAACGACATTGAAAAGCATCCAGAAATTGAGAGAGCAGAGCCGAGATCGAATTAATTTTTCCCTCCAATTTCTCCCTCTCTTTCCCTTCTTCTTCTTCCTCGCTATTAGCTAATGATGGTTGGCTAAAAACCTCTTCCGTAGCTAGGGTGAGGGTATGATCTGTAATTGAGAGTTTTAAAGGCTTTGTGAGGGATTGGATGTTGCACAGATTATAGATATGAGCACATCATTGTAAGTAGTAGCATTGCAATGGAATTGTGGGTTTTAGAGTTATTTCTGAGCTAGATTTTATTTCTTCGTATTTGATTTCCTTAGTTTGGATACTCCTGTGAGCCAGTCAGAATTGGGGTGCTTGTAGCCTGGCATTCATAGCATCTACAATGGTTAACCTATTCTAATTAAAACCATTGGCTCAAGACAATCTCTAGGATGGTCTGTGACCATTAAAGTGGATAGATCATAGCCTTAGGATTGCTTTGATTCATTGGGACAATCTCTGTGATGGTCAGTGACTATTAAAGTGGACAGATCATAGCCTGAGGATTACTTCCATTCCCTGGTTGAGATTGGATTCTTTTACCATGCATCTGTCGGGGTAAAACCTGGGGAGCTTGTAGCTAGATGAAGGATTGTTGCAGATCTAATCGAAGCATTGCCTTTGATTCGATTCATTTTTAGTGGAATACCAAATCCCTAGCTGCTGATCTTCATCCTTTGGATTTTTTATCTATTTTCACTTACCTCTGTGTTCTCTTAAGCTCTGGATCAACTACATTTAAAATCTATAGTTTATAGTGACAAAAACCCAAAAACCTCTCCTCTCTCCTATTTGAGGGTAGCTTAAAATAGGATAGAGTGCGAGATCTATTGTAGATCTGGATATCCATCATAGTTTATTCACATTTTCCCTGTGGACATTCCCTTACCTATAAAACTTATTGCAATAGCCCTGTATCTTGCAGGTCTAGGAGATTGTAGTTGTGCTGAATCCATCCTTTGTTTTAATTTGATTTTATTTTGTTACACACTAAATCAGCACACTCCAATTCCCCAACACCTAGTAGTTTACTTCCCACCATTTTATCTTTATTTTAACACACCATCACCACTTTCTTCATAGCCCTTTCTTAGGATAGGACTGCACTTTATTTCTTTTCTTTTAGTAGGTAATTGAGTGTAGTTGTGACACGCAACTCTTTTTCTTTAGGATTGTCAGATTTGTAGCCAAATCTGGAGGCCTACTATTTTAGCCCATTATGGGTTATAGATCAATTTCTCTGTGGGACAAACTCTTACTGAAAACTTGCAATAGTAGCCCTGTATCTTGCAGGGTGTGTGTACTTTATGTTGCTATTTTCATAGCCATTTCACTCCACCTTTGCATTCTAGTTTTATTCCACACAACAATAATAAACACCTAGAGAAACTCACCAACAGTTGTTCACCCACACTACCAACCACTATGTCAGGGACTAGCCTACCCCCCTCATCACCCACACAGTGTCGTCCGTGTGGCATCCTGAAGAAAAGAGAAAGAAGAAAATGCCAGATGGGTGATACTTAAAAGATGGTAGAAAAAAGGTTCAGGCATTCCTTCTAAAAACAATAAAAAATAGGTAAGTATGCCTTATTCCCAGCAAGGAAGTTAGAACTCTAGCAACAGGTAGATCTGTCTAAGAAGAAGACTAACTCAAACAAAAAACCCGATTAGATGCCTGTTATTTTACATAAAAAGATGCATTGAGCACGCTGTTAATATACAGATATTATCAGCCTTAATTCTTGCATTTAAATGCCCAATAAACAACTTGAACTAAACCTTCTGTTCAAGTCGAAGACAGGGATAGAACACCCTTTCTAACTCAAGCAACAAGCAGAGTGGACGTTACCCCCCTTAATCCCCCTTGGGGGGAAGCAAATTAGGGAAAGCAGGTGTCTCTCACTCATGAATGGGAAAGAAAACTAAGCTAATAACAAGCTCTGCCCGAAGGGAAGGAGTGCGGAGTGAAAGAACGAAATACAGAATTCGAACTACACCGGATCAAGTTGAGGAAGGAAGTCAGAACTCGAGAAAGAAGTTAAGTGGAAGGGTTCCCCTTCCTAAACAACTAAAGCAAGAACTCTCACTCTACCTTCAGAGCAAGGAGAGTGAAGAGAGAGTGACTCTAATAAGAGCGATCCTAACTCAAAAGTTAAACTAGTCCTTCAGGAACACTCAACTCTGTCTTTAGTTATGCTTCTTTTTCCTGTGTCTAAGAGCAAGACTAACTCAAACAAAAGCTAAAGCAAGAACTCTCACTCTTCCTTCAGAGTAAGTAGAGGAAAGAGCAAAGAAAGAGTGCTATTCCTTAGGCAGGAAGGGAAACTCATCTAACAACTCAAAAGGCACCGAACGAAAGACTCGACTTTATTTTTAGTTACACCTGTTCTATAGTTGAGACAAAAGCAGCAATTCAAACTACCTTTTCTTAAATTTTTATGCTCATTTTTCTTGCTTTTTCTAGCATCGTATATGATAGTAGAATACTTTTTATGCTATCTGCATCTACTTCTTAAAACTAAACTTATGATAACCCCGGGGCTCAGTCCTAGCCTGTTCGAAGAGATTGAGAATCCTTATCTGATAGGGTGTGCGACCCCTCACTTAAAGCCATTTAGGTTTCTTCCGGGGATGCAATTCCTTCGGTAAATAAAACCATATGGGTTTCATCCGGGAAGCGACTGGGCTTCACAAAGTCTGACTCACACCAACTCTACCCTGGTCTAGTTCTCGCCCTGAGCAGGGCAACTTAGGAATAGATGCGAAGAGGGATATTCAAGCAATAGAATAAATCTCTAATGCCAACAAGTACAAGAAGGCTGATATTGCTATTAGGTCTGATGGTAGAAGTATTCCTGTGAAGGATGGAACGAGATGCTAACAGCTGCCAAGCTATGTACCTGCTGCTTATGCGAGGGGTGTCTTGACATCCCACAAACTAATCGCCAGATGTGATAGTGAGGTACCTACCTAATACTTATGCTCCAACGAAACTAAGAAGGAGGAGAACGAGTACGACAATGCTATACCTACACTATGATAATGGCTCCATACGGGGGGAAACTAGGGAGTTAAGAGGGGAAGGGTGAGAGAAGAGGAGCAAGAGCATAGGTATGGGTATTTTTTCTTTTGACCTACAGTCGAGGGAAGCGTGCATCTATGCTATTGGTCTTCCTTTATCTTGACCAACGAGCGAGGGAAGGGGATGCATGCAAGATTTACTTCTTGTATGTGTTCTTTTGTCTCGCCCTACGGTCTAAGGATAAGCGTGCATCTTGTATGTGTTCTTTTCTCGCGACCTGCCCCTGTATTTGTGATAAGTATGTTGTTTGTTGTTTTTAGGTCACAAATTTTTTTCCGAGTTGGCGCTAAAGCGTCATTTTAGCTTAGACAATGCTTGCTTAGCTTGTTGCTTGCTCTTATCAGGGAAAGAAGCGCTCGGGCTTGCCTACCGAAAATCCCTTTGCTTTCTCTATTCTTTCTATTTGTCGGGCTCTCCCCTTGCCAATATGCTCGGCCCTCCCTCCTTTTTGGAGTATGGGAGTGTTGGTGCACGCTTTTTCTGGGTTCCTCTCGGTTCCCGTTGAATCAGTGACCCAATTCTGTCCAAGTGGACTCTAGCAATGCGGTGTTTGGAATGTTGGTAATAAAAAAGGGGTTTTCTAGGAAGGTTCCTAGTGAATTGTAATCGCTAGCTGCAGATATTTAACGACGCTGCAACACGTTAGTGATCACTCTTTAGAGCGGGTGTGGGTTACTTTACTGAATCGTCTGCCTGCGAACGTCAGCAGCTATGGCACTTTCTTATAATTTAGATAGTTTAGTTTTCTTTTCTTTCCCTGTGATTGTTATAATTTTAATTGGTTTAAATTCTAATTCTATTGTGAGTCTAGTTGTGAATTTTTCGTAGTGAATGAATTAATCTTCTAATCCTGTTAGGAGACTACTTGGTTTAAGTGTTCTATCCTTATTAGAAGTCTAATTAATTGAGTTTCCTAAACTTATTCAAAGTCTAATTAGTTAAGTATGATGATGTACTCACAGCAGTGCCACAATTGATATAATATCTTATACTGAACTAAGCTAAGGAGCTTCAACAAATCTAACTCTTCCTTGAGTCTTTCACTCCTGCGAGGCTTTCCTCTAGAAAAATCTAAAATAACAAAACTATTTATTCACTAATCCAAATTATTAACTCCTATTACAGTAATGACAAACTTATCCTGATTTAAATAAAATAACCTTAACTAATAATTTAAAAATTCATATACAATTAGGAACCAATCATAATAAGGAAAATACATAAACTGTTAAACCTTAAAGTAGTTACCACACCATTCTTGCAAGAATACCAAAATTACTGATGATAAGATAGAAAATATCTATTCTACATTTTGGAATACTTGATGCAACAAAATTTACCCACTGTCCGTATAGCTATGGAGCAAGGTACATGAGCATTTTCCCTGATTAACAAATCAAACATCAAGACTAGACAAAACAAATGATCAAAATGCAAGTGCATTCATGCAAATCATCTGAAAAACCAGTAAACTCTTTAATCAGATCAAAAGCACAAAATTTAACCGAGAAAAGGACATCCATACAATGTAAGCTCTGTCACAAAATTCTCTGAATTAATCAAAATTTTGCAAAATTATCCAAATAGGGAGTCTGCCAAACTCTTTGCTAAATATTCACATTATTCGTCGATTCTCCTAATTCTTCTCGAATTGGATGAATTTTTCAAAAAAAAGTTTGAATTTTTATCATTCTGATACATGCTTTAATCGTACTTAATACTATTTTTTGACGATTGTAAATTGTAATGCACGTAGATTGCATAATACGCTAGTTTTATTATTTGAAGATGTCATTTTTTAACTTTAGATAGCTTATCATATATTATTATATAGTTTAATAATTTATTTTCCACAATCCCCCTAAAAAAATTTGAATTTTTCCTTCAATGCTTTATCCTAATTAAAATGAATTGACACCCCATCAAATGATTACCAAATCCGAACTTTTTTTTTTTTTATAAGATTACCAAATTTGAACTTGGTTACTGTGAATGTAAGTGAAAAAAGCAAAGTAATGAAAATAAACTACAAAATCGATTAGATCAATACCTAGATCTAGAGATTTTTTTATACTAAATCAATTCTAATATAAAATTCACTCACTAACTCTCACATAAACTCATAATCAATCAAGATATGATAAATTCGTAAAATACAAAACTAAATTGAAACAGGAAAAGGAAAAAGATTCATTATACCTCCGGAGATAAATAGAGGCTGGGATTTATGGAAATGGACTCTGTGGACTAGGACATCATGCTCGTCAAACCTGTAAATCAAGGTCCCCATCCTGTAATCCCATAGCTGGATCACAACACTATGGAGACTTGCAAGGATCCACGACCTCTTAGTGTGGAAACTCAACCCCTTAACCCTATTACTCTTGGTCTCGAATTCCATCAACATTGTATACAAATGTTCACTCTCCCTCTTCCTTTAACGAATCTATATTTAATTAGAACAATACAAAACTGTATCAATTGAAAAAAACAACAAAAATCCAGCAAAACTGATCACATACTCTCCAATCTATAGATAAAACAAAGCGAATTTGAATTAGAACTCGAACAGCAATCTCAAGACCCAAGAAAGGGAAAAAATATACAGAGATCAAATGCCGCGAAGAAATTACCTTAGATCTGGACAATAAAAGGCCTGATCAAGCATAATCCACCACCATAAGTAGCATCATCTTGCAGAGAGTAGATTAAGTAACAGAGAAGAAAGGATGGGTGATCGAGATCTAGGAAAGCTAGGGCTTGTAGATATGAACCTAATGGAAGAGGAAAGTGTGGGTTTCGATGCCATGGCTGCAATGAAACATCGAGCAAGAAGAAGACAAAGAGGATGCATTAGGGTTTCACGCAAATGAAGATGCACGAAGAAGAAGATGAGTCGACGAGTCGAAGAGAGGATTTCTCGTGGGAAGAAGAAGAGGATCCAGTGCCAGTTATGTTTAGAAAATGAAATTTGGGTGCCCAAATGTCATCTAAAAACCAAGGTCATAGGTTCGATCCCGCTTACATGTAAAAGGGGTATTTTAAGTGGGCCGTTGTATTATATATACATCAGATATGGGCCGTTGCATTAGTTAATTTATTTACAATGACCAAAATTTGTGGTTATTTTAAAGCAATTAGTGTTGTTTATTCCTCATTTTCACGTAGTGACCCATCTTCAATAACTGCATCTGGATCTTGTCAAACTGTTCTTTCAGCTGTTTCGACACCTTAGGCATGGGGATCATCTTCTTAATTATTAGCCTAGACTCACTTTGGGCTGCCAGGGGTGGGGTAATTACAGGTGGAGGATTGGCATTGGTCACTTCCCCGGCATAGGCCCCACTGTTTCTTATCTCGTTCTCCTCATACTGCTGGTCTACATAGGGTGTAGTGAGGACAAGATTTTCATGTTGATGTATGGACTGGATGGGATTGGATTAGATGTGGGTCGGGTGAGCCCCTTGAATGTAAGGGAAGTGTTGTGGGGTGATGGGGTGATGGGGTGAGTGATAGTTTGCTTTACGGGTGGGGCCTGATGAGGCCATTGGACATTGGGGAAGGTTTGGAGATGGTCTTGGGGTATGGGGCCATGAGAAAATTGGGTTTGGAGTATGGCATGGGTTTGACCCAGGTGTGAAGGTTGGGGGTGGGTGAAATGTTGGGGGTATTGTGGAAGGTATGAGTGTGGGGCTTGGGCTTGGGCCATGAAGTCCTGGGAAATTTGGGCCATAAGGCCCTAGTCAAGTTGGGCTTGGGTAAAGGGCAAGGGATTTGGCGGGTCTTGGCCCATTAGGCCTTGATGGGTATAGCTCATTGGGCTTTGGATGGTTTGGGCCTATGGGTCTGGGCCATGGGCCCTTGATGGATTTCGGTTAAGCCCATTAGATTTTGAGGGGTATGGGACATGGGCCATTGGTGGGTATGGACCATGGGCCCTTGGAGGGCTTGGGCTTGGGCCAAATAGGTTTGGGCCATGGGCGCTTGGGTATGGATTTAGGCAATGGGCCCTTGCGGTATGTGGGCCTAGTCCCCCGGGTTTTGAGGGGTATGGGCCATTGGTGGGTATGGGCGATGGGCCCTTGGGGGGTTTGGGCTTGGGCAAAATGGGTTTGGGCCATGGGCACTCGGGTATGGGTTTGGGCAATGGGCCCTTGGGGTATGTGGATCTGGCCCACTGGGTTTTGAGGGGTATGGGCCATGGGCCATTGGTGGGTTTGGGCCATGGGCCCTTGATGGCTTTGGGCCATGGGCCCTTGGGGTTTGTGGGTCTGGCCCATTGGGTTTTGAGGGCTATGGGCCATGGGCAATTGGTGGGTTTGGGCGATGGACCCTTGATGGTTTTGGGCCATGGGCCCTTGATGGGTTTAGGCCATGGACCCTTGGGTATGATGGGTGATTGGGTGTTGGACTAATGGGCCTTGGTGAATGGTGGGATTTTGGGCCAATGGGCCTTGGGGTATATGGGAGACGGGGGTTTGGATGGTGTGAATTATGGGGGGTTGATGGGGATCATGGGAGAGTGAAGCATGGAGATTGGCTAGGGTGTGGGATGGGTCCATGGATGTGGGGTGTGGATGATGGGGGGTGTTTTGGGAAGCCTTCCCTAAGGAGTAGGCTTGGAACATCTCCTCCATCATAGTGATGGAAGGAGGATCGGATGTGGGTGGCGGATTTAAGGGATGATTGGGTGTAGATGGGGTGGATGTGGAGGGAAAATTGGGCATGGGCATGGCCATGGTATGGGATGGATTGAAGGAATGGAGTGGGGTATTGGAAAAGGGGGATGGGTGATGATGACTTCTGGTGTGCTTACATTATTAGTTGGTGGTGAAAGTTATTTAAAAATCAAAGACAGAGTAAAACAGGGGGTGAATCCAGTACAACTCAGAAGTCCTAGACCTGTAAGATACAGGGTCCTTTATAGCAGGTTTTGATAAGTAAGAGTTTGTCCCACAGGGAAAGGTGATCTAGAGCTCCAAGGGAGCCATCTCTAGTAGTCCCTCCAGATCTGTCTACAGATCTGGCAGTCCTAGAAGGAGGGGAGTTTAAGGTCACTTATTCTAAGTATTTTAATATCTAAACTACAGAAAGGGTTGAGAGGATGGATGGAGTGTGGAAATTAAGTATAAAAAGGGTGAGAAGTACATTATTGAGCCAAGGTCAGAGAAGTTTTATAACTCAGATTTAGATCTGATGTTATAGAAATCCTGTCCAGAGGCTACATTATCACCACTGAGGAGAAAGGATCCAACCCATCACTCTGCCATGATTCCACCCTTAAGGCTATAACCTGTCCACTTAAATGGTCACAGATTATCCCATAGGGGAGCCACTATCCAGGGATGGGTCAAAACATAATAAGTACATCATTGCAGGCACTATTTCATCCAGGCTACCAGCTAAAGAATCCATAGGGAACCTCAACCTCTAGAGTTCTATATGTGGGGCTAAGGCTGTAGGACCATGATAGCCCAGACACATAGAACCAGCAAGAGATTGAGTACAACCTTCAATCTAGTTGTCCATTGCTTGAGCGAGGCTACAATGGTCCAGTCACCAGCCTACAATCTCTATAACCAGATCAGATCCAACATCTGATGGCGGATCTATACAAATATAGGGGAGTCTGCCTCTGTACAATCTCTCACCAGGCTTCTACAAGCTCAAGTGTAAAGAAGAAGGATCCATCTTGGATCGGTGGATTAGAATCACCTTAAGGCTATAATTTGTCCACTTAAATGGTCACAGACTATCCCAGAGGTTACCCTCCTCACGGAGCCTAAAACAAAACAAGAATATCGCTTCTACCACCATGCTCACAAGGCTACCAGCTCAAGCTCCCATGGGGATTTCAGATCTTGTGGGTCCTGTGGTGGGGCTAAGGCTATAGGACCATGATAGCCTAGACACACAGGTCACTTGGATATGAATGGCCCTTAGAATCAGTCCTCCATTGCTTTGAAACACAGCCAAAGCAATGGCGGATCACAAGGCAGCAGCCTTGCACAGAGCATCTCACACATAAACACCAATCCCACAAAGTACAGATCCTATTACAGAACTTCCATTGATCTAATTCAAAAACACATACAAAGGCATAGCCAACAAGTGCTGGACTACGGAGAGAAGGAAAGAAAAAGAAAATTACTTACTATTAAAAAGAAAGAGAAAAGAAAAAATGATCTAAGATGGGTTCCCAGATACCTAAACCTAAGCTAAGTATGGGTTTATATAGCAGTGGGGTGGCGGCGCATTAGGGTTAGGAAACCCTAATTTTAGCGATGCCACGTGGCCTTATAATGATCCTTTGATGCCTCGGAGCGAGTTCATGGAGATTTGAGCGTGGGAGTGCATGCCCTAATCGCTGGAAATACCCAGAAGGTCCTCTGCTGAAGAGATGGAAGTTTAGGGTCAGAGCTTCGCTAGGTAGCTGTAGTTTCCCAGACTTATCACGTGGTAGCTCTTTGCTCTTCCCTAGGATGATTTGACACTGAAGCTTCAGCCGTCGTGAGGTTGCCTTGGTTTGCTCTTCAGGCAGTCACGCGGTAGAGAATTGCGCTCTCGCTGGATTGGGCTTCGCGAAGTTGAATAGAAAACACAGTCTCAAGTGTCGCGGGGTTGAAATTCAAGAAGTCGCGAGGTCGCTCGGTCTTTGCTGGGCTGATCTTCGCGAGAGTGAATTTGAGCAGCGCGAGAACTTCGCGAACACTTCTCTTTACTGGACTTCGTGAGTTTCCTCGCGAGGCTCTACTGAGTTCTGAACTGTGTAAGGTTCTATGTCTCACTTGATCTTCGCAAGGTTGGCTTTGCCTTCGCCAGGATGTTTTCTTTCTTAAATGGTGCGAGAACTGCGCGAGGCGTTCTTCTTCTGATGCTCTCTCTCCTCAGCCATTCTGAGCAAACTGCGCGAGATTAAGAAAGGTCTGCTTTGAACTGCGTGACACTGCGCGATGTGTTCTACTCTTGAGCTTCGCGAGAGCTGCGCGAGTTTGAGTT
Source organism: Chloranthus sessilifolius (assembly GCA_021018995.1). Lineage (NCBI taxonomy): Eukaryota > Viridiplantae > Streptophyta > Magnoliopsida > Chloranthales > Chloranthaceae > Chloranthus > Chloranthus sessilifolius. The sequence goes on along the minus strand of CM037584.1, from coordinate 120,810,918 downwards.
TCTAAAGCTCTTCAGTCACTCATCTGCGCGAGAGGTTGTTGTAAAGTCTTGGGAAGCTCAGTTGAACTGCGCGAGGCATATTTCTCTTGAATCCTCTAAAGCTTGGGTCAGCTGCGCGAGGCTCATTTCAGGTCTGGATTTAGAGTTCATTCTTCTGAGGGATATCTGGTGCCAAAGCAGGCTCCTTAACAGGATTCCTGGCCTTATTTCACTGCTGATTATTACCTACATAAAACACTTAACAAGAACTTATTAGGTGGCTAAGGGTCTAATCAAAGGTTAAGTTAAGGGGTGAAAAGTGGTACTTTTCAGGTCTTAACACACCCCCAAACCTAATCGTTGCTAGTCCCTTAGCAAAGCTACATTAAATCTACTCTAAAAATTAAATGCGACTTTCGTAGGGAGCACGGATACATTTAGCATATGTACCAAGCCTTTTAAACCCCTAGGTGATCCCTAGTGGAGGAGTGAAGTCTCCTGAGGGTTTTCAGTGAAGACACCCACAAACTTCTCAAATGAAACAGTTAACAAAAGTGCAATATCATCCAATGAGCAGTTAAGGAATCAAATTTAGTCTACTCTTGAATCAGTACACATAAAAGAAATTTAATTCATTGGTTGCAGAGTAACTTAAATAGCATAAACTCTCATGATTGCACAGCATTTCCAAATAGTTTGCAATCACAGAAAACTGCACAAGTGGGTGTCAGCACTGAGCTTATCCTTACGTCAAAAAATTAGGTTAAGGTCATACATAATGCATTCAAGGTCAGACCCAAAAGAAAACTTTGCAGGGCATACTTTCATAAAGGTTTGTTGAGGGGTTCATTTTCTCACAGGCTTAAGAGCAGTTACATCCCCCAAATGGGTTTATAAGCATTAGCATAGGCAGAGTTCTTAAGTGCTAACATTATTGGCAGTTCCTCACCATAGATTGGATAATTCCTTATCTTCACGTGACAGCTCAGTCATCTTTGGATCACAAGGGCTTTTAACTGGTCTGTAATGTGGCTTATGAGAAAGGGTTAAAAAGAATGGAAGGTTGAAAAGGGGTTCCAATTTGAGAAATCAGTAGGTCACAGAGGTGGTTCATGACTTCACCTTCCATAATTCAGCTCCCTTCATCTTCTTTGAGATTTTCCAATTTGAAGTGATCAGTTTCTCTTCTTGATTTTGATTTTTCCAATGAAAGTTCCTCTTGACTTCTCCCTTATTCCTCTTCATTATTATTTTTGTTTCTTTTTACTGGAGTTTTCTTCTTTTTATTTTGTTTTTGCTTTTCAGAAATGCCACCATGTTCTAGGTTACCATACTGCCAGATTTTTTAGATCCTTCTTCTCCATTCACCTAATGTTGACCATAGCTAGTCCATCTTCAACTCTTTCTCCTTTACCTTCTGAATTCTCAGAGTGAGGGTAGGTTGAATCAGGTTCATAGGTTCAGGTTCAAGTACTTAGGTATATTTTGAAGAAATTTAGGATTTAAAGCTCAAAGGGGGGTATGGACAAGGGCAGTTGCTTTAGGATTGGTCTTTTTAGGCTCAAACTGTCCAAGTGAAGGCCTTGATCCTTTCCTAGGTCTCATGAGTACTGTCAGTTGTTTCAACTTGGAGTTACCTAACTTCTAGTGAGCACAGTGACTCAGCGAGTCCTTAGAACTAAAAGAAATGCCTTAGTTACTCCTCAAAGAATAGAAAAATTTTGTAGGCCCAATTCTCACTGGTTATGGTCATCCTTTGAACTTTCAAGTACGTCCTCACCTTTTTCTCTCTCTAATGATTCACTAAGTGCTGATACAAGTAGGTTTCCTTGGTGATATTATCATGGAAATGTGGAATATTAGAAGTTTATAATGTCCAAGGTTTGCATAAATTTTAAAGTTCTTAATTTCATGATTCTTAAGTGAACAAAGGTCCATTTCCATATTGCTCAGATGAGTCTGCTGCACTTATGTTAGCTATTCCATTGGCAGGGTCTGCCTGGCACACCCCCAAACCTATGAGGAGCAGTGTCCTCACTGGTTCAAAGTGAATGTGCAGCAGAACTAATGAGGCTAAAGGAAAAGGAAAGAAAAGGGAATAAAACACACAACAGGCAAAGCAAGATAGTAAAGACAGGGGAAAAGTCTATGAAAAATTAGAAATGTACAAAATACAAGAAAATAGTTGCAAAAGAAACAGAGAAATTCCTAGGTACAATCTAGTTAGAATCTGTCTCAAAAGTTGTCCCATTCCATCTTCTTTGCATGCTCTTGTAGGAGAGCCTCTCCTTCTTTCTTCTTTCGTTCCCTCTCTGCCTTTCTTTGCTCGGGAGTTTTGGGTATGGTTGGAGCCCGAACCCTCATTTTTCTCTTCTTAGGTTCAGGAGGGATCTCCAAAGATTTATTAGTGGTTGGCTCAGGGGGTTTGGTGGGAGATTTTCCTTTGGGGCCCTTACCTTTGGAGGCTTGCCCTTGCTGAGGCAGAGGGGGAATAAGAGGTGATTGGGCTGGTGCTGGCTCAGGATGGGCAACGGGGGATTTAGCTTGGGCTTTCACCTGAGACAGGAGAGGACTTTTCCCCTTTTCTGGTTTAGGGGGAGCCACAGGAGATGGACTGGTACTTTGGCTGTAGGAATGGTGGTGCCTCCTCAGACTGGGCAGATGTTTCTTTTCCAATTTTCAAAGAGCGACTTGGGAGAGTAGTCCTCTTTGCAGTAACTTTCCTTTGTTAAGGATAGGATTATGCAGCAGGGCCGGATGAAGGAGCAGCAATAGTAGGTTGGGCACTGGGATCCGTAGGTGGTGCAGCATCAGATTCTAAGTCAGAAGGAAAGAGCTCAGTAGGGTCCAATCCAAGGGCAGCAGCAGCCTGTCTGTGTTCTTCTTTGGAAAGTAGGCGCCCATGGGGATCATCCTGAGCAGAAGCTCTAGTGACCTTTGGAGGTGGGGATGAAGGGGCCGGCCTTTTGCCTTTTTGGGCTGCAGTGGCTCTTTTAGAAGTGGGCTTTTTCTTGGAAGGGGTGCGTTTTCTTTTGAGAGCAGGAGAGGGAATAGGGGGGCACTGAGGGAGGAGTAGGAACTACAGTAGGGATTGGAGCAGTTGTGTGCAGAAGGAACTCTGATGGGCATTTGAGGAGGAACAGGAGGAGCTACCGGAGTGGGGGCTGTGGGAGTTGGGGGAACAGATTGTGTAGGGGTTGGGGTAGGTGCAGTGGAAGAAGATGGGCCTAGTTGTGTGGAAGAAGAAGGGGCCTCAGGGGGAGCGGTGGCGATGGGGGTGGCCTGTATAGGTTGGGACAGTAGGAAGGCAACTCTCTGTTCCAAGATTTCAATTTTCTTGTTAGCCGACAGGAGATTGGTATCTGCAAGCTCCTTACTGAGTCGGGTGATCTCCTGAGCATTGTTCAATTTTTTCTCCAATAGCCTGTTGTGCTTTTTCACCCTCTCTGCATTGGCCTTTTCAATCTCAGTAGTCATTCTGTAATACGTTGCTGTAGCCTTGTTCGCATTTGATGTCTCCAAAATTGCCTCTCACCCTTTGGAAATATCTCTCAGCTGCTCGTGGTGAGCAAGCTTCAAGTCACTAAGTTTCTGCAGCAAGGGGTATTCGAGGGCTTGGCGGAGTTGGGCCATGCCATTGAGAACGTCCCTCTTGATATAGGGATTGTCCCTCATGGCATCGAGGAGGGTGAAGTAGGGAGGGGTGTAGTAGGAGTGTCTGGGCAAGATTGGTAGAAATGGAGTGGAAGGAGGAGATGGTGATGGATCCTGGGGGAGAAAAGTGGGGGTTATAGAAATGGTTGTGGTGGTCTGGGTTGAATGGTCAGTGAATTGAGGAGGGGGTGGGAGAAGAGGGGAATGGAAGGTATGGGTGGAAAGTGAAATGAAGGAAGGAAGCGGATGGATGTGGATGTGGTAAGGGAAGAAGGGGATGGTGAGGGGTGAAATGGAAGGGGTGGGGGTGCAAATAGGGGGGGTGGAATGGGAAAGGTGGATGGAAATGGAATGGGGTCAGTTTGGGTAGAAGTGTTGGTAAATTGAGGGGGAGGTACTATTAGAGGGGGTAGGATAGGTAGAGAGAGAAAGGAGTGGTCGGGTATGGTGTCATGGAGGAGGAAGGGTGGAGGTAAGTCAATGTGGGTGGGGTCTACTGGAACTGGGGAGTCAGAGGTGGAAGGGGGTTGGGTCAATGGGGTGGTAGGAGGTTGTGTTGGGATTGGTGGGTTTGTCAATGTTTGAAGGGTGGATTGTATGGTGGTTATGTCAGTTTGCATTTGGGCTTGGGTCTGTGTGGTGTTGGATAGTTGGGTTTGGATGTCATGTATGAGGGAAAGGATATGCGTAAGGGTATCTGAGGTTGGTTGAGGTGGAGTATGAGGATAAGAAGGAACTGGTTGGAAAGGGGAAGTGGGGGCATGATGGAAAGTGGTAGGGGGGGAAGGTGAAGGGTCTGGCGAATGATGTGGTGTTGTTGAATTCTAAGTGTGCATGATTTATTTGTATTTTGAAAACCGATTTACAAATGATGAATTATACTGAATTTGGAAGACTAAAAAGAATAAAGAAATATCAGCACAGAGAGAAGTAAATTAGCCTGCAAGATTATGGCCAATTGTAGTAAGTTTTAAATGTAAGGGAGTAAAAGATCGTCCACAGAGAATTTATTTAAAATGTAAGATAAACCTCCAGATCTGAGCTACCAGATCTGGCCTCTGATCCTATCTACAAAGCACATAAGATGGGAGGTTGAATTTGTCACATTAACTAAATGATAAAAGTAAAGAATAAGCTAAGTGATCCAGATCTGAGTTGGAGAGATTTTGATGTAAATTAATAAGAATGGAGAAATAATATCTAACTTTGATTTGGTTCTTGAAACAAAATGAGAATAAATGTAGATCAAATGAGAGATGATCCAATCTTCATCTGGCTACAAGCACAGATGCAAGAGGAAGTAATCTAACTCAAGGATTAGAGTTAAACTTATGGCTATGGTATGTCCACTTCAATGGCTACAGACCATCTAATAGTCTTTAATCTAAACCCTCAATTCAGAACGAGAAATACCACTACAAATGCTGTGAAAGATTAGGTTACAAACACTAATTCCCACAGGGATAATGAATCAAGGGAAATTGCTTGAAAAACAGTAAATCTAAAGGAGTCTAGTGCAATAAGGAGATCACAGGGACCCCTCAACACGAATCCAATTGAGAACGTACGGTTCATAGCAACCTCTTCAAATTCACCATTACAATTACAGAGCACAGCTTAAACAGCTCTCGGATTTGTAGTCTTGAATACAATTCTCACGTGAAGTACAGAGACATCTCACAGCTCTCAGTTACAAATAAAAGCTAGGCTATTATAGAAATTTCAGACAAGCTATCTGAAATGGAAATGAGGCAATAGAAATGAAACTCAAAATCTGGATGCCCAAATTGGGCAAATGGTTCATCTATTTATAGTTTCCCCCAGGTCTAGCTCAGATGTGTATCGACCAATCAGAAGTGCTTAGATCTGTATCAACCAATGGTAGTCGAGCACGAGGATCCAGATCTGTTTTGGCCAATCAGAATTGCTTGATTTGTTTCAGCCAATCAGATGACAGAGGCATCAATTCTGTTATGTAATTCCAAAATTTGTTAGAACTTGAAGTTCCGGCCAATTGATTTCATCTTCGGGTGCTCACATGGGGTGGAATATGCCTTTGGTTCATGCTCAGAATCTTTCGGAATGTCCCTGGGTTTTTAAATGCATTGGAGCGCATGTAAAAGATTACTAAATTACCCTTACAGATGCTAGGAATCTCCAGAATACCATTTCGCATAGTTTAGGGAACTTTTTGCAAGGTACTGTGAGTTCTGAAGCTCTTTTCGCAAAGTTCAGGTTCTGTTCGCAAAGAGTTCTCTTCTCTTCGAATAGGTTAAACATCCTTTCGAAGAGTTCAGGTATTCTTCGAAAACTAAGCTTGGAGCTTTTAGTTCTTTTCGCAAAGTTTAGGTTCTTTTCGAAATGTTCAGATTCTTTTCGAAAAGCACTCTGTAGTGCATTCTTCTGTTCGAATTGCTCCACATCTCTTTTCCGGTTGAGACGGTTTTGCCTCTTCGCCTGCATTTTGATGCCTAGTGAGGTTGTCCCTTCTCTTTCTTCCTTTAGATCAACATGGATTATCCTCTTTTTGGCACTTTTAGGCTGCTTTCATGGTTAAGCCTGTCTTTATTGTTAGCTGTAACACAAGCACTTAAAACACTTATTTAGTTCTCTCAAGGGTCTATCAAGGCCCAGGTTAAAGGGTGGAGAATGGTATTTTCTAGTTCTCAACACACCCCCAAACCTAAGCTTTGCTAGTCCCTGAGCAAAGACAAAATTAAAAATAGAATAAAAAGCCACTTTTGTAGGGAACACAGTTGCATTTAGCATATGCAACAAGCCTTTTAAACCCCTAGGTGATCCCTAGTGGAGGAGTGAAGTCTCCTAAGGGTTTTCAGTGAAGGTACCCACAAACTTCTCCAATAAATCAGTTAATATCAATGCAGTTCAGTTAAAGCAGACTTTTGTCCAGTCAGGTTACTCACACCTGCATTACTCAAGCTGTAAAAAGATCTCCAGGAAAATATTAGTTTAAAACTAAAATTCAGCTGTAATTCCTTTTACCATTCACTCAGTTGGTGTCAAAAAGATTTTAAAAGAAAAATTAATGAAAAGCTTGCCTTCTATTTGAAAAATCATTTTTGATGTTACCCTAAATAATTTGATTTCAAACTCAACTCACACCAGGGTTTTCACTCATCATGCAAATATGAGGGTTGCACTATTTCACACAGCTCAAGAGCAATTACAGTCCTCAAATAGGATTGTAAGCAGGAGCATAGGCTTTGATTTTTAGTTCTGAATTCACTGCTCTTTTCACCATAGATTACACAAATCCTTATCTCCATGTGACAGCTCAATCCATCATTAATCAGTAAGGACTTTGACTTGGGTGGTATTGTGGCTTATGAGTGAACTTTATCAAGAATAAAGAGGTGGAATGGAATTCAGAATTGAGAAGTCAGTAAAGGTAAGGAAGTGGTAGACACATCTTCTTTATTTCAGCACAATTTCATCTTCTTCTTTGAATTTTCAGAGCCAAAGTGGCCATCCTTTTCTCTTTCTTTTTCAAATTCCCAATGAAATAACTTTTTCTGACTCTTTTTTTTTTTTTTTTTTTCGAAGCAACCTTGACTGGAGTGCAACATTTCTTTTGTTGATACATCATTGCCTTCAATTATTTTTCTTCTTCTTTTACCAATCTGTTACCCAACTCTCCTTTCTTCAGCTTCCATTCCTTTACCTTCTGAATTTTCAGAGTGAGGGTTAAGCTCAATGAGGTTGATTAGGTTGGTTGATGAGGTTACAAAGAAACCTTGGGTTTATAAGGCTCAACTGGTGTGTATCAAAGGCAGTTTCAAAAGGTGGGGCTCTTTTTTTTTTTTTTTTTTTTGAAGTTCAAACTGTCAAAAGGAGGCCTTACATCATGTCTTTAATATCATGATTGCTGTCAAGTTATTTCAATTTGAATATGTGTAACTTCTAGTGATAGTAAGCAGGTTCAAATAGTCCCTAGAGCAGAAAAAAATTGCCAATTCATATGTCCAAAGAATACATTTCAGGCCCAAGTCTCATTGGGTGCAGTTTTCTATCAAATTCCTAAGGTATATCGTCACTGTTTTCTCTCCTTTTAAGTTTACTAAAACATCAATTTTTATTTTGAAAATTTTCTGACATTCCCTTCATGAAGGTATTGGGATTACACTAAAAATCAGTTTTAAAAGTTTTAACTTCCTCATTTTTCAGGTGTGAAATCACTTTATTTTCAAAAATTCTACTGATGATTAGCTGCATTAATGTTAACTCACTTATTTGCATTTCTGCCACACCCCCAAACCTATGGTGAGCAGGGTCCGCACTGGTCCGAAGTGTATTAGCAAAGAAAAGAAACAAGCAATCAGAAATCATAATGACAAGAAGAAAGAAAAGAAATGCACAATATATGTACAATGTATTAACACAAAACCAAAATTTTATATTATAGACTCATAAAATAGATATGTACAATGGATTCTAATAACTGGGGTCAAAGTCTGTATCATAAGTTGGTTCAATGGGATCAGAACTGGAGTCACTGTCAGAGTTAGAATTAGAATCAGTATTGGAGTCTGAACTCGATTTGGCCTTCTCCTGGATTGTGGCTTGCAGCTTAGTGTATTCCTCAGCTTTGATCTTTTTGGTGAGGCCAATATACTTTTCAAGTCTAGTAGTCCTCAATTTTTCCTGTTCAAGCTGTGCTTGCAACAAGGTCACCTTGTGCTGCTCACTCCTAACCATCTGAAAAGTTTGACCCAGCAGGTCCTGCATCTTCTCTCTCTCAAATTTCATGAATATCTCCAATTTCCGAATCTGGTTTTCATAAGGGGTTCGAATGTAAGCTTGCAAATCAGCTAACCCCTTGAGGACATCTCGACCGATATATGGATTCTCTTCCATAGCCTTTTTGAGAGAGGCAAATCTGGGAATGGGAATGGAATGGTAGGGGACCAAAGGTATCCCAGATGTGGGAGAAGGGGGGTTCAGAAGAATGACCTCAGGGTCGGTCTGAGTGGCTTGAGTAGAAAAAATGAGGAGAGGTGAAGGGGACTCAATAAGAACTACCTCAGGTTCTGTTTGGGTAGCATGGGTAGTAGTGGTGAGGGTGGGGGGATCAACCAATACTACCTCAGGTTCTGTTTGGATAGTATGGTCATCAACAGCAGGTACAGTGGCTAAGGTAGTTGTGTGGGATGTGGAGGCTAAGGTTTGGAGAAGGGCATTGGTCACAGACTGATTGTCTGTGTTGATCTGTAGTTCGGCTTGGATGGATTGGAGAAAGGTAAATATTTGGCTAATTGATTCAGGTGTGGGTGTGGGATGCATAGTAGGGGCTGGTAAAACTGAAGTGGATGGTTGAGGTGCAATGGGTGAAATGGGTGAAATGGTTGTAAAGGGTGAAGTAGCCAAATGAGTGAAATGAGGAGGGTCAGGTATAGGGACAGATTCAAGCCCAATATTCTCTAAAATAGATCCCATCAGTGATGAATATGCCTCTGTAGTGAATATCTCAGGTTCAGTTTGGGTATGAGTTACTTCAGGTGTATGAGTTAAATGAGTAGGTGAACCTGAGAAGCTTTGGAGAAGGGGGGTGCTTTGAGATGGTTCAACAAAATCTGGGGCCATATCTTGGTCATTGTTAGGAGAAATTGGTGGTGTGAGTATGGCTGGAATAGATGGTGTAGAGGAGGAATCTGCAACGGGGATTATGTTGGTTATGGGAGATGGGATTGCTTGAAGGGGTGCAAGCATAGGAGTTGGGCTAGGTGAGGTAGGTAAGATGACAATTTCTTCAAGAAGGGGTGCACAAGAGCTGGTCACCACAGGAGGTCAGCTTGCTCAATGTCGGCTGTAGGTAAAATAGGTGCAGCTTAAGAGCTGGTCACCTAAGGGTCCTGCAAAGGTGTTCTAAGGTAGTCAGAGGTGTTCACTAGCAAATGCAGGGCAGGTGTTCACTAGCAGCAGGGCGTGCTCACTTCCTCCCTCATTCTATTCAACATTGCTTGACTTGTAGTCCAAGCCTTTTTCCCAAAAGTATGAGGAGATATAACTTCAAATGGTTCTTGATCATCAATATCAAACTTGGCTCTTAGTAGGGCTGTGATCAGCCTACCAAATGGTATTCCAGCTAATTTCTGCTCCTTTTTCAGCTTGGTACTAATATCAGCCATGGCTTCAAAAATCAACATAGGGGCATTGAAAAATTGCCCCTTAGAAAAATGGAAGAGAGCCTCTAAAATTGGTGTCCTCCTTTCTTGGCTATGCCCAGTGACATAAAAACATCCCCTCAAAATAGAATCCATCAGCAAAAATTGAGGTGCTAAGTCTCTCCTCATGATGGATTGTCCAGTTCCAACTATGTCATGGGTTAAATGTGCAGCCATTTCTCTAAAAGAGGCTGTTTCTGGTGCAGCAATGGACCAGCAGGATCATATTGAAAAGGTATCCCCAAAGCATTCCCAATGTCTTCATAAGTGACAGTTAAATCGCAATCATCAATGAAAATAACAAGAGAAGGGACATCAGCATCCTTCTCTGTCACTTTTACCAAGTTTTGGTACCATAATTTCACCATTCGTGGATAAATTTTTTCTGGAAGAGGGGTTAAGATATTGCTCAGTGAGGCATCCCTAATGTATTTCAAAGATAACTGACATTCAGGTTTGTTGTAGAAAAAAGTTTCATCCACGATAAGCTATGGGATCAGCTTTTGAGCTTCAATGAATGGGTTTGGCAGTACCAAATGCATAGGGAGAGGAGGGAGATCAGGCTCAGGACTAGGGTAAGCTGCCAGAATGGGTTCCTCATGTCTAACCTTCTTCCCCTTCTCAATTCTATCTGCTTTATCCATCGAAAGTTTTCTCTTGGCTGAAACTTTGGTTTTTCCCTTTTTGGACGGTTTGCTAATTTTCTTAGCATAAGATTTTTGGAACATTTTAGCCAAAGATTTTTTCGCTTTCCCCATTCTAAATCTTTGTATAAAAAACTCTCACAATAAATGCTGACACCAAATCAAATTTTGCAAATGATAAACAGAGAAAATGCACAGAAAAGTACAAAAATCTAGGGTTTTGGTTGAACTTGTTGCTTGCTCGCTGAAATCCACCAGAACCAGAAGCTAAAATCCCTCTCTTCAAGCTTAAATGATCGAACAAATGTGAAGAAAAGTGTGGCTGAATTCTAAAATCACGCAAGGAAAGAAAGAAATAGGGTTTTTGTGAAACAGGACGTTCTCAGAAAGCTTTCGAATATGAAACCCCTGCTTCGAAACGGTTTAAATATGCTCAAAATGATTTTCGCAAATATCTTTGAAGTATTCGAAAAGTTCAAAATAGTCCTTATTTACAAGTGAGAATGGCATCAGTACCATTCGAAAAGCATATGGCTTCAGAACTAATGTTTTGAACAGTGAATAGCTTCAGAACTAACTATTCGAAAAGCAAATAGCTTCAGAACTAACTATTCGAAAAGCAAATAGCTTCAGAACTAACTATTCGAAAAGCAAATAGCTCTTTTCGATCAGTTAGTTATAAGGCCAGATCCTTTTCGAACAGAAAATTGAACTTTTCGAAATGAATTTTTTTTTTCTTTGCGAACTCATTTTTCACATATTATAAACTTCTCGAATTGAGTGTACACAAGACTAAAAACAGAGAGCAAACAACTATGCAAAAATTATAAAACAAGCACTGATAAAATACATATGATACAGTTGTTTATCATCAGATATGTGGAGGTTCTTGGTGATAGATGGTCAGCACAGGCTCCAGAGTATTTTCAATGCATGGTTTGAGCCTCTGACCATTTACTTTCAAGATTCTCCCATCACTTTGGTCCAAAATTTCAATAGCCCTAGACGGTGATGCATGAATGATAGTATATGGCCCTTCCCATCTGGATCTCAGCTTTCCAGGAAAAAACTTAAGTTTTGAGTTAAATAGCCATACCTTAGAGCCAGCTATGAACTCTTTTCTCAACAAATTTTTATCATGGAAGGCCTTGACTTTCTCTTTGTAAGATCTTAAGTGGTGTATGCATCCATCCTCAGCTCTTCTAACTCCTCAAGCTGCAATTTCCTGTGATTACCAGCAGTAGTAAGATCCATGTTCAAGGTTTTAATAGTCCAAAAGGCCTTATATTCTAACTCCACTGGTAAATGGCATGCTTTGCCAAAGACCAATCTGTATGGGGACATGCCAATTGGGGTTTTATAGGCTGTCCTATATGCCCACAATGCCTCATTCAGCTTAAAGGACCAATCCTTTCTGTCCTTCTTCACAGTCTTTTCTAGTATATGTTTGATTTCTTTATTGGAAATCTCCACTTGTCTACTGGTTTGTGGATGATATGGAGTAACTACTCTATGAGTCACAGAGTATTTTTTCAATAAAGCTTCAAAATGTTTATTACAAAAATGGCTTCCCCCATCACTAATAATAGCTCTGGGAAAACCAAACCTGGAAAAAATGTTATCCTTTAAAATTTTTAGAACCACTCTGTGCTCATTAGTTTTAGTGGCTGTGGCCTCAACCATTTGGATACATAATCCACAGCTATTAAGATGAAATTACACCCATTGGAAGGAGGAAAGGGACCCATGAAGTCTATCCCCCAAATATCAAACAGTTCAACTACCAAAATGGGCTGTAAAGGCATTGAGTTACTCTTGGAAATGCTGCCCAATCTCTGGCAATTCTGACAAGACTTACAGTGTTGTAGTGCATCTTTGAAAAGTGTAGGCTAATAAAATCCACACTGCAAAACCTTTGCAACAGTTTTGTTTCCGCTAAAATGACCTCCACAGGCCTGTTCATGACACATAGAAAGTATGGTATGAAAGTCTTCTTCAGGGACACATCTTATTATTTGGTCTGCACAAATCTTGAACAGATAAGGATCCTCCCAAATAAAATGTTTAACCTTTGAGAAGAAAAGATCTTTATCCATTTTATTCCAATGTTGAGGAGTTCTTCCAGTAGCCAAAAAATTGACTATGTTTGCAAACCAAGGGGTGTGTATACTGATAGCAAAAAGTTGCTCATCAGGGAAAGATTCATTAATAAGCAGCCTATCAATCTCAGTAGTTAAAATTCTAGACAGGTGATCAGCCACCACATTCTCCACACCCTTTTTATCTTTGATCTGTAAATCAAACTCCTGTAATAGGAGGATCCACCTGATTAATCTTGGTTTGGTATCCTTCTTAGACAGAAGGTATTTCAGGGCTGAGTGGTCAGTGAACACCACTATTTGTGAACCCAAAACATATGACCTGAATTTCTCTAAAGCAAAAACAATTGCTAGCAGCTACTTCTCAGTTGTTGTGTAATTGAGCTATGCATCAAACATTGATCTACTGGCATAGGCTATGACATGAGGCAGCTTATCCTTTCTCTGCCCAAGAACAGCTCCCAAAGCATAATCTGATGCATCACACATCAGTTCAAAAGGCAGTGAATAATCTGGACACTGTAATATTGGAGCTGAAATCAAACAGTTTTTTAAGAATTCAAATGCCTTCAAGCATTCATTGTTGAAAACAAAAGGGACATCTTGGCACAATAAATGACAAGAGGCTTGGTTATTTTACTGAAGTCCTTAATGAACCTTCTGTAGAATCCAGCATGTCCCTAGAAACTTCTGATTTGTTTAACAGTTTTGGGAGATGGCAAATGTGCAATTAAATCAATTTTTGCTCTGGCCACCTCAATGCCCTTGTGGGAGACAACATGGCCAAGGACAATGCCTTGGGTGACCATGAAATGGCTCTTCTCCCAGGTCAAAACTAGATTGGTTTCTTCACATCGCTGTAACACCAATTTGAGATGATGTAAACATTGGGCAAAACTGTCTCCATAGATTGAAAAATCATCCATACAAATCTCCATAAATTGGTCAATCATATCAGAGAAAATGGAGTACATGCATCTTTGAAAGGTAGCAGGAGCATTACAAAGACCAAAAGGCATTCTCCTATAGGCAAAAGTGCCAAAAGGGCAAGTGAATGTGGTCTTTTCCTGATCTTGTGGATACACAGGAATCTGGTTGTAACCAGAGTAACCATCAAGAAAACAATAATAAGCTTTTCCTGCTAGCTTATCTAAAATTTGATCAATGAAGGGAAGAGGGAAATGGTCTTTTCTGGTCATTGTGTTTAGTTTTCTGTAATAAATACAGACCCTCCAACCAGTTGTTTGTCTGGTTGACATAAGCTCACCAGAATCTAAGGTTACAACAGTGATCCCAGATTTCTTAGGTACCACCTGTGTAGGTGCCACCCAAGATGAATATGAAATGGGGTAAATGACCCCTGCATCCAACAGCTTAACAACCTCTTTCATGACCACTTCTTGCATATGAGGATTTAGCCTCCTTTGCATTTCCCTAGAAGGCTTTGCATCTTCTTCCAAATGAATTTTATGCATGCAAACAACTGGACTGATTCCTCCCAAATCAGCAATAGCCCAGCCAATTACTTTCTTATGCTGTTTCAATATAATCAATAGCTCTTCCTCCTGCTCCTCAGTGAGGGAGGAAGAAATAATCGCAGGCAATATTTTATGGTCTCCTAAAAACACATATTTCAAATTTTCTGGCAACTGCTTTAGCTCTACATCTGGTGGGATGAGAAAAGAAGGTAACAAAGGTACCTTGGCTGTTTGTGGAAGAGGAAGAATAGCAGGTTTCCATGAAGAAAACTTTACTGATTGATCATGAGTTCCTTGCACAACATTTACTTCCTCAGATTTTCCCCAAGCATCTTTAAAATTTGTGGTTAAATCTTCACACTATAAAAACTGTGGTAGAGTCTCTTTCACCAGTTCATCCAATAGATCAACAAGAAAACATTCCTCATAACTGAATTGAGGCTGTGTGACTGTATTATAAACATTTAATTTCACCTTCATATTTCCAAAAGTGACTTCCACAATACCATACCTGCATTGAATGCAAGCATTTGCTGTAGCCAGGAATGGTCTCCCCAAAATGACAGGGATGGTAGTTTTGCTTTTTGTAGGTTCCATGTCCAATACCAGAAAATCAGTAGGGTAGAAAAACTTATCTACTCCTACCAATACATCCACAATCATCCCAACTGGCTTTCTTTCAGATCTGTCTGCTAGTTGTAATACCACATGAGTGGGTTATAATTCTCCCAAACCTAGTTTCTCATATACAGAATATGGAAGTAGGTTGACACTAGCACCTAGATCTAATAAAGCTTTTTCAATGGTATGTTCCCCAATAATGCAAGGGATTGTGGGGATTCTAGGATCTTGAAGTTTAGGAGGTGTGGTAATGGACAACACCTGATTAACTCTTTCCACAGCAAAGACCTTCTTGGATAACTGTATCCTAGACTATCTTTTGTGAGTGCAAATATCTTTCAGAAATTTTGCATATGCTGGAATTTGTTTGATTGCATCAAGAAAAGGTAGATTTATCTTGACTTGCTTGAAAGTTTTCATCATTTCATCTATTTTTGTGTTCCCTTTATCAAAAGGGGATACAGATTTCATGGCATGAGAAAATGGTAAATGAGGAACTAGTTCTTCATCTACAGCTTTAGAAACATCATTTGAATACTTTTGATTTTTCTATTTTTCATTTTTTCGATTTTTCTGAGGTACATCAGCACCCCCAATGCTAACATTATGCTGCTCCTGTTGCATATCTCTATCATTTTCCTCAATTTTTTCTTCTTCTTTGTCAGTACCCACTTTGTTATTTACAATTCTTCCACTTCTCAAAGTTGTGATAGTTTTTACTTCTTCATGTGAAACAGAAGCCTCTCCAACCATGAACTGTCCTTTGGGATTGTTCAAAGGTTGGTTGGGTAACCTTCCTTCCTCTCTTTTAGCCAAAGTATTTGAAAGTTGACCCGATGTTTCTTCAATCTTCTTTATGCTCTGACTGTGAAAGTTCACAGTCTGAGTTAAAGACCCTAAATTCTGGAGTGAATTTAGAACTTGATCTTCAAAAGAAGGGGATCTGGAAGGGGCTTGAACTGGTACAGATTGCTGTACAAGTTGTGGAATGGGCTGCTAAAAAGTTGGCTTGGTATAAAAATTCTGCTGATAAGGCTGAGCAGTTTTGAAAGGTACTTGGTTCTTTGATTGCTGCTGCTGTTGCGATTGATAATTGCCCTGGCTCCACCTTAAATTGGGGTGCCCTCTCCATGCATATTCATTTGACTGCATTTGTCCAAATGATTGGGCAGCATGAGCTTGTTCCACCACTAGATCTGGGAACTGTGGTGCAGCAGGACATTGATCATATGAATGAGTTGGGGAATGGCATATCAGACATGCCTCCTCTACTCTTGCAACCATTGGATTTTTAAGTGAGTCCATCAGTCTATCAAACTTTGTGGTTAAATTATCCATCTTCCTTTCTAACTCATTCACCTCATAAATCTTTCCTTTGGTGGTTTGCTGAATTATCCTTGCAGATACTAGGAATCTCCAGAATACCATTTCGCATAGTTTAGGGAACTTTTAGCAAGGTACTGTGACTTCTGAAGCTCTTTTCGCAAAGTTCAAGTTCTGTTCGCAAAGAGTTCTCTTCTTTTCGTATAGGTCAAACATCCTTTCGAAAACTAAGCCTCAAGCTTTTACTTCTTTTCGCAAAGTTCAGGTTCTTTTCAAAATGTTCAGATTCTTTTCGAAAAGCACTCTGTAGTGCATTCTTCTATTTGAATTGCTCCACATCTCTTTTCTGGGTTGAGACCAGGTCTTTGCCTCTTCAGTTCAGGCATTTTGACAGCTAGTGAGGTTGTCCCTTCTCATTCTTCCTTTGGATCAACATGGATTATCCACTTTTTGGTACTTTTAGGCTGCTTTCATGGTTAAGCCTGTCTTTATTGTTAGCTGTAACACAAGCACTTAAAACACTTATTTAGTTCTCTCGAGGGTCTATCAAGGCCCAGGTTAAAGTGTGGAGAATGGTATTTTCTAGTTCTCAACATGTGGTGAAGGGAGAGGGATGTCATGGGTGGGCAAGGTATCAAGCAAGGTGGTCATGAAGGCTTGATACCCTGAAGTGGTGGCTAGGTTAAAGTCCAGGTCATGGAGAGGTGGGACTAAGGGTTGGTCAATAAGGGGTGTGTCTGTGGGAAGGACAGGGGAGGTGGAAGTGGGTAAAGATGAGGCAGGGGTAGTGTGAGAGGTTTTCTTTTTAAGGTAGGTTATCAAGGGAGGGTTGTCAGGGTGTGGATCAGATGATACGGGAGAGACTGGGGCTGTGTATTGAGGTATGGTGGGTGAAGGTGGAGTGTTGTCCTGGGGTTCAACACTTTCTTCCCAGGTACGGATAATAGTAGGGGGTGGAATGGAAAAAGGAGATAAAAGAGGGAAAGGGAGAGATGGAATAGGAGAAGAAGGTAGTGGAGAGGCAAGTGTGGTGGATGGAGGGATTGCTGCAGAAGCAGAGGTGACAGAAGCTCGCGCCACCTTCTTTGGGGCAGGGGTTTTAGCCTTCTTTTTGGGGGCAGGGGTAGCCTTTGCCACAGCAGCTCCCTCTCCCTGCTCGGAGACATTCTGAGCTTCAGCCTTCTTCTTCTTCTTCTGGGGATCCATTAGACTTCTGCTAATCCCCCATTGTCTTTTGGCAAAAGTGGTGGGAGTGAGGTCTGCAGATAACTCCCCCACTGGTATCTTGTACCCTCCCCTCAGAAGTAGTCTGGTGATGAGTCCTCCATAGGGGAGAGTGTGGACCTTCTTTTGCAGCCCAAGCTTCACCATCATGTCTTTCATGGCTTCAAAAATCAACCATGCAGCATTAAATCCGTGGCCCAAAGAGAAAAAGTAGAGAGCATCAGCAATTGGTGTCCTCCTTTCTTACTGATGGTCGGAGTAGTAGATATTCTTCCTTAGCACTTGATCGATGAACAGCAGCTTGGGATCCAAATCCCTTCTTCTGATGGAGTCCCCTGTGGCCTTCAAGCCTCTGGTAATGGCTTGGGCAATGGTATCGAGAGAGGCACTCACAGGGGCACCATATCCGCAGTTGGGATAAAAAATGGCCGGGATGCCCATGACTTCAGCAATTAACTCTGGGCTAAGCAACATCTCAAAATTATCAACTAACACAAGGAGGCCTGGCTGCCCCTATGTGCCTGGTCTAACCCTAAGGTGTTGGTAAAAGAGTTGCACTAATCTAGGATAGGCTAGTGCAGGAATCATTTGCATCAAGGGGAACAAACCAGCCTTGCGCAAGAACTCAATGGCAGGTGCTGACAACAGCTCTGATTCAAAGAAAGAGATATCAAAAATGGCTTCAGGCTCTAAGGGAATGGAAATGAGGAGCTCAGAGGGTGTAGAATAATCAGGTGTTTCTGCGGCCACCTCAGGAACCACCTCCTTCCCTTTGTGTTGTGCCGTAGAGGACTTGGCTTTGTTAGGGGCAGGCTCCACAGTGGCCTTGTCCCTGGCTCTCTTCATAGGTGCGCTTTTAGGAGCCATCACAACTCTCCTTGGTGAGTGTGCAATTAAAATTTTGAAAGGAAAGATCAGGAGCTGAGTCTAACCCTAAAAGTAAGGATTCTATTCAATTGGACGCATGGTGGATCTCAAGAGCTCTTAGCAGGGGGCAACTACTGATGGAAGCTTTAAGAACAAAAATCTAGAATTTCAAAGTGAACAGTGAACTGTAGACAGGATGCTGGAGGAGAGAGGTTGAGAGGAGTGGGAGCTAGGGTTTCGCTGGTAGGAGAGGAAAGAGAAAGTAGTAAAGAAAAGCAGCGCGGGGTGGGATTTAAATATCGTGAGGCTCGGCGTGCTTTGAAAATGTCCGCTCGCTGGCTGGGAATGAATGGGTCGTGAGATTAGATGTTCCTTTAAACTGCGCGAGGCAGCCCACCCAGTTATATCTGAAACTCGTGATAGTAAAACAAAGTAGTTCTTTATGAACTGTGCGAGAGGGGACCAACCCCATTATTCAGAACCCTGCGATGGCTTAACCGAGTTAGAATTCACTCACCCATGAGTCAGCTGTTTGACCCTGACTTTATGGGTGGATTCTCTCACAGACTCTCTTCCAGGGACACCCCCAAGCATTATAAAGCATTTACAAATTCCCATATTTTCAAGGCATTAAATTCATACATCATGAAAAGCATTCAAATACGACATTATCATTCAATCACTTGAAATTATCAAACAAGGGGAGCTGGTATAAAAGTAGGCATTAAAGCACTAAACTCAGATTCCAACAAGATCGCTAACAATTCCTATCAACTGTAGAATACATATCATACAACGGTGCACAGTTCTTAATCATTAATTTAATGAAAGATCCCCCTCAGGGTTGGAGGATCCTTCACCAATCAAAAATTGGCCCTTGGGGTTAACCACTGGTTGACTGGGTAACCTTCCCTCTTCTCTTTTGGCTAAGGTGTTCGCTAGTTGTCTAATTTGTTCTTCCATCTTCTTGATGCTCTGACCATGAGAGTTCACAGTCTGAGTCAAGGAACCCAGGTTTTGTAGTGATGTCAAGACCTGGTCCTCGAAAGAAGTATTTCTAGGTTGAGAAGGGGGTAAGACCAACTGATTTTGCTGCTGATGGTGTTGGAAGGTAGACCTAGGGGCATTCCCTTGATTGAACTGCGGCTGTGGCCTTTGTGGTAAGGCCAACATCTGCTGGGGCTGCATGTAGTTGTCTTGCTTCCACCACAGATTTGGGTGGTCGCCCCATTGGTACCCAGTATTTTGGTGCTAGTATCCATATGGCTGCCTATTGTAGCCCCCAGATTGTTGATGGCCATAAGATTGAGCAGTAGCAGCATATTCCAATATCAATTCAGGAAATTGCCCTGCAGATGGACATTCCTCCACTGTGTGCTGTGGGGACTAGCATATCAGACATGCCTCAGCCACATGAGCAGCCCTTCTGGGTTGCATCACAGTCAATAATTTATCAAACTTCATAGAGAGGTTTGCCATCTGCAGCTACAGGTCTTGTTCCCAGACACCTCATAAACTTTTCCTCTTGATCCAGCAGCAGGCACCACCTTTGACTCAGATTCCTGACTAGTTCTTGCCAGGGATGGCTTTTGAAAAGCATTCTCACTAATCACCTCAAACAGTTCCCATGCCTCCTCAGCAGTTTTTTGCATGTAGGATCCACCACAAGAGGCATCGACCATATCTCTATTTTTCTCATCAATCTCATTGTAGAAGCTTTGTACAAGCTGCCACTCAGGGATCTTGTGGTGGGGGCATTGTTTGAGCATCTCTTTAAACCTATCCTAGGACTGGTTAAAATCCTTAGTTGGGGATTCAGCAAATGCAAGAATCTCCTTCCTCAACTGGCTAGTTTTGGTCTCAGGGAAGAACTTGGTTAGGAATTTCGTCTGCAGGTCTTTCCATGAAGCAATGCTATTGTTGGGAAGAGTGGTCAGCCAGGTACTGGCCCTATCCTTCAGAGAGAAGGGAAAGAGTCTGAGCCTAGTAGCCTCAGGTCCCAAACCAGTGACATTAAAAGTGGTGCACAAGGCCAAGAATTGGTCAATATGCTTGTAATGGTCCTCTTTGCTAAGCCCATGGAAAGCTGGCAGCATCTGGATGATTGAAGTTTTTATCTCATAGTTCCCCTGAACATCAGGGAATTGAATGCTAAAAGGGGAGTTATAGTCATCCAGAGCATTCAACTCCTTGAGGGTTCTGGGCTGTTCTTCACCCATAATAGTTGTCACAGATTCACTTGGGGGCTCTCCTGTGGTGTGCCTGTCTCTTCTAAGTCTCCTTCCCCTTTCTATCTCAGGGTTAAGAGGCTCTAAAGCTATTTGAGGATCTCCTCCCTAGCATACAAGCACACCAACAGCAAGGAAAGCTTCTTGCAAGCACATCGCAAAAAAATGATTGTACACTAACAAATTTATCGAACTAGTTTACAGCTATTCAAAGAATACATTTAAACTATCCTAGATACTGCTAAAATTTTTTTTTTAAGAAAGATAGACAGAGCTTTAAAAGTCAGAGAGTTCGCAAACAGAGGTAGCTAAGCTCCAATTGCAGTCTAACTATCCTTCACTGCTGCTGTCTAGATCTGCAAGAAAGCTTCAAAATTATGTCAGCAGTATCAATTATTGGCATGTGCAAAGAATACTAAGAATACAAAAACTAAGGGTCTACTAATAGATCATCTTTCCCAGGCAACGGCGCCAAAAACTTGATGATGGCTTCTGGTGTGCTTACATTATTGGTTGGTGGTGAAAGTTATTTAAAAATCAAAGACAGAGTAAAGCAGGGGGTGAATCTAGCAAAACTCAGAAGTCCTAGACCTGCAAGATACAGGGTCCTTTGTACCAAGTTTTGATAAGTAAGAGTTTGTCCCACAGGGAAAGGTGATCTAAAGCTCCAAGGGAGCCATCTCTAGACAGATCTGGCAGTCCTAGAAGGAGGGGAGTTTAAGGTCACTTATTCTAAGTATTTTAATATCTAAACTACAGAAAGGGTTGAGAGGATGGATGGAGTGTGGAAAATAAGTATAAAAAAGGTGAGAAGTACGTTATTGAGCCAAGGTCAGAGAAGTTTTGCCACTCAGATTCAGATCTGATGTTATAGAAATCCTGTCCAGAGGCTACATTATCACCACTGAGGAGAAAGGATCCAACCCATCACTCTGCCATGATTCCACCCTTAAGGCTATAACCTGTCCACTTAAATGGTCATAAATTATCCCATAGGGGAGCCACTATCCAGGGATGGGTCAAAACATAACAAGTAAATCATTGCAGGCACTATTTCATCCAGGCTACCAGCTAAAGAATCCGTAGGGAACCTCAACCTCAAAAGTTCTATATGTGGGGTTAAGGCTGTAGGACCATGATAGGCCAGACACATAGAACCAGCAAGAGATTGAGTACAACCTTCGATCTAGCTGTCCATTGCTTGAGCGAGGCTACAATGGTCCAGTCACTAGCCTACAATCTCTATAACCAGATCAGATTCAACATCTGATGGCGGATCTATACAAATATAGGGGAGTCTGCCTCTGTACAATCTTTCACCAGGCTTCTACAAGCTCAGGTGTAAAGAAGAAGGATCCATCTTGGATTGGTAGATTAGAATCACCTTAAGGCTATAATCTGTCCACTTAAATGGTCACAGACTATCCCAGAGGTTATCCTCCTCACGGAGCCCAAAACAAAATAAGAATATCGCTGCTACCACCATGCTCACAAGGCTACCAGCTCAAGCTCCCATGGGGATTTCAGATCTAGTGGGTCCTGTGGTGGGGCTAAGGCTGTAGGACCATGATAGCCCAGACACACAGGTCACTTGGATATGAATGGCCCTTAGAATCAGTCCTCCATTGCTTTGAAACACAGCCAAAGCAATGGCGGATCACATGGCAGTAGCCTTGCACAGAGCATCTCACACATAATCACCAATCCCACAAAGTACAGATCCTATTACAGAACTTCCATTGATCTAATTCAAAAATACATATAAGCGCAAGTCCGGACTATGGAGAGAAGGAAAGAAAAAGAAAATTACTTACTGCTAAAAAGAAAGAGAAGAAAAAATGATCTGAGATGGGTTCCCAGATACCTAAACCTAAGCTAGGTATGGGTTTATATAGCAGTGGGGTGGTGGCACATTAGGGTTAGGAAACCCTAATTTTAACGATTCCACATGGCCTAATAATGATCCTCGGATGCCTCGAGGCGTGTGCACGGAGATTTGAGCGTGGGAGTGCGTGCCCTAATTGTCGAAAATACCGAGAAGGTCCTCTGCTGAAGAGATGGAAGTTTAGGGTCAGAGCTTCGCTAGGTAGCTGTAGTTTCCCAGACTTGTCGCGTGGTAGCTCTTTTCTCTTTGATAGGATGATTTGACACTGAAGCTTCAGCCGTCGCGAGGTTGCCTTGGTTTGCTCTTCAGGCAGTCGCGCGATAGAGAATTGCGCTTTCGCTAGATTAGGCTTCATGAGGTTGAATAGAAAACACAGTCTCAAGTGTCGCGGGGTTGAAATTCAAGCAGTCGCGAGGTCGCTCGATCTTCGTTGGGCTGATCTTTACGAGAGTGAATTTTAACAGCGCGAGAACGTCACGAGCAGTTCTCTTTGCTGGACTTCGCGAGTTACCTCGCGAGGCTCTACTGAGTTCTGAACTATGCGAGGTTTTATGTCTCACTTGATCTTTGCGAGGTTGGCTTTGCCTTCGCCAGGATGTTTTCTTTCTTGAGTGGCACGAGAACTGCACAAGGCGTTCTTCTTCTGATGCTCTCTCTCCTTAGCCGTTCTGAGCAAACTGTGCGAGATTGAGAGAGGTCTGCTTTGAACTACGTGACACTGTGCGATGTGTTCTACTCTTGAGCTTCGTGAGAGCTGTGCGAGTTTGAGTTTCTGAAGCTCTTCAGTCACTCATCTGCGCGAGAGGTTACTGTAAAGTCTTGGGAAGTTCAGTTGAACTACACGAGGCATATTTCTCCTGAATCCTCTAAAGCTTGGGTCAGCTGCGTGAGGCTCATTTCAGGTCTGGATTCAGAGTTCATTCTTCTGAGGGATATCTGGTGCCAAAGCAGGCTCCTTAATAGGATTCCTGGCCTTATTTCACTGCTGATTATTACCTACACAAAATACTTAACAAGAACTTATTAGGTGGCTAAGGGTCTAATCAAAGATTAAGTTAAGGGGTGAAAAGTGATACTTTTCAAGTCTTAACAATGGGTTGGGGATATTTGAGGAGGATGCAGGGTAAAGTGTGGGTGTTTGGGAAAAACCGGGCATGGCCTCGATAAAAAAGGGCATGACTCGAGTAGATGGGCGGGCTTGTGGGGGGTCGAATAGGGTGGAGGTGACATAGGTAAAGGATGGTGGATTGGGTCTATATGGGGAAGATGGAAAATGGGGCATGGGTGGGAATGGAGAAATTTAGGTTGGGTCTATCATGGATGGGGGTGGGAATTGTATTGGGTTTTAAGGGGATGTGGATGGAATGGGTGGTTGGTTTGGCACGGATATGGGAGGAAAAGTGGCTTGAGAAAAAGATGGGGAATGAGGGAGTTGATTTTGGATGTTTTGCGAAGTGGTGGTTGAGAAAATGGGGGCACCAAACAGGCCGGTAGTGGTAAAAGGGGATAACGTGATGGGGATGGATGTGAAGGCTTCTTCCGAATGGGAGTGGGCTGGAGAATGTGGCAGGGATGAATTTAGATCTGCTTAAATCGGATCCACTACCCATGACATTCTACGGGAAGGGGTTGGGTAAGGGTGCCTTGGATGAGGCCCAAAAATCCTCCTCCTTCTCCCTCTGCGGGACGACGGAGGGCAAGATGATGCCGTTGTGCCGGCACCACAAAGGCTCTATTTTTAGGTATTTGATTTTTAATTTTTTTTGGAAAGAATTTTTTGTAGAAAATAAAGGTTCCGAGGCCTTGGAATTCCCTTCTCAGGTGGCTTTTGTACCCTAACTTGACACCCACGCTAACGATTCCGACGCGCCTCGGAAAAATCAAAGGAAGATCTTTGATCTATTGAAGGCATGAAAACCGAGGCAAACAACCCGATCCCTCGGAATGAGCCAAAAAGAAGTTACCTTCTTTTGACCGGCCGGGGTGTATTGGGTGTCGAAGATGGCAGGGCCCAAACAAAGGCACTGAGCACTCTAATCGAGGCACTAGGGAGGTGAGAAAGCCTCAAATTTTGGGCTATTGATGTCCAGGTAGGCTTGGCACAACTAATACATGCATCAAGTTAGCAGGGCCTCCTTTTTACACTGGCACAACTAATAGTTGTGTCAAGGTAAAAAAAGGCGGATTTAAAGCTGGCACAACTATTAGTTGCGCCAGTTATAAATCTGGGATTTTTGTACTGGCGCAACTAATACTTGCGCCAGGTAAAAATGAGGCTCCATAACCTATGACAGCAGGGAGCAGCAGCCTGAAATGGGTCTATTTTTTTGGGTTTTATGGAAGCTCGGCTTCCGGGAATTGACAGATTTTTATGTGATCGATTCTCTCCTTATCTCACCTAAAGGGTTTGACTCCGGTATAACTCGGTAACGAGCTCCCCAAGGGTTTTAAGCTTTGGAATGGGAACCCACCCGATATACGTCCGGCGCAAGCGCCTTCTCAGATACTAGGTGGGCTAAGACTTTTTTGGATCATCACCACTAGGGGCTGCCGCCATACTAAGACCCGGGTGGTTGTATGTGTGCCTAAACCCAACCCTTTTAAATTCAACCCCGTAAAAACAAGTTAATTAAGCTCCCTATTCTTGATTCAATTTTAACCTTTTTTTTTCAAAACATTTTTTTTTACGAAAGTTTTCTTTAGTCCAAAAGACAGGGGTGATGACCCTGTGCCACCACTACGGGCCTGCGTCCACTGTTGGAATATATTTGCACAAGTTGGCCCGCCAATAAGCTAAGGCACTTTAATGATAGAAACATAAAGAAATTAAATTACAATACACAAGTAGGCCCGCCAATCGGCTAAGACACCAAAAATGATGGAAATGTAAGGAAATTAAAGACTATGTGCAAGTAAGCCTACCGATCGGCCAAGGCATGTAAATGGCGGAAAAGTTAGGGTGAGAAAATAAAAAAAAAATAGTAAAAAAAATAGCAAAAATGGTTAGTAAAATAAAAAGAAATGGCCAAATTTCAAGTAGAAACTCTAAAAACTATCCCCAGCAGAATCGCCATTTGTGCAACAGTGGGATTTGTGACGATCCCATCGCGGCGATGCGCTCGCTAACAAAAAATATAGAGTCGCCACCCGGAGCTTTTGGTGTCCCGGGATACCTATATCATGTTTATAAGCACCGAAGTACCACAAATATGACTCTGAATCCGGTCCACACCAAAGGTTCTTGGGTAGGGGCTTCGGTTATCGATCGGGAAGGTGTTAGGCACCCGATAAACTTGGTTAATGCGGTCTCTACTTATAGCCAAAATATAAATTGCATGAAAGAAATAAAAGGGCCTTCCTCTTGCCCAAAGGGCCTTGAAATCCTATTTGTGCCCCTCCATCCCTACCGAAAAGTCGGCAGTATAACGACACAAATTCAAGGATGGAGGAAGACTAAAAGAGATAGGAGAAGAAAGGGGAGAGTCGGAGCCCTCGGGCCATTGTAGCATCGTAGGGGAGCCTTGCGTGGCTTGCTTTTGATGAGCTCTTGAAGGCTTGAATGACTTGAGAAAGGGTTCTAACTCGTAAGAGAGATAGCTAAGAGATAGAGGGAGGGTGCTAGGGTAGAACACACATCTAACCTAGAGGCTTTTGATGAAAGGCAAGGGTGGGAAGGAGCTTTTGAATTCTGGTTTTTGTATGGAAAATGTGCACCAAAGGGAGAAAGATCTTCTCACTTAAGCTCTTTCTCTCTTAGGCCAAAATTTTCAACCTTTAATCCAAGGGGAGGGGGGCTCTATTTATAGGAAATGGGTGGATTAGGAGACCACTTAGATGTTAATTAGGGTTAGCAATTAGGTAATCTCACATCTAAGGATTCCTAGGGTTTTTGGAGCCTTGAAACATGTGAGAAAGTCCTCCGATGGTGGATGATAGGGTGGGGCCTTATGTCACCTAATGAGTTGCAAATAAGGTGCAAAAGGGTGTAACAGGACTATCAAAATACACTCCAAAGACCTAGGTGGTCAACAAGTCAAACCCTAAACACAAAATTTGGGGCAAAACCAGAGGTCACTGTTTATAAGCCTGGTGCAACTATTAGTTGCGCCAGGCATGTGTACAGTAAAATAGTACCACATAGTAGCCTCGAAGTTGGCTTCCCGATGTGGGGTCCATTTCAATGCTGGTGTTGCGCCAGGCTTAAATCCTGGGGAAAGTGGCTTGGCGCAACTAATAGTCGCACCAGGCAAAAATATAACTAGCACAACTATTAGTTACGCTAAGCCATTTCTAGGGAGAAACGGCTTGACGCAACTATTAGTTGCACCAAATCCCTAGGGGGCAATTGATATTACACTTTTGCCCTCCGGGGTCTAACCGTCATATCTTTTAATGTGCAACTCTGATTGGGGTGATTCTTAGCTCATTAGAAAGATGGAGACCTCTACTTTCCAATGGTATATAATTGGATCATAATATAAGGTTGTAGCAAGTCTTGGTGCACCACTCATCATCCATGGCTCAGGAAAACTAGGTTCAGGTTCGAAACGGGTTGTAAGAGTCCGGATTGGTTTCTAAGGATTCGAGGTAGGTTTCTAAGGGATCTAGGATAATTCCTAAGGGTTTGGAAGGGTTCCTAAGGGTTCTAGGGTGGTTCCTAAGGGTTTCATACATGCCATCAATATCTCAGAAGTGCACCTCTCTCGAAATGTGTTTTGATCAGGCCATGGGCCAAATTTGGGTGTCTACATGTGGTAACGTAGGTGCGTGAGCTTGAGGAGGTGCGTCTAAAGGTGACGCCAGTGCAGGCCACTCTTAAGGTGAGACAGATCCTTGGAGATGCTCTGAGTCATGAAGACCTATTTGTTGAGATTATGGTTGACGATGCTTCCTAGTCAAGGGCTACGGGTTCCTCGGCTAGGAAGCATCGTCACACATCATGTGATCATGTTAGGGGTGATGCTCGTGAGGATTCTGTCATTCCTGAGGTTCTCGCGAGGTATCCTCCTTGTTCTTGATCAAGGCGGTCTGTTAGTCAAACGAGTGAGGGAGATTCTATAGCAGGGCCACATCGTCTAGAGGTTTTGCGGACTCCGAGTGTTAGGATTGAGTTTTCAGAGAACCAGTCTGTGGACCTCCGAGCTGATGATATTGGGGACAGTGGTGATCGATGATCCCAGTAGTAGCGTAGGGAGTAGGATGTACGCATATTTTTTATTTGTGTTCATTGTGTGTGTGTTGTATATACAGTGGGTATGCCCCTAGTGACAGGTTTAAAAAAGAAGAGAAAATTTTGATATATATATATATGGAGATTTTTTGTTTAGATGTACCTGATCGACTCCTTTCCTTTTGATTACCTCTCGCATATGTCCTTCGCTTTGTAGTTTCTTTAGCGCCGTCAACTGTCATCGAGACTTGGATTCTTCCTGAGCTGGCCTTGTGGTGGTTGAAGGTTGCTTTGTATCTGTACATGTAAAGGTAATGCTATCAGTAATTTTTGTTCTCCCCCTTGCTAGTTGTCAAGGGAGGTGAGTATCTCAGACCAAGGTCTGGTAGTAAAGGATGGATATATTGCTCTTTTTTATCACTTTGTTATCTTCTTCTTTTTTTTTTTTTTTTGTAAACGAAAATAATGCAACAGGGAAACCAAATAACTAGAATAATAATAAAAATAAAAAATAAAAATTCCCCAGTGTAGGAGCATGGTAGGGTTGGCAGTATAGTGTCTTCGATGGCATTCTCCGAATGGTAACTTCGTTATTCCTCATCTTCCTTAGTGGCTGGCACTTCTAAGGTGATTCTCATTCTGATCTAAAAAAATGCCCTAGTGTGTAGATGCAATGGAGCTTTTCTGGTTTTGAGATGAGCACTTTTGGGTCTATGAGCGGTCATGGGTATTTGAGTGAGTTAGTTTTGAAGAAAAGTTTATTAGTACTGTCATCGAACTGGGGGAGGTCTTTTTGACTTGGTGAGTTGTATACGGGGGTATGTCTTAGGGTGGTGGTCATCCTATCCCGTGATTATTAGGGAGAAGTACGGTAGGTATAATAGGTGATTGCATCAGTCATCATTCATCAGTTTTGGTTTCATTCCTACGAGTATCCTATAAGGCTTCCAATTTATCTTCCGAAAAAATAAATATAGAAGAGGGGTGTAAGGCTCAGTGATGTGGGGAATAGTTCGTATCTAACACTTTCCAAAAGGAATGAGTAATAATCATTTTCTTAGAGGGATAAGGGGTGCCATGATTGAGCCCTTCGTCATATTTTGGTACCATCAAAATCTCACATTCTATGGTTAGCAGGAGTTTATCCTCCTCCCACCGCCTTATGACGATATCTAGTAGTATGGGGACATCAAGGATGCCCTCGTAGCTTGCTTATATACTTCTAGTAAAGTTATCAGAGATGTTCTCATGGACTGCTTATGCTTCCCTGAGCTCATTGACTTGTTCATTCGTCGTAATGCTCTCACTCGATTTTTTTTATATGTATACTTGAAAGCATCCTGCTAGCGTAAGTATAGTGAGTTTTGATTGAACCTAGCATCTTCAGTTTCTTTTACTCTAACGTCTCCTCCAATGGCCGAGGAGGGGGAAATGAGGATCAAGTGTTACTTATGCTTTTGAAAGAGGTTAGGTATGTCACTAGTCCTTTGATCAGGTTGACCGAATAAGAAAGTGGGCAATAAATTAGAGGTCTTAAGGATATTATGAGAATTGATGATGTACAACCGATGAATGGGCCATGACAATTACGGGGGTGGTAAGTATAAGTATTCGACCATGGGATGTGATGATCACAGGGGTAAAGGTAGTATTTTCTAAGGAACATGGCATTCCAAGGGCTAGGGAGTTCTTCCCCATCTTGGTTCGCCAATTTGTATACATTTCCAGGGTATGCGGTTATTATAACAATAGGGCCTCCCCAGTTCGGCTTCAGTTTTCCTTTCGAATGGGCATGCTTGGAAGGCATGATTTTCTTCAAGACTAATTCTCTAATATTAAAGGTTCATTCAAGGACTTTCTTATCGTAATCCCTGGCCACTCTCCTCTGATATACTTGAGCGTGACCAGCTGCCCTTAGACGTGTTTCATTGAACTGCTGTAGCTGTGCGAGTAGGGAAACTCTCCTCTTGTCTAAGAATAGCTCATCATCGAGTTGAATTCATAAGGATGGTACTCACATCTCATATGGTAGGACTGCCTCCATCCCGTAGGTAAGGAGGTAGGGAGTTTGGTTAGTGGCCATACGAATAGATGTCCTATAGGCCCAGAGTGCTTTTGGTAGTCGTTCAGACCAGTCACCTCCATTGCTTATTTCTACTGTGCATTTCAAAATTTGAATCAGCATTTTGTTTGTAGCTTTTGCTTGTCCATTGCCTTGAAGGTAGAACAGTGATGAGTGGCATAGATCGATGCCGAACTTCTTGCATAATTTCTTTGTCTTCCCTACAATGAACTGAAGTCCGTTGTCGATGACAAACATCTTTGGTGCTCCAAACCTGGTGATTATATTTCAAACTATAAACATTACCAGTGTCAAAGCGATGATTCTGACATAGGATTCAGCTTCTGCCTATTTGGTGTAGTATTCAGTTGCCGTAAGTATGAACACGTGCTTGTGAGTGTTTCCAACTATGTCTGTAAAAGGTCCGATGACATCAAAGGCTCAAATTGAAAACGTCCACGACGAGGTCATAGTGTTCAATACAATTGATGGAGCTTTCATGAGTGCAGCGTGTTCTTGGCATTATTTGTAGAATTGGATATAGAGGTGGCAATGCTTGATCATTGTTGGCCAAAAGTAGCCATGTCATATGATTTGATCTGTAAGTCTCTGTCTACTGGTGTGGGCGTCGCAAGCGGTGGAGAGTGCTTCTCGGATGATGTATTGTCCATCGACGGCTCTGACGCATTATAGCAATACTCCTTTACTGAAGGCTTTATTGTATAGTGCTCCAAAGAGTATGCAGAATCGGGTACATTGGTTCCTTATAGTCTTTCGTTCGATCTTTGTGGCATATGGGGGGACGTGTTGATGCTTCAAGAAGTTTCAACTGTCGAAATACCATGGTTGTTCATCGTCGGCTGGTGATTTTTCAAATCTGAACATAGCGACTTCGGTTTCTGACTTGACATGCTTTTTTGGAGTGATTGCTTCTTTTTGTCCTATACTCGTGGCGAGGATTGGTAGTTCTCTCTTAACGGTCCATGCTACCTCATGGGCGGGCACTGTCAGGTTTTTGATGAAGAAGGTTTTGGTAATTTGCCTAATGGGTATTTGAATGACCGAGGCTAATGTGGCTAGGGAATTTGCAAGCTCATTTTCTAATCTAGGGATATGCGTGAAAGAGATTCTCTCAAATTTTTTTACTAAATATTGAGCGGTCTCTAGGTATGTCATTAGTCTCCTTTCCTTAGTTTTCTATTCTCTTATATCTTGCAATATTACGACCTTGGAATCACCTATGGTTTTTAATTATTTAACGCCTAATTGAAGTGATGCTCGTAGTCCATCTATGAAAAATTCATATTCTGCGATGTTATTAGTGACAGGGAAATCTAGTTGAAAAGGCTTAAGTATGACAACTCCTTCTAGGCTTAGGAGGATTATCCTGATGCCTTTTCCTTTATGATTTAGAGCACCGTCAAAATAAAGGGTCCGTGGCATTTTATCGGGCTCTTCATTATGAATTGTGAGTAGGTCTTCATCGGGGAAATCAATGTGTATGGGCTCATTATTCGGGAGTGGGAGGTCTGCGAGGTAATCAGTGATTGCTTGTCCTTTGATCAACTTCTACGTGATGTAAGTGATATCAAATTCTTTTAAGAGCATATGCCAATGAGCGACCTTTCTTGATGTTGCAGGCTTTTCAAATACGTACTTTAGAGGGTCTATTCGGACTAGTGCTAGTATCTTATGTGCTCCGAAGTAGTGTCATAATTTGGTTGAGGCCCACACCAGTGTGAGGCAGGTCTTCTCCATCGAAGTGTATTTTCGTTCGCATTCGACCATTTTCCTACTAAGATAGTAGACAACCTTCTCTCGCTTCCCGTCTTCTTCATATTGTCCTAGAATTGCCCCCATTTATTTTTCACTCGCTGAGAGGTAGAGGATTAGGGGTCTTCTGGAAACTGGTAGCGATAGTATTTACAGGTTAAGGAGGTACTTCTTGATATTATCGAAAACTTGCTGACACTGGTCATCTCATATTTACTCAGTTCTTCTTTTAAGTAGTCTGTAGAAAGGATCGCATTTGTCTCAATGTTGAGAGATAAATCTCCTGATGAACTGTAATCTTCCTATCAAGCCTCATAATTCTTTGATATTATTGGGAGGTGGCATCTCAAGGATGGCTCTGAATTTTGTAGGGTCGACTTCGATCCCTCACTTGTTGACTATAAAATCGAGTAATTTTTCGGAAGTGACTCCGAAGACACATTTCTTTGGGTTCATTTTTAACTAATAATTCTTAGCTCTTTGCAGCACTAGGCGAAGTGCTTCAACATGTCCTATCCACATTTGGGACTTCACTAATATGCCATCAACGTAGATTTCTACACATTTATACATCATGTCGTGAAAAATAGCCATTATGACGCGTTGATACATGGCTCCTGCATTCTTGAGCCCAAAATGACATAACAGTAAGTTTCCCATGGGATAGTGAAAGAAGTCTTCTCTTGGTCAGACTCATCTAGTTTGATCTGATTATACCCTAAGAAACCATCCATAAAGGATAGCATTTCATGTCCAACGGTGTTGTCGACTAGAGTGCCAATGTGCGAAAGTAGGAAGTCATCTATTAGGTATGCATTGAGATTTCAAAAGTCAATGCAAACTCGTACTCTGCCGTCTTTCTTGGCGACGGGTACTATATTGGCAACCCGCTTGGGATAGAGGACGACTCGGATTAATTTTGCTTTGTGTAATTTATCAACTACCTTTTTAAGTTAAAGTGCATTTTGTGGGTGCATCCTTTGGAGTTTCTGCTTAACAGGATTTGCATCGGGTTTCAAGACAAGGCGATGTTCTACTAAAGTTGAGTTTAAACCAGGCACATCTTCGTAGGACCATGCAAAGGAGTCAAGGTGTTCTTGTAGGACTTGTACGATTTATTGACATTCCTTAGAGTTGAGTGTTGCTCTAATTAGTAACTTCTTGGGTTTCTCTTCAGTGCCAAAGTTGATCTCTTCTATGGGTTCTACGACAACTTGGGTTTGCTCGTTGAAATGTTTGGTAACTCGTCAGAAGTTTTGTGCCTCTTCGGTGATCGGTGTTTCTTCTTCATCTTCGGTAAGCTCATATACTATAAAATTGCTACACTAAGGATTCAATTTTACAAAAGGTAACCCTTCATCGGTGTTATCTATGACTGAGAGATCTTTGGTAAGGTAAAGGTCAAGGCTATTGATCCTTTTCTCAAAGTTGTGAAGTATCTCATCTGGTATGATCACTGGCTCATTGTTTAGCCTAGATGCCTTGCATCCTCGTACCGGAGATGGGATAGTAGTCTTAGTAGAAAAGTCTCCATATTGGTCACAAACTTGATTCTGGATGAAGGGTTCCCTTTCTTTTCTGAGGTTTTCAGTTTTTTTTAGATTTTGTATTTCTAAATTTTTAGGGTTTTCTGCTTTTTCTATTTTTTTATTTTTGATAGTAGATATGGCACAGGATCAATCGCCTCAAAAGGTGCCAGGAGATTTATTTCCTCTAACTGAGGGAGCGAGACGACTGCTGGGGCCATTCTTCGAGAATTTGTCATCATGTTCCAAATTTGGCATTTTTTTTTTGGAGTCCTCATCTAATGAGATCTTTTGAATTAGCGATGGCGATGACAGTGATATTGACGTTCAAATTTCCTCTATCATATTGATTGCCTCATCTTTAAAGAACCTCTGGAGATCATAATCGATCGAACTATCCTCCTCTGAGTTATAGTATGGTTGTTCTTCCTGTCGAGAGTGACCTCCTAAGGGGTTCTCAGGGGTGGTGAGCTCTTTCCCTTGAACTTCATAATATGTTAGGATGAGCATGCATGCTCGGCAGCGAGACTGATAATGGTGAGAAATGCAAGGAGATCTTTCCCTTGAACTTCTGAGTTAGAGTTGAGGCCGGTATCGAACTCATCTTCTTGATCTCACAGAGCTTGAAGTCCTAGGTTAGCTTGCTCTGCTAACTCGAGTGTAGGGAGGTCTATCCAGTAGTCCTCATCGTCACTCGGAGGAGGTTTCCATTCTTCCTCGAGAGATTGGAGTTGCGGCATATCTAGGGACGGAGGAGTGTCTAGTTCAAGTTCCTCTACAAACTCATTGAGGGTTATGTGGGCGTTTCCCCTCGAGTTGACTAAATGACTATTGGGACTTTCTACTTCTTGGGCAGGTAGCTGAGTTGGTGGGTCATCACTTGCTTCTGTTGCCACGAGGTTGGAGTTATTAGTTCCTACCATCACGGAATGTCGGATCCAATTAGCGAAGGCTTCTAATATGCTAGTGCAGGCCCTACAGCGGGGTTTGTATGGGTGAGTGACACAAGGGGAGTCCCACGGGCATTCACATCCCCCAAGGCCGAGGCCGAGGCGGATGCTATGTGCGTTAAGATTTTCTTGTAGGGAGTCCTCTTCTTCCCCTGTTAAGTGTAAGTGTTCTTCATCATCTTGCAAGGCAGCTATGTGGAAATCTTCGTCCTCAGTGGATTCCCAATCTTCTACTTGGGACTCGAGTTCTAAAGGTTCTTCCTTTCTCTCTTCTATAAGTTACTTAGTGTCAAATAAGGGTTTGACTCCTTCGAGCAGTTTATTAATATCGTCGTTCAGATTGGTTAAATCGTTGAGTGCTTTAGCCATTCGCTCGATTTTTGCCTCTTGGGATTTATTGAAGGACACTTCCTTCTGCCTTGGTATGCCAGCTTTCTCGGTGGTCCTGTAGACGAAGTGGTCATATAGAGACCATTTTGGCAAGGTAGGAAATAAGTCAGCTTGTGGGCCATCTGATTGGTAACCTAACCCTATGTGTTTGCATATTTTCCTTAGGATGACAGGTCCTGAACAACCTTGCTTATTTTTATCGAGTCCGGTGTGGGGGATGTAACTGAGTTGATACATAAGGTCCCACCCTTTGGTTGCGGTTGGGTTGATGTCGTAAAGTTTGGCGAGGTCTGGGCCAACCTCTCTTCTCATCAATTTTTGTTGACGTGTTGGGGGAGAACTAAGAGGGGTAGGGGGATGGGCTTCTGCAACGGTTGTGTCATCAGGGATTTGAGTTTTTTGAATGTGGCTCGTGTTCAATATAGAATCATGAGCTATCGAAATACTCGCAGCGTAATTAGTGTCCATCTCCTGGAGGGTTGCATCAGCATATATACGGACAATAGAGTCCTCGTATGGAAATTTGACGCATTGGTGGTATTTTGATGTGACGACCTTTATTGACTCTAACCATTTTCTTCCTAAGATAAGATTGCACATACTAGCATAATCAAAAATATTGAAAGTGATGTCTTTTATTATAGGTCCGAGGCAAACTTGGAGTTTGATAGTTCCTTTGACAAAATGACGCGAGCCATCATAAGCTATAAGAGATAATGCTGAAGGCCTGACTTCCTAGTATTCGAGTGTCTTTAACATCGTGATAGGGCAAATATTAAGTCCTACTCCTGTATCGACCAACGCATGGGGTACGGAGAATCCCTTAATTATGACTGTAAGGTATATGGGAGCTGAACTTCCGCAGAGGGACTCTTTAGGCATGTCTGTGTTCGTGAACGTGAGTGTCGGAGGCTGCACCATGACCTAGAAGATTTTATGAAGTTCATCTAAGGATGTGTACTCATCCACTTGTGTGTCCTCATGTGTCCTTATCAACAATAAGTGATGATCAGGAAATTTGTTGATGAGTTCTAGTATAGATATCTGGGCCGGGATATTTTGGAGATGCCGCAGAAGGTCATATTCTTACCCTGGCTCGAGTGTAATTTCTTTGTCTGACCGATGAGCCTTAGGTGCAGGTGGTTGGAGTGGTTGAGGTGCAGGGATTAGTGGAGGGATAATGTGAGGTGGGGGCGGCAAGTTAACTTCTCTTTCTCGCACGTTCTCCTCTGGTGGTTGTGTGTTCATGAAATCCTTATTTTGAGGGAATGGCAGAGGTGGATAGTTGGTTCCTGATTTAAGAATTGAGCAAGTCAGTTGTTGACCGAACCCGGTGTGGCTTAACATTGATGTGTTTGTGAAGTGAGTGAAATTCGAGATCAGAGCGCGTACTTGCGCTGGGCTGCTCTAAGGTGGGAGGTTGTATGTGAAATCCTCTTCTTCTAGGAAAGCAGTGACCAGTGTCTCGCTCACTTTCTTATATGTTTAGTGAACAAATAGTTTTTGTTTCATTTTCTAGGTTCGGAGTCTTTCGGGTGACACTGTCTACCCATGCGATGATTTGGGCTGCAGTTTGAAGAACATGGACTCCATACTCAGGCTCAGAATCAAACGAGGAGAGTGGCATTGGTGTTGGTTTAAGATTTGGAGGGGTTGAAAGTTCTTATGGGTGACTATGGAGGAATGGTCTCCTGGCTCTAAAGGAAGGGACTCGTATATGAGTGAATTTCGGGTAAGGAGGCGAGCTCAGCGGAGTGATGCGAGTGATCAAGGCCGAGGGGTGCGGGGGTGAAGGTACTCTCACAGGGGTAGCAAATGTGTTGGAGGGTTGGATGCGAGTGATTAAGGTGGAGGGCCGGAAGGAGGATTGATCGAAAAGATCCACAGTAGTGACCTGAGCCGGTGTTGCTTGGTTGAGGTTAGGCATGGGTTATTAATGATCTCTAAATTTTGTTGGGGTTGGTTATTATTAGGGTTAGGATTCGTAAGCGCTTCCCAATCAATTTGGTTCTGATCGTTCATGTCATAGATCACATCCTGGAGGACCCAGCAGTCATTTAGGTTGTGTCCCGCGTATCGATGGAATGCGCAGTATTTACTATAGTCTAGATTTGTCGGCCATGTTCGGGATCTTTCCTGCTGGAATCGAAGGAGATCACTATAAAAAAAAAGGATTTTTGGAGACGGTTATTGGGGAGGACTTTTTGAAGCCATCTCTAATAAATTGTTATTAGAGACAACAATTTCAAAAGCGGTCTCCAATCCTTTTATTAGAGACAGCAATAACATATTGAGACGGTCAAGACGATCTCCATAAGGTTCAGGTCATGTACAGGCAGTAGAAACTTTAAAGACTACCTCCAAAATCGTCTCTAAAAGTCTCATTAAAATTAATAGAGACGGTTGAAGCCGTCTCAAACCGATTAGTTTGGCTACAAACAACCTAACTCAGCCTGGCCTTTTATATAAGTAAACAAATCTAATACTTCACGTCTTCAACTCGTCGCGAGGTGACAGCTCTCTCTCATTCTCTCTGGTCTCCGAAAGGGAAAATCCAAGCAAACCCCTTTCTCTGTTCTCTCTGGTCTTTGAAATCATGGAACCCTAATCGATCTCCTAATTCTCTCTCTAGTCTCTTTCTCCAATCTCATGCTCTCTTAAAAAATTAATAGATTCGATGGATTTTGAGTTCTAGCTAATAACCAAAAATGAGTTCAATCCAGAGGATTTTGAGTGCCAAATCACCAATGAAACTATTTTTCTCTCGTAGAGGGCCAACGAAGCTAGGGTTTCTCTTAGAGATCGAGCACCAAAGAAAGCTAGGGTTTCTTCTCCCAGAGCGTCAGCAAAAGCTAGGGCTTATTCTGGTAGTTTTCATCCATTCACCGCATTTTCCGGTAAGTTTAATTAAAGGATAATTAGAGTGAAATCTACAAATTTTAAGTCGATTTTTGATAGTTTTTGCCTATTGATTTCATTTTCTAGTGAAAAATATGGTCGTTTTAACCATTTTAGATAGTTTTTGCCTGGTTTATGGTCTTCTTAGCAAATCAATCCATTTTTTGATCCAAATCAGCTTATGAATCTTGTAGTTTATCAATTTCTTCTTCATTTTTTCATATATTGTGCATGATTCGATCGAGTTTGCTTCAGATTAATCACTTTTAACGCAAGTTAGGGTTTGTAATTTTCTTTTGTCGTGTGTATAGAGGGCTCTGATCTATGATCTCTTTTGTTGTGTGTATAGATGGTTTCAAAATTCAGAGCCATTATTCAATTACAGATTTCACTAATGATCCAAAACATTACTTGTTACCACAAATGCCTAATACAGCCTAATTTTTATGATATTCCATTGGTTGTGAGAAGTTCGGGAGCTACTTTTCTTAAGAGTAGTCATATTATAAGGTAGAAAGCGAATAAGTGCTTCTTTGCTCTTAGTGAAAATAGGATTCATATGTATTTACTAATAAAATGCAGGTGCGATGCACGTGAGCAAGAAAAAAGGGAGCCATAATTTAAGAACGTGGGAGAAATTTTAAGAATTATGGGAGAGATTATAATTAGATTTCTGTTATTTAAAAAATTAATCATTTCGTTTCATCTACAGCACGCCCTTCTAACATTATAATAGAAACTCCTTAAAAATATAACATTATAATAGAAAAGATTTAGTATTTTGAGAAAAGCTAAAAGTCCCAAGGAAGTTGCAGCCGAAATTAATGGTCCCACCCCACACACACACCCCAAAAAAAAAAATTGAAAATCAAGTCTGTCGCTCCAAACCGAAAGTCAAAAGAGAATGTCAACCTCTATCCTAAAACAGAATTATATCTTCTTGCACAAGATTCAATTCAATTGGACTTCTTACTATAACTCATAAAATTTGATTATATTTTTTTTAAATCAATTATGTAAATAGTGATTTTCCAATTTCTTGTCCGGTGGACAAAGATAGTGATATTCCAATTTCTTTTTACTCTCTCCTTTCTAATGATTACTTGTAATTACGCCTTCATGCATTTTTCTTTTGATGCTCAATGGATGGGTGAGGACCCAACAAGCTGGCTTATCGAAAAAAAAAAAGAAATATATTATTTTTACAGAGACTTTCTGTGTAAGAAACAGTACAAACCCCACAACTACCTGATTCGCACTTCAAATCATCTTGATGGGTCATGGTTTCTTTTTTTCCTTACTTTGTTTTCTGAAAAATGAGAAGGATGGTGGAAGGATTCGAACCTAAACCAAATGCTTTGTAGGTAGAGACCTAACCACCCAATCACAAAGCACTTATTTGTTTAAATTGCAAACTTAATATAAATATTTAAAACTTTCATTGGCACTAGTGAACCCAATTTTTTAGCGTGTGACCTGGTAAGAACTAATCAAACCATGCAGCAAATCTATTTCAAAAGGGACCTTGTCAAACATGAACATTTGTTATCTAACTCGACAGCTATAGATTTGGGCCAAACATTCTTCTTCCTTTATGCATATTGTTAAAATACTGTTTCTACATAACTTTTTCTATTTTTTTTTTGTGTTCCCATTTTGCTATATACGGCTCCAAAATGTTATCTCACAATAGCATATATTGATGAGATAAGAACCATTTTTTTGTGAATATTTAAAGGTGCTTATATTAGTTGTTGCTTGTTTCTGGATTGGCTCTTTGACATTGGAGCTGGGGTCTGTAACCTTGTAACTTGGCTCTGGATTGGCTGGCTGGCTATCTTGTCTTTCGTAGGTTTCTCATGGCTATGGGAGCGATATATAGAAGCAGAAGAATGAGAGGAGCAGCAGCCCTATACAGATTTCCAAGGTTTGTCAACAACCCTTAATTTAGTAATAACAGTGTTTTCGAGTTTTCAGCTATATAGCATACAATGATATTAGTGTAGACTAGTGAGCTACTCATTTTTTAGATCCTCATTTATTATTTTATAGGATCTTATGGGGAGCAACCAGAAACTCCCCACAAGATCTTGAAAACAATCAGCTGACACAAAAAATCTTAAGGACTACTTAATGAAGTCCTGCAGCCCTCAATATTGTAACCTCAGGTTATACATAGATAACCAATTTAGTGTGTGTTAATGCACCACTAAAATCCCCAATTTTACAAGATTAATAATGCAGTTCTGTGGACCAGCAGCAATACTATATCTCCAATATAATTTTTTTGGATCTGCCCCCACTATGTGGTATTTAATCTCGGGTATCAGTCCAAAAACTTTGTTATACTACTAAAATTCTGCCCCAAAATATAAAAGAATACTGCTAGCACAATATTTTCCATATGTCTAACTATTTGCATAAAAGTGAATCTGAACACACCTTATATCTGGAATATATTTCAGTGACCATATCTGTGAAGACCGCAGATCTCAGCTGTAATAGCAGTCGCAGAAGTTGATGACTGTAGCAGTAATAGAGATGAGGTATAGAGGAGCAGTATTGAATTTCAACTCTGCAATGCAACTACCCACAATAAGTATATATATATAATGATCAAATTTACTGCAAGTGGATGTTCGGAAAAAAAAAACCAGTAAAAAAATCGCACTGTCCGCCACAGAAATGGATGACAGCCATGACATCGTTTCCGAAAAATGGATGATAGCCGTTCATTTTCTGGCGCATGTAGCTTGTTAATCATATGGTCAAGATAGTTTTTTTATACAAACTTAGGTATGGCTCCAATCCATATGATAGTACAGTGAATCATGTAGTATAAAAAATGGTACCACGTGTACAGAATCGATGACCCCTACTCACCAACTGTGGTGTCCTGTCTGGTCGCTTTGTACCATCTCTTAGAGTTTAGCCTCTGCAAGCTGCCTGAAATGCTGCAACAAAATGATACAGCAGCACATCCGACACACTAGTAGAACCTGAAAATGGAGCCGAAATTTGAAGCGTTAATGGAGCCAAAATTTGTCACCATATGTGCATCCAAACAGCCTCCAGAAGATCAACTTTTACACATTCAAAACAAAAAGCTAGTACTAGGAGTACCATCACCAAGCATACATTCTTGTTACTCTTTCCTTCCTCTTCATCGTCGTCGTCTTCTTCGTCATCTTCATCATCTTCTTCTTCCTCCCCATCTTCATCTTCATCATCATCCTCTCCTAGGTCTTCAAAATCCTATACCGGTATAGCCTCACCCGTAAACCATGAAACATCATGGGGGATAATTTTGTCTCGAATAGTTGACCTGCATAAAATGGACAGTGGAGATTTGAAGAGGATGGTAAGGGAAAAAGTGATCAGCAGTTCAGCACATCCCAATTAACTTCATAATCAAAGCACGGTCTCGTTCATGGATCTAAAGTCCAAACCATCAAAACAACAGGCTACCCTCTTGGATATGCCATAGTCCAAATATCACACCATTTTGATTGATCCTAACCATCAGATTGCTTTCTTTTTTTTTGTGCCATTTCCCATAGATTTAATAAGCATAAAAAGTACTACAACCAAAAAATATAATTGTTACAATTTTCAGGTGATGGCTCATCCAGGGGATGCCCCACAAATTGGGACGGTCCAGATCAGTGAGCATGTGCACCAATTGCATTGAATGAGAGGTTTCCAAAAATACTCAATGGGTGAGCATAAAACAATCTCCTCCTAAGCACTGTGGGGGATAGCTAGCTAGGGACGAGTTTGAAAAATTCTAAAAGTAGGTTCACTAACTCAACATCTACTCATTCACAAGGTTCTCAAAAATAATCAACCAGTCTATAATAGGAAGATTATGGAATGAACTGGACGAGATGCATTCAGGAGCAACTTACCCAATATCATAATCTTGCTCCATTTGATTATGAAACTCTTCAGCCTATCAAAAACAGTGGCAGAAGAGAAAAAATCAGATACTAAGAACCCTGATAATAATTTTCTGGGACCTTGGTTTCATGAAATAGTGAGTGGGGGTGGGAGCCGAGAAATGGCAATTTTCAAGAAATGAGGGAGCAGGAGAGGCCTTTTAAGTAATCTCTCCCTTGGTGTGAGAGCTAAGTCCAGAGAGTCAAATTTTCTCAACTCTCTTCACATCAGAGGAGGTGGTACACACCTCCTAAGCCAAAAGAAACAACAGAAAAAACCAAGTATGTGTATTTACTCTTTCTGTTAGCATAATTATGGTTATGAGACTAAACAGGAAGTCATCTCACATCACAAGGTGAAGCATGAGCAGGTAAATATTGACACTAGATGGGTAAGCTTCTAGGCCAACATAATACAAGGGTTCTAGGTGTGTGTTAGGCAGGCTGGCATAATACATCAAGTATAATTGACCTTTGTGTATGGTGTTGTGGGGCTGCATGAAGTTGTGTACAAAAAGATTTTTAAGAAACCGTAGATGCATCCCCAAGAAAATGCATGGTAATTGTTAGTGATGTAGTGCGGGGAAGGGAAGCACTTTGGAGCTATATAGGAGGCTGAAACAGGGTTCAAACAAGGCCCAAATCAGCCCAGAAATTCAGGCTTAAGGAGGCTGAATCTTAGGCTTAAACTGGGCTAAAACAAGGGAGATTTATTGGGCTTTAAAACAGGCCCACGTGATCAATTTAAAGTGTTTTCTTCCTTTTTTTGGTAGGTAAGTTAGGATCACAGTGATTCTCTAGTCTCAGGTCTATTCAATTTTTAAGGGCCACCCGAAATTTTGAACTATATTGGCACTCTTCTAGGATCTATTTCTCATCCACACCAAGGTAGTCATGGTCTTAATGTGCCAAAGAACCATTCTGCTATATTAGGCAAACGAGCTAATCATCCATGCTAGCTAATAATATGCTCATCAAGTAAGAGCTACAAGTAAAGGATTCGATGAGTAAAGGTATTGACCTAGCCCAACCTCACCCACATTTATGGCTATACCTGGCGTGGATGCAGCTATTTTTACATGGACGGTGTGTATAATATTATCATATGATCTTAGTATCTGGTATGGTCGGTTTTCATATAATATTATTATATGATCTAAGCCGAAACCTCTCATGTCTATATTCAAACACACACTCATGTAAAGGATTTGTTATCAATCAGTTCGCACCATTGATTATATATCTTAATTTTCTTGTTTC
Source organism: Chloranthus sessilifolius (assembly GCA_021018995.1). Taxonomy (NCBI): domain Eukaryota; kingdom Viridiplantae; phylum Streptophyta; class Magnoliopsida; order Chloranthales; family Chloranthaceae; genus Chloranthus; species Chloranthus sessilifolius. The sequence goes on along the minus strand of CM037584.1, from coordinate 120,768,767 downwards.
TTTTCCTTCATTTACCAATTACACTACATCGAACTGGCTACTAATTGTCATCTTTTCCTACAAAGCATTATGTTTGGACCAGATATCTATGGTTACGCTACCAGGAAAGTCCATGCGATACTGACCCGTGATGGAAAAAACCACTTGATCAAGAAAGACGTTCCTTGCCAAACAGACCAGCTAACCCATGTTTACACTTTGATCATCCGTCCTGATGCTACGTACAGCATTGTGATTGACAACGAGGTGAAACAAAATGGAACCTTATATGAAGACTAGGACTTGCTCCCTCCAAGGAAAATTAAGGATCCCAGTGCCAAGGAGGTTATATTTTTGCTCAAATGAGCTTCCTGGACCTCATGCAAATAATAATATGTATGCTTCTTATTAATAATTAAGGCTAGTACTTATAATAAAAAATAATAATTAAGACTAGTGTTCCATTTTGTGCAGCCAAAAGATTGGGATGATGTAGAATTCATTATAGACCCAGAGGATAAGAAACCCAAGGTAAATTGTCAATTTTTACTGGCTTTCATAGATTGAAACTTTGTAGATATTCACTATGGATGTGTAGTACTGGAGAATGATATATGGATTCAGCTGTACTATATTTGGTGTCCAACATGTGTCTGACACCAAATATAGATTGAAACTTTTTTTTTCTCTGTTTAATGTTGCGAAGTTTTTTTATGTTTTTCTCTTTTAACATCTCAGATAAATATGGAATTGTGTTCTCTTTGCCATTAAAATACAGTGGCCAGTTTATTATATTCTTGTGTATTTATCTATTATTTTACTGAAAAACCAAGGTGTTGAGTAGAATAATCAGCAAATCCATGTCCTTCAAGACTACAAGGTTGGTTACCTCAAATGCCAATGACCAGTGTAGGGTATAAGGTATAAACACTTGTCTACCTTATTTTCCTATTAAGTGGATGTCGTTTCCCACATTAATCATGATATCAGTTTCTTTATGGAAATCTTTCCCTTTAAAATATGCTTTTCATCTATCTTCTTCATTGGTCATGGAGCTTAAAACCTCTATACTTAGTGCATCTTCGGATTCTACACTCACACTTAATATTTGTACATTCCATTTACCATTTACATATCCCAATAGCCAAGACATGTGGTGGGAGATCTAATTGGCAAAAGTGAACCTAGGGCCAGGTGCCTTAAAATCCTTGAATAATTAAAAAAAAAAACCCTTGATGGTAAAAAATTCATTCACTTACTTAAATGGTTGTGTCATGATCAGTCACTCTTGAAATAAAGTCCTCCCTAGATATGGGTAGGGATACATGGGATCTATCAATAGTCTTCTAGATGTCTCTACATATCAGGATCTATCAATTTTCTTATAGATGTCTCCACATGTTAGGATTCTTAGTATCTCCACAGAGATAAAGGGTTGACTATAAAGTTCATAGCCAACTGAGTGTTCTTTGAGCAACCTGCCATTGACCATGTCCATCCAGAAGAAACCTTTTCCAACTCTTTGTGTGTAGACCTAATTCTTTCAATGTCCAGGAGAATCTCAAACTAAAGCTTATACTTCACATTAGCATCTTGCACATTTCTCATTAATCAATGATACAAGACTCTATGGGAAAATTGCCCTTGTTTTGATACCATGAATGTATGTACTAATTGAACTTTCCTATTAGTCATGGTTGTAAATTTTAATTTTTAGTTCACATGTATTTCATTTTAATATAATTTTATATTGAAACTTTAAGCATATTTGAGGGCTACCTAAATAAATAAAGGCGATTCCTTACCCTGTTTCTTCAAGAGGTTGGACTATTGAATTACACATGCTTATATTTTACTGACACTTTTATTTGTAACTTGGTGATATATGCCCTTGTTGTTTTCAAAATAAATTGCTTAGAAATATGCTTCTGTTTTTTCCAATTAAATGGTTGCTATGGACATGAAGGTTTTACTCAACTATAGTGTTTTCTTAATCACTTTTGTCTTCATGTGCGTCAGTACTCTGTACTATTCATTTTGTTGTAGTGTTTACCTTTTGCGGCATTGTTCTCAATATAAAATGCAATACTTTTCAGCAATTCCTTGGTTATTTCTTCATTGTCAAAAATTGTAGTCTGAAAATGTCTCTACTAATAATACAAAAGCTGCATTATGGCAGGGTGCAGTGGAGAATTTATTGGAAAGAAGTTCATATATTCAGCTGCTAGATGGTTCTATTGTGAATTTGGATGGAAATGCAAAAAATAGTACACTACAAGCTTTGCATGAAATGTCTTCAGCTGCTGTACAATCCTACCTACTGAACCTACAGATAGAGACTGGTCCAATTCGCATCAGCAGTTTTGTAGTTTATTCATAATTTATTTTTTGTTGGAATTTCAGTTCTTCCTTTTGTTGTTGTCAAGTATTACATAATTTGTTTGAACTTTAAAGAGCATGGATATCTGTGCATGAATAATTAATTTTTTATAGTATTTGCAGGAATATTCCTCTCGATACGAAATCATCGTGTCGTTCTTCTTGTGCTAAATATAAAATAGAATAATTATTTCTTTTATATTATTTAAAGGTTATGAATGTGTACTGCTGGGCAATATGATGCCTGGGAAAAAAAAATAGCATTAAAAAAATAAAAATTTTCATTGGAGACAGCCAAAAGTCGTCTCCAATAATAGAGTAAAGCTTATTGGAGATGGCTGATAGCCATCTCCAATAACAAAAGAAAACTTATTGGAGACGGCTTCAAGCCGTCTCTAATAGTAGAATATTGTTATTGGGGAAGGAAAGCTGTCTCCAACATGCGCTGACATGACAATGAAGATGGCTTATGTTGGTCTCCAATAAGCTCAAGTATTGGGGACGGCCTCTAATAGTATTGGAGATGGCTTAGACATGGAAGTCGCCTCTAATAGTATTGGAGATGGCTTAGACATCTTTGGAGATGGACAAAAGCCGTCTCCAATAAACATATTTTTTGTAGTGGATTCTGAGTGTTAAGGAGACGGAAGATGTTGGAGATCATATCAGGCAGAGGGGAATAGCGTTCCTGTCTCAGCTAGTAGGGGCCTCTAGCTGGATTGAAGTTTTGCGGTGGGGGAACGTTATTATAGTTCGGCGCGCGAGCCGGTCGATTCTATGTCGTATTTTGGTTCTGGTAAGTGTTGGGGTATTGGTTTCTGTTTTGGTATTGATCCTGATTCTGGTTCAAGCCTGGGTTTTGGTTTGCATATCTTTGTTGATTAGTGCCTTGGTTTTGGTTCGTGAATCATTGTTGAATCTGATTTTGCCTAAAATTTTATGATTGGAAGTTTCTGTTCTCAGAGTTTTGTCCTTGGATGACTACAATATTGACCTGTTCGGTTCCTGAGGCTTTCTTATTATTTTTTGCCTTTGATTCACTAAAAGAGCCTACTTTCGACGTGACTATGGATGGGGCGAGGTCTTCACCTTTAATGTGCCGCACTAGTAGGGATGCCCGGGAGTGGAGTGCAGTGAAGTCGGGGCAACCACTTATGACAAGCGCACTCTTTAATGGTTCTCTAGTATTGTCGATGATAATATCAATCGAGTCTTTCTCTTTCATTGAAGTACTAGTCCTGGCAACAAGTTTCCTCCATCGAGCGACGAAGTCGGTGAACTCTTCATCTGGTCCTTACTTTGCCATCATCAGATCGCTAAGACTGACTGTCTTCTGCATCAACTGCTTGTATTGGTCTAGGAATTGACCGACTAAATCATTGAATATTTCTATCTTATAAAGTGGAAGTCCCGCAAACTAATCTAAGCTTCTCCTTCTAATGAGTGTTGGAAATAATGGATGAGAAGTCCTTGATTATAGCGTATGGGTCGACAATCATTACAAAAGAGGGCTAAGTGATGGTTTGGATTTCCCGTGCCGTTGTATTTGGTAAATTTTAGCGGTTTTAATCCTATTGGTAAGTTAAATGAGCGTCCCGACAAAATTTATCGAATCCGAATGCATGAGTAGGGCATTCCCTCTTGGCCATGTACTCATTGAGCATTTTAGGGAGATCTTCAATCTTGATGGTGCTGTCTTTTGAAATAACCCGCAAGCCAACCTTGTCTCGAGAATTATCATTGAAGAACGTGTGAGTAGATTGTCTCAATGGTGAGGTGCGGGCTGACACCGTGCTCGGGGTAGGAGGCGACCTTTCTTATCGCTCTTGGTCTTCTGAAAATTGTCGTGGCCTAATGGTCTCGTATACAGCAGCCAATCCTCAAAGTAATTCGTTAGAGTCATCATCTCCTCTTTGTATTCTTTGAATACTGAGCTCTACAATTTATTGAGCAGTAAGGTTTTGTCCAATCTTACCATCTCTCCCATTATGATTATTGCTGCTGTGTGGGGTAGAGAAGGGATTTTCTTGTTCGCCAGCCATGTTAATCTCAGGTTGTCGTAGGCTGGGATTGTAAAGTGGTTCTTCTCCGTATATGGGGTTGTCATGATATCCTCACAATGGTAGGTCTCCTAAACTCACTCTTCATATACAGAACATCTCGAGTCTTTGACGAAGACTCATATATTTAAGGAAATCTAAACGATGCGATGGAAATAAAAACAGGAAAGTAAAATAAAAACTATCTAAGAGAGAAAGAGTTTGCAAAAGGCATCGCCAGTCTGTTGGTACGCACTTTTTCTGAGTTCCTCTCTATTCCTTCTATTTGTTGGGCTCTCCCCATGCCAATATGCTCAGCCCTCCCTCCCTTTTGGAGTATGGGAGTGTTGGTATGCACTTTTTCTGCGTTCCTCTCGGTTCCTGTTGAATCAGTGGCCCAATTTTGTCCAAGTGGACTCTAGCAATGCGGTGTTTGAAATGTTGGTAATAAAAATGGGGTTTTCTAGGAAGGTTCCTAGTTGATTGCAATCGCCAGCTGCAGATATTTAACACGCTGCAACACGTAAGTGATCAAGCTTAAGAGCGGGTGTGGGTTACTTCTTTACTGAATCGTCTACCTGTGAACGTCAGCAGCTATGGCTCTTTCTTATAATTTAGATAGTTTTCTTTCTTTCCTTGTGATTGTTATAATTCTAATTGGTTTAAATTTCCTAATTCTATTGTGAGTCTAGTTGTGAATTTGTTGTAGTGAATGAATTAATCTTCTAATCCTGTTAGGAGTCTACTTGGTTTAAGTGTTCTATTCTTATTAGATGTCTAATTAATTGAGTTTCCTAATCTTATTGAAAGTCTAATTAGTTAAGTCTCCTAATTCTACTAGGAGTCTAATTAATTTAAAGGCACTAATCTTATTAGGATTCTAATTAATTCAATTTCCTAATCCTTCTAGAAGTCTAATAAATATTTGTCCCCTAATCGTACTAGGAATGCAAATATTTTAATTCTAATGAAACTCTAATTAGATCAAGCATGCTAATTATACTGAGATTGTAAGTAAAGCAAGTATACTAGTTCTATTGCAATTCTAATTGAAATAGAGAACTAATTTGATTAAAACTCTAATTTAGGCAATATACTAGTTCTATTGAAATTCTAATTGAAATAGAGAACTAATTTTATTAAAACTCTAATTTAGGCAACGGAACTAATTTTATTGAAAAAATCTAATTAAAATAAATAAACTAATTTTATTAAAATTTTGATTACGGTAATGAATTAATTTTACTAAAATCTGATCAAAGCAATGAATTGACTATACTAAAAATCTAATTAGAATAAAAGGAACTGATTCTACTAAAATTCTAATGAAAGTAATGAATTAACCATACTAAACTTCTAGAAAAAAAGGGGTTTTGGGCCCGCTACGCTAAGGAGGATTGGCCTCGTTCCCGAGTACCCTCCGTAAGCTCCCTTGGGCAAATCGGGTGGCTGGGATTAACACAAATTGGATTTCAGACTATAATATGGTATTTTTGGATTTTTTTTTTAGAGTCATTTTCAGGATTATAATTATGAATTAAATTATGAAACTAGTATTACAGAAAACTAAATTAATATCTTGGATTTTTAAAATATTAAACTAAGGAATTAAAACTAGAATTTAAAATTTAAGGACTGAATTCAGGTTCGAAATTAGAAAATCGGGTCGTATGATTAAGGACTTGTTCTAAAAACTATGAACTAGAACCAGAGATTAATGATAGGACTGGAGATTAAGATTTTAGAACAGAATTAAAGTCTGTGGTCAGTGAATTAGGCCGTCAGATTAAGGACTGGCTCTAGAAACATGGAGGACTAGAACCAAATATTAGAAATTACAGTCTAAAAAGGGTGCTACGGTCCAAGACTGAAAATTTAATATTTATAATTTTGAACTAAGAAAAATCCTAAATGTAAAAACAAAAAACTACGGTCAAAAACTAAAATTAGATTTTACCTAAGGTCGGGGCTGTGGAGAGGTGTCTCGAAAGTTCAAAGCTTGAATCTTGAAATCATGGCTATGTTTTTCTATGTGTCCATTCTCGGAATTCTCTGTATTTGTCGTTCTCTCTATGTGAAATTTTCAGCCTCTTTCTTCCTCTCTCCGGTCGAATTAAAAAAAGGCTTTTATAGGTTTTTGTCTAACTAAATGCACTTTTTCAGGCGTTTAATGAAATTGCACGCCGATTTCTCGATGCTTAATCGCTTTGAGTCGGTCACTGACTCAGTGTGCGACCGGCTGACTTGCTCAATGAGTTTCCTAGTTCTAACAAAGTTAGGACTAATTGTGTGCTTATTGTGGGGTGCGCAATCCGATTAAGCATTTCATTTGAAGCATTTAATCGAGGAAGAACTGTAAGACTAGGTCAGCATAGGCCAATTATGCGCCGATGGTGGTGCACTCAATCCAATCTCGCGTCTCATGTTAGGCACATAATCGAGTCTCGAAGTGGTATGGGAAAGGAAGTCTGGTATGAAAGGGGGGCTGATTGCACGTGTATGGTTTTACGTACAATCGAATTGCATGCGTGATTTTAGGAGCGTAATTTGGATTGTCCGATTTTCGGTCGGGTCTGAAATGCCAGACTATTATTTCAGCCTACATTCTGACTATATACTATTGTTTCGGTATATAGCCTCCCTACGTTGAGATCTGAGCCACATAGCTATTGTTTTAGTATGTGTCCAGCTATGTACTATTATTTCAGTGCATGGTTCCCACATTAGGATTAGGGGGTTTGAAATGTCTGACTACTATTTCAGTCTGCATTTCAACTATATACTATTGTTTTAGTGTATAATCTCCCTACGTTGGGACCTGAACTATAGAGCTATTGTTTCAGCCTATGTTCAGCCATGTACTATTGTTTCAGTGCATGGTTCCTACATTAGGGTCATGGGGCCTGAGTCACAGATCTACTTTTTCAGCCTGTGTCTAGCCATATACTATTATTTCAACATATGGTTCCAATTAGGGTTGTGAAATTTTTAGAGATGATAAGTCCTTTTCGAAAAGTCACAGGCAAGGTCAATGGTTGACCGAACAAATTTGTATATGCCGAGAGGGCAAAATGGGTGTGTCTACAGGGAGGGTCGGCTACATCAGGGGGAGCCACCTTCTTAAGAAAGCCCTTCGGCCGAACCTTAACCTTTAGAGCTGTAAGTTGACGAATAGACCAGCTACGACTATGTTAGGACAACTACCCCTATTATAGGATGGAGCTATGTGAGCATCGTTCAACCCCTTGTTATAAATGATACTATAGGATGACCCCTTACCGTAGACGGGACAAGGTTTTTCCTCCCAAAGACTCCCACCAATAGTGGTTTATTGATCGATATAAAACCCTACCTCTTTCTCCCTCCCATCTAGTGGCCGTCGAATTAGCCCACAATATCAATCAGAAATGCCTATTGCTCGTGCTTTCAATGTAGACTATCACACGACCGAATGCATTCATTCTACACGGTCCAATCTGAATGAACTTCACAGAAGCAGGAATTATTGGACCACGAGAAAGCATCGACTATATGGCATGCAACAGGTGGCTCACCTTGTCACATGGATTTCTCAATGAAAGAATCAACCAACAAGGTAGCTTACCCAATCACACAATTGAATTGATGTGGTCTTGCTCCTACAGGATGAAGCATGAAACTTTATTATGTTAGTTTACTCTCAGTTCATTTGTTCACATGTGACTTTCTATAATTTTTTTTAGGTTATCTCCGTTTCGTGTGTGAATGGAGGTTCTTAGACGAGGGAATCATTCCTCTCTAAAAATAGGATTAAAATGCTTCTATCAATAGAGGTTTCACGTCTGCGCATAGAATCATTTTTTTGCATTTCCATTCCGTTCTTACCATATCATGGGTGGGTCGGAATCCGTGATGGTTCGAGAGTGGTTTCTTTATTCTATTCTTGGCATCCCTTCGAGGACTCTTTTGTCCCGCGTTAGTGGTCGAGTCATTTTTGGTAATTGACATTCGTCGCCTCCATTTCAATTCATATGTTACCATTCATAGTGAACTAGCCCTCTTTTCGTTGCAAGTCTGAGTGGGTTCGTCATTCTATCTATCCAAGTCTTTATTTGTCTAGAGCTCGGGTCAGCCCCCCAGGGTCTGCTTTGCTTTTCTCGAACAGTGCTGGTCCGCATCAGGGACTCTCGTGCGAGCCATGCAACGGGCAGGAACTGCTCCTTTCCTTTAGCTTAGCTCCCTCTAGAGTTCCTCCCAGACATTGATCTTTCTATGGCCCTCTAGCACATCCTCATATCGCGTCCACCACCACAACTTCGCATCCCCTGAGAGAGACATTGTTGCCATTGTCACTTGGTCATCCTCAGGGGCACGAACAACCTTAAAGTACTATTCCATGTCAAATAGGATGATCCAGTCACTTCCTTGGCATTTTGGATCTCGTTGAATGGTTGTGGTTCCAGGACTTGAATGCGTTTGGAGTCACCAAGTGAGACATTCGGTTCACGAACTGGAGACTTATCTCCACCGCAAGCTCTTAAATTTGACCCAGTCCATCATGCTTTGTACATCACCACCGAGATCGTTGAGTATAGTGACCAATGATTCCAAATTATCTATGTCAGCCTAAATGGTCGACCTTGCCATCAAGTTGGGTCACACGATCCGTCGAGTGTTTCCTTAGCAACAGCAGTCGCAGACAGCGCTCCACTGCTATCGTGAAGATTGGACATGGTGCAACAAGAAGATAATTTGTAGAAATCGAAAGGGTGTGATTGATTTCAGTTCAAAGTCTACCTGGCTTTAATCACAAAAATATGGAGAAGGAAAGGAAGATCCGACCCTACTCTTTCTTTCTCAATTGGCATTGAAAAAAAGGGCATGATTGATTTCAGTTCAAAATCTAGCTGGCTTTAATCACCAGAATACGGGAGAAGGAAAGGAAGATCCAGATATTTTAAATCTAGCAAACGTAATGAAACACTGCCTTTCTGGGCAAACTACTTCTTATCTCCGATTCCACTTCTTGTGGGTGGGATAAGTCTCTCTAAGTCTGTAGAGGCCAATATCTTTAGCTTTTGAGGTTTTGAATCTTGCTTTCCCTCCTTCCTGCTCGGGCCATCCTGTTCGGAGGTAGAGATTCACATGTGTTTGTATCCACTCCTGCCAAACTCAGCCTTCCTTTCCTATAATGTTCAGTATCTAGGTCTTCAAATTTCATCGATCTCTTGTTAGAGCGTCTTGTTTTATACTCCATCCAACATATTAATTACCTAGAAAGGCCCGATAGGATATTCAATGAATCCGTTAAGACAAATTTGTTGAAACTTCATTACACCTGCTTTTTCCTAGTTCTGATTCCTTCAAAATTCCACTTCATAGGATGAGATGCCAGGGAAATACCTCTTGATTTCATCCTTGTAAAAAATCTTTAAATATCTCACGACGGCACTGATCTATATACGGAGATATCCAAAACTTCTATATTCTATGTTATTAACAAATCGATGAGATCAACAAGTGATAGGGGAGTACATCAAACTCCTTCCATGCCAGCTTCTAAGCAATAGAATGGCTTCTAAGGGAAAGGTGCTTCTTTGAATGCCCATATGCTCTAGATGAATGGATGAGTAAGAGACCCGTACAAGAACAATCTTCAGTGAAAGCTCTAGGCCGGTTTGTTTAAGTGAGGTGCTCACTTTGGCTAGGTAAAATCAAGTTTCTGGTCGATAAGTCAACTCCTCCGGTCGAAATGAGCTACCATCTGAAGAATTCAATAGAGTCACCTCGGTGGTTGATAACTGATCAATCACATAATATACCAATTTCTTACCTTTAACTTAGTGATGCTAGGACTTAGTTTGCTACTAATAAGTTACTGATGTGCAGATATTAAAGAAAAACAATAAAAGAAAACCAAAGTATTAATATTCGTTAAAATGAACTCATAAAGCGACAAAAAGATGATTGAACCAAAAGACAATTCATCACCTACTGAAAAAATGAAAAATCGTGTTTTATGATTTTACGGAACAAAGTACTGAGAAGAATAGAAAATTGCAATTTACAATTTTGCAAGAGAAAGCTGCTCAAGAGTAAAGTACGATATAAGAGAAGCGATAAATCGTAATTATAATTGTAATAAAGAATCGTTCAATAGGAAGTTGTGTTAGAAAATCGTGATTTACGATTTTCTAGAAGAAAGTTACAATAGAAGAAGAAAATCGTGGTTTACAATTTTTGAGAAGACACCTTCCAAAGTTGTTGATCACATGAGAAAGAACACCGCCATGCATAAAATTAGAAGATATCTTAAAGAAGAAGTCCAGTGAATCATGGATCTGAGAGATTGACAAAGAAGACTCTTAAGGGATTACGGTGCTGAAATAAAGGAGAAGCTCCAGAAGTACATCAATAGAATAAAAACAAGGAAAGATAAAGTCAGAAGTAGAGTTATACGAGGATAGTTTTATTTAAGTAATTTCTTTTATTAGAATTTAAAGCTTGTAAATTGACCCCTTATGATTTATAAATAAGAGGCTCGACACATAGGAAAAATCATAGAAAAAATTCTCAACATCAATTGATGACTGAGGTTGGGTTTTCTTTCGATCAAATTTAGAGTAGATTTTTATTACTTTGTAGATTAGATATCCAAGGTTTCTCAAGAGCAATTGATGACTGCAATTGGGAGCTTAAGATTAGAGTAGATATCTGTAGTTTCTCAGAAATAATTGACAATTGCGATCGAGGGGTGAAAGATATAATTTTATTGCTTTCTCATTTAGATTTATTTTATTGCAATTTCCTTCTTTGTAAACATCTTCGAATTTGAATTTGAATTGATGACTCAAGTTGAAGTTTGCAAATTAGTGTAACGGTTTTTACTTTTCCATCTTCAGTTCTCTAGAATTTGATTGACGCCCAAGTTTTTGTTGTTGATTAGATTAAATCTGTATTGATAGGATTTTGGTATTGATTGACGCCCAAGTTTTATTCATATTTCTCCAGTAGATTAGAAAAAATATAAGTTTTTAGAAAATTAAGTTAATATAGAAAAACTTGTCTTCGTGGGAACGATCTTATACTAGCTCTATAATTTTCATTGTGTGCTTGCAATAGGTTAAAACTTAATTAGATACACATAAAAGTAGCCAGTCAAGTTTTTGGTGCCATTGCCGGGGATAGCGTTATTTATATTAATTTAAGAAAACAAGTATTTATCTTTCTCTTTTTAATTTTTTTTATATTTTCACTTTTCTTTGATCACTTCTTAAATGTTTTGATGGTTTATTTAGACTGACGAATGAGAGTTTCAACTTCCCCTGATCAGAGACGCTCGAGGCTTAGATTTGTTCTCTCTCCCTGCCTTTTGGAATAAAAATTAAATACAGTTAAATATACAAAAATATATTTTTTCTTTTTGTATGCATCACACCCGATCTAGAAGCCTAGACTTCTTCGAGCATGATCCAGAAATTGAAAGAACTCTCTTGCGTAATGTAGCATCACACTGTATACCCACAAGAGAATCCTTAGTTATGGCTGACGATTTGTCAATCCAGACACATTTCAACCCAATAGCTTTGATCGAGCCCTCTTGTATAGCTATACCAGAGGTGCCTGCAGGTCAAAATTATGAAATCAAGCTCCATATACTTCAATATGTACCGACCATTCATTAGCTTGATTGAGAAGATCCCTACCAGCATCTGAGGGACTTCATAGAGCTTTGCACAATACTACAATTATCGACTGCCAACAAAGAGGCTGTAAAACTAAGTTTGTTCTTATTCTCTCTCAAGGATAGGGCAAAGGCATGGTTAATTTCATTACCTGCCAGAAGTATTACCACATGGGAGGAACTGTAGTCCAAGTTCTTGGGCGAGTACTTCCCAATTGGTAAAACTTACCAAATTCGCCAAGCGATTCAAGACTTCAGGCAAAAGCCAGGAGAATTATTTCATGAGAGTTGGGAATGGAAGAAGGATTTGTTACAGAACTGTCCTCATCACGAAGTACCAAATTGATCGATAGCATAAAGCTTCAACCAAGGGTTGAGTGAGACCAACTAGTCTACAGTCGATGTCGTAAGTGGAGGAGCCTTTATGGCTTAGAATGGCCAGCAATCCTAGAATTTATTTAAGAAACTAACCAATAACTCAAAGCATAAATAGACTCTGCTTAGATCTGATCTAGATGTCACTCGCCACACCCTACTTGTGAGGGGTGGACTTTACGATATTGGCAAGGTTAAAGTAAAGAAGAGGATGACATGAGTGTGAAAGTTTTGGCTCTTGAATAACAAATCGTAATATTAATGGCTGCCAAACCTAGCGCCCCGAATAGAGCTTTGGAAAGCTACTCTAATTGCAAGACTCAGACATATACTAAAAACCCAGCTGCGCCATCTGTTAGTGGATTCTGAGTGCTTACTTTATTGGTTGGTGCTGAAAGTCATTTAAAAATTAAAGAAAGAGTAAAACAGGGGATGAATTCAGCACAACTCAGAAGTCCTAGACCTGCAAGATACAGGGTCCTTTGTAGCAAGTTTTGATAAGTAAGAGTTTGTCCCACAGGGAAAGGTGATCTACAGCTCCAAGGGAGCCATCTCTAGTAGTCCCTCCAGATCTGACTACAGATCTGGCAGTCCTAAAAGGAGGAGAGTTTAAGGTCACTTATTCTAAGTATTCTAACATCTAAACTACAGAAAGGGTTGAGAGGATGGATGGAGTGTGGAAAATAAATATAAAAAAGGGTGAGAAGTATGTTATTGAGCCATGATCAGCGAAGTTTTGTAACTCAGATTCAGATCTGATGTTATAGAAATTCTGTCCAGAGGCTACATTATCACCACTGAGGAGAAAGGATCCAACCCATCACTCTGCCATGATTCCACCCTTAAGGCTATAACCTGTCCACTCAAATGGTCACAGATTATCCCATAGGGGAGCCACTATTCAGGGATGGGTCAAAACACAACAAGTAAATCATTGCAGGCACTATTTCATCTAGGCTACCAGCTCAAGAATCCATAGGGAACCTTAATCTCTAAAGCTCTATATGTGGGGCTAAGGCTGTATAGGACCATGATAGCCCAGACACATAGAACCAGCAAGAGATTGAGTACAACCTTCGATCTAGTTGTCCATTGCTTGAGTGAGGCTACAATGGTCCCAAATACCACCACAATCTTTATAACCCGATCGATCCAACATCCGATGGCGGATCTATACAAATATCAGACAATCTCTCACCAGGCTTCTACAAGCTCAGGTGTAAAGAAGAAGGATCCATCTTGGATCGGTGGATTATAATCACCCTAAGGCTATAATCTATCCACTTAAATGGTCACAGACTATCCCAGAGGTTATCCTCCTCACGGAGCCCAAAACAAAATAAGAATATCACTGCCACCACCATGTTCACAAGGCTACCAGCTCAAGCTCTCATGGGGATTTCAGATCTAGTGGGTCCTGTGGTGGGGCTAAGGCTGTAGGACCATGATAGCCCAGACACACAGGTCACTTAGATCTGAATGGCCCTTAGAATCAGTCCTCCATTGCTTTGAAACACAGCCAAAATAATGGCGGATCACAAGGCAGCAGCCTTGCACAGAGCATCTCACACATAAACACCAATCCCACAAAGTAAAGATCCTATTGTAGAACTTCCATTAATCTAATTCAAAAACACATACAAAGGCATAGCCAGCAAGTGCTGGACTATGGAGAGAAGGAAAGAGAAAAAGAAAATTACTTACAGCTAAAAAGAAAGAGAAAAGAAAAACGATCAGAGATGTGTTCCCAGATACCTAAATCTAAGCTAGGTATGGATTTATATAGTAGTGGGGTGGCGGCGCCTTAGGATTAGGAAACCCTAATTTTAACAATGCCACATGGCCTAATAGTGATCCTTGGATGCCTCGGGGCACGTGCACATAGATTTGAGCGTGGGAGTGCGTGCCCTAATCGCTGGAAATACTCAGAAGGTCCTCTACTGAAGAGATGGAAGTTTAGGTTCAGAGCTTCGCTAGGTAGCTGTAGTTTCCCAGACTTGTCGCATGGTAGCTCTTTGCTCTTCGCTAGGATGATTTGACACTGAAGCTTCAGCCGTCGTGAAGTTGCCTTGGTTTGCTCTTCAGGAAGTCACGCGCTAGAGAATTGCGCTCTCGTTGGATTGGGCTTCGCGAGGTTGAGTAGAAAACATAGTCTTAGGTGTCGCGGGGTTAAAGTTCAAGTAGTCACGAGGTTGCTCGGTCTTCGCTAGGCTGATCTTCGCGAGAGTGAATTTGAACAACATGAGAACTTTGCGAGCACTTCTCTTTACTGGACTTCGGGAGTTACCTCGCGAGGCTTTACTGAGTTCTGAACTCTGCGAGGTTCTATGTCTTACTTGATCTTCGCGAGGTTGGCTTTGCCTTCGCCAGGATGTTTTCTTTCTTGAATGGCACGAGAACTGTGCGAGGAGTTCTTCTTCTGATAATTGCATCTCACGGTGACTGCGCGACAGCTGCGCGAGGATTCTTCTGAAGCTCTCTCTCCTCAGCCGTTCTAAGCGAACTGCACGAGATTGAGAGAGGTCTACTTTGAACTGCACGACACTGCGTGATGTATTCTACTCTTGAGCTTCACGAGAACTACACGATTTTGAGTTTCTGAAGCACTTCAGTCACTCATCTGCGCGAGAGGTTGCTATAAAGTCTTGGGAAGCTCAGTTGAACTGTGCGAGGCATATTTCTCCTGAATCCTCTAAAGCTTGGGTCAGCTGCGCGAGGCTCATTTCAGGTCTGGATTCAGAGTTCATTCTCCTGAGGGATTTCTGGTGCCAAAGCAGGCTCCTTAACAGGATTCCTGGCCTTATTTCACTGTTGATTATTACCTACGCAAAACACATAACAAGAACTTATTAAGAGGCTAAGGGTCTAATCAAAGGTTAAGTTAAGGGGTGAAAAGTGGTACTTTTCAGTTCTTAACACACCCCCAAACCTAATCTTTGCTAGTCCCTTAGCAAAGCTACATTAAATCTACTCAAAATATTAAATGCCACTTTCGTAGGGAGCATGGATACATTTAGCATATGTACCAAGCCTTTTAACCCCCTAGGTGATCCCTAGTGGAGGAGTGAAGTCTCCTGAGGGTTTTCAGTGAAGACACCCACAAACTTCTCAGTGGAACAGCTAACAAGAGTGCAGTGTCATCAAATGAGCAGTCAAGGAATCAGATTTAGTTTACTCTAGAATCAGTACACATAAAAGAATTTTAATCCATTGATTGCACAGAGATTTAGACAGCATAAACTCTTCATGATTGCACAGCATTTCCTAATAGTTTACAATCACAGAAAACTGCACTAGTGTGTGCCAGCACTGAGCTTATCATTAGGTCAAAAATTAGGTTAAGGTCATACATAATGCATTCAAGTTCAGACCCAAAAACTTTGCAGGGCATACTCTCATAAAGGTTTTGTTGAGGGGTTCATTTTCTCACAGGCTCAAGAGCAGTTACATCCCCCAAATGGGTTTGTAAGCATGAGCATAGGCAGAGTTCTTAAGTGCTGACATCATTGGCAGTTCCTCACCATAGATTGGATAATTCCTTATCTTCACATGACAGCTCACTCAACTTTGGATCACAAGGGCTTTTAACTAGGCTATAATGTGGCTTATGGAGTAGGGTTAAAAAGAATGGAAGGTTGAAAAGGGGTTCCAATTTGAGAAATCAGTACGTCACAGAGGTGGTTCATGACTTCACCTTCCAAAATTTAGCTTCCTTCATCTTCTTTGAGATTTTCCGATTTGGAGTGATCAATTTTTCTTCTTGATTTTGATTTTCCAATGAAAGTTCCTCTTGACTTCTCTCTTATTCCTCTTCATTATTATTTTTGTTTCTTTTTACTGGAGTTTCCTTCTTTTTATTTTGTTTTTACTTTTCAGAAATGCCACCATGTTCTCGCCACTATATCGCCAGATTTTTGAGATCCTTCTTCTCCATTCACCTAATGTTGACCATAGCTAGTCCATCTTCAACTCTTTCTCCTTTACCTTCTGAATTCTCAGAGTGAGGGTAGGTTGATTCAAGTTCATAGGTTCAGGTTCAAGTACTCAGGTGTATTTTGAAGAAATTTAGGATTTAAAGCTCAAAGGGGGGTATGGACAAGGGCAGTTGCTTTAGGATTGGTCTTTTCAGGCTCAAACTGTCCAAAAGAAGGCCTTGATCCTCTTTCCTCAGTCTCATGAGTACTGTCAGTTGTTTCAACTTGGAGTTACCTAACTTCTAGTGAGCACAGTGACTCAGCCAGTCCTTAGAACTAAAAGAAATGCCTTAATTACTCCTTAAAGAATAGAAAAATTTTATAGGCCCAATTCTCACTGGTTATGGTCATCCTTTGAACTTTCAAGTATGTCCTCACCTTTTTCTCTCTCTAATGATTCACTGAGTGCTGATACAAGTCAGTTTCCTTGGTGATATTATCATGGAAATGTGGAGTATTAGAAGTTTATAATGTCCAAGGTTTGCATAAATTTTAAACTTCTTAATTTCATGATTCTTAAGTGAACATAGGTCCATTTCCATATTGCTCAGATGAGTCTGCTGCACTTATGTTAACTATTCCATTGGCAGGGTCTGCCTACCATACCCCCAAACCTATGACGAGCAGTGCCCTCACTGGTTCAAAGGTGTCTGTGCAGCAGAGTTATTACAGCATAAAAGACAAGAACAAGAAATAAAGTAACCAACAACAGAAAACTGTATAGCATATCAGAAAAGGAAGATATCATTAAGATTAAAAGAAAATTACAAAAATGGAGGAGATAAAGGGAGAGAGATCAGGGGTGAGGGGGTTGAGAAGGTGGGGGAGGGGGTGGAGAAGGCGGGGGAGGGGGTGGAGTGGAGGGGGCAGGGGATGGCTCTGGCTTTTGGTTCTTCTTCTGCGGCTGAAGCTTTTCCTCCTCCTCCCTGGCAAGGATTTGCAGAACCTCCTCGTATTCATCCCAGAGGGGTTGGAGGGGATCCGACTCTTTAGGGGGCGGCGGGTCCAACCAAATCGGGTAAAACTTGATAGGCAGTGCGTCCGGCTTGTCATCTGCCATGATTAGGATTAGGGAAGGACCGCTAGGGTGAGAGGAGATAGGATGCGATGAAGATGAACAGGGCCTCCCTATGTATTTAAAGGCGAGGATGGTGGAAGATGAAATGGTTGAATAACATACAAGTCACCGCAATTAAATGAGAGTGAGTTGGGAAATGTCAAGTCCCAGCAGTCAGCGTGGGAAATGACAAATGCATTAGGCTCGCGCAGCTGGGTAAGGGAATCATGAGAAATCAGAATTGCGTGATTATGGGAGTTAGAGCTGGAAGTGCGCGAGAGATTCTGCAGCATTGAAACTCGTGACAGTGAAAGAAATGGTCTATGCGAATTGCGCGAGCCTTCCCAAATCACAATTTGGAATGCGCGATGGTCAAATCAGCAATTCATAGAAGAAGAAGAATAAATCATACCGATCCCACATAAACTCTATCAAGCTCAACAATATCAAACTCCACATAACCCCTAAAATTTTCTAAAACTTAAGGTAGAAACAAAGGTAGTATAGTACAACATGGACACAACTGCGGGTCAGGTAGATGTAGGGGTCCCATGAAAATGAATAGTACTCATAGGATCTGCAGGTCTTTCCATGAAGCAATGCTATTGTTGGGAAGAGTGGTCAGCCAGGTACTGGCCCTATCCTTAAGAGAGAAGGGAAAGAGTCTGAGCCTAGTAGCCTCAAGTCCCAAGCCAGTGATATTAAAAGTGGTGCACAAGGCCAAGAACTGGTCAATATGCTTGTAAGGGTCCTCCTTGCTAAGCCCATGGAAAGCTGGTAGTATCTAGATGATTGAAGTTTTTATCTCATAGTTCCCCTGAACATCAGGGAATTGAATGCTAAAAGGGAAGTTATAGTCATCCGGAGCATTCAACTCCTTGAGGGTTCTCGGTTGTTCTTCACCCATAATTGCTGTCACAGATTCACTTGGGGGCTCTACTGTGGTGTGCTTGTCTCTCCTAAGTCTCCTTCCCCTTTCTATCTCAGGGTTAAGAGGCTCTAAAATAGGGCTGAGGGATCTCCTCCCTAGCATACAAGCACACCAACAGCAAGGAAAGCTTCTTGCAAGCACATTGCAAAAGAATAATTGTACACTAACAAATTTATCTAACTAGTTCACAGCTATTCAAAGAATACATTTAAACTATCCTTGATACTGCTAGAAATTTTTTTTTAAGAAAGATAGACAGAGCTTTAAAAGTCAGAGAGTTTGCAAACAGAGGTAGCTAAGCTCCAATTGCAATCTAACTATCCTTCACTGCTGCTGTCTAGATCTGCAAGAAAGGTTCAAAATTATGTCAGCAGTATCAATTATTCACATGTGCAAAGAATACTAAGAATACAAAAACTAAGGGTCTACTAATAGATCATCTCTCCCCGGCAGTGGCGCCAAAAACATGTTAGCGGATTCTGAGTGCTTACTTTATTGGTTGGTGGTGAAAGTCATTTAAAAATCAAAGAAAGAGTAAAACAGGCGATGAATTCAGCACAACTCAGAAGTCCTAGACCTGCAAGATACAGGGTCCTTTGTAGCATGTTTTGATAAGTAAGAGTTTGTCCCACAGGGAAAGGTGATCTACAGCTCCAAGGGAGCCATCTCTAGTAGTCCCTCCAGATCTGACTACAGATCTGGCAGTCCTAAAAGGAGGAGAGTTTAAGGTCACTTATTCAAAGTATTCTAACATCTAAACTACAGAAAGGGTTGAGAGGATGGATGGAGTGTGGAAAATAAATATAAAAAAGGGTGAGAAGTATGTTATTGAGCCATGATCAGCGAAGTTTTGTAACTCAGATTCAGATCTGATGTTATAGAAATTCTGTCCAGAGGCTACATTATCACCACTGAGGAGAAAGGATCCAACCCATCACTCTGCCATGATTCCACCCTTAAGGCTATAACCTGTCCACTCAAATGGTCACAGATTATCCCATAGGGGAGCCACTATCCAGGGATGGATCAAAACACAACAAGTAAATCATTGCAGGCACTATTTCATCTAGGCTACCAGCTCAAGAATCCATAGGGAACCTCAATCTCTAAAGCTCTATATGTGGGGCTAAGGCTGTATAGGACCATGATAGCCCAGACACATAGAACCAACAAGAGATTGAGTACAACCTTTGATCTAGCTGTCCATTGCTTGAGTGAGGCTACAATGGTCCCGTCACCAGCCTACAATCTCTATAACCAAATCAGATCCAACATCTGATGGCGGATCTATACAAATATAGGGGAGTCTGCCTCTGTACAATCTCTCACCAGGCTTCTACAAGCTCAGGTGTAAAGAAGAAGGATCCATCTTGGATTGGTGGATTAGATTCACCCTAAGGCTATAATTTGTCCACTTAAATGGTCACAGACTATCCCAGAGGTTATCCTCCTCACGGAGCCCAAAATAAAACAAGAATATCGCTGCCACCACCATGTTCACAGGGCTACCAGCTCAAGCACCCATGGGGATTTCAGATCTAGTGGGTCCTGTGGTGGGGCTAAGGCTGTAGGACCATGATAGCCCAGACACATAGGTCACTTGGATCTAAATGGCCCTTAGAATCAGTCCTCCATTGCTTTGAAACATAGCCAAAGCAATGGCGGATCATAAGGCAGCAGCCTTGCACAGAGCATCTCACACATAAACACCAATCCCATAAAGTAAAGATCCTATTACAGAACTTCCATTAATCTAATTCAAAAACACATACAAAGGCATAGCCAGCAAGTGCTGGACTAAGGAGAGAAGGAAAGAGAAAAAGAAATTACTTACAGCCAAAAAGAAAGAGAAAAGAAAAATGATCTGAGATGTGTTCTCAAATACCAAAACCTAAGCTACTTATGGGTTTATATAGCAGTGGGGTGGCGGCGCCTTAGGGTTAGGAACCCTAATTTTAACGATGCCACGTGACCTAACAGTGATCCTTGGATGCCTCGAGGCACGTGCACGAAGATTTGAGCATGGGACTGCATGCCCTAATCGCTGAAAATACCCAGAAGGTCCTCTGCTGAAGAGATGGAAGTTTAGGTTCAGAGCTTCGCTAGGTAGCTGTAGTTTCCCAGACTTGTCGCGTGGTAGCTCTTTGCTCTTCACTAGGATGATTTAACACTGAAGCTTCAGTCGTCGCGAGGTTGCCTTGGTTTGCTCTTCAGGCAGTCGCACGGTATAGAATTATGCTCTTGCTGGATTGGGCTTCACGAGGTTGGGTAGAAAACACAGTCTCAGGTGTCGCGGGGTTGAAGTTCAAGCAGTCACGAGGATGCTCGGTCTTCGCTGGGCTGATCTTCGCGAGAGTGAATTTGAACAGCGTGAGAACTTCGCGAGCACTTCTCTTTACTGGACTTCGCGAGTTACCTCACGAGGCTTTACTGAGTTCTGAACTGCGCGAGGTTCTATGTCTTACTTGATCTTTGCGAGGTTGGATTTGCCTTCGCCAGGATGTTTTCTTTCTTGAATGGCGCGAGAACTGCGCGAGGAGTTCTTTTGATAATTGCATCTCGCGGCGACTGCACGACAGCTGCGCAAGGAATTTTCTAAAGCTCTCTCTCCTCAGCCGTTCTGAGCAAACTGCGCGAGATTGAGAGAGGTCTAC
Source organism: Chloranthus sessilifolius (assembly GCA_021018995.1). Taxonomy (NCBI): domain Eukaryota; kingdom Viridiplantae; phylum Streptophyta; class Magnoliopsida; order Chloranthales; family Chloranthaceae; genus Chloranthus; species Chloranthus sessilifolius. The sequence goes on along the minus strand of CM037584.1, from coordinate 120,747,716 downwards.
TTTGAACTGTGTGACACTACGTGATGTGTTCTACTCTTGAGCTTCACAAGAGCTGCACGATTTTGAGTTTCTGAAGCTCTTCAGTCACTCATCTGCGTGAGAGGTTGCTGTAAAGTCTTGGGAGGCTCAGTTGAACTGCGCGAGGCATATTTCTCCTGAATCCTCTAAAGCTTGGGTCAGCTGCGCGAGGCTCATTTCAGGTATGGATTCAGAGTTCATTCTCCTGAGGGATTTCTGGTGCCAAAGCAGGCTCCTTAACAGGATTCCTGGCCTTATTTCACTGCTGATTATTACCTACACAAAATACTTAACAAGAACTTATTAGGAGGCTAAGGGTCTAATCAAAGGTTAAGTTAAGGGGTGAAAAGTGGTACTTTTCAGGTCTTAACACCATCCTACTAAGAGGTGGTGAAAACTGAACAAATAATGGTTTTTCAGAGGGGAAATTATAGAAACACATATAATCCAGCGTGGAGGAACCACCCTGAATTTAATTATGGTTCCACAAGCAGAGCACAACTAGGGTTTTTTAAGGAGTGAAGGAATGTAATCACTATGCCCTGGTGCCTGAAAAGTTTCTTTATTTTTATTTGTCTACTTATGCATGGTGGATTGATTTGGGTACTACCCTTCTTATCCCCACCCAACCCACTGGCTCACCATCGGTTGTGCAACATCGATCTCCCCAGACTCAATCTTTCCACCAAAGACCTCAAATCCCTGCTGCATAGCTCCAATTTGGACCATAGTGCAACGCTCCTGATGCCATAGTTGTTCAAATCTTACGAGATTTGTAATAACAGTCGCATTAACGCTTGAATGATTTACATAAGCTTGCTCAATTCGCTCAAGTTCTCAATTCACATACCCAGTCCATTACGAAGTTGGAAAGACTAATAGGCCAACTAGCTTCTCATGTGGTTAGAAGAGAGAGTGGCCAATTGCCTCCACAGTCGGTCAATAATCCTAGAGGACAAGTGCTCCTGGGAGAGACATTGGCTCCCCAAAATCAAATATAGACACCTCATGGATTGTTGAGCTACTGACTCATCCATAACATCAATTATAAATTATGTAAACTATGCCTTTTTCTTTTTAGTCTAGGTATCATACTATGACCCAAATTGTTGAAAGACGATGAATCGTAATATCCTACCTACTGTACATTATAGCGAACAATCATATGGATTTACGATTGATCATCATTAGGTCTATCAGTGAGACGTAGCAATTATGATTCACTAATACGAGGGTTCGTACTAGAATCAACCAACGATTCTAGGTCAAAACCCAAGTGACGATCGGTTCAGCAAGTCGTCACTGAAAATAGGGCCTACATATTTATAAAAAGGATACGTCGACCCCATTTTCGACTTCTCTAGTTTTCCTCTCCTACCTTCCCTCTCTTTTTTAAAAGGTTCTTCATCCTAACCGTTCTCCTACTCAACCCGATCATTTTACTTTTCTATACAGCCCTTACTTCCCCTGTTTTATTTTGAAAACCCTGCATGCATTTCATTTCACATCTACAAATTTGGATTTCAATCATCAAGAGGTAAGATGACGATTTTAACGATCAAATGAAAGAGTTTTTACAAGAAATTTTTATTCAATACATGGAATTCATGGTTAACTGATAATATTTTTATTAACTCTTGCAGGAAAAGCAAAGAGTTGTAGCATGGCTAATGAGGCGGGCAAGCGACAAAGGGAAGAGGAAGAAGAAGAGGGAGGTAATAGTTTCGATAATACCCCAATCATTAACCGTATTGTACGGTCTGTTGCCCTCAAGACCAAATCAAAAGCCGCAGACCCACCCAAGAAGAAACCCAAATCTTCCAGGGTAGTTATCAGAGAACCTTCTAAAGACACACAAGAGACAGACTCTATGTCTACCCCTAAAAAGGGCCTGAAATTAGATAAGGGTAAAAAGTCAGCATCCTCTACTGTGATAGCAGATCGGCTCTCTACCTCAATGAAACACCATATTGTGGGAGCCGAAATTATGATCGATGTTGAGTCTTTAGAAAAATTGGAAATGAGTGGAGAAGCCATCAAGTATTTGAAGGATATCGGGTTGAATTATTTCTTAGAATCAGGAGTCACACTGGTCTATCTTAGATTGCTGAGGCTATTTTACATAAATATGACTAATAGTAGCCAGGAACCATCCCCAATCCTCTCCACCAGTATCGATGGACTTCAGATCTAAATTACAGAGGAAATGGTCGCCAGGGTCATGCATGCTCCCTTAGAAGTACCACAACTATCCAAAGATAACCCAGAGGTCAACATTTTGATGATGCCATCAAATACCCTCCCTGACTTTATCCAAATGGCAACAGAGTTATTAGGAAATCCTCCACGGGACAATTCCTTTTTCCTTTTTAAGGACTTAGAAGCAAGGAGTTTATCACTTCACTTCTTCGATGTGCCAATTCATAAGACTATTCACCCTACGGGTCATGGAACATAGAGAAGGACACTTTTTACCAAGGCATTGTGCTTGATGGTGAATCGCTATTGGTTTAATGTGCCCTCTTATGTTTTTGAAGTAATCACCACTATGAGGCAGAAACTGAGTCAGAAAAAATACCACACGAAGAAGTTGATCCAACCCTTTGGAGGCCTTATCACAAATCTACTGATGAATGTAGAAAAAAGCTTTACCGAGAATAGAGGAAGGCTTAACAGTCCCAACCTATAGGAGAACTTTAGGTACTCAAAATAAAAGAAAATCTTGCTCACTTCTCGCACAAAAAGTACATCCTCTACACCACAAATCTCACAAATTCATAAGGGCCGAGAAGAGACTGCCATAGAGCAGCCAGTAGAAATCGTAGCCCTAGAAGTAGTTATGGAAGAAGGTGTGAGTATTTCTACTCAACCACAGGAGATAGTAGAGATTAGCTCTCTAGTACTAGAGAGAATAACTGAGTCAGGAGTCCACGTTGCAGACCAAGCCAGTCTCTATGACCCTACTTTGGACTCACCAATAGGGCCTACTATGCCCCCTTCCACTAAGCAGACACACTGCCAACCATTACTGAAGCAAACCCTGTGAGCCCAAATATTAAAATAACAGAAGAAATTCCTTCACCAATTGACCAACAGATTACTGGAATGACTACTTCTAGCCATATCCCTGTACCAATAGAGCCTGTTACTCAGCTTACAATTATAGCCAATACAGTGCAAACCCTCATTGTTCAAGCTCTTGAAGCAAGACAAAGCTCTGAGTTACCAAGAGGGGGCTTCACTGAATTATTAAATGGAGAAGAAGTACCCCCTTGTGGATCCTCTAGTCCCTACCACATCAATCCCTGAGTTAGAAAGGAGATTGCAGGCAGTAGAGCAATGTCAACTTACACATGAACCGACTCTATTGCCATTCCAAGATGTAGTAAGCAAATTGAGGGATGTAGAACAATGGTTACATATATTTGCCCCAAAGTTGGCACCACTACCAAATGTGGTAAAGAAATGAATGGAGGACTTTCAAAGACTAAAGAAGAGAGTCTTTGATACTACTCTGACATCTCAAGAGCATAGAAGAAATAATGGAAGGCTTGCGACGGAGAGCTCTGCAAGATCATCATGCGAGATGGGCAGCAAAAACAAAGAAGAGAGTCCAGGATGCCACTTCAACCGTTCAAGCACATATTATCCAACTGCAAGCAGAGAATAGAATAATGAACGAAAATTAGCAGACATGGGAAGAGAAAAGGAAGGTGTCCGACTCGAGAGATGACCCTACTACTTATATCCTTGTACCATACCCGTCATCACCAAGTGAGTAAAAAAATAAAATAGAATGTTATAAACCTCACAGGTATGATCTTTCTAGATTTTTCCTAGGTTTATATTTGTATGTAATTAGTTTTAAATTTTTTTTTTTTTATCATTATAAATATTCAGTAATATATAATATTTTCTTTTGACTAACTTTCATTTTTATACTAACTATATAATTTATACTAACTTCTCTTTTATTTTTGTTGTTAATGTCTTTGAGAAGTAAAACCGCTGTGTTTTCCTCAAGTTTAGGGGAACATTCTTTAGAGAATTCTTTTCACATCCGGCAAGCAATCAGAGATATCAAAATTTTTAGGTAAATAATTTTAAGTATCCCCTATTTTTGTGCCAATGAGGGCATTGTCCGCATTAAGTTTGGGGGGGATACATAATTTATGTGTATAATAGTAGTATAGTATAGTTGTAGATCAATTAGTTTTATTCAGTTTGTTTTTATAAAAAAATTTCAACTTTTTTTTAGTTGATCATTATATAGGAATTATGATAGCCAAATTACAAATCTTGAAAACTTACAATCCATTATAGTAGGAGTTCAATAATCAGAATAAAGAACAGTATAATTCATGCTTAGCTCATTGAACACTTTATTAGAATGGATGTTTGAAACAATAGATTGATCTAAACTAGAACATTTTAAACTATAGTTTCAAAATTATAAACCAGAGAGATTTTGAGCCAAATTTTCCTTTCTTTGTGAGAGACCGTTTCTATCCAAATAAAATTTTCTTTGAACTTCTATGTTATTATGAAATCTCATATCGCTGAATTTAGAATTAAAATATTCTATATCTATGATAACTTGATTTTTTGTCTAGAACTATCTGTTAGGAATATCAAAGCAATAAGGCATCTATGCTAGTAAATCATAAAGATGATTAAAGGCCATCTTTTGTTAAACCAGAGCTAAAAAGCTAAAATCTCAAAAAAAATTATCCTTTGAACCCATATTAGAAGCCTAAAATTGAATTTCTTTGTACCAAAAATCTGATAAACCCTTAACGATATATACTACCCAAAGCTTTCAACCTTTAACCCTTATATATTTTCTGAGATTTTAGAATGCAAAAGAGGAGGAAGTGGAAGGAGTAAAGCAAAAACAGATAAGTGGAACGCAAAATGAAAAGGGTACGGATAAAGAAATCAAAAGAAGAATATGGGAAGGAGTGAAAAATCGTAAACGGATGATTTTGAAAAAGAAGCTTACGATTCTTAAAATAAATAGCTTTCAAAGAGAGAAAAATTGTAAAATATGGTTTTACAATTGAAAAAATGGGATTTATAAAAAAAAATTGGGAAGGAGTTACCCAATTCATGGATACTTACTAAAGTAAAAAAGAAGGAGCTGAAAAGATTGGAGAAAGAAGAGTTAAATTCTCATAAAAACTTTGAATCCTTTTCTACCTTTCTTTGATACCTTCTGAAATCAAAAGCCTCATTACAAGCCGAAAGACAGACCTTTTTCATTTGCGATTTGCAAAAGAATAAGCCTAGTAGAGATATGAATAATAGATATTATGGATTGCACGGGAATTCATATGAATAGAATAAATTATCCTTTTATATGAGATTTACAGCTTTTTATCCTTTGACTGATTTTTTATGAAATAATAGACTGAGAGAACCCAAAAGTTTTGATATTCTTTTGAGAGTATGCCAATAGTGAGTTTTTGAATGAAAATATTTTCTAAATCTGTAGTTTAGACAACTTTATGAAGAATAAACTTTTTACTAATGCATACACTTCCTGCTTACTATGAATTGAAATTGTTGGAGTTCTAATCAAAGATAACTGTTATAATGGAAAGTAAGGAAAAAAGATTGGTAATTTTAGAAAATCATCACGACTATGTAATGACCATCTTAGTTAATTTAGTTATTTAGATAGTGTACAAAATTAGTTTAGATTTTTAACTTTTATTTTATTTTAAAAAATCCAAAAAGATTTGAAGTTTGTAGGTAACTTCACTGAAAATCTTCAGGAGACTACAACTCCTCCACTAGGGATCACCTAGGGGTTTAAAGGCATGTTGCATCTGCTAAATGCAATTGTGCTCCGTACGAAAGTGGCAGATTAATTTTTAGTATAAGATATTTTATGTTTTCTTGTTTGCTAGGGACTAACAAAGCGTAAGTTTGGAGGTGTGATCAGTCACATAATATACCAATTTCTTACCCTTAACTTAGTGATGCTAGGACTTAGTTTGCTACTAAGGAGTTACTGATGTGCAGATAGTAAAGAAAAATAGCAAAAGAGAACTAAAGTGATAATATTCGTTAAAATGTACTCATAAAACAACAAAAAGATGATTGAGATAAAAGATGAATCTCACAGCCTACTGAAAAGATGAAAAATCATGTTTTATGATTTTACGGAACAAAATACTGAGAAGAAAAGAAAATCATAATTTACGATTTTGCAAGACAAAACCGCTCAAGAGTAAAGCATGATATAAGAGAAGCGATGAATCGCAATCATAATCGTAATAAAGAATCATTCAATAGGAAGTTGGGTTTAGAAAATCGTGAATTATGATTTTCCAGAAGAACGTTATAATAGAAGAAGAAAATTGTGGTTTACGATTTTTCAGAAGACACCTTTCGAAGTTGCTGATCCTGTGAGAAAGAACACCGCCATGTATAAAATTAGAAGATCTCTTAAAGAAGTCCAATGAATCACGGATCTGAGAGATTGACGAAGACAACTTTTAACGAATTATACTGCTAAAATAAAGGAGAAGCTTTAAAAGTACATCAATAGAATAAAAGTAAGGAAAGATAAAGTTAGAAGTAGAGTTATACTAGGATAGTTTTATTTAAGTAATTTCTTTTATTAAAATTAGAAGTTTGTAAACCGACCCTTATGATCTATAAATAAGAGGCTCAGCACATAGGAAAAACCATAGAAGAAATTCTCAGCATTAATTGACGACTGAGGTTGGGATTTTTTTCGAGAGTAAAGCATGATGTATTCTCAAGAAAAACTATAAAATCATCCTAAATGAATGATGTATGACATGTGTGAATAATGAATTACTTGCATGGTATGCAATCTGAACGTCCACAGAATACTCTTTCTTTTTCCCAACCCCATTCGATTGCTAAGAAAATGCAAGAAAAGATAAGAATGGAAATTCAGTTTTGTGGGTTTTCTTGAGATTGAAAGCTCATTCAATTTCTTAAATCTTTGTTTAGACCTGATCTATTTTAAGTTTTCCTTCAATGCCATAGACTTTCCCTTTGAAGACTACTATGACTACATTATTGTTGGTGGTGGCACCACTAGGTGCCACTTTTTTGCTACGTGCCATCGCTATTTGTTCCTCCTCCTACTTCTAGCTCCCGAAATGGAAGGGATGCTCCTGCCTTTACTTCTAGGCCTATAACTGAACAAAGGGAAGCTAAAGGATATGTGTCTCGATCCCTAAATTAGGATCGATTGACCCTAGTAGGAATACTACTCTATTCTATACGATCGAGTTCATTGGATGGACGTCTTACATACCTTCCTTCCTTTCCGTCTAGCCCTTGGTACTCTTCATCTTCAGGTAGAATTCATTTTCTTGCAAGAAAAGGTGGAGACTCTATACATCGATGTGGGTCACTTTGTCTTGTGTCGCTCTACGATCTTGTTAAGAATAAGAGGTCACAATTCCTAATACTAGGAAAGCGAACCTAGCCCCATTAATCCAGAACTTCCTTTGTTTGGTATCGAGATCGTCGAGTAAGCTACTTATAACTTGAAGGGGATATCCTTTGTGATAGCCTAGATTCCCTAACCACGAAATCCAGATCGTTTGATCGTCAATAAGACCGATCCCCAAACGGAACACTTGGTACATCCACACGCAAAGCGAAAAATAAGCACATATCTCTAACTTTGCAGATAGAGTCATCATATAAGCAAAAGAAATCTCTAGTTCTCCTTTCAAAATGATGGTTCTAATCTCAAATGGATAAAAGAACCGAAAATAACCACCGGTGATTGCCATCCATCACCGAAACATGGTTCACAAAACAATATTTAATTTAATTACATTAATCTGAATTCTAAACAACACATGGCTGGACATACCAAGCCGAATCTACACAAAATCTCAAAACTGTACAACCACAATTCCCCTAAGGGAAATACTCGTCGGGCTGAAGCTCTGATTCCTACTGTGGAATGTACTCAGGATCCTCAAACTCAAGATCCTCAGTACCAGCATCTACACCTGTACCTGTGACGTATAGTCCAAGGGTGAGCTAATAGCTAAGCTCAATAGGGAAAAATATCCATAGCATGTTTATTATCACATCATACATATATCTCATGACATGTATCAAAATAATCGAGGAACTAAATTTAAAAGGCATTTAAATCAAAATAGAATTGAGTTAGATGTAGGTTTCAAAGTTGATCGCAATATTTTCAAAGTTTTTCATATGACACAAGAAGAAACTTAAAACTGATCACTTAAATACTATCTCGAGCATATATAGCATCGAGAGCCGCATATATACCGATGGGAATACCCACCATCGTCGTTCGATGAATCATTTGTATGATGCCAAGCCCCTGAACTACGTTAATAGGTCGCTTGTGCTTCACATTGACCATTCGCGCTCTACAATGTACAAAAATCCTGCCATATCGAATACACAATTGTATGAATATTTTGCTAGTCCTTGAGGAAAGGAGAATTAAAAGAAAATAAAAATGCCACTTTCGTAGGGAGTACGGATGCATTTAGCATATGCACCAAGCCTTTTAAGCCCCTAGGTTATCTCTAGTGGAGTAGTGAAGTCTCCTGAGAGTTTTCAGTGAAGGTACCCACAAACTTCCCCAATAAAGTTAGTTAATAATAGTGCATCCTGCTAAACCGAATTTCAGTAAACTAGAATAAATTCTCATCATGTCTTTTCAGTTCTTGAGGGTTTTCAGTAGAAAGGTCACCAACTTAAAACATGAAATTTTGCAGTGATTCCTTCATCATCAATCAATTCATGTCAAGGTATTATGTCTGAAGATTGATGCATGGCTCACCTTTCATTTGAGAATTCTGTTTTGATACTACCCCCATCAAATTGGATTTCAGGCCCAAGTCTCACCAGGGCTGTTAACTCACAAAAACAATGAAGGGTGTAGAATTTCACATAGCTCAAGAGCAGTTACAATCCTCAAATAGGGCTGTAAGCATGAGCATAGGCATTGCTCTAATTTCTAAAATTTTCTAACTCTTTTCACCATAGATTAGACAGATCCTTATTTCCACATGACAGCTCAATCCATTCCAGATCAGTAAGGTTTTTTTATTGGGTTGTAGTGTGGCTTAGGGATGAGGTTTGTAAAAGAATGACAGGGTAAAAGGGATTCAAATTAAGAAATTAGTAAAGGTAGGGAGGTGGTTTAGACAACACCTTCTTAATTTCAGCATAATTCCATCTATTTCTTGAATTTTCAGAGCCAAAGTGGCCAGCTTCTTCTCTTCCTTTCAATCTTTCAATGAAATGACTTCTCTCTCTCATTCTTTTGCACCATTTTTTTTAATTTTTATTTTTTTTACATTAGAATACCACAAATACCACCAACCGTGTTTTTCTTTCTTTCAACCAGATTTAACACCTTGCTCCTCTAACCTTGCTTCTCCTTCCTCTTCCTAATTTCTCAGATTGGGGGTGAATTGAAATAGGTCAAAAGGTTTTGGGTTTAAAATTTCTGATTTTCATCAAAGAAAATTGGGACTTTTAACACTCAAGTGGTGTGCATCAAGGGCAGTTCAAAGGTGGGACATTTTAAGCTCAAACTGACCAAGGGATGGCCTTACTTCATGTCCTCCATGTCATAAATGCTGTCAAGCTATTTCAACTTGGACTTGCCTAACTTCTAGTGATTAACATTAGATCCAAGCAGTCCATAGAGCAGACAAATTGCCAAGGCACTCTTGAAGGAACTTTTTAAGGCCCAAATCTTACTGGGTATGGCCTTCCATCTAATTTTCAGGGGTGTGTCTTCACAATTTCCTCTCATTTCAGGTTTACTGCACATCAAAATTACTTTTGACAAATTGTTGACATTTGCCTCATGAAGTCTGTTGGACTACGGCTTATTTCAGTTTCAAATAGTTGTTTTCTTAATTTCTTCTTTTTACAAAAATTCCAGTGAGAATTTACTCTAATTAATTCCAAACACTTCTTCTTAGCCTAGCTGTACTAAAAGTAACTAATTTATTGGCATACATACCATACCCCCAAACCTAGACTAAACAGTGTCCTCACTGTTGACAGCATGAATTTAGGGGAGAGGCATGGGGGAAAAGAGAGATACAGAAAAACAACATGAAAACAAAATGTATTAAAATGCCAAATATATACATGAGAAAAAGGAAGAAGAAACTAAAACAACAAGCTGCCATAGCTATTTGCAGGTATCATCTAGCCAATCGTAGAGTTCAGCCAAGTTTTTCATCTCATCCTTGGATAAGGGAGATTTGCCTTTAGATTTAGCCCTCGATTGTGGCCTCTTTGGTGTCTCCTCAGACTGGGCAGCAGGTTGTTTTCCTATGGTGTCAATAGCAGCAATAGAATCAAAATCTGAATCGGACGAAAAAAGGGTAGTGGGGTTCAATCCGAGAGCCACAACAGTTTTCCTTCTTTCCTCCTTTGATAGTAAGGTGAAAGAGATATCAGGTTGGGTTGGGGGCTGGGAGGTGTGGCTTTAGACTGGGCAACATGCCTGTTTCCTTTCTTGGCAGGGGCAGGAGAGGGAGCAGATCTTTTGGCTGTAACTTTCTTCTTGGGGGGAGCCCTTTTAGATTTCAGAGGGGAAGGTTGAGTATGGGGGGCTCTGGCTGGTGGAGGGTGCACATCCACAGGGGGGGTGGGAGGAGGTTGAGTTGTAGGGGGGGGGCAGGATTGAGTGGTAGGAGGTGCAGGAGGAGGTGCGGTGGCAAGAGGGGTAGGTTGAAATGGCTGAGAGGTAAGGGAAGCAACCTTTTTCTCCAAAATGTCAATCTGTTTGGCAACATAGAGCAGGTTTGCATCAGAGAGTTATTTGGTGGCCTTAAGGATCTCCTGAGCATTCGCTAATTTTTTCTTGAGAAGCTCAGAATTCTTCTTCTCATATTTGGCAATGAGACTCTCAGCAGCTGCCAATTGTTTTGCTGACTCATAGCGAGTCAGGATTTCAGACCACCCTTGAGAGATATCGCAGAGTTGAATTCGGTGTTCCAATTCGATGTTGGCAATCCTCTCCTCATAAGGGGCCTCAACGGAAGCTCGGAGTGCAGCCATACTTCTCAAGACATCCCTGTGGATGTAAGGGTTGTCCCTCATGGCATACAGCAAGGTGAGGTAAGGGGGTATGTTCATGGATTGCCTAAGGACAATGGGCAAGGACAAGGGTGTAGTGGATGAAGAGGAGGGATTTGAAAGAACCAGAGCATCCCAGGGATCAATTTGGGTAGAGGCATCCTGGAAAATAGGTGGGGGGTGATGAAAGGCAGAGGGGATTCAGCTACTGCAGGGACCAGGAAGTCTAAGGAGGAGGGTAAAGTAGCTTGTGGTGAGGAAAGTATGGGGAGAGCTGGTGCGGCAACTTCCTCAGGCTGGGCAGGCATAGGGTGTGGGGTAAGTATAGGTTAAGCAGGAGGGGATATGTGAGGGGGTTGAGGAGTGCAATAGGATGGGGTAAGGGTGGATTGAATTGATTGGAGACAGGAGCTCATGAGGGTCTGGTTGTCGGTGTTGACAGTTAATTGGGACTGGATGGTTTGTAGGAGGGAGAGAATTTGAGTGAGGGTGTCAGGCATGGTAGGGGTAGAAGGGGCCAGTGGTTGGACATGATGGAAGGGGGAAGAGGGTGCATGGTTAAAATGAGGAGGAGTGGGGCGTGGGGAGTCAGGAAGTGGAGTGTACTCATGAGCAACGTCCTCCACAATTGAGGTCATGAGGGTCGTGAACCCAGTAGTGGTGAACAGGTCCACGCCCTGTGGATGCAGAGGGGTTGGGGATGGGGGAAAGTTAGAAATGGGTTGGGTAGTGTGGGGAGAAGAAGTGGTAGGGATAGGCTCAGAGAATGTGGGAGGTTCCAGTATGTCAGGTTGGAAAACCTAAGAGGTGGTTGAAGTGAAAACAGGTTCTGGGGTGGGTGGAGAGAGGGCTGTTTGAAGAGGGGCAGATACGAACGAAAAAAGCAAAGTAGGTGGAGGGGTAGGTAATGGGATAGGTATGGTAGGTGGAGGGATGGATAAGGGTCTCTCTGCAGGAGTCTCTACTGCCACGGTAGTGGTTGCCAACTCAGCTGCCTCCCTTCCAACTGGCTGACCTTTCTTAATCAAGACGAGGCTGGTTGACTGTTGGGGAATTCCAGTGTGCTGATTTATGGTGTAAACATCAAGAGAAAACAGAGATGGGTTCAACACAGCTGGGAGATCCTAGACTTGTAAGATACAGGGTCCTTTATAGCAAGTTTTAAAAGTAAGTAAGGGGAAGTCCACAGAGAGGTGGTTTGGAATTAGGTAAATCTCCAGATCTGTAAGAGATCTGGAACCCTAACTAATGTTGGTTTAGCTAAAAGACAAGGGAGAGATTTGATTGGATTTTCACTTAATCTAAACTACAATTAAAATGCAGATTGTCTTAGATTGAATCTGGAGCCTCAGATCTTGCAGATGGAGGGTTTAAAAACTTAAAAAATGGAGAAGAACAACTTGGAGGTTGTTTTCACTACAATCAGGTTGAGCTAAGCATATTATAGGGGTTGAAAAGCACACAAGTCCCTCAGCTGGCCACAGGCACAGCTACAGGGTATAAATTCCACTCCAAATCATAGGATCCACCTGGTCTTAAGGCTATGATCAGCCCACTTTAATGATCACAGACCATCCTATAGACTTTATCGAATCCATGGATTGTAGCAGATGAATCCAATTGAGGCCTGAGCTTAGATTTACCTTAAGGTTATGATCTATCCACTTTAATGGTCACAGACCATCCTAGAGATCTCCTACAAAGTCAGAGCGTCAATTAGAACAATTAAAACTACTACAGTTGCTGCAATTTCTAGGTCACAGACGCAGGAAATTACAGGGATATCAGATCCAGGGAATTCAGATGATATCCAAGAGGTCTACCAGTTAAGTCGGTGAGCTGATCAAGCAACTCCTCTACACAAATTTGATCGAGCACTAAAAGGAATCAAAAGAGCTTTAAACCTCTCGACCTTCTAGCTTTGCACACACCTCTCGCCTACATAGTCATCCTCTCGAAGAGCACCTCCCATCCTCATGACTACTCACCTGAAGCTGCAGCCTTCATGCAATCTAACTGCCATCCTCTCGAGCAGATCTATCAAACCTTCAGAACCTGTCCAGATTTTCCAGCCCACCTTCACCATCCTCACAACACCTAACCTGAAGGCGCTGCCCTTCATCTCCTCCATCTCACCATTGAAGCTGCAGATCATTAAAAGCCATCCTAACCTATGAAGCTGCAATCTGCAACTCATCCAACATGGGCTCCAACAAATCTGAAGTGAGAAAGCTATTTTGATAGAGGTTGCAGCTAATACTTTTTTGGGTTTCATAAAGTAAAATATTGATTGGCAAGGACATTATTGGGAATTCCAAGGCAGCGCAGAGGATAGTGAGTTTTATGTCTCAGCATTTTGTGTGTAATTATTTGAGGAGTGCAGTTGTAAATATTAATGGACAACAGGGATAGTTTTGGAAACTAAAAAATCACAAAGGAGGTCTGCATATGGGTGTTAACTGATTTTGAAAGTTTTGGCAGGAATGGAAACTACTTTATCTGATAAACAGAACTGGATTTCTCTCTCTTCTCTCTGATTGGTTGGAATCCTAAAATAGGGATTAAGCTTCAACTGAATTGGAAATCTCTCCTCTGATTGGCTGCAATCAAAATCACTTGGATCACTGCATGTGTATAAATAAAGCTCCCTGCTGTTGTAATCTCTCAGCAAGGAATCCATAGAATAACTTTGGTTCTCCTTAGCTCATTTAGGTTTGGTTTATATTTTATTTTTCCTTTTTCTCTTTCCCATTCTCTCTCTAATTCAGCCTGTTGGTTTAGACCTAGATAAGCAGTCCAGATCTGGTTTCTAATTGTAAAATTGAGAGTTTCAAATGCTTTGTAAATAGATTGGGTGTTGCACAGATTGCAGATCTGAGCTCAATAGGCTATAAGTTGTATAATTACAGTAATTATGGTTTTTAGAGGTGATTCTGATCTAAATTTTACTTTTTCGTATTTAATTTCCTTGGATCAGATATTCCTGTGGATGCTTGAGCTTGTTGCCGGACACCCACAACATCTGCAATAGTTTACCTGATCCATTCAAGATCCTGGAATTGGAACAATCTCTGGGATGATCTGTGGCCATTAAAATGGATAGATCATAACCTTAGGATTGCTTCAATTATTTGATTGAGATTAGATTCTTATACCTTGCATCTAAGCTTGTAGCTAGATGAGAGATTGTTGCAAATCAATTCTATGCTTTGCCTTTGAACCAATTGATTTTCAGTAAGAACCAGTCCCTAGTTGCCTATTTCTCACCATTCTCTATTTTATTTTACCATTCATCTTCCTCAATCTTTTACTTTTATATTTCAGTTTTGTAGATTAGATCTAGTGACACCCGAAAAACTCTCTTTCTTTCTTAGTTTAGGCTAGATTTGCAAGATCTGTAGCCAGATCTGGAGGTCTACTATACACCTCTTAGGTTTTAGATCACTACTCCTTATGGGACAAACTATTACTTATTAAAACTTGCTACAAATGGACCTTGTATCTTACAGGTCTAGGATAATTTTAGTGTGTTGTTTTCACCTTCTATTTTTGCTTTGATTTTATTTTCCTTGATAATAAATCAGCACTCAAAAATCCACAACAAATTTTTGGCGCCGCTGTCAAGGAGTTTTGATCTAGTTAGTAGATCTAAGTTTTTCATTTTGTAGATCTGATTTTTTGTTTAGTTTTTCCATTCAACGTGTTTGAGTAAATGTTTGCTGCAGCTTTGTATAGAAAATCTGTTTTAATGCTACAGTAATTCTGTATTTTTTGAGTTTTATTCTTTGCCTTCTAGCTATTTGAATAAATGTTGCTGTTATCTTTTGCATTTTTGCATAAATGTGGCAATAACTTGAGTTTTTCTTTTTGTTTTACTCTCTTTGCTTGAATAAGGTACTGTTGCATTGTTTAAATTTTTGTAGTTCTGGAGCAGTAGCTAAAAGAGAAGCAAATGGAATGCAGCTGGAGCAGATCTGCCTAAGTTTGCATCCCCTTCTCCTTTGCATTCATTTTCAATTTTTAAATTCTGTAAAACCAGCAGTTTTGCTGTGATTAGTGTTGTCTTGGTTTTAATTTTTGCTATCATTTCTAATTTGTTTCTTATTATTTTTCAGCAGTAGTAAATAAGGGCTATTGTTTAGCCCTAGTTGATAAAAAACACATATAAAGTAAAAAAAAAAATAAAGACGTAAATGTTTTTCTCCAGATGGCCTGTTTTCATTTGCCTACATTCATATCCCCCATCTGGAACTGCTGAGATCATTGTTCTTGAATTTTAAATCATGAAGGTTAAAGAGCAGTGGATCATATTTTTGCTTTGAAAATTCATTGGAGCCTCTGCATTCATTCACTTTCAAGATTTTTTATCATAAATAGGTCTCAGCTGTGTAGGAATCTTGTTTTTAACTGTGTACATCCATGCTGCCATTACTTTAAAAATTTTATTGATTCATACACATTCTCAGCAATTTCTCAGCACAAACACACACAACATCACAGAGTGCTTTCTCTTAGCACAGGTGACTCAGGGTTGATTCTTAGGATTTTCTATTTTCAAAATTTTAGTTTAAATTATGTTTTTAGATTGCTGATTTTTCTTTCTTAGGTTAATATGTGTCCTAGTTTTACTATTTGTCTGCAATTTTTATAGTTTTGTATTCAGTTCTAACTTTATTTTCCTGATTTTGTATTTTTTCTTCTGTTTTTGCAGTAATTTTTCTGCATTTGTATATCATTTTTTCCATTTTTCTGTTCATTCACTCAGTTTTGCACTTTCATTTTCTGCTGCATATAATTTTTTTCCTGCTTATGTTTTCTCATTTTTACGCTGCTGCCCCTGGTTACTCACTATGTAAACATTGAGGACAATGTTCATCATAGGTTTAGGGGTATGGCAGGTATGCAAATGAAGTAAGTTAATGCTAGCGCAGCTATGTTGAAATTATTTTTGAAAATAAAGTGATTTCCCACCTGATTTTTTTGAAAAAGAGAAATTTAAAAACTTTTTAAAACTAAAATGTGTTGTAGTTCTAACATTTTCATGAAGTAAATGTCAAGAGTTTTTCAAAAACTAATGCCTGAACTTGAAAGAGAGAAAACTGTGACAATACACCACAGAAATTTGATGGAAGACCATACCCAGTGAGATTTGGGCATGAATAAAATTTCTTTGAGGAGTGTTTTGGCAATTTTTCTGCTCTAAGGACTGATTGAATCTACCTTTGCTCACTAAAAGTTAGGCAAATCCAAGTTGAAACAGCTTGACAACATTCATGACATTGAGGACATGATGTAAGGCCATCCTTTGGACAGTTTGAGCCTAAAATTTCTCACCTTTGAGCTGCCCTTGATACACACCATTTTGAGCCTTGAAAATCCAGGCTTTTCTTTGAGAAAAACCAGAAAATTTGAACCCAAAATCCCTTGACTTGTTTTAGTTCACCCTCAATCTGAGAAATTAGGAAATAGAAGGTAAAGGTGAAGGAATTGAAGATGGTAGAGTTGGTTTGATATTTGGTTAAAAGAGAAAAAAACATATGTGTTGGCAGTTGTGGCATTCCAGCCTATAAAAAGAAAAATGGAGAAAAATATAAAGAAAAAGCATACAAAAAGGAAAGAAGAACAGAAAGCAAAACAAAAATATGAGAAAGAGAAGTCATTTCATTGAAAAAAAATTGAAAAGAAGATTAGGAACTTATCACTTCAAATATGAAAATTCAAGAAGTAGATGGAACTATGCTGAAATGAAGGTTGTGAAGTTGCAAATCACCTCCTTACCTTATTGATTTCTGAATTTTGAAGCCTTACCCTTTATTCTTCATAAACCTAATCCATCAGCCACATTACAACCCAATAAAAAGACCTTACTGATCTGAAATGAATTAAGTTGTCATGTGGAGATGAGGATTTGTTTAATTTATGGTGAAACGAGTTAGAGGATTTTAGAAATTAGAGCAATGCCTATGCTCATGCTTGCAATCCTATTTGAGGGCTATAACTGCTCTTGAGCTGTGCGGCATGATGCACCCTTCTATTTTTGTTGTGAGTGACAGCCCTGGTAAGACTTGGGTCTGAAATCCATTTGTTTGGGGCAATATAAAAATAGAATTTTCAATCTAAAAGCAAGCTCTGCATTAATTTTCATGCACAATGCCTTGACATAAGCTGATTGATAAGTGAAGGAATTACAGCAGAATTTTAGTTTTAAACTGAGGTTTTTCTACTGAGAATTCTCTAAAATTGAATGAATAAGGTGTGGAATAAACTTTATTTTATTTGAACTCTGTTTCAGCATGTTGCATTAGTATTAATTGATTTTGATGGAGAAGTTTGTGGGTACCTTCACTGAAAACCCTCCGGAGACTCCACTCCTCCACTAGGGATCACCTAGGGGTTTAAAAGGCTTGGTGCATGTGCCAAATACACCATGTTCCCCATGAAAGTGGCATTTATTTTTGTAGGTTAAGTGTTTTAAATTTCACTTTGCTCGAGGACTAGCAAAAGTTAGGTTTGGAGGTGCGTTGAGCACTGATTTTTACCACATTTTACCCTTTAAACTTGGCTTTTGCTAAGCCTCAGAGTATTTAATAATTGCTTTTTAGTATTGTTTTGCAGTAAGGAGGTAATTACAGCCTTAAGTGCAATTTTCAGATAAAAAGTGCCATTAAGGAGTTTTGAAATCATTTAAGAGCAGAGAGAGAAAGATGTGCTTTAACACATGGAGAAGAGGTGCAACAACAAGTTCTTGGAACTCATGTGAACTCCCTTCAATAGCAGCATACTAAAACAGCTTGGGGCCATCACTTCAGCAGCACCTTTTTAGTGGATTGCTGAATCCACTTTGCACCCATGCAGTAGCAATTTCACAAACCTGTCAAAGAAATGGCTGCACACTCAACACCTTCAACCAATGCTCCAAATCTGTCGAGTGCACCATCAACTCATAGTTGTTCCATCATATTGAGCTATTGAATGCAGCTCCCATAATAAACTCCACAAATGCAGCAACATTCTCTCAAAATTAAATGGTAACCAACATGTTGACTGCAGCAAGCTAAGCCTCCAAGCCATGCAACCTGCACACCTTCAGCTGCCACAACCTGTGAAGGATCCTCATTGCAGCCTTCAACCTGTCAATCTTTCATTACTGACAAGCAGGAGCTGCAGCACCTCAAAACCTATCGAGTTGCACCATTAAAGTCCAGCTGTCTTCTCGAAGAGTGCAACTCCCCAAGCCTTAAACCTGTCGACCTTCATGAAGCCTCAACCCTCCATTGTGCATTTTGTCAAGCAGAAGAAGACCTCTACAGGAAACATATCGAGCAGATCGAATGCCACCTTAGAACCTGTCGAGGAGTCCTTTGCTACTTCTAAACCCGTCGACATGCAAAGCTTCAGCAACCTTCAAATCCTCTCGAGCAGATACCTTTGCCATTTAAACCTGTCGGCCATTTGTTTTGGAAATTTTAGATCCTGTCGATCTTTGAAATACAGCTTCAGCCAACCTCACGAATGGTTGCTGAAGTCTTCAGTGAACCTCTCGAGCATAGTAGCCCATCCTCTCGACACCTTCTTCAGCAAAACTCTAGCCAATCCTCTCGAGTTAAAGAAGCTCCAAACCTGTCGACTAAGTGGAAGTGTGAACCTGTCGAGACCATTCAATACATTCTCAGCCCTTCAACCTCTCGATACCTTGCATGCTTCAACTTTTAATCCTGTCAAACAATAGCCTCCAACCTCATGACAACTCACCTGAAGCTACTACCTTTCCAACCACTACCTATCGAACAATAGACCCATCCTCCCATCAACAGCTTTTATCCTCTCGACATCTAGCCTCCCTACTCAGCCAACCTATCGACCTCTTCCTCTACACCATCAGCAACCTGTCAACAGAACCTGGTAACCTCTCAAAATTATAGCTGCATCCCCTCACAAATAGTACTGAAGTTTTAGTCTTCATAGACCTAGACCACATCCTATTCAGTGGGCCTTGCACACATGCAACCATCTTCTGGAAATAGGCTTCGATCCTATCAAATAGTGCAGCTCCCATTGTAAACCTATCGAGTGGATCCTCACTGCCTTCAGCCCACCTCTCAAAGCAATCATCTATCCTCTCGAATTCACTTACCCGAAGTTGTTGATATTTAAACCTGCAGAACTGATGCTACAGTGTATAATCTTCTAAAGTTGATCCATCTCGGGTCCACCAAATCTAAGAAGAGAAGGATGTTTTGATAGGGGTTGCAACTAATAGTTTTGAGGTTTCATAGGCAAGAGTATTTTTGGAAATTATTTTTAGACGGCAAGGGAAAAGTTGGAAACTCCAAAGCATGAGAGAATTTTGCACATGGGCAGAACTGAGTTTCAAATATTTAGCGGGAATACAAACTACTTTAGGTGCATAAACAGAACTGGATCTCCCTCTCTTCTCTCCGATTGGTTGAAATGCTAAAATAGGGATTAGCATAAACTGAATTGAAGAATCTCTCCTGTGATTGGCTGCAAGCCAAAGCACTTGGATCACTGCATTTGTATAAACAAGACTCCTTGTTGCTATAATTTCTCAACAAGGAATCCATAGAGTAACTTTGGTTCTCCTTAGCTCATTTAGGGTTAGTTTAGATTTTATTTTTTTCCTTTTTTTTCTCTTCCCCATTCTCTCTCTAACTCAGCCTATTGGATTAGACCTAGATAAGCAGTCTAGATCTGGTTTCTAATTGTAAAATTGAGAGTTTCAAATGATTTATGAATAGATTGGATGTTGCATAGATTGCAGATCTGAGCTCAATAGGCTATAAGTTGTACAATTATTGTAATTGTTATTTTTAAATGTGATTCTTATCTAAATTTCACTTTTTCGTATTTGATTTCCCTGGATTAGATATTCCTATGGATGCTTTAGCTTGTAGCCTGGCACCCATAGCATCTGCAATAGTTTACCTGTTCCAATCAAGATCCTAGAATTGAAACAATCTTTGGGATGATCTGTGGCCATTCAAATGGACATATCATAGCCTTAGGATTGCTTCAATTCTCTGGTTGAGATTAGATTCTTATACCTTGCATCTGAGCTTGTAGCTAGATCAGAGATTGTAGCAAATCAATTATATGCTTTGCTTTTGAATCAATTGATTTTCAGTAAGAACCAGTCCCTAGTTGCCTATTTCCCATCATTTTCTACTTTATTTTACCATCCATCTTCTTCAATCTCTTACTTTTATATTTCAGTTTTGTAAATTAGATCTACTGACACCCGAAAAACTCTTTCTTTTTCCTATTTTATAGGCTAGAATTGCCAGATCTATAGTCAGATCTGGAGGTCTACTATACACCTCTTAGGTTTTGATCACTACTCCCTATGGGACAAACCCTTACTTATTAAAACTGGCTGTAAATGGACCCTGTATCTTGCAGGTCTAGGATAATTTTAGTGTGCTGATTCCATCCCCTGTTTTACTTTGATTTTAAATTACTTTTCACACAAACAATAAATCAGCACCTAAAATCCCAAACACATTCACGCTCATTCATTTACGTTTAGGCATTTTCATTCATGCAATCATGTTCAAGCATTCACGTTCAAGCATTCAAGTTCAAGTATAGGTTCAAGCATTGCATTAACGTTCAGGCACTCATTTTCAAGCATTCACATTCAAGCATTCATGTTCAAGTATTCATGTTCAAGCATTCATGTTCAAGCATTCTCATTCAAGCATTCATGTTCAAGCATTCACATTCAAGCGGGTCACTATCTATCATGCAATCACGTTCTAGCATTCTTGTTCAACCATTCCTGTTCAAACATTCATGTTCAATCATTCATGTTTCAACATTCACGTTGGAGTATTCATGTTCCAGCATTCATGTGTAGGCATTCAACATTCACGTTCAAGCATTCAGGTTCAAGCATTCACATTTAGCATTTATGTTCATGCCTTAACATTTATGTTTCAGATTGAGAGGTTACCAGGTTCTGTTGACAGGTTCAATCATTCATGTTTCAGCATTCACGTTGGAGTATTCATGTTCAAGCATTCATGTGTAGGCATTCAACATTCATGTTCAAGCATTCAGGTTCAAGCGTTCACATTTAGCATTTATGTTCATGCCTTAACATTTATGCGTTAATGTTCAAGCATTCACGTTCAAGCATTCATGTTCAAACATTCACGTTCATGCATTCACGCTCAAGAATTTAGGTTCAAGCATTCATGTACAAGCATGTCACTATCTCTCAAGCGTTTATGTTCAACCCTGTCACTATCTATCATGCATTTACATTAAAGCATTCAAGTTCAAGCATTCACGTTCAAGCATTCAGTTTAATGCATTCATATTCATGCGTTCATGTTCAAGCATCCATGTTCAAACATTCACATTCATGCATTCACGTTTAAGCATTCACGTTCAACATTAATGTTCATGCATTCACATTCATGCGTTTATGTTCAAGCATTCACGTTCAAGCATTCTTGTTCAAACATTCACATTCATGCATTCACGTTCAAGCATTCAATTCAAGAATTCTTGTAAAAGCATGTCACTATCTCTCAAGCATTGATGCTCAACCCTGTCACTATCTATCATGCATTCACATTCCAGCATACAGGTTCAAGCTTTCACGTTCAAGCATTCTGTTTCATGCATTCATGTTCATGCATTCAGGTTCAAGCATTCATGTTCAAACATTCACGTTTCAGCATTCAGGTTTATGCATTCACGTTCAAACATTCATGTATAAGCATTCACATTCAAGCATACACGTTCAAACATTCATAGTCAAGCATTCACATTAAAGCATGTCACTATCAATCAAGCATTCATGTTCAAGCATGTCATTGTCTATCGAGCATTCACGTTCAAGCATTGTCATTGTCTATCGAGCGTTCCCCTTGAAGCATGTAAATGTCTATCGAGCATTCATGTTCAAACATTCTTGTTGAAGCATTCATGTTCCAGCCTTCAGGTTGAAGCTTTCACTTTAAAGCATCTCGGTTTATTTAGTCATGTTAAAGCATTCAGGTTCCTACATTCATGTTCAAGTATTCATGTTCCAGCATTCATGTTCAAACATTCACGTTCATGCATTCACGTTTAAGCATTCATGTTCAAACATTCACGTTCATGCATTCACGTTGTTCAAACATTCACGCTCATGCATTCACGTTTAAGCATTCACGTTCATGCATTCACGTTCAAGCATTCATGTTCAAGCATTGACGTTCTGGCATTCCCGTTAAAACATTCACAGTCAAACATTCAGGTTCAAGCATTAATGTTAAAGCGCGTCACAAGCTATCATGCATTCACGTTGAAGAATTCATGTTCAATCATTCACCTTCAAGCATTGACGTTCAAGCATTCATGTTTAAGCATGCCACTGTCTATCGAGCATTCACGTTCAAGCATTGTCATTGTCTATCAAGCATTCCCCTTTGTCAATGTCTATCGAGCATTCATGTTCAAGCATTCAGGTTCCAACATTTACGTTCAAACATTGACGTTCAAGAATTCATGTTCACGCATTCACGTTCAAGCAATCATGTTTAAGCATTCAAGTTCAAGCATTCACGTTCTTGCATTCACGTTCAAGCAGTCATTTTCAAACATTGATGTTCAAGCATAGGTTCAAGCATTCATGTTCAAGCATTCAAGTTCAAGCATTCCCGTTCAAGCAGTTAGGTTCATTCATTCAGGTTCATGCATTCATGTTCAAGCACGCATGTTCAAGCATTCACGTTCAAGCATTCATGTTCATGTATACACATTCAAGAATTCATGTTCAAGCATTCAGCATTAATGTTCAAGCATTCACGTTCAAGCATTCATGTTCAAACATTTACGTTCAAGCATTTACGTTCAAGCATTCCTGTTCAAGCATTCATGTTCAAGCATAGGTTCAAGCATTCATGTTCAAGCATAGATTCAATCATCCATGTTCAAGCATTCAAGTTCAGGCACTCACTTTCAAGCATTCAGGTTCATGCATTAAGGTTCATGTATTCGTGTTCATGCATTCATGTTCCAGCATTCATGTTCAAACATTCATGTTCAAGCTTTCAGGTTCTAGTATTCACGTTCAAGCATTCTGGTCCATGCATTACAGTTCAAGCATTTAGGCTCAAGCATTGATGTTCAAGCATTCAGGTTCATGCATTCAGGTTTACATATTCATGCTCAAGCATTCATGTTCAAATATTCGCATTCATTCATTTATGTTTAATCACTTACGTTCATGCATTCATTTTCAAGCATTCACGTTCAAGTATTCCTGTTCAAACATTCACAGTCAAGCATTCAGGTTCAAGCATTCATGTTCAAGCATTCTAGTTCAAGCAATCGCATTCAAGCATTCACGTTCAAGCATTCATGTTCAACCATTCATGGTAGAGCATTCACGTTCAAGCATTCATTTTCAAGTTTTCAAGTTCAAGCTTTCACGTTCAGGCATTCATTTTCGAGCATTCATGTTAAAGCACTCATGATCAAACATTCATGTTCAAGCATTCACCTAAAGCATTCATTTTCAGCCACCCAGGTTACAACATTCATGTCCGGGTATTCATTCTTAAGCATTCATTTTCAAATACTCACATTCCAGAATTCACGTTCAAGCGTGTCACTCTCTATCCAGCATTCATTCATGTTGACACATTCATGTTCAAGCATTCATGTTCTGGAATACACGTTCAAGCGTGTCACTATCTATCACACATTAATGCTCAAGCATTCACTTTCAACCATTCATGTTCAAGCATTCAAGTTCAAGCATTCATGTTGAAGCATTCAGGTTCAAGCTTTCATGTTCAAGCATTCGCGTTCAAGCTTTCACATTCAAGATTTCACGTCTAAGCATTGACGTTCAAGCATTATGGTTAAACCCTTCACATTCAAACATTCCAATTAAAGTATTCATGTTCAAGCATTCTTGTTCAAGCATTTAGGTTCAAGCATTCAGGTTCAAGTATTAACGTTCAGGCATTCATGTTCAAGCTTTCACATACAAGCATTCATTTTCAAGAATTCACGTTCAAGAATAGGTTCAAGCGTTCAAGTTCAAACATTTACATTCAAGCATTCAGGTTCATGCATTCACATTCATGCATTCATATTCAAGCAATCACGTTCATGCATTCTAGTTCAATCATTCATCTTCAAGCATTGACGTTCAAGCATTCATGTTCAAGCATCCCACTAACTATCAAGCATTCACGTTCAAGCATTGTCGCTGTCTCTTGAGTATTCCCCTTGAAGCATGTCAATATTTATCGAGCATTCATGTTCAGGAAGTCAGGTTCAAGCATTCACATTCAAGCATTCACGTTCAAGCATTCATGTTCACGCATTCACATTCAAACATTCATGCTCAAGCAATCATGTTCATGCATTAAAGTTCAAGCATTCACGTTCTGGCATTCATGTTCAAGCATTCATTTTCAAGCTCTCACGTTCAAGCATAGGATCAAGCATTCTTGTTCAAGCATTCAATTTCAACCATTCACATTCAAGAATTCAGGTTCATGCATATACATTCAAGCATTCACATTTAAGCATTAATGTTCAAGCATTCACATTAAAGCATTCATTTTTAAACATTCACGCTCAAGCACAGGATCAAGCATTCATGTTCAAGCATTCAACTTCAAGCATTAACATTCAAGCATGCAGGTTCATGCATTCATGTTCAAGCATTCATGTTCAAGTATTCACGTTCATGCATTCATGTTCATGCATACACATTCAAGCATTCTCGTTCAAGCATTCATGTTCAAACATTCACGGTAAAGCATTAATGTTCAAGCATTCATGTTCAAGCATTCATGTACAAGCATTTACATTCAAGCATTTACGTTCAAGCATTACCGTTCATGCATTCACGTTCAAGCATTCATGCTCAAGCATAGGTTCAAGCATTCATGTTCAAGCATTCAAGTTCAAGCATTCACATTCATGCATTTATGTTCAAGCATTCACATTGAAGCATTCATGTTCAGCATAGGTTCAAGAATTCATGTTCAAGCATTTAAGTTCAAGCATTCACTTTCAAGCATTCAGGTTCATGCATTCAGGTTCATGCATCCATGTTCAAGCATTTACGTTCAAGCATTCATGTTCAAGTATTCCCATTCAAGCATTCATGTTCATGTATTCACTTCTATCGTGTCACTATCTATCACGCATTCATGGTCAAGCATTTGCGTTCAACCATTCATGTTCAAGCATTCAGGTTGACGGATTCATGTTCAAGCATTCCCATTCAACCATTCATGTTTAAGTGTGTCACTATCTATCACGCATTCACTCTTAAGAATTCACTTTCAACCATTCATGTTGAAGCATTCAAGTTCAAACATTCATGTTCAAGCATTCAGGTTCAAGCATTCATGTTTAAGCACTCAAGTTCAAGCATTCACATTTAAGCATTGACATTCAAGATTTCACGCCCAAGCATTGACCTTCAAGCATTTTGGTTAAACCATTCACATTCAAACATTCCGGATCAAGTAGTTTGGTTCAAGCATACATGTTCAAGCATGCCACTATCTATCGAGCTTCCACGTTCAAGCGTTGTCGCTGTCTATTGAGCATTCCCCTTGAAGCATGTCAATATCTATCGAGCATTCATGTTCTGGCAGTCAGGTTCAAGCATTCACGTTCAAGCATTCATGTTTACGCATTCACGTTCAAGCAATCATGTTCAGGCATTCAAGTTCAAGCATCCACGTTCTGGCATTCACGTTCAAGCATTCATTTTTAAGCTTTCACATTCAAGCACAGGATCAAGCATTCATGTTCAAGCATTCAACTTCAAGCATTCACATTCAAGCATGCAGGTTCATGCATTCATGTTCAAGCATTCATGTTCAAGTATTCACGCTCATGCATTCATGTTCATGCATACACATTCAAGCATTCATGTTCAAACATTCACGGTAAAGCATTCATGTTCAAGCATTCATGTTCAAGCATTCATGTACAAGCATTTACGTTCAAGCATTCCCGTTCAAGCATTCACGTTCAAGCATTCATGTTCAAGCATTCAAGTTCAAGCATTCACATTCATGCATTTATGTTCAAGCATTCACATTGAAGCATTCATGTTCAAGCATAGGTTCAAGCATTCATGTTCAAGCATTTAAGTTCAAGCATTCACTTTCAAGCATTCAGGTTCATGCATTCACGTTCATGCATCCATGTTCAAGCATTTACGTTCAAGCATTCATGTTCAAGTATTCCCATTTAAGCATTCATGTTCACGCATTCACTTCTATCGTGTCACTATCTATCACGCATTCACGGTCAAGCATTCGCGTTCAACCATTCATGCTCAAGCATTCAGGTTTAAGGATTCACGCTCAAGCTTTCACGTTCAAACATTCAGGTTCAAGCGTTAACATTTAAGCATTCAAATTCAAGCTTTCACGTCCAAGCATTGATGTTCAAGCATTCAGGTTAAACCATTCGCATTCAAGCATTCTTGTTCAAGCATTTACGTTTAACCATTCTGGTTCAAATCTTCATGTTAAGGCATTCACGTTCAAGCACTCATTTTTGAGCATTCATGTCTGTAGACACCCAAATTTTGCCCAAGGCTCGATCGAAACATACTTGGAGAGAGGCGTGCCTCCGAGCTTTCGATAGCGTTATCCGAACTCGTAGGAATCACCCCAGAGCCTTTAAAACCCTCCCCAAACCTTTAGGAACCAATCCCAACCTTCCATAACCCCTCTGAACCCATAGTTAACCTTCCGGGAAATGGTTAGAGAGAGAAGTACCGAGGCTGGCAGGGACATCTACTAAGATTGAATCATATACCATTGGAAATTAAAGGTTTCTAGCTTTCCAACAAACCAAGAATCGCCCCGATCCGAGTTGCGCATCAAAAGTTGCGACGATCCAAAGTTTGGGGCCCAAAATGGGCAACATTGGAACCTCACGAGGCCTACATTGAACCATGCGAGAACTTTGTGAGAAAGATGTGTGTACTTGGTGCAAGTAATACTTGTGCCAAGCCATTTCTCCCCAAAACTGGCTTGGGACAACTAATAGTTGTGCCAAGTATCGGTAGGTCCCCCCGCGGGCTTTGAACTTTCAGGACTATATTTTTGTCTGGCGCATCTAATACATGCGCCAGCCTTACCTACAATAACTATGAGTTTTTGGCTCGAATTTCAATTTTAGGGTTTGACTTGTTGACCATCTCAAAGTGTGTGATGGGTTTCATTAGGACTATTGCACCCATGCTTACCCTATTTGCAACCTTTTAGTCATTTGAAGCATCAACCTATCATCCACCATTGATGACCATTGCCCACTTTTCTAAACCTTCGGAACCCTAGGAAACCTTAGATGCTAGGATTACCTAATTACTAACCCTAATTAGCCTCTAAGCACCCCCTAACCCTCTCTTTTCCTATAAATAGTGAGGCACCCCCTCCCTTTACAATGTCTTGAAAAAATTCCTAAGAGAGAAAAGAATAAGAGAGAGAGCTTTCTTCCCCTTTTGTGCACCTTTTCTTCATACAAATTCCAAAATTCTAAAACTTCATTTGAGCCTTATATCCCACCATAGGTCTCTTACTTTAGGTGAGAGCTACCCCCTGGCCCTCCTCCCCTACCCCTTAGCTAGCAAGCTTTAGAGGTTAGAACCCTCCTGTTCCATCATCAAAGCTATTGGAAGCTCGCCAAGTGCACCTATGCGGAGGTCCACACGTGTACTACAAGGGCTTGAGAGCTCTGGCTCTCCCCTCTATTCCTCTACCTTCTTAGCTTTTGCTCTATCTTTGAATTTGTGCCGTTATGCCACCAAAATCTCCGTAGGAACGGAGGGGCACAAATAGGATCATAGTGCCTTCGGGCAAGAGGAAGTGCTCTTTTTATTTCCATTTTTTATTTTATCTTTGGCCATAAGTAGAGACTACTTTAAAGCCGGTTGATCAGGTGCCTAACACCTTCCCGATCGATAACCGAAGCCTCTACCCAAGAGCCTTTGGCATAGACCGGTGAATCAGAGTCACATTTTTGGCACTTCGGTGCTTATAAAATTGATTTAGGTTTCCTGGGATGCCAAAAGCTCTGGGTGGTAAATCTATATCATTTAGTGAGTGCACATCATCGTGACGGGACGTCCAAAAATCCCACGGTTGCATAGATAAGGACTCTGCTGGGGATTAGCTAGTAGAGCTTCCCCTTGAAACTTAGCTTATTTTCTAATTTTTACTAACATATGTTTATTTCCTCTTAGTTTTTACTCACCCCTATGATTCCGTCAATTTTCTCACCCGTACTTTTCCGTCATTTACGTGCCTTAGCCGATTGGCGGGCCTACTTGTGCATTGTCTTTACATTCCACATACTTTTTCGTCATTTCATGCCTTAGCCGATTGGCGGGCTTACTTGTGCTTTTACATGCCTTAGTCATTTGGCGGGCTTACGTGAGCTTTTACATTTCAGCAAATATATCTCATTAGTGGACGCTGGCTGGTAGAGGCGGCACGAAACCATCACCACCCATTTTTTGACTTAAAACAAAATTCCTCTAAAATTTTAAATTAAAATTGAACCAAGAGGGGACTTTAATTGAATTTTACAGAGGTAGATTTTCAAGGGTTGGGATTTTTTAGGCAAAGATACAAATACCCGATTCTTAATACGGTGGAAGCCCCTAGTGGTGATGATCCTGAAAGTATCACCCCACCTAATATTTGAGAAGGCGCTTACACTGGAGGTATATCGGGTGGGGAACCTATCTTGTTACGAAGCTTAAAACCATTGGGGAGAGTGTTAGTAGCGTCGAATCGGCCTTGTATCCCTTAAGTTCGGTGAGGAGAGATCCGTTATAACTAAATTTATCCCTGGAAGCATCGCTTCCAGAAAAACCAGAAAAAAGAACTAATCTCGGGCTGTTGTTCTGCTGTCCGGATAGCTACCCCCACTATTCTTACCTGGTGCATGTAATACATGTGCCAAGCATAAATTGGGCCAAATTTGACCTGGCGCAAGTAATACATGCGCCAAGTGAAATTTGTCCCCACTGAGCAGTGCAGCCCCGAGTCTGAGGCCCTTTTTCACATCGCTGATCTCTAACTTAGTGGTTTAGCACCTCTGATTAGGTCCCGCATTATCCAACACCCAATACACCTCCGCCGATCAAAAGAGGGTAACCTCTTATTGACTCGCTCCGGGGGGTTGGATTGCTTGCGTTGATTCTCGTGCGTTCAATAGATCAAAGGGTTCCCCTTTGATTCTTCTGAAGCACATCGGATCTCGTCGCGAGATTTACTTAGGGTATAAAAGCCACTTGAAACGGGAATTCCAAGGCCCCGGAATCCTTCATCATAAAACTCCACTCACAAAATTTCAAAAAAATTAAATAAACCAAAAACCGAAAAGAGGAAATTTGTGGTGCCGGCACAACGGCTTCGCCTTACCCTCTGTCATCCCATAGGGGAGGAAGGAGGAAACTTTATGGTCCCCATCCAAGGCACCCGTACCACACCCACCATCAAGCCATGTCGTGGGCAGTGGATCCGGTATACGCCAATCCCGATTCATCCTCGCCGCATTCCCCAACTCATTCCCATTTGGAAGAGATCTTCACAACCATCCCCCTCACCCAATCCCCGTTTACCATCACCGGTCCATTCGGTGCACCCGTCTTTCCATCCACCACCGATCAAAACACCAAAAATCCAACCCCCTACCCCCCCCTCATTTTCTCAAAACATGCCCATTCCCCCTTCCATGACCATGCCAAACCCATCCCATCCGCCATCCACATCCGTCCAAAATCCAACCCGATTCCCTACCTTTACCTGCATGCCTCATTTTTCATCCTCCCAACATGCACCCGATCCACCCGCATTTACCCATGCCACACCCAGTATCCCCCCATTTACCCAGCTCATGCCCAATTTTACCATAAATGGCTTAGCGCAACTAATAGTTGCGCCAAGTATAGGTAGGTCCCCCGTGGGCTTTGAACTTTCAAGACTGTATTTTTGTCTTATGCATCAGGCTTAGCTACAGTAACTGTGGGTTTTTGGCTCGAATTTCACTTTTGGGGTTTGACTTGTTGACCATCTCAAAGTTTGTGATGGGTTTGATTAGGACTGTTGCACCCATGCTTACCCTATTTACAACCTTTTAGTCATTTAAAGCATCAACCTATCATCTACAATTGATGACCATTGCCTACTTTTCTAAACCTTTGAAACCCTAGGAAACCATAGATGCTAGGATTACTTAATTACTAACCCTAATTAGCCTCTAAGCACCCCCTAACCCTCTCATTTCCTATAAATAGAGAGGCACCCCTCCCTTTACAAAGGCTTGAAAAAATTCCTAAGAGAAAAGATTAAGAGGGAGCTTTCTTTCCCTTTGGTGTACCTTTTCTTCATATAAATTCCAGAATTCCAAAACTTCATTTGAGCCTTATATCCCACCATAGGTCTCTTAGTTTAGGTGAGAGCTACCCCCTAGCCCTCCTCTCCTACCCCTTAGCTAGCAAGCTTTAGAAAACCCCCCCTATTCCATCATCCAAGCTATCGAAAGCTCGCCAAGTGCACCTATGCGGAGGTCCACACGTGTGCTACAAGGGCTCGAGAGCTCCGACTCTCTCCTCTATTCCTCTACCTTCTTAGTTTTTTCTCTATCATTGAATTTGTGTCGTTATGCCACCGAAATCTCGATAAGAACGTAGGGGCACAAATACGATCATAGTGCCTTTGAGCAAGAGGAAGTGCTCTTTTTATTTCTATTTTTTATTTTATCTTTGGCCATAAGTAGATACCACTTTGATCGGGTGCCTAACATGTTCCCGATCGATAACCGAAGCCCCTACCCAAGAGCCATTGGCGTAGACCGGTGAATCAGAGTCACATTTTTGGCACTTCGGTGCTTTTAAAACTGATTTATGTTTCTCGAGACACCAAAAGCTCCAGGTGGTGACTCTATATCTTTTAGTGAGTGCGCATCATCGTGATGGGATCGTCAAAAAATCCCACGGTTGCACAACTAGAAAATGAATGCTTGAACGTCAATACCTGAACATGAATGCTTGAATTTGAATGCTTGAACCTGAACGCTTGAACATGAATGCTTGAAAGTGAATGCTTGAACATTAATCCTTGAACCTCAATGCTTGAACATAAATTCTTATACGAGTTTGTTTGAACGTGAATGCTTGAACATGAATGTTGAACCATTAATGCTTGAACATGAATGCTAGATAGAAAGGAACACGATTGAACGTGAATGCTTGAACGTTAATGCTTTAACATGACCGCTTGCACCGGAATGCTTGGACGTGATTGCTTGAGTGTGAATGGTTGAGCGTGAATGCTTGAAAATGAATGCTTGAATGTGAATGCATGAACGGGAATGCTTGAATGGGAATGCGTGAACAATAATTCTTGAACGTGAATGGCTGAACATGACTACTTGAACCGGAATGCTTGAACATGAATGCTTGAGCGTGAATTTTTCAAAAAACCTGAATGCTTGAACATGAATGCTTGAACGTGAATGTTAGAACACGAATGCTTGAACGTGAATGTCAAAACATGAATGCTTGTACGTGAATGCATGAACGTGAATGCTTGAACGTGAATGTAAGAACGGGATGGCTTGAACATTAATGCATGAACGTGAATGCTCGATTGACAGTGACAGGCTTGAACGTGAATGGTCGATAGACCGTGACATGCTTGAACATGAATGCTTGAACAAGAATGATTGAACATGAATGCTGGAAAATAAATGCGACAACATGAATGTTTGAATGTGAATGCATGATAGATAGTGACATGCTTGAATGTGAATGCTTTTCCATGAATGCTTGGCAATGAATGCTTGAACGTGAATGCTTGAACATGAATGCATCAACGTGAACGCTCGAAAATGAATGTTTGAACGTGAATGTGTGAACATGAATGCTCAAATGTGAATGATTGAATGTGAATGCATGAACGTGAATGTTTGAAAATGAATGCTAGAACGTGAATGCTTGAATGTGAATGCTCGAATGTGACACGCTTGAATGTGAATGCTTGAACATAAATGCTTGAATGAGAGGACTTGAACATGAATGTTTAAACGTGAATGCTTAAACGTGAATGCTTAAACATTAATGCTTGAAAATGAGTGCCTGAACATGAATGTGTGAACATGAATGCTTGAACATTAATGCTTGAATGTGAATGCACGAACGTGAATGTTTGAACATGAATGCTTGATTGTGAATGCTCGAACATAAATGCAGGAATGTGAATGCTTGAACATGAATGCTTGAATATGAATGCTAGAACTTGAATGCTTGAAGATGAATACTTGAACCTATGCTTTAAAATGAATGCTTGAACGTAAATGCCTGAAAATGATTGCTTGAACGTGAATGCTTGAAAATGAATGCTTGAATGTGAATGGTTGAACATGATACGCTTGAACGTGAATGCAGGAACGGGAGTGATTGAACATGAATGCCTGAAAATGAATGCCTGAACGTGAATGCTTGAACCTAAATGCTTGAAAGTGAATGCTTGAACGTGAATGCTTGAACAGGAATGTTTGAACATGAATGCTTGAACGTAAATGCTTGAACATGACAGCATGAACCGGAATGCTTGAACGTGAATAACTTGAAAGCTTAATTGTGACTATTTGAATAGGAATTCATGTGCGTGAATGTGTAAATGTGAATGTATGAAAGTGATTGTTTGAACATTAATTCTTGAACGTGAATGCTTGAACATGAATGCATTAAGCTGGATGCTTGAATGTGAATGATTGAGCATGAATGTTTGAACGTGAATGCTTGAACATCAATGCTTGAACGTGAATCCTTGAACAGGAATGCATGAACGTGAATGCTTAAATATGAATTAATGAACACGAATGCAGGAACATGAATGCTTGATGGTGAGTGCATGATATATACTAACACGCTTGAACGCTAATGGTTGAAGGTGAATGATTGAACCTGAATGCTTAACTGTGAATGTTTGAACGTGAATGCTTGAACGTGAATGCATGAACGAGAATGCTTAAATGTGAATGCATTATTGTGAATGTTTGAACATGAATGCATGAATGATAATGCCTGAGCGTGAATGCAGGAACGTGACTGCTTGAACGTGACTGCATGAACCAGAATGCTTTAACGTGAATGTCAATACTTGAACGTGAATAATTGAACCGGAATGCTTCAGCATGAATTCTTGAGCGTGAATGCTTGAACATGAATGATTGAACACGAATGTTGGAACATTAATGCTAGAACAAGTATGCATGATAGATATTGACACAATTGAACATGAATGCTTAAACCTGGATGCTTGGCTGTGATTGCTGGAACATGAATGCTTGAACATGAATGCATTAACGTGAATACTTGAACATGAATGCATGAATGTGATTGCTTGAACTTGAATGCATGAGCATGAATGCATGAAGCTGAATGCGTGAACCTGAATGCTTGACTGTGAATGTTTGAATGTGAATGCTTAAACGTGAATGCATGACCGTGAATGTTTGAACAAGAATGCTTGAACATGAATGCATGAAGGTGAATGCATGAACCTAAATACGTGAACATGAATGCTTAAACCTGAATGCTTGGATGGGAATGCATGATAGATAGTGACATGGGTGAACATGAATGCTTAAGAGATAGTGACATGCTGGAACATGAATGGTTGAACGTGAATGTATGTATGTGAATGTTTGAACATGAATGCTTTAATGTGAATGCTTGAACATCAATGTATGAATGTGAATGTTTGAACCTGAATGCTTGAACATGCATGCTAGAACGTGAATGCTAGAATGTGAATGCTTGAACATGAATGCATGAACGTGAATGTTTAAACATGAACCGTTGAACCTAAATGCTAGAATATGAATGCTCGGTAGACAGTGACATGCTTGAACGTGAATGCTAGATAGATAATGACACTCTTGAACGTGATTGCTTGAACGTGAGTTCCTGAACATGAATGCTTGAAAAGGAATGCCTAAATCTGAATGCTTGAACCTGAATTCCTGAAAATGAATGCTTGAACGAGAATGCCTGAACATGAATGCTTATACGTGAATGCTTGAACATGACTGCATGTACTGGAATGCTTTAACGTGAAAGCTTTAACCTGAATCCTTGAACATGAACGCTTAAACGTGAATGCTTCAACATGAATGCCTAAACATGAATGCTTGATAGACAACGACATTCTTGAACATGAATGCTCGATAGACAGTGTGACATGCTTGAACGTGAATGCTTGACTAATAGTGACATGCTTGAATGTGAATGCTCAATGGACAGAGACCTGCTTGAACCTGAATGCTCGATAGAAAGTTACATGTTTGAACATGAATGCTAGATTGATAGTGACATGCTAGAGGGTTAGTGACATGCTTGAACGTGAATGCTTGAGAGATAGTAACATGCTTGAACATGAATGGTCAAACATGAATGCTTATACATGAATGCTTGAACATTATTACATGAACATGAATGCTTGAACATGAATGCATGAACCTGAATGCTTGACTGTGAATGTTTGAACATGAATGCTTAAATGTGAATGCTTGAGCCTAAATGCTTGAATGTGAATGCTTGAACATGAATGCTTGAACGTGAATGCATTAAGATGAATGATTGAACATGAATGCTGAAACATGAATGCTTGAAACTGAATGCTTGAACGTGATTGCTTGAACCTGAATGCTTGAATGTGAATGCATGATATATAGTGACAGGGTTGAACATGAATACTTGAGAGATAGTGACATGCTTGAACATCAATGCTTAAACATGAATACTTGAACGTGAATGCATGAACGTGAATGTTTGAACGTGAATTTTTTGAACATGAATGCATGAACGTGAACGCATGAATGCTAATGTTGAACATGAATGCTTAGACGTGAATGCTTGATTGATAGGGTATTGCTTGAAAGTGAATGCTCGATAGACAGTGGCATGCCTTAACATGAATGCTCGATTGATAGTGAAATGCTTGAATGTGAATGCTCGATAGACAATGACATGCTAGAACATGAATGCTCGATAGACAGTGGCATGCCTTAACATGAATGCTTGATTGATAGTGACATGCTGGAATGTGAATGCCCAATAGAGAGTGACATGCTTGAACGTGAAAGTTAGAAAGCGAATCCTTGAACATGACTACTTCAAACTGGAAGGCTTGTACATGAATGCCTGAACGTGAATGCTTGAACGTGAATGGTTGAACATGAATGCTGGAAAATGAATGCTAGAACATGAATGCTTGAACGTGAATGCATGATCGATAGTGACAAGCTAGAACGTGAATGCTTGAACATGAATGCTTGAACGAGAATGCTTGAACATGAATGATTGAACGTGAATGCTGGAACATGAATGCTTGAATGTGAATGCTTGAACGTGAATGCTTGAACGGGAATGCTTGAATGTGAATGCTTGAATGGGAATGCTTGAACAAGAATGCTTGAACGTGAAAGCTTGAACATGACTGCTTGAACATGACTACTTGAACTGGAATGCTTGAACGTGAATGCTTGAACCTGAAAGCTTGACCATGAATTTTTGAACAAACCTGAATGCTTGAATGTGAATGCTTGAACATGAATGCTTCAACGTGAATGTTAGAACATGAATGCATGAATGTGAATGCTGAAACATGAATGCTTATACATGAATGCATGAACGTGAATGCTTGAACGTGAATGTAAGAATGAGATTGCTTGAACGTGAATGCATGAACATGAATGCTCGATTGACAATGACATGCTTGTTGTGAATTTTTGAGTGCTGATTTATTATCAATGAAAATAAAATCAAAGCCAAAATATAAGGTGAAAACAACACACTAAAATTATCCTAGACCTGCATGATACAGGGTCCAGTTGTAGCAAATTTTAATAAGTAAGAGTTTGTCCCACAGGGAGTAGTGATCTAAAACCTAAGAGGTGTATAGTAGACCTCCAGATCTGGCTATAGATTTGGCAATTCTAGCCTAAACTATGAAAGAAAGGGAGTTTTTCAGGTGTCACTAGATCTGATCTACAAAACTGAAATATAAACTAAAAGATTGAGGAAGATGAATGGTAAAATAAAGTAGAAAATTGTGGGAAATAGGCAACTAGGGACTGGTTCTTACTGAAAATCAATTGGTTCAAACGCAAAGCATAGAACTGATTTGCTACAAGCCCTCATCTAGCTACAAGCTCAGATGCAAGGTATAAGAATCTAATCTCAACCAAAGAATTGAAGCAATCCTAAGGTTATGATCTGTCCATTTCAGTGGTCACAGATCATCACAGAGATTGTTCCAATTCCAGGATCTTGATTGGAACAGGTAAACTATTGCAAATGTTGTGGCTGCCAGGCTACAAGCCCAAGCATCCATAGGAATATCTGATCCAGGGAAATCAAATACGAAAAAGTGAAATTTAGATCAGAATCACCTTTAAAAATCATAATTACTATAATTATAAAACTTACAACCTATTGAGCTCAGATCTGCAATCTGTGCAACATCCATCTATTCATAAAGCATTTGAAACTCTCAATTTTATAATTAGAAACTAGATCTGGACTGCTTATCTAGGTCTAATCCAACAGGCTGAATTAGAGAGAAAATGGGGAAGATAAAAAGGAAAAATAAAATCTAAACTAAACATAAATGAGCTAAGGAGAACCAGAGTTATTCTATGGATTCCTTGCTGAGAAATTACAGTAGCAAGGAGCTTTATTTATAGACATGCAGTGATCCAAGTGATTTGGATTGCAGCCAATCAAAGGAGAGATTTCCAATTCAGTTTAAGCTTAATCCCTATTTTTGGATTCCAACCAATCAGAGAGAAGAGAGGGAGATCCAGTTCTGTTTATCAGCTGATGTAGTTTGCATTCCTGCCAAAACTTTGAAAATTAGTTCACACCAATGTGCAGACCTCCTTTGTGATTTTTCAGTTTCCAAAACTATCCCTGCTGTCCATTAATATTTGCAACTACACTCCTCAAATAATTACACACAAAATGCTGAGAATGCCTCACATAAAACTCACCATCCTCTTCGCTGCCTTGGAATTCCCAATAATGTCCTTGCCAATCAATAGTTTACTTTATGAAACCCAAAAAGGTATTAGCTACAACCCCTATAAAAATAGCTTTCTCACTTCAGATTTGTAGGAGCTCGTGTTGGATGAGTTGCAGATTGCCACTTCATAGGTTAGGATGGCTTTTAATGATCTGCAGGTTCAATGGTGAGATGGAGGAGATGAAGGGCATCACCTTCAAGTAAGGTGTTGTGTGGATGGTGAATCTCGACAAGTTCTGAAGGTTTGATAGATCTGCTCGAGAGGATGGCAGTTAGAATGCATGAAGGCTGTAGCTTCAGGTGAGTAGTCGTGAGGATGGGAGGTGCTCTTCGAGAGGATGGCTATGTAGTCGAGAGGTTTAATGCCACTTCAAGTCAAGAGGTTGGCTGAAGGTGGGTGTCGATAGGTTTGTAAAGGGGTTCTAGTCGAGAGGTTTGTGGTTGCTGCAAATGATAAGATCTCGATAGGATTTGGGAGCCGTAAGTGTTGGTCGAGAGGATTGATGGGAGGTTTTGCTAAAGCTTTATTAGTTGACATGTTGGAGAGTGCAGCTGTAAAATGTTGTCTTGCTTATCTTACAATTATTAAATGGTTAAAACAATAAATTAAATGAACAAACTATAGCAAAGTGGGCTTAAGGCAGGCAACCAGTCCACAGGGAAATGTATTTTGAAATGAGGTAAATCTCTAGATCTATGATAGATCTGACACTCTATCCTAATTTAGACTAAATCAAAACAAGAAGGAGTAGAGGTTTCTAAGATTTTTCATTTACTAAGAACTATAAAAATCAAATATAAAATGATCCAGATCTGATTTAACCCAGATTCAAGGGAATGGAGAAAAAGATTAAAATCAAAAGATGGAGAACAGAAGCTAGGAATTTTGGTCTCTACTGAAAATCAATCGGATAAAAGGCAATGTATAGGACATATTTGCTATAATCCTTCATTTGGCTACAAGCTCAGATGCAAAGTATAAGAATCTAATATCAACCAAAGAATTGAAGCAATCCTAAGGTTATGATTTGTCTATTTCAGTGGCCATAGATTATCCCAGAGATTGTTCCAATTCCAGGATCTTGATTGGAATAGGTAAACTATTGCAAATGCTATGGGTGT
Source organism: Chloranthus sessilifolius (assembly GCA_021018995.1). NCBI lineage: Eukaryota > Viridiplantae > Streptophyta > Magnoliopsida > Chloranthales > Chloranthaceae > Chloranthus > Chloranthus sessilifolius. The sequence continues at coordinate 120,709,380 of CM037584.1, read as the reverse complement.
CAGGCTACAAGCTCAAGCATCCACAGGAATATCTAATCCAGGGAAATCAAATATGAAAAAGTGAAATATAGATCAGAATCACCTTTAAAAACCACAATTACATTGCAATAACACAATTTACAATCCTATTGGGCTCAGATCTGCAATCTGTGTAACATACAATCCATCTACACAGCCTCTGAAATTCTCGATTTACAGCTCTCAACCTCACCCTAGCTATTGAAGGGGTTTAGCCAACCATGGTTGACTGAAAAGAGAATGGGGGAGGAAGGAAGAGAGGGAATTTTTAGAGGGAAAATGGAGATCGGATTTGGCTCTGGTTCTCTCAATTTATGGATGCTAGTTTTGTAAATTCTTCATGTTTTTATACTCTTCCTCTCTGTCTTCAGATCCATTTCAGCCAATTAGAGCTCAAGAGAATAATCCTATTATTATGAGCTGCTGATGTGGCTGATTTCTCTTCTAAAAGCTCTTCACTGATTCGTCCAAAGTGGACAAGTGCATGTGAAGTGATTAGGGTTCCCATTCGTGCCCAGTTGTGTTCCAAAATCCCCTCACGGGTCATTAACATGCCTTGAAACTCATGCACAGAATTCTAAAGTTGGCAGCTACTGTGAAAGGAACTAAGAAGCTCCTAATTTGAGTGTCAAGAGGTTCAGGGAACCTCTCGATAGGTTCTGAGTCTGTTTGGTGTTCTCATCGACAGGTTGAAGTGGCTTTCGACAGGTTTAGGGACTTCTCGAGCTGACTAGTTGACAGGATTGGAGTACATTTCTATCTTCTATCCCATTCTCCATTCATCCTCTCGAATGGTTATACAAAATCCTGTCGATTGTTTGTGAGGCTGAGTTGCACTAGTCGATAGGATTGGAGCTCGTTTTCACCTTCTGTTCAGTCTCATTACATCCTCTCGAGAGGTTATATAAAATCTTGTCGACATCTTTGTAAAGCTCCCGCTGAGCTTTCGACAGGTTGGAAATAGCACTCGACAGGTTGCTTGAACCTTGAGAGGATGAGCGTAGCTTCAGGTAAGTTGTTGACAGGTTGTATTGCATTTCTCTTCCAACCTCTCGACATGATCTTTACTTTTGTCTCCAAAACCTCTCGACAGCTTAGCTTCTTTACCTTCTAACTCCTCGACAGGTTGGAGCACACTCTCAAATCCTCTCGATAGGTTCATGGAACCTCTCGACAGCTTAACTTTTGTCTCCAGAACCTCTCGATAGGTACTGGGAACCTCTTGACAAATTGGTATTTGAGTAACCCAACCTCTCATCAGCTTGGAGTGTCCTCTCGAGATGTTCTCCCTTGAGTTTCCACAGCTGGCACACATCTTTAGTGTGCTGTCTTTCATTTGTCAGTACTTAGTAGCCTCTTGGTGGGTTCAATCATCATTCGTTGCAACTGCACTTGGACCTAAGCATACCTAGTTGGGTCCATGACATTCTCATGAACTTCTAAAGCTTTGTGGATCACTTGATTGGCTGGCCTTTGGGCTATATGAACACATGTTGAGCAACAGATTACTTCTTTGACCTTTTTAGATCACTAAGGCTTTAATTTATTACTTATCTACAAAACACACTTAAAATATCTTATTAGTCAGCTCAAGGGTCCCTCAAAGGTCAGGTTAGGAGGTGAAAAATAGTATTTTTCACTACTTAATACACCCCCAAACATACGCTTTGCTAGTCCCTGAGCAAAGGAGAAAGTAAAAACAACTTTTGAAAATGAAAAATGCCATTTCTGTAGGGAGCACAGATGCATTTAGCATATGCATCAAGCCTTTTAAACCACTAGGTGATCCCTAGTGGAGGAGTGAAGTCTCCTGAGGGTTTTCAGTGAAGGCACCCACAAACCTCTCCAATGGATTAGTAATATCAATGTAGCATATTGAAAACAAAATTCAAGCAAAATAAAATTCCTTCCACACCTTGTTCATTCAATTTTAGAGGATTCTCAGTAGAAAATCAGCAGTTTAAAATTGAAACTCTGTCGTAATTCCTTCATAATCAATCAGCTCATGTCAAGGTATTTTGTCTGAAAATTAATGCAAAGCTTACCATCAAAATGAGAATTCTGTTTTGATAATGCCCCCAACAAATTCAATGTCTGACCCAATTCTCACCAGGGATCTTCACTCAAAATAATCATGAGGGATACACCATTTCACACAGCTCAAGAGCAGTTGCAATCCTCAAATAGGACTGCAAGCATGAGCATAGGCATTGCTTTGATTTCTAAAATCCTCTAACTCTTTTCACCATAGATTAAACAAATCCTCATCTCCACATGACAGCTTAGTTCATTTAAGCTCAATAAGGTTTTTTTATTGGGTTGTAATGTGGCTGATGGGTGAGGTTTATGCAGAATAAAGGGTAAGGAAGGCTTCAAAATTGAAAAATCAGTAAGGTAAGGAGGTGACATGTACACCTTCTTCATTTCAGTATAATCTTCTTCGTCTTCGAATTTTTAGATTTGAAGTGATCAATTTCCAATCCTCATTCCAACATATCCAATGAAGTAACTTCTCTTTTATTTTTATATTTTCTATTTTTCTTTTCTTTTTCTTTTTGTAGGCTTCTCCTTTGTATTTTTTTTTTTTTTTCATTTTTCTTATTATGGGCTAAAATGCCACAACTGCCAACAAATATTTTTTCTTCTCTTTCAACCAAATATCAAAACAACTCTACCTTCTTCAATTCCTTCTCCTTTACCTTCTGAAATCTCAGACTGAGGGCGAAGCTGCATCAGGTTATTGAGTTTTGGTTCAAATTTTTTGATTTCTATAAAAGAAAAACTTGGATTTTTAAGGCTCAAGTGGTGTGTATCAAGGGCAGTTCAAAGGGTAAGAATTTTAAGCTCAAACTATCCAAGGGATGGCCTAACTTCTAGTGAGCAAAGTAGATTCAATTAGTCCTTAGAGTAGAAAGATTTGCCAAAACACTCCTCAAAGAAATTTTATTCAGTCCCCAATCTCACTGGGTATGGTCTTTCATTAATTTTTAAGGAATATCCTCACAATTTTCTCTCTTTTCAAGTTCACTAAGCATCAATTTTTAAAAATTCTTGGCATTTGCTTCATGAAAAATGTTAGAACTACAACACATTTCAGTTTAAAAAAGTTTTCAATTTCCTGTTTCAAAAATCAGTTGGGAAATCACTTTGTTTTCACAAATTTTATTTAACCTTGCTGCATTAACCTTAACTACCCATTGGCACATCCTGCCATACCCCCAAACCTATGAGGAGCAGTGTCCTCACTGATTTAAAGATAAAGTACATGTGCAGAAGGGAAAATCAGATATAAAACAAAGTAAGTAACAACATCAAACAAGGCACACACAAACAATAAACATAAAACACATAAACAACAAACATAAAGACATAAAGCAAATCACACAAAATATACTACAGAGAAATTTCATTTATAACACAAAAATTTGTGCAATGCAAGGGAAAAGACCTACAAAAAGAATATACAAAAACATCCTAACTAATGACATGTACAAGTCTAATCGTCTCAATTGTTTGCTGGCTCATCCTTGATGTGGACTCCATTTCCTTTATCTTTCTTTAAAGGCAAACTAGCTGGAGGGGTAGAGGCAAGTGGGGTAGTATCAACTGCTTGTGCAGGCTCTCTGGTAGCCATTTCAGCAATTATCCTTTCAAGTATTTTTGCTTTCGTTTCTGCAAGTTTCACTATACTTTCATACAGTTCTCTGGTGGCTTTTGTGACCTCTTTGGAGGAAGCTAACCTTTTCTCGAGTCCATCTGCTCTCAATTTCTCTGTTGCTACAGTGTTCTTCTGGGCTTTAAATTGAATCAAAAAATTTCTGCAGCCCATTGATATTTTTAGCAACTCAACTTTGTGATCTAACTCCATTGGAGTTATCTTCTCTTCATAGGGCCTCCTAATTGAGGTGTTGAGGTCAGTCATGCCTCTAATGATATCGCTTTTCATGTATGGGTTATTTTGCATGGCATGTAGGAGGGTTGGGTATGGAGGATTGGAAAAGGAAGAGGCAGGTAGTATGGCCTGGTTAGCACTTGAAGAAGGGCTAGCCAGCAATGGAGAGGGGATGGATGAGGGCTGGGTGGGGTGGGGATTGAGGGTAAAGGGTGACGAACTTCAAGGTCAAGCTTAGTTTAGGTTGGAATTAAGGAGGTGGGAATTAAGTTTTCTACATCTGCGACAGCATCAGATGTTGTTGCTGCAGGTGGGGAACGTTGGGGAGTGATTTCCAAAGGAGGGGCAATAAGGGGCAGATGGATAGGGACAGGTAGGGGTGTTGGGTCTGTTTGGGTGGAGGCATTTGTGGTAGGGGGTTAAGGGATTGGTTATTCCACCTCAACAGTGGAAACCACTGCTAAAGGAGATGGAGGTGGGGTGGGTGTAGGAGTTGGGACTGAAAGAGGTTAGGAGGTAAGGGTAGCAGGGCTTATGGTTGATTGGATGACTTGCAGACATGTGGCCATGAAAGCTTGGTTGGCTGTGTTAGTTTCGAGGTGGGCAAGGATGGTGGTAAGAAGGGAGAGGATTTGGGTAGAGGCCTCAGGTAGGACTTGGGCTTGGTTAACATGTGGAATGGGGAGAATGGGTTGGAAGGGAGATGTGGAGGCATGCTGGAAAGGTGGGGAGTCAGGTAGGGGAGTATATTCATACCTAATCTCCTCCACAATAGAGTCAATTAGGGATGAATATCCCTTAGTGGTTAGGTGGTCCAGCTCTTAAGGATGCCTAGGTGAGAGGGAGAAGGTGGGGTTAGTGTCAAAGGGTATGGATGGTGAAGTGGTAAATGGAACAACTGATGTAGATGGTGTAGGGCTCAAGGGTTCAAGAGCTGGGATGGATGGGTTGGCTGGGGAGTTGTAGCTGACCTTCTAAGGTAGGTGGATGTGTTGCGTGATGAAGGTAAGGTAAGGGTGGGGTCTGTGGTAAGAGGAGTAACTAACAGAGGTGTGGATGTGGTGATGATTGAAAGGGGGGCTGAGCTACTAGGGGGAATGGAAACTGAGATGGAAGGTATGGCAGTAGAGGGGATGGTGAGGCTGGCATCAGTGGAGCTAATCACAAGCCCAAGTACAGCCGTGGAGGGAATGAATAATGAGACACAGGTCACAGGTGTGGAAGGGATGAGTAAGGGTGCAAAGGGTACAAATGGAGGTACTGAGCTGGGACCAACAGATGTGAGTAGAGGTTCAAAGGTGACTAATGTAGAGATCTCAAGAGGAGGTACTGGGCTAGTAGTGGCTATAGGGAGAGGCTCTAAACTAGCTAAAGTAGAGGTGCCAGGTGCAGCAGGTGATCTGGTTGATTCAGGAGCTTCTATCTCAGGGTCCTCTGCTGACTTGTTCTTGCTCTTCCCAATCAGGGTCCTACTGGTAGACCATGCCCTCTACCCAAACACTTTTGGCTTCACCCTCTCCATAGGCTCATCCTCTTTAAACCCAATTTTTCCTCTCTTAAGTAACACAGTGATGAGCCTGCTATAAGGTAGCCCTGGTAGAGCTTGTGCTTTCCTAATCTTCTCTTGTGCATCCACCATCGCAGCAAATACCATCTTGGAGGCATTCATAAACTGGCCCTTGGAGAAAAAATACAGAGCATCCACTATGGTGGTTCTCCTCTCTTGCTGATGTCCACTGACATATATGTTCTTCCTCATAATCGAATCAATGAACAGCATGTTGGGGTGTAGATCTCTCCTCATCAAGGACTCCTAAGACCCCACAATACCTTGAATCAGGTGTCTGGCCATAGCTTTAAAAGATACATTCTCAGGTTCTTCTAGACCATAAATTGTATCAAAAACTATTGGGACCCCTAAAGCCAACCCTATATCACTTTAATTCACAACAATCTCTTGGTTATCAATTATAATCTCCAGGCAAGGATCAGTTGACCCAGGCTTGGTTTTGTTCCTGATGTTCTGATACCGCAACTTGACCAGCCTAGGGTAGGATTTTTCAGTCAATGGGGCCAACATGGGTGTCAAACCTGTCTACACCAAATAATTCAAAGTATCCTTACAATCCTCTTCCTTAGAAAAATAGCGGAGGTCAATAGTTGTCTCTAGAATCAGGCGTAAGGCATCCACAAATTCATTGGGAGTAGATAGGTTCATAGGGAATTTAGGTTCCTCCTCAGGGTTAGGCTCAGGCTCAGGAATTTCAGGCACAAGGTTAGACTCAGGTATAGGGTTAGGTTCTGTCTCAGGGGCCTCCTCAACAATTTCTTCACTGATTTGGGCCTTCTTAGCTTTCTTTGCTTTCCTAGGTTTCTCAGATTTATCCATGTTGAGCTTCCTCTTGGCAGGTGGGGTTTCCTTGGGCTGTGTAGCTAGCCTACTGGATTTCCTAGTGGTTATGGTGGCTGATTTGGAAGGGGCTTTGAAAAGGTTGGCATGGGTATCCTCTTGGTCAGCCATTAGACACTTAATCCACACAAATTATATCTCAACAATTCACAGAAACTCTCTTTTTCCCAAATGAATTACCACACAAACTAACAATGAAAGTATTGAGCTTGGAAATCACAGAGTGAAGGTGAAGGAAAACTTACCCACAGAAAACCCTGGTTTTTAGATCTTGATGTGCATGACACCAAATTGGTAGAGACTAGGTGCAAAATGTAGCCCTTGAGGAATTAAAGCAATTAGAACAATGGCCGAGTGATTGGAGTGGACACCAGTGAGGTAGAGGAAGAAGAAAGAAAATGGAAATCAGTAGAGAGAAAATAAAGCTCAGAAACAAGATGTCGAATGGCTGAATTGAGTTGTCGATAGGTTTAAAATGATGAAAATCGAGTTTCGATAGGATTGGGGGAAAGGTAACAACAGGTTGATACAACTTGTCGAAGAGTGAAAAGCAGCTGAATGTATCGAGAGGTACAGTCAATCCTGTCACCGGGTTCAAGGCTTAAGGAAAATTCACTTCGAGAGGTTCACAAAACCTCTTGACAGGTACTCTGAACCTGTCGACAATGCACCCAAAACCCTTCAAAACTTGTCGACAAGTTCATAGATCCTATCGACAATCATATTTACACCTTCAGAACCTGTCGAGAATTGACCAAACCTCTTGACAGGTCCTTGATCTTGTCGAAATGCATATTGGGAACCTTCAGAACCTGTTGAAATGTTCCCCACACCTCTCGACATGTAGTCTCTCAGTTCAAACAGATTTTTATTAGTTCCCAAATCCATTTTACACACAAATTTGTCAAGTTTATTTAGCTCCCATTGATTTCTCTTGCCTTGGAGTTGATGATTCATGCTTCTAAACAATTTACGAAGGACTCATGATTTGTAAATGCAAACATCAAGCGCAATTGGAAACCATATTTACAATGCCAATCATATTTAAAATAGAAGCAACAACAAACACTGATAAAAAATAGCAGCTATGATACATAGTATACATTATTGAAAATCATTCATGTTGTGGAGGTTCTTGAAGGTTAATGGTCAGCACTGACTCTACTCTATTTTCAACAAAGAGCTTGAGCCTTTGACCATTAACTTTCATGATCCTACCATCTTTGAGATCCTTGATTTCAATAGCTCCAGATGGGGATACATACTCTACCATGTAAGGTCCCTCCCATCTAGATCTCAACTTACCTGGGAAAAATTTCAATTTAGAATTGAACAACCATACCTTGTTGCTAGCAATGAACTCCTTCCTTAGCAAATGCTTGTCATAGAAGGCTTTGGTTTTCTCTTTGTAGATCCTTGTATTGGAGTAGGACTCCAATCTTAGCTCTTTCAGCTCTGACAACTGGAATTTCCTGTGCATTCTAGCAGAAGTTAGATCAATGTTCAATGCTTTAACAGCCTAATAAGCCTTGTGCGCGAGCTCTATTGGTAAATGGAATGCCTTGCCATATACTAGCCTGAAGGGAGACATCCCTATTGGGGTCTGATAGGCAGTTCTATAAGCCCAGAGAGCATCAGGTAACTTTAGGAACCAGTCCTTCTATGAACTTGCACAGTTTTCTGCAAAATGTGTTTAATCTCTCGATTAAAATTTTCCACCTGCCAACTGGTTTGTGGGTGGTATGGGGTGGCAACTCTGTGTATCACAGAGTTCTTTCTAAGTATGGTTGCAAACTGTCTATTACAGAAATGGCTCCCCCCATCACTAATGATAGCTCTGGGGGTGCCAAACCTAGAGAAAATATTATCCTTCAAGAAGTTGAGGACAATTATATGATCATTAGTTCTTGTGGCTATGGCCTTAACCCATTTGGACATAGTCCGCAGCCACAAGAATATAATTGTATCCATAGGAAGGAGGGAAAGGACCCATGAAGTCAATCCCCCAAATGTCAAAGAGTTTAATCACAAGTATAGGCTGTAAAGGCATGGAGTTTCTTTTGAAGATACTTTCCATCTTTTGGCATCTTTCACAAGCTTTACAATGCTGTTATGCATCCTTGAAGAAAGTGGGCCAATAAAATCCACTTTGGAGCACCTTGGCAGCAGTCTTGTTCCCACTAAAGAGGCCTCCACAAGCATGTTCATGACACATAGTTAGTATGTTGTTGAATTCATCATCAGGGACACATCTCCTCACCACTTGGTCTGCACAATGCTTAAACAGGTATGGATCCTCCCACATGTAATGTTGGATTTGTCAAAGAACCTCTCCTTGTCTATTTTATTCCAATGTGAGTGAATCCTACCCACAGCCAAGTAGTTCACAATGTTTGCAAACCAAGGTGTAGAGGTGTTGATAGTAAACAACTGTTCATCAGGAAAAGAATCATTGATAGGCAACCTATTAAACTCCTCAGCTAGGATCCTGGATAAGTGGTCTGCAACCACATTTTCAACCCTTTCTTGTCCTTAATCTCAAGATCAAACTCCTGTAATAGGAGGATCCATCTGATTAATCTTGGGTTTGCATCATTTTTAGACAAAAGTTACATCAGGGATGAGTGGTTTGTGACCACCACTATCTTAGATCCCAACACATAAGACCTGAATTTCTCGAAGGCATAGACAATTGCCAATAATTCCTTCTCAGTTGTGGTATAATTTAACTGAGCATCAATCATGGTTTTACTTGCATAAGTAATCACACAAGGGGTCTTACCATTCCTTTGTCCCAAGACTGCACCAATAGCAAAATCTGATGCATCATCAGGTCGAATGGCAAAGAAAAATTAGGTGCTTGAAGAATGGGTGCAAATGTTAAACAACCTTTCAAAAGCTCAAAGGCATGGAGACATTCATCATTAAATTCAAAGGGAACCTCTCGACACTAGGTGAAAAAGAGGTTTTGTGAGCTTGCTAAAATCCTTAATGATTCTCCTATAGAACCTAGCATGCCCCAAGAAAGATCTGACATGTTTCATAGTTTTTGGTGGGGGTAAATGTGCAATCAGATCAATTTTAGCCTTGTCTACTTCAATGCCTTTCTGGGAAACCACATGGCCAAAGACAATGCCATGATTGACAATGAAATGGCTCTTTTTCCAACTTAGCACCAAGTTGGTTTCCTCACATCTTTGCAACACAAGGTTGAGATGGTGTACACATTGGCTAAAGCTGTCCCCATAAATAGAGAAATCATTCATGAATATCTCTAAAACTAATCAATCATGTCAGAAAATAGAGCATACATGCACCTTTGGAAAGTTGCAGGGGCATTGCACAGTCCAAATGGCATCCTTCTATAAACAATGGTTCCAAATGGGCACATGAAAGTTGTATTTTCTTGATCTTGTAGATAAAGAGGGATGTGGTTATACCCCGAATATCCATAAAGAAAATAATAGAAAGCCTTGCCTGCCAACTTATCTAAAATCTGGTCAATGAAGGGCAAAGGGAAGTGATCTTTTCTGGTTCTCAAATTGAGCTTTCGATAGTCTATACACACTGTCCAACCTGTGGTTTCCCTAGTTGGAATAAGCTCACCAGAATCAATTTTAATCACAGTAATTCCAGATTTCTTAGGGACCACCTGAGTAGGTGCCACCCATTCGGAATCTGAATAGGGTAGATGACTCTAGCATCTAACAATTTGACCACTTCTTTCATTACCACTTCTTGCATGTGGGGGTTCAATTTTCTCTGTATTTCTCTAGAGGGTTTAGAACCCTCTTCCAAGTAGATTTTATGCATGCACACAATAGGGTTGATGCCCCCAAGGTTAGCAATGGTCCAACCTATTACTTTCTTATGCTTCTTTAAAACACACAACAACTCTTCCACTTGCACATCAGTGAGAGAGGAAGAAATGATCACTGATAACTTTTGATTTGTCCCCAAAAAAACATACTTCAAGGTCTTAGGTAATTGTTTCAACTCTACATCTGGTGGACATATGAGAGAAGGCAACAAAGGTGCCTTTGATGGTGGTGGAAGAGGCAATACAGTAGGTTTCCAAGGAGGTACCTTGTTGCTAGACCCATATCAGAAATTAAGGCTTTCACCTCTTGAACCATGGGTGTGGGGGCCTTCTCTTCCACAATCTCACTCCACACATTCTCAAAAATATCCCAAAAATCATCATCATGCAGCAGCTTGGGCAAAGTCTGTTCCACAAGCACATCAAAAATATCAATTAAAAAGCAATCCTCACTATCCAAGTGAGACTGGCTGGCTGCATTGTAAACATTCAATTTGACTTTCACGTTGTCAAAAGACACCTCTATTACTCCTGATCTACACTGAATGCAAGCATTGGCAATGGCCAAGAAAGGCCTGCCCAAAATCACAGGAATAGAGGTGGTGCACTTGCTTGGCTCCATATTAAGCACCAGAAAATATGTTGGGTAGAGAAACTTATCAACCCTAACTAATACATCCTCTATCAATCCCACATGCCTCCTCTCAGATCTGTCAGCTAGTTATAGCACCACATGTGAGGGCTTCAATTATCCCAAGCCTAACTTCTCATAAACTGAATATGGGAGTAGGTTTATACTAGTTCCCAGATCTAATAAGGTGTTCTCAATGGTATGATCCCCAATGATGCAGGGGATTGTGGGAACTCCAGGGTCTTGCAGCTTCATTGGGGTTGCAATGGACAACAGTTGGTTCCTTTTCTCAACACAAAAGTCCTTCTTGGATAGGTGTATCCTAGACTGCCCTTTTGTGGGTGCATAAATCTTTCAAGAACTTTGCATAGGATGGAACTTGCTTGATAGCATCAAGTAAAGGCAAGTTGATTTTTACTTATTTGAAAGTTTCCATAATCTCCTCCACTTTAGCATTCCCCTTCTCAAAAGGAGAAGATGCTTGAAGTGCATTGGGAAATGGAAAATAGGGAACTACTCTCCCATTTGCTGCCTTAGCAAGCTCATCAGATTTCTCTTTATTTTTATTTTCAGTTTTCTGTTGGGACACATCAACGCCCTCCTTATTACTTGTATGTTGCTCCTGTTGCATATCTTCATGGGTTGTTCTTTCATTTCTTGGACTGTTCTCAGGCTCAAAATGAACTTGGTTATCATCCAGCCTTCCACTCCTCAAAGTGGTGACAGATTTGGCTTCTTCATGGGAAGAAGTCTCACCTACCATGTACTGCCCTCTTGGGTTGTTAATGGGCTGACTTGGAAGTCTTCCCTCCTCTCTCTTAGTCAAAGTATTAGATAGCTGACCAAGGTGATCCTCTATCTTTTTAATACTTTGGCTATGAGAATTAACAGTTTGTGACAAAGGGCCTAAATTCTGCATTGAAGCCAAAACTTGCTCTTCAAATGTGAGGGATCTAGAGGGTGCTGGGGTTGGTGCACTTTGCTGCACAGGTTGAGCCATTGGCTGGGCCATAGGCTGCTTGTAATGGGGCCTTGAAAAGTAGTTCTGCTAGTAGGGGTGGGCATTCCTATAAGGCATCAGATGCTGTTGTGAGTGCTGCTACTGCTGGTTTGGAAAGGTATCTTGTCTCCACCTCAAATTGGGGTGGTTTCTCGAATGATAACCAACAGTAGACTGTTGTCCAAAGGATTGAGCAGCATTAACATGTTCCATCACAAAGTCTGGAAATTGGGCAGCAGAGGGACATTCCTCAAGTGAGTGAGTGGGGGACTGGCATATCACACATGCCTCCCAACTTTAGCAACCATTGGAGAATACATTGCTCCCATGAGTTTATCAAACTTTTGAGTCAAGCTATCTACTTTCCTTTCCAAATCATTATATCTAATCACCTCATATATTTTACCTCTTGTAGGGATCTCTCTCACCAATCTAGCAGGGGTCTCAAGGTTTCTTGATAAGGTCTCCCTTTGCATGGAGTTTTCACTAATAATATCAAACAACTCCCAAGCCTCATCAGCTATCTTGTGGAGGTATGTACCACCACATGAGGTATCAACCATATCTCTGCTATTGGGATCAATTCCTTGATAGAAACTTTGAACAAGTTGCTATTCAGGAATTTGGTGATGGAGACATTGCTTCAAGAGTTCTTTAAATCTCTCCCATGCTTGGTGAAAATCTTCAGTTGGGGCTTGAGCAAATGAAATAATGCTCTTCCTCAACTGACTTGTTTTAGACATGGGAAAAAACTTGGCCAAGAACTGACATTGAAGGTCATTCAAGGATTGAATACCATTGGTTGGGAGCATTAACAACCAAGTTCTGGCTCTATCTTTTAATGAAAAAGGAAAGAGTCTCAACCTCGTTAATTCCTCCCCCAATCCTGCAATGTTGAAGGTAGTGCACAGTCCTAAAAATTCATCAATGTACTTATATGGATCTTCTTTGCTCAGGCCATGATATGGGGGTAGCATCTGGATGATGGAAGATTTAATCTCATAGTTTCCTTGGACAGCAGGGAATTGAATGTAGAAGGGGGAATTGTACACCCCTGGTGCATTGAATTCTTTCAATGTCCTAGGTTGCTCACCCATTGCAGGGCTGTCAGAATCAATCAAAGGTGTGTGTATGGGTTGCCTAGGTCTGAGAAGTCTCTCAACTTCAGGATCTAAGGGAGCAATCTCAGGATTAAGGGATCTCCTCCCAAGCATACACACAACAAAAATACAAGACAACACACAGAATGACAGTACAGATTTAAGCAAAACAAATTTAAAAACACACAACTAATGCTATAGATCTATAAATATACAGATCTAGAAATGTAAGAGGGGTAAGAAATGCAAACTTTAGCACAACTTGCTCCTCAAATTAGTACAAAGCTCCTCTCAAAACAACAAATCCATATCTGCAATCACAAAATTAAACCACAGAAAATTACAGTAGCAATTAGTCAAACACTAAATAAGCAATTATAAATCTAAATCTAAAATGAAAAAAACTTAGATCTACCAATTTACAAACACAACTCCCCGGCAGTGGTGCTAAAAACTTGCTGTCTTGCTTACCTTACAATTATTAAATTGTTAAAAATATAAATTAAATGAACAAACTACCTCAAAGTGGGCTTAAGGCAAGCAAGCAGTCCTACAAGAACCAGGGCTGTTGCAGCAAGTTTTAATAGGTAAGTTAGGGTAGGTCCACAGGGAAATATGTTTTAAAATGAGATAAATCTCCAGATCTATGATAGATCTGACACTCTATCCTAAACTAGACTAAATCAAAACAGGGAGGAGAGGTTTCTAAGATTTGCCACTTTACTAAGAACTACAAAAATCAATTATAAAATGATCCAGATATGATTGAACTCAAATTCAAGGGAATGGAGAAAAAGATTAAAATCAAAAGATGGAGAACAGTAGCTAGGGATTTTGGTCTTCTCTGAAAATCAATCGGATCAAAGCCAATGTATAGGACAAATTTGCTACAATCTTTCATCTGGCTACAAGCTTAGATACAAGGTATAAGAATCTAATTTCAACCAAAGAATTGAAGCAATACTAAGGTTATGATCTATCCATTTCAGTGGCCACAGATCATCCCAGAGATTGTTCCAATTCCATGATCTTGATTAGAACAAATAAACTATTGCAGATGTTATGGGTGCCAGGCTACAAGCTCAAGCATCCACGGGAATATCTAATCCAAGGAAATCAAATATAAAAAAGTGAAATATAGATCAAAATCACCTTAAAAAACTATAATTACATTGCAATAACACAACTTATATTCCTATTGTGCTTAGATCTGCAATCTGTGCAACATACAATCCATCTACATAGCCTCTGAAACTCTCAATTTACAGCTCTCAACCTCACCCTAGCTACTAAAGGGGTTTAGCCAACCATGATTGACTAAAAAGATATTGGGGGAGGAAGGATGAGAGGGAATTTTAGAGGGAAAATGGAGATTGAATTTGGCTTTAGTTCTCTCAATTTCTGGATGCTAGTTCTGTAAATTCTTCTGGCTTTTATACTCTTCCTCTCCTTCTTCAGATCCGTCTCATCCAATTAGAGGTTAAGTGAATAATTCTGTTATTTTAAGCTACTGATATGGCTGATTTCTCTTATAGAAGCTCTTCACTAATTGGTCCAAAATGGACAAGTGCATGTGAAGTAGTTAGGGTTCCCATTCATGCCTAGCTGTATTCCAAAAATACCCTCACGGGTCATTAACATGCTTTAGAACTCATGCACAGAATTTTGAAGTTGGCAGCTGCTGTGAAAGGAACTGAGAAGTTTCCAATTCGAGTGTCGAGAGGTTCAGGGGATCTCTCGATAGGTTTTGAGTCCGTTTGGTGTTCTCATCAACAGGTTGAAGTGACTTTCAACAGGTTTGGAGACTTCTCGAGAAGTTCAACTGACTAGTTGACAGGATTGGAGTACATTTCTATCTTCTATCCAGTTCTCCATTCATCCTCTTGAATGGTTATACAAAATCCTATTGACTACTTGTGAGGCTGAGTTGCACTTGTCGATAGGATTGGAGCCCATTTTTACCTCTGTTCAGTCTCATTACATCCTCTTGACAGGTTATAGAAAATCCTGTCGACATCTTTGTAAAGCTCCCATTGAGCTTTCGACAGGTTGGAAATAGCACTCGACAAGTTGCTTGAACCTTGCGAGGATGAGCATAGCTTCAGGTAAGTGGTCAACAGGTTGTATTGCATTGCTCTTCCAACCTCTCGACAAGAACTTTACTTTTGTCTCTAGAACCTCTCAACATCTTAGCTTCTTTACCTTCTAACTCCTCGACAGGTTGGAGCACACTCTCTAATCATCTTGTTAGGTTCATGAAACCTCTCGACAACTTAACTTTTATCTCTAGAACCTCTTGACGGGTAGTGGGAACATCTCGACAGCTTGATATTTGAGTAGCCCAACCTCTCGACAGCTTGGAGTGTCCTCTCGAGATGTTCTGCCTTGAGTTTCCACAGCTGGCACACATCTTTGGTGTGCTGTCTTTCACCTGTTAGCACTTAGTAGCCTCTTGGTGGGTTCAATCATCATTCCTTGCAACTACACTTGGTCCCAAGCATACCCAGTTGGGTCCATGACATTCTCATGAACTTCTAATGCTTTGTGGGTCACTTGATTGGCTGGCCTTTGGGCTGTATGAACACATGTTGAGCAATTGATTACTTCTTTGGCCTTTTCAGATGGATGTCCGCACTAAGACTACAGTTTATTGCTTATCTACAAAACACACTTAAAATACCTTATTAGTCAGCTCAAGGGTCCCTCAAAGGTCAAGTTAGGAGGTGAAAAATGATATTTTTCACTGCTTAACACAAAGGTGTTCTCGAGAGGATTATGCTCTTTAACTTCCAAACTGCTCGACAGATAGGCTGGGGAGCCTCAATACACTTCGACAAGATGACTATAGCAGTGAGTCAATAGGCTTTATACAAACCATTCGAGAGGTTTGGGAGATGGGAAGTCTATATGTTATAGTGTGGATTTGGGGATCTTGTCAACAGGTTTGGTGCAGCTTTTAAGACAAATGGTCGACAGGTTTGTGAATGGAGTTGCAAAGGTGTCGATGGGTTCTCTTCCAGCATCAGTTCTGCTCGATAGGTTCTGGAGATGCACTCTAAAATGTCGATAGGTAGGCTGCATGGGGTTCAAAGCTTGACAGGTTGTGGAAGATGGAGCCCAACCCTTCGACAGGTTTGCTGAAACTGCTGCATTCACCAATCGATAGGTTGGAGATTTGGAGTGCAATTGCTCAATAAGATTAAAGTTGCACTTGTTGATAGGGTAGAGGTCTGTTCAACTGCCATTCGAGAGGATTGAAGGGAGGTTGCTGCAACATATATAAATTGAGAGGTGCTGGAACAGTTGCTACTGCATTCAATGGAGTTAAGTGCAAATTGCATGGGTGCAACCAGCTGAATGTTGACAGAGTTAAATGCAAGCTCCATTTCTTGAGAAGTTGTTTGTAGATGTGCAACTAGTGTGTGCCCAGTTGAACATGCTACTGTTGTAATTCTTTCAGTATCAATCAGCTTATGTCAAGGCATTGTGCATTAAAATTAATGCAAAGCTTACCATCAAGAGAATTTTGTTTTGATATTGCCCCAAACAAATTGGATTTCGGACCCAAGTCTTACCAGGGCTATCACTCAAAATAAAAATAGCTCAAGACCAGGGCACGTGCACCAAGGGTGCAACATTTCACACAACTCAAGAGTAGTTACAGCCCTCAAATAGGACTGCAAGCATGAGCATAGGCATTTATCTAATTCCTAAAATTTTCTACCTCTTTTCACCATAGATTAAACAAATCCTCATCTCTACATGATAGCTCAATCCATTTTAGATCAGTAAGGACTTTTTATTGCGTTGTAATGTGCATCGTAATGTGGCTTATGGGTGATGTTTGTAAAGAATAAAAGTGTAAAATGGGATTCAAAATTGAGAAATCAATAAGGTAAGGAGGTGATTTGCAACTCCACAACCTTCATTTCAGCATAGTTCCATCTACTTCTTCAATTTTCAGATTTGAAGTGATTAGCTTCTAATCCTTTTTTCAATCTTTCAATGAAATGACTTCTCTTTCTCATTCTTTTATTTTGCTTTTCTGATTTTCTTTTCTATTTTGTAAGCTTTTTGTATATTTCTCCATATTTATTTTTATGGGCTAGAATGCCACAACTGCCACCAAATATGTTTTCTTCTCTTTCAACCAAATATCAAATCAGCTCTACCTTCTTTAATTCCTTCACCTTTACCTTCTGAAATCTTAGAGTGAGGGTTAGACTCTATCAGGTCACCGAGTTTCGGGTTCAAATTTTCTGATTTCTATTAACGAAAAAATTGGATTGTTAAGGCTCAAGTGGTGTGTATTAAGGGCAACTCAAAGGGAAAGGATTTTAAGCTCAAATTGTCCAAGGGATGGCCTTACATTATGTCCTCAATGTCATGAATGTTGTCAAGTTGTTTCAACTTGGATTTGCCTAACTTCTTGTGAGCAAAGTAGATTCAATCAATCCTTAGAGCTTAAAATTTTGCCAAAACACTCCTCAAAGAAATTTTGTTCATGCCCAAATCTCACTGGGTATGGTCTTCCATCAAATTTATGGGGTGTATCCTCATAGTTTTCTCTCTTTTCAATTTCACTAAACATCATTTTTTTAAAATTCTTGACATTTGCTTCATGAACATATTGGAACTACAACACATTTCAGTTTTAAATTTTTTTTAATTTCCTCTTTTTAAAAAGAAATCAGGTGGGAAATCACTTTATTTTCAAAAAAAAAATTCAAACATAGATGTACTAGCATTCACTTATTTCATTAGCACACCTACCATACCCCCAAACCTATGATGAACATTGTCCTCAATGTTTACACACTGAGTAATCAGGGGCAGCAGGGTAAAAATGAGAAACAAAAATAAGTAGAAAAAAACTTTATGCAGCAGAAAATAAGAGTGCAAAACTAAGTATATGATCAGAAAAATGGAAAAAAATTGTATACAAATGCAGGAACATTACTGCTAAAACAGAATAACAGATATAAAATCAAGAAAACAAAGTTAGAACTGAATACAAAACTACAAAACTAACAGAAAAATAGTAAAACTAGGACACACATTAACCTATGAAAGAAAAATTAGCAATCTAAGAACAGAAATTAAACTAAATTTCCTAAACAGAAAATCCTAAGAATCGGACCTGTTAAAGTAATGCCCTCTATGTTGTTGTGTGTGTGTTTGGTACTGAGAACTTGCTGAGAATGTGTATGAATCAATAAGAATTTCAAAGTGATGTAAGCCTGAATGTACACAGTTAAAAACAGGATTCATACACAGCTGAGACCCATTAATGGTGAAAAATCTTGAAAGTGAATGAATGCAGAGGCTCCAATGAATTTTCAAAGAAAAAATATGATCTATTGTTCATTAACCTTCATGATTTAAAATTAAAATCCATGATCTCAGTAGTTCCAGGTGGGGTATATGAATGTAGACAAAGGAAAACAACCCATCCGGAGATTTTTTATGTTTTATATTTTTTTACTTTTTATGTGTTTTTTATCAGCCTGGGCTCAACAAGAGCCCTTATTTATTATTGCTGAAAAATAATAAGAAACAAATCAGAAAATATTTTATTTGGTTTTGTTATTAAAAAAAATCAGCATGCCTAGATGACAACAAAAATTAAAACCAAAACAAACACTAAACACAACAAAATTGCTGGTTTTAAAAAAATTTAAAAATTGAAAATGAATGCAAAGGAGAACGGGATGCAAACTCATGCAGATCTACTCCAGCTGCAATCCATTTGCTCCTCTTGTGGCTGTTGCTCTAGATCTGCAAAAATTCAAAAACTACAGCAGTACTTTATTCAAGCATATTGACAAAAATAAAAATAAAAACTCAGGCCACGACCTCATTTCTGCAAAAATTACAAAAGGCTACAGCAGCATTTATTCAAATAGCTAGAAGGCAAAGAATAAAACTTAGAAAATTTAGAATTATTGCAAATCAAAATAGGTTTTCTAAACAAAAACTGTAGTAAACATATATCCAAACACTTTGAATGCATTATAAAGTAAAGAAAAATTAGATCTACAAAAGTAAAAACTTAGATCTACTATCTAGATCAAAACTCCTCGGCAGCGGCGCCAAAAACATGTTGTGGAATTTTCAGGTGCTGATTTATTGTTTGTGTTAAAGGCAATTTAAAATCAAAGTAAAACAGGGGATGGAATCAGCACACTAAAATTATCCTAGACCTACAAGATACAGGGTCCATTTGTAGGAAATTTCAATAAGTAAGAGTTTGTCCCACAGGGAGTAGTGATCTAAACCTAAGAGGTGTACAGTAGACCGCTAGATCTGGCTACAAATTGAAGAAGATGGATGGTAAAATTAAGTAGAAAATGGTGGGAAATAGGCAACTAGGGACTGGTTCTTACTGAAAATCAATTGATTCAAAGGCAAATCATAGAACTGATTTGCTACAATCCCTCATCTGGCTATAAGCTCAGAAGCAAGGTATAAGAATCTAATCTCAACCAGAGAATTAAAGCAATCCTAAGGCTATGATCTATCCATTTCAATGGCCATAAATCATCCCTGAGATTATTCCAATTTCAGGATCTTGATTGGAATAGGTAAACTATTGCAGATGGTGTGGGTGTCAAGCTATATGCTCAACCATCCATAGGAATATCTAATCCAGGGAAATTAAATATGAAAAAGTGAAATTTAGATCAGAGTCACCTTTAAAAGCCACAATTACTGTAATTATACAACTTATAGCCTATTGAGCTCAGATATGCAATCTGTGCAACATCCAATCTATTCACAAAGCATTTGAAATTGTAAATTTTATAATTAGAAACCAGATCTGGACTGCTTATCTATGTCTAATCGAACAGGCTGGGTTAGAGAGAGAATGGGGAAGAGAAAAAAAAGGAAAAAAATAAAATCTAAACTAACCCTAAATGAGCTAAGGAGAACCAAAGTCATTCTATGGATTCCTTGCTGAAAAATTATAGCAGTAAGGAGTCTTATTTATACAAATGTAGTGATCCAAGTGCTTTGGATTGCAGCCAATCAGAGGAGAGATTCTTCAATTCAGTTTATGCTAATCCCTATTTTAGCATTTCAACCAATCAGAGAGAAAAGAGGGAGATCCAATTATGTTTATGTAGCTGAAGTAGTTTGCATTCCCACCAAATATTTGAAACTCAGTTCAGCCCATGTGTAGAATTCTCTCATGCTTTGGAGTTTCCAACTTTGCCCCTGTCGTCCAAAAATAATTGCCCAAAATACTCTTGCTTATGAAACCTCAAAACTATTAGCTGCAGCCCCTATCAAAACAGCCTTCTCATGTTAGATTTGGTGGACCCGAGCTGGATCAACTTTAGAAGATTATACACTGTAGCATCAGTTTTGTAGGTTTAAATATCAGCAACTTCGGGTAAGTGAATTTGAGAGGATAGATGCAAGCTTCAAGAGGTGGGCTGAAGGTAGTGAGGATCCACTCGATAGGTTTGCAATGGGAGCTGTACTATTTGATAGGGTCGAAGCCTATTTCGAGAAGATTGCTACATGTGTGCAAGGCCCACTTGAGAGGATGTGGTCTAGGTGTATGAAGACTGTAGCTTTAGTACTATTTTTTAGTGGATGCAGCTGTACTTTTGAGAGGTTGCCAGGTGCTGTTGATAGGCTGTTGATGGTGTAGAGGAAGAGGCCGATAGGTTGGCTAAGTAGGGAGGCTAGATGTCGAGAAGAAAAAAGCTGCTAAAGAGAAGTTCTCGACAGGTTTGATGGGAGGATGGGTCTACTGTTCGATAGGTAGTGGTTGGAAGTTTGTAAAGGTAATAGCCTTAGGTGAGTTGTCGTGAGGTTGGAGGTTGTTGTTCGACAGGATTAAAAGTTGAAGCATGCAAGGTGTCGAGAGGTTGAAGGGTTGAGAATGTATTGAATGGTCGACAGATTCACACTTCCACTTTGTCGACAGGTTTCGAGCTTCTTTAACTCGAGAGGATTGGCTAGAGTTTTGCTGAAGAAGGTGTCAAGAGGATGGGCAGCTATGCTCGAGAGGTTCACTGAAGACTTCAGCAACCATTCGTGAGGTTGGCCAAAGCTGTATTTCAAAGCTCGACAGGATATGAAATTTCCAAAACAAATGGCCGATAGGTTTAAATGGCAAAGGTATCTCCTTGAGAGGATTTGAAGGTTGCTGAAGCTTTGCATGTCGACAGGTTTAGAAGCAGCAAAGGTCTCCTCGAAAGGTTCTATGGTAGCATTTGATTTGCTCGATATGTTTGCTGTAGAGGTCTTCTTCTGCTTGACAAAATGCGCATGGAGGGTTGAGGCTTCATGAAGGTCGACAGGTTAAAGGTTTGGGAAGCTGCACTCTTCGAGAAGACAACTGGACTTTAATGGTGCAACTCGATAGGTTCTGAAGTGCTACATCTCCTACTTGTCAGTAAAGAAAGATTGACAGGTTGAAGGCTGCAATGAGGATCCTTTACAGGTTGTGGCAGCTGAAGGTGTGCAGATTGCATGGCTTGGAAGCTTAGCTTGCTGCAGTCAACATGTTGGTTACCATTTAATTTTGAGAGAATGTTGTTGCATTTGTGGAGTTTATTATGGGAGCTACATTTGATAGCTCGATATGATGGCTGCAGCTATGACTTGATGGTGCACTTGACAGATTTGGAGCATTGGCTGAAGGTGTTGAGTGTGCAGCCATTTCTTTGACAGGTTTGTGAAATTGTTGCTGCATGGGTGCAAAGTGGATTCAATAATCCATTAAAGAGGTGCTTCTGAAGTGATGGCCCCAAGCTGTTTTAGTATGCTGCTATGGAAGGGAGTTCACATGAGTTCCAAGAACTTGCTGTTGCACCTCTTCTCCATGTGTGAAAGCTCATCTTTCTCTCTCTGCTCTTAAATGATTTCAAAACTCCTCCTTAATGGAGCTTTTTATCTGAAAACTGCACTTAAGGCAGCAATTGCCTCCTTACTGCAAAATAGTACTAAAAAGCAATTATTAAATACTATGAGGCTTAGCAAAAACCAGGTTTAAAGGGTAAAATGTGGTAAAAACCAGTGCTCAACAATGCTTGAACGTGAATGCTTAATAGACAGTGACATTATTGAACATGAATACTTGAACATGAATGCTTGAAAAAGAATGATCAAACATGAATGTTGGAACATAAATGCTAGAACATGAATACTTGAATGTGAATGCATGACCGATAGTGACATGCTTGAATGTGAATGCCTGACCATGAATGCTTGAAAGAGAATTCTTGAACATGAACGCTTGAAAGTGAATGTTTGAACGTGAAAGCGTGAACATGAATGCTCGAATGTGAATGCTTAAATGTGAATGCATGAATGTGAATGTTTGAAAATGAATGCTAGAACATGAGTGCTTGAATGTGAATTCTCGAATGTGACACGCTTGAATGTGAATGCTTGAACATGAATGCTTGAACGAGAAGGATTGAACATGAATGCTTGAACATGGATGGTTGAACGTGAATTCTTAAATGTGAATGCCTAAACATGAATGCTTGAACGTGAATGCTTGAAAATGAATGCTTGAATGTAAGTCTGTGAACATGAATGCTTGAACATGAATGCTTGAATGTGAATGTTTGAACATGAATGCTTGATTGTGAATGCTCGAACATGAATGCATGAACATGAATGCTCGAATGTGAATGCTAGAACTTGAGTGCTGGAACATGAGTACTTGAACCTATGCTTGAAAATGAATGCTTGAACGTATATGCTTGAAAATGATTGCTTGAATGTGAATGCTTGAAAATGAATGTTTGAACGTGAATGGTTGAACATGATTGTTTGAACATGAATGCTTGATAGATAGTAACATGGTTGAACATGAATGCATGAACGTGAGTGATTGAACAAGAATGCCTGAAAATGAATGCCTGATGTGAATGCATGAACCTGAATGCTTGAAAATAAATGCTTGAATGTGAATGCTTGAACATTAATGTTTGAACATGAATGCTTGAACGTAAATGCTTGAACATGACAGCTTGAACCGGAATGCTTGAACATGACTGCTTGAATGTGAATGCAAGAACGTGAATGTTTGAACATGAATGCTTCATTGTGAATGCTCGAACATGAATGCATGAATGTGAATGCTTGAACATGAATGCTTGAACGTGAATGCTAGAACTTGAATGCTTGAACATGAGTACTTGAACCTATGTTTAATGCTTGATAGTAAATGCTTGAAAATGATTTCTTGAACGTGAATGCATAAACCTGAATGCTTGAACTTGAATGCTTGATCCTGAATGTTTGAACGTGAATGCTTGAACATGAATGCTTGAACGTGAATGCTTGAACATGAATTAATGAACATGAATGCGGGAACATGAATTCTTGATCGTGAAGGCATGATAGATACTGAGACGCTTGAACGTTAATGGTTGAAGATGAACATGAATGATTGAACCTGAATGCTTAACTGTGAATGTTTATAACATGAATGCTTGAACGTGAATGCATGAACGAGAATGCTTAAACGGGAATGCATTAATGTGAATGTTTGAACATGAATGAATGAACATGAATGCAAAAATGATAATGCATGAATGTGAATGCCGGAACCTCAATGCTTGAACATGACTGCATGAACCAGAATGCTTTAACGTGAATGTGAATACTTGAACGGGAATAATTGAACCTGAATGCTTGAACATGAATGATTGAACACGAATGCTGGAACATTAATGCCCAAACAAGAATGCGTGAACGTGATTGCATGATAGATAGTGACATGATTGAATGTGAATGCTTGAACCTGGATGCTTGGCAGTGATTGCTGGAACATAAAAGATGGAACATGAATGCTTGAACGTGAATGCGTTAATGTGAATGCTTGAACTTGAATGCATGAATGTGATTGCTTGAACATGAATGAATGAACGTGAATGCATGAACTTGAATGTTTGACTGTGAATGTTTTAACGTGAATGCATGATTGTGAATGCATGAACATTGCATTCACGTTAATGCATGAACATGAATGTTTGAACAAGAATGCTTGAACATGAATGCATGAACGTGAATGCATGAACCTGAATACATGAACATAAATACTTGAACCTAAATGCTTGAATGAGAATGCATGATACATAGTGACAGGGTTGAACATGAATGCTTGAACGAGAATGCATGATACATAGTGACAGGGTTGAACATGAATGCTTGAGATATAGTGACATGCTGGAACATGAATGCTAGAACATGAATGAATGTACGTGAATGTTTGAACATGAATGCTTGAACATGAATGTATGAACGTGAATTCTTGAACCTGAATGCTTTAACATGCATGCTAGAACGTGAATGCTAGAATGTGAATGCTTGAACGTGAATGCATGAACGTGAATGTTTGAACAAGAATGGTTGAACCTGAATGCTTGTAGACACCTAAATTTGGCCCAAGGCCTGATCAAGTTATACTTCGAGAGAGGCACCCTTAGGAATCACCCCGGATCCTTTAAAACCCTCCCCTAATCATTAGGAACCAATCCCAACCTTTTGAAACCCCTCCGAAGCCATAGTTAACCCTTCTCAGAAATGGTTAGAGAGATTAAATCATATACCTTTGAAAAGTAGAGCTTTCCAGCTTTCCAACAAGCCAAGAATCGCCTTGATCCAAGTTATGCACCAAAAGTTATGGCAACCCATAGTTTGGGGCCCAATTAGGCAACTTGTAACCTCACGAGG
This sequence comes from Chloranthus sessilifolius, assembly GCA_021018995.1. NCBI lineage: Eukaryota > Viridiplantae > Streptophyta > Magnoliopsida > Chloranthales > Chloranthaceae > Chloranthus > Chloranthus sessilifolius. Next base: position 120,684,803 of record CM037584.1, on the reverse strand, counting down.
CTTGCATTGAACCTCGTGAGAGCTTTGCGAGAGGATAGGCATAGGTGGTGCAAGTAATACTTGTACTAAGCCATTTCTCCCCAGAAATGGCCTGGCGCATCTATTAGTTGTGTCAAGCTTAACCCCTATTCCTCATGGGCTCTGAACTTCTAGGCACTGTAGTTTTGCCTAATGCATCTATTAGTTGTGCTAAGCTTAGCTACAGTATTCTGATGGTTTTTGCTCGAAAATCACTTTTAGGGTTTGACTTGTTGACCATCTCAAACTGTAGGATGAGTTTCATTAGGACTGTTGCACCCATGCTTTCCGTATTTGCAACCCTCTAGTCATTTGAAACCTCATCCTATCATCTACCATTGAACCTAATTCACACCTTTCTAAGCCTTTGAAAACCTAGGAAACCATAGATGCTAGGATTACCTAATTGCTAACCCTAATTAGCCTCTAAGCACCCCCCTAACCCTCTCTTTTCCAATAAATAGAGAGGCACCCCCCCTTGCAAATGGCTTGAAAAAAATTCAAAAGAGAGAGCTTTTCTCTCCTTTGGTGCACCTTTTCCCATATAAATTCCCAAATTTCAAAGCTTTATTTTAGCCTTATATTCCACTATAAAACCCTCAAGTTAGGAGATAACCATCCCCTAGCCTTCCTCCTCTACCTCTTAGCAATCAAGCCCTAGGAGTTAGAACCTTTCATTCCATCATCCAAGGTATCGGAAGCTCATCAAGTGCACCTACGTGAAGGTCCACAAGGGTGCAATAAGGGCCCGAGAGTTCTGGCTCTCCCCTCTACTCCTCTACCTTCTTTAGCTTTTTCTCTATCCTTGAATTTGTGTCGTTACGCCGTCAAAATCTCGTTAGAAGCGGAGGGACACAAATAGGATCCAAGTGCCTTCGGGCAAGAGGAAGTGCTCTTTTATTCTTTGCTTTTGTTTTTTCTTTTTGTTTTGGCCATATGCAGACACCGCGTTTGAGTAGATTGATCAGGTGCCTAACACCTTCCTGAATGATAACCGAAGCCCCTACCCAAGAGCCTTTGGCATAGACTAGTGAATCAGAGTTATATTTGGCACTTCGGGGAATTTAACATTGATCCTAGGTTTTTTGGGACACCAAAAGCTCCGGGTGGCGGCTCTATATCTTTTAGAGAGTGCGCATCGTTGCAACGGGATCGTCAAAAAATTCCACGATTGAATAAATGGCGACTCTTGTGGGGTGTAGCTAGTAGAGCTTCCCCTTAAAATATGACATTGTTTTTTATTTTGACTAACGTTTAACTTTTTTTTTTTTGGTCATTTCACTCACCCCTACGATTTTGTCAAATTTTCTCACCCCTACTTTCCCTTCATTTAAGCACCTTAGCCAATTGGCGAGCCTACTTGCACATTGTCTTTATGATTCATTTCTTTCTCATCATTTAGGTGCCTTAGCCGATTGGCGAGCCTACTTATGCATTATTTTTATATTTCTATACTTTTTTGTCATTTACACCCCTTAGCCCTTTGGCTGGCCTACTTGTGCATTTATATTTCTCACAATCATATACTACCAGTGGACGCCGCCCTGTAGAGGCAACCGGGAGCTTCACCACCCTTTTTTTGACTTAAAAAGAAAACTCCCTTTAAAAGAAATTAGAAATTAAAATTGAATCAAGAAGGGGACTTAATTGAAGTTTTACGAGGGTAGATTTTCAAAGGGTTGGGATTTTAGGCAAAGATACAAACACCCGGTTCTTAGTACAGCGGCAGTCCCTAGTGGTGATGATTCGGAAAAGTACCAGCTCACCTAGTATCTATGAAGGCACTTGCGTTGGAGGTATATCAGGTGGGTAACCTATCCTATTACAAAGCTTAAAACCCCTCGGGAGCGCGTTAGTGGAGTTATACCGGACTCGTATGCCTAGGTTCGGTGAGGAGAAACCCAATACAACTAAGAAATCAGTCCTTGGAAGCATTTCTTTCAGAAAACCAAAGAAAATAGACAGAATTCGAGCCTACTATTCTGCTGTCAAGAAATTTTTGACCCCACTATACATGCGCCAAGCCAAATTTCTCCACGTTTGCATTGGCGCATCTATTACATGCGCCAAGCATAAATTTGGCCAAGCTGACCAGTGCAGCTTGAATCTAAGGCCTATTCCACCATCCCGAGTTCCCCGCTTAGCGGTTTAGCACCTCTGACTACGCCCTGCACTATCCAACACCCAATATGTGTGCGCCGGTCAAAAGAAGGTAACTTCTTATTGACTCGCTCCGAGGGATCAGGTTGTTCATGTTGATTTTCATGCCTTCAATAGATCAAAGGATCCCCCATTGATTCTTTTGAAGCGCATCAGGGTCTCACTGTGAGACTTATTTAGGGTACGAATACCGCGCGAAATGGGAATTCAAAGGCCCCGAAATCCTTCATCATAAAAAATCCCTTGCCAAAAATTTCAAAAAAATAAAATAAACCAAAAACCAAATAGAGAAAGCATTGTGGTGCCGGCACAATGGCATCGCCTTACCATCTGTCATCCTGTAGGGGAGGACGGAGGAAACTATACGGGCCCCATCCAATGCACCTGTACCCCACCCGCCATCAAGCCATGTCATGGGCAGTGGAGCCAGCATACGCTAATCTCGATTCATCCCTACAACATTCCCCAACTCATTCCCGTAAGAAAGAGGTTTTCACATCTATCCCCCTCACCCAATCCCCATTCGCTGTCACTGGGCCATTCGGTGCACTCATTTTCCCATCCACATCTACCTAAAATCCATGCACATCCACCCCACATACACCACATTTCCCCATTTCCCCACATCCACTCCAAGTACACCCATACCCAACCCATCCACCATGCACAATTTTCTCTCATTCACATCCAATATACCTCATTTTCCCTCCGCCTCCAACATACCCAATTTCTCACATCCATCCACACAACATACATCCCATCCTACCTCCACCACCCAAGATTTACCCCATCCCCCTCCACATCCCACATAGCTGGTTTCCCCATATTTTCCCAAACTCCAACACCTCATTCCCCATCATTTCTCCAAACCATACCCCACCCTTCATCTTCCCAACATATATCCAATCCACCGGCATTTACCCATGCCACGCCCAATTTCTCCGATCCACCCCTTATCTGCCCATTTACCTAAGTCATGCCCAATTTTATCAGGGCCATACCGAATTTCTCCCACACACCTACATCATCCACACCCCAAATGCTCTCAAATGAACCACCTCCATCCAATCCCTCTCCAATGGCCATGATGGATGAAATGGTCTGGGCTTACATTAGTTGGAAAGCCTCCCAAAACATCCCCCCTCATTCTCCCCACACATCTTCCAACCCATCATCCACATTCCCAAGCCTCCATGCATCATTACCTTAAACCCACCAAGGCCCAATGGCCCAAACCCCCATCATCCACACCCACCAAGGCCCAATGGCCCAAACCCCCATCAAGTACACCCTTCAAGGCCCAATGGGCCAGACCCGTCAGGGCCCAATGGGACAGACCTATCAAGGCCTAATGGGTCAGACCCATCAAGGCCAAGTGGGTCAGACCCATCAAGGCCTAGTGGGCTAGACCCATCAAGGTCCAGTGGGCCAGACCCACCAAGGCTCAATGGGTCAGACCCATCAAGGCCCAATAGCCCAAATCCAACAAAGCCCAAGGGGCTAAATTTCCCAAGGCCTTATGGCCCAAACCCATATAATACCCAAGCCCAATAAGGCCCAAACCTTGGGTCCACATACCCATACCCTCCACAATTCCCTCAATACCTCCATCACACACAACCCTCACACCCAGCCCAGGGCCGAAGCCTAGTACCTAGCCTCCATCAACACCAATTCACCCATGTCCCAGCACCCCAATGCCATCTCCAAGCTTTCCCTAAAACCCAATGGCCCCATCAGGGCTTCACCAAAAATCCAAATCCCACTCATCCTATCACTCCACAAAATTTCACCCTCTAATGGTCCCACTTGGCACCTATCCGGCCTAGTCAGCACCAACAAGAAAATCTCACCCTCACTGCACCATATATAGACCCAAAATATGAGGAAGATGAGATCAGGAATAGTGGGGCTTATGCTGCGGAATTTTCCAGCATCAATCATCGACCCATAATCACCAACCCCCAGGTAGCACAAAGTAAATCAAGGCCGACAGTTGAAAAAACTGCCCCACTGTCTAAAGAGTCTAAGTAGTTGAAAGAGCAATTAGATAAAATCCAAAAGCAGTTGTTAAAGATGGGTGGAGTCGAAAACCACACCATAGACTGCTCAGACTTGTGTTTATTTTCGGAAGTCCCCTTGCCCCCAAAATTCAAAATGCCAGTTTTTGATAAATATAACGGCACGGGCAACCCCGTCGCACGCCTGAAGTCCTACTATGGGGATTGTTATTTACTGAAAAGCACCACTTTTCACCTCTTAACCTAGCCTTTGCTGGACCTTGAAGCTGCCTAATAACTCTTATTTAGCTTATTTTATAGTTAGTAATAAATTTTGTAACTTAACACGAAGTGCATGCCTTTGGTGCCAAGAAGAGGAAGAATTCAAGCCAAGGATGATAGCTGAGCCAAAGATTTATGGAACACCATGGTGGTACATACCATGGTGACTATTTTGCATGTCATGATGGACCAAGAAAGTCCAACAGAAGAACCAAGCATAGATGAGAGTAGAAGAAGCTGTAACAGAAGCATGTGCATAGCAGCAGAGGAACAAATGACTTATCTCACACAGTTGAGGTGCTGCCTTGCGCTATTAAATACACTAGCAAAGCTTCTTTGCATAGCTAAGACATGCAGCACACTAGAGCTTGTGAAGAAGTCATGCAACTTAATGAAGGGGTTATCACAAAGTAGCCTCTCGCACAACAGTCGCGCACTTCAGTGGCAATCGACATGTAAAGAAACTTACGACGTAGTTGCGCACTAAACCTTTAGAAATATAGCAAGTGAAGTTCTCATGAGGATCAAGCCTTAAAGCAGCCACGTGCACTACCTCGCAAGACCAATTTATGCAAATAGCAACAACAACCTCACGAAGCTCTCACGTGGCTCTGGAGGAGAGAGACGCCTAGAAGTTCTCTCACGCAACTCTCGTGCGAGTTGAAAGCTCAACCCTTTTGCCAAGCAAGATGTAAAGTCCATCTGCGCAAGTACCTTGTGACAAGAGATTTTGAAGCTCTACTGCATGAGCAAGCCAAGTGTTGAAAACTCTTCCGCGCGAGCCCATTCAAAGCCAAATCAGCTGCGCGATCATCCAAAGTCCACCTACGTGAGTGAACAAACCTTCTAAGCTAATTCCTACCTCGTGAGGACACTGGAAGCTGCACGAAGTAACTAAAGAGCATAAATCATCTACATAAAAAAATTAATGTTTAGAAGCCAACCTCGCAAAGCTCGAGCCCTCCACTTCTCAATCTTAACTTAAGGACCTTTTAGGGATTTCCCTAACTCTAGGGCACACATCTCGAGGCATAGATCTTGAGGTACACATTCTAAAGCATCTAAGGGTTGTAACAATACCACATCTGCTAGAAAAATTAGGGTTTTACTCTTCTCTATGCCAAGGCATTAGGACTAAGTATATAAGTTGTGCTCGTAACTTAGAAAAAAAAAATTCTCTCCTTCAACCTCTGTCAACTAAAAGCTCAAGCAAATTAGGGTTAGGGTTAGGGTTTGATCACTTCTTTTCCCATTTATCTTCTCTCTTAGCCCAGCACTTGCTGGCTAAATCTTTAGTACGCAATTAGGTGTAGTTTCATTTAGTTTTGTAATGGGTCATTTAAACATTGGGATTTTGTGAAGAGCTGAAGTGCACAAGGCTGTTGCCTTGAGAAATTGCATTATTGGTGATTTAGATCAATGGAATTTATGCTTTAAATGTTCATTTAATCTATTATTTTCCTATTTGCTCATAGTTTTATTCAGGCTATAACATGCATTTAGGATTTGAGCTGATTGAAAGGCCCATGGAAGCTTGAGCTTGTAGCATTGGGACCATGGTGGCAGCAGTAGTTTACATGTTCCATGTCATCATTTGTGGGTAAGGCAGCCTCTGTGGATAGCCTATGATCATTTGAGTGGACAGATGATAGCCCTAGGGCAGGTCTTGGTCATAGATCTTAGAAGGATTCTTCTCCTCTGCACTTGAGCTTGTAGCCTAGTGAGAGGTTGTTGCAGGAACAGGCTCCCCTCTATTTTACTGGACCACTATCAGATGTTAGATCTGACTTCTCTATAGTGATTACAAACTTGTGAGCTGAGTTATTATAGACCTTTTATAGCAATGATCAGCTGAATCTAAATCCTCATTCAGCCTGAGATACCTTGTGGTTCCCACCAGGTTTTCAAGGTCTGTTTACTCCTATGAATGTGTTAGGATATTTTAAGTGCTTGCTACTGACTTTGTTGGAGATGGTGATGAGAATGGGGTTAGTGAAAATGGATGATGAATTGAAGAGCAGCAAGCCTAAACATACACAGTCCTACAAGATACAGGGCCTGTTGTAGCAAGTTTTGATAAGTAAGAGTTTGTCCTACAGGGAAAGTTGATCTAAAGCTCCAAGGGGCTATCTTTAGTAGGCCCTCCAGATTTGGCTACAGATCTGACAATCCTAAATGGAAGGGGATTTATAGTCACTATAATCTAAATCCTAAGGTAACTTAATGTCTACACTACAGAAAGGGTTAAGAAGAATGGTGGAGTGAGAAAATAAATATAAAAGGGTGAGAAGTATGTTACTAGGTACAGATCTAATGGGTCTTATAACTCAGACTCAGATCTGCTGCTATAGAAGTCATGTCCAATGGCTACATTATCACCAAAGAGGAGAAAGGATCCAACTCATCCCTGTGCCATGATCCAATCCCTTTTGGCTATAACCTGTCCACTTAAATGGTCACAGACTATCCAATAGGGGAACCACAATCCAGAGATGGGTCAGAACAAGATTATCATTGTAGGCACTACTTCATCAAGGCTACAAGCTCAAGAATCAATAGGAACCTCAACCTCTAAAGTTCAGTGTGTGGGGCTAGGCCTACAAAGTGCACAAGCCTGGACACACAGGACCAGCAAGAGTTTGAGTACTGGCTTTTAAGCTTGGCTGCTCACTGCTTTAGAAAGACAGCAGTGATCCAGTCACAAGCCCACAATCTCTACAGCCATATCAGATCTGCAATCTGATGGTAGGTTTATACAAATATAGGGGAGTCTGTCTCTGCACAATCTCTCACTAGGCTACAAGCACAAGTGTAGAGAAGAAGAATCTGCCTTAGATCTGTGGATTGGCTTCACCCTAGGGCTATAATCTGTCCACTTGAATGGTCACAGACTATCCACGGAGGCTATCCTCCTCACAAAGGTCTAAGACAGAACAAGAACATTGCTGCCGCCACCATGTTCACAAGGCTACCAGCTCAAGCTCCCACGGGGATTCAGATTTAGTGGATCCTATGGTGGGGGAAGGCCTGCAATGTTCCTAACCTGGGCACACAGGTCACTTTGATCTAAATAAGACCTTAAAAGCAATCCTCTATTGCTTACAATACAACTTAGCAATGGAGGATCTCAAGGCAGCAGCCTTGTACAGAACAACTCACAACAAAAGCACCATCCCATACATGCAATAGATCCAATTATAAAAACTTCATTAAAAACTATACCATATAATCATACAAAAGACATAGCCAGCAAGTGTTGGACTATGGAGAGGAAAAAAAAGAAAAAGAAAAACTCCTAAACCCTAACCTTAGCCTACTATAATTCTATAGTCGGTTTTAAGAAGAAGCACAGAAGTCAAGACAAAAAAGTCCTTTAAACCTAAGCTAGGCTTAGGCTTATATAGCAGTCGGTTCTTTGTGAATTAAGGTTAGGAAAACCCTAACTTCATCAATGCAATTGCGGCCCATTCTTGTCCCTTGGATGCCTCGAGGCATGTGCACAGAGATTAGAGCATTGGAGTGCATGCCCTAATTGCTAGAAGTTCCCAGATTGCCCCTACATAAGTGGGGAGAAGTTTAGAACCCGATCCTCACTGAGTAGAAAGTATTTGCAGATCTTGCCGCATGGTAGAATTGGCGTCACGGGATTGCTTTGACTTGAAGCTCTTACAGTCGCAGGGTTGGTACTTGGATCATCGTGGGAATGCTTAGGTCGTCGCAGGATTGGTCTTTGCATTTGAATGGCGCGAGAATGGCGAGTGCAGTTCCTTTCTTAATGAATCCTACGGCAATCCTCGCAAAGAAAACAATGTACATAGCCTTCTAGATCGCGTGAGCAGTTCCTTGAAAGTATGTGTCTCGTGGCCACTGCGCGATAGCCGCATGCTGGAATGCCTGGAGCTCTCCCTATTCAGTGAATCGCGCGAAGGTTGAAAACTCATCTCTTGAGCTGCACGAGACTGCGCTAGTGCTTCGCGAGCACTTAAGACTGAGCCTCGTGAGGACCGCACAACGTATACTTTTTACTCCTTGCTGACATCCATCTGTGCGCGAACGATGTGAAGACTGTGCAACCAGTTCGGTTGCTCCCTTTAGAAGCCTGCGAGAACTGTGTGACACATTCTTTTTGGTTCAATTGAGCCCTGTGACATCTGTGCGACGCATTCCTCTTGATTTGTTTCTGCTTTGCTGTGCCTCTGCTACAGCTAATTCTCTATCTGGGTTCAACCTTTACACTTCTGAGGGGCTTCTGGGTCAGCAGTAGGTTTCTTGGCATGGTTAGGGGTTTATTTGCAGCTGTTGCTTATTACCTACAGAATAGACTTAAAACACATTTATTAAATGATTAAGGGTCTAACAGAGATTAAGTTAAGGGGTGAAAAGTGATACTTTTCAGGTCTTAACACACCCCGAAACCTAATCTTTGCTAGTCCCTTAGCAAAGCTGTAATTAAATGCCACTTTTGTAGGGATCACAGGTACATTTAGCATATATACCAAGCCTTTTAAATCCCTAGGTGATCCCTAGTGGAGGAGTGAAGTCTCCTGAGGGTTTTCAGTGAAGACACCCACAAACTTCACCATTAGAATCAGTAAAGTATAGTGCAGATAATGACAACACAGATTTCGATGTTTAAAGCTTCATTCCACACCCAATTATTTTAACACTTAGAGGAAACTGCAGCAATGTTGCAAGCCATTTAAAACTTAAAAGTTAACATGTGCTTGCCTTACCACCATTCATTTATCATTAGAATTTCAATGTATAAAAATTAGTACCCAGGTTGCCTTTAATTCAAAATTCAGGTTGGATACAACCCCAATGAGGTTTAAATTCAAACCCAATTCTCACTAGGGCTATCTCTCAACATTAACAACCTGAGGGTGTTCACATTCAAAACAGCTCAAGAGCAATTACAGACCCCAAATGGGCCTGCAAGCATGAGCATAGGCAAAGCTTTAAATTTCTGACATCTTTAAGAATTTTCACCATAGATTGGACAACTCCTCGTCTCCACATGACAACTCATTTAACTTTGGATCCACAAGGTCATTCTGAATGGGTTGTAATGTGGCTTATGGCTGAGGGATGTAAAGAATAAAGGGGTAAAAAGGGAATCCAAATTAAGAAATTAGCAAGGTAAGGAGTGATTCATGACTTCACAACCTTCATTTCAGCAAAAACTTCATCTTTCTTTTTATATTTCAGACTCAAAGTGGCTAGCTTCTCCTCTTCTTTTCAATTTTCAGATGATGTTGTTCTCTAGGCTTCTCTTTCTTTTTCTCTTTTTATTTTTATTCATTCTTTTTTGATGATTTTTTTTATGATGAACAGCCACACAACTGCCATTGATACACGGCTATTCACAAGTTGCTTTTCTTCACCTTCCACAGAATGTTGGACCATTCTTAGTATCTTTAACTCCTTCTCCTTTACCTTCTGAATTCTCAGAGTGAGGGTAAGGTTGACTCAGGTCATGAGGTTAAGGTGCAAGTGTTCAGGTATTTGTGAAAGAAAAGTATGATTTTAAGGCTCAACTAGTGTATGCAAAAGGGCAGATTTTAAAAGGTTGGATTTTCAGGCTCGAACTGTCCAAATGAGGGCCTTGGATCATTTCCTTAGTACCATGAGTGCTGTCAATTAGTTTTGATTTGGAGGTGCACAACTTCTAGTGAAAAAGTCTTGATTCAATCAATCCTTAGAGCAAAAATAATGCCAAAAATACTCTTCAAAAGAAAATGCTGGGCCCAAATCTCACTAGGTATGGTCATCAAATTTAACCCATGGGGTGTATTTTTATCTGTTTCTCTCCTCTTAGGTTCACTGAGTACTAACTAAAAAAAATTTCTAATATTAGCTTCATGGTGGTGTCAAGATTTTTAATTTAATTTTTTTTTTTCGAAAAGTCTGCAAAAATATTTAAATTTTTACAAGTTTCCTCATTGTATCAAGTTAAGTGGAAATTAACTTTATTCATCCAATTTTTACCACCATTACTGCACTAAAATTAACTATTCTATTGGCAGACCTATCCTACCACACCCCCAAACCATGAGGAGCAATGTCCTCACTGGTTCAAAGGGGAGAAAATGAAGTGGAGTCCAGTCAGACAAATAAACACAGAGTAGGACAGAGAAACAAAAAAAATAATCTGAAATGAACAGTATAGAACTAAAAGAAACTTTCATTAAAATAAAAAGAAAATATTACAGAAAGAGGTAAAAAGAAAAAAACAAAATGGGGGGGGGGGGGGGGGGGAAGATGGATCAAGGGAGAGTTGGTGGGGGAGGGTGTGAGGAAGATGGTGGGGGAGATTCAGGTGGTTCCATTTTTGTCTTCTTCTTCTCTCTCTTCTCCTTTTTCTTCTTTTTCTTCGCTTCCTTGGCGATGATCCTCTGGACTTTTTCATACTCATCCCAAAGAAATTGAAACGGGTCCGGCTCCTTAGGCGGTGGGGGATCCTCCCAGATGGGGTAGAATTTGATGGGGAACTCAAAGGGTTTGTCATTCGCCATGGTTGTGAGGAGGTATGGACTGCTAGGGTTAGAAGATGATGGATGAGATGAAGAGGAACTAAGGGCTAATTTAAAAGAGTTGGACGGTGGAATATGAATTGGCCGATTTAAAGTTATGTCCCTTTACAAGCTTGGCAATAAATGATCATTGGTGGGGAATGAAGAAGCGCACAACCAATTATGGGAAAAGAGAGCGCACAATAAATGAAGGTTTAAAGATAGGCTTGTGATTGAAGGGGATCATGTGTATCGCGCAGCTGTATAGTGGAAAGTGTGGAATTGTTGTGCTTTGCGCGCGGTCAGGACTCCACGAGGAAGCTCAGACAGGGCACACGAATATGAACATGAAAACATTTGAATCCTGTACTTTTATCTAGTCAGTTGTCATCCATATCTACCTTGCACACAGATTATTATTTGAAAGGATTATAACCACCCGACATATATCTCCCATGACAAAATTGAAAGAAATGAAGATGAAAATAGAAAAGCACACAGAATAGATCAAATAGAAAAGCATGTACAATTGTAATTACAAGTAGAAGATTGGAAAGGGATAAAAAGAAAAACCTAAGTACAATCTAAGCTAGCCTAAGAGGAAGAAGAATCTGAATCGGAATCTGTCAGGAAATCTCAACCCATCTTTTTCGCATGTTCCCTAAGAGCAGCTTTGTCCTATTTCTTCTTGGCTTTCTTTGCTTTTTTCGCTTTGGCTGGTGTTTTTTTGGCAGTAGGAGCTTTAGGTGCCCTCACCCTTACTTTTGGTTGCTTGGGTATTTTTTGTTCCTTGGGTTCTTGAGGGGCTTTGCCTTTCCATTTTACAGGGGGGATTTCAGGGGATTTGCCTTTTCCTTCCTCAGTGGGGACCACAGGGGATTTACCTTTGTCTACTTCTGTGGGGGCCACTGGGGATTTCCCTTTTGCTTTGGGCTCAGGCTGGCCAGGGGGTTTTACCTCTTCAGACTGGGTAGCTGGCTCTTTGCCAATTTTGATAGAGGTAGCTTTGGGAGCAGACCTCTTAGCAGTGACTTTCGTCTGCTTAGGATAAGTTTGCTCTTGCGGAGGTGCAGCAGAGGCCTTGATAGGTGGAGGCTGCTCTATAGGAGGTGATGGAGGGGGGGCAGCTGCGGCCTTCCCTTTTTCTTGCTGGGTCTGAGGTTGTGCCTCCTCAGACTGGGCAGCTGGAGCTGGAGAAGCTTGAGGCTCAGGGTCTGGCATGCGAACAAAGAGTGGGGTGGGTTGCAGAGGAGCATTTTTGGTAGTAGCCAATGCAGATTCCAAGGAGGCTATTTGGATTTTGTGTTTGAGGAGGTTAGTCTCATGGATTTTCTTTTAGATTCAGAAGATCTCCTGAGCATTGTTGAGCCTCTTCTCAAAAAGTCTTGCTTTGGTCTTCTCTGCAGCAGTGTTGGCTTTTTCCAGCTCTAAATTTAACTCATTATAAGTAGCTAAAGCCTTGGCCTTCTGATAGGCCTCCAAAATATTAGTCCACCCCAAGGAGATGCCCAGTAGTTGCTTTCTGTGGGCCTCCTTCATCTCCTCAATCTGCTACAGCAGGGGGGTTTCAATGGACTGGTGAAATTTGGCCATGCCCCTCAGGACATCCTTCCTAAGGTAAGGATTATCCCTCATAGCATGGAGGATGGTGAGGTAGGGAGGGCTGTAAAAAAATTGTTTGAGTGTAATGGGCAAATAGGAAGTGGAAGGAGCAAACTGTGATTGGTCCTGTGGGGGGGAGGGGGGAATGACAGTGGGTAAGTCAAGTTGTGGGGGGAGGGGGTCAGGTTCTGGGTCGGTTTGTGTATGTTTTTTAGTGAAGGTTGGAGGGTAGGATCGGAGGGGGATGGAGGGTATTGGGGGAAAGGAAAATGGTGTAGGCTCAGTAGGAGCAGGGGGTGATGGGGGGGGGGGGGAAATGAGAATAGTGAAAGGGATGAAGGGGAATGGGAAGGTTGGGTGTGTAAAAGGGATTATGGGTGTGGGATGTGGTTGGGAGTCAGGGATGGTGTCAATTTGGGTATGTTTGTCAGTGTAAAGGACTAGGGGGGTTGTAGTGGATGGCTGAGGGATGGGTGGTTTAATTAATGTCTATAGGGTGGATTGGATGGATGTAAGTTCAATCTGCATCTGGTCCTGTATTTGGGTAGTGGTGGATAATTGGGATTGGATGTTTTAGATAAGGGATAGGATAAGTGTCAGTGTGTCGGGACTGGGAGGTTGAGTCTGTGTAGAAGAGAGCACTGGTTGGAAAGGTGAGGAAGGTGCATGATGGAAAGTGGAAGGAGGGGAAGAGTGGGATTATGGTGAGTGATGGTGTGATGTAGTTGGGGAGTCCGGGAGAAGGGTGTAGTGGGTAGGCATTATGTCAAGGAAGGTAGCCAGAAATGTTTGAAACCTATGGTTGTTTTAAGGGTTAAGTCAATGTCTGTGAGTAGGGATGTAGTAGGTATGGCTTGGGTGGTGGCTACATCAAGGTGAGTTGTGTCAATGGGGATAGAAGAGATTGAGGGTGGCATCTGGGAGATGGTGGGGATTGTCTCAGTGGTCTTTCATTTTTTGTAGGAAAGAGTGGAGGGCTGTCAGGTTTAGCTGATGGGAGTATTGGGGCTGGGTACTGAGGTAGGGTAGGGGATGGGGAGTCCTTCCAAGTACCAATCACAGGTGAAGGGGGAGTGGGCGTAGATGATGAGGACAGAGGAGGGTGAGAGAGAGATGGAAGAGGGGTAGTGGATGCAGGAGGAGAAGGTGGAGGGGAAATGGGGGCTGCTGCAGCAGTGGTAGTAACAGGCTCTGTGAGCACCTCCTTGGTAGCATGGGTAGACCTTGTTCTAGATGCCTCTTCTACGTGTCTGGGAAGGGCCTAAGCCTCAGTTTTCTTCTTCTTCTGGGCCTCCATCAGGCTCCGGCTGATTCCCCATTGCCTCTTGGCAAAAGTAGTAGGGGCAAGGGTGGTAGTCTGCTCATTTTTCGCTATCTTGTACCTCCCCTTGATTAGCAGCAAGTTAATGACCCTGGCATAAGGGAGTGTATGAGGCTTCTTGTTTGTCCCTATCTTCTCCACTAGGTGTTTCATTGCCTCGAAGATGAGCTAGGCCGCATGGAAGCCTTGGCCAAGAGAGAAGGAATAGACAACATCCGTGATGGGAGTTCTCCTCTCCTGCTGGTGTCCTGAGCAGTAAACATTCTTTCACAGGACTTGGTCAATGAAGAGGAGTTCAGGTTCCAATTCACTCCTTTTGATCGAATCCCCTGTGGCTTTTAATCCTCTGATCAAAGCTCTTACAATTGTATCAATGAAAGCGCTCAGGGGGGGCCATATCCACAGCTAGGGTCGAATGCGACTGGGATGCCCAACACTTCAGCAATCACTTTGGGGCTCACTAACATCTCAAAATTGTCAATTAGTACCAGCAAGCATACTTGTCCATCCTTTTCCTTCTTGACCCGATGTGCTGATAAAACAGTTGCACTAGCCTAGGGTAGGCTAGTGCTGAAATTCCTTTCATCAAGGGTATCAGGCCCGCTTTGCTCATAAACTGCACGGCAGGGGCAAAGAGAGGTTCCTTCTCAAAAAATGGTAGGTTAAAAGCTGTCTCAGGCTCCAATGGGATTGAGACCATGAGCTCAGAAGGAGTAGAAAACTTAGGGGTTGGCTCCTCCGCCTCCTCAACCACTTCCTTTCCTTTTTTAGGTGCCTTTGAAGTCTTGGCCTTCTTAGGGGTGGTCTCAGCAGGTGTTGACAAGTGAAAAATACCATTTTTCACCCCTAAACTTAAGTCTTGATAGACCTTTGAGAGAACTAAATAAGTGTTTTAAGTGCCTATGTTGTAGCTAACAATAAAGAAAGGCTTAACCATAAAAGCAGCTTAAAAGTGCCAAAAAGATGACAATCCATGTCAATCCAAAGGAAGGAAGTGAAGAAACAACCTCATCAGCTGTGGAAAGGTCTAAATGGAAGAGGCAAAGATCTATAAGAGAAGCAGGGAACAATTTGAACAGAGAAATGCACTACAGAGTTCTTTTCGCAAAGAACCTGCACTTTTCGTAAAGAACCTGGAACTCTGCGAAAAGGACTAAAACTCCAGGCTTAGTTTTCGAAG
Organism: Chloranthus sessilifolius; assembly: GCA_021018995.1. Classification (NCBI taxonomy): domain Eukaryota; kingdom Viridiplantae; phylum Streptophyta; class Magnoliopsida; order Chloranthales; family Chloranthaceae; genus Chloranthus; species Chloranthus sessilifolius. The sequence goes on along the minus strand of CM037584.1, from coordinate 120,669,728 downwards.
AGCATCTGAACTTTTCGAAAAGAAGATTTAACTTTGCGAAAAGGAGAAAACATAATTCGAAGAGAGATTGAACATTGCGAAAAGAGCTTCAGAAGTCACAGCACTTTGCGAAAAGGCCCTTAAACTCTGTGAAAAGGTATTCTGGAGATTCGCAGCTTTAACAAGGGCAATTCAGTAATCTGTTGCACGCATCCCAATGCATTTTAAAACTTAAGGACATTTTGGAAGATTCTGAGCACAAACCAAAGGCATATTCCACCCCATGTGAACACCCAAAGATGAAATTACTTGGCGGGAACTTCTAGAAGCTCAAACATATTTTTGAATTACATAACAGAATTGATGCTTCTATCACCTGATTGGCTGAACCAGATCGAGGAATTCTTATTGGCCAAAATAGATCTGGATCCTCGTGCTCGACCACCATTGGTCAATACATTCTGAGCACCTCTGATTGGTTGATACACATCGAAATTTGGACTTGGGAAAACTATAAATAGGCGAACCATTTGCCCAATTTGGGCATCCAGTTTTGAGTTTCATTTCTAATCCCCATTTCCCAGCAGGATAGTTATGCTACTTTGTACTTGCATTTGAGAGGCGTGAGATACTCAACTCAAAGGAGAGTTTGCATCCAAGACTACAAATCAGAGCTGTTTAAGCGTGCTCTGTAAATTATGAGATGAATTTTAAAAGGTTCTTTTATGTTTCTCCATTGGACTCATGTCAAGGGTTCCTCTGATCTCCTCATTGCATTAGACTCCTTTAGATTCATTGTTGTATGCAATTTCCCTTGATTCATTAATCCGTAAGAATTAGTGTTGGTAACCTAGTCTCTTCTGACATTTGTAGTGATGTTTTATTGTTCTGAATTGAGGATTTGGATTAAAGACTATTGGATGGTTTGTGGCCATTAAAGTGGACAGACCATAACCATAAGCGTAAGCCTAATCCTTGAATTAGATTTATCTCTCTTACATCTGTGCTTGTAGCCAGATGAAGATTGGATCACCTCTGTTGAACTGCAGTTATTCTCATTAGATTTCAAAGACCAAATCAGATTTAGATATTACTTCTCCATCTTTGTTTCAATCACTCCCCCAACTCGGATCTGGATCATTTAGTTTAAATTTTTCTTTGTTTTTAGTTGGTTAAACGTGACAAATTCAAACCTCTCATCTTATCAATTTTCTAGATAGGATAAGAAGCCAGATCTGGTAGCTCAGATCTGGAGGTTTATCTTACATTTTAGACAAATTCTCTGTGGACGATCTTTCACTCACTTACTTTTAAAACTTGTTACAATTGGCCCTGATCTTGCAGGCTAATTCTCTTCTAACTGTGTTGATATTTCTTTATTTGTTTATATAGTCTAGAGCCACTGTAATTTAGCAGCCATAAATTTGTTTTCAAAACTCACATAAATCAAGCACACTAAGAAGTAACAACAAGTTTTTGGCGTCGTTGCCGGGGAATTTGTTCTAAAATAGATAGACCTAAGTTTTCACTTTTAATTTTGTTTATCATTACTAAACTATTCTATTGTTTATACCTGTGCAGTTATTCATATCCAATTTTTGAAGAAGGGAAACTACTTAAAAAGAAATTCTGAAGGTTTGCTGTGAATAATTAGATTGTTTTTGTTCTAAGTTGTATGTTTGGGAGGAGGACTCTCAGCCCTGAGATTCTCCCACTGAATTTAGAAGTTGAAAGGCTACTACGAACCAAACAAACAACATAGAATTCTGCTACTATGGGTGAAGAACCTCGACTTTTGAGGGATTACTTTGCACCGGGTGCTTATAATTCTCCCTTTTGCATTCAATTTCCTACTGTTGAAGGAAATTATGAGATCAAGTCATCAACTATCCAAATGCTTCCTTCTTTCCATGGGTTGAGTAAGGAAGACCCATACAAACATGTGGATGAATTCTTGGCTCTTTGCACCACATTCAACATAGCTGGACTTGGTCCAGAAGCAACCAAGCTTAGGCTCTTTCCTTTTTCATTAAAGGATAAACCTAGAGCATGGTTATCTACATTAGCACCAAACAGTATCACTTCTTGGAATGATTTGCAGTGTCAATTCCTAGCCAAATATTTCTCAATGTCTAAAACAAGCCAATTGAGACAAAGTATTATTTCATTCTCCCAAAACTCAACTGAAACTTTCCATGAAGCATGGGAAAGATTTAAGGAACTGTTAAGGCAATGTCCTCATCATAAAATTCCTAGGTGGCAGCTGGTTCAAAGCTTCTATCAAGGAAATGATCAAAAAGGCAAAAATATGGTGGATGCCTCCTGTGGAGGCACTTACTTGCAAAAAATAGTTGAAGAGGTTTGGGACTTATTTGAAGTGATTGGTTAAAACTCAACTCAGCAGGAATCTCTGTCAAGAGAAATTGAAAATCCTGCTAGGTTGAACAACCACCAACCCACCAAAGGGAAGATCTATGAGGTGAATGAGTTGGAAAGAAAGATGGACAATCTAACCACAAAGTTTGATAGATTGATGGACTCACTTAAAACTCTAAATATTTCAAGAGTAGAGGAGGCATGTCTGATATGCCAGTCCCCTACTCATTCACTTGACCAATGTCCTGCTGCGTCACACCTCCCAGATTTAATGGTAGAACAAGCTCATGTTGCTCAATCATTTGGACAGATGCAGTCAAATGAATATCCATGGAGGGCACACCCCAATTTGAGGTGGAACCAAGGGAATTATCAATCCCAACAACAACAACAACCAAAGAATCAAATGCCTTTCAAAACTGCACATTTTATGTCAAACCAAACTTTCGAGCCCATTCCACAACAACACATGCGTGATCCGCCATTCAAAACCCTTCCGTGTCCCTTTCTTTTGAAGATCAAGTCCTAAATTCACTTGAATTTAGGATCTTTAACTCAAGCGTAATTTTCACGGAGGAGCATAAAGAAGATTGAAGAAACATTGGGACAGCTTTCAAATACCTTGGCAAAAAGAGAGGAAGGAAAGTTACCCAGCCAACCTTTGAACAATCCCAAAGGACAGTTTATGGTTGGAGAAGCTTCTAATTCACATGAAGAAGTAAAAACTGTCACCACTTTGAGAAGTGGAAAAATGATAGATAACAAAGTGGGTACTGAAGAAGAAAGAAATGAGGAAGAGGATAAAGATATGCAGCAAGAGCTTATAGCAGTGGGGTTGCTGATGTACCTCAGAAAAACTAAAAAAATGAAAAATAGAAAAGTAAAAAAATTTCTGAAAACACTTCTAAAGCTGTAGATGAAAGATTAGTTCCTCATTTACCATTTCCTCATGCAATGAAATCTGTATCCCCTTTTGATAAAGGGAACACAAAAATAGATGAGATGATGGAGACTTTCAAGCAAGTCAAGATAAATTTACCTTTGCTTGAGGCAATCAAACAAATTCCAGCATATGCAAAATTTTTGAAAGATGTTTGCACTCACAAAAGACAGTCTAGGATGCGCTTGTCCAAAAGGTCTTTCTTTGTGGAAAGAATTAACGGTGTTATCCATTGCTACACCTCCCAAACTTCAAGATCCTGGAATCCCCACAATCCCTTGCATTATTGGGGAACACACCATTGAAAAGGCTTTATTAGATCTGGGTGCTAGTGTCAACCTACTTCCATATTCTGTATATGAGAAACTAGGTTTGGGAGAATTAAAACCCACTCATGTGGTGTTACAACTAGCGAGCATGATCTGAAAGAAAGCCGAGGGATGATTGAAGATGTATTGGTGGCAGTAGATAAATTCTTCTATCCTGCTGATTTTCTAGTTTTGGATATGGAACCAACTAAAAGCAAAATTTCCATCCCTGTCATTTTGGGAAGACCATTCACAGCTCTGACAAATGCTTGCATTCAATGCAGGTCTGGTATTATGAAAGTCTCATTTGGAAACATGAAGGTAAAATTAAATGTTTATAATGCAGTCACACAGCCTCAATTCAGCTCTGAAGAATGTTTTCATGTTGATCTATTGGATGAACTTGTGGAAGGGACTTTACAACAATTTCTGCAAGGTGAAGACTTCACCACAGATGGTAAAGATGGTTTGGGATATGCTGAAAATAAAGCAAGTTGTATCTCAAATTTTGAGGAAATAAATGTTGTGCAAGGAACTCTTAATCAATCAGCAAGTTTCTCTTCTTGGAAACCTGCTACTCTCCCCCTTCCACAAACATCTAAGGTACCTTTGTTACCTTCTTTTCTCTCGATTTAGAACTAAAGGCAAAAATTTGAAGTATGTGTTCTTAGGTAATCATAATTCATTGCCTGCCATTATTTCTTCCTCTGTCACAAAAGAGCAAGAGGAAGAGCTGTTGATAGTCTTGAAAAAACATAAAAGGGTAATTGGCTGGACTATTGCTGATTTAGGAGGAATTAGTCCAGTTGTTTGCATGCACAAAATCCACTTGGAAGAAGATGCAAAGCCTTCTAGAGAAATGCAAAGGAGGTTGAACCCTCATATGCAAGAAGTGGTCATGAAAGAGGTTGTTAAGTTGTTGGATGCAGGGGTCATTTACCCCATTTCAGATTCAGCTTGGGTAGCACCTACACAGGTGGTACCTAAGAAATCAGGAATCACTGTTGTAACCTCAGATTCTGGTGAGCTTATGTCAACCAGGCAAACAACTGAATGGAGAGTCTGTATTGATTACAGAAAATTAAATGCAATGACCAGAAAAGACCATTTCCCCCTCCCATTCATTGATCAGATCTTAGATAAGCTAGCAGGAAAAGCTTATTACTGTTTTCTTAATGGTTACTCTAGTTACAACCAGATTCCTGTGGACCCACAAGATCAGGAAAAGACCACATTCACGTGCCCTTTTGGCACTTTTGCCTATAGGAGAATGCCTTTTGGTCTTTGTAATGCTCCTGCTACCTTCCAAAGATGCATGTATGCAATTTTTTCTGATATGATTGACCAATTTATGGAGATTTTTATGGATGATTTCTCAATCTATGGCAACAGTTTTTCCCAGTGTTTACACCATCTCAAATTGGTACTATAAAGATGCGAAGAAACCAATCTGGTTTTGAGCTGGGAGAAGAGCCATTTCATGGTCACCCAGGGCATTGTCCTTGGCCATGTTGTTTCCCATAAGGGCATTGAGGTGGACAAAGCAAAAATTGAGTTAATTGCACATTTACCACCTCCCAAAACTATTAAACAAATTAGAAGTTTTTTAGGACATGCTGGATTTTACAGAAGATTCATCAAGGACTTCAGTAAAATAACTAAACCTCTTTGTCATTTGCTGTGCCAAGATGTCCCTTTTGTTTTCAATAATGAATGCATGAAGGCTTTTGAATTCCTAAAAAGCAATTTCAGCTCCAATATTGCGTCTCCAGTTATTCATTACCTTTTGAATCGATGTGTGATGCATCAGTTATGCTTTGGGAGCTGTCCTTGGACAGAGAAAAGATAAGCGCCGCATGTTATAGCTTATGAGAGATCAATGATTGATGCACATGACTCAATTACACAACAACCGAGAAGGAGCTGCAGCAATTGTTTTTGCTTAAGAAAATTCAGTCATATGTCTTGGGTTCACAAATAGTGGTGTTCATGACCACTCGCCTTGAAATACCTACATCTAAGAAGGACACCAAACCTAGATTAATCGGTGGATTCTCCTATTACAGAATTTGATCTGATTAAAGATAAAAAGGGGTGGAGAATGTGGTGGTGATTACCTCTCCGAATTTTAGCTTCTGAGATTGATAGGTTGCCTATCAATGAATCTTTCCACGATGAGAAACTTTTGCCATTAGTGAACACACCCTTGGTTTGCCAACATAGTCAACTTTTGGCTCTTTGGAAGAATTCCTCACCATTGGAATAGAATGGATAAAGATCTTTTCTTCTCAAAGGTTAAACACTTCATCTGGGAGGATCCTTATCTGTTTAAGAGTTTTGCAGATCAAATAATAAGGAAATGTGTCCCTGACCAAGAATTTCATAGAATACTTTCTATGTGTCATGAACAGGCCTGTGGAGGTCATTTTAGTGGGAACAAAACTGCTGTAAAAGTTTTGCAGTGTGGATTTTATTGGCCTACACTTTTCAAGGATGCCCTGCAGCATTGTAAGTCCTGCCAGAACTGTCAGAAATTAGGCAGCATTTCTAAGAGAAACTCAATGCCTTTACAGCCTATTTTGGTAGTTGAGTTGTTTGATGTTTGGGGGATAGACTTCATGGGTCCCTTTCCTCCTTCCAATGGGAATAACTTCATTTTAGTAGCTGTGGATTATGTATCCAAATGGATTGAAGCCACAGCTACTAAAACAAATGATCACAAAGTAGTTTTGAAATTTCTTAAGGATCACATTTTTTTCAGGTTTTGTTTTCCCAGAGCCATTATCAGTGATGGGGGAAGCCATTTTTGTAATAGACATTTTGAAGCATTGTTGAAGAAATACTCTGTGACTCATAGAGTAGCCACTCCATATCATCCACAAACCAGTGGACAAGTGGAGATTTCCAATAGAGAAATCAAACATATTTTGGAAAACTGTGAAGAAGGATGTAAAGGATTGGTCCTTTGTTTAATGATGCATTGTGGGCATATAGGACAGCCTATAAAACCCCAATTGGTATGTCCCCATTTAGGTTGGTCTATGGCAAAGCATGCCATTTACCGAGAGTTAGAATATAAAGTTTTTGGGCCATTAAAACATTGAACATGGATCTAACTATGCTGGTAATCACAGAAATTGCAACTTCTTTGAGTTAGAAGAAGAAATGCATACACCAATTCAAGATTGTATAAAGAGAAAGTCAAAACTTTTCATGATAAAAATTTATTGAGAAAAGAGTTCACAGCTGGTTCGAAGGTATGGTTATTTAACTCAAAGCTCAAGTTTTTCCCAGGAAAACTGAGATCCAGATGGGAAGGACCATACACTGTCATTCAAGCAGCTTCTTCGAGTCAGTGACATCCTTGATCCAAGTACTGGAAGAATCATAAAGGTCAATGGTCAGAGGCTCAAACCATGCATTGAAAATACCCAGGAGCCTGTGCTGCCCATCTATCATCACGAATCTCCAAAAATTTGATGGTAGAAAACTGTACATTATGTTTGTATACCATAGTTTTTGCTTATTTTCTCTATTTCTGCTTTTATGTCTTTTCGCATAGCTTAAACATGCTTAAAGTTCAGTCACAGAGTCATAATTCATTTTTCGTAAAGTCCAAATTGCTTTTCGAATAGACTCTGGAGCTGTAATGAACTGCTCGAAAGCAAAGATGTGCTTTTTGAATAGTTGGTGCTGAAGCCATTTTCTTTTCGAAAAGATAGTTCTGAAGCTAATTCCTTTGCGAAATGATGTTTCTGAAGCTGTTAACTTGTCGAATGGCACTGATGCCATTCGCAATTGTAAAAAGGTCTCTTTTGGAACTTTTTGAAAACTTAAAGGCGCTTTGCGATATTAACTTTGAGCATATTTAAACCTCTTTCGAAGTCGGGGTTTCATTTCAAACTCTTTCTGAAGAGCGACTCTTCACTGCTACCCTACTTCGCTCTCTCCTTGCACGAGTTAACAAGTTTACTACCCTTTTGTAACTAATTGTGTAGATCCTTTGTATTTTCAGAGAAGGATTTCAGCTTGTAATCTGGGGGATTTCTGCAAAGCAAACAACTCGTTCAAACATAAACCCTAGATCTCGGTATTTCTCTACCCATTCTCTCTGGTTATCATTTAGTAAGTTGATTCTGTGTCCGCATCTATTTTGGGAAATTTTTTTTACATCAATCTAGAATGGGAAAAGCAGAGAAATCATTGGCCGCAATGTTCTCCAAATCCTCTGCTAAGAAAGTGAGCAAACTGACCCCAAAAGCAAAAGGAAAAGCCAAAACTTCAACTAAACGGAAACTTTCAATGGATAAAGCGCAGGGGTGGAGAAAGGTAAGAAAATTAGACATGAGGAACATGCCCTGCCATCGCTAGCCCCGAGCACGAGCTTACTCCTCGCCCATTCATTTGGTCCTACCAATCCCTTCATTGACGCCTCGAAGCTAATACCCGAGCTGATGGTAGATAAACTTTTTGTCACCAAACCAGTGCTTTCCATCCTTAAGATACCTTAGAGAGGCTTCACTAAGCAATATCCTTACCCCTTGCGAGAAAATTTACCCAAGGATGGTGAAGTTATGGTACCAAAACCTAGTCAAGGTCACTGAAAAAGATGCTGATGTCCCTACCCTTGTAATTTTCATTGATGCTTGGGATGTTCCTGTGAGATTTGAAGACATAGGGAACGCTTTAGGATACCATTCCAATTTGATCCTCTGGTCCTTTGGTCGCTCCAAACGGCCTCTTTAGAGAGATAGCTGCCCATTTAACCCAAGGTATTGTGGGCACTGGCGCCCATCATGAGAAGAGACCTTGCCCCCAATTTCTATTAATGGATTCCATTTTAAGGGGCAGCTTTTTATGTCATGAGGCACACCAAGAGAGGAGAACACCAATTTTAGAGGCCCTCTTTCATTTCTCCAAGGGCTTTTCAATGCCCCTATGTTAATTTTGAAGCTATGGTTGATGTCGGTCAAGTGAAGAAGAAGCGAAGATAGGGCCTACCATTTGGCAGATTGATCACGACCCTCCTCGAGCCAAATTGACATTGATCGTGAGGAGCCATTTGAAGTCATCACCCCTCACAATTTTGGGAAAAAGGCTTGGACTACAAGCCGAGGCTATCTTGAGAAGGATGAGAGAGGCAGTGAACACTGCACATGCCCTATTGCCCTTTGAACCTCTGATTGTAAGTGAGCCAGAACCCACATCTGTAGATGAGCCTCCACCTGAAGCCACCCCTGCAGCTGCATTTGAGCTTACAAATGAGCCTGCCCCTGCCATGTTTCCAGATCCCAATTTGTCAGAATCAACTTTGCCCGATCCAGTTCTGCCAACTCCTGTGGTAACCAGCTCTTTAGCTGCCCCACGTCTTGAAACATCTTTGCCAGTACCTTTGGTGACCAGCTTTTCAGCTGCACCTACTTTGGAGGAAGTTGCCCTTGCACCCTACTCCCCTAGTCAAGCCCCTGCACTTTCACCTATCCCAGCTGTCCCATCTCCCACACATTCCATCATTCCAATTGTGGACTCCCCCTCTACACCAACCACTCCAACCATTCTCACACCACCAATTTCACCCTCCAATGCCCAGGCTTTAGAGGAATTAGCTACAGATTTTATTGCCCCATCCCCCTGCACTCCTCTGCTCCAAAGCCCCTCAAATTCCCCTGCTCCATCAGCCCACACACCTGAGACCTCCCCTACACACAGACACAGGCCCTTCACTCTGAGGTCCACTCTTCTCTAATGGGTTCTATTTTTGAAACCATGGAACTAGACCCCATCCCTATACCTGCTCCTCCTCCCTTCAGCCACTTTCCAACCTCTCCCTTTACAGCCATTGCACCCCCTCCATCCACCTCAGCTGTCCCAGTCTCTACTATGCCCACCTCTCCCACACCTGCATCCATTACCCAAATCCTTACCTACCTCCAATCCATCCAAGCCCAACTTCAAATCAACACAGACAATTAGTCTGTAACCATGGAACTGCTCCATACCTTAGCTTCCACATCCCGAACAACCACCATTACCCCTGTACCTATTTTTTCTTCCCAGGCCACCCAAACGGATCCAGAGGTAATATTGGTTGATCTGCCCACCCCCACCACTACTACCCAGTGCACATACTCAAACTGAAGCTCCTTTGATTTCATCCCTCCACCACTCCCCATTTTCTCTGAGCAAGCCACTCGCAGGCACTTGTCCCCTTTCTAGCCACTTCTCCCCCCTACCACAATTTGGGCCACCGTTAGTCCCCTACCATTCCATTCCCCTCTCCCGATATACCACCCTCATCAAAGCCATGGAAAATAACCCTTATATCCGTCGAGATGTTCAAAAGGGGCTAGCTGATTTGCAACCTTCCAACCGCACCCCCTATGAGAACCAAATCGAGGAAGTTAGATTTTTATGAAATTTGAAAGAGATAAAATGCGGACCCTTGGGTCAAACATTTCATTCTGGTGAGGATGAGCAACACAAGGTGTCCATGTTGCAAGCCCAATGGATCAAGAAAAATTAAATACCACTAGCCTCACCAAACACCTTGGCCTCATCGGAAAGATCAAATCGAGGAGTATCTTGAGCTACAAAACACCATTCCGAGAAAGCTCAATCAAGTTCGACTCCAACACGACTCTAGCTCGATTCGACAGTGACTCCAGATTCGACACACAGAACCAACCTATGATACAGATTTTGACCCCAGTTATTAGCTCTCCTTGTACTTTTTATGTTATAAAGTTGTAATAGAAAATTCTATTTTGTGTATACTACTGTGCATTTCTGTTTGTCTTCGTGCCATCATTACTTTTGTTGTTTTTCCTTCTTATATTTTTCCTCTGTTTTGGACCAGTGTGGACCCTGCTCCCCTTTGGTTTGGGGGTATGGCAGGTACGCCAATAGAATAAGTAAGTTAATGCTTGTTGTAGCTCATGATCAGTAAAACTTTTGAAAATGAAGTCATTTCACACCTGTTGTTTTGAAAAATGAGGAAGTTAAAACTTTTTAAAATGAATTTCTACTGTAATTCTAAAGACTTTCATGAAGTAAATGTCAGGAAATTTTCAAAAGAAAATTGATGTTTTAGTAAACCTAAAATGAAGGAAAACAGTGAAGATATACCTCAAGAAGTTGATATAAAACCACACCCAGTGAGGTTTGGGCCTGAAATGTATTCTTTGGAGGTATGCTTTGGCAATCTTTTCTGCTTTTAGGGACTATGTGAATCTGCTTACTTACACTAGGAGTTACACATATCCAAATTGAAATATTTTGATAGCACTCATGATATTAAAGACATGATGTAAGGCCTCCTTTTGAACAGTTTGAACCTTACAAAGCCCCACCTTTTAAAAATACCCTTGATACACACCAGTTGAGCTGTATAAATCGATGAATCCTTTGAAATCTTATCCAATAAACCTCATCAGTTTCATTTAGCCTAACCCTACCCTGAGAAGTCAGAAGAGAAAGGGAAGAAAGCTGAGGGAAGGCGAATTGAGCAACAATTTAATAGCAAAAGTAGGGTGAAAGTTGAAGGCAATGATGAAACAGCAGAGGGAATGTGGCATGCAGTCAGTGCTAATTCGAAAAAGAAAAGAAAAATATTTGAGCAAAACAAAAGAAAGAAGGCATTTTCATTGGAAGTTTGAAAAACAAAGAGAAAAAGATGGCCACTTTGGCTTTGGAAATTCAAAAGAAGAAGATGAAACTATGCTGAAGAAAAGTGGGTTTGCATATAACCTCCTGATCTTGACTGACTTCTCAAATATGAACACCTTTCCAACTCTTTTTAGAGATTTCACCCATCAGCCACAATCAAACCCAAGTAAAAGTCCTTACTGATCATTGATGGATTGAGCTATCACATGGAGATAAGAATTTGTGTAGTCTATGGTGAAAGGAGCAGTGAATTTTTAACCAAAAGCAATGCCTATGCTCCTGCTTACAGTCCTATTTGAGGACTGTAATTGCTCTTGAGCTGTGTGAAATAGTATAACCCTCTCATTTGTTTTTTTTGAGTGGAAATCCTGGTGAGAATTGGGTTTAAAATCAACTGATTAGGGCAACATCAAAGTTGGATTCCTAAATCAAAGGCTTGTTGTTTGTTAATTTCCCTTGTAAATGGCCTCTGACATAAATCGACTGAATAGTAACAAGAATTACTGCAAAATTTTAGTTTTAAACTGATATCTTTCTTGAAAAACCTTCTTACAAAATAACTGATGCAGGTGTGAATAATCAATTGAGGAAAGTGGCTGTAACAGAACTGCAGAGATCTTAACTAACGTATTGAAGAAGTTTGTGGGTACCTTCACTGAAAACCCTCAGGAGACTTCACTCCTCCACTAGGGATCACGTAGGGGTTTAAAAGGCTTGTTGCATATGCTAAATGCAACTATGCTCCCTACAAAAGTGGCTCTTTACTTTGTTTTTTCTATTTTTTTTATTTTCTTTGCTCAGGGACTAGCAAAGCTTAGGTTTGGGGGTGTGTTGACAAGTGAAAAATACCATTTTTCACCCCTAAACTTAAGTCTTGATAGACCTTTGAGAGAACTAAATAAGTGTTTTAAGTGCCTATGTTGCAGCTAACAATAAAGACAGGCTTAACCATAAAAGCAGCTTAAAAGTGCCAAAAAGATGACAATCCATGTCAATCCAAAGGAAGGAAGTGAAGAAACAACCTCATCAGCTGTGGAAAGGTCTAAATGGAAGAGGCAAAGATCTGTAAGAGAAGCAGGGAACAATTCGAACAGAGAAATGCACTACAGAGTTCTTTTCGCAAAGAACCTGCACTTTTCGTAAAGAACCTGGAACTCTGCGAAAAGGACTAAAACTCCAGGCTTAGTTTTCGAAGAGCATCTGAACTTTTCGAAAAGAAGATTTAACTTTGCGAAAAGGAGAAAACACAATTCGAAGAGAGATTGAACATTGCGAAAAGAGCTTCAGAAGTCACAGCACTTTGCGAAAAGGCCCTTAAACTCTATGAAAAGGTATTCTGGAGATTCACAGCTTTAACAAGGGCAATTCAGTAATCTGTTCCACGCGTCCCAATGCATTTTAAAACCCAAGGACATTCCGGAAGATTCTGAGCACAAACCAAAGGCATATTCCACCCCATGTGAACAACCAAAGATGAAATTACTTGGCGGGAACTTCTAGAAGCTCAAACAGATTTTTGAATTACATAATAGAATTGATGCTTCTATCACCTGATTGGCTGAACCAGATCGAGGAATTCTGATTGGCCAAAATAGATCTGGATCCTCGTGCTCGACCACCATTGGTCAATACATTCTGAGCACCTCTGATTGGTTGATACACATCTGAGCTGGACTTGGGGAAAACTATAAATAGACGAACCATTTGCCCAATTTGGGCATCCAGATTTTGAGTTTCATTTCTAATCCCCCATTTCCCAGCCAGACAGCTTGTCTGCAGTCTGTGTAATAGCCTACTTTGTACTTGCATTTGAGAGCTGTGAGATACTATTGTAACTCAAAGGAGAGTTTGCATCCACGACTGCAAATCCGAGAGCTGTTAAGCCGTGCTCTATAAATTGTAAGGATGAATTTTAAAAGGTTACTGTTAACTATGCATTCTCCATTAGACTCATGTCAAGGGTTCCCTCTGATCTCCTTAGTACATTAGACTCCTTTAGATTCATTGTTGTGCATGCAATTTCCCTTGATTCATTAATCCTGTAAGAATTAGTGTTGGTAACCTAGTCTCTTACAGCATTTGTAGTGATGTTTTATTATTCTGAATTGAGGATTTGGATTAAAGACTATTGGATGGTTTGTGGCCATTAAAGTGGACAGACCATAACCATAAGCGTAAGCCTAATCCTTGAATTAGATTTATCTCTCTTACATCTGTGCTTGTAGCCAGATGAAGATTGGATCACCTCTGTTGAACTGCAGTTATTCTCATTAGATTTCAAAGACCAAATTAGATTTAGATATTACTTCTCCATCTTTGTTTCAATCACTCCCCCAACTCGGATCTGGATCATTTAGTTTAAATTTTTCTTTGTTTTTAGTTGGTTAAACGTGACAAATTCAAACCTCTCCTCTTATCAGTTTTCTAGATAGGATAAGAAGCCAGATCTGGTAGCTCAGATCTGGAGGTTTATCTTACATTTTAGACAAATTCTCTGTGGACGATCTTTCACTCACTTACTTTTAAAACTTGCTACAATTGGCCCTGATCTTACAGGCTAATTCTCTTCTAACTCTGCTGATATTTCTTTATTTGTTTATATAGTCTAGAGCCACTGTAATTTAGCAGCTATAAGTCTGTTTTCAAAACTCACATAAATCAAGCACACTAAGAAGTAACAACAGCAGGGGCCTTATCCTTCCCTTTTCTCTTCTGTGCTCTCTTTGGAGCCATTTCAAACTCTATCTTTGAATGTGAGGAATGGAGATGGAGATCTAAGTGCTTACCCTAAAATCCTAGGGTTAGGTTTTATCTGACGCACAAGGCACTGCGAGATCTCTGATCAGAGGGCAATAGATGGTGGTGATGCTAGGAACAACTCTGTAGATTTGTGGAGTGAATGATGAGCTATAGGATTGATGCTGGAGGAGAGAGAGGGAAGAGTGCCAGAAGCTAGGGTTTCACAGAGGGAAGAAGGAAGAGAATATTGGAAAGGGAGACAAGCGCGAGGTTAAAATACTTATTGCGAAGCTCAGCACGCTTTGGAACATCTGGTCGCGGGATTGGAAATAGACATAGCGAAGGTATTTATTCAATTTGGATTGCGCGACAATCTCCCAGGTTGACCTTGGAGCACGCGATCATGTGAGATGAATTCATGTGAATTGCGTGAGCGGCCCCCAGGTCTCCATTTGGATTGTGTGAAAAGTTTTGAGGTTCACTTTGAATCTCACGACACCCTTAGAATCTCTGACTAATGGAGTATTCTCATTGAATTGCGAGAGTCTCCTGTGTCTCTTGAACCTCATGACGACAGCCTTAGAGACTCACGGCAGCTGATGAAGTATGTTGTTTGTAGTGCACGAGAGTCTCCCAAGTTCCCCTTTGGACCTAGCGATAGCAAAGAATCAAACAGAGAGCATGTGCTCTTTGTTTTGCCATTTCCAGTGTGCTGTGGTTGGATCCTAGGCATGACTCTCACCATGGATACCTCTAGACACTTTAAAAATCAACCATTCAAGGAAGGACGACAAAAATCAACCACCCACATTATGCATTCAAACAAAAATTATCAATTAAAGATCAGTAAGCATCAAACCAAGCATGAAAAGTTCAAACTAGATAGGTCCAGATTCAGATGAGACCACTAACAAATCCTAGAGAATATAAACAAAAGAATGCAAGATAAATCTATAAAAAACAAAGTACATATGATACAATAATGATACACCTGTGGATCAGTTTGAAGAAGGATCCCCTTGAAAGTGAATGGTGTCCATGGGTTCGGCAGGTTTTTCAAAACAAGGCTTAAGCCTCTGACCATTCACCTTCAAGGTTCTCCAAGACTTGGGATCCTTGATTTCCATAGCACCAGATGGGGAAACATGCATGACAATGTAGGGACCTTCCCATCTGGATTTCAATTTGCCAGGATAGAATTTAAGTTTGGAGTTAAACAACCAAACCTTGTCGCCAGGTATGAAACTCTTTCTCAACAGCCGTTTGTCCAAGAAAGCTTTGGACCTTTCCTTGTAGATCCTGGCATTGGCATACGCATCCATCCTTAGTTCTTCCAATTCTGTCAGCTACAGCAACCTGTGATGACCAGCAGAAGTTAGATCTAGATTTAAATGTTTGATGGCCCAATAGGCCATGTGTTCTAACTCCATTGGGAGATGACAGGACTTGCCATACACCAGTCTGAAAGGGGACATACCAATGGGAGTCTTATAGGCAGTCCTATAAGCCCACAGTGCATCATTAAGTTTGTCAGCCCAATCTTTTCTATCAGTCGTCACAGTCTTCTCAAGGATGTGCTTGATCTCCCTATTTGAAATTTCTACTTGCCCACTGGTTTGTGGGTGGTAGGGAGTAGCAATCCTATGGGTGACAAAATATTTCTTGAGCAAGCTCTTGAAATTTTTGTTGCAGGAATGGCTACCCCCATCACTGATAATGGCTCTAGGGGTGCCAAATCTCGAGAAGATATTCTATTTTATAAATCTGAGGACAACCTGATTATCATTTGTTCTTGTCGCAATGGCTTCTACCCATTTGGAAACGTAATCCACCGCCACTAAGATGAAATGAAAACCATATGAAGGAGGAAAGGGGCCCATAAATTCAATACCCCACACATCAAATAGTTCTACAAAAAGGATGGGCTGTAAAGGCATAGACTTTCGTTTGGGGTTGTGGTATAATTCAACTGAGCTTCAGCAAGTGACTTGCTGACATAAGCAATGACCACAGGCAGCTTATCCTTTCTTTGTCCCAAGACAGCATCTATTGCCAAATCTGATGCATCACACATTAATTCAAAGGGCAGGGTATAATCTGGTGTCTGGAGTACAGGGGCAGAGGTAAGGCAGACTTTCAAAGTCTCAAAAGCCTTTAGACATTTAGCCGAGAAGTAGAAAGGCACATCCTGGCAGAGCAGGTGGCACAATGGCTTAGCAATTTTGCTGAAGTCCTTAATGAACCTCCTGTAGAATCCTGCATGCCCAAGGAAAGATCTGATTTGTTTGACTATTTTTGGAGGGGGCAGATTGGCAATGAGGTCAACTTTGGCCTTGTCTACCTCAAGCCCTTCTTTAGAGACTACATGGCCCAACACAATGCCTTGTGTTACCATGAAGTGACTCTTTTCCCAGCCTAAGACCAGGTTGGTCTCCTCACATCTTTGCAAAACTAGGCTGAGGTGTTATAGACACTGGCCAAAACTATCCCCATAGACTGAAAAATCATCCCTAAAAATCTCCAAAAACTTGTCAATCATATCAGAGAATATGGCATACATACACCTCTGAAAAGTGGCTGGCGCATTACACAGCCCAAAAGGCATCCTCCTGTTAGCAAAGGTGCCAAAAGGACAGGTAAAGGTGGTTTTCTCTTGGTCTTGAGGATGCACAGGGATCAGGTTGTAACCTGAGTACCCATCAAGAAAATAGTAAAAAGCTTTTCCAGCCAATTTGTCCAAAATTTGATCAATGAAGGGGAGAGGGAAGTGGTCCTTTCTGGTCTTAGAGTTGAGCTTTCGATAATCAATGCAAACTCTCCAGCCAGTGGTATCCCTGGCTGGTCTCAACTCTCCAGATTCGGTTTTAATAACTATTTTGTATCAGTCCCTCTTCCAACAGACCTCTGTCCTCCCACCTTTGAGCCTGTTTTACCTCCACCCACCACTCAAGTCCTACAACCTGAAGTCCTTGAACTTCCTACACTACCAGAGCTTACCCCTACCCTCTCTTCACCCCCTTTGACCAACCCATTTCTAACTTTCCCCCTCCCCAATCCTTACTGCATACCTTAAGCGTAAACACATTTACCACTGCTGGGTTCAATGCCCTCATGACCTCCATTGTGGAAGATGTTGGGCATGAGTGCACCCCACTCCCTGACTTCCCACACCCCACTCCCCCTCAAATCAACCATGCACCCTCCTCCCCTTTCCAGCCCATTCAAACACCTGCCCCCTCCAATCCCATCATGCCTGATTCTTTCACTCAAATTCTCTCCCTATTATAGTCCATTCCGACTCAATTGATCACCAACACCAACAACCAAGCCATCATGAGCTCTTGCCTTCAATCCATTCAATCCACCCTTACTCCATCCTCTTCAGTTCCTCAAACCCCTCACACTTCCCCTCTTTCCCCTATCCAATCACCTATCCTTTTATCCCCTCCATCTTCATCCATAGTTCCACCCCCCACAGCTGCTACCCAATCTGAGGAGGTAGCCACTCCATTTTGCCCCATACCTATCCCATCCCCATCTTTTACCCCTTCTTCACCCCCAATAGTAGCCACTGGAGCTGCTGTGTCACCTACCACCCAACCTCCCACTCTCCCTACACTCGTCTTCAAAGATGCCTCCACCCAAACTAATCCATGTGAGGAACTGGTTTTCTACATCCCCTCCTCTTCTTCCACTCCACCCCCTTCTTTACCCATTATCCTCAAGTCCCCCATCTACAACCCCCTTACCTCACCCTGCTGTATGCAATGAGGGACAACCCCTACATCCGTCGGGATGTCCTGAGTGGTATGGCTGCCCTCCGAGCTTCCCTGAAAGTCTCCTATGAGGAGCGGATTGCTTTCATGGAATTGGAGCAAAGAATTCAGCTCCGAGATATCTCTCAGGGGTGGAAGGAAATCCTGACTCCTTCTGAGTCTGCCAAACTTCTTGGTGAGGCTCAGACTCTCATTGTCGAGTTTGAAAAAAAGAATGCTGAGCTTCTCCAGAAAAAATTAGCCAATGCTCAGGAGATACTCAAGGCCACAAAGGAACTCTCTGAGTCAGACCTACTTTATGCAGTGAAAAAAATAGATATTCTGGAGAGAAGAGTTGCTTCATTGACTTCTCAACAATTTCAACCAACCCCTCTTGCTACAGCTCCTCCCCCCAACCCTCCTGCCACTCAACCTACTCCTACCCCACCTGTAGATGTTCCCCCCCCTCCAGCCCAAGATCTTCCTATAGCTAAACCTTCCCCACCACAACCTAAGAGGACTTATGCAAAGAGAAAAATTACTGCCAAGAGATCTGTTTCCTCTGCTTCTACTTGCAGTAAAGGGAAGGAACCTACTACCCAGTCTGAAGAGGTAGAAACCACCAAGCCCCCACCCCCACATGACACCTCCTCCACCTTACTCACAAAGGAGGAAAGAAGGAAAGTTGCTGCTGCCCTTGGCCTCAATCCTACTATCCTCTTCCCCTCTGATTCCAATTATGATTCTCTTGCTGCTTCTGCCAAGAAAGATAAGAGCTCTGCTGCCCATTCTAAGGAGGCCCACAAGCAGTCCACTAAGAAGTCCCCACCTAAAAGAAAAGTTCCTTTATCCAAGGATGATTTGAAAATTTTGGCAGATTTGTATGATTGGCCTGATGATGCTTGTACATAAATATAGTTTAGGATTGTTTGTTTTCTCTTCCTGCTTTGGATCATGTACATATTTGAGATGTTAATAATAATTTCTTTTATGTGTTATGTCTTTCTTTGTGCTTATTCTTCTATCTGTTCTTCATATACCCCATTCATTGCTACCATGCTCTCTCAACAGTGAGGACACTGTTTAATTTAGGTTTGGGGGTATGATAGGTGTGCCCATGAAATGAGTAAATGCTAGTGCAGCTATGTTGAAAAAGTTTTTGAAAATAAAGTGATTTCCCACCTGATTTTTGGAAAAAGAGGAGATTAAAAACTTTTTAAAACTTAAATGAGCTGTAGTTTTAACATTTTTCATGAAGCAAATGTCAAGAATTTTAAAAAATTAATGGTTAGTGAACCTAGAATGAGAGAAAACTGTAAGGAGACACCCCAAAAAATTTGATGGAAGGCCATACCCAGTGAGATTTGGGCCTGAAAAGAATTTTCTTTGAAGAGTGTCTTGGCAATTTTTTCTGCTCTATGGACTGATTGGATCTAATTTTGCCCACTAGAAGTTAGGCAAATCCAAGTTGAAACAGCTTGACAGCATTCATGACATTGAGGACATGAAGTAAGGCCATCCCTTGGACAGTTTGAGCCTAAAATTTCCCACCTTTAAACTGCACTTGATACACACCATTTAAGCCTTAAAATTTCCAATTTTCTTTGATAAAAACCAAAAAATTTGAACCCAAAACCCCTTGACCTATTTCAGTTCACTCTCGATCTGAGAATCAAGAAAAAGGAGGAGAAGTGAGGTTAGAGGAGAAAGGTTTAAAATTTGGTTTAGTAAGAGGAAAGCACATTTGGTGGTGTGGTGGCATTCCAACCCAAAAAAAAAAGAAGTAAAAGCATACAAAAAGAAAAGAAAAACAGAAAAGCAAAGTATAAGAATTAGAAAGAGAAATCATCTCATCGAAAGATTTAAAAGATGATTAGAAACTGGCCATTTCAAATCTGGAAATTCAAGAAGTAGATGAAATTGTGCTGAACTGAAGAAGGTGGTGCATCACATCCTTACCTTCCTGATTTCTCAATTTGAATCCCTTTTACCCCCTTTTACCCCTATATTCTTTTATAAATTTCTCCCATAAGCCACATTACAATCCAATAAAAAGACCTTACTAATTTGAAATGGATTGAACTGTCATGTGGAGATGAGGATGTTCTTTAATCTATGGTGAAAAGAGTTAGAAAATTTCAGAAGTTAGAGCAATGCCTATGCTCATTCTTGCAGTCTTATTTGAGGGCTGTAACTGCTCTTGAGCCGTGTGAAATGATGCACCCTTCTATTTTTACTGAGAGTGAACAACCCTGGTAAGACTTGGGTCTGAAATTCAAATGTGTTCGGGGCATTATCAAAACAAAATTCTTAAATTAAAGGTGAGCTCTGCATTAATTTTTAGATACAAGGCTTTGCCATGAACTAATTGATGATGAAAGAATTACAGCAGAATTTCATGTTTTAAATTGAAGATTTTTTCTGCTGAAAATCCTCTAGAATTGAATACACATGGTGTGGAATTTGTTTTATCTCACTTAAACTCTGTTTTAACATGTGCAATAGTACTAACTAATTTTATTGGAGAAGTTTGTGGGTACCTTCACTGAAAACCCTCAGGAGACTCCACTCCTCCACTAGGGATCACTTAGGGGTTCAAAAGGCTTGATGCATATGCTAAATGCATCTGTGCTCACTATAAAAGTGGGATTTTAGGTTTCTTTATTTCTTCCTTTGCTCAGGGACTAGCAAAGCTTAGGTTTGGGGGTGTGTTAATCTCTTAAAAGTACCACTTTTCACCCCTTAAAATAAACTTTGATAGACCTATGAGTGGACTAATAAATTCTTGTTGAGTATGTCTTGTAGATAACAATAAAAAATAGTCATAGTACAGAAATCTATCTCTTAATGTAGTTCAAACCCAACAGTGGCCCACATAGAGCATGTAACAATAGCTAAGCAGTGTTGAAGGAGTGAAAATAGGCTGAAAACAACCTATCAAGTGGTTACTAGCCTGTCGATAGGATCTGAAGGCTGAGAGAAGGAAGAAGTCATGAGGATGGGAGAAATTGATAGGATCGTAGAACCTAACGCGCAGTCGAAAACAAGAAGGGAGCATCCTGTCGACAGGTTGCCTAAGCTTGAAGATAACCTGTCGATAGGATTCTAAACCCTATCGCGCTAAGGACACCTAATGAGAACCTATCGACAGGAGCTAGAAGCAAACCTATCGAAATGTAATGTGCAGAGATCAACCTATCGAAAGGAGCCCAACCTATCGGAACCTATCGAAAGGATCTTGAATCCTAGCAAAAGGAATAGAAGGCCTGTTTGGAACCTGTCGAAAGCCTCAGGAACCTATCAAAATTGGCTGAAGGACTTCTCAGAAAAGCTACTGTACACACGCTGCAAGTTGGTGACCTGCTACACATAATCCGAGGCACTCTGAGGATCAGCACAAAGTCTCTAGAAGTGCCCTGAGAAACCCTAACCAACCCACGTGCTCTCCCCCAACTCTAACTAACTGAAAGAGCCTTCTAGAAGGAGAATAAAAGAGGGAATAACATAATGATTCTGAAAGCTATAATTGGCAGGAAATATGGATCTGAGGAGAGGAGGAAAGCTATAAAAGGAAGGAAAGCCGCCAAAAAAAGGGGATCAATTTTGGAGATCAGAGCTTGCATCGAAATTCTCTATTCTTCCTTTTAGCCCAACCATGGTTGGCTAATTTCTTTAGAGCAGCAAGGAGTGGGGTTGGATCTGTAATTGAGAAGAGCTGAGAATATTATTAAGGGCCAGATGATGCACAGACTATAAATTTGAGAGCATTTCATTATATAGCGATTTTATTTCAATGTATGTTGGTTTAATTGTTATAATTAGATCCATATTTCACCTGGTTTCATTTGGTGCTCGATCAGATTTGTGTAGATGGGAATAGCTCACCCACTTAACTGGTAGACCTCTTGGATACCATTTGATCTCCCTAGATCTGATGTTCCTGCAATTGCCTGTGTCTATGGCCTGGCATTTACAACATTTGTAGTGATTATACTGTTCTGATGGAAGTTTGACAATGGAGTGAATCTATTGGATGATCTATGACCATTGAAGTGGACATATCATAGCCTTAAGATCAATCCAAATCTCTGTCTTAGATCAAATCCTTTCACCCTATAGCTGTGCTTATAGCCAGATGAGGGATTGATGCATTCTGAATTCTTTGTGACACTGTCAGCTCAATCCAATTACAGTAAGACCAAACTCCAAGTTGCTTCTCTCCATTTTCTATTTTTAATTTCACCAAAAATTCCCCCCACTTGTAAGATCTGAACTCTGGATTTAATCTTAATTCATTTCTACATTTAATTGTGTTTCTATAGTTTAGATTAAAGTGACAACCCCTTAAAACCTCTTCTCTCTCTTTTGCTATTTTAGTATTAGGCAGGGTGTCAGATCTGCCTTAGATCTGGAGATTTACTTAATTTTCAGCTAACATTTCCCTGTGAACATACCCTTACTTACCCTTTAAAACTTGTTATAACAGGCCCTAAATACATGCAGGTCTGTATGTCTGCTTGCCTTGGTGTGTGCAACTAATAGATCCTTTAATTGTGTGATTTTAAACCCCTTTCTGAACACAAGGTAAGTGGCCAACAACCTGTTGCCATATTCAGTATATGAGGAGTTAGGTTTGGGGGAGCTGAAACCAACTCCAATTGTGCTCCAGCTGGCTGACAGGTCTGAGAGAAGGCCTACGGGTGTTGTTGAGGATGTTTTGGTGGGGGTGGACAAGTTCTACTACCCTGCTGATTTCCTGATTTTGGACATGGAACCTTGCAAAAGTAAAACCCCAATTCTTGTCATCTTGGGCAAGCCATTCTTGACCACTGCCAATGCTTGCATTCAATTCAGGTCTGGGGTGATGGAGGTAACCTGTGGGAACATGAAGGCCCAGTTAAATGTGTACAATGTTGCTAAGAAACCTCAGCTGGACATTGAGGACTTCTTTGCAGTGGATGTACTATAGGACCTTGTAGAAGAAGAGTTATCCAATCTGGTAGATTGGGATAAAGTTTATGAGAACCTGGAGACTATTTGGAGTGAGGTTGAGAAGGAGGCCCAAATTTTTATAACTGAAGACAGCATCACATCAGAGTCTTTAGGGGGTCTAGTGCAGCATTCCAGCTGGAAACCCACATTGCTGCCCCTACCTTAAACCTCCAAGGCACCTTTGTTGCCTTCCATTAAGAGCCCACCTGATCTGGAGCTTAAACAACTACTAGACTCATTAAAGTATGCCTTTTTAGGGCAGGACAAAGAACTTCCTATGATCATCTCTTCCTCTCTTACTAGTGAGCAGGAAGAGGAATTATTGAATGTCCTTAACAAGTAGAAAAGGGCAATAGGCTAGACAATAGCTGATTTAGGGGTGATTGATCCCTCAGTTTGAATGCACAAAATACACCTGAAAGAGGGTTCAAAACCCTCTAGGGAGATGCAAAGGAAATTAAATCCTCACATGCAAGAGGCGGTCTTAAAAGAAATAGTGAAAGTGTTAGATGCAGGGGTAATCTACCCCATTTCAGATTCAGAATGGGTGTCACCTATTCAGGTGGTCCCCCAAAAATCAGGCATAATAGTAGTCACTTCTAATTCTGGGGAGTTGATGCCAACCAAGGAGACCACTGGTTGGAGATTTTGCATTCTTTATAGGAAGCTCAACTCTAAAACCAGAAAAGGCCACTTCCCTCTCCCCTTCATTTACCAAATTCTAGACAAATTGGCTGAAAAAGCATACTACTGCTTTCTTGATGGATACTCAGGTTGTAACCAAATACCTATGTACCCTCAAGACCAAGAGAAAACCACATTCACCTGTCCATTTGGCACTTTTAGATATAGAAGAATGCCATTTGGACTGTGCAATGCCCCAGCCACATTTCAGAGATGTATGTATGTTATTTTCTCATACATGATTGAAAAGTTTTTAGAAATCTTTATGGATGATTTCTCAATTTTTGGGGATAGTTTTTGTCACTGCTTGAATCACCTCAGCCTAGTGCTACAAAGATGTGAAGAGACCAACCTGGTCTTAAGCCGGGAAAAGAGTCACTTCATGGTAACACAAGAAATTGTGTTAGACCATGTGGTTTCCCACAGAGACATTGAGGTTGATAGAGTCAAAGTTGATTTAATCTTCCATTTGCTCCCACCAAAAACTGTCAAACAGAATAGATCTTTCCTTGGGCATGTAGGATTCTATAGGAGGTTCATCAAGAACTTCAGAAAAATTGCTAAACCTCTGTGCCACCTGCTCTGTCAGGATGTGCAGTTTGATTTTTCTGCTGAGTGCCTTGAGGCATTTGAGGTCTTAAAGAAATGCCTAACCTCTACCCCTGTGATTCAAGCCCTAGACTATTCTCTCCCATTTGACCTGATGTGCAATGCATTAGACTTGGCTGTAGGTGTTGTCCTAGGACAGAGAAAGGATAAGCTGCCATCTATGATATACTATGCCAGCAAAACCCTGCCAAAAGCTCAGCTCAATTACACTACAACTGAGAAGGAGCTTTTGGCAGTTGTTTTTGCTATGGATAAATTCAGGCCTTACCTACTTGGGTCTAAAATTATTGTATTCACTAACCACTCAACTCTCAAGTACCTACTACCCAAGAAAGATGTCAAGCCTAGATTGATCAGATGGATCCTCCTATTGCAGGAGTTTGATCTTGAGATCAAAGATAAAAAGAGAGTAGAAAATGTAGTGGTTGATCACCTGTCTAGGATTTTAGTGGATGAATGTGCTACTACACCTATTAGAGATGTTTTTCCTGATGAGCAGTTGTTTGCTATTCAGTCTATTGTGCCTTGGTTTGCCAACATTGTTAACTACTTGGCTACTGGTAGGATCCTTCCCCATTGGTCCAAAATGAACAAGGACTTATTCTTCTCACAAGTCAAGTATTTTTTCTGGAAGGATCCATGCCTATACAAGTACTGTGAAAACCAAATTATAAAGAAGTGTATCCCTGAGAGTGACATCCCCTGTATTTTGAGCATGTGCCATGAAAATGCATGTGGGAGTCACTTCAGTGGGAAGAAGACAGCAGCTAAGGTGCTACAGTGTGGTCTTTACTGACCTTCCTTGTTCAAGGATGCCTATGCACACTGCAGGACCTCTGTCAGATGTCAAAGGATGGGTGGCTTGTTAAGAAGAAATTCAATGTCACTGCAGCCCATCCCTGTTGTAGACTTGTTTGATATTTGGGGAATTGATTTTATGGGCCGCTTTCCTCCTTCAAATGGTTACAATTTTATCCTTGTGGCTGTGGACTATATTTCCAAATGGATAGAAGCAACTACCACAAGGATCAATGATCACAAGGTTGTCCTGAAATTCATTAAAGAAAATACCTTTTCCAGATTTGGCACCCCTAGAGCCATCATCAGTGATGGGAGTAGCCACTTTTATTATAGATACTTCGAGAGCTTGCTCAAGAAGTATGTTGTTACCCACAGGATTGCAACTCCCTACCACCCACAGACCAGTGGACAAGTTAAAATTTCAAATAGGGAGATTAACCACATCTTGGAGAAGATAGTGAGGACAGATAAAAAAGACTGGGCTGTGAAGCTGATTGATGCATTGTGGGCATATAGCACTGCCTATAAGACCCCAATAGGAATGTCTCCTTTCAGATTAGTCTATGGCAAGGCTTGTCATCTACCAGTAGAGTTGGAGCACAAGGCCTATTGGGCCATTAAGAGTCTAAACATGGATCTAACATCTGCTAGTGTACACATAAAGCTACAACTGTCAGAGTTAGAGGATCTGAGATTAGATGCTTATGCCAACTCCAGAATCTATAAAGAGAGAGCTAAGGAATTCTTTGACACGGGGCTATTGAGGAAGGACTTCAAGGATGGTGCAAAGGTATGGTTATTCAACTCCAAATTAAAGTTTTTTCTAGAGAAGTTAAAATCCAGATGGGATGGACCTTTCACTGTGATCCATGCATCTCCATCTGGTGTTGTGGAGATCATGGACCCCCCTTCTGGGAAGATCATGAAAGTGAATGGTCAAAGGCTTAAAATTTGTGTAGAAAACTCTGTAGAGCCTCCTGAGCCCATCCACCTTCAAGAACCTCCCACTCAAAAGTGATCCACAGCCTTGTACACGTTTGTAAATTAATTATTTTGTGTGTTGCTAAAATTTTGTCATTTATTGTGTTGATTGGCTTTTTGTGTGCTATTAAATTTGTTTGAATGTTTAAGAGTTAGAGAATCTAAATCTAGGCTAATGAGTATGCTTCTAGTGTGGTTTGTGCATACACTATACCTGCTAGGTGGACTATGCATTTTAGTTGCTAAGCATCACCCTGAATCTGCTATGATTTAAATTCATTGGCTGCTAACTATGAAAAGGACATGAGTCTAATTGATGTGAAATACATGAGATGTGCCAGGAATATGGTGTTGGTGCACCATGGTAGTGTGCAAGACATTTTAAATGCACATGCCAGTGGACTGGCACTAAGAAGAAGTCAATTTAACCTTGTCGCGAAGCTCAAGCAACTGCACGAGCAGTTGAGAAGGCAAATGCAGCCTTCTCACGTAGCTAATTGAACCTCGCGAGCTGCAATTCAGGTAGACATGAGGTGCTCGCTGTAGACACCCCCATTTTACCTTCTCAGAATGTACTTTTTATTTGGTCAACCTTTGACCTCATAACCCTATATGGGAACCATGCATTGAAATAATAGTACATGGCTGAACACAGGTTGAAATAATAGCTCTGTGGCTCAGACCTCGACGTAGGGAGACTATATACTGAAACAATAGTATATAATCGAAATGCAAACTAAAACAATAGTCTTGCATTTCACACTAGAGACCAGACCCGAACAACCCCGAATTAAGCGCCTGAAAACCCGCGCGTAATTCGATTGCACGCCACACCACAAACGCACAATCAGTCCCCCTTCTAGACCAAACTTCCTTTCCCAGACCTATTCGAGACTCGATCACGCGCCTAAAACCTGACGCGCGATCGGATTGTGCGCCACAACACCTACGCACAATTGGCCTACGCCCGGCCTAGCCTTACTGTCCTTGACCCCTAAGTTTCTTCGATTAAATGTTTCTGAAGAACCACTTAATTAGATTGCACACGTCCTACCAAGCGCGCAATTAGCCCTAATGCTATTAGGACTGGGAAACTCGCTGAGCAAGTCAGTCGGTCGCTCACTGAGTCGGTGACCGACTCAAAGCGATTAAGCACTGGGAAATTGGCGTGTAATTAGATTAAACGCCTGAAAAATGGCGCGTAATTGAAGAAAAACCTAGAAAAGATTTTTTTTTTAATTTCGAAAAAAACACAACACGAGGAGGCTGGCAATTTTTCAAGAGAGAATGGACTTTTTTGGGATTCTGAAACAAGAGAACTCCGAGGACAAACCCATAGAGCACCCTAATCATGGTTTCGAGATTCAAGCTTCTAATCTTCGAGATTTCTCTCTGCAGCCCTAGCTCTTAGGTAATAATTTAATTTTTAGTTTCCTACCATATCTTATAATCTCTAGGTTTAGGAATTTATCTTCAATCTTAGACCGTAGTACCCTTTTTGGACCGTAATTCTCTATATCTGGTTCTAGTTCTCTGTTTCTAGAACCAGTTCCGATACATCGACCCTAGGCTCTAATTCTATTCTAAAATCTTGATTTATAGTCCTATCATTAATTTTTTACTCTAATCCTTTGATTCAGAACCAGTCCTTAATCATATGGCCAGATTTTCTGATTTCGGACCCGAATTCAGTCCTAAAATTTTATTTTTTAATTTTAATTTCTTAGTTTAATAACTCCAAAAATCTTAAATATTAATTCTAGTTTTTATAGTTCTAGTTTATAATTTAATTCATAATTATTATTCCGAAATCAACTCGAAAAAGCCTAAAAATATTATTTCACGGTCCAAAATCCAATTTACCTTTAATCTTAGCCACCCGATTTGCCCAATGGAGTTTACAGAGGGTACTCGGCAACGAGGTCAATCCTCCTTAGCATAGCGGGCCCAAACCACCCCCCCCTTTTTTTAGGAATTTAAGAAATAATTAATTGCTTTAGTTTTATCCTTTTAGTATAATCGATTAGTAGGTTTATTTCATTTCAGCATGTTTAATTAATTATCTTAAATCTTAGTATGACTGATTAATCTCTTTAAATCTGAATTTAATTGATCAATTCCTTGCTTCAACTAGAATTTAGTATGATTAATTTCATTACCTTAATTAAACTTTTAGCATAGTTAATTCATTACTTTAATTAGAATTTTTATAAAATTAGTTTATCTATTTTAATTAGATTTTGATAAAAATCAATTTATTCATTTTTAATTAGATTTCAATGACATTAATTCCTTTGCTTAAATTAGAGTTTCAGTCAAATTAGTTTTCTTCTTTAATTAGAATCTTAATAGGACTATTATAATTGCTTTAATTAGAATTTCAATAGAATTATTATGCTTGATTTAATTAGAATTCTAGTACAATTAGCATGCTTGAATTAATTAGAGTTTCATCAAAACTATTACATGTGCATTCCTACTACAATTAGGAAACTAGATTATAATTAGACTCCTGATGGAATTAGGAGACTAAAATTGATTGGACTCCTAGTAGTATTAGGACACTAAATTAATTAGAATTCTAATAAGATTAGAAATCTAAATTAACTAGACTCCTGATAGAACTAGAATATCAAATTAAATAAACTACAATAGATCACCACATAGCTAAGTTCACAATATAATCAGGGAAGTCTAAACTGACCAGAACTATAACTATAAAGGGAAATAAAAGGAAATTAAACTATCTAAATTAAGGAAAAGACTGTTGCTGACGTTCATAGGCAGACGATTCAGTATAGAAGTAACCCATACCTGCTCTTAAGCGTGATCATTGACGTGTTATAGCGTGATAAATATCTGCAGCTAGCGATCACAACAAACTAGAAACCTTCCTAAAAATCCCTTTATTTTTAACATTCCAGACGCCACATCGCTAGAGTCCACTAGGACAAAATTGGAAGCCACTGATTCAACGAGAACCGAGAGGAACCCAGAAAAAGCGCACACCAACAGACTGGCAATCGCGATGGGACATTTTTTTTGCAAACTCTTTTTCTAGATAGTTAGTTTCCATCCTATCTCCCTATTTTCTTCTTCCCATCGTGTCGTTTAGATTCTCTTTTATATATATATGAGTCTTCATCAAAGACTCGAGATGCCTGGTATATGAAGAGTGAGTTTAGGGGACCCACCATTGTGGGGGTATCATGACAACCCCATGTACGGAGAAGAACCACTTCACGGTTCTATTACGACAACTGAGATTAATATGGTGAGAAGACAAGAATCCCTTCTCTACCCCTGCAAGGGAACAATCATGATGGGAGAGATGGTAGCATCGGACAAAGCCTTACTGCCCAATAAATTGTATAACTCAGTATTCAAAGAATACAGAGAGGAGACGACGACTCCAAAGAATTGCTTCGAGGGTTGGCTGCCACATACGAAACCATTAGATCACGACAATTTTCAGAAGAACAAGAGCGACAAAAGAGGCCATCGCCTACCCCAAGCACGGTATCAGCTCGCGCCACCTCATTGAGACAACCTGTCCACACATTCTTCAATGATGACCCTCTGGACAAGGTTTGCTCACGGGTCGTTCCAAAAGACAACACCATCAAAATCCAAGATCTCCCTAAAATGCTCAATGACTACATGGCCAAGAGAGAGCGTCTCGATCACTTATTCGGATTCGACAAATTTTACCGAGACGTCGAGTTTAATTTCCAATAGGATTTAAGCCACCAAAGTTTACCAAATATAATGGCATCAAAAATCCGAATCATCACTTGGCTCTCTTTTATAATGATTATCGACCCATACATGATAATCAAGGACTTCTCATTCACTATTTCCAATGCTCATTAGAAGGAGAAGCTTTAGATTGGTTTGCGGGACTCCCACTTTATAAGATCAAAACCTTTGATGAATTAGTTGGTCAATTCCTAGACTAGTACAAACATTTGATCCAAGGGAAAGTTAATCTCAGCGACCTAATGGCAGCCAAGCAAGGACCTGAAGAATTTACCGACTTTGTCGCTAGATGGAGAAAACTCGCGGCCAGAACTGGCACTTCAATGAAAGAGAGGGACTCGGTTGATATTATTATCCATAACACTAGGGAGCCGCTAAAGAGTGCACTCGTCATAAGTGATTACCCCGACTTCACTGCACTCCACTCTCGGGCATCCCGACTAGCGCGACACATTAAAGGCAGAGATCTCGCGTTATCCATAATCACATCAAAAATAGGCTCCTCCAACAAACCAAAATCGAAAAATAATAAGAAAGCCTCAGGAACTGAGCAAGTTAACGTCGTTGTCAACCCTGGACAAAACTCTGGTAACGGAAACTTCCAACCACGAAATTTTAGACAGAATTAAAACCAACAATGGTATACCAACCAAAATCAAGGTGCTAGTCAGCAGAGATATGCGAACCAAAACCAAGGCCAATACCAGAATAGGAACCAGTACCCTAACTCCTATCAGAATCAGAACACGACATGGAGTCAACCGGCCCATGTGCCAAATTATAATAATGTACCCCCACTATAGAACTTTAACCGAGCCAGAGGCCCTTACCAACCAAGGCGGGAACATTATCCCCCTTTGTCGGATACGATTCCCAACATCTTCCATCTTCTTAACACTCAGAATCTCCTCTAATTCCCGTAAGAAAAACCCCTCACCCATGGCCTATAAATCTAGACTATAGTAAATATTGTGCCATCCATCGATATGCGAGACACGACTTAGAAGACTATTGGGTCCTTAGGGACAAGATCTATGATATGAACGACTGAAATCAAATTGATTGGGAAGCGCTTAGAAATCCCAACCCTAATAATAACCAACCCCAATGAAATTTAGGGATTGTAAATAACCCCATGCCCAACCATAACCAAGGGACGCCGGCCTAGGTCACTACCGTGGATCTCCTCAGTCAACCTTCCTTCCAACCCTCTACTTTAATCACTCGCATCCAACCATCTGCTACTTTCGCCACACTAGCAAGAACTTCCTCACCCCCTACATCCCTCAGCCCTAACCACTCGCATCGCCCCGTCGAGCCCACCTCCTTATCTAAAATTCACTCAGATACGAGTCCATTCCTTTAGGGCCAGGAGGCCATTCCTCCATCGTCACCCACCAGAACCTTCAACCCTCCAAATCCTGAACCAACGCCCTTACCACTCCCTTCGTCCGATTCTGAACCCGAGTATGGAGATCACGTTCTCCAAACTGCAGCCCAAGTTGTCGCATGGTTAGAAAGTGTCACCCGTAAGACTCCAAGCCAAGACAACGAAACAACCACCGAGCATTCACTAAATTCGAAAGAAAGTGAGCCAAAAAAATATCCTGACCCGTGTGAGACGCTGGTCTCTGCTTTCATAGAAGAGGAGGATTACACGCAATATCTCCGACCTTGGAACGGTGTCATGTAGGCACACTCTCTGATCTCCAATTTCACTCACTTCACAAACACACCCACGTCGAGTCATGTCAGGTTCGGTCAACAACCGACTTGCCCAATTCTCAAATCAGGAACCAATTACCCACCTCCTCCTTTCCCTTAGAGTAAGGATTTCACGAGCGCACAACCACCAGAAGAAAATATGAGAGAAAGAGAAGTTAACTTGCCTCCCCCGCTTCATGTCATCCCTCCACCAATCCCTGCACCTCAACCACTCTAACCACCTACACCCAAAGCTCACCGGCTAGGCAAAGAAGTGACACTCGAGCCAGGACAAGAATATGAGCTTCTGTGACACCTCCAAAAGATCTTGACCCAGATATCCATACTAGAACTCATCAAGAAATTGCTTGATCATCACCAATTGATGATAAGGACACTCGAAGACACGCAAGTGGACGAGGACACGAACCTAGATGAGCTTCATCAAATCACTTCAGTCATGGCGCAACCTTCGGCACTCACTTTTATAGATACAGACATGACTAAAGAGTCACTCCGCGAAAGTGCGACTCCCATATATCTCACGGTCATAATTAGAGGATTCTTTGTACCCCATGCATTGGTTGATTCGAGAGTAAGACTCAATATTTGCCCTCTCACAATGTTAAAGACTCTCGAATACACAGAGCAAGACATCAAGCCCTCCGCACTATCACTTATAGCCTACGATGGCTCGTGTCGTTTTGTGAAAGGAACTATTAAACTCCAGGTTCGCCTCAGACCTGTGAAGAAAGACGTTACTTTCCATGTTTTCGATTTTGCTAATACGTACAATCTTATCATAGGAAGGAAATGGCTAAATTTGATGAAGGCTGTCGCGTCCATATATCATCAATACGCTAAATTCTCATACGAGGACTCTATCGTCCCTATATGCACTGATGCACCCCTCCAGGAGATGGATATTGATTACGCGGTGAGCATACCAACCGCTCATGATTCTGTGTTAAACATAGGTCACATTCAAAAGAACCAAATCCCTGACGAGACAACTATTGCAAAAATTTGCCCCCCTACCCGTCCTAATTCTCTCCCAATGAGTCAACAAAACTTAGTGAGGAGAGAGATTGGTCCAGACCTTGCCAAACTTTATGACATTAACCCCACCGGGACGAAAGGGTGGGATCTTATGTACCAACTTGGATACTTCCCCCATACCAGACTCAATAAGAATAAGCAAGGTCGCGTAGGACCTGTCGTCCCAATGAAAATATGCAAACACATAGGATTAGGTTATCAATCGAACGACCCACAAGCTGACTTATGCCCTACCTCACCGAAATGGTCTCTATATGACCACTTCGTCTATGGGACCACTAAGAAAGCGAATGTACCAAGGCAGAAGGAAGTTTCCTTCACCAAATCGTAAGAAATAGAAATTGAATGAATAGTCAAACCATTCAACGATTTGATAACTCTCAACGACGATATTGATGAATCGCTCGAAGGAGTCAAGCCCATGTTAAACTAGACACCAAGGAGTTTGCAGAAGAGAGGAGAGAAGAACCTACAAAAACTGAGCCACAATTAGAATATTGGCAATCCACTGACAATGAAATTTTCACATAGCAGCCTTGCAAGATGACGAAGAACACCTGCACTCAACATGGGGAGAGGATGATACCCCGCAAGAGAATCTTAACCCGTATAGCATCCGCCTCGGCCTTGGCCTTGGAGGGTGGGAATGCTCGTGGGATTCCCCTTGTATCGCTCACTCTTACCAGCCCCGTTGTAGGGCATGCACTAGTATATTATAACTTGGACCCGACATTCTACGATGGAGGAATCAAACCACTCCGACCCCACGAACACAAAGATCAGCAATGACCTACCAGCTCAGCCACCCACACAAGAAGTAAAAAATCTTGGCGGTTATCCGATTGGTCTAGAAGGAAACACTCAACACGCTCTTATGGAGTTTGAAGAGGAACTCGAATTGAACACTCCAACATACCTGAATTTGCCGCAACTCCAAATATTTTGGAAATTTCTCGAAGAAGAATGGAAACCTCCCCCGAGTGATGACGAAGACTACTAGATAGATCTCCCTGCACTCAAGTTAGTGGAGCGAGCTAATTTAGGACTTCAAGCATTATCAGATCAAGAAAGTGAGTTTGATACCGTCTTTAACTCTAACTTAGAAGGATGGGAATGCCCTTGGGAATCCCCCTGCATTCTTCACCATTATCAACCTCGCTGCCGAGCATGTACCCTCATCCTAACATATTATGAAGATCAAGGGAAAGAACTTGCTACCCCTGAGGATCCTTTGGGAGATTCCCCTCAATGGGAAGAACAACCATATTACGACTCAGAAGCGGATAGTTCGATCAACTATGATCTCTAGAGTTTCTTCGATGAAGAGGCCATTAAAGTGATAGAGGAAGTCTGAACATCGGTGCCACTATCGCCTGTGTCACTCATTCAAAAGGTCTCATTAGCTGACGATTCCAAAAAAAAAATGCCTAATTCACAACAAGTCCACATTTCTTGAAGAATCGCCCGAATGGCTCCAGCAACCGTCTTGCTCCCTCAACTAGAGGAAGCAATTCTCTCGACGCCCCTTGAGGCGACCGACCCTGCACCATATTTATTATCAAAAATAAAAAAATAGAAAAAATAGAAAGCCCTAAAAATTCAGAAATAAAAAATCCAAAAAAATAAGAAAAACCTATAAAAGAAAGGGAACTCTTCATCCAGAACCAAATTTGTATCCAACAAGGAGACTTTCTCCTAAGATTTTTATCCCATTCCCGCACAAGGACGTAAAGAATCCCGGCTAGACAATAAGCCAGTGATCATACTGGATGAGATACTTCGTGACTTTGAGAGAAGGATCAACAGTCTTGACCTTCACCTTACCAAAGATCTCACAGTCATAGATTGTGCCGATGAAGGGTTACCTTTCGCCAACTCAGATCCCAAGTGTAGCAATTTTATAGTATACAAACTTATCAAGGACGAAGAAAGAGCACCAGTTGTCGAGGAGGCACTGGACTTCCTACGGGTTATCAGGTGTTTCTATGAGCAAACCCAAGCTGCCACAGAACCCACGAAAGAACTTAACTTTGGCACTAAAGAGAAACCCAAGAAGCTACTGATTAGCGGAACACTCACCTCAAACAAACGCCAAAAAATTGCACAAGTCTTGCAAGAACACCTCGATTCCTTTGCATGATCCTACGAGGACATGCCCGATTTAGACCCAAGTTTAGTAGAATATCTTCTCATCTTAGAACCCGATGCGAAGCCTGTTAAGTACAAACTCCGTAGGATGCACCCACAAACCGCCCTTCAAGTTAAAGAGGAAGTTGACAAGTTACATAAAGCCAAATTTATCAGAGTCGTTCTTTACCCTAAGTGGGTCGCCAACATAGTACCTATCGCCAAGAAAGACAGCAGAGTACGGGTTTGCATTGACTTTTGAAAACTCAACCAGGCATGCCCAAAAGATAACTTCCCACTCCCACACATTGACATTCTAGTTAGCAATACCGCTGAACATGAGATGCTATCCTTTATGGACAGTTTCTCTAGATATAATCAGATCAAATTGGTAGAGTCCGACCAAGAGACGACTTCCTTCATCACACCATGGGGAACTTACTGTTACGTCATTATGCCTTTTGGGCTCAAGAACACAGGAGTCACATATCAACGCGCCATGATGGCTATCTTTCAGGACATGATGCATAAGTGTATAGAAGTCTATGTCGATGACATATTAGATAAGTCGCAAACACGAGTAGGACATATGGAAGCACTCTGACTGGTGTTACAGAGAGCTAAAAATTACCAACTAAAAATGAATCCAAAGAAATGTGTCTTCGGGGTCACTTTCAAAAAATTACTCGATTTCATAGTTAGCAACTGAGGGATCGAGGTTGACCCTGTAAAAGTTAGAGTCATCCTCGAGATGCCGCCTCCCAAAATATCAAAGAATTATGAGGCCTAATAGGAAGATTAAAATTTATCAGAAGATTTATCTCCCAGCATTAGGACAGATGCAATCCTTTCTACAGACTACTTAAAGGAGTTGGGTACAAATGGGATGACTAGTATCAGCAAGCCTTTGATAACATCAAGAAGTACCTCCTTAACCTGCCAATACTATTGCCACCAGTCCCCGAGAGACCTCTAATCCTATACCTCTCAACGAACGATAAAGCAATGGGAGTAATTCTGGGATAATATGAAGAAGACGGCTAGAGAGAGAAGGCTATCTACTACCTCAGTAGGACGACGGTCGAATACGAACAAAAATGCACTTAAATGGAGAAGACTTGCCTCACATTAGTGTGGGCCTCTACCAAATTACGACACTACTTCGGAGCACATAAAATACTAGTACTAGTCCGAATGGACCCTCTGAAGTATGTATTCAAAAAGCCCACAACATCAGGAAAGATCGCCCGCTGGCATATGCTATTGGAAGAATTCAATATCACTTATGTCACACAAAAGTCGATCAAAGGGAAGGGGATCGCTGATTACCTCACAGACCTCCCACTCCCAAGTGATGAACCTATACATGCAAATTTCCTCGATGAAAACCTTTTCACGATTCATAACGAAGAGCACAATAAGACCTCATGGACCCTTTATTTCGACGGTGCTCTAAATCACAAAGGAAAAGGCATCAGGATAGTCCTCCTAAGCTTGGAAGGAGCTATCATACCTAAAGATTTTCAATTAGATTTTCCTATCACTAATAACATCGTAGAGTATGAAGCCTTTATAGCCGGACTACGAGCGACACTTCAATTAGGTGTTAGACAGTTAAAAACCATCGGTGATTCCAAATTAGTAATTTCACAAGTCATAGGAGAATGGAAAACTAAGGAAAGGAGACTAATGGCATACCTAGAAACCGCTCAATATTTAGTAAAGAAATTTGAATGAATCTCTTTTACGCAATCCCTAGATTAGAAAATGAGCTCATAGATTCCTTAGTCACGCTAGCCTCAGTCATCCAAATACCCGTTGGACAAAATACCAAAACCTTCTTCATTGAAAAGTTGCTAGTGCCTGCTCACGAGGTAGCATGGATCGTCAAGAGAGAATTACCCGTCCTCCCCACAAGTATAGGACCGAAAGAAGCAATCACCTCAAAAAAGAATGTTAAGACAGAAATCGAAGTTGCTATGTTCAGATTTGAAAAATCACCGACTGGCGATGGACAACCATGGTTTCGACATTTGAAACTTCTTAAAACATTAACATGTTCTTCCATACGCCACGAAGAATAAAGGGAAGACTATAAGGAACCGATGCGTCCGATTCTGCATACTCGGTGAAATATTACACCAAGAAACTTTCACCAAAGGAGTACTACTGCGATGCGTTAAGACCGTCGAAGGATAATATATCATCCAAGAAGCACACGCCAATGCCTACGATGCTCACTCCGGTAGACAAAGACTCGCCAATCAAGTTACACAATAAGGCTACTTCTGGCAGACAATGATCAGAGATTGCCACCTCTATGTTTAATCCTATAAGCAATGCCAAGAACACGCCACACTCATCAAAGCTCCATCAGTTGCATTGAATACCATGACTTCGCCATGGTCATTTTCAATGTGGGCCTTCGATGTCATTGGACCTTTCACCGACACAGTTGGGAACGCTCACAAGCACGCATTTATACTTACAACAATCGAATACTACACCAAATGGGCAGAAGCTGAATCCTACATTAGAATCACTGCTTCAACACTCATAAGGTTTATCATTCAGAATATCATCACCAAGTTTAGAGTACCCAAGATGTTTGTCACTGACAACGATCTACAGTTTATCGTTGAGAAGATGAAAAAGTTATGCAAGAAGTGCAGCATCAATTTACACCACTCATCACTGTTCTACCCTCAAGGCAATGGACAAGCCGAAGCTACAAACAAAACACTAATTCGAATCTTAAAATGCATAGTAGAAACAAGCAATGGAGCCGACTGGCCTAAACGACTACCAGAAGCACTCTTAGCCTTTAGAACCTCTGTTCATACGGCCACTGGCCAAACTCCCTACCTCCTCACCTATGAGATGGAGGCATTCCTATCATATGAGATATAAATACCATCCTTACAGATTTAACTCGATGATGAGCTATCTTTATATGAGAGGAGAATTTCCCTACTCATGCAGCTAGAGTAGCTCGATGAAACACGTCTAAGGGTAGCTGATCACGCTTAGGTATATCAGAGGAGAGTGGCCAGGGCTTACGATAAGAAAGTCCTTGAATGAACCTTTAATATTGGTGAATTAGTCCTGAAGAAAATCATGCCTTCCAAACACGCCCACCCGAAAGGAAAACTGAAACCGAACTGGGAAGGCCAATATGTCATAATAGCCGCATACCCTGTAAATGCCTACAAACTGGCGAACCAAGTTGGGGAAGAACTCCCTAGCCCTTGAAACATCATGTACCTTAGAAAATATTACCCTTAGCCCTGTGATCGTTATATCCTATGGTTAAATACCTATATTTATCACCCCCATAGTCGTCACGACCCATTCATTAGTCGCACGCCTTCAATTCTTAGAATACCCTTAAGACCTCCGATTTATCGCCCACCCTTTTTTTCTCACTCGGGTAATGTGATTAAAGGTCTAGTGACCTATCTAAACTCTTTCAAGAGCATAAGTAACACCCGATCCTCATTTTCCTTCCCCTTCCATTGGAGTAGATGTTAGAGCAAAAAAAAATGAAGATGTTAGGTTCAATAAAAGCCCATCATTCTTGCGCTAGCAGGATGCTTTCAAAAATATGCTTTTACATATCAAAAATCGAGTGAGAGCATTACGACAAGTGAACAAGTCAATGAGCTCAGGGAAGCATAAGCAGGCCATGAGGACATCTTTGGTAATTTCACTAAAAGTGTATCAGCAAGATGCAAGGGCACCCCTGATGTCCCCATACTACTAGATGTCATCGTAAGGTAGCTGGAGGAGGATAAACTCCTGCTCACCATAGAATATGAGATTTTGATGGTGCTGAAACATGACGAGGAGCTAGATCATGGCATCCCATATCCCTCTGAGCAAAAGATTGTTACCTACCCCTTTTTGAGTGCATTAGTTATAAACTATCCCCCCATATCATTGAGCCTTACCCCCCTTTGCTATTTTTTATTTTGGACGATAAATCATAAGCCTTACAGGGTACTCCTAGAAATGAAACTAAAAATCGATGAATGATGACTGATGTAATCACCTACTATACCTACCACACTTCTCCCTAATAACCATGGGATAGGATGGCCACCACCCTAGAATAGACCCCCGTATACAACTGACCTAAGCAAAGAGACCTCCTCGGTTCGGTGACAGTACCGATCAACTTTTTCTTCACAACTAACTCACCAAATACCCATAACTGCTTATAGACCCAAAGTGCTCATCTCGAAACCTAGAAAAGCTCCATTACGTCTTGACATTGGGGCATTTATTTTTTTGGATTAGAAAAAGAATTATATCAGAAGCGCCGACATGTCCCCAAAGAAGATAAGAAACGAGGAAGTTACCATCCAGAAAGTGCTACCCAAAGATGCCATACTACCAATCCTATCATGCTCCTACACTGGGGCATTTTTATTTTTATTGTTTTATTATTATTTCTATCTTAGCCATTTGCTTTCCTTGTTGCATTGTTGTCACTTCAAAAAAAAAAGGAAAAAAAAAGAAAAAAAAAAGAAAAAAAAAAGAAAAAAAAAAAGAAAAAAAGAGAAAAAAAAAGAAGAAAAAGAGCACATATCCATTTTTTGCTAACAGACTCCGGTCTGAGACACTTATACCCCCTTGACAACTAACAAGGGGGAGAACAAAACTACTAACAACATTACTCTCACATGTGCAGATACGAAGCAGCCTTCAACCATCACTAGGCCAGCTTAAGAAGCATCCAAGTCCCAATGACGGTTGATGGCGCTAAAGCAACTAAAAAGAAGCAAAAGTAGACATGAGAGGTAACTAAAAGAAAAGGAGCCAATCAGGTACATCTAAAACTAAAAATCTCTTTATATACATATGTCAAAATCTTTTGTTCTTTTTACACATATCACCGGGGCCATCCCCCCATATATACAACACACACACGCTATGGATACAAAAACACACACACCCTCTGGATACATAAACACACACACACACCTACTCCCTATGTTGCCGCTGGGACGGTCGAGCACTGCTATCCCCAGTATCATCAGCTCGGAGGTTTGTAGACTGATCCTCTGAAAATATAATCCCGGCACTCGGAGTTCTTGGAACCTCTAGATGACGAGGCCCCGCGACAGATCCTCCCTCACTCGTCTGGCTAACAGACCGCCTTGATCGAGAACGAGGAGGATACCTCGCAAGAACCTCACGAACCATGGGATCCTCGTGAGCATCACCCCTGACACGATCACGTGACGTGTGACGAGACTGCCCGACCGAGGAGCCCGCAATCCTCGAATCTGATCCACCAAACTGATGAGCTAGCTTATATATCCCTCGCTCACTCCTCATTAGACGATATTGCAGCTGATCTAAGGATGCCTGCATCTCTGCCCGCGTCGTTCAGCGCGCTGCCTTTAACACCTCAGTCTGAGTGCTCTGTTCAACCATCATCTCAATGACCAAATCCTCCCTACTCTGCGTCTCCCCAAGGACTCGTCTTGCCTCGGGTGTGGCTCGCGCTCGCGCCACCTCTAGATGCGCCTCCTCTAGCTGACAAACCTGCATGACCGCACCTCTAGATGCGCCTCCTTAGAGCCATGTCCGGCTAAGCCCGTGGTAATTACATATGGCGGGTGGCTAGTGTTGGAATCCTGAGAGGTAGTGAATCGTGATTAGGGTGGCTAATCATGGGCGTATGAACTACTGTTCATCGTCTTCTTCAACGATTTTAATGGATGACTTATAATGGTCTATTTAGATTTACTACTATGCTGTGGTAGCGTGGGAAGTCGCATTGGGTTGATTTGATGGCATTGTAGCAGTGAGTGCATTGTTGCCGGTTGATTCTCCGTAAAAGTTGTCGTGGACGGACGCAATTTTGCAACAGCAATCTAGTAGTAAATCTAAATGAACTTCTGTAAGAAGTCCATAAAAATTTATGGAGAAGATGGTAAATAGTAATTTACTATGCTGATGAATAGTATTCTGAATCACTATTCACTATAGTAAAACTATTCCAACATTACTATTCTCATATGTAATTACAGTCTTATTGGTTTTACCAAAAGCTCTTTTACCCTCTCTTTTTACTGTTTAAAAAAAAAAAAAAAAAAAGTAAATTTCTGTAAATGTCTCTTTTCAATTTTCCAATCAAAAAATCAATTAAAAATAAACAATTAGATAAATGGTCTAAAATCGATGACCAACAAAGTCAATTAAATCGATGGACAATTCCTTCCATCAATCCCAAAACAATCTATCAATACGGATGGAAAGATTAAACCACCGACATGTCAATCAAAACTACAGAGCAAACTCTCAGTATAAATGAAGAAAGTCAAAATGAAGGTTTTCAATTGCCTTCAAATGAAAATCTTCTGCATGACCTTCACAAATTCAACTTCCTACATCTAGGATGTATTTAGGTTACCTTCAAACCTTTGACCTTATTGGGTCTGGAAAATACTAGTATACTTAGCACTCTCAGAGATGTTAGATGCCTTGATTGGCGATCCTCTCTGATGGCCGCTATTGAGACTAGGTTATGCCTTGGTCCAGTATACTACAATGTTTTCCCAAATTTAACTTTATCTTTAACAGATAAAAACATTTTACATGCTTGTACCCTTAATATCCAAACTGAGGGATACAACTTTATGCCTGGATCAGAGATCATTGCTCTGATCTATCGCCTTCATTATAAGGTGATGACTTCTCTGGTTCCTAAAATTAATTATCAAAATGAACCAGGAAGAACAATCTTAATTGAAACTAATAGTGCAACCACTAATGTTGCTACACAAAAACTATGTGAATGAAAAAATATTGCTTTTCCTAGTGCTTGGCGTACACCTCAAGCTTTCTCTCCTAAACCAATTTTAAATCAAGAAATTGAACAAATTGTTCATAATATCCAGGGAGATGTAATCTTAAAATTTGATAGATCTACATCCCACAGAACTTCTTATAGGAGTTCTTATTCTGAATCGTGGTCTCGAGGTCCTTATAGAGTTTCTATACCCTCGACTGCTCGATCATCTTATTCAGAAGTTAACTCATGTGTTCCTTCTAAATATAATCAACCTAATCTTGAAGGAATCCAAGTCTTTGAACAACAGATTCCTCATGGGATATATACCCAACATCAGAGGGAATCCCCTACTGCTAGCGAGATGAACTTCTCAATCCATTAATAAAGTTTTATGGATCGTACAAAGCCTGAAAACTTTGTTATCAATAGACAAGAAATTAATGCTGAATTTCAGCAAGACAAATATGCACCATTCCGTGAATGGTATTTTAAAAAATTTTCTGCAACAAAATTACAAGAATTTAAAGAACAATTTTAAAAATATATTGAAACATTTTATCAAATAATTCCATTTGTCACTTGGTTTAAAGCAACAAAATATCTTGAAATGACTCAGGATGAAAGGAGAATATTTCTCTTTGAAGATTTTCAAAAAGAATGGCAGAAACTAAATGGTTCAATCGTTCAATCGGTTCATCCTCCTGTTGAAGCCCTCAAACTTACTCAACCTAATTCAACAGCTACTTTGGAAGCCACTGCTTTCATAAAACCTGTTGAAAAACCAAATACTTCCTTAACACAATATACTAATCCCCAACAAGAATTTCTTCATCAATTAAAATCCCGATTAAAATCATTATTATATAAGAAACAGATAAATCAAACAAATTTTCAAATAAATGTTTTAAGTCAAAAAATAGAAAGTCCTAAATCCAAATCTTATCCTCCAAGTTTTTATAAACAGAAAACTCAAAAAATGTTTGAGTCTTCTTCACCAAAGAAATCTAAATCCAAATCAAAATCACAAGAACATATTCAATGTTATTAATGTTCAAAGTTTGGTCATTATGCCAATAGGTGTAAGGTCAAGAAAAAACCATACCAACTTTATGACAAAGACCCAAAACTTATCCAGACAAAATCTGAATTTTCTCCATCTTCTGATAATCCAAAAATAAATTATCAAAATTCTGGAACCAATGTTCCTACAAATATCCAACCAACTCTATTGGAATTAGTAGACAAAACTAATAACCCAATAAAAGAATATCAAACTCAATACTCAAATAATGAGTCTATTCCTAGACCGGTTATAATCAGTGACCTTAAACATGAAATTAATTCATTAAAATTTGAGATGAGTAAGCAAAAGAAATCTCTTGATACTCAACCACCAATTCAACAACATAATCAAATCAATGTCATGAGCCAGGTAACAGCTCAAAAATGGTATATTCAAATTACTTTGATAATCAATCAAGAATTCACTATCAAAGATGATGTTGCCCTAATTGATAGTGGAGCTGATTTAAATTGTATATAGGAAGGATTGGTTCCTACCCAATATTTTGATAAAACCACTCAAACCCTTAATAATGCTAGTGGTTGCAAAATGCAAATTAAATATAAATTAAATTATGTCTCAATTTGTAATAATGGAGTATGTATTTCAGCCAATTTTATACTTATCAAAGATTTAACTCAAATAGTTATTCTTGGTACTCCTTTTATCACCTCAATTTTTCCCTTAACTAAGGTAGATGAAATTGGTATTTATGCCCAATATAATGGGCATAATCTCCTATTTCAATTTGTAACTCTACCACAAACAAAAGTTATCAATTCTGTGGAATCTAATTTATTTTTCAAAGAAAAGCAACTTAACTTCTTAC
This sequence comes from Chloranthus sessilifolius, assembly GCA_021018995.1. Lineage (NCBI taxonomy): Eukaryota > Viridiplantae > Streptophyta > Magnoliopsida > Chloranthales > Chloranthaceae > Chloranthus > Chloranthus sessilifolius. The sequence goes on along the minus strand of CM037584.1, from coordinate 120,626,553 downwards.
AACAAGAAGTCAAGTTTTTATCTTTAGAAAAACAATTGGAATCCCCTTCAATACAAACCAAGATTTCTCAACTTTTGAAATCTTACCACAATGAAATCTGTAGTGATATACCAAATGCTTTTTGGGATCGCAAGAAACATATTATTTCTCTTCCCTATAATCCTGATTTCAATGAACGACATATCCCAACTAAAGCAAGACCAAGTCAAATGAAACTTGCTTATTTGGAACTATGCAAAACTGAAATTGCTAGTTTATTACACAAACAACTTATTCGTCCTAGTCACTCTCCATGGAGTTGTACAGCTTTTTATGCGAATAAAAATGTTGAATGAGAACGAGGGACTCCTCGATTAGTTATCAATTATAAACCATTGAATGATTGCCTCCAATGGATTTGTTATCCTATTCCTAACAAAAAGGATTTGTTGGATCGCTTACATTCAGCCACTATTTTCTCCAAATTTGATCTCAAATCAGGGTATTGGCAAATTCTGGTGGCCGAGACTGACAGGTATAAAATTGCTTTTACTGTTCCTTTTGGGCACTTTGAATGGAATGTTATGCCATTTGGCCTTAAAAATGCTCCTTCTGAATTTCAGAATATTATGAATGATATATTCACTCCATATACCAAATTTTCTATAGTCTATATTGATGACATATTTATCTTTTCAAAATCTATTGACCAGCATTTTAAATATTTAAAAATTTTCAAAGACATTATCCACAAAAATGGATTGGTCGTTTCTGCTCCTAAAATCAAGCTATTTCAAACATCTATTTGATTTCTTGGTCATAATATTCATCAAGGCCAAATTATTCCAATTGACCGCAGTATTGAATTTGCCTCAAAATTTCCTGATGTAATTCTGGACAAAACCCAATTACAAAGATTTTTGGGCAGTCTGAATTATATTGCAAATTTTATTCCTAACCTGGCATATGATGCAAAAATATTACAATCACGACTCCAAAAGAATCCATCTCCATGGACCGATGACCATACCAAAGCAGTTTGACAAATAAAATTAAAAGTCAAACAAATTCCCTGTCTTTCTTTAGCCAACCTACTGTGGTATAAGATAGTTGAGACAGATGCCTCCCAACTAGGCTACAGAGGAATTTTGAAACAACTCAACCCTTCCAAACAGAAGGAAAAATTAATCAGATACACTTCTGATGTTTGGAAAGATGCCCAAACTAATTATTCAACTATCAAAAAAGAAGTTCTCGCCATTGTCAAATGTATTCAAAAATTTCAGGATGATTTGCTAAATCAGTCCTTCTTACTTAGAATAGATTGTAGTTCAGCAAAATCCGTTTTACAAAAAGATGTCAAAAATCTTGCATCAAAACAAATCTTTGCTAGATGGCAAGCTGAACTATCCTCCTTTGATTTTCAAATTGAATATATACAAGGAGAAATAAATTCTCTCCCTGATTTTCTAACTAGAGAATTTTTACAGGGCATTTCTTAATGGCAGCATCCTCCTCAGGAGGAAAAGGCAAAGAAAGGGGCAATATCCCCTTATCTTCAACTCAAGAATCCATAGATGATCATGCTCTTTGGAAAATTATCCAAAGCAATAGATATCAAACAAAAGGAGGCTTTCAATATAAAGACTCTGTGCAAAGAGATATTTCTCTCAATAAAGAGAAAACGGTTCCCAATAGAGAGAAAACTTCTCTCAATAAAGAGAAGATTGAAACAAAAGAAATTTCTTATATTCAAAAGGATATATTTTCCACCATTCTGGTAATTGAACCAGAAGATCAACAATGGATATCAGATCCCTGGGAATTGAAGAGAAGATATCTTGGCAATCAAGGATTTCCTGCATTAGATGGCAAAACCCGTTTAATTGCAGAAGTAATTTTGACTGCTACTGGATCTGTTACCTTTACCCATCATATGGAAAACCAACGGCCAGATAGCCCAATTACTTATAGTAAAGCTATTATTCATAAAATTCTCAAACCATTCATTTGGGGTTTTGATCTAAATAAATTCCAAAAACTCAGTTCAGGCCACTCGTTCAATTATTGGGATTATATCCAGTCCTTCACCAATGCCTTTTATTATATGAATCCCAAACAGAAACATTCTTGGTTTTTAAAGATTTGTCCAGATATCCTTCAAACTAATATTCCCAATTGGTTCTATAATTGGTGGAGTCATTTCAGTCCAACTACCAAAATTTTGCCCAAATCATTAATTCCTTTATATAATCAGTATGAAAGAGTTAAATTCAAAGGAAAAAATCTTCATTACTCTGAAGTTGATTTCTTTTTCTTCACTGAATGTAGTATTCCATGGATTTGGATGTGGAATATTCAAATTGCCAATCTTGACCATCTTCCTACACTCCAAAGAACCTACTGGATCCGATGGTGGGATAATATTCCCGACTTTGACAAAAAATAACTTGAAATTTCATCCATCATCTCTCAGTATGCCAAAACAGCAAAAACTGATGCTTCTTTATCTTCTTTAGAATCTAATCCTTTTGAAATATTCAAAGTCATGATTCAAAAACAACATCCCGATTTATCTGAAACATAAATTAATCATCGTTGTCTTGCTTCCATGAAAGCCCATTTTCTTCAAACCTTTAATTCAGCTTCCCATTCGGATGAAGATTCCCTCACTTCATCTGAAAACAATAATTCTTTCCATGTTCTAGCAGGAGAATCACAACCAGATAATCCTGATCCATCACTTGGTGAATTTTGGGACTCAATTATTAACCAGGTCAAAAACAAGAAGTAATGGCGTCAATCACTAAAGGCGTCAAAGGAGAAGACCTTTCAACAGCCAATACAGTTGTCCACCACTCCAAGCAAAAGCCAATCCAGTCAATAAAGCTGCCAATTACAAATCATCTAAGAATCTTACTAGACCCCACATATCAGATTATTGTCGGCCAATATTGCCTTGATAATAGCCTCACCAGCTGTTCATGATGCAACCCATGAAGTCATCATTCCAATTGTGAAGCCTTGATGCATACCATGACATCAGAACACAATTATCAAGGGATGAAGCAACCGCAACCAATCCACCTAGCACACGTGTCCAATTCAGCGGCGGATTTCAACTCATCTCAAGTCCGCATTCATCAATCAGTAGCGGATTTCAAACCACTTCAAATCCGTACTCATCTATAAAACGGTTAGCCTGGGGATTGTCCAGGACACCGAGCAATTTACCGAGTATTCCACAAAAAATTTCCATCCCTTCTTTCTTTGTTCTTCCTTTTTAATTTGTATCAGTGTGTATCGGAGAAGCTCTCCATATCAGTAATCCTTATCCTCATTTGTATATATTTGTTTAATGCATGCATAGTAGTGTAATAGGAGGATAATAGTGTTAAGATTCCATATATTTTAAGTTTGTAATTGCATTTTGTTTTATTAGGCATTTGTATATCCAATAAAAGTTATCTTATTTAGCTCCTCTTCTCTTCCGTAACCACGTCTCCCCCTTACTCTGAGTTTGTATATAAATTAAAGTTTTCTTCTTTAGCTCCTCTTCTCTTTCGTAACCACATATTCCCCTTACTCTGAGTTTGGTATCAAGGCCATGTCTGGCTAAGCCCGTGGTAATTACATATGGCGAGTGGCTAGTGTTAGAATCCTGAGAGGTAGTGAATCGTGATTAGGGTGGCTAATCATGGGCGTATGAACTATTGTTCATTGTCTTCTTCAGCGATTTTAATGGATGACTTATAATGGTCTGTTTGGATTTACTACTATGCCGTGGTAGCGTGGGAAGTCGCGTTGGGATGATTTGATGGCATTGTAGCAGTGAGTGCGTTGTTGCCGGTTGATTCCCCGTAAAAGTTATCGTGGACGGACGCATTCATATCCGCAATTAGTAGCGGATTTCAAACCACTTCAAATCCGCATTCATCTATAAAAGGGTTAGCCTTGGGATTGTCCAGGACACCGAGCAATTTATCGAGTATTCCACAAAATATTTCCATCCCTTCTTTCTTTGTTCTTCCTTTTTAATTTGTATCAGTGTGTATCGGAGAAGCTCTCCATATCAGTAATCCTTCTCCTCATTTGTATATATTTGTTTAATGCATGCATAGTAGTGTAATAGGAGCATAATAGTGTTAAGATTTCATATGTTTTAAGTTTGTAATTGCATTTTGTTTTATTAGGCATTTGTATATGAATTAAAGTTTTCTTCTTTAGCTCCTCTTCTCTTCCGTAATCGCGTCTTCCCCTTACTCTGAGTTTGGTATCAGAGCCATGTCCGGCTAAGCCCGTGGTAATTACATATGGCGGGTGGCTAGTGTTGGAATCCTGAGAGGTAGTGAATCGTGATTAAGGTGGCTAATCATGGGCGTATGAACTACTATTCATCGTCTATTGGAAAAAGAATGCCTGACGCGCATTGGCATGAGCAATGATGCGCCCGGTCTGACATGACTTTCAAAAGCCTTCGATATTACATGATACTTCATCTTTTTATTATCAGTCCCTGGACCTTATTTTAGACATTTGATTGACGCCCTGGTACCTCGATTACGCAAAATCCCTCTATTAGCTCGCACAATGCGACGGGATGCGCCATGCACACGCAGACTCAGAATGTGCCCTTCGACAGCTACCATTTGCCCTTCATATGCTTTATTTTGGCTTGCACTGATAGATAATAAAGCTAAGCATGTCATGTCAGTATCACCAATTCACATTTGTGAATTCCTAAGAGAAACGAGAAGACACCTCGAATGAGGGGTGTCTACTTCTTCGACGCGTTCTTACTTCGCAAGAGAGCGTCGAAGTGGGGCATCTGTAGATACCCCCATTTTGCCTTCTCAAAATATACTTTTTATTCGGCCAACCTTTGACCTCATAACCCTGATATGGGAACCATGCACTAAAACAATAGTACATGGCTGAATACAGGCTGAAACAATAGCTCTATGGCTCAGACCCCGACGTAGGGAGGCTATATACTAAAATAATAGTATATAGTCGAAATGCAGACTGAAACAATAGTCTTGCATTTCAGACTAGAGACCAGACCCGGAGAACTCCAAATTAAGCGCTTAAAAATCTACACGTAATTCGATTGCATGCCACACCACAAACGTGCAATCAGTCCCCCTTTCAGACCAAACTTCCTTTTCCAGACCTATTCGAGACTCGATCACACGTCTGAAAGTAGACGTGTGATAGAATTGTGCACCACAAAACCTGCGCGCAATTGGCCTACGCCCGGCCAAGCCTTACTGTCCTTGACCCCTAAGTTTCCTTGATCAAATGCTTCTGAAGAATCGCTTAATCAGATTGCGCACATCCTACCAAGTACGCAATTAGCCCTAATGCTATTAGGACTGGAAAACTCACTGAGCAAGTCAGCCGATCACTCACTGAGTCGGTGATAGACTCAAAGCAATTAAGGGCCGGGAAATTGGCGTGTAATTCAATTAAACGCTTGGAAAATGGCGTGTAATTGAAGAAAAATCTATCAAAGATTTTTTTTTAATTTAAAAAAAAACACAACACGAGGAGGCTGGAAATTTTTTAAGAGAGAACAAATTTTTTTGGGATTCCAAAACCAGAGAACTCTGAGGACAAACCCATAGAGCACCCTAACAATGGTTTCGACATTCAAGCTTCTAATCTTCGAGATTTCTCTCCGCAACCCCAGCCCTTAGGTAATAATTTAATTTTTAGTTTCCTACCATAGCTTATAATCTCTAGGTTTAGGAATTTATCTTCAGTCTTAGACCGTAGCACCCTTTTCGAACCGTAATTCTCTATATCTGGTTTTAGTTCTTTGTTTCTAGAACCAGTCCTTAATTTGGCGGTCCGATACACCGACCCTAGGCTCTAATTCTATTCTAAAATCTTGATTTATAGTCCTATCATTAATTTCTGGTTCTAATCCTTCGATTCAAAACTAGTCCTTAATCATACAGCCTGATTTTCGAATTTCGGACCTGAATTCAGTCCTAAAAGTTTAGTTTTTAATTTTAATGTCTTAGTTTAATAACTCCAAAAATCCTAAATATTAATTCTAGTTTATAATTTAATTCATAATTATTATTCTAAAATCAACTTTGAAAAGCCTAAAAATATTATTTCACGGTCCAAAATCCAATTTACCTTTAATCTTAGCCACCCGATTTGCCTAAGGTAGCTTACGGAGGGTACTCGGGAACGAGGCCAATCCTCCTTAGCATAGCGGGCCCAAATCCCCCCTTTTTTAAAGAATTTTAGAATTAATTAATTGCTTTAGTTTTATCCTTTTAGTATAATCGATTAGTAGGTTTATTTCATTTCAACATGTTTAATTAATTATCTTAAATCTTAGTATGACTGATTAATCTCTTTAAATATGAATTTAATTGATCAATTCCTTGCTTCAACTAGAATTTAGTATGATTAATTTCATTACCTTAATTAGACTTTTAGCATAGTTAATTCATTACTTTAATTGGAATTTTTATAAAATTAGTTTATCTATTTTAATTAGATTTTGATAAAAATAAGTTTATTCGTTTTTAATTAGATTTCAGTAACATTAATTCCTTTGCTTAAATTAGAGTTTCAGTCAAATTAGTTTTCTCCTTTAATTAGAATCCTAATAGGACTGTTATAATTGCTTTAATTGGAATTTCAATAGAAATACTATGCCTGATTTAATTAGAATTCTAGTATAATTAGCATGCTTGAATTAATTAGAGTTTCATCAGAACTATTACATGTGCATTCCTAGTACAATTAGGAAACTTGATTATAATTAGGATCCTGATGGAATTAGGAGACTAAAATTGATTGGACTCCTAGTAGTATTAGGACACTAAATTAATTAGAATTCTAATAAGATTATGAAGCTAAATTAACTAGACTCTTGATAGAACTAGAATATCAAATTAAATAAACTACAATAGATCACCACATAGCTAAACTCACAATAGAATCAGGGAAGTCTAAACTGACCAGAACTATAACTATAACGGGAAATAAAAGGAAATTAAACTATCTAAATTAAGGAAAAGACTGCTACTAACATTCGCAGGCGGACAATTCAGTATAGAAGTAACCCATACCCGCTCTTAAGCGTCATCATTGACATGTTGCAGCGTCGATAAATATCTGCAGCTAGCGATCACAAAAAACTAGGAACCTTCCTAGAAATCCCTTTATTTTTAACATTCCAGACGCCGCATTGCTAGAGTCCACTAGGACAGAATTGGAAGCCACTGATTCAATGGGAATCGAGAGGAACCCAGAAAAAGCACACACCAACCCTCACGAGGCTCTAATGTGCAAATCTTCTGTTTGCGAGAGCCTCGCGAGCATACTGCCTGAATAATGAACAATGATGAGCCTCGCGAGATCCCCTGTTCTCAGTAAATATTACAACTCGCGAGGTTCATTTTCAACTACGCCATAAGTGCTTCCCAGGCTTATTTCTGCTCGCGAGGCTTAATTCCTTCAATCCCATCTTCGCGACAACCTTGCGAGAGCCTTGCGAAGCATGGGTTTCATTGATTTAAACTCCGTGAGATGCTTCTTCTTCATTTCATCTCTTTTCCCTAACTTCTAGAGTGAACCACAGATCTGCCATTCACATTCTTTTACCTGCACTGCCCATTCTACCCCATCACTTAGACCCTGCGCTTGTTACTTTGCTCCATGTTAGCTTTCGATCATTTCGCACTAGACAAAGTACAAATCGGTTCACTGTGCATGTTCTGAGCTAAAACCCTAGCTTTCGGAGGGTAAGTGTTTATTTTCACAGTTGTGAGTTCAATTTGAATTTCCTTCAATTTGTTGTGAGATTTTATGGGCGAAATTTGTGAGGTGACACATCAGAGGAGTTGTAGGTACCTAGGGTATGTGTTCCCAGCCCTAGAACCATAGGATTTTGTGCCATGGCTGACAAAGCCCCATTTGTGGAGAACCTTGCAGATCTATTGAACCCCCTACCTACTAACCTCCCCACAGCAATAAGAAAATCAGTGAGAAATGCTGAGGCATCCACTGTAGAGGGCACTGATGCCCCTATCCCCGAACCTGAGAATCCCAAAAAGAAAAATACACCCAAAAAGAGGGCTAGGGCTATTACTGATAAGCCTCAGAAGGCTAAGAAGCAACAGAAAGGTAAGGAGGTTATCCCTAAAGTCAATCCCCTGAAAACCCCTATTGATTTTGTGGCTGCCATTAAATTGGAGCCTAAGACTGCCTTTGATAAGGCATTTTTTGAGAAGTAGCCCTTGACTGCCCCATCAATCAAATTTCTGTCAAAGGCTTCTTTGTTACCTCTGCTCAGGTCCCCCATTGGAGTTAGCCTTTCCTAGGTTAGTCCAACTTTGGCATCATAACATAAGGGTGAAAGAGGATGAGAATGGACACCCAATATTCTTAACACTGATTGATGAATGTGAGATGTTGGTGGGTCCCTCAAAATTTGCCAAAGTCCTTGGCATACCAGCTGCCTACAACCAAGAGAGTACTTTAGGAGCTCCCCTGACTGCTTTAATCACTAAGATTGCTGAAAGGATAACACATGGGAAGAAAGCATCAGGTAACTCCATCAAGAGGGCAAATTTAGAGCCAAGCTTGTTGTTCATGGATGGAGTGTTGAGAAAAAATATTTATGCTCTGGGCACCAATAGGAGAGAAGGGCACCCATAGCTGATGCCCTTTATTCCTTCTCCCTGGGGCATTACATTAATGCAGCCTAGCTGACATTTGAGGGAATGTAAGATATTCATGAGAAGGTGAAGAAGAAACAAAGGCCCCATGCACTTCCCTATGGCAAGCTGATCATAGGCCCACTGAAACATGGTGGATATCAATTTAAGATGGGGGAACGAATAGAGACATTGCCCCCAGTGGAATTTGAGAAAAAGCTATGGGGTATCAGTATGACTCTCATGAAGAAAAAGGAGACTGAGGTAGCCCCACCATCCAAGAAGCACAAGCTGCTACTACATTCTTGCTCCCTCTGTGTTCTTGCTCCTCTGCTACCCCTCTGCTTACTGCTGCTTGCTTTGCTACTCTCTGCTGCCTGCTACTTCTCGCATCTTGTTCCACCCACCACCAGCCCTTTGCTGATTCCTCCTCCACCCACCATGCCATTCCCTACATTTACCACAATCCCCATCCTCAACCCCACCATTTCTTCATCAGTTCCTACCACATTACCCACCCCTATTCCTGTGCCAGCACCTAACCAACCCACCTTCTCTTTTACTTTACCCACTCCCACCATTACCAGAAAATACACAAAGAAACCCTCTCAAAAATCCAAAGCAACCACCACATCCCAACCCACTACCATACCTGAGCCTACCCCCAGTTCTATGCCCATCACCTTACCCCAAACCACCTACACACCAGACCCTACAACTCAACCCATACCAGCCTTTGAACCCATTGACATTGACCAACCCACTACCTCTACACCCATTAAACCTGACACCTTAGACTCCTTTGACCATTCCATTCATTTTTCTCCGTCCCATGACCTAGACCCATACACCACAGAGGCATACTCAGCCATGATGGATTCCATCATTGGGAACATTAGGTATGAGTTCACCCCTCCCTGACTCCTGTTAAGACCTGAAAAGTACCACTTTTCACCCCTTAACTTTACCTTTGAGTAGACCCTTAGCCACTTAATAAACTCCTCTTAAGTGTTTTGTTCAGGAAATAATCAGCAGTGAAATAAGGCCAAGAATCCTGTTATGGAGCCTGCTTTAGCACCAGATGCCCCTCAACAAGAATGCACCTTGAAGCCTCGCGCAGATCAGCTGAGCTTCCCAAGGCTTTACAAGCAACCTCTCGCGCAGATGAATGACTGGGGAGCTTCAGAAACTCAACTCCGCACAGCTCTCACTAAGATCAAGGTAGAACACAGCGCTCAGTGTCGTGCAGTTCAAGGCAGACTTCTCTCAATCTTGTGAAGATCGCTTAAGACAGCTGAGGAAAGAGAGCTTCAAAAGATTTCTCGCGCAGCTATCGCACAGTTCGCACACCATTCAAGAAAGAAAGAATCTTGGCGAAGGTAAAGCCCATCTCGTGAGGATTGAGTGAGACAAAAACCTCTCACAGTCATAACTCAAAAGAACCTCGCGAGGTAACTCGCGAAGTCCAAGTAAAGAAAAGAGCTCGCGCAGTTCTCGCGCTGCTGCCCAGCGAAGACTAATCTACCGCGCGATTGCTTGAATTGCAACCTCGCGATGCTTGAGACTACGTTTTCTATTCAACCTCGCGAACTCAAACTCAGTGAGAGCTCAACTCTCTACTGCGCGATTGCCTGAAGAGCAAACTAAGGTAACCTCACGACGGCTGAAGCTTCAGTGTCAAATCATCCTAGCGAAGAGCAATGAGCTACCACGTGAGATGCCTGGGAAACTATAGCTACCTAGCGAGCCTCTGAACCCAAACTTCCATCTCTTCAGCAGAGGGCATTCTGGAAACTTCCAATGATTAGGGCATGCATTCCCATGATCAAATCTCTGTGCACACGCCCCGAGGCATCCAATTATCAGTAGAAGGCCACGTGGCATCGTTAAAATTAGGGTTTCCTAACCCTAATGCGCCGCCACCCCACTGCGATATATACCCAGGCCTAGCTTAGGTTTAGGTATCTGGAAACCTATCTCAGATCACTTTTCTTTTCTCTTTTGTTTTTAGCAGTAAGTAGTTTTTCTTTTTCTTTTTCTTTTCTTCTCTCCATAGTCCAGCAATTGCTGGCTATGACTTTGTATATGTATTTGAGTTAGATTAATGGAAATTTTGTAATAGGATTTATACTTTGTGGGACTGCTGTTGATTTGTGAGATGCTCTGTGCAAGGCTGCTGCCTTGTGATCCGCCATTGCCTAGGTAATGGAGGACTGATTTTAAGGGCCACTCAGATCCAAGTAACTGTATGCAGGCTATCATGGTCTTCCAAATTTTAGCCCCACCACAGGGACCTACTAGATCTGAAATCCCCATGGGAACTTAATTTGGTAGCCCGGTGAACATGGTGGTAGCGATAATCTTGTTTTGTCTTGGGCGTGAGGAGGATAACCTCTGGGATAGTCTGTGACCATTTAAGTGATGATTATAGCCTTAGGGTGATTCGATCCACCGATCCAAGATGGATCCTTCTTCTTTCACCGAGCTTGTAGAAGCGGTGAGGGATTATCTGACAACCTCCCCCATAGTTGTATAGATCTGCCATCAGATGCCAGATCTGATCTGGTTATAGAGATTGTAGGCTGGTGACTGGACCATTGTAGCCTCTCTCAAGCAATGGATAGCTGGATTGAAGGTTGTACTCAACCGCTTACTGGTTCTATGTGTCTGGGCTATCATGGTTTTCTAGCCTTAGCCCCACACATGGAACTTTAGAGGTTGAGGTTCCCTATGGATTCCTGAGCTGGTAGCCTGGATGAAATAGTGCCTGCAATGATTTAATAGTTATGTTCTGACTCATCCCTAGATAGTGGCTCCCCTATGGGATAGTCTGTGACCATTCAAGTGGACAGGTTATAGCCCTAAGGGTGGAGTCATGGCAGTAGCGATGGGTTGGATCCTTTCTCCTCAGAGGTGACAATGTAGCCTACGGGCAGATTTCTATCGAGATCTAAATCTGAGTTACAAAAACTCCTCTGACCTTGACTCAATAACATATTTCTCACCTTTTTATAATTATTTTCCACACTCCATCCATCCTCTCAATCCTTTCTGTAATTTAGTTATTAGAATACTTAGAATAAGTGACCTCAAACTCCCCTCCTTTTAGGATTGCCAGATCTGGAGGGACTACTAGAGATGGCTCCCTTGGAGCCTTAGATCACCTTTCCCTGTGGGACAAACTTACTTATCAAAACTTGCTACAAAAGACCCTGTATCTTGCAGGTCTAGATTTTCGAGTTGTGCTGATTCATCCCCTGTTTCATTCTATTTTTTATTCTTAAATACTTTCACCACCAACCAATAAGGGAAGCACACTTGAAATCGACAACAACCTACCCATTTCACCCCTGACCCACCTTCCCCACCAGCAACCCAATTCCACCATGCCCCAACCTCACCTTTGTAGCCCATCCTAACCACTCCACCCACAATCCCAACCATTCCAGACCCACTACCCCAAATTTTTTCCCTCCTATCCTCACTTCAAACCCAATTGTTAGCCAACACCCCAAACCAAGCCACCCTCCAAACTAGCCTACAATCCATCCATTAAACCCTACAATCTTTTACCCCTTCAACCCAGCCACCTTTATCCTCACCCATACCTATACCTATCCCCCCTCCTTCACCCCAGCCTTCATTTTTCATACCTACAACCACAGCTGCCACCCACACAGATCCTCATATTGAGTAATTGACCATGGTCCCTGTTCCCCCTAGCTTACCTCAGCCACTACCTTCTGTGATGACAACAGTTGCTGCCACTCAGACTGACATTGACCATGTGGAGTTGATCCTCACCCCACCCACCTTCACCTCTACCCACACCCAAACTAAACCCAATGAGGAGGAGCTGGCACCCATTCTTCCACATCCATCATCTGTCCCATCACCATCAACCATTGTCCTAACTTCTTCAAATCCCATACCCCCATTTTCCACCCTCAGACGAGCCATGGAAGACAACCCCTATATCAGGAGGGATATGATCAGAGGAATGGCTGAGATCAACACTGCAATCAAGCAGCCATTTTTAGCTCAGATTGTACAATTACAGCTGGACCACAGAGTGTAGAAGAGGGACTGGGAATAGTTATTACTGAAAACCCTCACACTATATGAAGAGCAGATGAAGAAATTAGAAATGTTGGGAAGACTAGTAGAGACACTCCAAAAGTCCTTAGAAGTGCACCCAACCTCATCAGCAGGGGTGTCTATCAATGAGCCTACCATGCAGAAGGGCAGCACCAAACCACCAAAGCCAGCTGCCAAGAGGATAAAGGCTGGTGCTGCCAAAACTGAGAATGTGAAGAAGGAAACTTTTAAAGAGAAGTATCAGAAAATAGCAGAACAATATGGATGGGAACCAGTTACTCTATCTAGCTCAGATTCAGATTAGGTTTTAGTGTGTCAGTTGTACTTAGGTTTTAGTTTCTGTTTTTACACATGTCCAAAGTTCATTTGTAGTGTCTTCTATTCTATTTTTATTAATGCAAATTTCTCTTTTGTCTCCTTTTCTTTGCTGTAGTTTTACTTGTCTTCTTTTCTGCATATGTTTTTGTTGTTTTGTGTGTGTTGTTTTATAAGTGTACCCTGCTACCCCTATGGGCTTACTCTTTGAACAGTGAGGATAATGTTCCTCATAGGTTTGGCGGTGTGGCAGGGTAAACCAATGGGATAGTTAACTTAAGTGCAACAGTATTAAGTGAGTAAGAAATAAATAGAGTGAAGTTCACCTAAGAAATTTTGAAAATGAGGAAACTTAAACTGATGCAAAGCTTGTTAATACTAAAATCATTAAAAATTCAATACTGCCATGAGGTGAACATCAAGAAATTTTTTTCAGTACTTAGTGAACTAGTGAGGAGAGAAAAAGGTGAGGACATGCCCAAGAATTCAATTGAAGACCTTACCTAGTGAGATTTGGGCCTACAAAAAAATTTTCTCCTTAAAGAGCGTCTTTGGCAAACAAAAATTCTGCTCTAAGGACTGGTTGATGCAAACCCTTTCTCTAGAAGTTAGGCACCTCCAAGTTGAAACTTTTGACAGCATGCATAACACTAAGGAGATGATCAAGGCCTTCATTTGGACAGTTTGAGGCTAAAAGTACCAACCCATTGAAACTGCCCTTTTGCGTATACACTTTTTGAGCCTCCAAATCAAATTTTCTTCAAGATACACCAGAGTACTTGCACCTCAACCTGTAGACCTGATTCAACCTTATCCTCACTCTGAGAATTCAAAAGGTAAAGGAGAAGGAGATGAAAGTGGGCAAGCTGAGTGCAATATTTGGTGAATGGAAAAGAGAAGCAATATATGAACAGAAGTGTGGCAGTGGTTCAATTGTGGCAATTCATGAAAATAAAAATAAAAATAAAAACAAAAATAAAAAAGGAAAGAGAAGTCAAGAGGATGCCTTCATCTGAAAATTAGAAAGAAGAAGAGAAGCTGGCCTTTTTGAATCTGAAAAATGTCAATAAAGATGAATTATGCTGAATTCAAGAAGGTGAAGTTATGAATCACCTCCTACACCTGCTGATTTCTCAATTTTTTAACCCCATTTTTCCCTTCCATTCTTTAGAAACCTCAACCATAAGCCACATTGTAACCCATGTAAAAGCCTTTGTTGATCCAAAGTGAAGTGAGCTAGCATGTAGAGATAAGGAGTTGTCTGATCTATGGTGAGAAGAAGTAGATGATGCCAGAAATTAGGAGCAAATGCCTATGCTCATGCTTGTAGACCCATTTAGGGTCTGTAACTGTTCTTGAGCTTGTGTGAAATGAAATACACTTTAAATTCATTTGTGAGAGGAAACCCTGGTGAGCATTGGGTTTGAGATTGAACTTATTGGGCATTGTTTGAACCTAACTTTTGAATCATTGGTAAGCTTGGTACTGGTTTACACATTGTGTTTCTTGATGGCAGCTGAGTGATTTGATACATGCATGATTTAGGTGTTAACTGTTGGCATTAAATGTATTTGAACTCCTCAAATTTGAAAGATCAAAAGTGGACTGATACTCTATTTGTTTAAAACTGATTTAATCATGCTTGCACTTTTGTTAACTGTTTTATTGAAAAGTTTGTGGGTGTCTTCACTGAAAACCCTCAGGAGACCTCACTCCTTCACTAGGGATCACCTAGGGGTTTAAATGCTTGATGCATAAGCTAAATGCATCCGTACTTCCTACGAAAGTGGCATTTACATTTTTAGAGTAGTTGTTTAAATTTTGCTTTGCTCGAGGACTAGCAAAGATTGTGTTTGGGGGTGTGTTAAGTACTGAAAAATACTATTTTTCACCTCTTAACCTAGCCTTTACTACTCTTTGGAGCCATTTAATAATCCTCTTTTGAGTGTGTTTTGTATTTAGTAATAAAAATATAGCTTAGTACAGCAGTCCACTCATTTGGAGGCTAAAGAAGAGAGCTTTAAAGCCAAGCCTTGAAGCAGATGCAAGAACAGAGGATACACCATCGTAGTATACACCTTGGTGATCGTTTTGGTAGCCCAAGTGTATACTAGAAGTTTGTGTAACTGTGGGATTTTTCGACGATCTCGTCGCGACGATGCGCACTCACTAAAATATATTGAGTCGCCAACCGAAGCTTTTGGTGTCCCAAGAAACCTAAATCAATTTTATAAGCACCGAAGTCCCAAAAATGTGACTTTGATTCATCGGTCTACGCCAAAGGCTCTTGGGCAGGGGCTTCGATTATCGATCAAGAAGGTATTAGGCACCCGATCAATCCGCTCTAAAGAGATCTCTACTTATGGTCAACGATAAAATAAAAATGGAAATAAAACGAGTACTTCCTCTTGCCCGAAGGCACAATGATCCTATTTGTACCCCTCCATTCCTACCGAGATTTCAGCTGCATAACGGCACAAATTTAATGATAGAGCAAAAGCTAAGAAGGTAGAGGAATAGAGGGGAGACCCGGAGCTCTCGGGCCCTTGTAGCACGCGTGTCGACCTCCACGTAGGTGTACTTGGCGAGCTTCCGATAGCTTGGATGATGGAATAGGGGGATCCTAACCTCTAAAGCTTGCCAGCTAAAGGGTAGGAGAGGAGGGCTAGGGGATAGCTCTCACCTAAACTAAGACACCTATGGTGGGATATAAGGCTCAAATGAAGTTTTGGAATTCTAGAATTTGTATGAGGAAAAGGTGCACCAAAAGGGAAGAAAGCTCTCTCTCTTAATCTTTTCTCTCTTAGGAATTTTTTCAAGCCTTTGAAAAGGGAGGGGTGCCTCTCTATTTATAGGAAAAGAGAGGGGGGTGCTTAGAGGTTAATTAAGGTTAGTAATTAGGTAATCCTAGCATCTAAGATTTCCTAGGGTTTCAAAGGTTTAGAAAAGTGGGCAATGGTCATCAATGGTAGATGATAGGTTGATGCTTCATATGACAAAAAGGTTGCAAATAGGGTAAGCATGGGTGCAACAGACTTAATGAAACCCATCACAAACTTTGAGATGGTCAACAAGTCAAACCCCAAAAGTAAAATTCAAGCCACAAACCCACAGTTACTATAGCTAAGCCTGGCGCATGTATTAGATGCGCCAGGCAAAAATACAGTCCTGAAAGTTCAAATCCCGCGGGGGGACCTACCTATACTTGGCGCAACTATTAGTTGCACCAAGCCATTTCTAGGGAGAAATGGCTTGGCGCAAGTATTACTTGCACCAATTATACACATCTTTCTCGTGAAGTTCTCGCATGGTTCTATGTAGGCCTCACGAGGTTCCAATGTTGCCCATTTTGAGCCCCAAACTTTGGATCGTCATAACTTTTGATGTGTAACTCAGATAGGGCAATTTTTGGCTTGTTGGAAAGCTGGAAACCTCTACTTTGCAATGGTATATGATGCAATATTAGTAGAGGTCCCTACCAGCCCTGGTACTCCTCTCTCTAACCATTTCCCAGAAGGGTTAACAATGGGTTCGAAGGGATTTCTAAAGGTTGGGATTGGTTCCTAAAGGTTCGACAGGGTTTTAAAGGCTCTGAGGTAATTCCTAAGGGTTTGGATAATGCTATCAAAAGCTCAAAGGTGCGCCTCTCTCGAAGTATGTCTCGATCGGGCTTGGGCCAAATTTGGGTGTCTACAGATGCCCCTCTTTGGTATCTGATCACTAATGATCGAATGCCAAAGAAAAGAGACATCCAAAAAGGCCCAAGGCATCACTGACAGGTCTGTTGTATTCAGAAAGAACCTTAAACATTAGATGGTAACATGGTGAGTATACGAAAGCCCTATATGTCGAGAAAAATGATCATTTCTCAAGGTTATTGGTCCTCAAGCGCTTAGCTACATTACTGGGCATAACCGAGATAGAGCGAGTTACGAATTCCCAATATGCTAGGAAAAATATCCACTTCTAAAGATGATTGAAGATGTTTGATGTTCAAGTTTCATTCTGAATCCAACAGCTCCGTAAGTGAGAGGGTGATCGACCCATACTTAAAGATAGGCGTGAAGTAAGCACGCGAAGGTCCACAATTTATGTCCAATCATGTGAGGCATTGATTGCCCCATCTGACCAGCCATGGGTGCCCCTGCGTGAAGTAGGGCTCGAGTTCTTTGGGCGAACCCATCGGTCTCGAAATTGATATAGCACGATTACCCAAGCGGAATGAATAGATGTCGCAACGCTTTTTAGGAGTACATGCCATCTTTTGTTATTATTTTATGTAGAATTTTTTGTTATTTTATGCGGAGATTTTTTTATTTTATGTGGATTTTTTATATGGGATTTTTTTGTGATTTCATGTGGATTTTTACATTAGATTTTTTGTGATTTCATGTGGGATTTTTTGTGATTTTTGTTGTTCGGGATTTTGAGCAAGCTCACCGATCCGAAACTATTTATTTTAGCACAGCCGCCCGAGTAGGTCAAATGGAGATCGATGCGCTGTTTGGGGGCATGTGCACCTCGAATAAGTCCAAGGAAGACCAGGCTTGGTGTGTGCAACACACCAGCCAAGCCAAAAGAGCCTGGTGCATCTATTAGTTGTACCAGGCAAAAAGGGGGCCAAAATGGCTTGGCGCGTGTATTATTTGCGCCAAGCAAACCTAGGGAGGTTTTAAACACCCGAGCCCGAGCAAAAGTGGTCTTTTCTCCTATTTTCAAAATTTTTTCTCCCTCCCTCTCTAAACCGAAATAGGACTCCTTCCTAGGGTTCCCTCGGATCGATCCTAAGCGTGTTTCATTGCCAGTGTTTGCTCGCGCCGATTAAACACCCGTTCTACGCCGGATCAAGGACCTAATTTCTTTTGAAAGTAATCACTTTAAACCCATTTTTATTTTATTTTTCTTGAAATCCTTTACAATGTGGTTATGGTTCTTGTTTTTCTAGATGATAAGTGAATGATATTTCTTGCAAGAGTGATTATCCATGATTGGTTTGATCATATTCCATGCAAATGATGCCCTATTTTTCTTCTCTTTTTTTTTCTTGAGTTATTATATGTTTTTTTTTTCTTTTGATTAGGGTATTCCTTCTCCTTTTTATCTTCCCTTTTTTTGATTTTTGGATTGCATAAATGCTCACACATGTATTTTTTTTATTTGATTTTGACTTTTTTATGATGATTTTTTTTGGATTTTTGGTTGCATAAATGCACATATATATATATATATATATAATTATTATTATTTTTATTTTATTTTATTGCACGTATATGTGCTTTTGTTCATTTTTTTTTTTTTGGATTTTTTTGATTGCATAAATGCTCATATATTTAATATTTTGATTGGATTTTCTTTTTTTGGGTATTTGTTTATGGCACAAATGCATATGTATGTATTATTATTCTTTTTTTTGGATTTGCTTTTTTGGATTTTTTTTATGGCAGAAATGCATATGTATGTATTATTATTATTTTTTGGATTTTTTGATGGCACAAATGCATGTGTGGATTATTATTATTATTATTTTTTTTTTTTTTTTTTTATGGCACAAATGCATGTGGATTTTTGTTTTTGTGTTGATTTTTTTGATGGCACAAATTCATGTGTGGATTTGTGTTTTTGTGTTGGTTTTTTTTATGGCACAAATGCACCCACATGTGTATATTTCTTGTTTTCTTTTTGGATTTTTTTTTGTTACACAAATGCGCCCATATGCATATTTTTTATTTTCTCTCTAGATTTTTTGTTACATAAGTGCATACATATGTGTATAGTCTTTTCGTTTTCTCTTTGGATTTTGAAAATGTGGGTGATTTGATGATGGCTTTTTTGAAACTGGTGATGACAATTTTAGGAAAGAAAAGGGGCCTACTTACCTCCCTGTTAGCCTGTCTAGCAAATGATTTCATGCTATTGATATCTCTTGATTATATAGCTTGTTGTTGTCTTAGAATGTCGAGCGAGGAGGAGCATGTGCAAGAGGAGGGGCAGGATCAAGAAGAGGGGTCGGACGTGATCTATGGTTCCCGGGGGGAGAAAATTTTCGTGGTGCAATGCTCTTCCCGTACTTGGTTTGAAATGCAAGGCGAGGCCGCCCGTACTAGCCACCTTCATCTTCAATACACTCACATCTCCAATTTTGGGATTGTTGGAAAGGTAAAAAGCTTTGTGATTGTTCTTTATGCAAACTTGTAATATTTTCAAGATCTGACACCCCTTTATTTAGATGCAGGACTTGCCTCCCATTTCCTTTTGAGGAGGCTGATTGGACCTCTAGCGCTTCTACCTCTACCTCCCTCCAATCGTAAGATTCCTTCTCGCACAGGCTGATTTTGGGGACTTCCTCTCATGCCCTGCTATGCGGGTGGACTCGACCTTCTGAAGGCCCTGATTGAGCGCTTCCGTCCCGAAACTATGACGATCCATATGGCCACGACAGAGATAACTCTTACCCCCGTCGATTGGGCGATGATTACAGGGATTCGGATCGGAGGGCTACCGATGGCTAACCTTTGCGTCCCTAGTCGGATTGAAATAGTTGAATTGATCGGAGACTACCCTACCTTCAGGAATCTGCATGGCATCGAGGTTAAAATGTCCTGGCTGTCCAATCTATTTGCGGTGATTAAATTGGTGGACTTGGGGCAGCCAAATGCAAATATTTTTATTGAGCTTGAGTGTGCCCTGCAGTTGGCCCGTATTTCACTCCTTTTCTTGTTGGGTAAGTGTTGGGGATTTCTAGTGTGCTGATTTATTGTGTAATGATAAAGACAATAGTAAAACAGGGGATGGATTCAGCACAACAAAAATATCCAAGACCTACAAGTAGTCAGGGCTTGCTGCAGGAAGTTTTTTTTAAAAGAAGGGTAAGTAAGGGAATGTCCACAGGGAGGTGAGTTCAAAAATATGGTAAATCTCCAAATCTGTAAGAGATCTGGCACCCTAACTAATGCTAAGTCAGGTAAAAGAAAGGGGAGAGGTTAAAAAGGGTTGTCACTTGAACTAAACTACACTTGAAATGCAAACTAACTGAGATCGAGTCCAAAGATCTAGCTCTTGCAAGTGGAAGGGTTTAAAAATAGAAAATGGAGAAGAGCAGCTTGGAGATTGGTCTCACTGCAATCAGGTTGAGCTGATCATGTTACAGGGGTTCACAGCATACAAATCCCTCAACTGGCTACAAGCACAGCTGCAGGGTAGAAGACTCCACTCTAAACTAAAGGATTTAACTGATCTTAAGGCTATGGTCTGTCCACTTCAATGGTCATAAACCATCCTATAGACTTCATCAGATTCAAAGGTTTATGGTAGAAGAATCCAATTGAAACTAGAGATTGGACTGATCTTAAGGCTATGATCTGTCCACTTCAATGGTCACAGATCATCCTAGAGAATTCCTCCAAACCAAGGGTTTCAACCAGAGCATTAAAACCACTACAGATGCTGCAATTTCTAGGTCACAGACACAAGAAATTGCAGGGATATCAGATCTAGGGAGATCAGATGGTATCCAAGAGGTCTTCCAGTTAAGTGGGTGAGCTGATCAACAGACTCCTCTACACAAATCCGATCAAGCACCAAATGAAACCAAAAGAACTATAGATCTAATTAAAACAATACAAATAACATTTATATTACAATAAAACTCACTCTACAATGAAATGCTCTCATATCTGTAGTCTGTGCAGCAATTATCCCACAATAACACTCTCAACCTTACCCAATTACAGATCTAACCTTTCTCTTCGCTACTCCTAGGGAATTAGCCAACCATAGTTGAGCTAAAAGAGGAAAAATGGAATTTCGCTGTAAGCTCTGATCTCCATAATTTGATCCAAATCTCGATCTTTCCCAATTGCAATTAGGGATCTAAATATATAGCTTTCTCTCTTATTTTTCCTGCCAATATTTCCTTTTAGAAGGTCCTCAAAGTTTGTTAGAGTTCTGTCAGAGCACGTGGGTTGATTAGGGTTTCCTAGGGCATCTTTGGATCGTCGTGCTGGTCACTAATATGCCTCGATTTGTGTGCAGCAGGTCACCAAGTTGCAACATGTGCATAGCTGATTTTCTGAGAAGTTCTTCACACAATTTTGATAGGTTCAGGAAGCTTCCAACAGGTTCAAATGGAGCTTTGTGGTCCTTTCACTAGGTTCTCAGATCTCTTTGATAGGTTTTGATAGGATGATCCTTCTCTTAAATCTTCAGCATTCTCAGCCCTTTGTCTGGAGCATTCGATAGGTTGTGGAAGTTTTTCGATAGGTTGGAGGACCATTTCGATAGGTTCGACTCTGTATGCCATCATTCCGATAGGATTACTCTCACTCCTATCGAAAGGCTTAAGCACCCTTCGGTAGGTTCTGTTCCAGTGTCTCCATCTCGATAAGTCCAGGCCACCATCCGACAGGTTCAGGAAACCATTCGATAGGTTCCCCATACACCTCAGGCAGGCTTTCGATAGGATGGTTTCTTCCTTTCTTTCAGCTGCTCGATAGGTTCTTGGATCCTATCAAACTCCTCAATCCACACGAATCCATCCTTTCTCTGCCTTCAGATCCTATTGAAACCTTTCCAACTGCATGAATTCCTCCATTTTTAGCTCTCAGCTCCTATTAAAGTCTTCAAATAACCTCTCGATAGGATGCTTACAGCCTGCTTTCACTTCCTTCGCCTTGCCCTGCTGTTGCCACACACCCCAAGGGCCCAATGGTGTGCAACCCTCTGGTGTGCTATTGTTGGGTCTGTACTGTGCTGAGAGATAAACTTCCTTGTGTGGCATTCTTAAGTGGTTTTCTATATTTTTCCTATCTTTTATTGCTATCTACAAAACAAACTCAACAGAGGTTTAATAATGTGCTCACAGGTCCTGCAAAGGTCAGGTTAAGGGGTGAAAATTGACATTTTTCACTACTTAACAGTAAGACCCTCTTTTCGAATGCCAGTGGTGGGCGAGTCTCATTGTCCCTGCTCAGCATTATGGGGAATTAGGACATGGTGCACAAGTATGACTGGGGTGGGGGCGGATATGCCGTTCTGATGTCTAGCCCGAGTGTCATTGGGGCACTCGGTTTCTGTTGTTGGCTTCTGGCCGGCGATTGAGGTAACCACTGATCCATTTGCTTTTCTTAGTTCATCGATTAGTCATCCATCCTATTTCTGACATACCCTTTCTGTTTACTGTTCTTTTCATATTTGAGGCTATCTGCACTTTCAGCCTGGCTGCCCCCTCCTTTACTCTGATGTACCCACCTATCCGCTCATGAGCAATTGGAACACACACCGCCGTAAGTATGTTGGCATGAAGCACTTGGAGATGAGCCTGAGGTCCCAGTTTCACTCACTGATCCCGAAGCAGGTATGGCTATCTCTCTCTCTTCCTTCTCGAGGCTTCCCCTTTTGTTATACTGCACATTTGGCTGATGAGACACCTTTCTTCCTAGGCAGGTCATTCATGATCCTTATGTCGGTTCCCCTTTTTGGGATTGAGCAGCCGCGGGTCTATCCTGCCTCTTTATTGATCATCACATCATCTTCTTTTATGGGGATTAGTGCAGGGCCTACTACCTGGGAGAGCGAGGGGTCCATCAATACCAAGACTACTTCGTCGTACCGCAAGCTCCTCTTGCGGATGTTATGATACCTGTGGGTACAATTGAGGAGCTCACCGCCAGATTTCTTCATCATGGGGTGCCCGTTAATGATCTTCTCGTGCCTGGGAGTTATGAGTTGTGGTATGAGTCCTTGCCCTACCAGTCCATCCTACCACGTTTCATCCCTGACGCCAACTTTTTGGCCTTTGGTGGCCCATGATCCCAGTATTTCTTTTTCCTTAGGCACCTTTTTAATGGTTCTGATTCAGTTTTGGCTTCTACTAACTGAAACTCTACTCCTTTTCATAGTTCGAGCAGGGAGGTGACTCCGATGATGATGACGAGGCGGCAACGGGTACTGCTGATGCTATGGGAGCCGGTCCCTCAGGTGCCTCTGGTACTGGTGTCTCAGGTAGTTCGACTGTGGAGGTCCAGGGGACCTTTAGGCACCTTGATGATGCCTTCCTTGGGAGTTTATGTAAAGTTGTAGAGGAGCGGACCCGCATATCCACCGAAGCGATCCGGATTCCTCCTCCTGAGTTGGTTCCTGGGGTAAGTTTTTCCTCCTTCTGCATGCTTGTTTCATAGATAAATGCATGTGCTGGCGCCTGTAGCTAAATGTCTCTTTTCTTTTTATGCAAGACTATGAATCGAATGCGAACCAGGCCGAGTACTACCACAACATTGTCGGCCTACAGGATCTGAAAGTGGTGAGTATCATGCTGACTGATTCTGATCATTGCTTTGTTGTCTTTCTCTTTCCACTGATCTTGACTGACGACTTTGGATATGACTTGCAGCGTGCTCGTGAGGAGTCACGCTCTTTACTTAGCTGGCTTTCTCAGGCATGGGCCCAAGTGAGGGATGTCCGAACATATCAGAGTTCTTCATGCCAGTATAAGAAGTCCAAGGGTGCTGCCAAGGATTAGGCTCTGTTTTTTGACTTTTCGAACTTTGAGACTTTATAGGGCACATTTTCTTTTTGGATTTTGGATATATGTACTGGATGATGTGGCATGGCTATTTTTATATGGTTTTTTCAATTTCTTCAAATGAAAGTTGGTGCCTTTCTTTTAATTACATGCTCTATCTCCCCTTTTATTGCTGTAGTACATCAGATTGCTTGCAGGATGGGTTTGATTTTGTTAAAAGGGATGGCCTCTAGGGCCACATACTTGGTTAACATTTGGCCTTCATTTCCATGCTTGTGCGGATCCTTCTGCTCAAAGGTTTATACGAGTTAGATGTGATCAAAACAAAATTTGCCCTTGCACGTGATTTAATGTGTTTGTAAGAAAAACAGTGAATGTAGGCAAGTTGGCCAGGGGTCTAACACAAACAAAGCCTCTCCCCAATCCCCTGTTATTTTCTCAGGGAGGGGGGATAAATGGTATGGCAAATGTATTACATGCGCCAGGAAAAACCTAGGGATGGTGGGTCCTTTTAAGCCCGAGAATGCCCCCTTTTCTCACTTTTTTGACTTTGGCCTGGTATTTTTTTGCTGTTGTTTTTCTTATTGCTTTCCCAAGGGTGGGTCCATTTTCCTACATTGAATTTATATCTTTGGAAAAATCGTTGTATGATAATGGATCCGCTTTCCGACCCCACCTCTCTTGGGGGGTTCGAGACCACTATACTCCCCTCTTTGGGCTTGGGGCCCAATTTTTAAAAGAAGTGGCTTGAGAGCTTGAATGGAAGTGAGCTCGTGGATTTGGATCAGCTTGGGTTGACCCGCCTCTCCTCCTTTCTTGAAATTCCTCCACGGTGGGACCTTCTCCACACGACGGTCTCTTTTTGGGAAGTGGATACCCACGTCTTCTGTTTTGGGAATCATGAGTTGTCTCCCACACTTGAAGAACTCTCAAACCTATCGTGTTTGAAGCTTCATAGAGATCTTGCAATGGTAGTGCCAAAATTGGGCTATGCTAATGTCATCCAGGCGGCTCTGGGTTTGAAGAAGTTCGATTATGAGAAAAGTCTCATTGGAGGGCCCACCAGGTGTTCGACGAAATTCCTGAGAGAACTTTTTAGTGTCGAAAGCCTACAAAAATTCCCGATTAGAAATATTTATACCATGAAGGCTTTTTCTCTTGGTCTCATCTCCGAGGCCCTTTTCTTCACTGGGGGAGAAAGTTTCTTGCTTGCACTCAATGATGTTTTGACCAAATTGGAGGGAGGCCATTCCGTGATGCATCTGGTCCTAGTGGAGCTTTATCGTTGCCTCGATGCTTTTGCCTTGGGCAAGGTGGCGTGCCTTAGGGGATGCCCGCTTCTATTTCAGGTTTGGCTAGGGGAGCATCTCGCCATTTTGGTACGCGTGCCTCGCTTTTATGCTGCTAGTGGCGAGGTGGTCCGCTGCTTTTTGGGCAAATGCCATATGCTTCCATAAAGAGATATGCACGGGTTGAAGCATTGGCTAGCTGGCGCTGAGTTAGTGTGGAGGCTTCCTTGATTAGACCAGACTTTCCTAGTGGCCTGCTCTAGAGATCACGAGGGTATCACCCTTCTTGGCTTGACTGGCAATACTTACTACTTCCTATTTTGGGTGATGCGCTAGTTTGATTGCTCTCAGCAGATGCCCTGTGCGGCAAAGCCCCCTCTATGTGATTTGATCTTTCCTAGGGGGTCCTCTGGAGAAATGGATAGGATAGCTGCCCTCTGGGAGACACGTTAGTCGGCGTTCATGTGTGATCTGAAGCAGGGGAATTCACTTATGTCCTCTCCCGAGTACAAGGCTTGGCTACTATTTGAGGGGTCTTCCATCGGTCACTTGGCTCAGGCCAAGAGCAATGATATGGCAGGGCCTTGGCCAAAGAAGGAGTCGGTACTTCGATCCCGTATTGTGTTGTTGGTAGATGGGAAGCAAGTCCTGTAAGAGCATTCAGAGAAATACAAAGTTAGAGCAGAGGTGGCAGAAGTCAAGGCTGATGTAGCTGAGTGCAAGGTCCTTCGTCTGAAAAGGGCTTTGAGTGATACTCTTGGCGCTACTGATGCTTCCCGGAAGCGGTATAAGAGTCTTCATGGGCGCTGGATGACAGAGCGGGAAGCACAGGAGGATGCTCTACGTGCAGAGATCTACACCTTGAAGCGCGAGCTGGGTCATTAACTCCATCCTGCACATACTCTTTTTGCATAGATCAAAACCACTAAAAAGGGGCATAAGAAACCCCTATTAGATACATCTTTTTGGTATACATACTTTCGTTATGCTTTTGTTGTTCTTACACTTTTGTAAAAAAGAAAGGAAGAAGCTAGATAGAAGCTAAACATCACACATATTATCTTTTGGGATGTGGTGTCAGCCAGGTACAGACTTGTAAGCGAAAAAGAAAATCTATCTTTTTACAAGGATTTTATCTTCTCTCTCATTTTTTTTTGGTAAAATGAGAAACTGGGGTATTGTACCAGCTATTCCTTTGGGGATGTGGCGCACATAGTGCTAGCCTAAAATTGGAAAGGATAGTTTATTATGTTTTGCGATAGTAACCTCTCCGCCTGTGGTGGTGCGCATAGTGTGGGTGTGAAAATGAGAAAGGAAAATATATTATCTTTTACAAAAAGTGGCCTTTCCAGTCATCGAGCCAATCATCCCGGAGTGGGGCATGCACAGTGCTGGGAAGAGAAGATTATTAACTCTTTTTGTGTTTTTCTTTTTCTTTCTCTCTTTTTCTCTTTTGTTTGATGCCTTAATTATCGGTGAGATGACGGGTCCCCTTTTGAGCATGGTCAAACCCCCTTCACGTGATTCGGTCCTGAGTGAAGTTTAGCAATTTCTACCAAGGCCGAAACACCTATTCCTTTGGATCGAATCCTCATTTTATCCTTACCCTAGGTCATACGTTTGACGGTGCGGCCCTCGAAGACATTCTTGGCTGGGACCTCGATTTGAGCTAGCATGAGCGGCCCAATCGAGAATCGAGAAATGCGAGAGGGGAACCAAGGGGATTTTGTTGTTATTATTATTTTTTTTTTTCAATTTCTCTTTTTCAACATTCTTACTCACAATACCCAAGGTGGATTTTCATCGTGCCTGTTATTTCCCTCTTTTTACTCGTAGCACCCTCTTGGGTTTTCACTATGTCCATGGGTTTGCATTTTTACCCCCAGTGCCCTTTCGAGTTTTTACTTGGTCTGCACAAGCTCACTATTTTTACCCATGGCGCCCTTTCAAGTTTTCACCACGTCCTTTTTACTTTGTGCTTGTATTTTATTATTATTATTATTATTCTCTTTTATTTTATTAAAAGCCATGACACGGACGTTGAATCCATCATAGTCGGCTAGATGGAATTCTTTGATTGTTTCACAATTTGGCTTGTGTTGACTCAACGGATACTGTGATTGCTTGTGGACCTTAAAGAGGGCTTTATTCAGGGATGTATCTTGGCCATGGGTAAGGTTAGGATTTTCGAAGGTATTCTAGGTTTAAAAGGTCTTCTTGATAGGGTTCCAGTTGCCATAATATACTTCTTCCTTGGGGAATCTTGAGTGTACATGCCCCACTTTTTCTTTTCTATTTTTTCTTTTCTTTTCAGATATCCTCTTTTTGGGGTTTTGCTTTCCCGATTTCTTTTTTGGACTTGATAGTAATTCTTTTTTCTCTCTTTTTTTTGGGTATATGCACCCTTTTTTTTGGAGGAGTTTGTGAAAGAAAGGTCGATGGCTCAATGAGGGTAGCAAAGGGTATGGTTATTTAGGGATACTTTTTAGCTACTGAGCTTGAAAATGATGGCCTCCTTTTTTAATGTATCTTTAAGCAGTCACGCTTCCATTCTGTCAATACTTACCTTGCCGCAGAGATCTAGGAATAGAATCGTCGGACGTATCCAGCGTTGATGGGCTCACGAAAGTCATCCCCGTCCAT
This sequence comes from Chloranthus sessilifolius, assembly GCA_021018995.1. Taxonomy (NCBI): domain Eukaryota; kingdom Viridiplantae; phylum Streptophyta; class Magnoliopsida; order Chloranthales; family Chloranthaceae; genus Chloranthus; species Chloranthus sessilifolius. The sequence continues at coordinate 120,599,023 of CM037584.1, read as the reverse complement.
AGTGGCAAGGCGGATGGCGTATCTCGTGAGCACTTCTGGGATGACATAAGGTCCCACTCGATTGGGTTTGAATTTCCCTCTCGGATCGGTGTGGAGGGATGGGAAGATCTTCTTGAGTATGGTGTCTCCCACCTTTCGATCTCGACTGCGAACATGTTTGTTGTAAGCGCATGCAATTCTCCCTTGATAGGCCTGGGTATGACACAAAGCTAGGAGCCTTTTCTCATCTAGTAAGTTCAACTGCTTAAAGAGAGATCTCTCTCTTTCTGCCTCGGGTAAGCCAAATTCCATGAGAATGCGAAGTGACGATACTTAAACTTCAACTGGCAGAACGGCCTCACTCCCATATACAAGGGAGAATGCTGTTGCCCCTGTAGCAGTACGGATTGACGTTCGTTAGGCCTATAAAGCAAATGGCAATATTTCACTCCAATGTCGATAAGTGATAACCATTTTCTCAAGGATGTGGATAACCGTCTTATTGGCGGCCTCCACGGCCCCATTGGTTTGCGGCCGATACGATGACGAGCGATGATGTTTGATCTTGTATTACTCGCTATTAAGACCTGAAAAGTACCACTTTTCTTCCCTTAACTTAATCTCTGTTAGACCCTTAGTCATTTAATAAATGTGTGTTAAGCCCATTTTGTAGGTAATAAGCAGTAGCTGCAGATAAGGCCCTAACCATGCCTAGAAGCTTACTTTTGCCCCAGAAGTTCCTCAGGAGAAAGGAGGTTGGACCCAGACAGAGAATTAGCTGCAGCATAGGCACAGCACAGCAGCAACAAGTCAAGAAGTGAGCCTCACGCAGATGTTGTAGGGTTTAATTGAATCAGAAAGAATGCTTCGTGCAGTTGTCGTGGGTTTCTGAAGGTAGCACACCAACTGGTCGCGCTATTCTCGCACAAATTGATGACAGAAGGGAGTAAAAAGCATACTTCACACAGTTCTCACGAGGCTCAGTCATAAGCTCTCGCGCAGTCTCGCGCAGCTCAAAAAAGGAGCCTTTAATCTTCGCACGACTCACTGAGGAGAGAGAGCTCAGCATTCTCGCAAATTGCGCAAGCGACCACGGATACGACCTTTAGGAACCGGCGTGATCTAAAGGCCTATGCACATTACTTCTTCGCAAGGAGCTCCACGAGATTCACCAAGGAACGAACCGCGCACACAATTCCCGTGCCATTCAAATAAAAAGCGCAATCCCGCGATGACCAAACCATCTATCCCGTGACTGCAAGAGCTTCAAGTCAATTCAATCCCATGACACCAACTCTATCATGCGACAAGACCTGGAAATCCTTGCTACCTAGCGAGGCTCGGGATCTTAACTTCCCCCCCCCCACTTTTGCAGGGGCAATCTGGGAACTTTCAGAACTAGGGCACGCACTCTAATGCTCCAATCTCCATGCACACGCCCCGAGGCATCCAAGGAATAGCAATGGGTCATGTTTGCATCATTAAAATTAGGGTTTTCCTAACCCTAATGCTCACACAGCCGACTGCTATATAAGCCTAAGCCTGGTTTAGGTTGGAGGAGGCTATTTTTCTTGAATCGACTATATAGTTTCAGTAGGCTAAGGTTAGAGTTTAGGCAGCTTCTTTTTCCCTTTTTCTTCTCTCCATAGTCCAGCACTTGCTGGCTATGCCTTTGTATGTTTATTTGGAACAGTTTTAATGGAGTTTTACAATAGGATCTTATACATGTATGGGATTGATGTTTGAGGGTTGTTCTGTACAAGGCTGCTGCCTTGAGATCCTCCATTGCTAAGTTGTATTGTAAGCAATGGAGGATTGTTTTTAAGGATTTATTTAGATCCAAGTGACCTGTGTGTCCAGGCTAGGCACTTATGCAGATCTATGCCCCACCACAGGATCCACTAAATCTGAATCCCCATGGGAGCTTGAGCTGGTAGCCTTGTGAACATGGTGGCGACAGCAATCTACTTATTTTGTCTCAGACCTCTGTGAGGAGGATAACCTCTGTGGATAGTCTGTGACCATTTGAGTGGACAGGCTATAGCCCTAAGGTGAGGCCAATCCACAGAGCTAAGACAGATTCTTCTTCTTTGCACTTGTGCTTGTAGCCCTGTGAGAGATTGTGCAGAGACAGACTCCCCTGTATTTGTATAGACCCACCATCAGATGGCAAATCTGATCTGGCTGTAGAGATTGTAGACTTATGACTGGATCACTGGTGTCTTTCTAAAGCAATGAACAACTAGACCTAAAGCTAGAACTCAAACTCTTGTTGGTCCTGTGTGTCCAGGCTAGTGCACATTGCAGGCCCAACCCCACACATAGAACTTTAGAGGTTGAGGTTCCTATGGATTCTTGAGCTGATAACCTTGAAGAAGTAGTGCCTACAATGATAAACTTGTTCTGACCCATCTCTGAATTGTAGTTCCCCTATTGGATAGTCTGTGACCATTTAAGTGGACAGGTTATAGCCATAAGGGATTGGATCATGGCACAGGGGTGAGTTGGATCCTTTCTCCTCTTTGGTGATAATGTAGCCATTGGATAGGATTTCTATAGCAGCAAATCTAAGTCTGAGTTATAAAACCCATCATATTTGTACCTAATAGCTTAGTTCTCACCGTTTTTATATTCATTTTCTCACACTTCATCATTCTTCTCAACCATTTCTGTAGTTTAGGCATTAGGTTACCTTAGGATGTAGACAATAGTGACCTTAAATCCCCTTTCATTTAGGATTTCCAGATCTGTAGTCAGATCTGGAGGGCCTACTAAAGATAGCTCCCTTAGAGCTTTAGATCATTTTTCCCTGTGGGACAAACTCTTATTAAAACTTGGTACAACAGGCCTTGTATCTTGCAGGTCTGTGTATTTTTAGACTTGCTGCTCTGTAGTTTTCAATCCACCTTTGATTTATTTTCACTAACACATTCTTATCACTATTTTCAATAAAGTTAGCAGCAAGCATCTAAAATATCTTAACACTCGCAGAAGCCCTGATGCGCTTGCTTGCAAAATTAGTGTCATTATCAGTGATGATATCCTTGGGCACGCCAAACCGGAAAACTATATTGCTCTTGATGAATTTCTCAACATGCCCGGCCATCATGTTTGTGTAGGATGTTGCCTCTACCCATTTGGTGAAGTATTCCATGGCAATAGGGATGAATTGGTGTCCGTTCGATGCTTTCGGATTGACTTTTTCGACGACGTCGAGGCCCTAGGTGGTGAAGGGCCATGGAGTGGTCATGTTGTGTAGGTCTATAACTAAAGAATGTTTTAGACTAGAGTGCTCTTGACATTTGTAGCATTTCCGAACGTGCTTGCAACAATCAAATTCCATAGTGGTCCAGAAGTATCCTTGGCGTAAAATCTTCTTAGTGAGCATATGTCCATTAACGTGGGCACCGCATATTCCCTCATGAATCTCCTTCTTGATGTTCGCTGCCTCGCTTTCAGTTAGGCATCAGAGCAAGATGTTGTTATATGATCGCTTGTAGAGGCACTCGCCACAGATGACGTAGTTTGCTGCTAAATGTTGAATGGTTCGTTTGTCCTCTCTGGCCGTCCCCTCCGAGAAAGTGTGAATCTCAAGGAAATTCTTGATATCTGAGAACCATGGTGGCTCATCATCCAACCTTGGGGGTTCCTCAATCTGGAGGCAGAAGGCTGGCTCGTTCCTCTGTTCAATCATGATTGGCTTCATCTCGACACCATACGAGATTCCTACCATTGATGCCAAAGTTGCTAACGCGTCAGCGAAGCAATTCCTTATCCGTGAGACATAGGAGAATGTGACATCCTTGAAGCAAGCTATTAGATCCTCGAGATGTTCGTGGTCAGGGATCAATTTCTCGTCCTTTGTCTTCCAAGCTTTGTTTGTCTGGTAGATGATCAATTGTGAATCACCAAATACCCTGAGGTGGGTTACCTTCAAGTCAATTATCGCTCGTAGTCTAGCTGCACAGGCCTCATACTCAGCCATATTATTAGTACAGAGGAAGTTGAGTTTGATGGAAACTGGTACATGAGATCCTTTTAGCAAAATCAGAATAGCGGCAACTCCCTGGCCCTCGACATTTGCTGCCCCATCGAAGTGCATTACCCAGAATTCCTCCATCTCTACTATATCATCCTCTGTCATGAATAGGATGTCTTCATCCGAGAATTCAGTTTTTAAAGGCTCATAATCAGGTAAAGGATTCTCGGCAAGATGATCGGCAAGTGCTTGCCCCTTGATTGATTTCTGAGTGACGTAGGTGATGTCAAATTCCGATAGGAGAAGCTGCCAACATGCAGTCCGCCGAGTGAGAATTGGCTTTTCGAACAGGTATTTCAACGGATCCATTCGTGCGAGGAGTAGAATGGCTTGGGATAACAAGTAATGGAAGAGCCTCTGGGTGGCCCATACGAGTGCTAGGCATGCCTTCTCCAGATGATAATAGCGCATCTTATAGTCAATAAATTTCTTGCTCAGATAGTAGATGGCCTGCTCTCTTCTTCCTATTTCGTCGTGCTGCCCTAGGACACATCCCATCAAAACTTCTGTCATGGAGAGGTATATTAGGAGTGGTCTCCCCGGCTTAGGTGGTACTAAAACTGGCGGGTTGAGAAGGTAATTGTTGATCTTGTCGAAAGGTATCTAACAGCCATCGTTCCACTCAACGGGTGAATCCTTTCTTAGTAGTTTTAAGATCTGTGTGCAGATGGGAGTGAGTTGTGCAATGAACTAAATAATATACTGTATTCTTCCCAAGAACCCTCTGACCTCTTTCTCAGTAGATGGTGGTGGCATTTTTGTGATGGCCTTTACCTTGATTGGGTCGACCTCGATACCTCTCCTGCTGACAGTGAATCCTAGCAACTTTCCTGACATGGCACCGAATGCACATTTCTGAGGATTCAAATGCAACCTATATTTTCTCAACCTCTTAAACAGTTTTTAGAGGTTTATCAGATGGTTACTCCTCTCTGGTGACTTGGCGATCATGTCTTTGATGTACACTTCAATTTATCGATACATGATGTCGTGAAATAGTGTCGTCATAGCTCTTTGATACATTTCCCCAGCATTCTTTAGCCCAAATGACATGACACAGTAGCAGAAGGTTCCCTAAGGGGTGATGAACACCGTCCTCTCTCGGTCCGCCTCTGTAATCCTGATTTGATTGTATTCAGAGAATCTGTCCATGAACGAGAGCATCCCGTGCTTAGCAGTATTATCGACTAAAATTTCAATGTGTGGCAGAGGGAAGCCATCCTTCAAGCTCGCCCTGTTGAGGTTTCTGAAATCAATGCACATGCGGAACTTTTCGTCTTTCTTCAGCACTAGGACGATATTGGGTAACCATTGCAGATACTTGGAGACCATGAGAAACCCTGCAATCATATTACTTGATGACCTCGTCTTTCACTTTCAGCATCCACTCAGGTCGGAGTGGTCTTAATTTATGCTTGACTGGCTTAATATCAGGGTAGAGTGGCAACTCATGCTTGACCAAATCAGTGTCCAAATCAGGCATGTCCTCATATGGCCATGCAAAGACGTCTTGGAATGACCGAAGGAAATCAATCATGCTTTTTCTTTTCTTGGGAGATAGTGATGTTCCGATCTTAGTGATTCTAGGAACCTCCTCGGTCCCTAGATTAACATCCTCTGTTTCTTCAACAATGGGGGTAGGGTCGTGCTCAAAGTCAGCAAACCACTCAAGGAGTTCATTGGGGAGCTTCTCAATAGGGATTTCCTCGTCCAGACTCATGACTCCTACCTCTTCTTATATTTCTACAGGAAAGGGGTCGATTTTACGTGGGACGAGATTTTCTATTAAGGCATCATTTTCTTTGACTTTATTCAGAATTTTGAAAGACAATATTTTTGGATTTTATATTTTTCTATGTTTTTAGGATTTTTGTTTTCTTCGAAAACGAGCTATTGGCAAAGCGAGTCCCTATATATACATGGTGTTGCCTGCCAAGGGCTTATCTCACTTTTTATAGGTTGTTTTTTTTAGAAAACGGGTGCTGTATTTCAGGCCACTTGCCGCTTCTAGAGTTTAGGGCACAGACACCCAATTATGTACCTGCGATGCAGCTCCTTTACCTTTTTGGATGGAGGAGGCTGCTTGATGGGATTATTCAGAGTCAACCTTCATCATGCCGATCATAAATTCGTCTGAGATTCTGTCCTCAAATGTCAGCAAAGTCATGTGGTGATTTACCATAGGGGAGGATTGTGCAGGTATGGAACTCTTCCTAAAAAAGGGACAAAGCAGCTAGGTATATCTCCAGGTTGGGAGGGATGATCTAAGGATTGGTAAGGTAGTCCCGGGGGGGGGGGGGGGGGCTGGCTTGTGCGGGGTTAACTGCGTGGCCCCATTCCGATCTATGTTTATAATCCCAGTGCTCACAAAGTTGTTTCGAATGTGAGGTCTAGGATGAATCTTCTCTTTTAAGTTGATTCCTCGGGCTCTAGCAACTGTTGCAACTCGGGCTTTTTCTTTAGCCTCTCAGGCCTCTTCTTCTGTGGGCTTGTAACCAAACCCAAATCGGACCTGCGGCCCGCCTTTAACCTTGACTGGCTCTCTCTTGCCTTATAACTGAGGGCCTAATCCCCTCACTTTCTGATAACCCCATTTCTGGAGCATAGCTACAGTCGCGACATTCCGCCTCTAGTTTTTTACATCATGTTTTCAAGGTGGGCTTACCGCTGATACCTCGCACTCAAAATTGTGGAGGTCGGTATCCTCGATCGTGTGGGGCACATCTAAAACTTTAGGGTTCTTAATGCTATGAGTAGCCTTTTCTTTCTCATCATGCCCTTCACCTATGATGGTGATAATCTTCTGCCCAGACACAAACTTAAACTTCTGATGCAGCGCCGATGGTATTACCTCGACCTCATGCAACCAAGGGCGTCCTAACAATAGGTTGAAAGAGGACTTGATATCCATTACTTGAAAGGGTATGGAGGAGGTCATTGGCCCGATCACGAGCTCAAGGTCAACTTCTCCCATTATCTCTCTTCTTGTGTTGTCGAAACCTCTAGCGCTAATTCTCGTTGGTCTTATCATGCAAGGATCTACCCCTATTTTGGTGGCGGTTCTCAGAGGGCAGACATTTAGAGCATAACCATTATCAATTAATACCGATGGGATTATCATATTTCCAAATTCTATAGTTATATTGAGGGATTTAGAATGACTATTTCCCTCCTCTAGTAAATCCGCATCCAAAAAGGAGATGGCATTGGGGGCCATCACTTGTCCAATTATCTGCTCAACTTCATTTGGGCTCACCTGAAGGGACACATGTGTGTTTTTTAACGCCCCATTAAATCTTGGAAATGGAGTGGGGACATCATTAACAGATCCCACACCGTGATATGGGTCGGCATCCTCCTTAACTGAGTTTCTAGTATATGTTCTCGGCTCATTTTTTTAAAAGGGTTCACTACAGTATCTTTCTTCCCCTCTGGTTGGGCTGGCATGGGTGCCGATGCATTTGGCTGCTTTGATATCTTCCCAGACCTAGTGACAAAATCCACTGCCCCCTCCTTGTTGCTACTGGTATTAACGTTCGTTTGTTCGTAGCTGAGCCGGACCTGATGAGCATTGTAAGTCGGTCTCGAGATCTGGAACAGGGAAGAGGTGAGTACTGGGGACATTGGTGCTGAGGGATTGGAATGGATGGGTATCACGTGGTTAACTTTTGGAAGGGTGGAGAAGGTGGGCCAAATGGGGTTGGCGAGGACCATAGATGTCTGAATTGGGGGTGATGTGACGGGGGTGGGCCATTGATAACTAATGGGCGCCAGAGGTGGATGGGGGGCATAATCAGTCATGGGGTAATTGGTGGAGGATGTCGCGTATGGTTGGTAGGAGTTAATTTGGACATAGTTAATGGGAGCTAGTGCCGAGAAATATGCCCTAAGATCTAAGGGTTATATTTGTGGTGTAGGGTTGGGGAAGTAATCTGCCAGATTCAGAGGTTCAATCACCCCAATATTCCTATCTTCCCAGTCTCTCTGCAATGGTGCCACAAATTCTTTCAATCACAGATGTAATCCGTCGGGTCAAACTCTAACTCTTCATCATCCTCTTCTACCATGCCGATAATGGGTCTTGAACCTATCCCTCCGGGAGGGTGTGGGGGTAGCGCTACCTGGTGTATGTTGGCATGCTGGACGGCTTGGAGAAGTGCCAGAGAGATGATTTTATCAGCCTCTTTCAAATCCTGTATTGTGTACTTCAATGGAAAGCAGTGATCAGTAGGGTGACTCGGCCCTTGGTGAGAGTTACAATGGGTGTTGGGGTCATAGTTCCTTGGGATGGGATTTGGTGGAGGTCGTGGTTAGAGTATAGTGACCAACCCTTTTTCTATTAGTAAGACCAACAAAACATTCAACGATTTCCTTAATGGCATGAAAACTCGATAAAACCTTGCCTTTCTCTGTCTGGGGTCATCTGTGCCCCTTGCCCATTCCCAGTTCTCTATATTGGCTCGCTTCTAGTTGGAGCTGGCTGTGCGGCTTTAAATTGAAATGGGACTATACTGATGTTGGGCCAAGTATGCGTGACATTCTCCACCTCTGCCCCAGCTCTTCTGTCATTCCTCTCCTCTGAGAATCTCCTGACCCCACCAGCCCCGCTGAATACATTCTTGCTCAATCGCCCTTCCCTAATAACGTCCTCGCAACAATTAGCGTTCCTCACCAAATTAGCAAAGTTGAACTGCTGTTTATAAACAAGGAAGTTGGAGATGATTGGCCACATTCATATACAGCTTGGTGCCAGCTACCCCTTAGATACAGGGCCCTTGCCCTTGGATTTGGATTGTTGTGGTTGTTTTGCGGGTGCCTCCTCATACTAGGCAGCATGCTTTTTACCTTTAGGATCAACAGCAGACACAGAATCAGAATCTGAATCGAAAGGGAAAAGGGCAATGGGGTCCAATCCTAGAGCCACAACAACCTTCCTTCTTTCATCCCTAGAGAGTAGGGTGCCATGGGGGTCAGATTGAGCGGAGGACCTGGTGTGCTTAGCTGCTTTGGATGGGGCAGCAGGTTGTTTTCCTTTTTTGATAGAGGCAGCAGAAGAAGCAGATCTCTTGGCAGTGGTGGTTCTTTTGGAGGGAGTCCTTTTTGGTTTCGGAGGGATAGGTTGGACAGGTGGAGGTACCTGGGCAGGAGGAGGGGGAACATCCACAGGTGGGGTCGCTGAAGGAATAGTTGTAGAGGGTGGACATGGGTGAAGGGAGGGAGGCTCAGCAGGAGCTGCTGTAGCAAGAGGGGTAGGCTGAAAGGGTTAAGACAACAATGAAGCAACCTTTCTCTCCAAAATATCAATCTTCTTGGCAACATAGAGGAGGTTAGCATCTGAGAGCTCCTTGGTGGCCTTGATGATCTCCTGAGCATTGGCTAACTTTTTCTTGAGGAGCTCAGAATTCTTCTTCTCATACTTGACAATGAGACTCTCAGCCGCGGCCACTTACTTTGTTGACTTATTAACGAGTCAAAATTTCAGTCCATCCTTGAGAGATATCGCGGAGTTGAATTTGGTGCTCCAATTCGATGTTGGCAATCCTCTCCTCAAAAGGGGCCTCAATGGAAGCTCGAAGTGCAGCCATACCTCTCAAGACATCTCTGTGGATGTAAGCGTTGTCCCTCATTGCATATAGGAGGGTGAGGTAAGGAGGTATGTACATGGATTGGCAAAGGACAATAGGCAAGGGCAAAGGTGTAGTGGATGAAGAGGAGGGGGGGTAGAAAACGAGATCCTCACATGGATCTGTTTGGGATGAAGCATCGTGGAAAGAAGGTGGAGAGGAAAAGGGGGATGGGTGGTGGGTATCTCAGCAACTCCAGAAACAGCTGCAGGTGGGGATGAAGGTAGAACAGCTGCTGGGAAGGGAGGTGGGGGTAGAGATGGAGCTGCTAACTCTACAAATAGGATATCAGTAGGGATGGGGGAGGCTATGGTTGAAAAGGGGAGAGAAATGGAAAAGTGGGGGATCAGAGGGGAGAGGAGAAGTGGGAAGGGGTAGGGAAACTGAAGTGGGGGGAGTAAGGGTGGATTGAATTGATTGGAGACATGAGCTCATGAGGGCCTGGTTGTCAGTGTTAGTGGCTAATTGGGCCTGAATGAACTGTAGGAGGGAGAGGATTTGGGTGAAAGTGTCAGGCAGGGTGGAAGTAGAGGGGATGGGTGTTTGAATGGGATGGAAAGGAGAGGATGGGGCATGGGTAAAATGAGGAGGAGTGGGGTGAGGGGAGTCAGGCAGTGGGGTGTACTCATGAGCAACATCCTCCACAATTGAAGAAATGAGGGCAGTGAAACCAGTAGAAGTGAACTGGTCCAAACCCTGTGTATGTATAGGTAGTGGTGGAGGGGGGGAATCAGGAAGGGGCTAGAGGGAGGGTGGGGAGGACATGGTGGGGATAGGCTCGGAGAAGGTGGGGAGTTCCAGGACCCCAGGTCAGAATTCCTGAGTGGTGAGTGGAAGGGGGACGGAGACAGATGTGAAAAGCAAGGTGGGTGGAGGTGTAGATGATGGTGTAGGTAAGGTGGATGAAAAAGTGGGTGCTGTAGGAGGAATGGTGGATGGGGGAATGTCAAGAAGATGATCCGCCGAGGTAGTGGGCACCTCCTCCTCTACCTCAACCGGCTTGGTCTTTTGAATCAGGGTTAAACTTGTAAACCCTCTTTCCAAAAACCTTGGGAGCCATTTTCTCCACTGGCTCAGCCTCCTTAATCCTATACTTTCCAGCTTTGAGCAGACAGGTGATGAGTCTGCTGAAGGGTAGGCCTCCTCCCTTAGCAAAAGCCTGTCTTTTTAGCACCTTGTCATTTATGTCCACCATAGTTTCAAAGATTAGCTTAGGTGCATTCATGAACTGCCCCTTGGAACAATAGAATAAAGCATCCACTAATATGGACCTTCTCTCTTGTAAATGTCCTGTAACATAGACATTTTTCCTTAAGATAGTATCCATGAATCTGAGACTAGGATGGAGGTCTCTTCTCATCAGGGATTCTCCAGAACCCACAATCCCAGTGGTTAGCTGCTTGGCTATGTCCTTAAATGTAGCTCCAACAGGTACTCCCTTAGCGCGATTGGAATCAAATTGGTATGGGACCCCTAAAGCCATTCCTATGTCTCTGTGATTGATAGTTAGTTCCCAATCATCAATCGAGATCTCTAGTACATCATCAGTCCCCTGTGCCACCTTCTTCTTTAGGTTTTGGTACCATAACTTCACCAACCTGGGATACACTGATTCTTTCAATGGTGATAGTAGGGGCAACAAGCCTTCTTTCTTCAAATAGCTCAGTGTTTCCTGGCACTCTCCAATGTTGGCAAAATATGCCAGATCAAATTCAGTCTCAGGGACAAGGCTTAACTTGTCTACAAATTCATTGGGGGTGGTTAGTATAGCCGGAGGCTCTACAGCAATGGGTCTGTCAGGGGTAGCTCTCTCTAAGGGTGTTTCTACCACAGGTTCCTGAATTTCAACAGCTTTGGCTTTCTTAGCTTTAGGACCCTTTTTAGGTGTCTCCTCAGTGAGCTTCCTCTTTACAGGCGGTTTGGCAGCAGATAGCGCTTTCTTGGAGGATTTAGGAGTGGATGCAGTTGATTTCCGGCGTATGCTGGCTAGCGTTTCCTCAGGTTCATCCATTTTAATCTCAGAGAGGAATTTCTCACCAACTTGGAATGGGAAAACTTAGAAAAACAACAGATTGATGGTAGGAAGGCAACTCACCTCCAAGTACCTAGGATTTCACAGAGCTAGCGATGCATCGCTCTAATTTCTCCAAAATCAGGGGCAAAATGCTCCTCTACACAAGCTAAATGTATTGACAAGATGGCACACTAAACAGCAGAGGATTCCGTGAGGATTTAGTAGAGAAAGAGGGAGGCGAAAAAAATGAGGAAGAGAGCTAGGGTTTTCAGAGGGTATGGAATGAAGCACAAATGACCTATCGACAAGTATATAAAGGTGAAAATGTGATTCTGACAGGATGAATGGAATGGTTTCGATAGGTTGCTACGTCCTGTCGAAAGCTTGGAAATCAAAGCTTTCAAAAGGGATGATTCCAAAGGGTTTCAATAAGTGAGACTATCCTATCGATAGGTTTAAACGGCAGAAAACATCTTTTCGATAGGTGCCCAATATGTACCCAGAACCTATCGAAATCTTTGTTTTCCCTTATTTAACCTGTCGAGAAGTTGGTTTTACCTGTCGAAACATCCAGTGCCTATGGAAACCATTAGATATCCTATCAAAATCACCATGTAACCTAACGAAAGGTAGATTTGGCCTATCGAAGGCTCTAACACCCAGATAAAACTGCTTTTCTGGGCACCCTTAGCTTCACCACTTATCAGGCTCTATTGGTGTGCGGCCCTACGATTGGATTTTTTTGTGGACGAGCTCCCATTATTTTAGAGCAGCTGGCAAATTTGAAATGGCGACCCAATAGATAACATGGTATGTTTATTGCAATAGAATATTACTAGAAATGCAAAGTAAAATATCTAAAACAGAAGCAAAATATGGTACATATGATACATACTAAACTGCAGGTGCTAATCTGGAGGATCTAGAAGGTTAACGGCCTCCCCATGTTCCTCGAACTTGTCATCCTTCTTGGATCCGTTCCTCAGTAATTGTTCAACCCCTGTTTGCAATCTTGTCTCTATAGGCCAATCATTGCTCTGTAGCAGCTGTTGAGGATTATCATGCAGAGCCTCCTCCAGCTCTGCAATGGAAAAATAGGTCTCATCAAAAGGGGGTTGAGAGCTGGTACTGTACACATGCAGCTTTACTTTCATGTTGACAAAGGAGACCTCCATGATTCCAAATCTGCATTGAATACAGGCATTGGCAGTGGCCAAGAAGGGCCTGCCCAGAATCACAGGGATGGAGGAAATACCTTTACTTGGCTCCATATCTAATACCACAAAGTCAGCAGGGTAAAAAAAATTGTCAACTCCCACCAGGACATCCTTAATGACTCCCACAGGTTTCCTTTCGGACCTGTTAGCGATTCTTGAGGACCACGGTGGGCTTCAAGTCTCCAGTGCCCAATTTTCATAGATCGCATAGAGGCAAGTTCACACTGCTCCAGTGTCCAATAGGGCCTTCTCAATTTTATGATCCCCAATGATGGGGATAGTGGGCACTCTAGGGTCTTGAAGTTTGGTGGAGTTGCAATGGGATGTAATGTGTTTTACCTTCTCTGCTAAAAAGACTTTCTTGGATAAGTATGTCCTAGACTGTCTTTTATGGGTGCATAACTCCTTCAGAAATTTGGCATAGGCTGGGACTTGTTTGATGGCATCAAGTAAAGGCAAATTAATTTTAACTTGTTTGAAAGTCTCCATCATTTCCTCAATTTTGCCATGCCCTTTGTCAATATGGCAACTGGGGGATTACTCCCTCATTTGCAGCCTTAGCCAAAGGGGCTTCGTTCTTTTTTATTTTTTCTTTTCTTTGAGGATCCATATCATCCTCTTTATTGACAGTGGGTTGTTCTGTCAGGTCCACCACTGGTGGCCTTTGTTGTGTTCTTGAAAAACTCATTCCATTCTCTTCCTTCAAACTTCTCACAGGCTCACAGGTTCACAGCCCACTTGATTGTCCACTAGCCTACCACTCCTCAAAGTTGTCACAGATTTGGCTTCCTCATAGGTGGAGGAAACTTCACCCACTACAAATTGTCTTCATGGATTATCATGTGCTTGGCTAGGTAACCTTTCGCCCTCTCTCCTAGTCAGAGCATCAGACAGTTGACCAAGTTGGTCCTCTATCTTTTTGATGCTCTGATTGTGAGAGTGCACAGTTTGGGTTAAGGTGTTCAAGCTCTGTAATGAAGATAGAACTTGTTCCTCAAAGGATGGTGCTTTCACAGCTGGAGGGGTGCAGCTTGCTGCACAGGAGGAGCTACATGTTGGGCCATGGGTTGCTGATACTGAGGCCTTAGGGCATAACCTTCTTGATAGGGCTGAGCATTTCTGTAAGGCATGGGCTGCTGGGGCTGCTGTTGCTGCTGGCTGGGGTATGCATCTTGTCTCCACCTTAGATTGGGGTGGTTTCTCCATTGATACCCAACAGCAGGCTGCTGCCCATAAGACTGAGTTGCAGCCACATGCTCTGTTACAAAATCAGGAAATTGGGCAGCTGATGGGCATTCATCCAGGGAGTGAGCAGGGGACTGGCATATGGCACATGCCTCCTCCACTCTAGCAGCCATTGGTGACTGCATTGCTCCCATTAACTTGTCAAATTTCACTGCCAGGCTGTCTATTTTCCTTTCCAAATCACTTGGTACACCACTTCACATATCTTTCCTCTTGAAGTGTTCTCTTTCATCAATTTAGGAGGCTCTAGGTCTCTTGCTAAGGTTTCCCTTTGCATAGAGTTATCACTGATGATGTCAAAGAGCTCCCATGCCTCCTCAGCAGTTTTATGGAGATAGGTGCCACCACAGGAGGCATTTATCATATCTCTGCTTTTAGCATCAATTCCCTAGTAAAAGCTTTGAACCAATTGCCATTCAGGGATTTGATGGTGGGGGCATTTCTTAAGGAGTTCCTTAAATCTCTCTCAGGATTGATGAAAGTCTTCAGTTGAATCTTGGGTAAAAGAGATGATACCCTTCCTCAACTAACTGGTCTTTGACATAGGAAAGAATTTGGCCAAAAACTGACATTGGAGATTACTCCAGGACTGAATACTGTTAGGTGAAAGCATGGACAACCAGGTCCTGGCTCTGTCCTTTATTGAAAAAGGAAAGAGCCTCATCCTAGTTGCCTCCTCCCCCAAACCTGTGATGTTGAAGTAGTGCACAGTCCTAAGAATTCGTCTATATGCTTATGAGGGTCCTCCTTGGTCAGGCCATGAAATGAGGGAAACATCTAAATGATGTAAGATTTGATTTCATAGTTTCCTTGAGCAGCAGGGAACTGAATGCAGAAGGGGGAATTGTAGATCCCTGGTGCATTGAATTCCTTGAGAGTTCGCGGCTGTTGCTGCTCACCCATTTCAATAGATTCAATTTCAACAATTGTGGATGTAGTTGGTCTGGATCTGAGAATTCTTTCAACCTCTGGATTTAGTGAAATAATCTGAGGTTGAAGAGTTCTCGTACCAAACATACAACACTCACAAACTGAATGGAGAATAAATCCTCACACAACTGAAAGAAGCAGCACCACTGACTAATTAATCTAAAAAATAAAAAAAATTAGCAGATCTGAAAAATAAACAGGGGAAAAAGGGATGCAAACTATAGAGCAGCCTTCAGCACTGCTCTCCTCTCACTCTATACTCAGATCTGATGGAATGCGCACAACAAAAATACTGAAAAACAGCAAAACTTACAAATGAAGTTAGTAAAATCAAACACAGTTACAAATTTATAAAACAAAACTAGATCTACCAAATTCACAAACACCTCCCCGACAGCGGTGCCAAAAACTTGTTGGGTATTTCCAGTGTGCTGATTTATGGTGTAAACATCCAGAGAAAATAGAGATGGGTTCAGCACAGCTGGGAAATCCTAGGCCTGCAAGATACAGGGTCCTTTGTAGTAAGTTTTAAAAGTAAGTAAGGGGAAGTCCACAGAGAGATGGTTTGGAATTGGGTAAATCTCCAGATCTGTAAGAGATCTGGCACCCTAACTAATGTTGATCTAGCCAAAAGATAGGGGAGAGTTTAGATTGGATTTTTACTTAGTCTAAACTACAGTTAAAGTGCAGATTGTCTTAGATCGAATCTGGAGCCCCAGGTCTTGCAGATGGAGGGTTTAAAAACTCAGAAAATGGAGAAGAACAGCTTGGAGATTGTTTTCATTGCAATCAAGTTCAACTAAGCATATTACAGGGGTTTAAAAGCAAACAAGTCCCTTAGCTGGCCACAAGCACAGCTGCAGGATATAAATTCCACTCCAAATCACAAGATCCACTTGGCCTTAAGGCTATGATCTGTCCACTTTAATGGTCACAGACCATCCTATAGACTTTATCGAATCCATGGATTGCAGCAAATGAATCCAATTGAGGCATGAGCTTAGATTTACCTTAAGGCTATGATCTGTCCACTTTAATGGTCATAGACCATCCTAGAGATCTCCTACAAAGCCAGAGCCTCAATTAGAATAATTAAAACCACTACAGATGCTACAATTTCTAGGTCACAGACGCAAGAAATTACAGGGATATCAAATCCAGGGAATTCAGATGATATCCAAGAGGTCTACCAGTTAAGTGGGTGAGCTGATCAAGCAACTCCTCTACACAAATCCGATCGAGCACCAAAAGGACTCAAAAGAGCTTTAGATCTAATTAAAACATTAAAAACAACATTTATATAGCAAACAAGGTCACTCTTATAATAGAATGCTCTCAGATCTGTAGTCTGTGCAGCAATTAACTCTAGCAACACTCTTAACCTTACCCAATCATAGATCTAACTCACTCCTTGCTGCTCCTAGGGAATTAGCCAACCATGGTTGGGCTAAAGGAAGGAAAATAGAATCTCGCTGCAAGCTCTGATCTCCAGGAAATTGTTCAGAATTTTGATCTTCCCCAATGGCAATTGGGAATCTCTATATATAGCTTTCTCCTCTATTTTTTCTGCCAAAAATCCCTTCTAGAAGGTCCTCAGAGTTTGTTAGGGTTTTGTTAGAGTACGTGGATCGGTTAAGGCTTTCTAGGGCATCTTCTAAAATGTCGCGTCGGTCACCAAAGTGCCTCAGTTTGCATGTAGTAAGTCACCAAGTCACAACATGTGCACAGCTGAATTTCTGAGAAGTCCTGCATGCAATTTCGACAGGTTGGAGAAGCTTCCGATAGGTTGAAAAGGAGTTTGTAGCCTCTTTCGATAGGTTCCCTGGTCTCTTCGATAGGTTCCGATAGGTTGAGCTTAGATGCTTCAGCTTCACTGCACTTAATCTGGGCCTTCGACAGGTTGGAAGAGTAATTCGATAGGTTGGGGATTCACATTTCATTGCTTCGATCAGATGACCCTTGTTCCTATTGAAAGGTTCAAATCATTCTGCGATAGGTATTGTCCCAACACTTCCATTTCGATAGGTTCAATGGACCATTCGATAGGTTCAGGGAATCTTTCGATAGGTCTCCTTTTTCCCTCAAGCCAGCTTTCGATAGGTTGAATTCTCTTTTTCTTTCAACTACTCGATAGGTTCTTGGATCCTGTCGAATTCTTCACTTTTGTATGAATTATTCCTTTCTCTGCCTTATGATCCTATCGAACCCTTCTCAACTGCACGAATTCCTTCCTTTTAACCCTCAGCTCCTATCGAAATCTTCAGACATCCTCTCGATAGGACGTTTTGGACCTATCTTCACTTCCTTCCCCTTGTTCTGTTGCTGGGTCTGCATGGTGCTGAGAGATGGCTTCTTTGTGGGCATTCTTAAGTGGTTTTTTACATTATTACAAGCTTTCACTGCTATCTACAAAATGCACTCAACAGAGGCTTATTAGTGTGCTCACAGGTCCATCAATGATCAGGTTAAAGGGTGAAAAAGTGGCATTTTTCACCACTTAACATGCACCGAATGGACCGGTGACGGTAAACGGGGATTGGGTGAGGGGGATGGATGTGAAGATCTCTTTCGAATGGGAATGAGTTGGGGAACGTGGCGGGGATGAATCAGGATCGGCGTATGCTAGATCCACTGCCCACGACATGGCTTGATGGCGGGTGGGATACGGGTGCCTTGGATGGGGCCCGTAAAGTTTCCTCCTTCCTCCCCTATGGGGATGACGGAGGGTAAGGCGATGTCGTTGTGCCTGCACCACAAATCTCCTCATCTTTTTGGTTTTTGGTTTATTTTTTTTTTTTGAAATTTTGTGAATGAATTTTTATGATGAAGGATTCTGAGGCCTTTGAATTCCCATTTCGGGTGGTGTTTTTACCCTAAGTAAATCCCACGGTGAGATCCGATGTGCTTCAGAAGAATCAAAGGGGAACTCTTTGATCTATTAAAGGCATGAGAATCAACGCAAACAACCGGATTCCCCAGAGCGAGTCAATAAGACGTTACCCTCTTTTGATCGGCAGAGGCGTATTAGGTGTTGGATAATGCGAGACCTAATAGGAGGTAATAAACCACTAAGCGGGGAGTTCAGGGATGTGAAAAGGGCCTCAGACTCGGGATGCAGTGCTCAGTGGGGACAGATTTCACTTGGCACATGTATTACTTGCATGAGGTCAAATTTAGCCCAATTTATGCTTGGTGTGCATATATTACATGCGCCAGGTATAAATAGTGGAGGCAGCTATCTAGACAGAAGAATAGCAACCCGAGGTTAGTTCTTTTTTTCTGGTTTTTCTGGAAGCGATGCTTTCGGGGACAAATTTAGTTGTAACAAGTCTCTCCTCACCGAACTTAAGGGATTCAAGGCCGATTCGGGGCTACTAAAACTCTCCCCAAGGGTTTTAAGCTTTGTAACAGGATAGGTTCCCCACCCGATATACCTCCAGCGCAAGCGCCTTATCAGATACTAGGTGGGGTGGTGCTTTTCAGGATCATCACCACTAGGGGCTGCCGCCATAATAAGAATTGGGTATTTTTATCTTTGTCTAAAAAATCCCAACCCTTGAAAATTTACCCCCGTAAAAATTCAATTAAAGTCCCCTCTTGGTTCAATTTTAATTTTAGATTTTTAGAGGAATTTTCTTTTAAGTCCAAAAATGGGTGGTGATGGTCCCGTGCCGCCTCTACGGGCCGGCATCCACTGATGAGATATGTTTGCAGAAATGTAAAAGCTCATGTAAGGCCACCAAACGGCTAAGGCGTGTAAAAGCGCAAGTAAGTCTGCCAATCGGCTAAGGCATGTAAATGACGGAAAAGTAAGTGAAATGTAAAGACAATGCGCAAGTAGGCCCACCAATCAGCTAAGGCACATAAATGACGGAAAAGTAGGGGTGAGAAAATTGATGGAATCATAGGGGTGAGTAAAAACTAAGAGGAAATAAACAAATGTTAGTAAAAATTACAAAATAAGCCAAGTTTCAAGGGGAAGCTCTACTAGCTAATCCCCAGCAGAGTCGCCATCTGTGCAATCGTGGGATCTTTTGGCGATCCTGTCGCGACAATGCGCACTCAGTAAAAGATATAGAGTCGCCACCGGGAACTTTTGGTGTCCCGGGAAACTTACATCAATTTAATAACACCGAAGTGCCAAAAATATAACTCTGATTCACTGGTCTATGCCAAAGGCTCTTGGGTAGGGGCTTAAGTTATCGATCGAGAAGGTGTTAGGCACCCGACCAACCCGTTCTAAAGCGGTCTCTACTTATGGCCAAAGATAAAATAAAAAATGGAAATAAAAAGAGCACTTCCTCTTGCCCGAAAGCACTATGATCCTATTTGTGCCCCTCCATTCCTACCGAGATTTCAGCGGCGTAACGGCACAAATTCAATAATAGAGCAAAAGCTAAGAAGGTAGAGGAATAGAGGGGAGAGCCGGAGCTCTCGGACCCTTGTAGCACGCGTGTGGACCTTCGCGTTGGTGCACTTGGCGAGCTTCCGATAGCTTGGATGATGGAATAGGGGGGTTCTAACCTCTAAAGCTTGCTAGCTAAGGGGTAAGAGAGGAGGACTAGGGGGTAGCTCTCACCTAAACTAAGAGACCTATAATGGGATATAAGGCTCAAATAAAGTTTTGGAATTCTGGAATTTGTATGAAGAAAAGGTGCACCAAAGGGGAAGAAAGCTCTCTCTCTGAATCTTTTCTCTCTTAGGAATTTTTTCAAGCCTTTATAAAGGGAGGGGTGCCTCTCTATTTATAGGAAAAGAGAGGGTTAGGGGGGTGCTCAGAGGCTAATTAAGGTTAGTAATTGGGTAATCCTAGCATCTCAGGTTTCCTAGGGTTTCAAAGGTTTAGAAAAGTGGGCAATGGCGATCAATTGTAGATGATAGGTTGATGCTTCAAATGACTAAAAGGTTGCAAATAGGGTAAGCATGGGTGCAACAATCCTAATGAAACCCATCACACACTTTGATATGGTCAACAAGTTAAACCCCAAAAGTGAAATTCAAGCTAAAATCCCATAGTTACTATAGCTAAGCCAGGAACATGTATTAGATGCGACAGGCAAAAATACAGTCCTAAAAGTTCAAAGCCCACGGGAGACCTACCTATACTTAGCATAACTATTAGTTGCGCGAAGCCATTTCTGGGGAGAAATGGCTTGGCACAAATATTACTTGAGCCAAGTATACACATCTTTCTCGCGAAGTTCTCGCGTGGTTCAATGTAGGCCTTGTGAGGTTCCAATGTTGCCCATTTTGGGCTCCAAATTTTGGATCGTCGTAACTTTTGATACGTAACTCGGATCGAGGTGATTCTTGGCTTGTTGAAAAGCTAGAAACCTCCACTTTTTAATGGTATATGATTCAATATCAGTAGAGGTTCGTAACAGCCCCAGTACTACTCTCTCTAACCATTGCCCGGAAGGGTTAACAATGGGTTCGGAGGGGTTTCTAAAGGTTGGGATTGGTTCCTAAAGATTCGGGGAGGGTTTTAAAGGCTTTAGGGTGAATCCTAAGGGTTTGAATAATGCTATCGGAAGCTCAAAGGTGCACCTCTCTCAAAGTATGTCTCGATTGGGCCTTGGGCCAAATTTGGGTGTCTACGAAGTCAAACAGATGAAAGAAGAGTGGACCCATGCAGAGGAGACTGTTGCATCAGTCTGTGCACAGTTGGCCTAAGAACCCCCTCGCACAGCTCTCACGTAGTTCAACTTGGCCTAAGAAGCCCCTCGCACAGCTCTCACGTAGTTCAACTTGGCCTAAGAACCCCCTCGCACAGCTCTCACGTAGTTCAACTTGGCCTAAGAACCCCCTCGCACAGCTCTCACATAGTTCAAGCCTGTAGCAGTAAAGGAGCTCGCGCAGTGCACTTAGAGCTCGCGCACAACTCGCATAGATCAAGAGGAGAGTGACGCCCAAAAGATTTTATCATGAGGATCTCGCGGAGACCTTGCACACTTCCAAGACAGGGCCAGCCACATGAGAGGTGCAACCCACCCTGGCGATCAATCCAGCACAACTCAAAGTCATCCTCTCGACAGCCTGGCGAGACACAATGAAGCCCAGCGAGAGCCTCGTGACTTGAGACATCAAGAGAACCATCTGTGCGAGTTATGCTACTCAATGTAAAAGGGACCTCACGAAGCTCATTCAACTATAAGACCAACCACGCGACAGCTTCTCGAGAGGCCAAATTACAGCACTCATCCGTGTGAAGCTCGAGATCCCCACTTCGCAGTCCATACACAGGGACACTTTTGGGATTTCCCAACTTCTAGGGCACACATCCCGAGGTTCTCATTGATTTCACATATCCCGAGACATCCAAGGGTCACCATTGGGCCATGTCTTCAAGCAAAAATTAGGGTTTTCTCTTCTATTTTCCTATTGGCCAAGGCAATGAGTGACTTAGTATTTAAGCTATGATGTTTTAGTAGAAACTTATCTTTCCTCAACCTAATTCAACTGAGAGCTTAGGTCAAATTAGGGTTAGGATTAGGTCATCTTCTTCAGTTTGCTCCCTCATTAGCTCAGCATTTGCTGGCTAAGTCTTTTTTATAAATAGCTAGGTATAGTTACTTCAGTTTTGCAAGGGGTTTTGTATATATTTTGGGAGCTGTTCTGGTTTACTCTGCATAGGTTGTTGTCTTGAGGGCACCATTATAAGTATCTTTTATACAATGAAATGCCATTTTCATAGATTGATTGAATCCTAATTTATTTGTGTTTTTGACATAAATCAATTTGGATTTGATGCTCCCATTGTTGTTTGAGCTTGTAGCCTTGCAACAATGGTGGCAGCAACAGTTTACTTGTTCTAGCTCAGCCATCTATGATTTGGATAACCCCTGGGATAGCCTGTGACCATTTAAGTGGACAGACTATAGCCCTATGACTGGTTCAAACCATAGATCTGAGATAGATTCTTCTTCTCTGCACTTGAGCTTGTAGCCTTGTGAGGCAGAGACAAGCCACCCTCTGTTTTACATTTCCATCACCAAGCTCTTAGATCTAATCTTGTGTAGAGATTATAGACTTGTGAGTTGAGTCATCGCAGGCCTTTTGTAGCAATGACTAGCTGATTCTAGATCCCCAAACAGCTTATGAATGACTGTGGTTTCCACTAATTTTTTAAGAGTTATTTGCTCCTATGAATGCATGTGCTTGTAGCCTTGCAAACATAGTGTCTACCATGGTGTTCATGTTCTGATTTGGTCCATTTGACTAGAGGAAATCCCTTGGATAGTCTGTGACCATTTAAGTGAGCAGGCTATAGCCTTAAGATCAATCCATTCTCTTAGATCAGGTTAGTTTTCTGATTTGATAATCTCCCTTGGATAGTCTATGACCATTTAAGTGGACAGATTATAGCCTTAAGAGACCAGTTTAAATCACAGGGGTTGAGTTGGATTCCCCTACCTTACAGATGTGCTTGTTGTCATATGAAGGATTACTACAGAGACAACTCTAGATCTTACTTGCATGACTAATGTGACCTTAGCTGCATACTTCTCACCATTTTATTTATGTTATTTTACCACACCATCAACCTTCTTTAAAGCCCTTTCTATAGTATAGGATAGCATTTCATTTCTTAGTTTAGTTTTAGTTGTGACAACCCCAAAATACTCCCTTTCTTTAAGATTGCCAGATCTGTAGTCAGATCTGGAGGCCTACTAAATAACCCTTGTGGTTCTAGATCAATTTCCCTGTGGGACAAACTCTTACTTACTTTTAAAACTTACTACAGCAGGCCCTGAATCTTGTAGGTTGTACTTTGTGTTGAAATCCATTTCATTTTATTTTATGTTGTGTTTTAACCATCCATTTTATAATAAATTCTGTCAGCATAAAGTAATCAACAGGTTCTAGGTTCTAATTTTAATTTTGATTCTAGTTCTCAATCTTTGCCCTAGTCCCTAATTTTTATTCTAATTCTTACTTTTCATTATATTTCCTAATTCTAATTCTTAATTCTTAAGTTTTAGATTTCAGTCCTTAGTTCTTGATCCCTAATCCTTAAAATCTCAAATTCTCAATTTTTAATCCTTAGGCCATTAATCATCAATCCAAACTCAGTCCTTTCAAAATGATCTTTACTCATAAAAATAATTTACTATTCTATTCTCCCTTCCCCCAACCTTTCCCAATTGTCAATCCAGTCACTTTTATTTTTGGTCTATTTTGAAATATCAAACAAAGTCAGATTGATGTGAAATTAGCCATGTTTGAAACCTTGTTGAACTAGCTTTCCAACGAGCCAAAAAATGCGCAATTCTAACAAGTATCGAAGAAGTTATGGCCAATTTTCAAAAGTTACACAAAAAGTGACGGATTTCAAAACTCCTAATTGAATTAGGATTAGTCTCTTTATTATTTTATTTTAGAAAATAGGATTTATTTCTTTTATTAGAAATAGGATTAGTTTCCTTATTTCTTTAGGACTTTGTTAGGAATTAGAGTTACACTAGGACTTCTAGTAAAAGCCTATAAATAGATCCCTACCCCTCTAACCATTATATACAATTCTCTTCTACACAATTCTCTTTTACACAACTCTCTTCTACACAATTCTCTTTTTTGAGCTTCTTCCTTTTAGAAAATTCTAGTTTCTAGTTCTAGTTCTAAATTCTAGTTCTCATTCTAGTTTCTAGTTCTAGTTCTCTTTCTAGTTTCTAATTCTAGCTCTCTTTCTAGTTGCTAGTTCTAGTTCTTAATTTTAGTTCTAGTTCATAAGTTCAGTTCTAGTTCTTTAATTTTAGTTATAAACCCTCAAAATTCTTAATTTTCAATCTTTTAATCCTCACTTTTCAGTCCAAATTCAGTCATTCAATATTTACAAAATAATCCTTAGTCACCCGATTTACCCAAGGTAGCTTACGGAGGGTACTCGGGAACGGGGCCGATCCTTCTTAGCATAATGGGCCATAATTCCCTTTTTTTTAATTAATTAGATTCCTGATAGAATTAGGATACTTAAATTAATTAGAGTTCGAATAGAGTTAGGATGTTTAAATCAATTAGAGTTCTAGTAGAATTAGGATAATTAAGTTAATTAAAGTCCTAATAGAATTAGGATACTTAAATTAATTAGAGGTCTGATAGAATTAGAATACTTGAGTTAATTAGGATACTTAGATTAATTAGACTTTTAATAGAATTAGGAGACTTTTTTTTTTAATTAGACTCCTAGTAGAATTAGGAGACTTTTTTTAAAAGTAGACTCCTAGTAGAATTAGGAGACCTTTTAAAATTAGACTCCTAGTAGAATTAGGATACCTCTTTTAATTAGACTTTCAGTAGAATTAGGAGACCATTTTTTAATTAGACTTCCAGTAGGATCAGGAGAGTAGATTAATTAGATTCCTAGTCGGATTAGGAAACTAAATTAATTAGAGTAAGAGTAACGCTAGGAGACTCGCAGTCAACAGGACTCAGAGATGAATCAGAAGACCAAATCAATTAAACTCCCAACAGGAATAGGAGACCGAACTAGCTAAACCCCAAGGCAATCCCAAGCTGTTGACGTTGGCAGGCCGACGATTCAGTAAAGGAGTTCAACTTGCAAGCCTCCTCTCCCCTTAAAGCGTGATCAGTGACGTATTGCAGCGTCGATAAATATCTGCAACTGGAGATCGCATCTACACAGGTATTCTCCATTTAGAATTCGCCTTCTTTTATTTTTCTACATTTAAATATTGTCCTTCTATTATTCTAATATATCACTGCAGTCGCACATAAATATTTTCCTATTATTATTTTACTGCTTTATTATTCTATCACTTTTCGCCAGAGTCCACATAGACCAAATTGGGCCACTCTTTTCGGGGACTGAGAGGAACCCAGAAAAAGTGCATACCAAAAATCCGTCTTCTCCTTCCCCTATGGGATGATGGAGGGTAAGGCTATGCCGTTGTTCTGGCACCACAAGATCCTTTTTTTGGGTTTTGATTTTTTTCTTAATTTTTTTAGGTTTATTATTATTTGAATGAAAAAAAAAACAAAAATTGCTCCCTCGATTAAGGTGGTGCTTTATCTAGGCCCCTGGGAAACTCCCTTTTCGAGCAGCGTTCACACCTTCGATGCCTCCCACGGCGAGACTCCGATGTACTTTGAAAGAATCAAAGGAAATCCTTTGATCTATGTGAAGAAATGGAAATCTGTGAGACGACCCAATCCCTCGGAGGAGTTAATAAGAGGGGTGACCTCTTTTGACCGTCAAGGGCATTTTGGGTGTCGAAAGGTGGGGGAACAATCAGGAGTATGAAGATTGCTAAGAGGGGGACTCAGGAAGGTTGAAAAGGGCCTCAGATTCGAGCAGCTCAGTCCCAGAATAGTCTAGTGTATGTATTATATATGCTAGGCTAAAATCCTGGAGATTTTGCTTAGTGTGTGTATTACACACGCTAGGCTAAATTTATGGGATTTTGGCTTAACATGTGTATTAGACACGCTAGGAAAATTCTGGGGGTTTTCGGCTTAGCGTGTCTATTACACACGCTAGGCTAAAAAGGTGTATATATATATATATACATTTTTTTTTACAGCAGCAGCAGGCCCAAAATTGGTCTATTTTTTGGGTTTTCAGGAAGCAATGCTTCCGGGGACTATTTTTTCTTATTATTTCGGGTCCCTCCTCACCGTGCCTAGGGATATAAGGCCGTTTCGGGACAAGTAGCACACTCCCCAATGGTTTTAAGGCTTTTTCTTAAGCATAGTCACCCACCCGATATACCTCCGGCGCAAGCGCCTTCTCAGATACTGGATGGGGTGGTACTTTTCGGGATCTTCACCATTAGGGGCTACTGCCGTACTAAGAACCGGGTTGTTTGTATCGCTGTCCAAATTCCTACCATTTTATAAAATCTATCCAACGTAAAAAATGAATTAAGTCCCTTGTTAGTTCAATTTTAAATTCAGTTTTAAAGGAGTTTTCTTAAGTTCAAAAACGGACGGTGAGAAACCCATGTCACCTTTATGGGCCGGCGTCCACTGATGGTATATGATGACAATAAATGTAAATGCTTATGTAGGCCCGCCAAACGGCTAAGGCAGTAAAATGCACAAGTAAGCTAGCCAATCGGCTAAGGTGTGTAAATGACGAAAATGTAAATGCTCAAGTAAGCCCGGTCAGCCAAACGACTAAGGCGGTAAATGACTGAATCATAGGGGTGAGTATAAAAATGATAGAAAAGTAGGGGTAAGTATAAAACAAACGGATCGTAGGGGTAAGTACATAAAAAGAAAGGAAAGTTAGCTAAAAGAAAAATAAAAACACATGTAAACAAAGGGCCAAAACTTCAAGGGGAAGCTCTACAAGCAACTCTCCAGCAGAGTCGCCATCTGTGCAACCGTGGATTCTTATCGATCCGTCGCGACGATGCGCTCGTATGAAAAAATATAGAGTCTCCACCCGGAGCGTTTGGTGTCCCAGGAAACCTAAATCAATATTGAAAGTACCAAAGTTCCAAATATGACTCTAATTTACCGATCCACGCCAAAGGCTCTTGGGTAGGGGCTTCGGTTATCGATCAGGAAGGTATTAGGAACCCGATCAACCCCCTCGTAAGCGGTCTCTACTATGGTTGTTTGAATGTATTATATAAAATATATATATATATATATATATATGTAAAATAAGAAAGGAAAATGGACGGCACTCCCCCTTGCTCGAAGGCACACCGATCCTATTGAGCCCTTCCTGCTTGCCGAAATTTGGGCAGCGTAACGGCTCAATTCTAGGATAGAGAAAAAGAAAAGAAGGTAGAGGAATAGAGGGTAGAGCCGGAGCTCTCAGGCCCTTGCAGCACCGTCATGGATGTTCACGTGGGTGCACCTCCAATGAGCTTCCGAAGCAAAAGGGGTTGAAAAATGGGCTTTAAACTCTAAGATTTAAGAGCTAGGAGGAAGGAGGAAGGAGAGATAGGCTAAGGCCTTGTTCTTCCTAAAACTAAGGATTTGATGATAGAAAATGAGGTCTAAAAACACATGGAAACAAAGGGCCTAAATCAATATTGAAAGCACCCAGAGCTTTTGGTATTCCGGGAAACCTAAATCAATATTGAAAGCACCAAAGTGCCAAATATGACTCTGATTTATCGATCCATGCCAAAGGCTCTTGGGTAGGGGTTTCGGTTATCGATTGGGAAGGTGTTTGGCACTCGATCAACTTGCTCGTAAGCGGTCTCTACTATGGTTGTTTGAATGTGTTATACAAAATATATATAAATATATATATATATATAATTATATGTAAAAAAAGAAAAGAAAATGGATGGCACTCCCCCTTGCCCGAAGGCACACCGATCCTATTGAGCCCTTCCCACTTGCCAAAATTTGGGCAATGTAACAGCTCAATTCTAGGATAGAAGAAAAGCAAAGAAGGTAGAGGAATAGATGGGAGAGCTGGAGCTCTCAAGCCCTTGTAGCAATGTCGTGGACCTTCGCGTGGGTGCACCTCCGATGAGCTTCCGAAGCAAAAGGGGTTGAAAGATGAGATTTAAACTCTAAGGTTTAAGAGCTAGGAGGAAGGAGAAATAGTCTAAGGCCTTTTTCTTCCTAAAACTAAGGGTATGATGATAGAAAATGGGGTCTAAAGGGTGAACCTAAGTTCAGGAATTTTATGGATAAAATGCTAAAATAGGAAAGGGAATTTTCTTAGAATTTTCTCTCTTTTTAGAATTTTTTCAAGCCTTTAATAAGAGGGGGTTGGCTCTCTATTTATAAAAGAAGGTTGGATTAGGGGAGGGTTTAAGTCCTAATGGGTTTAGCAATTAGGTAATGGGGACCTAAGGTATTCTAGGTTTTCTAGAGCTTAGAGAAGAGGGAACTTGGGTTTAATGGTAGATGATAGGATAGGCATCTAGTGGCTAAAGGGTTGCAAATAGGCTTAATGGGGATGCAACTGTCCTATAGAAACCCACCCCAAACATTGGGGTGGTCAACAAGTCAAACCCCAAAAGTGATTTTCAGACATTTTCCCAAAAGTCATTGTTCCCAAGCCTAGCGTGTGTAGTAGACACGCTAGGTATGGATACAGTGACCTAGTTCAAAAGTTGGAGGTTCAAAACCCGTCCTGGAGCCCAGAATAATCCAATTTTGCCTAGGTATATAATATACACGCTAGGCAAATTTCAGTCAAAATTTTCTGCACAATTTTCAAATCGTCATAACTTTTGATCTACAATTCAGATTGAGGCGATTCTTGACCCGTTGGAAAGCTGAGAACATCTTATTTCCAAAGGTATAGGTATTAGTCCCAGAAGATATCTATATAAAATTTTACAATCCTCTTTCTATCAATTGCTCGGGAGGGTTTAAAATGGATTCGGGAGGGGTTCTATGGGTTAGGGTTGATTCCTAAGGGTCGGGGATAGGCTTCTAAGGGTTTGGGTTAGGTTCAAAGGGTTCGTAAAGTGCTCTTGGAAGCTCGGAGGGTACACCTTTCTCTAAGTGTAAGTTACTCGGGCCTTAGGCCAAATTTGGGTGTCTACAATAATAATGGCCATTGTAACCCCGTCAGGTGTTGAATTCCCTGCCGCCTCACACCGCTTTATACTTTAGATTCTGACAGCGGTAAATCTGGTTAAAGAGGGGTTAAATGAGATGGACAAGTCAAGCGAGCTGACGGGCTTTAACTTGTTAAACCCTTACCCGGCTTTACAGAGAGGGGTTTTAATTTTTGAGTCCCTATGCCGGCCCTCTTCTCATTTATGAGTACCTTTATTTCCCCCCACAGATTCTTTGAGTTTATCCACATAAGTGGGTGCATGACTTAGGCAAATCTAATATTTAGTTCCACCCACATATTTATTTTATTTTTGAAACGTTCGAATCCAACCACCACTTTCTTTTGCTATACACCCACATCTTCTTCCCTCTTCCTTTTCCAGCGCTTGTGCCATATTTGAATTTCGTTCCTCAGAGGCCCTCTAAATCAATTCATTTTTTATGGTTGTACACCCACATCATCTTTTCGTGTTGTGCAACATTAGGAAGGGTTTTCGTGGCTATACAAACCCTTTTTGGACTTGTGGCTGTACACCAACATCGTCTTCCCCAAACTTCTTCTTGCGCTATAAGAACGTGAGGAGCGGACGAAGATTGAGAATTGAAGAGCAACAAAGAAACCCTCTAAGTTCTTATTAGGGTTTATAGGGCAACGACAGTCAATGGTACGAGGTAATTTCAATTTTTGTATTTATTTTATATAATATACCTGTCAAATTGATGATCTTGATAAGGTTCATTGATTGTTCAACATATTTAGTTGTTTTTATATTCTGAGTACCTTTAAATCCACTAAACAAATCTTTGAGTTCACCCACAGTAAAACACATTGATTTGGTTGAACTCAAAGATTTGGTGGGTGGATTTAAAGGTACCCATTTTTTATTGTGGTTCCAAACCAACCGTCGATGATGTGATTGGATTGACAGTCAGAGTGTGAAATGGATGATTTTCGTAAATGGCCTACGACTTCCTATAGAAGAAGGCTTATAAAAGCCCGAATCGAAGGAGCATGCGAAGAGAGGTCTTTAGATTCTAAAATTATTGTTGATAATTCTAGGATTTTAGTAATAGCAATTGAGGTTGCAGCGACAGTGATATCCAAATCTTCAAGTAGATTCCTGTCTTTATTAAATGCAGAAATGTAAGAAGGGAGAATATTAGAAGAGTGAGTGGAAATGAGAGAGTGGAGGCAGGGAGTGTGATAGAAGGGACGATGGAAGAAGTTATTAGAGAGGGGACAGTGGATGATGTAGCAGTAGAGGGGAGGGTGGAAGAAGTTATTATAGAGGGGTGGGTGGAAGAAATTATTGAAGAGGAGAGAGTGGATGATGTGGCAGTAGCGGGGATGGTGGAAGAACTTTTGGAAGAGGAGAGTGCGACATGCGTTATCGGGGAGGTAGAAGGGATTAGGCAGGGGAGTGTGGAAGAGAGAGTAGAAGTGGGTGAAGCTGAGAGTGCTGAAGAGATGGTAGAAAGTAGATTAGAAGGGAGAGATGTTGTGGTTGAAGATGAGAGGGTGGAGGAGAGAGTGGAAGGCGAAGAAGAAGCAGCTCGAGTTCTAAAAAAGAAGAGAAAAATGCAAGAGGTCGATGTTGAGCCAGCCCGAACTAGAGTCGATGATAATGTGGCACTATTTTCCAGAGGCCCTACGAACACTTCGCTTCTACCATGGTATAAAAACCATGTTTCGCATGATCTATGGGTTAACAAAGTAAGCAACAACATTCAATTCGTGTAATGCATTTATCTTTTTATTTAAAATATGTGTGCATAATTATAATTGTCTTACTAATTTTGTTGTTGGTTGATGTAGGATCGATGTATGCTTCGTTGTATACAACATTCAGCCAAACTCGATGTCAGGTTCGTCGTTGAAATGTCTCACAAGTTTAAACGTAGAATCAAGATAGCTGAGTTTTGATTGCTTGCTAGGGTTGCATTCAGGACCATCAATCATATGTTAGTATCTGCCTTAGTTGAGAGATGGGACCCTGAGATGAATACATTTCACTTCGTTATCGGTGAGATGACTATCACTCTCGACAATGTGAAGCATCTCATTAGCCTATCTATAGTTGAAAAGGCAGTTGTTCTAAACCCTTGCAGTACACCAGAATTAGTGGCCACGTGTGCTTAAGCATTCGGTATTGATGTCGACGATGTGATCAAAGAATTGAATCCCAAAGGATGCAAGGGGAAAGCTTTTCACTTAGAATGGTTGTGTGCTCGTTTGAGCCAGATACCTGATGATACATCTGATGATCAGATTGACTGTGCTGCAAGGGGATACATTCTTTATCTTCTAGGCTGCACAATCCTTGTTGATAAATCAGGCAGTATGGTGTCAGCTCAGTACGTAAAGTAGTTGGTCAATCTGAAGACAATTGGGGATTATACATGGGGAGCAGCTTCACTCACTTATCTTTATAGGCAGTTGGGCATCGCATCAGGAAAGAAGGTTGTGCAAATTTTTGGGCTGCTTATATTGGTTGAGGTATACTAAATAAATTCGCATAGCAATGTCTTACTAAATTTCTTTTCAAATATTTAATAAATAGTTTATTAAACTATATGTTCTATATTTTTTAGCGTGGAGCTTCGAGCACCTAGTTTTTTAGTGTTCAGGACTTAGGCAAATATCTTTTGATAAACTGCCTTTGGACTTTAGATGGAAGCAACCTTTAAGTCAACCCGCACATTCTGAATCAAAGTTAGTTCTTTTATGTAAAGCATTGGATGACTTACGAATGGATCAGGTAATATCATAATTAGTTATTTTACATGAACCTATATACACATTGCATTATAATTGTAATCTCACTCTCTTGTACAGGTTATTTGGGATCCATATTGTAAGATTAGATAAGAATATCTGTTTACTCCTATGGCGTTTTACACCGGATGTCTGTTATGTTTCGACATTGTTGATTCGTATTACCCAAAGCGGGTGTGTGCAACTGTGGACTCTCGTGAGTCCGTCGCAACGATTCGCTCCCTTAAAATGGATGGAGTCGCCACCCGGAGCTTTTGTTGTTTCGGGTTATCTAAAAAAATCAATATTATACTCACCGAAATGCCAAATATGACTCTGTATCACCGGTCAACGCCAAAGCCTCTTGGGTAAGGACTTCGGTTATCAGTCGGGAAGGTGTTAGGCACCCAATTGACCCGCTCGTAAGCGGTCTCTACTATGGCCAATTATAACAAAAATAAAAATGAGCGGCACTCCCCCTTTCCTGAAGGCACTCCGATCCTATTAAGCCCTTCGTACTCGATGAAATTTGAGCAGCGTAACGGCTCAATTCTAGGATAGAGGAAAAGTAAAAGAAGGTAGAGGAATAGAGAGGATAGCCGGAGCTCTCGGGCCCTTGTAGCACCGCTGTGGACCTTTGCGTGAGGGCACTTCTGGTGAGCTTCTGATAGCAAACGGAGGAATGGGTCTTGACCTCTAAGGCTTGGGAGCTAGAAGGTAGGAGAAATAGGCTAAGGCCTTGTTCTTACTAAAGCTACGGGATTAATGATGGAAGATGGGGTATAAAGGGGGAACCTAGGTTCTGGAATTTTGAAGGATTAGTGCTTGAAAAGGGAGAGGGAAATCTCTAAAACTCTCTTTTTTAGAAAAAATTTTAAGGTCCTAATCAAGAAGGGTGGCTCTCTATTTATAGAGTTTGAGTGGTTTAGAGGGGTACTTAAGGGCTAAGGGCTAAGTGGGTTAGCAACTAGGTAATCCCTAATCTAAGGTTTCCTAAGATTTTAGAAGCTTGGATAGATGGGAACTTGGGTTTAATGGTAGATGATAGGGAGGTGTTCTAAATGGCAAAAGGGTGAAACTTAAAGCTAGGAAGGGTCCTAAAGAAACCAACCCCAAACTTTGGGGCGATCAAAAAATCAAACCCCAAAAGTGATTTTCGGGCATTTTGTATAAAAAATAAAATTTTAAGCTATGCGTACATAATATGTACTCATAGCTTAGGAACAGTATTTTTTACAATACTGAAAAGTTCAGAGGCCGAGCTGGGGGATTCCTGAAGCAAAAGCCAAAAGATTGGTTATGCATACATAGTATGTATGCATAGCCAATTTCTGCCAGAAATAGCCTATGCGTACATAGTATGTATGCATAGCCCAGATTTTTTTTCTCAAAATTGAAGGGCCAAACTGTGGGCCTAGGTTGGGTCCAGTATTGGTTAACAAGGGTTTTATGGGTCTGCTTGGGTTTCTAAGAGTCCGGGAAGGATTCTAGGAGTCTGGGAAGGGTTTTATAGCTCTGGGGAATGCTTTTGGAAGTCTGTCATTCCCAAAGTATGTGTTGATCAGGCCTTGGGCCAAATTTGGGTGTCTATAGATGCCCCTCTTTGGTATCTAATCACTAATGATCGTATGCGAAAGAAAGAGACAACCGAAGAGGTCCAAGGTAAATGCTATCGGGTTCGCGTTACTCAAAATGAACCTCAAACATCAAATGGAAAAGAAACATGGAGAGTGACGTAAGCTCATTACATTGGGAAAGCATCCGTCACTTAAAATGGAGAATAGCGGAAGCCCATATCATTGGGAAAACGTCTGTTCCTTAAGACTATCGGTCCCCAAGAGCTTAGCGACATTACTGGACATAACCGAGATGGTGCGATTAGTGATGTATGATGTTCGAGTTTCATTTTGAATGAAACAGCCCCGCGAGCGGGAGGGTGATCGATCTATACTTAAAGATTGGCGTAAAGCAATAATGCGAAAATTCAACGATTGTGCTTAATCTTAAGAGGCATTGATTGCCTCATTTTTATTTGCACGGATACCCTTACGCGAGGTAGGGTTCGAGATCTTTGGGCGAACCCATCGACCCTGAGGTTACTTTAGCACAACTACCCAAGTGAAACGAATGTTGATGTCCCAACGCTTTTTGGGAGTGTGTGCCACTAGGAATGTTTATTCCCATGCTTTATATATATATATATCATTATTATTATATATTATATTTTTTTTTCTTTTTCTTTCTTCTCTTTTTTCCTTTCTTTTCTTTTTTTTTCATGTTTTTTTGACATTTTTACGCTATGCGTACATACTATGTACGCATAGCCATTTCTGGGGAAAAATAAGCTATGCGTGCATAGCATGTATGCATAGCTAGATTTTTATTAAAATCGAGCGGTTGCGGGTAGGGAAACTGAAAAAATAGATTTTTGAAACTCCTTTCCCTCGTTCCTTCTCAAAACCAAACGAGCACTTTTCCCTTTGCTCCATCGATTCAAACCATCATTCGACATCACTCTGGTGTTGATTTCACCTAGTAATCCCACATTTTCGTGCTGAATCTATTCTTTTTTGAACAAGGTAACCAAATTAAACCCTTTTTCTTTAAACTTCTTGCTTTTGAAACCAAATGTGGCTAGGTTTCTTGCATCTAGATGGTAAATAGACATTTTTTCTTGTAAATGCAACTTCCTATGGCTTTTTGATTGATTTTCCACATATATTTGCCTGGACTTGGTGAAAATTGGATTAAATTGTGCCCCTTTTTTTATTTTCCTAATTTTTTGTTTATGAATGAGTTAGGGCTTTTGAATCTAGGTGACAAGGAGGATTTTTCTTGTGAATGTGACCATCTTTGACTGATTTTATGGTATGTGCACGTTTGTAACGGATTTTAGTGAAATTCAGTCTATTTGTGCCCTCTTTTTTATCTCATTAATCCATATACCTTATTTGAGGGAATTTTGGACTGAAAAAATGGAAGAGAATTTTGGTTTGGGAGAGAAGGGGGGCCCTTCTCATCCCAATTTTTTAAAAATTTTTTGAATGACAAAATGCCGGATTTTCCTTCAAGAAAAAAAATTATTTGGCACCCTTTTTCTTTTTTGGTTTTCCTTTGACATATTTTGGGAGGGATGAAAGCATACTTACCTACTTGTTATTTTTAAAAGGAATGTCTGATCTTTTCTGCCGGCGTCCTTCAAATATTGCTAATCTGACACTTCTTCTTTCCCTTTTCTTCAGGATGCCAAAAGGACGATGCGGCGAGGGTGATGAGGGGGGTTGTTGAGAACTGAAAAATACCATTTTTCACCCCTTAACTTGAGTCTTGATAGACCTTTGAGAGAACTAAATAAGTGTTTTAAGTGCTTGTGTTGCAGCTAACAATAAAGACAGGCTTAACCATAAAAGCAGCTTAAAAGTGCCAAAAAGATGACAATCCATGTCAATCCAAAGGAAGAAAGAGAAGAAACAACCTCACTAGCTGTTGAAAGGTCTGAATTGAAGAGGCAAAGACCTGGTCTCAACCCAGAAAAGAAGTATGGAGCAATTCGAACAGAAAAATGCACTACAGAGTACTTTTCGCAAAGAACCTGAACTGTTCGCAAAGAACCTGAACTCTGCGAAAAGAACTAAAACTCCAGGCTTAGCTTTCGAAGAGCATCTGAACTCTTCGAAGAGATGATTGACCTTTTCGAAAAGAAGAAAACTCAATTCGAACAGAACCAGAACATTGCGAAAAGAGCTTCAGGAGTTACAACACCTTGCGAAAAGTCCCCTAAGCTATGCGAAAAGGTATTCTGGAGATTCCCAGCTTTTGCAAGGGCAATTCAGTAATCTGTTTCACGCGTCCCAATGCATTTAAAAACCTAGGGACATTCCAGAGGATTCTAAGCATGAAGCGAAGGCATATTCCACCCCACGTGAGCACCCAGAGAAGAAATAACTTAGCGGGAACTTCTAGAAACTCTAACAAACTTTCAAAATGCATAACAGAATTGATGCTTTTTTCACCTGATTGGTTGAACCAGATCGAGGAATTCTGATTAGCCAGAATAGATCTGGATCCTCGTGCTCGACTACCATTGGTCAATACAGATCTGAGCACTTCTGATTGGTTGATACACATCTGAGCTGGACTTAGGGAAAACTATAAATAGATGAACCATTTGCCCAAGTGGGGCATCCAGATTTTGAGTTTCATTCCTATTCCCCCATTTCCAAATCAGATAGTTTGTCTAAAATCCCTATAATAGCCTCACTTTTTACTTGCAATTGAGAGCTGTGAGATACTTCTGTAATTCAAAGGAGAGTTGTATTCAAGACTACAAATTTGAGAGCTGTTTAAGCTGTGCTCTGTAATTGTAATGGTGAATTTGAAAAGGTTGCTGTAAACCGTGCATTTTCCATTGGACTCATATTAAGGGTTCCCTCTGATCTCCTTATTGCATTAGACTCCTTTAGATTCACTGTTTTTCTTACAATTTCCCTTGATTCATTAATCCTGTGAGAGTTAGTGTTTGTAACCTAGTCTCTCATGGCATTTGTAGTGATATTTTTTGTTCTAAATTAAGGATTTTGATTAAAGACTATTGGATGGTTTGTGGCCATTAAAGTGGACAGACCATAGCCATAAGTGTAAGCCTAATCCTTGAATTAGATTTATTTCTCTTACATCTGCACTTGTAGCCAGATGAAGATTGGATCACCTCTCAGTTGAGCTGCAGTCATTCTCATTAGATTTCAAGGACCAAATCAAAGTTAGATATTACTTCTCCATCTTTTATAAGTTTACCTCAAACGTTCCCCCAACTCGGATCTGGATCATTTAGTTTAACTTCTACTTTTATCATTTAGTTAATGTGGCAAATTCAACCTCCCCATCTTATGTGCTTTCTAGATAGGATAAGAGGCCAGATCTGGTAGCTCAGATCTGGAGGTTTATCTTGCATTTTAGATAAATTCTCTGTGGACGATCTTTTACTCACTTACATTTAAAACTTGCTACAATTGGCCCTGATCTTGCAGGCTAATTCACTTCTACCTGTGCTGATATTTCTTTACTCTTTTTAATATTCTAGATTCATTATAAGTTAGCAGTTGCAAACCTGTTTTTAAAACACACATAAATCAAGCACACTTAGAAGCAACAACAAGTTTTTGGCGCCGTTGCCGGGGAATTTGTTCTAAAATAGGTAGACCTAAGCTTTCACTTTTATTTTTATATCAGTACTAAACTATTCTATTGTTTATACCTGTGCAGTTATTCATATCCAATTTTTGAAGAAGGGAAACTACTTAAAAAGGAATTCTGAAGGTTTGCTTTGAATAATTAGGTTTTTTGTTCTGAGTTGTATGTTTGGTAGGAGGACTCTCAGCCCTGAGATTGTCCCACTAAATTTAGAAGTTGAAAGGCTACTACGAACCAAACAAACAACACAGAATTCTGCTACTATGGGTGAAGAACCTCGACTTTTGAGGGATTACTTTGCACCTGGTGCTTATAATTCTCCCTTTTGCATTCAATTTCCTACTGTTGAAGGAAATTATGAGATCAAATCATCGACTATCCAAATGCTTCCTTCCTTCCATGGGTTGAGTAAGGAAGATCCATACAAACATGTGGATGAATTCTTGGCTCTTTGCACCACATTCAACATAGCTGGACTTGGTCCAGAAGCAACCAGGCTTAGGGTCTTTCCTTTTTTATTAAAGGATAAAGCTAGAGCATGGTTATCTATGTTAGCACCAAATAGTATCACTTCTTGGAATGATTTGCAGTGTCAATTTTTAGCCAAATATTTCCCAATGTCTAAAACAAGCCAATTGAGACAAAGTATCATTTCTTTCTCACAAAACTCAACCGAAACTTTCCATGAAGCATGGGAGCAATTTAAGGAACTTTTAAGGCAATGTCCTCATCATCAAATTCCCAGATGGCCGCTGGTTCAAAGCTTCTATCAAGGAATTGATCAAAAAGGCAAAAATATGGTGAATGCCTCCTGTGGAGGCACTTACTTGGAAAAAATAGTTGAGGAGGTTTGGGACTTATTTGAAGTAATTGGTGAAAACTCAACTCAATAGGAATCTCTGTCAAGAGATATTGAAAATCCTGCTAGGTTGAGCAATCAGCAACCCACCAAAGGGAAGATTTATGAGGTGAATGAGTTGGAAAGAAAGATGGACAATTTAACCACAAAGTTTGATAGATTGATGGACTCACTTAAAAATCCAAATGTTGCAAGAGTAGAGGAGGCATGTCTGATATGCCAGTCCCCTACTCATTCAATTGACCAATGTCCTGCTGCACCACAGTTCCCAGATTTAATGGTGGAACAAGCTCATGCTTTTCAATCATTTGGACAGATGCAGTCAAATGAATATCCATGGAGAGGACACCCCAATTTGAGGTGGAACCAAGGGAATTATCAATCACAACCAAAGAACCAAATGCCTTTCAAAACTGCACAGCCTTATCAGCAGAATTTTTATGCCAAACAAAATTTTCAGCAGCTCATTCCACAACAACCTGTGCAGCAATCTGCCCCTATTCAAACCCCTTCCAGGTCCCCTTCTTTTGAAGATCAAGTCCTGAATTCACTCCAGAATTTAGGATCTTTAACTCAGACTGTGAATTTTCATAGCCAGAGCATAAAGAAGATTGAAGAAACATTGGGACAGCTTTCAAATACTTTGGCCAAAAGAGAGGAAGGAAAGTTACCCAGCCAACCTTTGAACAATCCCAAAGGACAGTTCATGGTTGGAGAAGCTTCTAATTCACATGAAGAAGTAAAAACTGTCACCACTTTGAGAAGTGGAAGAATTATATATAACAAAGTGGGTACTGAAGAAGAAAAAAATGAGGAAAATGATAAAGATATGCAGCAAGAGCAGCATAATGATAGAAGTGGGGGTGCTGATGGACCTCAGAAAAATCAAACAGATGAAAAACAAAAAATCCAAAAAGTTTCTGAAAATGCTTCCAAAGCTGTAGATGAAGGACTAGTTCCTCATTTATCATTTCCTCATGCAATGAAATCTGTATCCCCTTTTGATAAAAGGAACACAAAAATAGATGAAATGATGGAGACTTTCAAGCAAGTCAAGATAAATCTACCTTTGCTTGAGGCAATCAAACAAATTCCAGCATATGCAAAAATTTTTAAAGATGTTTGCACTCACAAAAGACAGTCTAGGATACAGTTATCCAAGAAGGTCTTTGCTGTGGAAAGAATTAATCAGGTGTTATCCATTGCCACACCTCCTAAACTTCAAGATCCTGGAATCCCCACAATCCCTTACATTATTGGGGAACATACCATTAAAAAGGCTTTATTAGATTTGGGTGCTAGTGTCAACCTACTTCCATATTCTATATATGAGAAACTAGGTTTGGGAGAATTAAAATCCACTCATGTGGTGTTACAACTAGCAGACAGATCTGAAAGGAAGCCAGTTGGGATGATTGAAGATGTATTGGTGGGAGTAGATAAATTTTTCTATCCTGCTGATTTTCTAGTTTTGGACATGGAACCTACCAAAAGCAAAACTTCCATCCCTATCATTTTGGGAAGACCATTCCTGGCTACAGCAAATGCTTGCATTCAATGCAGGTCTGGTATTATGGAAGTCTCTTTTGGAAACATGAAGGTAAAATTAAATGTTTATAATGCAGTCACAGCCTGAATTCAGCTCTGAAGAATGTTTTCATATTGATCTATTGGATGAACTGGTAGAAGGGACTTTACAACAGTTTCTGCAGTGTGAAGATTTCACCACAAATGTTAAAGATGCTTGGGAAAATTCTGAGGAAGAAACAGTTTGTATCTCAAATTCTGAGGAAATAAATGTTGTGCAAGGAACTCTTAATCAATCAGCAAGTTTCTCTTCTTGGAAACCTGCTACTCTCCCCCTTCCACAAACAGCTAAGGTACCTTTGTTACCTTCTTTTCTCACCCCACCTGATTTAGAACTAAAGCAGCTGTCAGAAAATTTGAAATATGTGTTTTTAGGAAATCATAAATCATTGCCTGCAATTATTTCTTCCTCTCTCACAAAGGAGCAAGAGGAAGAACTGTTGGTTGTTTTGAAAGAACATAGAAGGGCAATTGGTTGAACTATTGCTGATTTGGGAGGAATCAGTCCAGTTGTTTGCATGCACAAAATCCATTTGGAAGAAGATGCAAAGCCTTCTAGGGAAATGCAAAGAAGGCTGAACCCTCATATGCAAGAAGTGGTCATGAAAGAGGTTGTTAAGTTGTTGGATGCAGGGGTCATTTACCCCATTTCAGATTCAGCTTGGGTGGCACCTACACAGGTGGTACCTAAGAAATCTGGGATCACTGTTGTAACCTCAGATTCTGGTGAGCTTATGTCAACCAGACAAACAACTGGGTGGAGAGTCTGTATTGATTACAGAAAATTAAATGCAATGACCAGAAAAGACCATTTCCCCCTCCCATTCATTGATCATATTTTAGATAAGCTAGCAGGAAAAGCTTATTACTGTTTTCTTGATGGTTACTCTA
Organism: Chloranthus sessilifolius; assembly: GCA_021018995.1. Classification (NCBI taxonomy): domain Eukaryota; kingdom Viridiplantae; phylum Streptophyta; class Magnoliopsida; order Chloranthales; family Chloranthaceae; genus Chloranthus; species Chloranthus sessilifolius. The sequence goes on along the minus strand of CM037584.1, from coordinate 120,559,190 downwards.
GTTACAACCAGATTCCTGTGTACCCACAAGATCAGGAAAAGACCACATTCACTTGCCCTTTTGGCACTTTTACCTATAGGAGAATGCCTTTTGGTCTTTGTAATGCTCCTGCTACCTTTCAATGATGCATGTATTCCATTTTCTCTGATAGGATTGACCAATTTATGGAGATTTTTATGGATGATTTTTCAATCTACGGAGACAGTTTTTCTCAGTGTTTACATCATCTCAAATTGGTATTACAGAGATGTGAAGAAATCAATCTAGTTTTGAGCTGGGAAAAGAGCCATTTCATGGTCACCCAAGGCATTGTCCTTGGCCATGTTGTTTCTCACAAGGGCATTGAGGTGGACAGAGCAAAAATTGATTTAATTGCACATTTACCACCTCCCAAAACTGTTAAACAAATCAGAAGTTTTCTGGGACATGCTGGATTTTACAGAAGATTCATTAAGGACTTCAGTAAAATAACCAAACCTCTTTGTCATTTGCTGTGCCAAGATGTCCCTTTTGTTTTCAATAATGAATGCATGAAGGCTTTTGAATTCTTAAAAAACTGTTTGATTTCAGCTCCAATATTGCAGTCTCCAGATTATTCACTACCTTTTGAACTGATGTGTGATGCATCAGATTATGCTTTGGGAGATGTCCTTGGACAGAGAAAGGAAAAGCTGCCTCATGTCATAGCTTATGCCAGTAGATCAATGATTGATGCACAGCTCAATTACACAGCAACTGAGAAAGAGCTGCTGGCAATTGTTTTTGCTTTAGAGAAATTTAGGTCATATGTCTTGGGTTCACAAATAGTGGTGTTCACTGACTACTCCGCTTTGAAATACCTTCTGTCTAAGAAGGACACCAAACCAAGATTAATCAGGTGGATTCTCCTATTACAGGAATTTGATTTACATATCAAAGATAAAAAGGGGGTGGAGAATGTGGTGGTTGATCACCTGTCTAGAATTTTAACTGCTGAGATTGATAGGCTACCTATCAATGAATCTTTCCCTGATGAGCAACTTTTTGCCATTAGTGTACACACTCCTTGGTTTGCAAACATAGTCAACTTTTTGGCTACTGGAAGAATTCCTCAACATTGGAATAAAATGGATAAAGATCTTTTCTTCTCAAAGGTTAAACATTTCATCTGGGAAGATCCTTATCTGTTTAAGAGTTGTGCAGACCAAATAATAAGAAAATGTGTCCCTGACCAAGAATTTCATAGAATACTTTTTGTGTCATGAAAAAGCCTGTGGAGGTCATTTTAGTGGAAACAAAACTACTGCAAAGGTTTTGCAGTGTGGATTTTATTGGCCTACACTTTTCAAAGATGCTCTGCAGCATTGTAAGTCTTGCCAGAACTGTCAGAAATTGGGCAGCATTTCCAAGAGAAACTCAATGCCTTTACAGCCTATTTTGGTAGTTGAGTTGTTTGATGTTTGGGGGATAGACTTCATGGGTCCCTTTCCTCCTTCCAATGGGTATAATTTCATTTTAGTAGCTGTGGATTATGTATCCAAATGGATTGAAGCCACAGCCACTAAAACAAATTATCACAAAGTGGTTCTTAAATTTCTTAAGGATCACATTTTTTCCAGGTTTGGTTTTCCCAGAGCCATTATCAGTGATGGGGGAAGCCATTTTTGTAATAAACATTTTGAAACTTTATTGAAAAAATACTCTGTGACTCATAGAGTAGCCACTCCATATCATCCACAAACTAGTGGACAAGTGGAGATTTCCAATAGAGAAATCAAATATATTTTGGAAATGACTGTGAAGAAGGACAGAAAGGATTGGTCCTTTAAGCTGAATGATGCATTGTGGGCATACAGGACAGCCTATAAAACCCCAATTGGCATGTCCCCATTCAGGTTGGTCAATGGCAAAGCATGCCATTTACCAGTAGAGTTAGAATATAAAGCCTTTTGGGCCCTTAAAATATTGAACATGGATCTAACTACTGCTGGTAATCACAGGAAACTGCAACTTGCTGAGTTAGAGGAGCTGAGAATGGATGCATACACAAATTCAAGATTGTACAAAGAGAAAGTCAAAACTTTCCATGATAAAAATTTATTGAGAAAAGAGTTCACAGCTGGCTCTAAGGTATGGTTATTTAACTCAAAACTCAAGTTTTTCCAGAAAGTGAGATCCGTATGGAAGGGCCATACATCATTCAGCTCCTTCGGGAGCTGTTGACATCCTTGATCCAAGTAATGGAAGAATCTTGAAAGTAAATGGTCAGAGGCTCAAACCATGCATTAAAAATACTCAGGAGCCTGTGCTGCCCATCTGTCATCATGAACCTCCAAAAATCTAATGGTAGATAACTATACATTATGTTTTTATTTCATAGTTTTTACTTAGTTTCTTTGTTTCTGTTTTTATTCATGATTTATCTCTTTTCGCATGGTTTAAATATGCTCCAAGTAATAATTATCTTTTCGCAAAGTTCAATTTACTTTTCAAAAGACTCGATTGGTAATCTAATCGCCAAAGCAAGGATTTGCTTTTCGAATAGTTGGTTCTGAAGCTATTTTCTTTTTGAAAAGATATTTCTGAAGCTAGTTTCTTTTCGAAAAGATGTTTCTGAAGCTATTAACTTTTCGAATGGTACTGATGTCATTCGCAGTTGTCAAAAGGTCTATTTTGGAACTTTTCAAAAACTTAAAAAGGACTTTGTGAAATTAACTCTGAGTATATTTAAACCCTTTCGAAGAAAGGGTTTCATATTCGAAAGCTTTCTGACGAGCGATCTGTTCCACAGAAACCCTTTTTCTTTCTTTCCTTGCGTGATTTGAGAATCTTGCTACACTTTTCTTCACCTTTGTTCGATCATTTGAGTTTTCAGAGAAGGATTTTAGCTTCTAGTCTGGGGGATTTCTGCAAGCAAACAACACATTCAATCAATAACCCTAGATCTCGGTATTTCTCTGCACATTCTCTCTGTTTATCATTTGGAAAATTTGATTTTGTGTCAAAGATCGCCAGGGCATTTTCATACATCAATTTAGAATGGGAAAAGCGGAGAAATCGTTGGCTGCCATGTTCCCAAAATCCTCTGCTAAGAAAGTTAGCAAACCTACCCCAAAAGGAAAAACCAAAACTTCAGCCAAAAGAAAACTATCTATGGATAAAGCGGATAGGGTGGAGAAAGGGAAGAAAGTGAGACATGAGGAACCCATCCCCGCTAGTCCCGAGCCCGAGCTTCCTCCTCCGCCTATACATTTGGTAACGCTAAATCCATTCATTGAAGCTCGGTTAATTCTCGAAATGATTGTGGATGAAACTTTTTTCATCAACAAACCGGATTGCCTGTTATCTTTAAGATACATAAGAGATGCCTCACTAAGCACTATCCTTACCCCCTTGCCAGAGAAAATTTACCCACGAATGGTGAAGTTATGGTACCAAAACCTAGTCAAGGTCACTGAAAGAGATGTTGATGTCCCTACCCTGGTTATCTTTATTGATGATTGCGATCTTACTGTCACATTTGAAGACATAGGGAATGCTTTGGGGATCCCCTTCCAATTTGATCCTTCTGGTCCATTGGCTGCTCCAAATGTCCTCCTTTAGAGAAATGGTTGCACATTTAACCCAAGGAATTGTGGGCACCGGATACCCATCATGAGGAGAGACCTAGCCCCCCAATTTCTATTGATGGATTCCATTTTGAGGGGAAGTTTTTATGTCACCGGGCACAGCCAAGAGAGGAGAACACCAATTCTGGAGGCTCTCTTTCATTTTTCTAAGGGACAGTTTTTCAATGCCCCTATGTTAATTTTTCAAGCCATGGCTGATATTAGTGCCAAGTTGAAAAAGGAGCAGAAATTAGTTGGCCTCCCATTTGGAAGATTGATCACAGCCCTCCTCAGAGCCAAGTTTGACATTGATAACGAGGAGCCATTTGAAGTTATTGCTCCTCACAATTTTGGGAAAAAGGCTTGGACTACAAGCCAAGCCATGCTGAGAAGAATGAGAGAGGAAGGTGAACCTGCACCTGCAGCTATTAATGAACCTGCCCTTGCAGTTCCCTTAGAACCAGTTTTGCCAGAACCTGTGGTGACCAGCTCTTTAGTTGCACCACTTCTTGAAGCAGCTCTGCCAGACCCTGTGGTGACCAGCTCTTTAGCTGCACCCATTTTTGAAGAAACTATCCTTCCCATGGTAATCAGCTCTTCAGCTACACCAATTCTTGAGGAAGTTGGCCTTTTACCCTCCTCCCCTAGTCCAGCCCCTGCCACTTCACCTATCCCAGCTTTCCCATCTCCCATACCCTCCATTATTCCAATTGTAGATTCCCCCTCTACACCAACCACTCCAACCATACTCACACCACCAATTTCTCCCACCAATGCCCATGTTTTGGTTGCAGACTTTATTGCACCATCTCCCTGCACTCCTCTGCTCCAAAGCCCCTCAAATTCACCTGCTCATTCAGCCAACACACCTGAAGTATCCCATACACCTGAACCTGAGCCTTTCAATACAGAGGCTTATTCCTCCTTAATGGGATCTATTTTTGAAACCGTGGGGCTTGAACCTATCCCTATACCTGACCCTCATCATTTCACTCACTTACCTACTTCTCCCTTTACAGCCATTGCACCTCCACCCTCCACTTCATTTGTACCAGTCCCTGCTATGCCCACCTCTCCCCCACCTGCAGCTATTAACCAAATACTTGCCTACCTCCAATCCATTCAAGCCCAACTACAACTCAACATAGAAAACCAGTCTGTGACCAATGACCTTCTCCAAACCTTAGCCTCCACATCCCACACAACCACCATTACCGCTGCATGTTGATTCCCATGCTACCCAAATAACCAGTAGGTAGTATTGGTTGATCTGCCCACCCCCACCACTACTGCCCATGCTACCCAAACTGAATCTGAAGTCCCTCTGGTTGCATCCCCTTCACCACTCCTCACATTCTCTGAGCAAGCCACTCATACCGACCAAGTCCTCCTTTACGGACACTTCTTCTCCCTCCCACATTGGGACACCTTTGGTCCCCTACCATTCCATTCCCCTTCCCAGATTTGCCACCCTCAGAAGAGCCATGGAAGAAAATCCTTATATCTGTAGAGATGTTCTAAAGGGGTTAGCTGATTTACAAGCCCACATTCGAACCCCTTATGAAAACCAGATTCGAAAGTTGGAGTTATTTATGAAATTTGAGAGAGAGAAAATGAAGGACTTGCTGGGTCAAATCTTTCAGATGGTTCGGAGTGAGCAGCACAAGGTGACCATGTTGCAAGCACAGCTTGACCAGGAAAAACTGAAGACCACTAGACTTGGCAAGTACATTGGCCTCACCAAAAAGATCAAATCAGAGGAATACACTGAGCTGCAAAACACAATCCAAGAGAAAGCTCAATCAAGTTCAGACTCCAATACTGATTCTAGTTCTGATTCTGACAGTGACTCTAGTTCTGAGCCAATTGAACCAACTTATGATACAGATTTTGACCCCAGTTATTAGATCACATTGTACTTATCTATGTTATGAGTTTGTAATATAAAATTCTATTTTTCTTGTGTAATTACTGTGCATTTCTGTCTATCTTCTTGTCATCATGATTTTTTTTCTTGCTTATATCTTTTCTCTGCTTTGGACCAGTGTGGACCCTGCTCCCCTTTGGTTTGGGGGTGTGACAGAAATATCAATAATCAATAATTGAGTTAACATCAGTATAGCTTATGATCAGTGGAATTTTTGAAAATAAAGTAATTTCACACCTGCTGTTTTGAAAAAAAAAAAAAACTTTTTGAAATTAATTTCTAGTGTAATTCTAATACTTTCATGAAGTGAATGTCAGGAAATTTCCAAAAGAAAATTGATGTTTTAGTAAACCTAAAAAGAAGGAAAACAGTGAGGATACACCTCAGGAATTTGATAAAAAAACCACACCCAGTGAGGTTTGGGCCTGAAATGTATTCTTTGGAGGTATGAATTGGCAATTTTTTCTGCTTTTGGGACTGATTGAATCTGCTTACTTGCACTAGAAGTTACACATATCCAAATTGAAATAATTTGATAGCACTCGTGATATTAAATACATGATGTAAGGCCTCCTTGTGGACAGTTTGAACCTTACAAAGCCCCACCTTTTGAAACTGCCCTTGATACACACCATTTGAGTTGTACAAATCTAAGATTCCTTTGAAACCTCATCCAATAACCTCATCAACTTCATTTAGCCTAACCCTCACTCCGAGAAGTCAAAAGATAAAGAGAAGGAAGCTGAAGAAAGGAGAATTGAGTAACAATTTGATAACAAAAGAAGGGTACAAGTTGAAGGCAATGATGTAACAGCATAGGAAATGTGGCATTCCAGTCAATGCTAATTTCAAAAAAATAAAAAAAATAAAAAATATTTGAGCAAAACAAAAAGAGAGAAGGCATTTCATTGGAAGTTTGAAAAAGAAAGAGGAAAAAATGGCCACTTTGGCTCTGGAAATTCAAAGAAGAAAATGAAAATATGCTGAAGTAAAGAAGGTTTGTATATCACCTCCTTACCTTTACTGACTTCTAAAATTTGAACACCATTCCACCCCTTTATTCTTGAGAAATTTCACCCATAAGCCACATTACAACCCCAGTAAAGTCCTTACTGATCAATGATGGATTGAGTTATCACATGGAGATAAGAATTTGTGTAATCTATGGTGAAAAGAGCAGGGAACTCCGAACTAAAAGCAATGCCTATGCTCATGCTTACAAATATTTGAGGGTCAGAATCGCTCTTGAGCCATGTGAAATAGTACAACCCTCTTACTTGCATGTTGAGTGAAAATCCTGGTGAGAGTTGGGTTTGAAATCAACTCATTGGGGTAACATCGAAGCTGGATTCCTAAATCGAAGGCAAGCTGTTGATTAATTTTTCTTGTAAATAACTTTTAACATAAATTGACTGAGTAGTAACAAGAATTACAGCAGAATTTTAGTTTTGAACTGATGTTTTTTCTTGAAAAATCTTCTTACAACATGACTGATGCAGGTGTGAATAAACAGATTGGATGAAAGTTCGCTGTAACAGAACTGCAGTGATCTTAACTGATTTATTGAAGAAGTTTGTGGGTACCTTCACTGAAAACCCTCAGGAGACTTCACTCCTCCACTAGGGATCACCTAGGGGTTTAAAAGGCTTGTTGCATATGCTAAATGCAACTGTGCTCCCTACAAAAGTGGCTTTTTACTTTGTTTTTAATTTTGTCTTTGCTCAGGGACTAGCAAAGCTTAGGTTTGGGGGTGTGTTGAGAACTGAAAAATACCATTTTTCACCCCTTAACTTGAGTCTTGATAGACCTTTGAGAGAACTAAATAAGTGTTTTAAGTGCTTGTGTTGCAGCTAACAATAAAGACAGGCTTAACCATAAAAGCAGCTTAAAAGTGCCAAAAAGATGACAATCCATGTCAATCCAAAGGAAGAAAGAGAAGAAACAACCTCACTAGCTGTTGAAAGATCTGAATTGAAGAGGCAAAGACCTGGTCTCAACCCAGAAAAGAAGTATGGAGCAATTCGAACAGAAAAATGCACTACAGAGTACTTTTCGCAAAGAACCTAAACTGTTCACAAAGAACCTGAACTCTGCGAAAAGAACTAAAACTCCAGGCTTAGCTTTCGAAGAGCATCTGAACTCTTCGAAGAGATGATTGACCTTTTCGAAAAGAAGAAAACTCAATTCGAACAGAACCAGAACATTGCGAAAAGAGCTTCAGGAGTTACAACACCTTGCGAAAAGTCCCCTAAGCTATGCGGAAAGGTATTCTGGAGATTCCCAGCTTTGCAAGGGCAATTCAGTAATCTGTTTCACGCGTCCCAATGCATTTAAAAACCTAGGAACATTCCAGAGGATTCTAAGCATGAAGCGAAGGCATATTCCACCCCACGTGAGCACCCAGGGATGAAATAACTTGGCGGGAACTTCTAGAAACTCTAACAGACTTTCAAAATGCATAACAGAATTGATGCTTTTTTCACCTGATTAGCTGAACCAGATCGAGGAATTCTGATTGGCCAGAACAGATCTGGATCCTTGTGCTCGACTACCATTGGTCAATACAGATCTGAGCACTTCTGATTGGTTGATACACATCTGAGCTGGACTTAGGGAAAACTATAAATAGACGAACCATTTGCCCAAGTGGGGCATCCAAATTTTGAGTTTCATTCCTATTCCCCCATTTCCAAATTAGATAGTTTATCTGAAATCCCTGCAATAGCCTCACATTTTACTTGCAATTGAGAGCTGTGAGATACTTCTGTATTTCAAAGGAGAGTTGTATTCAAGACTACAAATCTGAGAGCTGTTTAAGCTGTGCTCTGTAATTGTAATGGTAAATTTGAAAAGGTTGTTGTAAACCGTGCATTCTCCATTGAACTCATGTTAAGGGTTCCCTCTGATCTCCTTATTACATTAGACTCCTTTAGATTCACTATTTTTCTTACAATTTCTCTTGATTCATTAATCCTGTGAGAGTTAGTGTTTGTAACCTAGTCTCTCACGGCATTTGTAGTGATGTTTCTTGTTCTAAATTAAGGATTTTGATTAAAAACTATTGGATGGTTTGTGGCCATTAAAGTGGACAGACCATAGCCATAAGCGTAAGCCTAATCCTTGAATTAGATTTATTTCTCTTACATCTGCGCTTGTAGCCAGATGAAGATTGGATCACCTCTCAGTTGAGCTGCAGTCATTCTCATTAGATTTCAAGGACCAAATCAAAGTTAGATATTACTTCTCCATCTTTTATAAGTTTACCTCAAACGTTCCCCCAACTCGGATCTGGATCATTTAGTTTAACTTCTACTTTTATCATTTAGTTAATGTGGCAAATTCAACCTCCCCATCTTATGTGCTTTCTAGATAGGATAAGAGGCCAGATCTGGTAGCTCAGATCTGGAGGTTTATCTTGCATTTTAGACAAATTCTCTGTGGACGATCTTTTACTCACTTACATTTAAAACTTGCTACAATTGGCCCTGATCTTGCAGGCTAATTCACTTCTACCTGTGCTGATATTTCTTTACTCTTTTTAATATTCTAGATTCATTATAAGTTAGCAGTTGCAAACCTATTTTCAAAACACACATAAATCAAGCACACTTAGAAGCAACAACAGGGGTAGGCCGCTCTTAGCTGAAGTTATCGGTAGTGGGGGGGGAACATCTGGTGCGAGTGCACCACTTCACAGAAAAGCACCCAGAGGAGCGTAGGAAGATGTATTGGTTAGAGATGCAAGGGGATGAGGCCCGCAGTGGCCTTCTTCATCACCAATACACTCACATTTCAAATTTTGGGATAGCCAGTGACGTAACGTATCCTTCAAGGTTTGTGCCTTCTTTTTATGCATTTCCATTCATAATTCTGACAGCTTTATTTTCTAACACTACAACCCCTCCCTTCAATCACATTTCAAGGGGGCTGGTTTGATCTTCATTGCCTCTACAGTCGACTCCCCTTCATAGTGAAACTCCTCCTAGCACAGGCAGGCTTTGGGTACTTCCTCTCCTGTCCTCCCATAAGGGGGAATAATTCCTATGTGATGGCCCTTGTGGAGAGGTTTCGTCCTGAGACAGTGACCTTCCACATGTCAGCTGCTGAGATGGTCGTCACCCCAATTGATTGGTCAATGATTACTGGGATTGCAGTAGGGGGAGTGTCAGTAGTCTTCCCTCGCTATATAGATCGGGAGGAGGTGATCAGGCTGATTGGGGATTATCCGCCCTCCAATTGTATGTCTGGTCCTGAGGTCAAGTTATCATAGCTAGCTGACCTTTTCGTGCGGATGAGTTAGTCTCAAAGGACCAGCCTGATATGCATGTTGATATTGACCCTGAGCTAATGGATAGTCTAGCCAGTGGGGAAGACGATCCCCGCTAATGCCAGTGGGGGTCGTGTATCGCTATGATTAGGACAACGCAGGATAAGGAAAGCTAATGGATAGTCTAGCCAGTGCTTCTGTTGGGAGCCTCCATCCCCTTTACGGCTTCTAGCCCGTGATTGAGCTAACTTGTCCTATTTTTATTTCATTTCCCTTTATTACACCCACATGTGTGACCTTCTGTTTCTTCTTTCATATGTGGGGGTACTTAAATTTTCAGTCAAGCTCTCCCCTTCTTCTCTCAGAGGATGGCACCTTCCCCCTGATGAGCTGCTTTCACATGGACTGCCGCAAGGATCCCAAGATGAGTCACCTGGAATTGGGTTTGAGATCCCAATTTAACTTGATTATACCAGAGTAAGTTCGTAACACCTTCTTTCAACTCTCCTTGTATTTTTAGTAATGTTGTTTGGCTAAGGAGATTCCCCTTTCTTGTGGGCAGGTGATATATGATCCCTACGTAGGCTCCCCTTTTTATGGACCAGTTCACGGTTGGTCGATCATGGCTATTTATCGATCGTCACATCATCTTCTTCTATGGTTCTGCGATCCGGGTCTACTATTTGGGGGAGCGGGTGGTGCAACAATTTCGGGACTTCTTTGCCTTACCCATGGACCCTCCCGAGGATGTTATGGCACTGGGAGGTACAGTGGAGGAGATCGTGGTGCAACTTGGTCATCAAGGGATCTAGATTGAGGACCTTTTTCAGCCTGGTAGGAGATATTGGGAGTGGTACCAGTCTTTCCCCTATCGGTTCCTTCTCCCTAGGTTTGTACCCGAGGTGAACTTTCTGACTGTCGGAGGCCCGCACAGTCAGGTAGCTTTTGACTTCCCCTTTGCTTATTCCTTTTATATGATATGTTGGTCCTCTACTAATTTGAGTTCCCTTTTTCATAGTTTAACGCAGGTGCCAGACCTTCAAGGGTGTTAGAGGCGGGACCCTCAGGGACTTTAGGTGTCGAGACTTAAGGGACCTCAGATGTCGGGCCTCTAGGCCTTCCGTTCATAGGCGATTCGATGATGGGTTTCTTTCATATTTTTGCACAGAGGTATGGCATGCCTGCCTCTCCAAGGTCATAGAGTTCTCTTCCTTAGCCGGGTTCCCCCTCGGTAAGTTTTGTTTCCCTTTAGAGATGTATTAATCTCTTTCCTTTTGTTCGCCCATGCTTATCTTTTCCTTCTTCATAGGACTATGACTTTGCGATCCAGCAGGCATACATAGTATGTACGCATAGCCCAAACTATGCAACAACAAGCTATAAAGCCCGAGAGAAGGCCATTTCCTCTTTATTTTCAGTTGGGCTTTGATTTTTGCTCTAATTTTTTAATCTTTTCTTCCCAAGGGCTGGTCTATCATTCTACATTGGTTTGTGATCCATTTGGAACGACTTTGTATGATCATAGACCCACTTCAAGACCTTGCTCTTCCAGGGGGTTTTGGGACTTTCACACTTCCCTCTTTACGTACTAGACCCAGATTTCTAAACAATGGTACGATAGCTTAAACGAAAGCGAGCTTGTGGGCCTGGATCAACTGGGGCTTTCCCTTATCCCCTCTTTCCTTGATGTGCCGCCTATTTTAGACCTTGTTCATGCGGCGGTTTCCCATTGGGATATCGAAACTCATGTCTTCCATTCGGCACTCGTGAGCTTACCCCAACCCTTGAAGAGATAACTATTTTATCGGGTTTGCAACTTCATCGTGGCCTTGCTAGGGTGGTACCAAAGCCAAGCTACGCTAACGTTGTCCACACGACTCTAGGCTTGAAGAAAAGTGATTATGAAAGAAGTCTCGCCGGCGGGCCCACCAGGTGTTCGATGAAATTCCTAAGAGATATTTTTGGTGAGGAAAGTTTACAGAAATTTCCAATTCGGAATATTTACAACATGAATACTTTTGCCCTCAGAGGTTCTTTTTTACACAGGGGGGGTAGCTTTCCAATCTCTTTATGCGACATTTTGGTGGAGCTTGAAACGAGTCGTTCTACTATGCACTTTGTTTTGATCGAGATCTATTAAGGACTTGATGCTTTTGCCTCAGGGAAGGTGGAAAGCTTCCAAGGGTGCCTGATTCTCCTTCAGAACTGGCTAGGTGAGCATCTTGCTATCTTAGGGCCCGTTACATGATATGAGGTGAGACCGCTCGCTGCTTTTTGGGCTGATGTTCTACATGCAAAGAATACATGCGAGATGCGTATTTGGTTGACTGAGGCTGAGCTCATATGGAGGCTTCCATGGCTTTACGGGACCTTCCTGATAGTACGATCTCGAGATCATGAAGGTATCACACTTCTAGGGTTGACTTGCAGTACCCATTATTTCCCCTCTCGGGTTTTACATCAGTTTGGCTATGCCTAGCATGTGCCTTGCGCATCGAGTCCTCCTCTGTGTGGTTGGTTTTTACCCAGGTGTTTGTAGGTGATTTGGAGAAGATAGCGACGCTCTGAGAAATGCGTCAGTCAACGCATATGTGTGACCTAGAGCAGAGGACCGCTCCTTTGACTTCTCCAGAATATGAGACTTGGTTATCCTCTAAGACATCTTTTATGAAGTGACTTGCTCCGGCTGAGAGCAATAATTCCGAACCCTGACCAAAGAAGGAAGCAATGGTTCTGACCCGTATAGAGCTGCTTGTAGAAAATTGGTTTTGCAAGAGTACCTTGAGAAGGAGCAAGTGAGAGCCGATATTGCTGAATGTGAGGTCGTTCGTCTAGAAGGAGCCTTAAGTGATGTTCTCGGCGCTACTAATGCTTCTCAAAAGTGGTATAAGGGCCTTCATGGTCGGTGGGTGAGTGACCGGAATTCTCACGAGGATGCTCTGCATAAGCAAATTCGTGATTTGGAGCACGAGCTGGGCTGATGACCTGGTCCTGCACATTCTTTTTGCATAGATCACATACCACAAAAAACGGGTAGAAAACCCCCTGACTGATTATTTTTTTATATTTTTTGGGTTGAATAGGCCTTTTATCCTTACCTTAGGCCATGCGTTTGAGGTGTGGTCTAAGCTCTACCAGATCAAGACCCACCTTGATTTAACATAAGCGGCCCAAATGGATCCCAGCGTCCGAAAGCGTAGCCAACGGAGTAACCATTTTTTCTTTTTTTCTTTTACAACATTTTTGCTCATAGCACCCGAGACGGGTTTTCTCCATGCATGTTGTTTCCCTCTCTTTTACCCATACCGCCCTTTCAGGTTTTCACTATGTCTGTGGGTATGCATTTTTACCCCAGGCGCCTTTCCAAGTTTTCACCTAGTCCGCACAAGCTCTCTCTTTTTATCTGTGGTGCCCTCACGGATTTTATCCATGCCCTTTTTACTTTGAGCCTATATATATTTTTTCATTTTATTTTCTTTTTATTCCCTCTTTCAAAGACCACGACATGGACATTGATTCTGTCATAGCCGACTGGATGGAGTTCTTTTATTGTCTCTTAGCTCGGCTTGTGCTGACTCAACGGATACTGTGACTGCTTATAGACCTTAAAGAGGGCTTTCTTCAGGGATGTATCATGGCCATGGATTAGAAGGGATAAGTCAGGAATTTTGAAGGTATTCTTGGGTTAAAGGATTTTCTTGATTGGGTTCAGCTGCTGTGATACACTTCTTCCTTGAGAGATTTCTACTATACATGCCCCACGATTTTTTTCATCTCTTTTCTTTTATATATTTTTTTTGCTTTCTTTTAGACATCCTCTTTTTGGGATTTTGCTTTTATGATTTTTTTTAGATTTTGATGATAACTCTTTTTTTTTTTTTTTTTGTATATACACTTTTTCTTTTTCTGGGAGGGATTAATGGAGGAAAGGCTAATGGCTCAACGGGTGTAGCAAAGGATATGAGCATTCAGGGGCACTTTTTGGCTACTTAACTTTGAAATGATGGCCTCTTTTATGGGGTCCTTAAGCAATTATCTATCCAACTTATTAATACTTACCTTGTCGCGGGAGACTAGGAGTAGAATCGTCGAACGTATCCAGCATTATGGGCTTGAAAAAATATTCTTCATCCATGGTGGCGAGGTGGAGCACGTATCTAGGCAATAGATGACGTAAGGCCCTTCCCAGTTGGACTTGAATTTCCCTCTCGGATCAGCGTGGAGAGAAGGGAAGATTTTCTTTAGTATAGTGACCAACTTTCAAATCTCGAGTGAGGACACACTTGTTGTAAGCACGTGCGATCCTCCTCTGATAGGCATGGGTGTGACACAAGGCTAGAAGCCTTTTCTCATCTATCAGGTTCAGTTGTTCGAAATGGGATCTTTCCCTTTCAGCTTCTGATAAATCGAACTCGATGAGGATACAGAGTGAAGGTACTTCAACTTCAACTAGTAGCATGGCCTCAGTTCCATATACAAGGGAGAACGGTGTTGCCCCTGTAACGGTATGGATCGACGTTCGGTAGGCCCATAGTATGAAAGGTAACTTCTCACTCCAATCTCGGTAAGTGACAACCATCTTCTCAAGGATGCAAACAACTATCTTGTTGGTGGCTTTGACAGCTCCGTTGGGTTATGGCCGATATGGTGATGAGCGGTGATGTTTAATCTTGTACTACTCGCATAAGGCTCTAATGTGCTTGCTCGTAAAGTTGGTGCCATTATTTATGATGATGTCCTTGGACATGCCGAATCGACATATGATGTTATTTTTGATAAACTTCTCGACATGACTGGTCATAATGTTCATGTACGATACTGCCTCTACTCATTTGGTGAAGTATTCAATAGCGATGAGGATGAACTGATGCCCGTTTGAAGGGATTAACCTTTCCAACGACGTCGAGGCCCCATGTGGTGAATGGCCATGGAGTGGTCTTGCTATGTAGATCTATAGCAGGAGCATATATCAGACTGGAGTATTCTTGGCATTTGTAACACTTTTGAACATGTTTGCAATAGTCAGTTTTCATAGTAGTCCAAAAATACCTTTGTCGTAGGATCTTCTTAGCGAGCATGTGCCCATTGACGTGGGCCCCACATACTCTCTCATGGATTTCTTTTATGATGTTGGCTGCCTCACTTTCAATTAGGCATCAGAGCAGGATATTATTATATGATGGATGTAATTTTCCACTAAGCGTTGGATGGTCCGCCTATCCATTTTGAACATGACCTCTGAGAAGGCTCGGGTTTTGATGAAATTCTTGATATCTGAGAACCATGGAGGCTCATCATCCAACTTTGTTGATCCCTCAATTTGGAGGCAACAGGTCGGCTCATTCCTTTGCTCAATCATGATCAGATTCCTCTTAACACCATAGGGGATTTTGATCATTGATGCCAACGTTGCTAGTGCATCGTCAAAACTATTTCTTGCTCGCAGTACGTAAGAGAACATAACATCATCGAAACATGCTATCAGATCTTCGAGGAATTCATGGTATGGGATCAACTTTTTATTATTCATCTTCCAGTCTCCATTGGTTTAGCATATGATCAATTGTGAGTTACCAAATACTTTGGGATGAGTTATGTTCAAGTCGAGAGCTACTTGTAAGCCAGCTATACAGGCTTCGTATTTAGCCATGTTGTTGGTGCAGGGGAAATTGAGCTTGACGGAGACTAGTATGTGGGACCCTTTTGGCGAGATTAGAACAATGTCGACTCCTTGACCTTCAACATTTGATGCCCCGTCGAAGTGCATTACCCAAGACTCTTCTGCCTCTTCTATGTCATCTTCTGTCATGAACAGGATGTCCTTATCAGGGAATTCAGTTCTCAAAGGTTCATAATCAGGTAAAGGATTTTCGGCAAGCTGATCAGTGAGTGTTTGTCCCTTGATTGACTTCTGCATGCCATATGTGATGTCAAACTCTGATAAAAGAAGTTTCCAGTGTGCAATTCTGCCAATGAGAAACGGCTTTTTAAACAAGTACTTCAAGGAATTCATTCGAGCCAGGAGGAGAACTTCTTGAGAGAGCAAGTAGTGACGAAGCCTCTGTGTAGCCCAAACAAGAGTCAGGCTTGCTTTCTCCAAATAAGAATACCGCATCTCATAATTAGTGAACTTCTTGCTCGGGTAGTAAATGGCATGTTCTCTTCTTCTGGTCTTATCACACTGCCCTAGGACACATCCCATTGAGAATTCCATTGTTGAGAGGTACATCAGGAGTGGCCTCCTGGGTACTGGTGGTACCAAAACTAGTGGGTTGAGGAGGTAGCCTTTGATTTTATCAAATGCGGCTTGACAATCATCGTTCCATTCAACAGGTGAATCTTTTCATAGTAGCTTGAAAAGCGGCGTGCAAATGGGACTTATGTATTGTATTCTACCCAAAAAGCCTCTGACTTCTTTCTCAGTAGATGGATGAGGCATTTCCACGATGGCATTTACTTTGATTGGGTCAATCTCAATACATCTTTTGTTGGTGATGAAACCAAGTAATTTTCCTAACATGGCATCGAAGTGCATTTCTGAGGGTTCAGACGTAACCTGTACTTCTTTAATCTTTCAAGCAGCTTTTAGAAGCTGATCAGATGATCACTCCTTTCTGGTGACTTGGCTATCTTGTCATCTACGTACACCTCAATTTCTCGATGCATCATGTCATGGAAGAGTGCAATCATTGCCCTCTGATATGTAGCCCCAACATTTTTCAACCCGAATGGCATGACTCAATAGCAGAAAGTTCCCCATAGAGTGATAAAGGTTGTCTTTTCTCGGTCTGCCTCTACCATTTTGATTTGGTTGTAACCAGAGAATTCATCATGAACAAGAGCATCCCATCCCTAGCAGTGTAATCTACCAAGATATCGATGTGCCACAAAGGGAAGTCGTCCTTCGGGCTAGCTTTGTTGAGATTTCTGAAATTGATGCACATACGAATCTTTCCATCTTTCTTTGGTACTAAGACGATGTTGGCTAGCCATTGTCGGTATTTGGAGACTGAGAAATCTTGTGTCATACTGCTTTATGATTTTATTCTTCACTTTTAGCATCCATTCTGCTTGACTGGCTTAACATCTGGATATAACAACAGCTTATGCTCAACCAAATCGGTGTCCAAACCAGGCATATCCTCGTATGACCATGCGAAGACATCTTGGTATGACCGAAGGAAATCAATCATGCTTTTTCTTTCCTCAAGAGACAGCGACGTTCTGATTTTAGTGATTCTAGGATCTTTCTCAGCTCCCAGATTGACATCTTCAGTCTCTTCAAAGATTGAGGTAGGGTCATGCTCAAATTTAGCATACTGTTCTAGGTGTTCATTGGGAAGCTCCTCGATTAAGTCCTCTCCATCCAGATCCATGACTCGTACCTCTTCTTGTACTTCTATAGGAAAGAGGTCTATTTCACGTCGAATGGGTTTTTCTAAGACATCATTTTCTTTACTTTCTTCAGAAATTTTAAGACAATTTTTTTAGACTTTATATTTTATCTATTTTTTCAAGATTTTTCTTTTCTTCGGAGATCAGCTCTTGGCAATGCGGGTATTTGTATATACATGGCATTGCTTTCCAAGGGCTAACCTCACTTTTTACAGGTTTTTTTTTTTTGGGAACCAGGTGTTGAACTTTAGGCCACCAGAAGCTTTCAGGGTTAGGGGCATTGAAGCCCAGTTCCTCACCTGAGGTGCTACACCTTTACTTGATCACGTGAAGAAAGCTGATTGAGATGGCTTTTGAGGATTAGCCTCAATCATATTTACTATTGATTCGTCTGAGACTTGGTCCTTAAATGTTAACATGGGCTTGGGGTGGGATAGAGCGGGTGGCTGTATTGGCTAGGGTACCTCGTCCTCAAAAAGGGATAGGGAGGCTAGGTCTATTTCAATATCAGGAGGAATGATTTAGGGATTGGTTGGGTGGATAACAATTGTCGATTTGTGTGGGTCAGCTATGTGGCCCCATTTTGGTCTCTTGATGACCCCTGCACTAACGAAAGTGCTTCGGATGTGAGTCCGCGATCGGGGTTCATCCTCCATGTCCACCCCTGGCTTTGGCTATGGCAATGGTTCGGGCCTTTTCCTTAGCTTCATGGATTTCCTCATCGGTAGGCTTGTAACCTAAGCCAAATTTAATTCGATGTCTGCCCTTAGCTTTGACCGGGTCTCTTCTTCCTTGTAAGTGAGGGCCCAACCCTTTGCCTTTTTGATAGCCCCATTTTTGGACCATGGCTACTGTTGTAACCATTCCTCCTCCTTTCTGAGAGGTTCAGGTGTCACTGCTGATACATCGTACTAAAAAATGTGGAGATCTGTGTCTTCAGCCATGTGTGGTACATCCAGGGTCTTTTGGTTCTCTATGTTGTGAACCTACTCTCGCCCCTCTCCCATGACAGCTATGACTTTTTGCTCTGATATGAATTTGAGTTGTTGATGTAGGGTGGAGGGTACTGCTCTGATTTCATGCAGCCAAGGGCACCCCAGAAATAGATTAAAAGTGGACTTTATATCCATGAGTTGGAACGGGATGGAGAAGGTTATTGGCCCTATGTTGAGCTCAAGGTCGACTTCTCCTATCACTTCCCTCCTTGTGTTATCGAAACCACAGGCTCCTGTTCTGGCTGATCGGAACATTGACGGGTCGACCCCAATCTTGGTCACAATCCGAAATGGGTATACATTCAAGGCGGACCCATTGTCTATTAGTACCAGCGGTATTACCAAGTTTTCAGTTTTGACCATGATGTTGAGGGATCTGAAGTGGTTGTTCCCTTCGGTCGGGTAGTCTATATCTGAGAATGAGATGGCATTAGGAGCCAACACCTGTCCAATCATCTGTCCCACCTCATCTGGGGAGACCTTGTTTGATATATGGGCATCTTTTAATACCCCTATTAAAGCTTGGAAGTGAAGTGGGGATGCCATTAGCAAGTCCCAGATGGTGATATGAGTCGACGTTCTTTTAAGTTGTGTTTCTAACGCATGTACTCGGCTCATTTTCTCCAACGGATGCACCACTATAAGTTTGATCGCTAATTACTTACGTATGTATCTAATTAAATCTTAACCTATTGCAAGCGCACAATGGAAATTATAATACTAGCATAGGATCGTTCCCACGAGGATATGATTTATATTATATATATATATATATATATATATATTTTTTTTTTTTTTTTTTTTTTGAAAACTTATACTTATCTTTTTAAGATCCTAAACTACTTGAGAAATATGAATAAAGAATGGTTTCTTAAACTAATTTGCATAAAAGTAAATCCTAAATCCTCCTTCTTCAGATTGTAGTCATCAATCACAATCTTCAGCTATCGGATGCTTACAAATTTAAAATACCATTACACTATATCTCAGTCCTCTAGAATTTGGGCGTTAATAAAAAACTAGCACCCTTTAATATAGATTTATACTAATCTTTAATCTACCAGAAATTTGGGCGTCAATCAAACTCCAAAAAATCAAAGATGGAAAATAAAAACATTACACTAACTTACAAATCTCAACCTGAGTCATCAATTCAAATTAAAATTTGAAGATGTTTATAAAGCAAGAAATTGCAATAAAATAAATCTAAACTAGAAAGCAATAAAATTATATCTTTCACCCCTCAGGCGCAGTTGTCAATTGCTTCTGGGAAACTATAGATATCTACTCTAATCTTCCAGCTCTCAATCCCAATCGTCAATTGTGATCGAGGAACCTTGGATATCTAAATTAAACTACTTTAATAATCGGAAGAAAACCCAACCTTAGGCGTCAATTGATGCTGAGAATTTCTTCGATGATTAATTCCTATACCAATCCCTCTTATTTATAGATCATAAGGGGTCGATTTACAAAACTCCTAATTCTAATAAAAGAAATTACTAAAATAAAAATATCCTAATATAACTCTACTTCTAATACTATCTTTCCTTGCTTTCAACTGTTGATGTACTTCTAGATTTTCTCCTTTATTTCAGCAGCAGAGTCCTTTAAAATTCTTCTTCGTCAATCTTCTCAGATCCATGATTGGCCAAACTTCTAAGTAAAAAATTCTTCTAATTATATGCATAGCGGTGTAAATCTCACATGATCAGTAGCTTCGGAAGGTGTCCTTTTGTAAAGTCATAAATCATGATTTTCTATTCTTTAACTCTCTGTGGACGATTCTTTAGTTTACGATTGATCATCTTTTCTCTTCTCAACACAACTTCTAATAGAACGATTCTTTATTACGATTTATCATCTTCTTTGTATCATACTTCACCCTTGAACAGCTTTTACTGATGAGTCGTAAATTCTGATTTTATTTTTATTCCTTTGTAGCATTCCTCAAAATCGTAAAGCACAATTTTTCATCTTTCAGTAGGCGATGATTCGTTTTAAGGTTCAATCGTCTCTTTTATTGCTTTATGAGTTCATTTTGGCAAGTATTAACATTTTGGTTCTCTATTGTTATTTTTTCTTTTTATCTGCACATCAGTAACTTATTAGTAGCAAAGTAAGGTCTAGCATCACTAAGTTAAGGGTGGTAAAATTGTATATTATGTGGCTGATCAAGGTTCTCTTCTTTCTTCTAGTTGGGCTGGCACTGGTACCTTAGGTTGCTTTGAGATCTTTCTCGTTCGTGTGATGAATTCAACTGCCCCTTCGTTGCTACTATTAGCATTAATATCCGTCTGATTGTAATTGAGCGAGATCTGGTGGGGGTCATAGGTTGGCCCTAAGATCTGGAACGGAGTGGATGAGGGTATCAAAGGTTCCTGAATTGATGGCGTTTGGACGAAATATGGTTAACTGCACCCGGAGATGGATAGATCGGAGGGGAGGTGGTGAAAGTGGGCCAAATGTGATCTACATGAGTTGTGGGTGACTGTACTGGGAGTGATGTGTTATTCACATGGCGTGGATTAATTGGACTGTACAAAGAGTAGTAAAGGCTAACTTAGACTTTACTACTCCTTGGAGCTATCTAATAATCCTCTGTTTATCATGTTTTATAGTTAGTAATAATAGTTGTAGATTAGTACAAAGTCCATACTTTTGAAGCCAAAAAGAGAGAGAATTCAAGCCAAGGGTGACTACTGAGCCAAGAACAAAGAATACACCTTGGTGGCACACACAATGGTGACCATATTGCATGCCAAAGTGGACCCTAAAAGTCCAGAGGAGGAATGGTTGGTGGACCCAAGTAGTGAAAGCTGTTGCAGCAGAAGGAGCACAACAGCATAACACAAAAAAAAATACCTCGCACAGTCGTCGCGAGGTTCATAGGCCTACAACATATGCAAACTCACACAGCTCTGTGAAGAAATGGCCTCAAGGAGCTACCTCGTGCAGCCATCGCGAGGTTCATTTACTCTCCACGCTCTAACTGTTTGTGAAGCACTCGCGCATTAGCAGTTTTAGAAATCCAACTTGCGAAGCTCTTGTAGGATCAAAGAAAGCAGAATAGTCATGCATGCAGTTCTCACGAGGCTCATTCATTCAAAAGACTCCAGTCGCTCGCACATCTCTCGCGTAGCTCAAGAGGAGAGAGAGCTCCAGAAAATCTCTCGCGCAACTCTCACGTGCGTCAAAGCCTAAACCATCCACCCGAGCTATGCTACTCATTACACAGGGACCCTCGTGAGATCCAAACCCATCCACGCGTGACCCTCGCGACGAGAATCACCTAAGCTCTACTGCGTGAGCTAAGACAAGTCACTGCAAATTCATCCTCGTAAGCACTCTTCTACAGCTACTTCAACCATGCAACGTACCTCGCGAGGAGCAAAACAAGCAGATCCAGCCCCGGGAAGCACGGGCTCCTGCTTTCTATTTCCATACTCAGGGATACTTTGGGGATTTCTTCAGGTATAGGGCACACATCTCGAGGCCCTGATCTCTATGCACACATCCCGAGGCATCCAAGGGTGGTAACTAAGCCGCGTCTTCCATA
Source organism: Chloranthus sessilifolius (assembly GCA_021018995.1). NCBI lineage: Eukaryota > Viridiplantae > Streptophyta > Magnoliopsida > Chloranthales > Chloranthaceae > Chloranthus > Chloranthus sessilifolius. Next base: position 120,537,460 of record CM037584.1, on the reverse strand, counting down.
AAATTAGGGTTTAATCTACTATTAGTCAAGGCATTAAGCACTGAGTATATAAGTTATAACTTAGCTAATTTTCCTATCTTTCCTTCAACCTCAATCAGCTGTGAGCTCTAGCAGATTAGGATTAGGGTTAGATCATCATCTTTTTCTTCTTCCCTAGCCAAACACTTGCTGGCTATGATCTCTGTAAACAATTAGGCATAGTTTAATTCAGTTGTCGTAATGGGTTTTGTAAGCTTTGGGATCTGTTGAGGGCTGTACTGCACAAGGTTGCTGCCTTGAGGACTTTCATTGTAAGTATTATATAATCAATGAAATGTTTATTTTAATGCTTATTCAATCTGTTGGTTTCCTATTTGTCCATAGTTTTTTTTTATCTATGTCATACACATAGGATTTTACTTATTTAAAGCTCCCATGGAAGCTCAAGCTTGTAGCCCTGTAACCATGGTGGTAGCAGCAATTTTCGTGTTCCATCTTAGACCTCTATGATTTGGATAGCCTGTGACCATTTGAGTGGACAGACTATAGCCATAGGGTGATTCTAAGCCACAGATCTGAGATGGATTCTTATCCTCTGCACTTGAGCTTGTAGCCTTGTGAGAGGTTGTGACAGGAGCAAGCTCCCCTCTATTTTACATTACCATCATCAGATGTTAGATCTGATTCTCTGTAGAGATTGTAGACTTGTGAGCTGAGTCATTACAGGCCTTTTGTAGAAATGACCAACTCATTTAAGTCCCCAAATAGCTTTTGAATAATTGTGGTTTCCACTGGTTTTTCAAGAGTTGTTTGCTCATATGGATGCCTGAGCTTGTAGCCTGGCAAACATAGTGTCTGCAATGATTTTTTTATGTTCTAATTTGATTAATTAGTTGGACGACATCTATTGGATAATCTATGACCATTTAAGTGGGCAGGTTATAGCCTTAAGATCAACCCATTCCCTTGGATCAGATTGGTTTTCTGATTTAACTCATGTATTTTGATCTTCTCTATTGGATAGACTGTGACCATTGAAGTGGATAGGTTATAGCCTTAAGAGACCAGGTTAAATCATAGGAATTGAGTTAGATTCTTCCTCCTTGCAGATGTGCTTGTAGCCATATGAAGGATTGCTGCAGAGACAGCTCTAAATCTGAGTTACATGACTGAAATAACCTTAGCTTAGTTGTCTACTTCTGATTAATTTTTATCTTTATTTTAACACATACCATCATGACCTTCTTCATAAACTCTTTCTTTAAGATAGGACTGCACTTTCTTTCTCTTCTTTTAGTTTTAGTTTAGTGTAGTTGTGACTCCCAACTCCCTTTCTTTAGGATTGCCTGATCTGTAGCCATATATAGAGGCCTACTAATACAACCCCTTTTTGGGTTCTAGAGAAATTTCTCTATAGGATAAACTTTTACTTACTCAAAACTTACTACAACAGCCCTGTATCTTGCAGGTTGTGGTTATTTAAACTTGTTGTTTTACCCATTTTACATCTCTTCACTCTTGATTTATTTTCTCCACTATTTTTAAATAAAATAGCAATAAGCATCCTAGAAAAATCTCAACAATTTTTTGGCGCCGCTGCCGGATATATTAATCTTTTTAGTAGACCTGAGTTGTATTGTATTATATTTTAGTTTACAAAATTCTTTGTAGAAGTGCCTGATTTTGAATAAAAAGTGCTACTGATTTTTATTGGAATTTTTATAGATTGAGACAGCAGCAGAAGGGAAAAGCTAGAGCTGCAGCTGCAGTTTAGCTAGCTTCTGTTTGCATTTCCTTTACCCTAAAACTCAGTCGCATTTCTGTTGAATTCCCTGACAATAGTTTAGTTGTAAATTTTATTTGTAAATTTTTTTATAGTGTGCTGTGAGTATTTTCTCTACCTGTTATTCTATGTGTATGCTTAGTAGAAGGTCCCTTAACCCTGCATTAGAACCTCTAAATCCCGAGATAGAAAGGGTCCTTAGACTGAGAAACACCACACCAGCCCCTGTTATTAAAACTAAGCCAGCTGTGATGGCTGAGAGGCAGATGACACTAAAGGAATATAATGCACCTGGGGAATATACATCCCCCTTTTGCATTCAATTTCCTTTAGTTGAGGGAAACAATGAAATTAAGTCCAGCATCAATATGCTGCCATCTTTCCATGGGCTCAGTAAGGAAGATCCTTACAAGTACATAGATCAATTCTTAGCATTTTACACCACATTTAACATTGCTGGCTTGGGACCAGAAGCCACCAAACTTAGGCTTTTTCCTTTTTCCCTAAAGGATTAAGCCAGCACTTGGCTCTCTAAGCTCCCAGCCAATAGCATACAGACATGGAATGACCTCCAAAGCCAATTTCTAGATAAATTCTTCCCTATGAACAAAACTAGTCAGATGAGAATGAGCATACTTTTATTTTCTTAATCCTCAATTAAAGATTTTCATAGAGCATGGGAAAGGTTTCAAGAAATGTCAAAACAATGTCCCCACCACTAAATTTCGCAGTGGCAACTTATACAAGTTTTCAACCAAGGAATTGATCCCAAAAGTAGGGACATGGTGGGTGCCTCTTGTAGGGGTAGTTACCTCCACAAGACAGCAGGTGAGGCATGGGACTTGTTTGACATTATAAGTGAGAATTCCATGCAGTAGGAGTCACTATCCCGCAATGACAGTCAGACCCTAGCTAGAATGGTAAAAGAATCCACCTCTAGAGATGACATGTATGAGGTCAAGGTGCAGAGTGAATTAGAGAGGAAGGTAGATAACCTGAGCTTAAAATTTGATAAGTTGATGAATGTGATGCAGTCTAGAATGGTTTCACAAGTGGCAGAGGCATGTCAGATATGCCAATCTCCCACACATTCAATTCAAGAATGTCCATCAGCCAACCAGTTCCCTGAATTGGTTATGGAACATGTCAATGCTGCCCAGGCATATGGGCAGCAACCTGCTAGGTACACCTAGAGAAACCACCCCAATCTGAGGTGGAGACAAGATACATATCAGCAACCCCAGCAGCAACAACTGGCAGCACCATACAGACCACTACACCAATTCAACCAGGGATATGCACCTAGGCAGAATTTTCAGCTACCTCCCCCACAGCCAAATCAATTAGTTTTGCCCCCATCACTGCCCAGATCCTCTTCTTTTGAAGAGCAACTGCTGGCATCAATGCAAAATTTGGGAAACTTAGTACAAATTGTGAACTCTCATGAGCAAAGCATTAAAAAAATAAAGGACCAGCTGGGTTAAATCTGCAATGTTTTGAACAAGAGAGAGGAAGGTACGTTGCTTAGTCAACCCTTGGCCAATCCTAAAGGGTAGTACATAATTGGAGAAGGCTCCTCTAGCCATGAGAAGGCTAATGCAATCACTACCCTGAGGAGTGACAGAGTGGTTGACAACGCAATGGGCAGGGAAGCTGAGGAGACCATGGAGAATGAAAAAAAAAAAATGTGAGTGTAAAAGAAGTTGTGAATTCATCCCCTGCTGTGGAGCGGCAAGGACAAAATAAGAGGGCTAATGTTGAGCCCCAACAACAAGCAATAAATGAAGAAAAGAGAAAAAAATAAAAATTTGATCATGATAGTGCTAGGCATACAACTATGGTACCAGCAGTACCACAACTGCCATTTCCTCATGCTCTTGGTGGCCCACCTCATTTTGATAAGGGGAATGCTCAGATGGGGGAAATGATGGAGACCTTCAAGCAGATCAAGATTAATTTACCCCTGCTTGATGCCATCAAATAGGTCCCTGCCTATGCCAAAATCTTAAAGGACCTTTGTACATAAATAAAAAAAAAGCCAAGGGTGCAGCTGTCTAAAAAGGTCTTTATTGTAGAACATGTGGAATCAGTTCTGTCCATAGCCACACCTAAAAAATTGTAGGACCCAAGGGTACCTACCATCCCCTTTATAATTGAAAATCACACCATAGGTAGAGCCCTCTTGGACTTGGGGGCCAATGTGAACCTGCTCCCATATTCTGTATATGAGGAGCTAGGTTTTGGGGAGTTAAAACCAACTCCAATTATACTCCAACTGGCTGACAGGTCTGAGAGAAGACCTATGGGTGTGCTGGAGGATGTTTTGGTGGGGGTAGAGAATTCTACTACCCTGCTGATTTCCTGGTTTTGGACATGGACCCTTGCAAAAGTAAAACCCCAATTCCTATCATCCTAGGAAGGCCATTCTTGGCCACTGCCAATGCTTGGATTTAATGCAGGTCAGGGATGATGGAGGTGACCTTTGGAAATATGAAGGCCCAGTTAAATATGTACAATGCTGCCAAGTAGCCTTAGATGGACATTGAGGACTGTTGTGTAATAGATGTACTAGATGGCCTTATAGAAGAAGAATTATCTAATCTGCTGGATTGGGATAATGTTGCTGAGAACCTAGAAAATGTTTGGAGTGAGGTTGAGGAGGAGGCCCAAGCTTTCATGATAGAAGACAGCACCACAATAGAGTCTTCTGTGGGCCTAGTGCAGCATTCCAGCTAGAAACCTACATTACCGCTCCTTCCTCAAACCACCAAGGCACCTTTGTTACCTTCCATTGAAAATCCCCCTGATCTGGAGCTTAAGCAGCTTTCAAACACATTAAAGTATGCCTTTTCGGGGCAGAATAAAAAGCTTCTAGTGATTATCTCTTCCTCTCTTACTAGTGAGCAAGAGGAGGAATTGTTGAGTGTTCTCAAGAAGCATAAAAAGGTAATTGGCTGGATAATTACTAATCTTGGGAGAATTGATGCCTCAGTATGTATACACAAAATACACCTGGAAGAAGGTTCCAAACCGGAGATGCAAAGGAAGTTTAATTCACACATGCAAGAGGTGGTCTTGAAAGAAATAGTGAAATTGTTAGATGCAGGGATAATTTACCCCATTTTTGATTGAGAGTGGGTGTCACCTATTCAGGTGGTCCCCAAAAGGTCAGGCATAACAGTTGTCACTATTGACTATGGGGAGTTAATGCCAACTAGGGAGACCACTGATTGGAGAGTTTGCATTGATTACCGAAAGCTCAACTCTAAATCCAGAAAAGACCACTTCCCTCTCCCTTTCATTGACCAAATTCTAGACAAATTGGCTGGGAAAGCATTTTATTTCTTTATGGATGGATACTCAGGGTATAACCAAATCTCTGTGTATCCTCAAGATCAGGAGAAGACCACCTTTACATGTCCCTTTGGCACTTTTGCCTATAGGAGAATGCCTTTTGGTCTATGTAATGCCCCAGCCACATTTCAGAGATGCATGTATGGTATCTTCTCTAATATGATTGACAAGTTCTTAGAGATCTTCATGGATGATTTCTCTATCTATGGGGACAGTTTTAGTCAATGCTTGAACCACCTTAGCCTAGCACTACAAAGATGTGAAGAGACCAATTTGATCTTAAGCTAGGAAAAGAGCCACTTCATGGTAACACAAGGAATTGTGTTAGGCCATGTGGTTTCCCACAAAGGCATTGAGGTGGATAGAGCTAAGATTGACTTGATCTCACACTTGCCCCCACCCAGAACTGTCAAACAAATCAGATCCTTTTTAGGACATGCAGGATTCTACAGGAGGTTCACTAAGGACTTCAATAGAATTGCAAAGCCTTTGTGCCACCTGCTCTGCCAGGATGTGCCTTTTGAATTTCTGTTGAGTGCCTTGAGGCCTTTGAGGTCTTGAAAAAGTTTCTCACCTCTGCTCTTGTAATCCAAGCCTCAGATTATTCACTCCCCTTTGAGCTGATGTGTGATGCATCAGATCTGGCAAAAGGTGTTGTCCTAGGATAGAGGAAGAACAAGATGCCTACAGTGATATACTATGCCAGCAAAACATTAGTAGAGGCTCAGCTCAACTATACCACAACTAAGGAGCTGCTAGCTGTTATTTTTATTATGGACAAGTTTAGACCCTACTTGCTTGGGTCTAAAATTATTGTGTTTACTGATCACTCAACCCTTAAATACCTATTGGCCAAAAAGGATGCTAAACCTAGGCTATTCAGATGGATCCTCCTATTGCAGGAGTTTGATCTTCAAATCATGGATAAGAAGGGAGTGGAGAATGTGGTGGCTGACCACCTTTCTAGAATTTTGTTAGATGAATGTGCAGCTGCACCAGTTAATGATGTCATCCTCGATGAGTAACTGTTTGATATTCAGTCTATTGTACCTTGGTTTGCCAACATTGTGAATTACTTGGCTGTTGGCAGGATCCCTTCCCATTATACCAAAATGGATAAAGACTTATTCTTTTTACAAGTCAAGTTCTTTTTCTGAGAGGATCCTTACTTATACAAGTATTGTGCAGACCAAATCATAAGAAAGTGTGTCCCTGATAGTGACATCCCTAGTATTCTGAGCATGTGCCATGAAAATCCCTATGGGGGTCACTTCAGTGGGAGAAAAACAGCATCTAAGGTATTGCAGTGTGGCTTCTATTGGCCTTTCTTGTTTAAGGATGCATATGTACACTGCAAGACCTATGCCAAATGTCAGAAAATGGGTGGCATGTCAAGAAAAAATTCAATGCCATTACAGCCCAATCTTGTTGTAGAATTTTTTGATATCTGGAGAATCGATTTTATGAGCCCCTTTCCTCCCTCAAATAGTTATAGTTTTATCCCTGTGACAGTGGACTATGTATCCAAGTGGGTTGAAGCCATTGCCACAAGGACTAATGACCACAAGGTTATCCTGAAATTCATCAAAGAAAATATCTTCCCAAGATTTGGCACTCCTAGAGTCATCATTAGTAATGGGGGCAGCCACTTCTGTAACAGAAATTTTGAGAGCTTGCTTAAGAAATATTCTGTTAGCCATAGGATTGGAACTCCCTACCACCCCCAGACTAGTGGGCAAGTTGAAATTTCAAATAGGGAGACTAAGCACATCCTAAAGAAGATAGTTAGGACATATAGGAAAGACTGGGCCATGAAGCTATGATGCACTGTGGGCTTATAAGACTGCCTATAAGACCCCAATTGACATGTCCCCTTTCAGACTAGTTTATGGCAAGGCCTGTCACCTGCCAGTGGAGTTGGAACATAGAGCCTATTGGGCGGTTAAATCTTTGAATTTGGATCTAACACCTACTGGTATGCATAGGAAGCTGTAGCCGTCAGAGCTTGAGGAGTTGAGATTGGATGCATATGCCAACTCAAGGATTTAAGACGAAAAATCTAAAGCTTTCTTTGACAAGGGACTGATGAGGAAGGATTTCAAGGATGGTGCCAAGGTTTGGTTATTTAACTCCAAGTTAAAAAACTTTCCAGGGAAGCTAAAATCCAAGTGGGATGGATCTTATATTATCATCCATGCCTCCCCATCTGGTGCTGTGGAGATCATAGATCCCATTTCTGGGAAGAGCATGAAAGTGAATGGTCAAAGGCTGAAGATTTGTGTTGAAAACTCTGTGGAGCCTCCTCAAACCATACACCTTCATGAACCTCCCACTGCTAAGTGATCCACAACTCTGTAAATTGTGTAACATAGTTGCCTGAATTTGTGTGTTTGCTATTACAAATATGTCATGTACTGTCTTTGTTAGTTTTTAATGTGTTGTGTTTAGAAATCTGTCATGTATTGTGTTAGTGTCATGTCTTTGTTGCTTTTACAAATCTGTCATATACTGTGTTAGTGTTTAGAAAATCTGAATCTAATTTGATAAGTATGCTTCTGAGTGTGATTTGTGCATGAACCTACTGTGATTTAAAGGCATTTGAATTCTAGGATTTTTACTCTGTGCATATGTTTGCAATGGGTATGAAGTTATTAGAGGTGAAATAGATGAGGTGTGAAGAAATTTGGTGCTGATGCATAATGGCAGGGTGCATGACAGTTTAGATGCACATGCCAGTGTGCAGGAACAGAAAAGTATTGAATTTAGCTCTGTCGCGAAGCTCAGTGGCTTCATTTCACCCTCGCGAGCAGTGTTTGGCTTTATCACGTGGCTAACTGAGCCCCGCGAGCCATAAATCAAGCAAATGCAGTGTGCTCACGAGGCTCTGATATGGAATTTGCATCTCCGCGAGAGCCCCGCGAGCAAAACACCTGAAGGGTGACTGAAATAGAACCTTGCAACGGCTGGTTCTCTGGAAACATACTTATCGCAAGATTAAACTTCAGCACACGAGATGTACTCTGCTCCGCGATTACCTGGCGAGAACCCTACAAGGCACGGGTTTCACCCCTTTATACCTCGCGATTTGTTTCATTTTTCATTATTCTTTCTCTGTGTCCTAACTTCCAAAGAACCTCCGAGCTCTCCCTTCCCTTCTTTCTCCTTTATTGCCCATTCTACTCAAGCACATGCACCCTACTCCTACCACTTGCTCCACATCAGCTTTTGACCAGTTTGCACTTGGTGTGGCGGGATTTGACTCACTATGCAGCATTTCAACTGAAACCCTAGCTTTATAAGAGTAAGTGCTCTATCTCCCCCTAGCTGTGATCTTCCTTTGGTAGTTCCTTTACTTTGATTGTTGTTTTTCGAGGAGTCTGCGTGGGGTAACCTTAGTGGACTGGGAGTTACCTTAGATTTGTATTTCAAGACCTAATTTTTGATAGAAATTTGTGTAACCATGGCTAAGAGCTCCAAATTTATTGATAGTCTAGCAACTTTGGTGAACCCTCAACCAACTGGCAGTTGGCAGTCCTGTTAAGTAGTGAAAAATGCCAGTTTTCACCCCTTAATCTGACCTTTATAGGACCTATGAGCACATTAATAAACCACTGTTGACTCTGTTTTGTAGATAGCAATAAAATATAGGAAAAATGTAGGAAACCACTCAAGAATGCCACACAAGGAAGTTTATCTCTCAGCACAGGATAGACCTAGCAATAGCACACCAAAGGGCTGCACACCATTGGGCCCTTGGGGCGCGTGGCAATGTTAAGTAGTGAAAAATGCCAATTTTCACCCCTTAACCTGACCTCTGATGGACTTGTGAGCACATTAATAAACCTCTGTTGAGTCTATTTTGTAGATAGCAATAAATGTTAGGAAAAATACAAAAAACCACTAAGAATGCCACACAAAGAAATCCATCTCTCAGCACAGTACAGACCCAGCAATAGCACACAAGAGGGCAGCACACCATTGGGCCCTTGGAGCGCATGGCTACAGCAGAGCAAGGCGAAGGAAGTGAAAGCAGGTTGAAAACATCCTATCGAGAGGTCATCTGAAGACTTCGATAGGAGCTGCAAGCAAAGAAAGGAGGAATTCATGTAGTTGGAAAGGTTTTGATAGGATCTGAAGGCAGAAGAAGGATGGATTCATGTGGATTGAGGAGTTCGATAGGATCCAAGAATCTATCGAGCAGCTAAAAGAAAGGAAGAAGCTATCCTAGCGAAAGTCTGCCTGAGGTGTAAGGGGAACCTATCGAATGGTTTCCTGAACCTATCGAGATGGAGATGCGGGAGCGAAACCTATCAAAATGGTCCCCCAACCTGTCAAAAAGCTTCTCCAACCTGTCGAATGCTCCAGGCAGAGGGCTGAGAATGCTGAAGCTTTAAGAGAAGGCTCATCCTATCAAAACCTATCGAAGAGATCTGAGAACCTAGCGAAATGACCAAAAAGCTCCATTTGAACCTGTCAAAAGCTTCCTCAACCTATCAAAATCGTGTGAAGAACTTCTCAGAAAATAGGCGATTCACACGCTGTTAACTTGGTGACCTGCTACACGCAAATTGAGGCACATTGGTGATCGACACGACGATCTAAAAGATGCCCTAGGAAACCCTAACCAACCCACGTGCTCTAACAGAACTCTAACAAACTCTGAGGACCTTCTAGAAGGGAAGATTGGCGGGAAAAATAAGAGAAAAGGCTATATATGGAGATCCCCAATTACAATTGGGGGGATTGAGATTTAGATCAAATTCTGGAGATCAGAGCTTGCAGTAAAAAATTTCATTTTCCCTCTTTTAGCTCAACTATGGTTGGCTAATTCCCTAGGAGCAGCGAAGAGAGAGGTTAGATCTGTAATTGGGTAAGGTTGAGAGTATTATTGTGGGTCAATTATTACACAAACTACAGATCTGAGAGAATTTCATTGTAGAGTAAGTTTTATTGCAATGTAAATGTTATTTCTATTGATTTGATTAGATTTATAGTTCCTTTGGTTTCATTTGGTGCTCGATCGGATTTGTGTAGAGGAGTCTGTTGATCAGCTCACCCACTTAACTAGTAGACCTCTTGGATACCATCTAATCTCCCTAGATCTGATATCCCTTTAATTTCTTATGTCTGTGACCTAGAAATTGTAGCATCTGTAGTGGTTTTAATGTTCTGGTTGAAACCTTTGGTTTGGAGGAATTCCATAGGATGGTCTGTGACCATTAAAGTGGACAGATCATAGCCTTAAGAGCAGTCCAATCTCTGGTTTCAATTGGATTCTTCTACCATAGACCTTTGGATCGAATGAAGTCTATAGGATGGTCTGTGACCATTAAAGTGGACAGACCATAGCCTTAAGATCAGTTAAATCCTTTGGTTTAGAGTGGAGCCTTCTACCCTGCAGTTGTGCTTGTAGCCAGTTGAGGGATTTGTGTGCTTTGAAACCCTTGTAACATGATCAGCTCAACCTGATCGCAGTGAGATCAATCTCCAAGCTATTCTTCTCCCTTTTCTATTTTTAAACCTTTCCATTTACAAGATCTAGATCTCTGGACTCGATCTCAGCTAGTTAGCATTTCAAGTATAGTTTAGTTCAAGCGACAACCTTGTTTAACCTCCTCCCTTTTTCTTAGCTTACTTAGCATTAGTTAGGGTGCCAAATCTCTTATAGATCTGGAGATTTACCATATTTTAAACTCACCTCCATGTGGACATTCCCTTACTTATTAAAACTTGCTACAAAGGACCTTGTATCTTGCAGGTCTAGGATATTTTTGTTATGCTGAATCCATCCCCTATTTTACTCTCATTACACAATAAATCAGCACATTGAAATATCCCAACAAGTTTTTAGCGCCGCTGCTGGGGAGATGTTTTTGAAATTGGTAGATCTAAGTTTGATTTAGTATAGACCATAGATCTGTAGCAGTTTGTTTGATTTTTTTACTAACTCTGTTTGTAAGTTTTGTTGTTTTCCAGTATTTTGTTTGTATTTCACCAGATCTGAAGCTGCTATGAAAGAGGAGCATTGTGTTGGAAGCTGCTCTTGAGTTTGCATCCCTCTACTCCCCTTCATTTGTCAGATCTGTTAATTCTTAGATTCAGTAGTCGTTTGTTTTTATTCCTGTTTGTTATGTTTGAAGAATTGCTCTGCATTAGATCTTGAGTGGTGTATGTTTGGGAGAAGAACTCTCCAACCTCAGATTGTCCCTTTTAATCCAGAGGTTGAAAGGCTTCTCCGATCTAGACAAACTCCACTCACATCTGTTGTAGCCGAATTTCCAGAAATGGGTGAGCAACAGTAACCTAGAACTCCCAAGGAATTTAATGCACCAGGGGTTTATAATTCCCCCTTCTGCATTCAGTTCCCAGCTGCTCAAGGAAATTATGAAATAAAGTCTTCCATAATCCAGATGCTACCCTCATTTCATGGCCAGACCAAAGAGGATCCTTATAAACACATTGATGAATTCTTAGGACTCTGCACCACTTTCAACATCACAGGTTTGGGGGAGGAAGCAACCAGGATGAGACTCTTTCATTTTTCATTGAAGGATAGAGCCAGGACCTGGTTGTCAATGCTTCCACCAAACAGCATTCAGTCCTGGAGTGATCTTCAATGTCAGTTTTTGGCCAAATTCTTCCCCATGTCCAAAACAAGCTAGGTGAGGAAGGACATCATCTCATTTGCCCAAGATCCAACTGAGGATTTTCATCAAGCTTGGGAGAGATTCAAGGAACTCCTAAAGAAATGCTCCCACCATCAAATCCTTGAATGACAATTGGTTCAAAGTTTTTACCAAGGGATTGATTCGAAAAGCAGAGACATGGTAGATGCTTCTTGTGGAGGCACCTATCTCCATAAAACTGCTGAGGAGGCCTGGGAGTTATTTAATATCATTAGTGAGAACTCCATGCAGAGGGAGACCTTGTCTAGGGACCTAGATCCTCTTAGATTGGTGAAAGAAAATACCACTAGAGGAAAGATATTTGAGGTAAATGTGCAAAGTGATTTGGAGAGGAAAGTGGACAGCCTGACACTAAAATTTGATAAGCTCATGGGAGCAATGCAGTCACCCATGGCTGCTAGGGTGGAGGAGGCATGTGCTATCTGCCAATCCCCTACCCACCCCATTGAAGAATGTCCATCAACTGTCCAGTTTCCAGATTTTGTTACGGAGCATGTGGCTGCCACTCAATCCTATGGGCAACAGCCTGCTGCTGGGTACCAATGGAGGAACCACCCCAACTTGAGGTGGAGACAAGATGCATACCTAAACCAACAGCAGCAGCCACAGCAGCCCATACCCTACATAAATGCTCAGCCCTACCACCAGAGTTATGTTCCCCAGTCTCATTACTAGAAGCCCATGACCCAGCCTGTGGGCCAGCCCATGCAACAACCTGCACCCCCTCCAGCTGTGAGAGCACCTTCTTTCGAGGAACAAGTTTTGGCCTCACTACAGAATTTGGGTCCCTTAGCTCAAACTGTGCACTCTCACAGCCAAAGAATCAAAAAGATAAAAGACCATCTTGGTCAGTTGTCTAATGAATTGACAAAGAGAGAGGAAGGGAGGCTGCCTAGCCAACCACTGGATAACCCAAGGAGACAGTTTGTAGTGGGTGAAGTTTCCTCCACCCAGGAGGAAGCTAAATCTGTTACTACATTGAGGAGTGGATGGCTGGTTGATAACCAAGTTGGGTGTGAGCCTGTCAGAGATTTGGGTAAAAAAAAAATGTAGTTTTCGGAAAGACACAACAGGAACCACCCAGTTTAAATAAGAAAGAGAATGAGGATTCTCAAGAAAATAACAAAGTTAAAAAGACAGATGACCAGTTGGCTAGGACTACAAATGAGGGAGTAGTCCCACATTTCCCATTTCCCAAGGTATTGCAAGCACCTTTCCCTTTCGACAAAGGGCAAGGTAAAATAGAGGAAATGATGAAAACTTTTAAGTAAGTGAAGATCAACTTGCCTTTATTTTATGCAATCAAGCAAATTCCAGCCTATGCCAAGTTCTTGAAAGACCTGTGCACCCATAAAAGACAGTCTAGGATACATTTATCCAAGGTCTTTTCGGCAAAAAAGGTGAAGCAGATATTGACTATAGCCACCCCAACCAAACTCCAAGACCCCTGGAGTCCCCACTATCCTCTGCATCATTGGGGATCATACCATTGAAAAGGCTTTGTTAGATCTAGGAGCTAGTGTGAACTTGCTTCCATACTCAATATATGAGAAGCTGGGATTAGGAGAATTGAAGCCCACACATGTGGTCTTACAACTATCTGATAGATCTGAAAGGAAGCCTGTGGGGATCATTGAAGAAGTTTTTGTTAGGGTTGATAAATTCTTTTACCCTGCTGATTTTCTGGTGCTGGACATGGAACCAAGCAAGTGTGTTACTTCCATACCTGTAACATTAGGAAGACCCTTTTTGGCCATTGCTAATGCTTGTATACAATGCAGGTCAGGAGTCATAGAAGTATCCTTTCAGAACATGAAGGTTAAATTGAATGTGTACAACTCAGTCAATCAACCCTAGCTCGATGAGGATTGTTTTTCCATAGATGTGATAGATGAGGTTGTGCAAGAAAATTTGGATATGCTGCTGCATGGTAATGAGTGGTCAAATGTTTTTGACAAAGTATGAAAGGAAACAGAGGAAAAGAAGGCCTCCGCCTCTAAGATTGAACATGTGAAAAGTGTATCCTCTGAAGCAAAGCCAACACAGCATCACCCATGGAGGCCAACTCTGTTACCTCTTCCACCACCCTCTAAGACACCCCTATTGCCTTCCCTCATCAGTCCCCTAGCTATGGAGTTAAAATAGCTCCCAAAATCTTTGAAATATACTTTTTTAGGAGACAATAACAAATTGCCAATGATAATTTCTTCTTCCCTCACCCTTAAGCAGGAAAAAGAACTACTTTGTGTGCTAAAAAGGCATAAGAGGGCAATAGGATGGACCATTGCAAACTTAAGGGGGATCAATCCTGCTATGTGCATGCATAAAATCCATCTTGAGGAAGGCTCTAAACCTTCTAGAGAGATGCAAAGGAAACTCAACCCACACATGCAAGAAGTGGTGATGAAGGAGGTAGTCAAACTCCTCGATGCTCGGATAATTTACCCTATCTCGGATTCTCAATGGGTGGCACCTACCCAGGTAGTACCAAAGAAATCTGGGATCACAGTAATGGAAGCAGACTCAGGTGAGCTGATTCCAACCAGACAGACCACTGGGTGGAGGGTATGCATAGATTATCGAAAGCTCAATGAGAAAGCCAGCAAGGATCACTTCCCATTGCCCTTCATAGATCAAATCTTGGACAAGTTGGCAGGCAAGGCCTATTACTGTTTTCTTGATGGATATTCAGGGTATAATCAAATCCCTGTCTACCCCCAAGACCAAGAAAAAACCACATTCACATACCAATTTGGAACCTTTGCATACAGAAGGATGCCATTTGGATTGTGTAATGCACTTCCCACTTTCTAAAGATGTATATATGTCATTTTCTCTGACATGATTGACAAGTTTTTAGAGATCTTCATAGATGATTTCTCCATTTATAGAGATGATTTTAGCCAATGCCTACACCATCTCAGCTCTATGCTGCAAAGGTGTGAGGAAACCAACCTAGTTCTGAGTTGGGAAAAGAGTCACTTCATGGTGACTCAAGGCACTATCCTAGGACATGTTGTCTCCCATAAAGGAATAGAGGTTGATCAGGCTAAGATTGACTTAATTGCACATTTGCCCCCTCCCGAAACTGTCATGCAAGTCAGGTCATTCTTGGACCATGCTGGGTTCTATAGGCGGTTCATCAAGGACTTCAGCAAAGTTTCCAAGCCTCTTTACCACCGTTGTGCCAGGAGGTTCCCTTTGAGTTCAATGATGAATGTCGTGCTGCTTTTGAATTGTTAAAGACTTGTTTGACTACAGCTCCTATCTTGCAAGCCCCTGATTTTTCTCTGCCATTTGAGCTGATGTGTGATGCATCAGACTTCGCCCTTGGTGCAATTTTGGGCCAAAGAAGAGACAAGGCACCATGTGTGGTAGCGTATGCTAGTAAATCAATAGTTGATGCTCAATTGAATTACACCACCACTGAGAAGGAGTTGTTAGCCATTGTATTTGCTTTAGATAAATTCAGGTCTTATGTGCTGGGATCAAAAATCTCTGTGTTTACTGAACACGCAGCCTTGAAGTACCTCTTGTCCAAGAAGGAAGCAAAAGTAAGACTGATCAGATGGATTCTTCTTTTGTAGGAATTCAACTTGGAGATTAAAGACAAGAAGGGAGTTGAGAATGTGGTTGTTGACCATCTGTCAAGGATCCCAGAAGCTCGAACAGAGAGCTTGCCCATCAATGATTATTTCCCAGATGAGCAGCTTTTTACTGTACAGGCTTGTGGGGGCCACTTCAGTGGTAACAAAACTGCGGCGAAGGTGCTTCAAAGTGGTTTCTACTGGCCTACTCTGTTCAAAGATGCCTAGCAGCATTGTAAAGCTTATCCTCGATGCCAACAAATGGAAAGCATTACAAAGAGAAACTCCATGCCTTTGCAACCTATACTTGTTGTCGAATTATTTGACATTTGGGGAATCGATTTTATGGGACCTTTCCCACCCTCCTACGGATATAATTTCATCCTTGTAGTTGTGGACTACGTGTCCAAATGGGTAGAG
Organism: Chloranthus sessilifolius; assembly: GCA_021018995.1. Taxonomy (NCBI): domain Eukaryota; kingdom Viridiplantae; phylum Streptophyta; class Magnoliopsida; order Chloranthales; family Chloranthaceae; genus Chloranthus; species Chloranthus sessilifolius. Next base: position 120,521,651 of record CM037584.1, on the reverse strand, counting down.
GCCATAGCTACAAGAACAAATGACCACAAGGTTGTCATTAAATTTTTAAAAGATAACATCTCGAGGTTTGACATCCCCAAAGCTATTATTAGTGATGGGGGAAGCCACTTCTGTAATAAACCTTTTGATAAACTGATGGAAAAATACTCTGTGACTCACAGAGTAGCCACTCCCTACCACCCACAAACCAGTGGGCAAGTAGAGATTTCCAATAGGGAAATCAAACATATTTTAGAGAAGACAGTGAGAACTGACAGGAGGGACTGGTCCATAAAATTGACAGATGCCTTATGGGCTTATAGGACTGCCTATAAAACCATGTCCCCATTCAGACTAGTTTATGGCAAGGCATGTCACTTGCCTGTTGAGTTGGAACACAAAGCATACTAGGCTATTAGAGCAATAAATTTTGAGTTAAACTCTGCTGGTATACACAGGAAACTCCAGCTATCTGAGCTGGATGAGTTGCGATTAGAAGCTTATGCAAATGCCCAGATTTACAAGGAGATGACCAAAGCCTTCCATGGCAGACACTTGCTACGGAAAGAATTCAGGACAAATGACAAGGTATGGATGTTCAACTCTAGATTGAAATTCTTTCCAGGAAAGTTGTAGTCCAGATGGGAGGGACCTTTCACAGTTATACATGTTTCTCCATCTGGGGCTATAGGAATCATGAACCCTATAGATGGTAGGATCAAGAAAGTCAATGATCAAAGGCTAAAAATTTGTGTTGAAAACATTCTTGAGCCTGCGAGACCATTGATCTTCAGGGCCCTCCACTTTAATACCTGATTTCATTTTGTATTATATGTATTATATTTTGTTTTGTCTTAATAGTTTGTTCATGTACATTGTGCCATGCTAGGGGTAGGTTGTCATCTTGATAGTGCTTGCAGTTCAAAGATCATGGGAGTATGTTTATAAGGTCAATAAATGAATTTTAGCATAGCAGTAGGAGTTTGCTGGGTGCTGAGACTGAGCACTACACTGAAACACAAAGTTATCGGGCTTTTGAGACCTTTCGATAGGTTAATTGCACCTTTCATGAGGAAAGTCAATGATTTCGATAGGTTCTTTGAGATTTTCGATAGGCACTGATGCTGGTCGATAGCTGAAATCAACTCTTCGATAGGATCAAGAGAGACAGAAAAAAGGTTTCGATAGGTTCTGGAACCTATCGAAATGATGGATCACCCACGAAATACCTATCGAAAGGATGATTCCACCTATCGAAATCCTATCAAATCATTCCATTTGAAAGTTTTATTCGCTATGATTTTGATAGGATGCCTTGACCTATCGGAATCACTCATCTCACCCCATCGCAATCATCTTTCATTCTCTATAACCTTTCGTTAAGATGATCTCGTCCATTCGACACCTACTGAAAACCCTAGCTCCCTCTTCCTCATTTGCCCTTCCCACTATCCGCGTACGTGTTCATCCTTATCCACAAATTGGTGTCTCAGCATTCATTGGGCATACTTCCTTGACTTAACCACCACTTCTAAAAATAGCCCATCATGCAGTTCGCGCTCTATTTCCCACACAACAACCACCGCTCCATTTATTCCCACTTTCACTTTCAGCCTAGAAGAATGAGAAAATTTATTATACCGATTCATATTCCAATGCCCATGATCTTTAAATATCAGCCTCGTCCAACCTTTCCATGTCCATTTCCCCCTGACTTGTGCAATCCTTCCATCCCACACTCATGGCCGACGACAAACCTCAAGACTTGCCGACCAAGTTCTACCCAGTCTGGCCACCACCGGTCGAACCTGACCGTCTCCAATTTCTTTGGGATGAATACAAAGAGGTACAGAGAATCCTCGCCAAGGTGGAAAGGAAAAAGAACAAGCGGGAGAAGAAGAGACAGAAGACCGAGCCTCCGACATCCCCACCTCCATCCTCCACCACTACCCCACCCCTTGCCCCCTGATCCATCATTTTTTTTTTCTCTTTTTTTCCTTTTCTTCCTCCCATCCTGGCTTGCAGTTCCTCTTCCACCATAAGCAAGAGGAGGATATCCCTGCGCCAGATTTTGTTATTCTGTAGAGATAAATTTCAAATTTGTAGTGTGCTATTTTCAATACAATGTCCTTTTAATGTTATTTGTGCTTGTATACTTTCAACTTTTGTGTCTCGTTCTTTTCTAATATTATGTCTTACTTGTGTCCTTCCTACCATGCTCCCAACAGTGAGGACACTATTTAATTAAGGTTTGGGGGTATGGCAGGTATGTCAATGAAAGGAGTTAGTGATAGTGTAGCTAGGCTAAAAAGGAGTGTTTGGAATTAGTTAGAATAAATTCTCACTTGATTTTTTTTAGGAAAAGAGGAAATTAAAAAACTATTGAAACTGAAATAATCTATAGTCCAAAAGGATTCATGAGGCAAATGTCAATAATTTTTTAAAAATAATTTTGATGTGTAGTAAACCTGAAACGAGAGAAGATTGTGAAGATGCACCCCTGAAAACTTGATGGAAGGCCATATCCAGTGAGATTTGGGCCTGAGAATTTTTCTTTGAAGAGCGTCTTGGCAAATTCTTCTGCTCTAAGGACTGATTGAACTCAATTCTGCTCACTAGAAGTTAGGCAAATCCAAGTTGAAACAGCTCGACAGCACTCATGACATGGAGGACATGAAGTAAGGCCATATCTTGGACAGTTTGAGCTTAAAAATCCTACCCTTTGAACTGCCCTTGATATACCCACTTTGAGCCTTAAAGATCCCAGTTTCTTTGATGGAAACCAGAAAATCCAAACCCACAAAACCCTTTTTACCTAATGCAGCCTAACCCTCACTCTGAGAATTCAAAAGACAAAGGTGAAGGTAGAGCAGGTGTGATTTTTGGTTCAGAAAGAGAAAAACCCATTTAGTGGTGTTGTGGCATTCCGGCCCATAAAAAAAAACAGAGCAAAAGGGTGAGAAAGAGAAGTCACTTCATTTGAAAATCCATAAGAAGATAAGAAGTTGATCACTTCAAGTCTGAAAATTCAAAAAGAAAGTGAAGAGGTGCTGAAAGGAAGAAGGTTGAGCTGCAGACCACCTCCTTACCTTTACAAATTTCTCAATTTGAATCCCTTTTACCCCTTTATTTTTTCTATTAACTCCACCCATAAGCCAAATTACAACCCAATAAAAAGACCTTACTGATCTGAAATAAATTGAGCTGTCATGTGGGGATAAGGATTTGTTTTAATCTATGGTGAAAAGAATTAGAAAATTTCAGGAATTAGAGCAATGCCTATGCTGATGCTTGCAGTCCTATTTGAGGGCTGTAACTGCTCTTAAGCTGCGTGAAATTCTACGCCCTTCATTTTTTTTGTTGTGAGTGAACAACCCTGGTGAGACTTGGGTCTGAAATCCAATTTGATGGGGGTAGTATCAAAACGGAATTCTCAAGTGAAAGGTGAGTCATGCATTAATTTTTAGGATAAATGCCTTGACATGAGCTGAGTGATAATGAAGGATCACAGTAGACTTTCAAGTTTTGAACTGATTTTTATTTTTTGTTGAAATTCCTCTAATGAATCGAATAGACATGGTGTGAATTTCTTCTATTTACTGAAACTCTATTTTAGCAGGATGAACTACTATTAACTAACTTTATGGGAGAAGTTTGTGGGTACCTTCACTAAAAACTCTCAGGAGACTTCACTCCTCCACTAGGGATCACCTAGGGGTTTAAAAGGCTTGATGCACAGGCTAAATGCATCCATGATCCCTACGAAAGTGGCATTTTTTAATTTTCTTTAATTTTTCTTTGCTCAGGGACAAGCAAAACTTAGGTTTTGGGGTGTGTTAAGTAGTGAAAAATGCCCTTAACCTGACCTCTGATGGACCTGTGACCTCATTAATAAACCTCTGTTGAGTCTGTTTTGTAGATAGCAATAAAAGTTAGAAAAAATGTAGAAAACCACTCAAGAATGCCACATAAAGAAGTCCATCTCTCAGCACAGTACAGACCCAGCAATGGCACACAAGAGGGCTACACACCATTGGGCCCTTGGAGCGCATGGCTACAGCAGGGCAAGGTGAAGGAAGTGAAAAGAGACTGAAAATATCCTATCAAGAGGTCATCTGAAGACTTTGATAGGAGCTGCAAGCAAAGAAAGGAGGAATTCGTGCAGTTGGAAAGGTTTCGATAAGATCTGAAGGCAGAAGAATGATGGATTCGTGTGGATTGAGGAGTTCGATAGGATCCAAGAACCTATCGAGTAGGTGAAAGAAAGAAAGAAGTCATCCTATCGAAAGCTTGCCTGAGGTGTAAGGGGAACCTATCGAATGGTTTCCTGAACCTATCGAGATGGAGACGCGGGAGCGAAACCTATCGAAATGGTCCTCCAACCTATCGAAAAGCTTCTCCAACCTGTCGAATGCTCCAGGCAGAGGGCTAAGAATGCTGAAGCTTTAAGAGAAGGCTCATCCTATCGAAACCTATCGAAGATATTAAGAACCTAGCGAAAGGACCAAAAAGCTCCATTTGAACCTGTCGAAAGCCTCCTCAACCTATCGAAATCGTGTGAAGAACTTACCATAAAATTGGCGATTCACATGCTGCAACTTGGTGACCTGCTACATGCAAACCGAGGTACATTGGGGACCAGCACAATGATCCAAAAGATGCCCTAGGAAATCCTAACCAACCCACATGCTCTAACAAACTCTGAGGACCTTCTAGAAGGGAAGATTGGCGAGCAAAATAAGAGAAAAGGCTATATATGGAGATCCTCAATTGCAATTAGGGGGGATCGAGATTTAGATCAAATTCTGGAGATCAGAGATTGCAGCAAAAAATTCCATTTTCCCACTTTTAGCTCAACTATGGTTGGCTAATTCCCTAGGAGCACTGAAGAGAGAGGTTAGATCTGTAATTGGGTAAGGTTGAGAGTGTTATTGTGGGTCAATTATTGCACGGACTATAGATCTGAGAGCATTTCATTATAGAGCGAGTTTTATTGCAATGTAAATGTTGTTTTTATTGATTTGATTAGATTTATAGTTCCTTTGGTTTCATTTGGTGCTCGATCGGATTTGTGTAGAGGAGTCTGTTGATCAACTCACCCAGTTAACTAGTAGACCTCTTGGATACCATCTGATCTCCCTAGATCTGATATCCCTGTAATTTCTTGTGTCTGTGACATGGAAATTGCAACATCTGTAGTGGTTTTAATGTTCTGGTTGAAACCTTTGGTTTGGAGGAATTCCATAGGATGGTCTATGACCATTAAAGTGGACAGATCAAAGCCTTAAGAGCAGTCCAATCTCTGGTTTCAATTGGATTCTTCTACCATAGACCTTTGGATTGGATGAAGTCTATAGGATGGTCTGTGACCATTAAAGTGGACAGACCATAGCCTTAAGATCTGTTAAATCCTTTGGTTTAGAGTGGAGCCTTCTACCCTGCAGCTGTGCTTGTAGCCAGTTGAGGGATTTGTGTGCTTTGAAACCCCTGTAACATGATCAGCTCAACCTGATCGCAGTGAGACCAATCTCCAAGCTACTCTTCTCCATTTTCTATTTTTAAACCCTTCCATTTGCAAGATCTAGATCTCTGGACTCGATCTTAACTAATTTGCATTTCAAGTATAGTTTAGTTCAAGTGATAAACTTGTTTAACCTCTTCCCTTTTTCTTGGCTTACTTAGCATTATTTAGGGTGCCAGATCTCTTACAGATCTGGAGATTTACCATATTTTAAACTCACCTCCCTGTGGACATTCCCTAACTTATTAAAACTTGCTACAAAGGACCCTGTATCTTGTAGGTCTAGGATATTTTTGTTGTGCTGAATCCATCCCCTATTTTACTATCATTATACAATAAATTAGCACATTGAAATATCCCAACAGGCAACAGCAGGGCAAGGCAAAGGAAGTGAAAACAGGCTGAAAACATCCTATTGAGAGGTCATCTGAAGATTTCGATAGGAGCTGAAAGCTAAATTAGAGGAATTCGTGCAGTTGGAATGGGTTTGATAGGATCTGAAGGTAGAGAAAGGATGGATTCATGTGGATTGAGGAGTTCGATAGGATCCAAGAACCTATCGAGCAGCTGAAAGAAAGGAACAAACCATCCTATCAAAAGCCTGTCTGAGGTGTAAGGTGAACCTATCGAATGGTTTCCTGAACCTATCAAGATGGAGACGCTGGAATAGAACCTATCGAAGGGTGCTTGAGCATTTTGATAGGAATGTGTTCAATCCTATCGAAATGATGGCATGCAGAGCTGAACCTATTGAAATGGTCCTCCGACCTGTCGAAAAGCTTCTCCAACCTGTCGAATGCTTCAGACAAAGGGCTAAGAATGATGAAGATTTAAGAAAAGAATCATCATATCGGAACCGATCGAGGAGACTTGAGAACCTATCAAAAGGGGCCATAAAGCTCCATTTGAACCTATCGGGAGCTTCCTGAACCTATCAAAATCGTGTGAAGAACTTCTCAGAAAAGCAGCTATGCACACACTGCAACTTGGTGACCTACTGCACGCAGACCAAGGCACATTAGTGATCGGCACGATGATCTAAAAGATGCCCTAGGAAATCTTAACCAACCCATGTGCTCTAACAAACTCTGAGGACCTTCTAGAAGGGAAGATTGGTGGGAAATATAGGCGGAAAGCTATATATGGAGACCCCCAATCGCAATTAGGGGAGATCGAGATTTAGATAAAATTCTGGAGATTAGAGCTTGCAGCAAATTCAATTTTCCCGCTTTCAGCTCAACTATGGTTGGCTAATTCCCTAGGAGCTATGAGAAGAGAGGTTAGATCTGTAATTGGGTAAGGTTGAGAGTGTTGTGGTGGGTTAATTGATGGCACAGACTATAGATTTGAGAGTATTTCATTATAGAGTGAGTTTTATTACAATGTAAATGTTATTTTTATTATTTTAATTGGATCTATAGTTCCTTTGGTTTCATTTGGTGCTCGATCGAATTTGTGTAGAGGAGTCTATTGATCAGCTCACCCACTTCACTGGTAGACCTCTTGGATACCACTTGATCTCCTTAGATCTGATATCCCTGCAATTTCTTATGTCTGTGACCTAGAAATTATAGCATCTGTGATGATTTTACTGCTCTGGTTGAAACCTTTGGTTTGGAGGAATTCCTTAGGATGATCTGTAACCATTAAAGTGGACAAATCATAGCCTTAAGAGCAGTCCAATCTCTGGTTTCGATTGGATTCTTCCACCATAAACCTTTGGATTGGATAAAGTCTATAGGATGGCTTATGACCATTAAAGTGGACAGACCATAGCCTTAATATTAGTTGAATCCTTTGGTTTAGAGTGGAATCTTCTGCCCTACAGCTGTGTTTATAGCCAGCTAAGGGATTTGTGTGCTTTGAACCCCTATAACATGATCAGCTCAACCTGATTACAGTAAGACCAATGTCCAAGTTGTTCTTCTCCATTTTCTTTTTTTAAACCTTCCATCTGCAAGATCTATATCTCTGGACTCGATCTCAGTTACTTGCACTTTATTTGTAGTTTAGCTTAAGTGACAACCCTTTTTAAACTCTCCCGTCTTTTAGCTGACTTAGCATTAGTTAGGGTGCCAGATATTTACCATATTTTTGAACTCACCTCCCTGTGGACATTCCCTTACTTACTCTTTTAAAACTTGCTACAAAGGACCCTGTATCTTGCAGGTCTAGGATATTTTTGTTGTGCTGAATCCACCCCCTATTTTACTCTAACTTTATTTTGTATTCATCATTATACAACAAATTAGCACACTGAAAGCACCCAACAAGTTTTTGGCACCGCTGCCGGGGAGGTGTTTTTGAAATTGGTAGATCTAAGTTTGATTTAGTTTAGACCATAGATCTATAGTAGTTTGTTTGATTTTCCACTAACTCTATTTATAAGTTTTGTTGTTTTTCCAGTATTCTGTTTGTAATTCATCAAATCTGAAGCTGCTGCGAAAGAGGAGCATTGTGCTGGAAGCTGCTCTTGAGTTTGCATCCCTCTACTTCCCTTTATTTGTCAGATCTGTTAATTTTTAGATTCAGTAGTCATTTGTTTTTATTCTTGCTTGTTGTGTTTGAAGACTTGCTCTGCATTAGATCTTGAGTGGTGTATGTTTGAGAGAAGAACTCTCCAATCTCAGATTGTCCCATTAAATCTAGAGGTTGAAAGACTTCTAAGATCTAGACAAACTCCACTCACATCTGTTGTTGCTGAATTTCTCGAAATGGGTGAGCAACAGCAGCCTAGAACTCTTAAGGAATTTAATAAACCAGGGGTTTACAATTCCCCCTTTTGCATTCAGTTCCCAACTGCTCAAGGAAATTATGAGATAAAGTCTTCCATAATCCATATGCTACCCTCATTTCATGGCCTGACCAAAGAGGATCCTGATAAGCACATTGATGAATTCTTAGGACTCTGCACCACTTTCAACATCTCAGGTTTGGGGGAGGAGGCAAACAGGATGAGACTCTTTCCTTTTTCATTGAAGGATAGAGCCAGGACTTGGTTGTTAATGCTTCCACCCAACAGCATTCAGTCTTGGAGTGACCTTCAATGTCAGTTTTTGGCTAAATTTTTTCCCATGTCCAAAACAAGCTAGTTGAGAAAGGGCATCATCTCATTTGCCCAAGATCCAACTGAGGTTTTTCACCAAGCTTGGGAGAGATTCATGGAACTCCTAAAGAAATTCCCCCACCACCAAATCCCTGAATGGCAATTGGTTCAAAGTTTTTATCAAGGGATTGATTCGAAAAGCAGAGACATGGTAGATGCTTTTTGTGGTGGCACCAACCTCCATAAAACTGCTGAGGAGGCCTGGGAGTTGTTTGATATCATTAGTGAGGACTTTATGCAGAGGGAGACCTTATCTAGGGACTTAGATCCTCTTAGATTGGTGAAAGAGAATACCACCAGCGGGGAGATGTTTAAGGTAAATGTGCAAAGTGATTTGGAGAGGAAAGAGGACAGCCTGACACTGAAATTTGATAAGCTCATGGGAGTAATGCAGTCACCCATGGCTGCTAGGGTAGAGGAGGCATGCGCTATCTACCAGTCCCCTACTCACTACCTTGAAGAATGCCCATCAGTTGTCTAATTTTCAGATTTTATTATGGAGCATGTGGCTGCCACTCAGTCCTATGGACAACAACCTGCTGTTGGGTACCAATGGAGGAAGCATCCCAACTTGAGGTGGAGACAAGATGCCTACCCAAACTAGCAGCAATAGCAGCCCATGCCCTATAAAAATACTCAACCCTACCACCAAAGTTATGTTCCCAAGCCTCATTACCAGCAGTCCATGACCCAGCCCATGGTCCAGCCTGTGTTGCAACCTGCACCCCCTCCAGCTGTGAGATCACCCTCTTTCGAGGAACAAGTTCTGGCCTCACTGCAGAATTTGGGTCCCCTAACTCAAACTGTGCACTCTCACAGCCAAAGCATTAAAAAGATAGAAGACCATCTTGGTCAGCTGTCTAATGCTTTGACTAAGAGAGAGGAAGGGAGGTTGCCTAGCCAACCATTGGATAACCCAAAGAGACAATATGACCCAAAGAGACAATATGTAGTGGGTGAAGTCTCCTCCACCTATGAGGAAGCCAAATCCATTACTACATTAAGAAGTGGAAGGCTGGTTGATAACCAAGTTGGCTGTGAGACTTTGAGCAATTTTGAAAAAGGCAAAGAGGTGGTTTTTGAAAGAACACAACAAGGGCCACCAGTGGTGGACCTGAAGGAGCAATCAAATGAGAATAAAGAGGATGATGATGATCCTCAAGAAAAGAGAAAAATCAAAAAGAAAGATGACCAATTAGCTAAGGCTGCAAATGAGGAAGCAATCCCACATTTGTCATTTCCTAAACCATTGCAAGCACCTTCCCCTTTCGATAAAGGACAAGGTAAAATAGAGGAAATGATAGAAACTTTTAAGCAAGTAAAGATTAACTTGCCTTTACTTGATGCAATTAAGCAAGTTCTAGCCTATGCCAAGTTTCTAAAGGAGATATGCACCCATAAAATATAGTCTAGGATACACTTGTCCAAGAAGGTCTTTTCAGCAGAAAATGTAAAGTAAATTTTGTCTATTGTTACCCCCACAAAACTTCAAGACCCTGGAGTGGTGCATCATTGGGGATCATAAAATTGAAAAGGTCTTATTGGATCTGGGAGCCAGTGTGAATTTACTGTCATATACAGTATATGAGAAGCTGGGCTTAGGAGAGTTGAAGCCCACACATGGGGTCTTGCAATTGGCTGACAAATCTGAAAGGAAGCCTATGAGGGTCATTGAAGATGTCCTGGTGGGAATTGACAAGTCCTTTACCCTGCTGACTTTGTGGTGCTAGACATGGAGCCAAGCAAATGTGTTTCTTCCATACCTGTGATTCTAGGCAGGCCCTTTTTGGTCACTGCTAATGTCTGTATACAATGCAAGTCAGGAGTCATGGAAGTCTCCTTTGGCAACATGAAAGTTAAGCTGCATGTGTACAACATAGCTCATCATCCCCCTCTAGATGAGGCATGTTTTTCCATTGATGTACTAAAGGAAGCTGTGCATGAAAATTCACATCAGCTGATGCAGGACAATGGTTGGTTCACAAATACAAAACTGCACCCAGGGAATGGACATTTGCTGCAGACAAGATCCATGAAAGGTGCCAAGTTTGATGAGTCTGAGGAGACCATAGACCTTTCAGATCCTCCAGATTAACTCCTAAAGTTCAGCATGTATCATATGTACCATATTTTACTTTTGTTTTAAGTGTCTAATTTGTTGATTGATTGATTTTGTTTTTCTGCAATAAAAACTGCCATGCTAAATACTAGGCCACCATTTTAATATTACCATCTATCCTAAGATAATGGGAGCGTGCCCACAGGGGAAACAAACTATAGAGAAGCATAGCAGAAGAGCCTACTGAGTGCTGAGGTTGAGAGTGCCCAGGAACGCAGCATTATTTGGATTTTGGGAGCTTTCGATAGGTCAAGTTCACCTTTCGTTAGGTTACATGGTGATTTCGACAGGATTTTTGATGGTTTCGATAGGCACTGAGGCCTATCAAAAGGATTGTTCCACCTATCGGGATCCTATCGAATCATCCCTTTTGAAAGCTCTGTCAGCTAAGCTTTCGACAGGACGCATGAACCTATCGAAACCGTCTAATCCATCCTATCGAAATCGTATTTCACCCCTTAAATACTTGTCGATAGGTCATTTGTGCCTCCTTCCCTACCCTCTGCAAAACCCTAGCTCTCTTACTCTCTTTCGCCTCCCTCTTTCTCCACTAAATCCTCACAGAACCTTCAGCTATTTAGTCTACCATTTCGTAAGTGCATTTAGCTTGCGCAGAGGAGCATTTTGTAGCTGATTCTGGATAAATTAGAGCTGTGCACTGTGATATCTGTTAAACCCTAGGAATTTTGGGGTAAGTTGCCTTCCCACTGCCAATTTGTTATTGTTCTAACTGATAACCTCTTAATTCCATTATAAGTCGGTGAGTGAGCAATCCCTGGGAGTAAAATGGATGAGCTTGAGGAAACCCCTCCGAAGACCAGCTGCTTCTACCCCCAAATCGTCTAAGAAATTGAAGCCAGCTTCCAAACCACCTGTTAAGTGGAAGCAAAGAAAGCCGAAGCTGTCAAAATTCAAGGGGGACTTGAGGTAGAAACACCCTTAGAGAGAGCTGCTCCTGCAACAGACCTTCCAGCTTGGTTAACTACCCCCAATAAGTTTGTAGAGAATTTAAGTCTTGTCCCTAAGACAGACTTTGATCTGGCATACTTTTCCAACATTGGGGAGTGTCAGGGGACATTGGAATATTTGAAGAAAGAAGGTTTGTTGTCTCTGCTTTCACCCTTGAAGGAAACTGTGTACCCCAGGTTAGTGAAATTATGGTACCAGAACCTGACAAAGAAGGTGGGGCCTGGGGGTACTAGAAATCTTGATTGATGAGTGGCAGCTGATTGTCGATTGCTGAGACAATGGGATGGCTATGGGAGTCCCATATGAATTTGACTCCACCAGAGCTGAGGGAGCACCTATAGGGGCTACATTTAGGGAAATGGCTAAACAACTTACCAATGGAATAGTGGGCTCTGGTAAATCTCGGATGAGAAGAGACCTCCATCCTACCCTAAGACTCATTGATACCATTTTGAGGAAAAATGTATAGGTCACTGAGCATTTGCAAGAGAGAATGGCCCCATTAGTGGATGCCCTATACTACTATTCAATTCACCTAAGCTGATTTTTAAGACAATGGTGGATATCAATGACAAGGTGCTGAAGAGACAAGCTTTTGCTAAGGGAGGAGGTCTACCCTTCTGCAGACTCATCACATGTCTGCACAAGACTGGAAAGTATGTGATCAAGAGAAATGAGCCAATGGAGAAGCTGACCATCAAAGTGTACGGAAAGCGAGAATGGTCCACCAGCCTCACCTTGATTAAGAAAAGTAAGTCAGCTGGAATGAAGGAGGTTGAGAAGGCACCCACTACCGTGGCAGCTAATATTCCGATCGAGATACCCTCATCCATCCCTCCACCTACCATACCTGTCCCTTTACCCACACCTCCACCCACGTTACTTTTTCCCTTTGTATTTGTCCCTCTTCCAACAGACCCCTTTCCACCCACCTCTAAACTACCCTCACCCGCCACTCAGGCCTTCCAACCTGCAGTCCTTGAACCCCCCACATTCTCCAAGCTTTCACCCACCATATCTTCTCCACCCATTAGCCAACCCATTGCTGATTTCACCCCTCCGCAACCTCTTCTGCATACACTGGGTGTGGACCAGTTCACCACTACTGGGTTTACAGCCCTCATGACTTCAATTGTGGAGGATGTTGCTCATGAGTACACTCCACTTCCTGACTCCCCACGCCCCGACTCCTCCTCATTTTAACCATTCACCCTCTTCTCCTTTCCATCTCATTCCAACACCTATCCCCTCTACCCCCACCATGCCTGACACTTTCACCCAAATTCTCTCACTCCTATAGTCCATTCAATCTCAATTGACCATAAACACCAACAACCAAGCCCTCATGAGCTCCTGCCTCCAATCAATTCAATCCACCCTTACCCCATCCTCCCCAGCTCCTCAACCCCCTCCCACTTCCCCTCTTTCACCTTACTCTCTAGGGAGGAAAGAAGGAAGGTTGTCGCGGCTCTAAGATTGGACCCCACTGCCCTTTTTCCTTCTGATTCAGATTTAGATTCTATTGCTGTTGTTGATCCAAAAGGAAAACAACCAGCCACCCAGTCTAAGGAGGCAGCAAAGCACCCGCAACATAAAGCAAAATCTAAAGGAAAAGCTCCTTTATCTAAGGATGAGCTGAAAAACCTGGCTGACCTCTATGGGTGGTCAGATGATGCCTGTATATAGATGTGGCAGTTTGTTGTTTTAATTTTTATTTTTTTTCACTTGTCTCATGTATATATTTCACATATCAATACAATTTTTTCTTCATGTATTTTTGTTTTTTTTTGCTACTGTGTCGATATTTTCTTACCCTGCCTCTCTACTGACTTCATAGTGTACAACAGTGAGGACACTGTTTAGTTTAGGTTTGGGGGTATGGCAGGTCTGCCAATGAAATAAGTTAATGATAGTGCAGCTAGGCTAAAAAGGAGTGTTTGGAATTAGAGTAAATTCTCAATTTTTTTTTTGGAAAAGAGGATATTTAAAAAAAAAAAAAACTCGTTTGAAATTGAAATAAGTTGTAGTTCAACATTTACCATGAAGTAAATGTCAACAATTTTCGAAAAAATTTTGATGTGTAGTGAACCTGAAATAAGAGAAAACTATAAGGATACACCCCAAAAAATTTGATGGAAGGCCATACACAGTGAGATTTGGGCCTGAAAATTTTTCTTGAAAGAGTGTCTTGGCAAATTCTGCTGCTCTAAAGACTGATTGGACTCAATTATGCTCATTAGAAGTTAGGCAAATCCAAGTTGAAACAGCTTGACAGCATTCATGACATGGAGGACATGAAGTAAGGCCACCCCTTGGACAGTTTGAGCTTAAAGATCCTATCCTTTTGAACTGCCCTTGATACACCCACTTTGAGCTTAAAAGTCCCAATTTTCTTTGATAAAAAATCAGAAAATTTGAACCCAAAACCTCAGCAACCAGATATAGCCTGACCCTTACTCTAAGATTTCAGAAGGTAGAGCTGGTTGAATGATTGGTTGAGAAAGAGGAAAACTCATTTGGTGGTGTTGTGGCATTCCAAAAAAATAAAAAAAATAGAGCAAAAGGATGAGAAAGAGAAGCCACTTCATTTGAAAATCTACAGGAAGATAAGAAGTTGGGGAAGCTGATCACTTCAAATCTGAAATTCCAAAAAGAAAGTGAAGAGGTGCTGAAATAAAGAAGGTTGAGCTGCAGACCACCTCCTTACCTTTACTGATTTCTCAATTTGAATCCCTTTTACCCTTTCATTCTTTTACAAACCTCATCCCTAAGCCACATTACAACCCAATAAAAGGACCTTATTGATCTAAAATGAATTGAGTTGTCATGTGGAGATAAGGATTTGTTCAATCTATGGTGAAAGGAGTTACAAATTTCAGGAATTAGAGCAATGCCTATGCTCATGCTTGCAGTCCTATTTTAGGGCTATAACTGCACTTGAGCTGTGTGAAATTCTACACCCTTCATTTTTTGTTGTGAGTGAACAGCCCTGGTGAGACTTGGGTCTGAAATCCAATTTGATGGGGGTAGTATCAAAACAGAATTCTCAAGTTAAAGGTGAGCCATGCATTAATTTTTAGGAGAAATGCCTTGACATGAGCTGAGTGATGGTGAAGGATTATAATAGACTTTCAAGTTTTGAACTGATGCTTTTTCTGTGAAACCCCTCTAATCAATTGAATGAACATGGTGTGAATTTATTTTATTTACTTAAACTCTGTTTTAGCAGGATGCACTACTATTAACTAACTTTATTGGAGAAGTTTGTGGGTACCTTCACTGAAAACCCTCAGGAGACTCCACTCCTCCACTAGGGATCACCTAGGGGTTTAAAAGGCTTGATGCATATGCTAAATGCATCCGTGATCCCTACGAAAGTGGCATTTTTAATTTTCTTCGTTTCTCCTTTGCTCAGACTAGCAAAGCTTAGGTTTGGGGGTGTGTTAAGTAATAAAAAATGCCAGTTTTCACCCCTTAACTTGACCTTTGCAAGACCTGTGAGCACATTAATAAACCTTTGTTGAGTCTGTTTTGTAGATAGCAATAAAATATAGGAAAAATGCAGGAAACCACTCAAGAACAATAGCACACCAGAGGGCTGCACACCATTGGGCCCTTGGGGCGCGTGGAAATAGCAGGGCAAGGCGAAGGAAGTGAAAATAGGTTGAAAGCATCCTATCGAGAGGTCATCTGAAGACTTCGATAGGAGCTGAAAGCTAAATTAAAGGAATTCGTGCAGTTGGAAAAGGTTTGATAGGATCTGAAGGCAGAGAAAGGATGGATTCGTGTGGATTGAGGAGTTCGATAGGATCCAAGAACCTATTGAGCAGCTGAAAGAAAGGAAGAAACCATCCTATCGAAAGCCTGTCTGAGGTGTAAGGTGAACCTATCAAATGGTTTCCTGAACCTATTGAGATGGAGACGCTAGAACAGAAACTATCGAAGGGTGCTTGAGCCTTTCAATAGGAATGAGAGCAATCCTATCGGAATGATGGCATGTAGAGCTGAACCTATCAAAATGGTCCTCCGACCTGTCGAAAAGCTTCTCAAACCTGTCGAATGCTCCAGACAAAGGGCTGAGAATGATGAAGCTTTAAGAGAAGAATCATCCTATCATAACCTATCGAAGAGACCTGAGAGCCTATTGAAAGGGGCCACAAAGCTCCATTTGAACCTGTCAAAAGCTTCCGTAACCTATTGAAATCATGTAAAGAACTTCTCAGAAAAGCAGCTATGCACACGCTGCAACTTGGTGACTTGCTACAAGTAAACCGAGGCACATTAGTGACCGGCACGATGATCCAAAAGATGCCCTAGGAAATCCTAACCAATCCACGTGCTCTAAAAGAACTCTAACAAACACTGAAGACCTTCTAGAAGGGAAGATTGGTAGGAAAAATAGGGGGAAAGCTATATATGGAGACGCCCAATTGCAATTGGGGGAGATCGAGATTTAGATAAAATTCTGGAGATCAGATCTTACAGCGAATTCCATTTTCCCTCTTTTAGCTAAACTATGGTTGGCTAATTTCCTAGGAGTAGCAAGGAGAGAGGTTAGATCTATAATTGGGTAAGGTTGAGAGTGTTGTGGTGGGTTAATTGCTGCACAGACTACAGATCTGAGAGCATTTCATTGTAGAGCGAGTTTTATTGCAATGTAAATATTGTTTTTATTGTTTTAATTGGATATATAGTTTCTTTGGTTTTATTTGGTGCTCGATCGGATTTGTGTAGAGGAGTTTGTTGATCAGCTCACCCACTTCACTAGTAGACCTCTTGGATACCACCTAATCTCCCTAGATCTGATATCCCTGCAATTTCTTATGTCTATGACCTGGAAATTGTAGCATCTATAGTGATTTTACTGCTCTGGTTGAAACCTTTGGTTTGGAGGAATTCCCAAGGATGATCTGCGACCATTAAAGTGGACAGATCATAGCCTTAAGAGTAGTCCAATCTCTAGTCTCTATTGGATTCTTCCACCATAAACCTTTGGATCGGATGAAGTCTATTGGATGGCTTGTGACCATTAAAGTGGACAGACCATAGCCTTAAGATCAATTGAATCCTTTGGTTTAGAGTGGAATCTTTCGCCTAAATGTGCTTGTAGCCACCGAGGATTTTGTGCTTGAACCTCAGAGCATGATCACCAACTCGATTGCGAAGACCAATCTCCAAGCTGTTCTTCTCCATTTTCTATTTTTAAATCCTTCCATCTGCAAGATCTATATCTCTGGACTCGATCTCAGTTAGTTGCACTTTATTTGTAGTTTAGCTTAAGTGACAACGCTTTTTAAACTCTCCCCTATCTTTTAGCATACTTAGCATTAGTTAGGGTGCCAGATTTCTTACAGATCTGGAGATTTACCATATTTTTGAACTCACCCCCTTGTGGACATTCCCTTACTTTTTAAAAACTTGCTACAAAGGACCCTGTATCTTGCAGGTCTAGGATATTTTTGTTGTGTTTAATCCACCCCCTGTTTTACTCTGACTTTATTTTATATTCATCATTATACAATAAATCAGCACACTGAAAGCACCCAACAAGCCGTGGCCACGAGAAAGTCTATGAGGATTGCAAAGGCAGCCACTATGGAGGCCACTGAGCCTATTGCTACCTCTGATGCCCCTGCTCCCAAGAAAAAGTCACCACCTAAGAAGAGGGCCAGAGACCACTCCCTTGTTTCCAAAAGCCCTAAGAAATCTAAGAAGAAACATAAGAAGGGCAAGAAAGTTGATGAGGAGCCCAACCCACTAACAACTCCTATTGAGTTTATGGCTGCCATCAAATTAGAGACTGAGACTGCCTTTGATAAGGCATTCTTTGAGGAAGAACCATTAACTACTGCATCCATTGAATTCCTCACCAAGGCCTCCCTATTACCCCTGCTCAGGCCCCCTTTGCAGTTAGATTTTCCTAGGCTATAACTTTGAAATGCTGGTAAACCCAGCTAGGATAGGAGAGATCTTAGGAATACCAGCCACCTACAACCCTGAGTGTGGCTTGGGAGCACCATTGACTGTAACCATTCCAGAGATTGCAAAGGAAATTAATGGAGGGATCACTGCATCTGGGGTGTCCATCAGAAAAAGGGACTTGGATCCAAGCTAAGATTTATGGATGGAGTGTTAAGGAAGAATGTCTACTGCTACTGCTCTGGGCACTAGCAAGAGAGAAGGGCTCCCATAGCTGATGCCCTCTATTCTTTCTCCTTGGGCCATTACATTGATATTTCCCAGCTCATATTTGAGGGAATGCAGGACATCCATGAGAAGGTGAAGAAGAAGCAGAAGCCCCATGCCCTGCCTTATTGTAGACTTATCACTGCTCTGTTGAAGCTAGGGGGCTACCATTTTCAAATGGATGAGGAGACTGTAAATTTGCTCCCTAGTAAATATGGAAAGAAGCAATGGGGGATTAGCCATACACTGATAAAGAAAAAGAAGGAGCAGCTGGCTCAAGAAGCCACCACCATCCAAGAAGAAGCTGCTGCTACCTCAACCATCGCAGCAGTCACTCCTGTTATCTCTGCTACTGCCACCTCTGCTGATATCTCTGCTGCAGCCACCCTTATCTTGTCAGCCATCCCTACCTTACCCATTAACTCATCACCCATTACCTCACCTACACCTACCTTACCATTGTCAACACTTTCCTCCCTTATCTCACAGCCCACCATCCTTGCTACGACTATCCCTATACTTATAACCATACCTGTGTCCATGCCCACCCTCACACCAGCAGTCCCTACTCAACCAGTGCCCAGTTACCCTGCCCACCCCAACCCACCTGTCAAAGTCACCTATACCAAAAGGAGAGCCACCAAAGCTCCCACTGAGCCCCAACCCACCTATATCTCCCAGCCTATTCCTATCCCTAAACCAGCAGCCATCCCAGATCCCATACGCACTGATCTACACCCATCCTCTCCAGCACCACCCTCTCCATTCCATTATTATGAGAGTGAGCCTCAGCTCACTAACATCCCCCACATTCTCATATTCAACCATCCAACCCAACCCATAGAACCTTCCACTTTTGAACCATTTAACCATTCCCGTGACCATCAATAGTTCTCCACTGAGGTGTACTCCACCATGATGGACTCCATTCTGGAGGACTTCAGGCATGATTTTACTCCCGTACCTGATTCATCTCAGTCAACCCAATTTACCCAAATCCCTACTTCACCTCAACCCTCTATCTTCCACCATGCACCTACCTCCCTTTTTCAACTTATTTCCATATCCCAGCCATCTACCTCAACCACACCTAACCCCCTACCCCAAATCCTTAGCCTCCTTTCCCTCCAAATCCAAATGATGGTCAACACCCAAAGCCAAACAACCATTGAGTCCAGCCTTCAAGCCATTCATTCAACCCTCCAAAACCAGGCCACCATTCAAACCAGCCTATAAGCCATTTAGTTCACCTTGTTAACATTAACCCCACCATCAGAACAGCCATTTATCCCTCCACCTACCCATATACCTACACCGCCCCCATCTCTCCAACACCTAACCTTAGTAGCAACTTCAATTGCTGCTACTCCAATAGAACCAAATCAGGAAGCCCCTCCAATTATTTTCTCCTTTGCAACCACCCAAACTGAGCCTGAGCTGGTATTGTTGCCTCCTAGCCCACCTACTTAGGCCTCTGCCTCAACCCAAACTAAACCTGAGGTAGTGGACCTTACCCTTGCATAGGTGTCATTAACCTCTTCATTCACCCAAACTGATCCTGAGGTAGTGGAAGTCCCCCAACCAGTACCCTCTACCTCCACCCTACCCATTCCATCACATGTACCCATTTCCTACCCCAGCCTAGAGGACCCAACTGAGACAATAATGGTTTCTGCTTCCTCATTGTCCACCCCATCATTTGCTGCTCTTAAGAGAGCCATGGATGAGAATCCTTACATCAGAAGGGATGTAATCAAAGGGATGACATATATAAACACAGCAATGAAGCAACCCTTCCTCTATCAAATAAAGATGTTTAAATTGACTCATAAGATAGAGAGAAAGAAGATGAAGCATGATTGGAGGCAGACCTTGCAACTATACCAATTGGAGAAGTATAGAGCATATGGGCTAGAAGAAAATGTGAAGAACCTTCATGTGGCCCTTAGACTGGTAGAAGAGAGAGCTGCGGATTATGCCAGGACTGCTGCAGCACTGCAGCAGACCCTATCTTCTATGGTTGACAGAGACATAACAGTTGCAACTGCCTCTCTCTACACTACAGCAGCTCCTCCCCCTGTAACTGCTCCTCAACCCATAAAATCAGCACCTAGAGTTAAAATTAAAGAACCTTCCTCAAAGCCTGCACCCACTCCCAAAAAAAGAAGCAGAATAAAGTAAAGGAAGGTTACTGCTAAAAGATCAAGATCCACTGTTGTTGTTCTCAAGAAAGGAAAAGGGAAAGTTGTTCAAGAACACA
Source organism: Chloranthus sessilifolius (assembly GCA_021018995.1). NCBI lineage: Eukaryota > Viridiplantae > Streptophyta > Magnoliopsida > Chloranthales > Chloranthaceae > Chloranthus > Chloranthus sessilifolius. Next base: position 120,501,511 of record CM037584.1, on the reverse strand, counting down.
TAGATGTAGATTCAAATGATGCAAATTTGTAATTGTAGTTAGGATTTCTTTGATTTCTAGGAACTACTTTAGGAATGAAATTGTCTTTTTTGTATCTCTTGTTTGTGTTTTGATTGATTCTCATTCTAATGTACTGTCTTTATTTTAATTGTGTGTTTTTTTTATAAATATACCCTGCCGCCCATGTTCTTTATCTTTGAAACAGTGAGGACATTGTTCCTCATAGGTTTGCCAATGAAGTAGTTAACCTAAGTGCAGCAAAATCAAGTGAGTAAGATAGAAATAGAGCTAAGCTCATCTAAGAAACTCTAAAAATGAAATTTTTAAAAATTTTGCAAACCTTTTGGCATTAAAATCTTTTAAATTTTAACATTTCTATGAGGTGAACACCAAGAAAATTCATTTGTGTCAGCACTTAGTGAACCATTGAAGAGAGAAAAAGTTAAGGACATGCCCATGAGTTCAATGGAAGACCATACCTAGTGAGATTTGGGCCTACAAAAAAAAATTCTCTTTGAGGAGTGTCTTTGGCAATTCTTCTTGCTCTAAGGACTAGCTGAGTTCATTATCTCACTAGAAGTTAGGCATCTCCAAGTTGAAACAGCTGACAGTACTCATGACATTTAGGAAAGGATCAAGGCCTTCTCTTGGACAGTTTGAGCCTAAAGGTACCAAACCTAGTAAACTGCCCTTGTGCATACACCTTTTGATCCTTAAAATTTTAGTTTTCTTCAAAATACACCAGAGTACTTGCACCTAAACCTGTAGACCTGATTCAACCCTATCCTCACTCTAAGAATTCAAAAGGTAAAAGAGAAAAGGTTGAATATGGACAAACTAGGGTCAACACTTGGTGAATGGAGAAGAAACACAAAAGGAGGATAGCAATGTAGCAACTAGGAGAAGGGTGTCATTTCAGAAAAATAAAAATAAAAAGAAAAAAATATATATCCAAAAGAAAAAGAAAAATAACAACAGAAAAAAAAAATGAAAATGAAGAGAGGACTCAAGAGGAGTTTTCATTGGAAAAAGTAAAAAAAAAAGGAGAAGCTGTCCACTTCAAATATGAAAAATATTCAAGTAGAAGAAATATGCTGAATTCAAGAAGGTGAAGTCATGAATCACCTCCTTCACCTGCTGATTTCTCACTTTTGCAACCTTTTCACCCTTCCATAAGCCACATTACAACCCAGTCATAAGACCTTGTTGATCCTAATTGGAATGAGTTGTTATGTGGAGATGAGGAGTTGTTTAATATATGGTGAGAAATAATTAATGATGTCAGAAATTATATGCCTTGCCTATGCTCATGCTTGCAGACCCATTTGGGGTTTGTAACTGCTCTTGGGCTTGTGTGAAAATGGAAACCATCAAACTCAATTGTGAGAGACTGCCCTGGTGAGCATTGGGTTTGAAGTTGAATGTATTGAGCATTGTTTAAACCTAATTTTTGAATTAATGGTAAGCTTAGTACTGACATACACCTATTGTTTTTCTTGTTGTAAGCAGATTGGAAATGATGTGCATGTATGTAAGAGTTTTTCATGTTAAATTGTCTGTGCATTTCATGTGTTTAAAATTCCTCACATTTTGAAAAAAATGAAGGGTGGACTGATACTCTATTTATTGAAAACTGATTTGATAATGTGTGCACTTTTGTTAACTGTTTTATTGAGAAGTTCGTAGGTATCTTCACTAAAAATCCTCAAGAGACTTCACTCCTCCACTAGGGATCACCTAGGGGTTTAAAAGGCTTGATGCATAAGCTAAATGCATCCGTGCTCCCTACGAAAGTGGCATAGCCTTTACTACACCTTAGAGCTATCTAATAATCCTTTGTTTAGCATGTTTTGTAGTTAGTAATAACAGTTGCAGCTTAGTACAAAGTTCATGCTTTTGAAGCCAAAAAGAGAGAATTCAAGCCAAGGGTGACTACTGAGCCAAGAATAAAGAATACACCTTGGTGGCACACACAATGATGACCATATTGCATGCCAAGTTGACCTTAGAAGTCTAGAGGAGGAATGGTTGGTGGACCCAAGTAATGAAAGTCAGAAAGGTAAATAGACAGCAGAACACAAAAAAATACCTCGTGATAGCCGTCAGCGAGGTTCATAGGCTCAACATATATGCAAACTCACAAATGGCCTCAAGGAGCTACCTCACACAGTCATCATGAGATTCATTTGCTCTCCACACTCTAACTGCTCGCGAAGCACTCACGTATTAGTAGTTTCAGAAATCCAACTCGCGAAGTTCTCACGGGATCAAAGAAAGCAGAATAGTCATGCACGCAGTTCTCTCAAGGCTCATTCATTCTAAAGACTCCAGCCACTCGCGCAGCTCTCACATAGTTCAAGAGGAGAGAGAGCTCTAGAAAATCTCTCGCGCACGTTAAAGCCTAAACCATCCACGCGAGCTGTGCTACTAACTACACAGGGACCCTCGTGAGATCCAAACCCATCCACGCGCGACCCTCGAAACGAGAAGCACCTGACACTCTACTACGCGAGCTAAGACAAATCACTACAAATTCATCCTCGCAAGCACTCTTTTGTAGCTACTTCAACCACGCAACGTCTCTCATGATGAGCAAAACAAGCAGATCCAGCCCCGCGAAGCACGGGCTCCTGCTTTCTATTTCCATACTCAAGGATACTTTGGGAATTTTCTCAGGTCTAGGGCATACATCTCGAGGCCCTGATCTTTATGCACACATCTCGAGGCATGCAAGAGCGGTAACCAAGCCACGTCTGCCATAAAATTAGAGTTTAATCTCTTATTGGCCAAGGCATTAAGCACATAGCATATAAGTTATAACTTAACTAATTTTCCTATCTTTCCTTCAACCTCAGTCGGTTGTGAGCTCTAGCAGATTAGGGTTAGGGTTAGATCATCATCTTTTTCCCTTTTTCTTCTTTCTTAGCCAAGCACTTGTTGGCTATGATCTTTGTAAACAATTAGACATAGTTTAATTCAGTTGTTGTAATGGGTTACGTAATCTTTGGGATCTGTTGAGGGCTATTTTGCATAAGGCTACTGCCTTGTGGACTTTCATTGTAAGTATTGTATAATCAATGAAATGTTTGTTTTAATGCTTATTCAATTTGCTGGTTTCCTATGTTTCCATAGTATTCTTTGATCTATGCCATACACAAGATTTTACTGATTTGAAGCTCTCGTGAAATCTTGAGCTTGCAGCCCTGTAACCATGATAGTAGCAGCAATTTTCTTGTTCCATCTCAGACCTATGTGATTTGGATAGCCTTTGTGGATAACCTATGACCATTTGAGTGGATAGACTATAGCCCTAGGGTGATTTTAAGTCACAAATATGAGATGGATTCTTATCCTCTGCACTTGAGCTTGCAGCCTTGTGAGAGGTTGTGGCAGGAGCAAGCTCCCCTCTGTTTTACATTACCATCATCAGATGTTAGATCTAATTCTCTGTAGAGATTACAGACTTGTGAGCTATGTCATTGCAAGCCTTTTGTAGCAATCACCAATTGCATTTAAGTCCCCAAATGGCTTCTAAATAACTGTGGTTTCCACTAATTTTTCAAGAGCTGTTTGCTCCTATGGATGCCTGAGCTTGTAGCCTGACAAACATAGTGTCTGTAATGATTTTTATGTTCTGATTTGATTCATTAGTTGGAGGACATCTATTGGATAATCTGTGACCATTTAAGTGGACAGGTTATACCCTTGAGATCAGCCCATTCACTTAGATCAGATTAGTTTTCTGATTTAACTCATGTGTTTTGATCCTCTCTACTAGATAGTCTGTGACCATTGAAGTGGACAGGTTATAGCCTTAAGAGACCAGGTTAAACCATAGAGTTGAGTTAGATTCTTCCTCCTTGCAGATGTGTTTGTAGGCATCTGAAGTATTGCTGCAGAGACAGCTCTAAATCTGAGTTACATGACTGAAATAACCTTAGCTTAGTTATCTACTTCCCATTAATTTTTATCTTTATTTTAGCACACACCATCACCACCTTCTTCATAAAGCCTTTCTTTAGGATAGGACTGCACTTTCTTTCTCTTCTTTTAGTTTTAGTTTAGTGTAGTTGTGACACCCAACTCCCTTTCTTTAGGATTGCCAGATCTGTAGCCAGATCTAGAGGCCTACTAATACAACCCCTATTTAAGTTCTAGAGCAATTTCTCTATGGGACAAACTCTTACTCAAAACTTACTACAATAGCCCTGTATCTGGCTGGCTGTGGTAATTTAAACTTGTTGTTTTACCCATTTTTCATCTCTTCACTCTTGATTTATTTTTTCCACTATTTTTAAATAAAATAGTAGCAAGCATCCTAAAAAATCCCAACATGATGTGTGTTAAGTAGTGAAAAATGCCAGTTTTCATCCCTTAACTTGACCTTTGCAGGACCTGTGAGCACATTAATAAACTACTGTTGAGTTTGTTTTGTAGATAGCAATAAAAGATAGAAAAAATACAAGAAACCACTCAAGAATGCCACACAAGGAAGTTTATCTCTCAGCACAGTACAGACCCAGCAATAGCACACCAGAGGGCTGCATACCATTGGGCCCTTGGGACGCGTGGCAACAGCAGGGCAAGGCGAAGGAAGTGAAAATAGGCTGAAAACATCCTATTGAGAGGTCATTTGAAGACTCCGATAGGAGCTGAAAGCTAAATTAGAGGAATTCGTGCAGTTGGAGAGGGTTCAATAGGATCTGAAGGCAGAGAAAGGATGGATTCGTGAGGATTGAGGAGTTCGATAGGATCCAAGAACCTATCGAGCAGCTGAAAGAAAGGAAGAAACCATGTTATTGAAAGCCTGTCTGAGGTGTAAGGGGAACCTATCGAATGGTTTCCTGAATCTGTCAGATGGTGGCCTGGACCTATCAAGATGGAGATGCTGGAATAGAATCTATCGACGGATCCTTGAGCCTTTCCATAGGAGTAAGAGCAATCCTATCGGAATGATGGCATGCAGAGATGGACCTATCGAAATGGTCCTCCAACCTGTCGAAAAGCTTCTCCAACCTGTCGAATGCTCCAGACAAGGGATTCAGAATGCTGAAGCCTTAAGAGAAGAATCATCCTATCGGAACCTATCGAAGAGACCTGAGAACCTATCGAAAGGGGCCACAAAGCTCCATTTAAACTGTCGGAAGCTTCCTGAGAACCTATCGAAATCATGTGAAGAACTTATCAGAAAATTAGCTATGCACATGCTGCAACTTGGTGACCTACTGCATGCAAACTAAGGCACTTGGTGACCGGCACGATGATCCAAAAGATGCCCTAGAAAATTCTAACCAACCCACGTGCTCTAACAGAACTCTAACAAACTCTGAAGACCTTCTAGAAGGGAATATTGGCGGGAAAAACAAGAGAGAAAGCTATATATTGAGATCTCCAATTACAATTGAGGGGGATCGAGATTTAGATCAAATTCTGAAGATCGGAGCTTGCAGCGAATTCCATTTTCGGTCTTTTATTTCAACTATAGTTGGCTAATTCCCTAGGAGTAGTGAGGAGAGAGGTTAGATCTGTAATTGGGTAAGGTTGAAAATGTTATTGTGGGTTAATGCTGAACAGACTACAGATCTGAGAGCATTTCATTATAGAGCGAGTGTTATTACAATGTAAATGTTGTTTTTATTGTTTTAGTTGGATCTATAGTTCTTTGGGTTTCATTTGGTGCTCGATCAGATTTGTGTAGAGGAGTCTGTTGCTCAGTTCACCCACTTAACTGGTAGACCTCTTGGATACCATCTGATCTCCCTAGATCTGATATCCCTATAATTTCTTGTGTCTGTGACCTGGAAATTACAACATCTGTAGTGGTTTCAATGCTTTGGTTGAAACCTTTGGTTTGAAGGAATTCCCTAGGATGATCTATGACCATTAAAGTGGACAGATCATAGCCTTAAGAGCAATATAATCCCTGATTTCAATTGGATTCTTCTACCACAAACCATTAGATAAGATGAAATCTATAGGATGGTTTGTGACCATTGAAGTGGATAGACCATAGCCTTAAGATCAGTTAAATCCTTTGGTTTAGAGTGGAATCTTCTGCCCTGCAGCTGTGCTTGTAACCAGCTGAGGGATTTGTGTGTACCCCTGTAACATGATCAGCTTAACCTGATTGTAGTAAGACCAATCTCCAAGCTGCTCTTCTCCATTTTCTTTTTTTAAACCCTTCCATCTGCAAGATCTATATCTCTGGACTCGATCTCAGTTAGTTGCATTTTATTTGTAGTTTAGCTTAAGTGACAACCCTTTTTAAACTCTTCCCTGTCTTTTAGTTGACTTAGTATTAGTTAGGGTGCCAAATCTCTTATAGATCTGGAGATTTACCATATTTTGAACTCACCTCCCTATGGACGTTCCCTTACGCCTCTTTTAAAACTTGCTACAAAGGGCCCTATATCTTGCAGGTCGAGGATATTTTTGTTGTGCTGAATTCATCCCCTGTTTTACTCTGATTTTATTTTGTATTCATCATTATACAATAAATCAGCACGCCAAAATCACCCAACAAGTTTTTAGCGCCGTTGCCGGGGATGTGTTTTTGAGATTGATAGATCTAAGTTTGATTTAGTTAGAGCATAGATCTGTGATAGTTATTTGATTTTTCACTAACTCTGTTTGTAAGTTTCGTTATTTTCCAGAATTCAGCTTGTATTTCATCATATCTGAAGCTACTGCGAAAGAGGAGCATTGTGTTGGAAGCTGCTCTTGAGTTTGCATCCCTCTGCTCCCCTTTATTTGTCAGATCTATTAATTTTTAGATTCAGCAGTCATTTATTTTTGTTCCTGCTTGTTGTGTTTGAATATTTGCTCTGCATTAGATCTTGAGTGGTGTATGTTTGGGAGAAGAACTCTCCAACCTCAGATTGTCCCTTTTAATCCAGAGGTTGAAAGGCTTTTCAGATCTAGACAAACTACACTCACATCTGTTGCAGCTGAATTTCCCAAAATGGGTGAGCAACAGTAGCCTAGAACTCTCAAGGAATTTAATGCACCAGGGGTTTACAATTCCCCCTTTTGCATTCAGTTCCCAGCTACTCAAGGAAATTATGAGATAAAGTCTTCCATAATCCAGATGCTACCCTCATTTCATGGCCTGACCAAAGAGGATCCTTATAAGCGCATTGATGAATTCTTAGGACTCTGCACCACCTTCAACATCACTGGTTTGGAGGAGGCAACCAGGATGAGACTCTTTCCTTTTTCATTGAAGGATAGAGCCAGGACCTGGTTGTCAATGCTTCCACCCAATAGCATTTAGTCCGGGAGTGACCTTCAATGTCAGTTTTTGGCCAAATTCTTTCCTATGCCCAAAACAAGCCAATTGAGGAAGGGCATCATCTCATTTGCCCAAGATCCAACTGAGGATTTTCACCAAGCATGGGAGAGATTCAAGGAACTCCTAAAGAAATGCCCCCACCATCAAATCCCTGAATGGCAATTAGTTCAAAGTTTTTATCAAGGGATTGATTCGAAAAGCAGAGACATGGTAGATGCTTTTTGTGGTGGCACCAACCTCCATAAAACTGCTGAGGAGGCCTGGGAGTTGTTTGATATCATTAGTGAGAACTTTATGCAGAGGGAGACCTTATCTAGGGACTTAGATCCTCTTAGATTGGTGAAAGAGAATACCACCAGCGGGGAGATGTTTGAGGTAAATGTGCAAAGTGATTTGGAGAGGAAAGTGGACAGCCTCACACTGAAATTTGATAAGCTCATGGGAGCAATACAGTCACCCATGACTGCCAGGGTGGAGGAGGCATGTGCTATATGTCAGTCTCCTACCCACCCCATTGAAGAATGCCCGTCAGCTGTCCAGTTTCTAAATTTTATTACAGAGCATGTGGCTACCACTCAGACCTATGGGCAACAGTCTGCTGCTGGGTACCAATGGAGGAACCACCCCAACTTGATGGAGACAAGATGCATACCCAAGCCAGCAGCAATAGCAGCCCATGCCCTACAAAAATGCTCAACCCTACCACCAAAGTTATGTTCCCCAGCCTCATTATCAGCAGTCCATGACCCAGCCTGTGGGCCAGCCAATGCAGCAATCTGCACTCCCTCCAGCTGTGGGATCACCTTCTTTCGAGGAACAAGTTTTGGCCTCACTGTAGAATTTGGGTCCCTTAACTCAAACTATGCACTCTCACAGCCAAAGCATCAAAAAGATAGAAGACCATCTTGGTCACCTGTCTAATGCTTTGACTAAGAGAGAGGAAGGGAGGCTGCCTAGACAACCACCGGATAACCCAAGGAGATAGTATGTAGTGGGTGAAGTTTCTTCCACCTATGAGGAAGCCAAATCCATTACTACATTAAGAAGTGGAAGGCTGGTTGATAACCAAGTTGGCTGTGAGACTTTGAGAAATTTTGAAAAAGGCAAAGGTGGTTTTTGAAAGGACACAACAAGGGCCACCAGTGGAGGACATGAAGGAGCAACCAAATGAGAATAAAGAGGATGATGATGATCCTCAAGAAAAGAGAAAAATAAAAAAAAAGGATGACCAATTGGCTAGGGCTGCAAATGAGGGAGCAATCCCACATTTGCTATTTCCTAAAGTATTGCAAGCACCTTCCCCTTTCGATAAAGGACAAGGTAAAATAGAGGAAATGATGGAAACTTTTAATCAAGTAAAGATCAACTTGTCTTTACTTGATGCAATTAAACAAGTTCCAGCCTATGCCAAGTTTCTGAAGGAGTTATGCACTCATAAAAGACAGTCTAGGACACATTTATCCAAGAAGGTCTTTTCAGCAGAAAAGGTAAAACAAATTTTGTTTATTACTACTCCCACAAAACTTCAAGACCCTGGAGTGCCCACTATCTCCTGCATCATTGGGAATCACAAAATTGAGAAAGCCTTATTGGATCTGGGAGCCAGAGTGAATTTATTGTCATATACAGTATATGAGAAGTTGGGCTTAGGAGAGTTGAAGCCCACACATGTGGTTTTGCAATTGGCTGACAGATCTGAAAGGAAGCCTATGGGGGTCATTAAGAATGTCTTAGTGGGAGTTGACAAGTTCTTTTACCCTGCTGACTTTTTTATGCTAGACATGGAGCCAAGTAAATGTGTTTCTTCCATACTTGTGATTCTAGGTAGGCCCTTTTTGGCCACTGCTAATGCCTGTAGACAATGCACGTCAGGAGTCATGGAGGTCTCCTTTGGCAACATGAAAGTAAAGCTAAATGTCTACAACACAGCTCATCAACCACCTTTAGATGAGGCCTATTTTTCCATTGATGTACTAGAGGAGGTTGTGCATGAAAATCAACATCAACTGATGCTAGGCAATGGTGGGTTCATAAATACAAAATAGCACCCAGGGAATGGGCATTTGCTGCAGAAAAGATCCACGAAAGGGGTCACGTTTGATGAGCCTGAGGAGACCATAGACCTTTCAGATCCTCTAGATTAACCCCTGAAGTTCAGTATGTATCATATGTACCATACTTTACTTTTGTTTTAGGTGTTTACTTTGTTATTGATTGATATTTTTTCTGCAAAAAAAATTGTCATTCTATATACTAGGCCATCATTTCAATATTACCAGCTATCCTGAGATAATGGGAGCTTGTTCACAAGGGAGACAATCTATAGAGCAACACAGCAGAAGAGCCTGTTGAGTGCTGAGGTTGAGAGTGCTCAGAAATGCAGCCTTATTTGGGTTTTGGGAGCTTTCGATAGATCAAGTACACTTTTCGTTAGGTCACATGGTGATTTCAACAGGATATTTGATGGTTTCGATAGGCACTGAGGCCTATCGGAAGGATGGTTTCACCTATTGGGATCCTATCGAATCATCCCTTTTGAAAGCTCTGTCAGCTAAGCTTTCGACAGGACGCATGAACCCATCGAAACCATCTAATTCATCCTATCGAAATCGTATTTCACCCCTTATATACTTGTCGATAGGTCAACTGTGCCTCATTCCCTACCCTTTGCAAAACCTTAGCTCTTTTCCTCTCTATTTTGCCTCCCTCTTTCTCCACCAAATCCTCGCAGAACCCTCAGTTATTTTGTCCGCCATTTCGTAAGTGCATTGAGCTTGCGCAGAGGAGAATTTTGCAGCTGATTTTTGAGTTATGCACTGCGATATCTGTTAAACCCTAGGAATTTTGGGGTAAGTTGCCTTCCCACTTCCAATCTATTGTTGTTCTAATTGTTAACCTCTGAATTCCATTACAAGTTGGTGAGTGAGCAATCCCTGGGAGTAAAATGGCTGAGCTTGAGGAAACCCTAGCAAACCTACTCCAGAGACCAACTGCTTCTACCCCCAAATCTTCTAAGAAATCGAAGCCAGCTTTCAAACCACCTGTTAAGAGGAAGCTCTCTGAAGAGACACCCAAGAAGGCCCCTAAAGCCAAGAAAGCCAAAGCTATCAAAATTCAGGGGCCTGAGGTGGAAACACCCTTAGAGAGAGCTGCTCCTGCAACAGACCTTCCATCTAGGTTAACTACCCCCAATGAGTTTGTAGAGAATTTAAGTCTTGTCCCTGAGACAGACTTTGATCTGGCATACTTTGCCAACATTGGGGAGTGCCAGGGGACATTGGAATATTAGAAGAAAGAAGGTTTGTTGCCCCTACTTTCACCCTTGAAGGAAAATGTGTACCCTGGGTTAGTGAAATTATGGTACCAGAACCTGACAAAGAAGGTAATGCCTAGGGCTGAGGATGTACTAGAAATCTTGATTGATGACTGGCAACTGATTGTCGATTGCTGAGACATTAGGATGGCTTTGGGAGTCCCATATCAATTTGACTCCACCAGAGCTGAGGGAGCACCTATAGGGGCTACATTTAGGGAAATGGCTAAACAACTTACCAACGGAATAGTGGGCTCTGGTGAATCCCTCATGAGAAGAGACCTACATCCTATCCTAAGACTTATTGATACCATTTTGAGGGAAAATGTATATGTCACTGGGCATTTGCAAGAGAGAAGGGCCCCATTAGTTGATGCCTTATACTACTGTTCAAAGGGGCAATTCATGACTGTACCTAAGCTGATTTTTGAAATAATGGTAGACATCAATGACAAGGTGCTGAAGAGACAAGCTTTTGCTAAGGGAGGAGGTCTGCCCTTTAGTAGACTCATCACATGTCTGCTCAAGACTGGAAAGTATGTGATCAAGAGAAATGAGCCAATGGAGAAGCTGACCATCAAAGTGTATGGAAAGTGGGAATGGTCCACCAGCCTCACCTTGATTAAGAAAAGTAAGCCAACTAGAATGGAGGAGGCTGAGAAGGCACCCACTACCGTGGCAGCAGATGTTTCAGCCGAGATACCCTCATCCATTCCTCCACCAACCATACCTGTCACATTATCCACACCTCCACCCACACTGCTTTTTCCCTTTGTATCAGTCCCTCTTCCAACAGCCCCTTTCCACCCACCTCTGAACCAGTTTTACCTTCACCTGCCACTGAGGCTTTTCATTATAGAGCGAGTTTTATTGCAATGTAAATGTTGTTTTTATTGATTTGATTAGATTTATAATTCCTTTGGTTTCATTTGGTGCTCGATCGGATTTGTGTAGAGGAGTCTGTTGATCAGCTCACCCAGTTAACTAGTAGACCTCTTGGATACCATCTGATCTCCCTAGATCTGATATCCCTGTAATTTCTTGTGTCTGTGACCTGAAAATTATAGCATTTGTAGTGGTTTTAATGGTCTGGTTGAAACCTTTGGTTTGGAGGAATTCCCTAGGATGATCTATGACCATTAAAGTGGACATATCATAGCCTTAAGAGTAGTCCAATCCCTGGTTTCAATTGGATTCTTCTACCGCAAACCTTTGGATTGGATGAAGTCTATAGGATGGTTTGTGACCATTGAAGTGGATAGACCATAGTCTGAAGATCAGTTAAATCCTTTGGTTTAGAGTGGAATCTTCTACTGTGCTTGTGGCACCGAGGATTTGTGCTCTGAACCCTTGTAACATGATCAGCTCAACCTGATTGCAGTAAGACCAATCTCCAAGCTACTCTTCTCCATTTTTTATTTTTAAACCCTTCCATCTGCAAGACCTATATCTTTGGACTCGATCTCAATTAGTTGCATTTTATTTGTAATTTATCTTAAGTGACAACCCTTTTTTAACTCTCCCCTGTCTTTTAGCTGACTTAGCATTAGTTAAGGTGCCAGATTCTTACAGATCTGGAGATTTACCATATTTTGAACTCACCTCCCTGTGGACATTCCCTTACTCTTTTAAAACTTGCTACAAAGGACCCTGTATCTTGCAGGTCTAGGATATTTTTATTGTGCTGAATTCATCCCCTATTTTACTCTGATTTTATTTTGTATTCATCATTATATAATAAATCAGCACACCAAAATCACCCAACAATGTGGCAGACCTAGGCCAACTGTAGTCGATCGGTGTTGGATGGGATAATGGGAAGAGACTAGGCATCAGGCAATTGGAGGGGGGTGATATTGTATATGGCTGATATAATGGTGATGGAGCTAAACTGGTTTGAACATAATTGACGGGAGCAGGTGCTGGGAAATATATCCTTAAATCTAGGGGTTCTACTAAGGGTGTCGGGTTGGGGAAGTAATAAGCTAAGTTCAATGGCTCGATTACTCCTATGTTTCCATCATTCTGATTCCCCTGCTTTGGCGCCATGAAATTTTCTCTAGTGTTTATGTATTCCAAGGGATCAAATTCCTCCCCGTCTTCTTCTATCATGCTGATGGTGAGTCTTGGGCCCATTCCTCTCGGTGGGTGCGGCGGTAGCAGAACTTGATGGATATTTGCATACTGATTTGTCGGGGGAAGTACCGGAGGAATGATTTTCCTGGCTTTTATTAAATTCTATATGGCATGCTTTAGAGGAAAGCATCGATCTGTCGGGTGACCCGACCCTTGGTGAAAATTGCAATGAGTGTTGGGATCATAATTTCTTGAGAGTGGGTTTGGTGGTAGGTGTGATTGGAAAGGTGTGACAAGACCTTTTTCAACCAATAATGGTAAAAGAATATTTAGGGATTGTCCCAACGGTGTAAACACTCGGTTAAATCGGGCCCTCCTCTGCTCTAGGGTCATCTGTGCCCCTTGCCCATTACCTGCCCTTTGTTCCGGCTCTACTTGTGTCGGGGCTGGTTGTGCTGCCTTGAATTGGAATGGTGTCACACTGGTGTTGGGCTGTGTGTTCATTATTGTCTGGACATCTGCCCTGGTTATTCTCTCGTCCCTTTGCACAGTGAACTTTCGGACCCCACTAGTTACGATTTTATTTAACCGACCCTCTCTAATTACATCCTCGCAGTAGTTGGCATTCCTTGCCAGGTTAGCGAAACTGAATTGCTGCTGGTATACAAGGAAATCTGAGATGACTGGAAGGGTGCTTTTTAAGATCATCTTAATTTATTCATCATCGGGCATCCAGTTTCTCACTTTGGCTGCAAATGCTCTCCACCTCCCGAGGTATTCATTGAATGTTTCGTCGGGTTTTTGTTTTAAACGGGCCAGATCATACTTGTGCAGCTCTATGTCGATGTTATAGACATATTGTTCTTCAAATAAGTGGGTGAGATCTCTCCATGTTCTCAACATAGATGGTTCAATAGAGGTGAACCATCTTAAGGTCGGACCCGTCAAACTCTTCTGGAATACCTTGATGAGGAGTCTCTCATCTCCACCGTATTGACACATGTCCCCACAATATGACTTGAGGTGTGCAACAGGGTTGGAAGTGTCATTGTATTTATCGAAGGCTAAGACTTTGAACTTAGGTAAGAAAGGCACCTCAGCAAATAAACACAGATCTAAACAATCTGTGGCATGGATCTCAGTCCCTCCTAGCTTCATTAGCAAATTTTGAATTTTATCCATTTGTTCTTTTAGTAGTTCTAACTCTCTTGATGGCAAGGCTGAGGCTCCCCCACTGAGTTGGCTCCATTCATTTTGGATAGCCTGTTGGTTTGTGAGTGTGAGGTGTGGGGGATTGAACCCAGTAAAAGCCCCTACGTAGGCTTCACTATTTCGAGCCTCATCTTCCTCATACGGATGACTTACATCGAGAAATGGTGGGGGAAGGGTAAGGTTATCCTGCTGGTTCTAAGTGGGCTGTATAGGGGCCTGATGAGACCATTGTATGTGGGGAAGCGTTGATGATGGATTTGGGGGATAAGGGGGTGGAAATTTTGAGGATTTTGAATGGGTGCCTAATGAGGCCATTGTATACTCTGGGGATTTGGTTAGGAAGTGAGTGGGTGGGTAAGTTTGTTGATGGTTTGGGATGGATTCCCATATTGGGCTGGGTTTGGATGAATGAGGCTCGTGCCGGATTGAGGGATTGGATGAGGTGGGTTTGCTATTTAAGGGGGAATGGGAGTTTTTTGGGAGTGGGTGTATGTGGGGAATTGAGGGAATGATGGAGGGTTTGAGAATGTCACCCTCGGATTTGGACCTAAATGGGCTTGGGATTAGGGGCGTTTGAGGCCCACTCTGATGGCTCCATGGCTAGTGTTGGGTGTTTTGGGTGGTTTCGATTATGGGCGTTTGATTGGCATTTTGGGGGAATGGGGTGTGGGAGATTTAAGAGGCTTGGTAATTGATTTGAGGCATTGTTAAGACCTAAAAAGTACCACTTTTTACCCCTTAACTTAACCTTTGATTAGACCCTTAGCCACCTAATAAACTTGTCTTAAGTGTTTTGATCAGGAAATAATCAGCAGTGAAATAAGGCCAAGAATCCTGTTATGGAGCCTGCTTTGGCACCAGATGCCCCTCAGCAAGAATGAACCTGAGCTTCCGACAGCAACCTCTCTCACAGATGAATGTAGGGAGCTTGAAACTCAACTCCCAGCCTCTCATGAAGCTCAAGGTAGAACACAAGCCGCTGTGTAGCAGCTTCAAAGCAGACCTCTCTCAATCTCGCGAAGTTTGCTTAAGACAGTTGAGGAGAGACAGCTTCAGAAGATTTCTCGCGCAGCTATCGCGCAGTCACCGCGGGGTACAATTCTCAGAAGAAGAACGCCTCGCGCAGTTCGCGCGCCATTCAAGAAAGAAAAAATCCTGGCGAAGGCAAAGCCCAGCTCGCAAAGATTGAGTGAGATAAAGAACCTCGCGCAGTTCCGAACTCAAAAGAACCTCGCGAGGTAACTCACGAAGTCCAAGTAAAGAGAAGAGCTTGCGCAGTTCTCGCGTGGCTGCCCAGCAAAGACTAATCTATCGCGTGACTGCTTGAATTGCAACCTCGCGATGCTTGAGACTATGTTTTCTATTCAACCTCGCGAACTCCAACCCAGCAAGAGCTCAACTCTCTACCGTGCGACTGCCTGAAGAGCAAACCAAGGCAACCTCGCGACGGCTGAAGCTACAATGTCAAATCATCCTAGCGAAGAGGAATGAGCCACCACGCAAGAAGTCTGGAAAACTACAGCTACCTAGTGAGGCTCTGAACCCAAACTTCCATCTCTTCAGCAGAGGGCATTCTGGAGACTTCCAATGATTAGGGCACGCATTCCCATGCTCAAATCTTCGTGCTCACGCCCCGAGGCATCCAAGGATCAGTAGAAGGCCACGTGGCATCGTTAAAATTAGGATTTCCTAACCCTAATGCGCCACCACCCCACTGCTATATATACCCAGGCCTAGCTTAGGTTTAGGTATCTGGGAACCTATCTTAGATCGCTTTTCTTTTCTCTTTCTTTTTAGCAGTAAGTAGTTTTTCCTTTTCCTTTTCTTTTCTTCTCTCCATAGTCCAGCAATTGCTGGCTATGACGTTGTATATGTATTTGAGTTAGATTAATGGAAGTTTTGTAATAGGATTTATACTTTGTGGGATTGCTGTTAATTTGTGAGATGCTCTGTGCAAGGCTGCTGCCTTGTGATCCTCCATTGCCTATGCAATGGAGGACTAATTTTAAGGGCCACTCAGATCCAAGTAACTGTGTATGCAGGCTATCATGGTCTTCCATTTTAGCCCCACCACAGGACCTACTAGATCTGAAATCCCCATGGGAGCTTGAGCGAACTGGTGAACATGGTGGTAGCAATGAAAATCTTGTTTTGTTTTGGGCTCGTGAGGAGGATAACCTCTGGATAGTCTGTGACCATTTAAGTGGATGATTATAGCCTCGTGGTGATTACGATCCACCGATCCAAGATGGATCCTTCTTCTTTTCACCGAGCTTGTAGAAGCTGGTGAGGGATTATCTGAGGCGAGACTCCCCATATTTGTATAGATCTGCCATCGGATGCCGGATCCGATCTCGATTATAGAGATTGTTGAGGTAATCGGACCATTGTAGCCTCTCTCAAGCAATGGACAAATGGATCGAAGGTTGTACTCAATCGCTATCGGCTCCATGTGTACAGGCTATCATGGTTTTCCAAATTTTAGCCCCACATATGGAACTTTAGAGGTTGAGGTTCCCTATGGATTCCTCGAAGGTAGCCTGGATGAAATAGTGCCTGCAATGATTTAATTGTTATGTTCTGACCCATCTCTGGATAGTGGCTCCCCTATGGGATAGTCTGTGACCATTCAAGTGGACAGGTCATAGCCCTAAGGGTGGAGTCATGGCAGTAGAGATGGGTTGGATCCTTTCTCCTCAGAGGTGATAATGTAGCCTCTGGACATGATTTCTATAACATCAGATCTAAATCTGAGTTACAAGAACTCCTCTGATCTTGGCTCAAAAACATATTTCTCACCCTTTTTATAATTATTTTCCACACTCCATCCATCCTCTCAATCCTTTCTGTGATTTAGTTATTAGAATACTTAGAATAAGTGACCTCAAACTCCCCTCCTTTTAGAACTGCTAGATCTGTAGACAGATCTGGAGGGACTACTAGAGACGGCTCCCTTGGAGCCTTAGATCACCTTTCCCTGTGGGACAAACTCTTACTTATCAAAACTTGCTACAAAGGACCCTGTATCTTGCAGGTCTAGGATTTTCGAGTGGTGCTGATTCATCCCCTGTTCTATTCTGTTTTTGGTTTTTAATTAATTTTCAACACCAACCAATAAGCAAAGCACACTTGAAATCGACAACAGGCATTTGTGATGGATGAGGAAGGCTTTGGGAGGTTTTACAAGCGGTATAAACCCTAACCATGTCCTCCATCATAGTCATGGGATCGGCTGTGGGGATGGATGTGGATGGCCCTTCCGATGAGGGGGAGTATGGGAAAAATTGGCCATAACTTTGATGGATGTGGGGGGAAAAATTGCCATGACTTGTGTGATGGAGGAAAGGTGGGTGTATGTTGGGTGAGTGTGGAGAAATGGGGTGGATTTTGGGTTGATGTGGAGGGAAAATGGGGTGGATTTTGGGTAGATGTGGAGGGGAAATGGGGTGGATTTTGGGTGGTGGTGGATTAAAAAATGGGCGCACCGAATGGTCTGGTGACATTAAATCGGGATTGGGTGGGAGACTCGGAGATGGGTATCTCCTCCATGTGGGAAGGTGATGGGGAATGTGATGGGGATAAAATAGTATTGGTGGAGGATGTTATCACCGGCCACACCATGGTTTGCAAGCGGGTAGGGTATGGACTTCTCGGGTATGGCCCATAGACCTTTTTTCTTCTTCCCCTACGAGGTGGTAGAGGGTCCGGCGATGCCGTGGATACGGCACCATGAGTCTACTCTTTTTTGGATTTTTGTATGACAATTTTTTTATTTCAATGTTTTTTTGAAATTAAAAAAAAATAAAATTGAACTATTTCTCCTTCACTCCTATGGTCTCTTTGAGGGCTTGAAACTCCCTTTTTGGGTGGTGTTCACACCCCTAATGCCTCTCATGGCAGAATGTTGATACACTTTTGAAGAAACAAAGGAAACCCTTTGTTCTATGTGAAGGCACGAAAATCTACGCGACAACCCGATCCCTCGGAAGAGTCAATAAGAGGGCAACCTCTCTTGTCGACGAGGGCGTTTTGGGTGTCAAGTGTGTGGAATTTATCAGGAGTATTAAAACCACCAAGCGGGGTGGTCGGGGGACAGTGATGAAAGCACCCAAATTCTGAAAATTTATATATCAGTTTATGCGTACATAGTATGTACGCATGAAGAAAATTCTAGCTTTTTACACTATGCATACATATTATGTACGCATGAACAAATTTTGTTCTTTTTTAACTATGCGTACATAGTATGTACACATGAACAAAAGTTTGGTTTTTTTGGCTATGCATACATAGTATGTATGCATAAACTGATATATACAGAAATTCCAAGCAGCATATCCAAATTGGGCTTTGATTGGGTATCTCGGAAGGAATGCTTTCAGGGACTATTTTTCTCATGTTTTTCGGGCCCCTCCTCTCCGTACCTAAGTGATACAAGTCTGTTTTGATGCGACTAACGCACTCCCCAAGGTGTTAAGGCTTTGTAAAGTTCGGTCACCCACCCGATATACCTCTAGCGCAGCCTTCTCAAATACTGGATGGGGTGGTTCCTTTCGAGATTATCACC
This sequence comes from Chloranthus sessilifolius, assembly GCA_021018995.1. Lineage (NCBI taxonomy): Eukaryota > Viridiplantae > Streptophyta > Magnoliopsida > Chloranthales > Chloranthaceae > Chloranthus > Chloranthus sessilifolius. The sequence continues at coordinate 120,483,052 of CM037584.1, read as the reverse complement.
ACTAGGGCTGCCGCTCTACTTGAAACTGGGACGGGTATATCGATGCCTAAATTTTCCCCCTTTTGTAAAATCTACCCGCGAAAATAAATTAATTAAGTCTCTTGGTTCACTTTTAAAATTCAATTTTTAGAGGAAGTTTTCTTTAAGTCCAAAAATGGGTGGTGAGAGTCTCGTGCTACCTCTATGGGCTGACATCCCTTGATGAAATATGTATCTAAACTAACAAGTAACCCACCAAACGGCTAAGGTGGTAAAATAACAAAAAAATGAAGCTAAGTTATCAAGTAATCCGCCAAACGGCTAAGGTGGTAAAATGACGAAAAATAAGGCTAATTTATCAAGTAACCCGCCAAACGGTTAAGGTGAGTAAATGCGAAATCGTAGAGGTAAGAAATATACGAAATCGCATAGGTAAGTAAAAATGACAGAATCGTAAGGGTAAGTAATCAAAATGAGCAAAAAGTTAGTAAAAAGGAAAAATATATGCAAATGGGTCCAACTTTCAAGTAGAAGTTCTAAAAACTATCCCTAATGGAGTCGCCATTTGTGCAACTGTATACTCTCGCGAGTCCGTCGCGATGATACGCTCCCTTAAAAGGGGATGGAGTCGCCTGTTGTGGGATTTCTAGTGTGCCGATAATTGTATAATGACAAAAGAAAAATAAAAATAAAGTAAAATAAAGGATGGATTTAGCACATCTGAAATATCCTAGACCTATAAGATACAGGGTTCATTGTAGCAAGTTTTGATAAGTAAGAGTTTATCCCACAGGGAGTAGTGATCTAAATCTAGAAGGTGTATAGTAGACCTCCAGATCTGGCTATAGATCTGGTAATTCTAAGAAGAAAGAGAGTTTTTTGGGTGTCACTAGATCTAATTAATATACAAAACAGAAATATAAAACTAGATCTAAAAGATGGAGGAAGATAGATGGTAAAATAAAGATCAAATGGTGAGAAATAGGCAGCCAAGGGACTGGTTCTTATTGTAAATTAATTGAATCAAAGGCATTGTATAGATCTGATTTGCTATAAATCCTCCATCTGGCTACCAGCTCCCCAGGTCCCCCCAGCAGATGCAAGGTATAAGAATCCAATCTTAACCAGAGAATTAAAGCCATCCTAAGGTTATAATCTGTCCACTTTAATGGTCACAAACCATCCTAGAGATTGTTCCAATCTATTGATCTTGATTAGAACAGGCTAACCATTGTAGATGCTACAGATGTCAGGCTACCAGCTCCCCGTTTCCAGTTGGCACCTGCAAGAATATCCAACCAGGGAAATCAAATACGAAAAAGTAAACTATAGATTAGAATCACCTTTAAAATCCACAATCACTGTAATCTTACAGCTCTTGAGCTCAGATCTGCAATCTTGTGCAATATCAATCTATTCACAAATTCTTTGAAGCTTTCAAAATACAATTACAAAATAGATCTGGACTGCTTGTCTAGATCTAATCCAACATGTTGGATTAGGGAGAGAAGGGGGAAGAGAAAAAGGAAAAATAAAACTAAAAACTAAACCTAAATGAGTGAAGGAGAATCAAGGCTATTCCATGGATTCCTTGCTCAGAAATTACAGCAGCAAGGAGTTCTATTTATACATTTGCAGTGATTCGTGTGCTTGAGATTTCAGCCAATAAGATGAGAGAATTTGATGCTTTAGAGTTCCCAAAACTGCCCTTGCCAACCATTAACATCTTCTGCTGAAACCTTCATACAATCAGTTAGTCTTGCCCATGTGCAGCTACCTCTGTTTTGAAGTTTCCAAAACTATTTCTGTTGTCCCTTAATATTTGCAGCTGCACTCCTTAGATAATTCAACAATCTGCTGAAAATGCCCACAAAATAATTACCTTGGCTGCCCCAAAATACCCCTGCCGTCCAACAATATTTTACACTGAAAATACACTCCAACTGCAACCTTTATCAAAACAGCCTTCTATCTTTAGATTTGATGGAACCCGAGTCGGATCAACCCATGGCACCATGCGCTGATATAGCTCTATTCAAATCTACTGCTCTGGAGAAGATGAAATGCAGTTGCTATTATGTTGTCGACAAGTTTGAATGGCATCTAAACTGCTCGAGAGGATCAAAGATAGATTGTAAGTGCTGGTCTAGAGGTCAAGAGTTGCATTCACAAAGCTGTCGATAGGTTCGATGGAAGCTCCGCATGCAAGGTATCGAGAGGTTCCATGGGATTGCTGGTCGATAGGTTTGGTGAATGGTGGCTGCAAATGGAGCTGAAGCTGTCGACAGCTTGGAGAATAGTTGGTGCAACTTGATAGGTTGGGCACCTCCTCCACTGGTCGACAAGTTGGAGAGTGCAAGGTTTTGCTGAAGAAAATGTCTTTGACAAGTTTAAAGGTGCATGGAGCTGCAAATTAAGTGCTCGACAGGCTGGGATTTGGAGCTCGAGAGGTTGGTGCATTGTATATGAGAGGTTTGAAGTGCAGGGCTGTATTGGAATGGAAGTTGCAGTTTCTTCGTCTCGAGAGGATAAAAGTGTCAACAGGTATGGTGGGCTGAAGCCTAGTAAATCGAAAGGATTCAAGTGCATGGGACTACTGAGGAGTGCAAGGCTTCGACAGGTTCCAGCAATGAAGAAGTCGAGAGGTTGGCAGCTAGCAAGTCGACGGGATTGGGAGTTGCACATGTCGACAAGTTGCATGGGAGGTTGGCTGAAGATGCAAGCTGGGATTTCGAGAGGTTGGCTGGGGAACTTGCTGGTTGAGAGGATTAGTGCTGCAATAGCTTCAGCTCCAAGTGGTCGATAGGTTTTAAGGATGCATGGTGGCTGAAGTTGTCGACATATTTGATGGGAAATGCTGGTGGAGCTTGTCGTGAGGATTGAGGGGTGCAAGCACCAAGCTGTCGACAGGTTCATGCAGCATCTCAAGTCGAGAGGATAGATTGAATTTCTACAGCTTTATACTCAAATGGTCGACAGGTTCAAGGCTTCATCTCGACAGGTACTGAAGCCAAAGAGCATCCACTCGATAGGATGGAGTTTGGAGGCTTTGCTGTTCGAGAGGTTGAACTTGGGAGCTTCTTCTGCTAGATAGGTACTGCACTGAATGGCTTTGGAGCTGAAGGAGGTATCGACAGGTTCTGGTGTGGCCTTGAACTGTGTGACCTGGGGTTGCTGGAGCTTTTCTTCATCATAGCTGCTTGAATGGTTTGCAGGTGTTCTAATGCATGGCTGGTTGGTAACTTGTAGCAGACCACTTCAAAAGGTTAAAGTGTAATTGCATGAACTGCTCAAACAGTTGCTGAAAGTGCTTTCTTCTTGTTTGCTTTAGTGTGCACACAACTGTCTACTGTGCACACAGCTGTAGCTCCTCTTTAGCTTAAGCACACCATAGGCTGTTGTTGCATCTGGATCTTTTCATGTGGGCAGCTGGTGCAGCTTGAGGCTGTTGCATTGTGCAGCTGCTCTCATAGAAATCTAGCTAAAGCTCTTTGAATGCTTAAGCTTGGGCTATTGCAACTATATTGTTGAGCTTCCTAGCTGTTCAACTCTACACCACTGCAGCTATTTTTGTTTAAGTTGCACATAAATGAAGGTGTTGTTGCCCTATTCTGCCCAAGTTCTCTTGCTGAAGTGATAGCTGAAGGTATACTTTTTGTTGACAGGTTTGGGCATTAAACTGAGAGGTTCAACTGCTATATCCTTCAAAGGTGCTGAACTTTGGGCTTTTCTTCCAATGAAAATCAGTGCCGCAGCTGTTTCACTTCCTCATCAGCTGGCCAAGGCATCATTCCATTCATCTCTCATTCCCAGCTATTGCTTGATTCCAAAATTCCTCTAGATGGCACTTTTTACTGGAAAACTGCACTAACGCTATAATTATCTCCTTACTGCAAAACAACACTAAAAAGTAATTATTAACTACTTGGAGGCTTAGCAAAAGCCAGGTTTAAAGGGTAAAATATGGTATAAAACAATAACTAACCGAAGCTTTTGGTGTTCTGGGATAACCAAAAAAATCAATATTATACGCACCAAAATGCCAAATATGACTCTGTATCACCGATCAACGCCAAAGTCTCTTAAGTAAGGACTTCGGTTATCAATTGGGAAGGTGTTAGGCACCCGATTGACCCGCTCGTAAGTGGTCTCTACTATGACCAATTATAACAAAAATTAAAAATTAAAATGATCGGCACTCCCCCTTGCTCGAAGGCACTCCAATTCTATTGAGCCCTTCGTGCCTGATGAAATTTGGGCAGCGTAACGGCTCAATTCTAGGATAGAGGGAAAGCAAAAGAAGGTAGAGGAATAGGGAGAGAGTCGGAGCTCTTGAGCCCTTGTAGCACCACTGTGGACCTTCGTGTGAGTGCACTTTCGGTGAGCTTCTGATAGCAAATGGGTGAGGAATGGGTCTTAACTTCTAAGCCTTGGGAGATAGAAGGTAGGAGAGATAGGCAAAGGCCTTGTTCTTGCTAAAGCTAAGGGATTGATGATGGAAGATGGGGTACAAAGGGGGAACCTAGGTTCTAGAATTTTGGAGGATTAGTATTTGAAAAGGGAGAGGGAAATCTCTAAAGCTTTCTCTCTTTTGGAAATTTTTTTAAGGTTCTAATCAAGGGGGTGGCTCTCTATTTATAGAGTTTGAGTGGTTTAGAGGGGTACTTAAGGGTTAAGTGGATTAGCAACTAGGTAATCCCTAATCTAAGGTTTCCTAGGGCTTTGGAAGCTTGGATAGATGGGAACTTGGGTTTAATGATAGATGATGGGGTGATGTTTTAAATGGAAAAAGGGTGAAACTTAAAGCTAGGAAGGGTGTAACAGTCCTAAAGAAACTAACCCCAAACTTTGGGATGGTCAAAAAGTCAAACCCCAAAAGTGATTTTCGGGCATTTTTTATAAAAAATAAATTTTAAGCTATGCATACATAGTATGTTTGCATAGCTTAGGAACAATATTTTTCACAGAACTGAGAAGTTCAAAGCTCGAGCTGGGGGGTTCCTGAAGCAAAAGCCAAAAGATTGGCTATGCGTACATACTATGTACGCATAGTCCAAACTTTGGCTATGCATACACAGTATGCACGCATAGCCAAATTCTGCCAGAAAATGCCTATGCGTACATTTTGTTTTTCAAAATTGAAGTGTCGGACTATGGGCCTGGGTTGGGTCCAGTATGGGTTAACAAGGGTTTTATGGGTCTGGTTGGGTTTCTAAGAGTCCGGAAAGGGTTCTACGGGTCCGGGAAGGGTTCTATAGGTCCGGGGAATGCTTTCGAAAGCTTGAAGTCTGCCTTTCCCGAAGTATGTGTTGGCTGGGCCTTGGGGCAAATTTGGGTGTCTACAGGGTGTTGAGAGAGTTGGGACATGTGCAATCAATCCCCCCACCACCAATATCACCTGCAAAAGGGAGCATTAGAGGAAGAACTGCGAAGACATATACTGTATATTACCAAGTTGCTCCAAAAAATTTTGAATGTCATCGCAGTCACCAATTAGCCATAGAGGATCGTGGTGCTCAAACCTTTAGTGGGGCTACTGTGAAGGGTTATATGGAGTGGTACAAGAAGTTCTCTCATTTGTACCTCATGGAGCCCAACCACCGTAGGAGCTTGAGGCCATCCAAAAGTAGAGATGATACCGACGAGGTCTCAGAGGAATGGGTACATATTTGCATTATTATGATACCTCTTATTTATATAATGTCTAACGCTCATTTTGAATGTAGCGACATCACAGAGATAGGGTATTGATGCTATTAGAGGATTTGATAGCTATCGGTGCAAATTATGACATTGGGTACGTGATAGAGGTCATGAAGAGGGTACGCGATGAGCTCAAATTTGATTGTTTGCCCTCCTCATAGGCTGCTACTATAAGTCTGAGAGTCAATGCACCCCCATCACTGATACCATTACAGGTCTGAGAGTCACAGCAGCGACAACACCATGCCGAAATCCTCCACGGAAAAGGACAAGTCTACCTAAGTGAAACTTAGAGTGAAGTGAAACTTGGAGTGATATGGGATGGAGAGTTTTTTTTTGTACATGTATATATAGATTTTTAGATTTCTAGGGGTTGAAGATATCAATTTTTTATGTATTGCTTAAAGATATCAATTGTTTGTGTAAATGAAGACATTGCTGTCGAGTTGACTTGCTAGTTTGGCTTGCAAATGTCTGTTTAGATTATTTTAGTTTAACACCTTCAAAAAATGTAAAGCTAGTTTGTATATGTAGAGGTGAAACTTGCATGTCTTAGCAGTTTTAAAGTTAGTTTGTATACATAGAATTGAAACTTCTTTGTCTTAACACTTTTAATGTTAGAGGCAAATTGATACCATGAAGAGTCATTCAATCAATTTCCTTCTCCTACATTTCCCAATCCCACCATCCAAATGAATCTTTGAAAAGCCCATCAACCACACATTACATACAAAATGGGAAAACAGTCTTTGAAAAGCCCATCAATTTCCTTCTCCCACCTTCTCCTACCCATAAATAAGGTCTATTTATGGGGAGGCATATGCTACCATCTCAAAAATTATAGAACACAAATATACAAATTTTTAAGTCAAAATTTTATGTCGTACATTGAGCTATTAGTTTCAAGGAAGAAATGGCCTAATTAATAAAGACTTGACAATTGAAAGCACTTTTGCACTATTGCACCTCTCTGATTGTTAGTGTTGATAAAAAAAATTGTGTCGTGGGCCTAACGGTGGGCATCCACTGTCACAGACACAAACCTAACGGTGGGCACCCACTGTCACAGACACAAACTTAACGATGGGCACCCATTGTCACAGACACAAACCTAACAGTGGGCACCCACTATTAGAGTTCCCACAAAAAAATAAAATTCCCTCTCATGATGGGCATCCACTGTCAGAGAGGCATAAGTGACAGCAGGCACCTACAGTCAGATTCAAAATTTGTCTGTGATAATGGGTGCCCACTGTTAGGTATTATGTATACGATAACAGCCGCCCATCGAGTGGCCATCAGAGGAAAATCTCCAATGAGGAGCGTCACTGGAGTGCATCCTCTGATGGCCTCACGATGGGATCAGGTTTATATATGTGACAGCAGGCACCCACCGTGAGAGTGCATCCTCTGATGGCCACATGGTGGGTGCTTGCTATAAGAAACATAATAGCTGATAGTGGGCACCCACCGTCACAGACAAATTTTGAATCTAATGGTTGATGTCTGCTGTCACTTATGCCTCCCTAACAGTGAGTGCCCATCGTCAGAGGGAATTTTTTTTTTTTGTGAGAACTCTGACAGTGGGTGCCCACCCTCAGGTTTGTGTCTGTGACAATGGGTGCCCACCGTCAGGCACATAGCACAATTTTTTTTTTATCAACACTAACACTTTTTTTTTGTTAAATCCAATCATTGATGTTGCATAAGATTTGATGCACATGCTAGTATAACATATGAAGGTGTACAAGGATGCCTCCATGTACAAATGGGTTGGATTTGCTTGTCATCTACAAATGGAGGGGGTCTATGGATGCATAATTATTGTTGGAAGAAAATTATTATTAATTCCAATTTCATGAGATTGAGAAATATAAAGAAGCTTCTATGCACAAGGATCTTTAAATCATAGACTTAAAATCAGACAAGGTAGATACATGGCACAAGTCTCTCATTGTAAAATCTTTCTTTTAAACTATGTGCCAAGGCCAACTTCTCTGTGACAATGGGTGCCCACCATCAGGCGCATAGCATAGTTTTTTTTTTATCAACACTAATCTTTTTTTTTGTTAAATCCAATCATTGGTGTTGCATAAGATTTGATGCACATGATAGTATAACACACGGAGGTCTACAAGGATGCCTCCATGTACAAATGGGTTGGCTTTTCTTGTCCTCTACAAATGGAGGGGTCTTTGGATGCATAATTATTGTTGGAAGAAAATTATTATTAATTCCAATTGTTATGAGATTGAGAAATATAAAGAAGCCTCTATGCACAAGGATATTTAAATCATGGACTTAAAATTAGACAAGACAAATACATGGCACAAGTCTCTCATTGCCAAATCTTTCTTTTAAACTATGTGCCAAGGCCAACTTCGCATGTGCAACATGGAGCTCAAGAAATTTTCTATGGAAAGAAAGCTTCCTTTGATAAACTGGAAGATCTATTGTCTCTCTAAAGAAGAGGGGCATAAAGAATCTTAGAGCTATGAATCATGCATTGTTGAGAAAATTGTTATAGAAATTAGGGGATAAGAATCTTAGAGCTATGAATCAGACATTGTTGGGGAAATGGTCAAATGAAATATTAGCAAAAGAAAATATACACTTTAACAAAAAAAAAAATTGTATTTATTTCTATATCATTTCATAATATCTATATTTATACCAGTTACACAAAAAGATGTTGGCATGATCATAATATTTTTACCATTTACATGTATATACCCTACCTCAACTAAAAAATTATTAAATTCCTAGGTAGTGCAATCAATCGAGGTCAGTGATCAAATAATCTTCGGTCACAACTTCTCATCATCATTGGTAGAATTAAAGTTTTTAGATCATTCCGCGAACTGAGACGGCCATCCCTCCGCACAACCATCTCGGTATCACCTCCATACAGTTGTCGATGAAATAATGAGACTATCTTTAATCAAGGTGATTAGGACGAAGTGACACCCGTTCACGTGAGCAATATAAATCACATTATTCATTGTGTTTACAGCTTTTCATAGTAGAAAAAAGGTCATACAAAGTCGGGTGCTAAGAAGGACTAAATCTGCTCGCATGTATCTGAATATTCAGTTTTGGCTGTCGAAAACAGGTAAATATTTTTTTGCGGGTGGTCACCTCAACCAACAAATATGCTTACACTACCTTCCATCCATCGTAGCACATCCCTAACCAGTGTACAACCCACAGTGCCCATCTGTCGTTACTTTCGTGATATCAGCTACGATAGGGCGCACAAACTCAGTGAGTGTCTTTAGATACAATTTCATTCCAAGGATTTCTTGAAGCTTCAGAACTTCAACGATTGCAACCTTCTTTCCTTTTTCCTTTGCCTTCGTATTAACTTCTTTTATTATGTACTTAAACCCGGATTTATCTTTTTTTGAGGACGCACCACATTTTCATTTATTCTCCTTCCCCTTAGGCCTGTCACGTTTACTCCACAACAACTTCGGCTCGACCATGTAAGTCGTAGTGGGGTCTTCTATCTCATGCAATTGTCTATAAATTTGATGTTTGACAGTAGGGTCTGACCTCTTATATCTGTTGTATATGCGACGAAAATATTCTAGCACTTCAACACCTCTTGAGGATGCACCAACTTTAAGGTGATAGAGTTTCTTTCACCAAGGATGAATCGATTCAAGAGGAATTCTGTCATCGACCAATAGCCATGAAGAGAGTTCATGTAAGCATGGAAGCCCATGTGTCTTGCGTAGTACATGCTTGCACTAAGATTCCATAACAGGCTGTGTCTCAACTGCAAATATATTTACTTCTATAATTTCCAACGCGACTCTAGACACGCGACCCATTATGAGCTCGTAGAAATGGGTGGAATAATGATGCCCCATCTTCAGTTTATTTTCCTCAAATGACCCTTGTATGTGTATATGTTGCCGCTCAACGATGCCATTAATCTTCTCCCACGATTGTAAAAAGTCAATAATAGAAGATCTCAACTCACGCTTGATCTGAGCATGCGTGCTCTCCGCTCAGTTTGAAGTTGTGTTATCGAAATTGATATACTCATTCGTCTATGCTGACAAGAATTTTTCCTTGTAGGGTTCTATCTAAGTTGCATACAAATAGTGGAGGATACTTTGAAGATTCGCATACCTATGAACCATGGTACCTACTGCGGCTTCGTATTCCTCTACTGATGAACTGTACATGACACGATTCCATACCTAGTAAAAGGTATTCTATTCTTCTGTAGTATCAAATACTTTTCTATAGTTTTTTAACACACCCATGTTTATGTGTTATACACATAAAATGTGTTTGGCTTTCAGAAAAACCACCTCGATCGCATTCATGAGTGCTTACTCTCGATCAGTGACGAATTGAGACAGAAGCTCGCCTCCCTTGAAAAGAGATTTGAATGATAATAATGCCCACATATAAGTGTTTCTTTCTCGGATAACATGAATGCAAATTTAACGTAAAAACTTTTTTGTGTGGAGGTTACTCTGATGATACTCAATACCGAAAGTTCGTATTTGTTTGTCTTGTACGTGAAGTCTATAATAAACACCTGAGGGAAGATGTTCACTAGCTCTATCGAATCCGGATAAGCGAAGAAGATGCCAGTCTATTCATCTGTTTTAGGATCTTTATAATGAAAACAGACGTATTTTCACTGTTGAAAGCTAAACATCAACTCTTAGAGGTGAGTTCTCCTATCTCCTTAGTCAACCGCATCGTATGCCTCGCATTGTAGATTGTTTGAATGGTCGTACAATTTTTCGGATTCTTCTTTCAAATGCTATGCAGTACATGTCTAGGCTTCACCCCAACAGCTGACATCTCTTTCAGAATCTCTCTCTCATTTTCTTTCAACCGTCCAACATACGAATGACCTTCCCCAAATTTCCCTAGGGATGGTTGTGAACTCCGCAAAGTACGTTCAACTTCCATACAAACTTCCCTTCTTGTTTAATCTTCATTCCTTGTAATGAGAACGGACAACCCAACTTCTTCGTAAAAGTTTTTCTCGTTGTTATACTTTTGGATTGTCCCTTCATACGTAGACGAAAATTGCCTCCTCTCTGGCAAGCCAACTTCACCCTGGCACTGCGACCTTGAAATCCCTTATTGAAAGCACAGTTTCCGCTTTATTCGCGACATCGCGAGCCCACTCTATCATTTCCTCACAAGTACTAAGAGTTGATTTGTGGTCATATTGAGAGTAAGGTCCGTATTCTGTGATTGCATATCTACCACCTGAATAAAATAACATAACGTTCAAAACATTATCACTATTGAAATGAACAAACTCATGCATATAATTTTAAAGACAATGCTATTTTAAAAATATATATACCGACTCGTAACTTACTTCGAGATACTTAAAGATTCAATGACAATAATTCTTAACCAAAGTCAATGCATTTTGAACCAAAGTCGATCTATCAAAAATATATATTACTCTTTCATAAATAAATTCGATATAGAAATGAAATGAAACATATCAAACCATTTTTCATTAATGCATAGAAACCCTAAGTTTACTTAGAATGAAAAATTATATAATGAAGACTAATATAATGAAAAATAATACAAATAGAATGAAAAATAACTAATTTACCAAACCCTAAATTTACTTATAATGAAAAATAATATTAATAAAATGAATAATAATAGAATGAAAATGAATATAAATTGAATGAAAAAATAATACAAATAGAATGAAAAAAACTCATTTACCTGTGTAGGAGGTTGTGATTTTGACTGAGGGAGTTCTCTCAACTCCAAATCATCATCATAGGATAGCAACTCTTCGAATCTATTATCTGCGCCCTTCGAACCCATGCTCGGCGTTTTCAATAGTACGAAATCGAAACCAAAATGAGAGGAAGAAGAAAATAAGTGGGTGTACCGAAAGGAAGAAGAAGATGGTCGTAAGTGTTCAACTGAGCGAAGAATGAACGTGGGAGTAGGAGGAATGCTCGGTGTTTTAAAAGATCGTAGTGGGGAACGAGAGGAAGAAGAAGAACTCGGGAATGATTTGTATGAATAAGTGGGTGTATCGAAAGGAAAGGGTGGGCGTATTTCGCTCATGAATTTCAGGGAAAATTTTATGTTTATTTTAGGGGCACATGGGAGCGTGGGTGTCACGACCCAGAATCCTTACCCGACCTCAAGGGCCTAGAATTCCGTGTTATGACACCGCACGCTTGTTAAGGCGATAAGCGGACATACACATAATTCTTATATCGATTTAGCATATAGATTAAGGCATTTAATAGTATCATTTAAAAATAAATGATTCAAGAAAACAACAGCGAAAAACATAGATGATGTTAATTAAGTGATAAATCCTTACCATGCATCTATAATCGAAAGCAAGTAGAGGTTTTACGTAGAATAAAATAGTCCCAACGCAAACCCAAAATTGGTGCTGAAAAATAAAAGTATCTAATAACAAATCTCCCCTGAAAATAATAAAACTATGACTAAAGAATCTCTTAATGCTCAAAGTAGTCCGCCGGATCTATTCCCTCGTCCAGATGGTAGCCGACGTCTTCACTCTCATGAGCCGCATCAGGAACAGCAGCATCCCTATCCTCAGTGATGGAAAAATCAGAGTTCTCACCTGCAACTGTTAGTTTTGGGGAGGGGGTGAGTTTACTCAGTCACGTAAACTCAGCAGGTTGTACAATCGATCTACCATAAAATATCCAGGTGATCGTGTGTGGAATCGCTTGAGTTGCAGTACATTTTGAAATAAACCAAACAACTATAAATGATTACAAAAATATTTAAGATCTCATATTTATCATAACAAAACTGAAAAATATAGCATAGAAAGAAAAGAAGTAACATAAAATGCAAAGACCTGACATAACATGAAATGAATATGATGCATCAAGTTCTGATCTCCTTTTGTGTCTGCTTTGTCGACTTTTCCTATGTGACATATCTTAAAACTTAATATTGCTTCATACGCCTACACAACGTACTTCACATCTTACTTAATTTTCGTATACGACCTGTGCCAGGGCCGTTGCTCGAGCCTATCACGCGAGGTCCACGTGTAGATAACCACCTAACCTCCATATCATATCTTATACCACCATCGAGCCTGATGAGGTTGCATGCATTTAAATCAGTGTCCCCTTACGTTCGGGATACTGTCGTATCGTATTGTCCTTAAGACCCGTCTTAGCTGTAAACGTTGGCTCTTGCGGTGGCACGCAAGACATGACACGTGTAGAAACTTAATTTGTATTTTGTTGGCCTTCACAACGTAACTTAGTTATCTGTATTCGTAGCTTACCTTATCTTACATATCATTTCTTATTGTTTGCTGAAAATTTAATTTGGAGTGAGCCACGGTGCGATAAGATTCACAAAATCACGCTTTCCAAGGGACGGGTTCCGTAGTAACCTGGATGTACTTCGTGTGACAGCCCATACTCCCATAGAGGTGTTGCATCCGTACATGGATGCCTACATTCTAAGTTCTACGTGACCGTGACGGGAACCCCACCATGACGAAGGCTTAAAAGTCGTGTGATATAGCATTTTTTTTTATTTTATTTTATGCGTATGCCCTATCGTGATTTTTCTATATGGTGCATGCCATATGATGAAATGACTAACTTGGCCAAAAGAAGCTATTTTATACGCCTTACATACTTGTGAATATAAAATAATAATTAAAATTTGAAAAGAACAGATATTTTGTACAAAATTTTTGGAGAAACCTTAATGGGCCGTTAGATTGCTTAGGGAGTGATCGGGCCTGTAGTTCTTAAAGTTTTCTAAGTGGTCTGTGTGTTGAGACCTTTTTCTAGTTTTGACCCAAGAGTGGATCAAAGAGACGGGTCAAATAATCCCCTTAGTTATACACGAGTTTAAATCCCTTATCAAATCTTTCAAACTTGCGGGTCTCAAAACACGTCCTCAAACTTTTAGTGGCACTTATCTGATCCATTAGATTATATTGTGTTACTGTCGAGATCGTTTTAAGTTGGTCCTATGGGCCACTTGCGCCTTGATTCTCAAAAATTAAGGGTCAAAGGTAACCCATGTATTATTCCATGTGGCACCTAAGGCTAATATAATAAGGCATGAACTTTGAGTCATCTATCCTCTAATCTGAACCATTTGATGGTTAGACAATAAAATTTTACCTAAGGTTGGTTCTTTTGTTCCGATCCTGATTAACCCTCTAGCACACTAGATCCTTCAGTCAACCTTTCACAAAATCTAGGAGTCACGTGCACACTTAGTGTACCTATCATGCGGCGATCAGATTGAACGGATCTGATTCATCAGATATTTAAGAGTGATGATTTTAAGGTATTAGGTCTTTGGGCCCAATTTATTTCAGCTTCTAAGGTCTCAGATCTAACGGTCAATCCTTACAAGATTAGTAGTGTCCAAATGGAGGTTCAATTTCTTGATTTGTGTTTCGATTTTTCGGATTCTGGACCGTTAGATGTCTCAAGAAATTCAATTTGTGGGGATGGTCCACCTCGGCTCTATTTCTTGAGTTGGGCCCATGAGGTCCAACTAGAATCTATTTTATTTAAATCGAGTGGTGCCAAGTAATGGTTGCACCAAGTTAATCATATTAGGTAAATTCTCCAAAGTGCCCAACTACAATAGTCAACACAGGCAAGCTATCACAGGCATTGTCGGCGTTTGGTCGGGCCGATACCTGGAATTCAATTCATACTGACAGGAGAAATTATAGATAAATATATATATATGGCTAACCAAGATCACTTTTCTGTTTCCTCCTTCTACATTCTCCTTCTCTCTCTACAGCCACTCTCTCTCTTGGGTTTACTGTTACAGGAAGGTGCAAAGCAGGAGAAGGACAAGACACACTACATCTCTCTCCCTAGATTTTTATGATCCTCTATCTTTTGTATGGACCTTTAAGTATTGTATAATTAGATATATACATATATATTTATGAACTGTTGTGTGCAGAGGACGTGGGAGGTGGAGAGCAAAGAGGAAAAGTTTGAAGGAGGGCTAATCTCACCGCTAAACAACCCGGATTCATGCATATGCATATATGCACATGAGTTTATACTCATAATTATTTACATACAGATGTATATATATTATTTTATTTTGTAGGTGCATCGGTGGATAAGCGGACAAAGGAGAAGAAAGGTTGGGAGGTTGGGTCTTCTCGCGTGCCATCGTGTAAATTACAAACCAATTCAATGTTTGGTCCGTTTGGTCAACGATTCAACTTTGGTTCATCATCACTTGTTGTATTAAATTTGCTTCAAAAGCGATTTATGGTGTTCGAGAAGGATGAAATGTGATCTAAGATAGTTACTGAGAAGCTCCTATAACACTTATGTGAATAAGAATGCTTATTATTATTTTTAATATATATCGTTTTATTATAAAATTCCTACAGAGTGAACCAACAATTTGGTGACACTGCTTTAAACGGACATGGATCAAAGACTATTCATCATGCCATTGGCTTGTTGCTCTTTTACCAATCTGGGTGGGTAGCCAACCACATTCAGATACTTCCTTCGGACTTTACTTAGAATGATGTTGGTAAGGGTGAAAGTCTCATCTTTCTGATTGGAATTATACCGAAGCCGATATACAATATGCAGAATATATAAATATTATGTAGCTATATATATTACTATTATTATTATTATATTATTATATATTTATTTATTATTATTTTATATATATATATATATTTTTTCGTGGCAGCCATTAATGGAGTTCAAATTATATAACCGATTTTTCAAAAAAAATAAAAAAAAATATATAGAACTAAATATTTTAAGATCGATCGAGGGGCACCCACCTGTTGGAGCGTGTACGGGTTGATTCTGATCGATTCGGCGACACGATAGCTTACGTGTCGATTCATGCGTTTTCGATGGTGGGTCGGCGAGTGCTAGGCTGGTTGGATGCGAGAGAAAGAAAGGGATTATTACAACATTAATGGTGCCGAGATGTTGGTAGAGAAGGAACGAGTGGCGGAGATAGATGGAAGAGGAAGAAACTAGGGATATGAGAGTTTATAGAGAGAAGATGAAGACTTAATTTGGGCATGATTTGCCAAAAAGGCAAAAGTTCAAAGACCAAAATTCCCTTCTAAAATTAGGGAATCATGGGGCATAAAAGGCTAGTTTTTATTATTCCTAAAATATAATATATTGCTAGCTAGTAACCGGGTCAAACTAAAATTATAAAGTTTCTACACTAATGGTTGTGTGTGGGTTGGGTTAGAGTGTGGAGCACTCACACGGGGCTTGATGATTCATGACATTTAAAGCCATTGAATGCCCATCCTATGATCCGGGTCATAACAGTGGGTAAACTCAAAGAATCACTGGGTGGAAATAAAGGTACTCCTCATTTACGAGTCTTGCCCGTGAGACTATATGGGCAGGCTAGCTAGGTGGGCTGACGGGCCATCTTGGTCCAGTTGAGAGCTTTAAATATAAAAGGAATTGGGCCTGGCACATGGCGCCGAACGAGGGGGGGGTGGAATATAATCTAGTAAAAGATATCAAAATGTGGTGAAGAAAGATGACCAAACCATTTGAATCTGGTAGAATTGAAATGGAGGTTTCGTTGTCGCCATCGCCATCGCCATCGCCCACACGAGTCTCCTGCTATTGCTCTAAACCAGGTTTCTTTATTTCATATATATATTTTTTTCGAAAGGAGGTTTCTTTATTTCATTTCTTCTATCATTTTTTCAACATAACATCCAACTGTGTAAAATTCTTATTCCTGATGGTTATGGAGGATGAAACTACCACTGGCGCAAAGCATTGGCATGGTACACATGATCATCCATTTGAAAAGTCAAGTGGAATTAGAGAGATCCATCCTTACTTTATAAAGGAAAATGACGACTTTTAAAAATTCATTTCGAATGCATCCTCCACATGTTGGCTTGTAGTTAACCTTGAAAAGCAAACTGAATTGAATTTATAGGTGTAGTGTTCATCCTAAAGCTTAAAAAAAAAAAAAATTTGTGACATTTTCAGAGGGTCGGGGAGTTAAAGCTAATGGTTGGAGAAAGATGTTGAACACCTCCCTCTTTTTTAATGATGTTTTAGCCTTGCTTGCCCCTTCTTAACAAGGTTTGTGTGTGTAGTTCCTATTTCTTGATTAGTTTGCCTGATCTCTTGAACACCCTAGGTCTTTTTCGATTAGGCTGTGTTTGATAACGTGGATTTGCCAAATTTAGAATGGAATTGATTTGACAATACCAATTTTTTTGTTTGATTGAGTTCTAAGGACGGTGGAATTGAAATCAAGTGGGCCCCATGTATAGAATTCACTTCCACTAGCAGTCCATCTAATTCCATCCACCAATTCTTTGATGGCAATTCCACCGTCTGCATTGAGAAACCCAAGACGACTTCCCTTCTTCGTCTTTATAGGCTGTGTTTGGCATATCTCTTTGTCAACTCCCTACCAGAGCCAGATATACTTGCTTTAGCTGGCCCCCCTTCTCCTTGCTAACTCTCTGCAAAGTAGGATTTACCTGCTCTAATAGCTACCTCCCTGCTCTCTGCTAACTTTTTGTCAGAGCAAATAAAATCTGCTCTGTCAAGGAGTGAGCAGAGAGCAGGGGAGAACTGCTGGAGCAAGTAAATCCTGCTTTGCAGGGAGTTGGCAAGGATAAGGGGGACCTGCTAAAGCAGGTAACAGGGATTTAGCAAAGAGAAAGGGAACCTACTAAAGCAGGTAAACCCTACAGTGGCGGAGAGTTAGCAGAAAGCTATGCCAAACACATCCATAGTCTCCAATGCAAATAAGTTTTACTCTTCTTCGCCTCAAACTCCTCCAAGAAGAGTAAAACTCGTCGTCTCCTCTTGGTTAATGTGCTCTCTTTCTAGGAATAATTCGTCGTCTCCTCTTGGTTAACATGCTTTCTCTGTTTTTATATTCCCTTCTTTCCCCAGAATATTATTTATTCTGATTTACGGTATGCGGGTCTTTGAGTTACTCTTGGCACGATGATGATGCTGACATTGATGACTTTTTTTTATTCTATATATTTGATGAATATGTTGTTGATGACTGCCGTAACTATGGATTTATCAAACGGCATGTAAAGTGGATATGTTGTTGATCGACACCTTCATCTTCTATCAAACGATCGGATGAATATGTTGTTAATTGATACCCTTTTCAAATGGGTTCTTTTTTCCTTTAATTCTGAATAGACCAGTACTCTGATTAAATGTGTATCCCACCAATATGATCTATTTATAACAAGAATGTAATGATGCATTGTGGGTCATATACAGAACTTTATAGTATTTAATATTTATCTTTTAGTAGATTGTGAGTGATTTAATTATTCTGCTTGGCTAGAAATACCCTTTTCTAGTTCCACTGAAAGTTATTTCCCAAACAGATTAATCAAACGGTAAAACTGCACTCCAAGGAAGTCATTTCCTAGGCAACATAATCAAACAACAGAATTCCCATTTCCAGAGGAAGTTAATTCTCAGGAAATTAGCATGTAATTGCAACTTCATTCCCCAGGTTTGATTTATGGGTTATCAGACACAGCCTTAGTTTCTAATATAAGTCAAACTTAAACTCAATCTAAGATGATTCAATCCCAAGTATTGGTCTCCTATTCTTTGTCTTAAGTTCAAACCTCAAGAATAATAATTTGCTGAGTGATTAGTTGATTGTGAGGAATATTGCTTCTATGATCCCTTGTTACTTACGTGACAATCTAATTGAGGATGACATCACCTTTTTATAGTTTTGTTTTGGACAAGAAAAAAAAAAATATTTTTTCTCTAAAGACCGTATAAAATTTACATAATGTTGAATTTGGTTGACTCTTTGCGGGATGAGTGGTGACAACCGAGGGGAACCTTTGAGAAAAATGCTTCCTACCCCAGATCATAAGTTGAATTTGATTGTTGTAGGAGTAATCAAAGTCTATGTGGTTTGGGTGGGATATTCTTCAATGATCTTGGGGAAGTAATTTCTCACCTTTACCGGTCCAATTAGGACTCTATTGCTACGGAAGCTGAAGTATAAACTGTTTTGACTATTCTTAGCTTTCTCCATTTGGTGGTTCCAGAGAAAGTTGTGGATTGAGGGTGATTCCCTTGATACTACTAAGTGGGTTAGTCATTCTGCACCCGCCACTGTGGAAGATTGCTGAAAGGTTTAGAGATACAAGCCGGATTCTTGCAATTTCTGACATTCACAGATTAGACAACAGTTTCTGATTTCAATGCAAATTCAGGTGTGTCGTTGTCGACTCCTAGATGGTGAGGCTTTGAGTGATTTTTCCTAGGGTTTCCTTTTTTGGGGCTTGGACAGGTTTGGCTGTGATAACAAGCTATGTATTTTTTGCTCTCTCTGTCAAATTTGCACCATGAAGGGGAGCTATTAGATCTAACAGCTATGCCAGGAATTCTGCTGCTCGTCTTCTTTGTTACTATGTTTCTTTGCATCTCTGTAAAAGAAAACTGCATTTTATAAGATTCTACAGCTATTGACTAGTTTATGTTGTGTCTTCGAACTATGTGAAGTAGATTAAACCGCTTATTCTTCATGACACTTATTCTATGTAGGTTAACATGGTTTTGAAATGGCAAGTCCTTACGTGCTGTTAACCTTAGCATATTTCATTGTTTAAAATACTGGGTAATTGACTACTTGTACTTAATTACTATATTTCAATGAGGAAAACATCTCTCTTCCAAAATTAGTAAGACTGGTTATCAACTTTCCTTATCTGCAGCGGGGAGCCGTGCTTTGGTTTAGGATACTGTAAGTTTGTAATGCATTCAGTATGAATGTGTTTTTTTACTTCTGCAGGGTCACCATTCCTCAGAGAGAGAAGTCACATCGTTTGGCATTGGTTTCCAGTTTTTCCATCTAGAAGAATTACACAACCGCTACGGGGTCAAACTGGATTCCTAATTCCGAAGCAAAACCACAACAAGGTTAATTTTTATGACCTTTTAACCTTTTCTTTTATTTTAGTTTTTCCTGAATGCTTCGATATTGAGACATTTAAGTTTATCTTAGGTTTTTTGCAATCAAAACCAAGAAACATTTTTGCTTGAGGCCAGGTATGCCATGTTTTCACTTTTTCAGTCATGGAATAAAAACTTGCATCATGTGTAAGCTTCTTTTTAAGTCTGCTTATGGATAGTTCTAATAGTTTGAAACCCAATTGAGTTCAATTTCTTAATCAGGCTTTTCATACCGAAAATCTGATGTAGTCTTGTTTTTTCGAGCACCTGATTGAGTTTTTCGAACCCTCGTTTAAGTATTTTACTCTACGAAAAATTGAGTTACTGATGCGGGAACTTACTAAATGCAATGTTAGGGCTGAGATTAGGATTAAAATTAATTTAATCAATTAAAAAAAAAAAAGTTTCTCATAACAAATTATCACGGAAAATTCTAGAAATTCAATTACGTGATTTAGTTTCGGCCCAAAATAGCGTTACTTTTGTGTACGTTCCCTATCGCGGATCTAGAAGACTAGGGTGCTTATGAACGGCTAGATCTCCGATAGTTTTAGGGCGTTGAACGATCTCGCAAGCGGGTTCTTTCGATACCGAACAAAATTAAAAGGTTAATAATGATTTATGATGAACAAATAGGTTGATTTGGATTTTATGAAATAAATAAAATAGCTAGGGTTATGCTACTTACGTAAACCGTAGATTTAAAGAAGATAGAGATGGAAGAAGAGTTGACCTCACACCAAACCTCAAGCGGGAATCGAAGAATCTCTCTCCGTTTGAGAGAATCACACCCTCATGAAAGATTAGAACTCTCAATTTTGCATAAGCAATTTTCATTAACCAAAAAGTCATAATAAAAGTGTTTACAAGCCTTTAAATAGGCTAACCAATGCATAAAACTAGAAATCCTAGTATAACTCTAATTCCTAATTCCAATAAAAGAAATATCCTAATTCTTTTAAAACAATAAAATAAAGTCCTAAAACAATAAGGAAACTATTCTATTTTTAATAAAAGAAACAACTCTTATTTTCTAAAATAATAATAAAAGAGACTAATCCTAATTCAATTATGATTCTTGAAATTCGTCATTTTCTGTGCAGCTTCCGAAAACTAACCATAACTTCTTAATACTTGTCGGAATTGCACGTTTTTTGACTTGTTGGAAAGTTATTTCAATAGGCTTTCAAATATGACCAATTTCGCATCAATCCAACTTTGTTTGACACTTCAAAATAGGCCAAACATAAAAGTGACGGGATTGAAAGTTAAAGACCCTAATAAATTTTAGATTTTCTTCTTTCTGATCAAATGGGTCATTAACGGGCTTTTTCTAAAAGTCCTCTTTATCCGACCACAATTCAAATAGGCGGATCTAAAGTTCACATCAATCCCCTCTACTTTGAAAAAGTTCGACCTCGAACTTTGGTTGGCATGGATTTTCACGGTCGCGATCACAGACAATATGTAGGGAACCTCGATCTGAAGCGGCTTGAATTGGACGTCCCCATCAACTCTCCCTTGGTTAGAAGGATGCATTCCCAATGAATACTGGTTGTAATAGAGGTCCAAGAGATCCGGGTCAATTTGCTAAAACTCTTGTGTAATCCACGTATTCTTTGAATCGTTCTTATTCTTCCACTTGACAAAATACTTATGAAGTCCCCCTTGGTTGGTGGACACAATCTGATCGTCCAGCACATCTTCGATGATCTCACGAGTTTACTAAGTAGGTGGGGGTAGTAATGTGGGTAGGGGAATTATTGGTTCATCAGATATAGAAGGCTCAGAGGGGTTGGTAGGGATGGTTGAAGGGCCATGAAATGGAACAAGGTCCTCCACGTTGAAAGTCGTGCTAATCCTCAAATCCGGCGGAAGATCTAAGATGTAAGCATTAGAACCGGCACGCTTTAAGATCTGATAGGGTCCAGCACCGCAAGCTTGTAACTTATTTGCAACTCCTTGCGAGAATCGCTCCGGTCTATTCCGAACCATCATAAAATCACCCTCTTGAAATTCTTTGAACCGTCTATGAGAATCTACAGAAAACTTATATTTTTCATTGTTCGCATTAATTCTTTTCTTAATCTCAGCATGTAACTCATGAATGCAATATGTAAAAGTGGATGAAGGCTCTGATGACCTTTGATGAATGGACATTGGGAGAAAATCTGTGTATTCTAGCATTCGGCTTACCCTTCCACTGGATGAGGTATGCCTTATGTTTCTCAGATTGCGTTCTCCTTGCAGTCCAAGTGTTGTCAATTTTCGGTTTACCTTTCCACTTAAGAAGATACTCTTGATATGCTTGATGTGTCTTTACCTTGGTAACAAAATATGGATCTCCCAAAACTTTTCCATCTAACCTCTTCACATATTGTTCAGGTGGGTATTTGGAAATCAATGAGTAGATAGGATTGGGCTCAGGTGGATAGGCATCAAGGAATGGGTCTGAAGGTTTTGTTGCTAGGCCTAAAAAAGGTGTACGTGCATCTGCAGACTCTATAGGCTCATATATAAGTGACACTACTGACACTAACGACTCTTGTGTGAATGATGCAAATGACACTAATGGCTCATGTACACTCGACTCGATTAACTCGTGTGTACTTGCTTCAACCAAAACCAAAGACTCTGGGGTACTCGATTCAATTGACACTAATGGTTCTTGTGTACCCAGTTCGATGGATTCACATGTATTCGACCCAATGGGCACCAACAAGTTGTGTGCGCCCAACTCTACAGGTACCAATGACTTATAGGCAAGTGGCTCGATTGGTTCAAGTGTGAGTGACTTAATATCACTACTCACAAGGGAAATAGAAGTCTCTTTAACACAAACTTGACTTTCATCAGCTTCTTCTATCTCCTCTCCACTCAACACGGTACTAGGGTCGCACACTTCTTTGTGGGAAATTTTGTGGGGCATTGGTATGCAAAGTGCTTGAACCCTTGGCACTTAAGGCAATCAGGACACCTATCTGTCTTGGTTTTCAAATTTCGTAGAAGGTGACGGTGTGCTAAAGGGACATACTTGTAGATAAGTTTCACCGTCATGTCCTCCCATGTAGAAATGTGTTTATTTCGAAGAGATTCGGTACAATGTTCTATGTGAGTTCAAAATTTTTTGGCATTACCCTCCAACTTTGTTGTTGCTAGAATCTTCTAATAGGCGTAATTTTTGGCGGAGACGTGTCAATCGTGGGCTACTAGTTGAACTGCCTGAATTGTTTAAGACTTTAAATGTATATGCCACATGGCATGAAAGTAGACAGTCATGCCACACTCTGTTTAAAGGCGGTCATAGGAGTCGACCATTTTACAGTATGTTAGTGCTTTAATGTACATTGGCTTATATTGGATGTCCATTTTTCCTTTTCTATGAAACATGCATAAATTAAGTCTGTAATTCTTTTAGGTTTATTTTGGTGGTCAATTTGAACTGCGATCTACTTTATCCATTATAATTTAGAAATTTCATTTTGGCCACTATAGAATATGTCGCTTGGCCCTTGATGCTAACTTTTTCAGTAGGCTAACTTTGGTTTTACCCATGTTGTTGGTTCTCAAACACTACTGTAAAGGTTTCAGATTGAATCTTATGCCATATAATATGATGTGGCTATGCCTAGTCCTATTTGCGCCAACCATTTATTTTTTAGTATTAATTGCATAGTACATAAAGATCACCTGTTATGATAATGGCTGCTCAGAATAAGTGGGTTTTAAACACTATAATCTGATTTGCGGTTCGCTCGGTTCGAATTCGGGTTCGCAATTCTTGATTCACCACTGTTGAACGAACCCGGTTCGCCACGGGTAGGATGAATTTTTTCTTAATATAAAATAATATAGTGTATTTAATCAGGCTATTAACCATAGCTCAGTCGGTAAGATTTGTCCTTCCCTTTGTATAGGTTACAGGTTCGTGTCTCTTCAGGTGCAATACATTTTTTGTGATATAGCTTTTACCCATGTCCAGTTCGCCTATTACCAGCGAACCGGACCGAACTGAACCCCGAACCGGTTCGCAATGAACCAATTCGCGGTTCGGTACCCCCACGAGCGAATCAGGTAACCCTGGTTTTAAATTTGGTTTTTCAATGATATGATGGTAAATTCACATGCAGTGATTTCGTTATACCTGAACATCGAAGTACTAATAGGAATTTTTTTCAGCGTAGAGGGGGCTTTGGAATTTTCCCAAGGCATGCACACTTTTAAATCGCAACATATCTCCACTTCATCATCCCACACTATCATTGAAGCTTTGAAATATTCTGTGATCTTTATTGTAACTTATCTGTGTTCCTTTGCTGTTGAATAACCAATGCTTTTGTTTCCACTCAAGGTCCATTGAAGAGATATATGATGCTCTAACTGAACGTATTCTTCCTAAGGCAACAACAATAAATGATCCTTATTCAAAGTAAGTATTACTATATATATAGTTCGGCTGTAAAGAATGTGTAGTTTTATACTTTATCAAGAATTTCCTTTCTAGCAGAGATAGAATACCTACTTTTGGATCATTTTTTCAAAAAGATAATATACAAACATAGCATGAATCATTATTGTCACGCCCCCAGCCTCTGGCCTCGTACATCGGGCGGCTCTCGCGCCCCACACGTTCTGATCCACAAGCCTGGTCGGCGCTGCACACGGCACCATTTACCGCAATGTTCATTCAAATCATTCTCTTCTTTTGAAAGAATTCACAATATTTGCAAAATCTTTTCTTTCCTTTTCCACTTTCATTAACCTGATTGGGCTATTTCGGTTTTCAAATTTTAAATATAAAATCTTACTTATCGCGAAATTATAAGTAAGACAATTGAAACGTAGTCCAAAAAGTTCAATTTTTAAAAACAAATATTTACAATAAGTCCAATTACAAAAGTACATCAGTGGTTTCAAAAGTACTGGACTGAACAAAAACTCAAAAGAAATGAGAAAGATCCAAATAAACACGTGAACAGATCACATGTGTGCAGGTGCTGATAGCTCTATAGACAAAACGAGCTCAAATTATCAGCTCAATAGTCACTCATGGATCTCTCCTGGTCCTGCTCCCCTAGCTTTGACTGGGTAGCTGCTGGCTGGCCTCTGGAATTTTTGGGTCATGAAACGACCATAAGCGGTGAAGCTTAATAAAGTCTTAGTTATTTTAAGTTATGGTTTCCAGTACAATTTAATGTAGCTAAGCTTACAGTTCATATTCAAAAGGAATCACATTGTGATATTGTGCAAAGTAAGGTTTACAACAAGTTGTGATATCAATAAATAAAACGGACAATTGCAAATAATATTAGACAAGAAGATTCTAAATATGATGTACAAACACAACGTGCAAATTATCATCTACATAGGAAATATTTAATGCAACTACCATTACTATGAAAGAAAACAACATTCTATAACTTATCAGATTAACAAGAATTATGAAACTATTAGATTTACAAGGTTTATTGATCAAGTTATTAGTTCATTAGTTATCAGTTTACTGGTTTATTAATTGTCTTTATTATTCAATTATTTATTGGTTTAATCGTTAATCAACTGAATTATTTATTATCTTTTAAGTAATTTGGTGCGATACTAAACACCAACCATGGTCCAATAATCAATATTCAATTGCCAATGTCGCGCAAACAAAGGCTGATACTCTTCGCCATTTAGTCAATCAAGACAAGGATCAATAGCCCTGTTGGTCTAATGAGACCCAATCCTCAACTGATATTTCAAAACTCATTTGAATTTGAGGTGTTCATAGCGAGCCTGTTCGCAAGAACAGTGGTCAACTATACGAGGTTTAATATTCAATATAGTATCATCTTTCCACTTTCAAAATTTGTATATTCGTTATCGATTATTCAATATTCAAGGTTCGATAGTCCGTGTTCAATATTTAATTCAATATTCAATGTTTGATATTCAAAATTCAATATTCACATCAATCTTCGATATTCGATATTTAATAATTCTATTTGAATTGCAATTCTCTTATTGAGAATTCGGTAATCAGTATTCAGTTTAAATGTTCAATCTTCAATATCAATTGTCGGTAACTTTGTTACCCTTTTCAAATCAATATGATTCAATTCATCCAATAATTGGGTTTGATACTCAAGTTGGTTTCTATCACCTTAAACTTCTTTTTAGAATTTCAAATATCAGTTTAGATCATTATTCGATATCAATTTGGTGACTTTAACTTTTAAAGTTCACCAATCATTTTTCAATGTGTCTTGCATTGTTCAATATCATTATCAAACATTCAACATCATTTATTTATATCAATCAATCAATTTCTATCTATGCCAATCGATTATTATCGATCAACCATCAATCTATTTCATTCATTCATCATTCATTTTTATCATTCAAACATCATTCATCCGTATCTATCATCTTTCATCTATAACCGTTGATCACTATCTATCAATCAGTCAATTTCAAGACTCAATCCATAGGGAGGATTACATAAGTTCACACTATGCTAAGTGTTACTCCAGTTTAGAGTCCCTATTGGACTTATATTTTTCATTATTCGTAAGAAAGAATCAATCGTCTTTTATTAAATGATTTTAAGGCATCCGGATGCCCTTTTTCAGTTATCCTAAGGTATTTTCTTCTTGCTCTATCTTACTATCACCTGAGTCGAGTCAACCATTGACCACAACTCTTATCAGCATACCTATTCCAATTATTGGGGTTGATCCTTGACGTTCATCGATTGTATCCCCTCCTAGCGATTATACTACTTTATTTTCAATTTCACTTAATTTCAAAGTCATCGGTCCAATATCAGGTTATTTTCCTAAGATTTCGGTTAGGTGCTCATAGAGCATTCCAAAATTCAGATAAAGATCGTAAGTGACATTCATTCAACCATTGGGGTGAGGACATCGGGTCTATTCCTATTAATTAAAAGCCTTTTTAATTATTTACCTTGGGCCCAACAGGTTATAGTTTTCAACCATTATCCACTCATTTCCTCTTGTGGCTAAGCATAAGAATGCCAACAGCATTATCCATACCAGTTTTCGGGCCGGGTCATTGGGTCTAATCTGTTCTAATCTCGCAAGCTTAGGATAGGAGTCCATGGGTCATTTCCTAGGTCTTCTGGGCCTTCACTAGGTCCAAATCTAAGTATACGGGCTTTTCAAGGTCCGGGTCCATGTGTGGGTGTACACAAATTTTCGAGGGGTGCCATTATTAGTTTTTCAAAGATGTTTTGGGCCGGGCATCGAGTCTTTTACTTAGGAATTTCAAATATTCAAGCTCTTGACCTTTCAAATGGTCCAGTCATTGACTTGGTTGACCAAGTCAGCTTTAACAGAGCTCCACAATGCATCAATCGTGGTCACTGTGATCTGGCATTGCTTTAGATTATCACGGGTTTTATGGGGAAAGTCAAGATTTTGACCATATCCCTCAATTCACAGATTTTTCTTAAAGTGTACCGGACACTTCACGGTAAGCTAGTCGCCATTTTCGACTCTGATCGTATTTTCGGGTCCTTCAGGAACTCGGTAAAAAAGTACTGACAACCTCATCTGTTTCATGTGGTGGCACTCAAAAATCTTATCAGGGTTGATCAGGGCCGTCAAATTATAGAGATCTCTTTTCTCTTAACAGATCATTAGACCAAATTCAATGGTCTCTGATGCCGGGTTTGTATCTCTTGGTGTCAATATTGAAATCGCACACTTGCATCTTGTTGGAAAGCTTAAGTGGTCATCTACATTTTCCATATATATTTCGAAGGTCAAAAGTTTACAAATCATGATGGAATCAAGTCCATCCAATCAAAGGTCAATTTTGGCCATTGGCTGTGTGCCATTAGACACTGTTTTGTGTCCTGCTCTTTCGGATTTTCTAGCCATCAAAGTAGCTGAAGATTTCTTATGAAATTTCACACCAGGCTGGGGCAAAGGTCAAACGTTGACCTAGATTTTTCACGGATTTATTGGGAAAAAGTTTGCACATGAAATCGCAGCCTTTCGGAGGCACAAATTTCTAGTGCAAACAAGGCAGATCTGCTGCCTTCTGCTCCGAACTCCGTGTAGGTCAAACTACTAGGAATTCAGATATGATTTTTGACTGGGTTATTGGGAACCCATTTATTTATCTAAATTAATTTTTGTGGATTTTTCTCCAAGTTATTTCTTATTGTTTCTCACTCAGTCCAGTGAGTGTCCTGTTTTGGGCCTGAAGGCCCTCAAACTTGGCCATTGATGGGGTTCACCTAGTGACCCATCATATGCCAGAAAATTTTCTGATCTGGACCTGGGAGCATCCCAGATTGATCACAGATCAATTAAGGTCCCTTTTTATGGTTGGTCCTATCGATCTAATGGCAGGAATTGCCGTCGCAACTATCCTAATTGCCAAAGTACTAGAAATTGTCCTATATCGATAAAATCTTGATCTAGCCTTTAGGGCCATCCGATCGAATTGAAAATTCTATCATTATTTCAAAAGCCATCATTATTCCAGAAATCAAAATTAAAAAAAAAATCATTTGAGTGGTGACTAGGGGATTATTTATCCTATATGTCAAATATATCCATTTTTCTTCAAATCTAGTATTCATCAAATTTAAATTTTTTCAAGAGATCGATCGATCACTGTTGATCGCACATGATCAAAACAGTGACCATGTGATTTCAAAAATCGGGAATTTAATCAAAATTCTATAAATCAAAGCCATTTCCTATTAGTATTTTCTATAATACTATGTCAATCAAGCAACAATAGAGTCAACACTACTCTATGCTATCATTTTCCAATAAATGCATCTAACACCATCAATTTTCTATGATCAAAACAGAGGTCAAATACATTAAAATTATGGAATCAAATCAATAAATTGTCAATCAAATCCATCCAAGATGATTATTTGCTATCATGCTATATCTATTGAGCATAGTATAGTTTATATTACTTCTAGGCTCATCAAATCTAACTCATGCATCAAATACCATTAAATTTTTATGAGCAAAACAGTGATCAAAATATTTAAAAATCTGGAATTTGAATCAAGAATCATCAATCACATCTATCCAAGATGATTATTTGATACCATACTATATCTATAAACATGGTATAGTCTAAAATGCTTCTATAATCATCAATCAATACATATGCACTCTACACCATTGATTTATATAATAAAAATTAGTGATCAATATTCAACATTCTGGAATTATAAATAAAAAAGTGAATAGATCAAAACCATTCAATATCATACATGTATTCCAAAATTTCCAAATAAAATAGCTATTTATTTTTAAAAGCTCAATCTATGAAAATGACTTAAGTAAATTAATTCGATTTAAAACCATCAATTTTCCCCTCATTTTCAAACATAAAATCAATCTTTTACTAATTTTCTGGGATCATATGGTCCTTGAAGAGATGGCCAATGGAGGAGTCATGCTAAGCCACTAAAGGCACATGCACTCAACTCAAATTCCTATTGCACCATCATTGCCACAAGATGGATCTTGGACCACTCGATCTTCATCATGGATGATGAGAGGGTGGTGTGTGATCAGTTTAATCACACACACCATTATCCCATTCCAGATATCCTTATCATCAAAGATCAAAACTGAAAATCATTCAAAAACTCAAAACAAAACAATATTTCTAACACTTTTTATGAAGGATCCTAGGCTAGCATTGGACATAGTCCAAGCCTTGCCCATTTGGACCAATGGATGGCCATGCATGATCATGATGATCACATGCAAGGTCATCCTATCCTCACTTCTATCTCAGCCCTTATAATCTTTCAAAAACTCAAAGTAAAATTCAAGAAAATCCATCCAAACTCTAAGCTAATCCTACACTACACTAGACTAGAAATCCAAAACTCCAAATAAACCAAGACTTTACCTTTTCTTCTAGCTTACAAAATTTTGTGGAGAGATGGCCTGGGATGGGGTTGAATTTGAGGAACGTTAAACTAGAGGAGAAGAGGAGTACAATGGTGGTGGAGGATTGATGTTTTGATGGTTGGATGTGGAGGACCAAGGCTAGAGATCTAGAGCTCTAATGGAGAGGATGGAGGAAGAAGATGGAATGGACTGAAGGGAGTGAGGTTGGAATTCGGTTTTTGTAAGGGAGAGTGGGGAACAAGCTTGACATGTCTCAAGCTTGGTCTTCCCAAGCTTAACTCTCCCTCTCTTCTCCTCTCTCTTCTTTCACATGTGCATGGAAGAGTGGGACCCACATGGGTTCCACTCTCCACCCTTCTTTTGTTCTCCTCCTTTACTTTAGCTCCTTTAGGTGTCCTCAATTCTTGTGAATGTCCATTATTCTAGCAATCTTGTGGTGCATGCTCCTAACCCAATCTTACACCTTAGATTTCCCCAATGTGAAATCTATGGTCTTAGATGGAGTCCAACTTGGTCAAATAGATCAAGGGCTAGGATTTGTTAGAGAATTGTGAAAATCCTAATTTCTAATTTGGAAATTAGAGAAATTACTTACAATTGCCTATAGAGTTCTTGCTTATTTACATGAAATGCCATTGTTCCATACAAGGCATATACACATTGCTAAAGGTGTTTGTGCTTTTTGTTCCCTTGGATTTATGGGTCCAAGTATGACTCGCTTTATTGATCATCATCATGATGATCATCAAAATCCACACCATTGATGATGATCTCCACATCATCACCTTGGCTCAGTCCTAATTCGAGAAATTTCTCTGGTCAGGATCAATCATCTGTCAATCCAGGTCCTTAATATGTGGTTTATGATGTTGGGGTGTGGTTTACTTAATTACTACCACACCCACTCAATTTAAAGGGGTGTCCTATGGGTGCCATTAGGAATAACTCATTCCCATCTAGTTATAGGTGGGTGCTCAATTTTTTTGGATGGACCTGGCCTCAGGCAGTCACCTGACACAGTTAGGTCTCATCAGGTCTCAGTCAACTGGTTGACTGACACATGTTTCGAGGGACATGTGTTACAATTATATATACCCTTTTGGGCATGGATCAAAAAATCGGATTTCCGATACGTATCGTCCTTACCTCCAGGACGATACGTATCGTGTATCGTTTTGATACATTTTTTTTTCCAAAAAAATCCCAAGAAATACTCTAAAAATCAGACGACCAAATTATCGCCCGATAAGGGCGATATGAACGATAATTTGAAATTATTGGACGATAATTTCAAATTATGGGTCCATGGCAAACCACCAAATTATCGTTCGATACGGGCGATAATTTGCCCGTATCGGACGATAATTTGACTATTTCAGGGGGTATCCGATAAAAACCCTTTTTATCGTATTGTCCTCCCTCCAAAATGATACGTATCGGTATGATCTGATATTTTGATCCATGCTTTTGGGGCATATCTATACTTACAGACGCTGATTTTTTTCATTAAAATGGAAGGATGAAACTTTTTTTTTTAATGGACAAATAAGCTGTATATTAGAGATATTTGCAGGTAAATGAAACATGTATTTTCTTGATCATGCATTGCAATTAAATTTACCTCTGTCTGCTATAGTTTCTGGGCTATCAGATGAAGGACCAAAAATAACGTTAACTAATATAGTAAGCCATCTCTTTGTGTGGACATCCTTGTAAAGTTCTTTGTCCATTTGTGGAATCCACCTTTTTACTCTAGTTCCAAACTCCTCTGCATATCTACTGTGTAAACTGCCAATATGGCTTAAAATGTCATAAGTTTAAGACATCTTAGACATGCTTTAGACCAAAATTTCTTGCGTCTCAGCAAGAGTGTGAAACAAAACAATAATAACAAATTAATTTGAAAATATTTTAAATAAAAAAGAAAGAAAAATAGGAAAAAATTAGAAGAATTAGAAAACTTAGAGAAAAAATCATAAATCACATATATATGAATGCTTGATTCATGCCCATAGATATATGATTCATAGATCTATAAATCACAGAGTCTGATCACATATTTACAAAATTTTGGTCGGGTCATGAGGAGAGGGCTCTACATAATTCAAGACCAGGAAGCTTTGGGACTGATAGCTGCTACTACCAATGCATCATTGGAGACTACACATTTATGGCATCGCCATCTTGGACATGTTGACACGCTTTTTGCAGCTCTTTCTATTGCACAAGATGGCCTCCAAGCCTTTTGCATTGACCAGGGAATGGTTCCTAAAATTCGATCCAGACCACCCATACCCATTGGAAACCCACGCTAGCACGACTTTCAAGGGCCTAGGAGCACACTGTGCTTTGCAAAATGCGGTAAGGAATCTTCCAGACCGCATGGTATGTTAAACAATGTGGTCTGGAGGCCCCCAGACCATTGTGCAATGCATAGTGTGGTTTGGGGTCTCTAGGCCTTTCTAGACCACCATTCTCCTCTCTTTCCTCCGTTTCTCTCTTACCCTCTCTCATCTGCCCAAACTTGGGCTTCCTCCCGTTTTCCATCCAAATTTGGCCCTTTTGGGGCCCTTTTCCCCTAGAAACTACTTATACCTACTGACTATCTTGATAACCATTCCCTAGCCTATAAATAGGTCATCCTTTCCCCATTTGGGGGATCTAAACTTTCTTTTGGGACCCCATGTGAATGAATTCAAATTTGCTCCCTCTGGTGCCTTTACTCAGGTAAGGTTCTGGGTTGAACCTCCACCACTAGGTAGGGTTGGAGCCTAACTAAACCCTTGGGTTTAGAAGTATTAGTCTCGACTTGTCGAGCCCCCTTTAAGTCTAGGCCTCTTGGTTCCTCGTGAACTAGGGACGAGTCCTCCAACCACTAGATTGGTTTGCGATCTCTTTATGAGTTACCTCTCACAAGAGAGATAACAGTCTCTAACCCATAAAGCTTTGCTTCCACTAGGAAAGGGCTGGATTCTCACTGACTATTGTTAACCTGATCCTACTTTGGATTCCCCCGTGGTTCGGACCTTTGACCATCTTTCAATCAAACCCTAACCCTGACTCCTGGGAATTCAATGGACTCGATGTATTAAGGTGATTCTGAACACTAGTGAGGTTTGGAGAAAATAAAACAATCGTTGTGTCATTGTAGTCTCAAATGCGCCAATTCATCAGCACATGAACTAATCACCAAAATCGAAGAACAAAAAGTCAAAACTGATGGTGCATGGCTTCGAGATGGATAAGTCTATCACCCTTATCCATCAACATGACATTGCACTAATGACCCGAGTTCTCTAAAGCGTCATGATCTTCCTCATTTTGCTAATTTTTATGTGAATTTGAATAAAAATTAAAAAGAAAAAAGATGATTGTTGGAGAGATTAGTTGTATATGGGATGTGCAGTGTACATGATTTGTTATGAGCATCAGCCATTCCATTTGAATTCTTAAATTGGAAAAGGAATTCGTATGAAGAGAAGAAGAAAATGAAGAAAGAGAGATACATAAACTTTGCATAAGCTGGCTACGTCCACAGGAGTCCAGGGGCTGTCATTTCTCAATTTGTAGTGAACTCGTACAAGATCTCTCACTCAATGTACAAAAAGTATTTCTCTCACTAGATTCTCTCACTAGATATCACTAGTTTCTCTCTCTCTCTCTCTTAATTTTCTCCCCTTTCTAATTTTTGTTTAATGGTGCGCTAATGATTGATTGGGCTAATTTGTTACACTAATTAAACCCCTAATCTACCTTTACTAGGACCTTAGAAGCTCTTAGATATTTAATTAACATGATTTTATGTTTGATGTAGGTTAAAACGGCCTAAAGGAAGAGCATGGCTAAAAAGAGGGTGATTCCCATTTTTGGAAACTTATCCCGACTTACAGCTCAATTTTGACCCCTAAAACGTTAGATTCACAAAATTGCTATTTCACTCAAAGTTGTAAAACTTTCGTTATTTTTCCAACGCCTCAAGAACTGCATCAATCTAAATTGGAGTCAAAAGTTACCCAAATACCGAGAATGTATCTGTCAAGCTTGCCTGAACGACCTGAAAAGGCTGATGGGCCGAAATTGGGTCTGTTTTAGTCAAATTTTAGTCCTTTTGTAACCCTAATTCATCCAGAATTATATACATAGTCTATTAGGGATTTCTTTTAAGGATGCTAGGCTTTTGTTTTTAGTTTTGTTAGAGAGAGAAGGAAGATTAGAGATTAGAGAAGAAGCTTCGAAGATCGAATCAAGAGCAGCCATGGAGGTTCACATCAACATTATTGTTCTTCCCTCAATCATCCGCGGCTAACTTCCTAAGTTTAGGGTTTCGATGAAATCATGGTTTTGTAATATCTTTTCCTTACTTTGACTCTTTTTACTGTAATTATGGATGGTGATTCTATGATGTGAGTACCTTTGATTTTAATGGAATTATTTGATTATATGAGGTTTTAAATTATTCTTGTAGATGATTTGATTTCTTATGTGGTTGATTTTCTCTTCAGACCTACTATTTGTAGTTTAGGGACGTTGTTCATGCAATTGTTCTTAACAGTTGTGCTATCATGAGATTAGAGACACCATGCTAAGATAGAGCGAACCGACCGTAGTTAGTTTAGTGCAGATGGTTCGATCTTTGTCAAAGATGGTATATCCTATGACAAAATTCCATATATTCTTTTACTGATCTATCGTGGGCTTGTAGCGACGATTGATCATAAATACGATAATTAGAATTATAGTAGGGAATTGAATTGCAAAGCTTGTAGGGGATTATAAAACCCTAGACGCCCATCTCCTTGATATTTTTTCTTAGTTTTCGATTATTGCACGATAATTAGTTTCCGTTTAATTCAACTTTTTCAATTAATTAGAAGTATAACATAGAATTAGGTGACCGATTCTGCAATCCCCGAGGTTCGACACCCTTGTACTTGCCCTGGCTTTAAACATTTGTGCACTTGCAAGGATTATAGACTTTATCGATTAATGATGCTTATTTATAGGCAAACCACCTAGGAGTATTCTTTAGAATACTCCTCTCTAGAAACCTTGGCATATGCTCAAAATATTCTTTGGCATATTCTCCTTGGAGCATATTCTTTGACATACTTTTGGAATATCCTTTGACATATTTTCTTTGAGGCTTCTAGAAGCTTTAAACTCTTCTCTTCGAAGCAATCTCTTCCCACTGGTGGAATTAATGACCTTCTAGAAGCTCGAAACATTAACTTAAAAGCAACCTCTTCTCATTGGTGAAATTAGAGACCTTCTAGAAGCTTGAAATTAAATTGGAAGCAATTTCTTCCCATTGGGTGCAGTAATGATCTTTTAGAAGCTTGATGACTTCATTTGAAAGCGACCACTTCCCATTGAAAACCTCTTTTAGAATATTCTTCTTCTAGAAACTTGGACTCTTCACTTGGAAGGTTGAACTAGTTTGTTTGTTTAGTGATTAAGTAAGACTCCTGCGCTCTTCTTCATGGTGCGTCTTATTGATACATTAGCAAGGGGCATAAGCTAATCTCAATTTGGGTCCGACATTTCGAACCTTGTCAGCCCGATTCCTTTTTCCAAAATCCCAACTTATTCGAACTAATCCTAACTCAATTTATCCCCCAAAACTCTGTCAAGATGACCCCCCTACTGGATTTGAACCTGCTTGACCCATTCGATCAAGCTAGGCCCCACTCAATTTGGACCTATCATGGTCTAACCAGACCTGGACCCAAAAGCAATTTTTTTCTGTCAAACTAATCTTTTACAGATCTACAACATAAGAATTAGAGCCCGATAGAAATTAGGAAACACTAAACCCTAAACCCTTTAACCAATACCTAAACCGATTTAATCCGCCTAGCCCTGATCCATTCTCAGCTCGAATCCTGCTGGCCCAAACGGATTTTAAGAGCTCGCAAGCTTATTAGATTTAACCCATCCAAGCTTATTAGATTTGACCAAAATTTTATTAGACCTACCTGGCTCATTTAAAATCCGTTGGAAACTGAAGCAGGCTAACTGGCCTATTTAAAATCCATTAAAAACTGAACCTTATTAAATCTAAGGCCCCCATAACCTAATAAGTTAATAAAGAGAGTTACTTGGGTTGCAAACCCGATTGGAACATTTAACTCATCTGACCAATTCAGATCTTACTTATTTTGGGCATAGCATGGCCTAACCCGACCTGTATCTAAATTGGTCTGACAACCTTATAAGGCTTCAGCACATCCCAATTTAAGGCCCAATGAAAAAGATCTAATTTGACCCATACTCGGTAATTAAACTTACTCAGAGTGACCCAATTCAAATTGTTTAACTGCATCTCACTGGTTCGATTCTTGCAATTGACTTAACCAATCCATTTAAAGATAACTGGGTCCCCGATAATTTAAACCCAAACTTACCAAACCAAGCTTAGTCTACATCTGAACCAAACTATTGATTTCGTTAAAACTAAGTTGGATCCATTTATTCTCATCCAGGCCCATTTAATTTCATTAAGACTGAATCAGACCCATTTAATTTCATTAAGGCTGAACTGGGCCTCTTTAAATATAGCAAAGATAAATCGGACCTTATCTAGTCCGCAAAATTTAACGAGATCTGAACCAGACTTGGCCATACCCGAACCCAACATAGCCAACTCGGACCTATTCCAGGTCCGTTAGTAAATGGGCCAGACCCGACTTCAATCTAATGTTCTTGACCCGGTTCACCAGAGCTGGACTAGCCTTGTCCAGCTTGTCTAGACTCACGCCTGTCCCTCCTCACCTCTTCTTGTTCATTTTCTACACAAAGACGGGGAAGAGGAGTCATCAGAACAAAAACCCCACCTCTCACAACTTTATGACTTTCTGTGTTGGCCGGCGGTTGACCGGTTGGGTTGGTCAGCCCTGCCGTCGGCCACTATGATGTTGCCGGAGCGAAACCCCCCCCAACAAAATAGGTGCTGAACTTTTCTGGAAATTCAGGAAAATTTTACACCATTTTTTTTAATGTTAACCCCTCAAAATTTCATTTTTACGATCGTCCAATCACTGATCTCGCATCATTCTATTGGATCTGTGTATCATGTTAGCTATACCCCTCATTGGAAAACCCCATAAGAACATGCAAAGTATATCAAACAATCGGATTTGTGGACAAATTAATACCACCCAAACAGTATGGTTGGAGATTAAATTTTAGCTCAAATTACATGGTTCCAGATTTGATTAGGACTAGGAACTTTCCCGTTTAGTCGAAATGAGTTCGATGAGGTGGCCACGGAGTCTTCAATTCTGAATCAAGCAAATCAGGTGTTGCAAACAGTAGGGATTGTTGACAGTTGTTCTCAATAGTTGCAGAGATTGAGTGTTGGGTGACGGATTGCAGAGGTCGTGGAACGAGGGACCGGCAAGGTTGCGGGGTACGAAGGATTTCTGACTTTAATGGAGGTTTGGAGGTTGTATTGCAGACGTGGGTTCTGGAGTTGCAGGTAGTGGTATGTCTTGAAAAAGGTTCCTTTTTTATAGCCTTTGCATTCCCTATGAGGTGCACCATTTGGCACCAACTGGTCACATGCAGCGCATGCATGGGTTTCAAGCACGCAAGCAGCGCACATTTTTTTTTCACCAATATCATTTCGAGGTTTAGGATGGCAGGTTCAGATGCATTTTGACATCATGTTTCACAAAGTATCCATCCTGGTAAATAGTGTATTTCGTGTATCTTAGTGCTGCTACGATCCGTATTTTTTCATGAGTCAACAGTGTGAACGACGTATATCTCCAATCACGACAATCATTGGTTTCTCATGGATCTTTTGATTGAATTTCTAAATCTTTCAGATTGAGTGTCACTGATATTTTAGAGTCGTGAGGTTCGAGGAAGTCGAGGAATCTTCAAAGTCAACAGACGGGGTTCATATCTACTTCTATTTTATGCTTCTAATTACCTGGAGCCTCATCTATCTCGAAAGGTCACAATTTTCGTGTTTTATTGAAGGGTGTTAGATTCACCCGCGCCCTTGTACTCTGTGAGTTTCAAAGTCCATCATTCCACGGGTTCGGTTTACCCATGGGACCGTAATGACTTGATTTTCTTGATAAATTTGAAATTAATAGTTATATTTAGTTTCATGATAATTTCAGCGTTGTGTCGTTTATGCGAAGAGCTCACTCCAGTGGTCACCATAATAGTGAATCACAGATCAGGTCAATATGGTCAAACATTCAAAAGTTAGATTACGTGTGTGGTCGATCGACTATGGTTACATGGAATTTTGGGGGGTCTCACATGACTGTAAGATCCCAGTTAAAATTTATCATAAGCTTTGTGGTCCTTTAGTCAACATGGGCTCTTTATGTACTGGCCTGTTCCTTTTATAGTTACTTGTTGGTCTTTATAATTATGAGTTTACATACCCACATATACGGAATCATTATAGAGGTAAGGAAAAAAAAAAGCATTTAGACATAAATCTTACTGGGGAAGGAAACTCTACAATTAGACAAGATCGTAGCACGATTATGGTTCCATGTAAACGAGATGGAGGTGATCCATTTGATCTGCATCAGGAAGGTTGTCGATTCTTTTATGCTGAATTTTTTCTCATTTTTTTGACCTATCTTTGGTGCTCCTTTATATCTTGTAGGTACATTGTAGGTTTAGCTGGTCCTCCTGGTGCTGGCAAGTCTACTCTAGCATCTGAAGTAGCTCATCGTCTAAACATGCTGTGGCCTCAAAAAGCTCCAAGAATGGATGAACTAGTCGATCATTCAGATGTTGCAATTGTTCTCCCCATGGATGGCTTCCATCTTTATCGCTACCAGCTGGATGTAATGGAGGTTGGCCTTCCTCTATACATAGGGCTATATTGATCACCACTTTCCAGTTATATTTACAAGAAAGAATGAATCCAATTTAAGTTCATTGGCCAATTTTCTTGGCTTTGAGGTTAGTTGTAGATTGGTGCCCATCTAATTTATCATTTTGTTGCTGTTGTTAGAACCCTGAGGAAGCACATGCAAGGAGAGGAGGTGAGGTTTCTATATTAGGTCTTCATGGTTAAGGAATCGTATAACGACAAAGATTTTAAATCCTGCAATTGGTGAATTCAGCCCCGTGGACATTTGATCCAGCACTGCTGCTAACATGTCTCAATACTCTTCGAGGCCGGGTGATTTTTTGTTGTTGAGAATACCCTTTTTTAATTGTTTAATATTCAATTACTCATAAAGTTACTCACCTTTTGCTGCATATGGTCTTATTCAGTAGTTATAATCTATAATTATTTATTTAGGTCCCTTTTTTCGTAAATATTCAAAAATATGTTTGTAAAAGCCGTTATTATCGTTATTATTTATTATTATCTTAATTGGAAAAAACCCATAAATTTTAAGAACAATGATTTCTTCATTTGTTGTGTTTCTGACTCCTGATTGATGATACATGGAGCAGGGATCAGTGTGTGCACCGTCATTCGACCATGGGGTTGGAGATCCAGTAGAAGATGCTATTTTTGTGAATCTTCAGTAAGTCAAACTTTTTTCATAGTAGCATCCGAGTTTTGGGTGAGTTCGATCCGAGTTCCTGTGGCCTCTTAGAAACATACACGATTCTACAATAATGATCTTGAATAGGAAGCCAAGTATTTCTTATTCCACTAGCAATCACTGCAATCTTAGGGGTCTTTGATTAGGGTTGGCATTAAGACACTTTATTGATATAGGATCAAAATTTGTGGTGGAATTAGTTCTCTTGGCAACCTTATGACATGAAGCTCCTTGTTATATGACTTCTGTGTGATCAAAATTTAGTCAAGCTTTTATTTATTTATTGAATTTCAACTAATTTGCATATTTTGCATTCATCACTACATTATAATTCTAAATTTACTTACGGGGACAACATGATCTTGCTCTATACACCGGAATTTATCTTCCAATATTAGGTTAGTCTAAGAACTGAAAAAGTTTTCTAAGGTTATAGGTTGCACAATTGGGCAGATTTAGGTGTTTTATTCCTTTGATAGATATGCCGGTCCAGAACCTTTTGATATTTGCAAACCATCGACCGACATGCCATTGTTTACCCTCTCCCAAAATTAATTCAAATAGAAGATTTGAATTAGGGCTAGTTAATCTCATTTAGCACTAATAATCCTGGTTAGAGCTAATTAACCCTGTTTGGTCTAAGTAAGTTTGATTAGATTTAATCAGCTCTAATTAGATGGTTAACTTCGGTTATCTTAATTAAGCATGATTAAGGTCCTTAATCACGATTAATCACCTTAAGCCAGATTAAGCATGATAAGCAAGTTTAAGCTTAATTAAATTTCAATAATAATAAGTTAAATGAGATTAAGTAACTTAAGCATAATTAAGAGGCAATTAATCCTAATTAAGTTTAATTAAGACTAGCTTAAGCAAGATTAAGCTTCACTATGCCTAATTAAGCTCGATTATGACTCAATTAAGCAGGATTAAATACAATTAAGCACAAGTAAGTACGATTAATTTTCGGCAAGCATAAATACAGGAAGATTAAACCTAAAGGAAGTATGTTAAGCATGATTAAGTACGCCGCTAAGCATGATAACCAAGACTAAGCTAGCTAAGCATACCTATC
Organism: Chloranthus sessilifolius; assembly: GCA_021018995.1. Taxonomy (NCBI): domain Eukaryota; kingdom Viridiplantae; phylum Streptophyta; class Magnoliopsida; order Chloranthales; family Chloranthaceae; genus Chloranthus; species Chloranthus sessilifolius. Next base: position 120,442,848 of record CM037584.1, on the reverse strand, counting down.
AAACATGATTGAGCTAGTCAAGCAGGATAAGCTAATTAAGTGAGCTAGAAAAGCAAGATTAAGCTAATTAAGTAAGCATGTTAAGTAAGTTAAGTAAGATTAAGTACTTTAAGTATGGTAAGCAACGTTAAGTAACATTAAGAATAATTAAGTATGATTAAGCCTAGGAAAGCAAGATTAAACCTAAATGAAGCAAGATAAGCCTTTTAAAGAAGCTCGTTAAGCAAGATTTAAGCTAACTAAGCATACTTATTAATCTTGAATAAGCATGTTAAGCTTGATTAAGTGAATTATGTAAGCATGTTAAGCAAGATTAAGATAACTAAGTAAGCCTTTAAGCAAGACTAAGTTAATCAAGCTTGTTAAGTATGCCAATTATGTATGATTAAGCAAGATAAGCACGATTAGTTAAGTAAAGTATAATTAAGTTGTTTAAGCTTGTACGATTAAGTAAGATTAATCCTGATTAAGCATCATTAAGCCTAATCAAGCATGATTTGGGATAAGTAAGCTTAGATTAAGCAAGATTAAGCATGGATAAGCTCGATTAAGCTTGAGTAAGTCAATTGGAATCAAGATTAAGAAGGATTAACCAAAATTAAGCAAGCTTAAGTAAGAACGAGCCAAGTTAAGTAAGTCTAAGTCTTTCTGTGAGACACTATACATGATTAGTCAAGGTTAATTCAAAGCATGATTTTTGAAATTAGTCTTACGGCTTGTAAGATTATGCTTCTAAGTTTTTGTAAGATAAGAATTAAGGCATGATTTCTAGCATGTTAGTAAGAATTTTTTTGTGCATGTGTAACCTTTGGATAGATTAAGGACGTTTCAAGAATAAGAAAGGATACCAATGTTTCATGAGTGGACCACGGTGCACGAAAAGGTGCTGGTTAGCAATAGGTGGAGAAGCCTTTACAGATAAGTAAGAATTCAGATAAGAAATAAGAATAAGAACCGAGCACCTAGTATTCACGCTTCAATCACGAAGTAGCCTGTGTCAAGTTGTCTAATAGCTTGGCCATTGCTCCGAGGTGACTTTATAGCTATGTATGTATTACAACCGTTGTAGGATGGTTTGGTACTTTAAGATAATTTAAGCGCATGATTTAAGTAAAAGATGGCAATGAGGAAATGAACCAATGTGTGGGAAAGAGAAGTAGAGGCTCCCGAGAGGGGTAGAGGCCTCAAGGTTGTGTTCCTGTTTTCGCTTATGGAATGCTCTGTTCCCGCTTATGGGATTCTTAGCCCCATATTGTGAAAATACCTCGGATTCTAATAAGCACACTACCACTTAGAATAATGGATAATAAGTGATATAAGTGGAAAAAAATCTTCCAAAACGAACATAAAGGAAAAGATGATTCTCAAAGTAAAATAAAATCAAGTAAGCATTCTGAAGTACAAGGAAAATGAGTTATAAGAAAGGAGAAATTCTTCAATAAGATTAGAAAGAAGTTTTCATAAGAACCCTGCATGAGATTTTGGCATTTCATCTTCCTTTGCATATGAATGTGTGCCACCTAATATTCATGATCACACACACACACACACACACATATATATATATATCATGATTTAGACAACACAATTCTACCTTTAATCCTCTTTGTATGACTACTGAATCAAAGGGGTAGGACTTGCTGAGTTGTTGCGCTCACACTGATTTATTGTGACAACCCGATGTTTCCCTTATTATATATAGGAAAGGTCGCGTCGTCAGATCACCTAACATGATCGTATCATACAAGTGCGTCGTGTCGTGTGCAAAGTATTGCAGATGCGGAAGCAATGTAATAACTCTAACATGAAATAATATGACAAAAACTGTATTTACTCATCTAAACAGTAAACTATCGAGATCTATAAACAAGGGCTAACTGATGTGATGTATAGCTTTCCACCGATGATGGACATCCGTCATCTAAACAATGGAAATAAAACCTATACATGAAGTATAAAATATTTCAAAAACAGTATACGTGGTTTATACAAGTGTTTAAAAGACATCTCTCTCTCTCTCTCAAACCTATTTAGGAAAGAATTCTTGAGCGAATTCTTCCTCCTCGTCCTCTTCTTCTTCCTCCTCCGGCTGGTACGTGGGATCACCCTCGTGCTCCGGATCGATATCTGCAACTAAGACGTTGAAGTCGTAGGATGAGCTATCATCGAAGCTCAGCAGAGACATTTACAGTGCTAACTTATATGTTAGATTTCTAATTCACTTCTTGATGCATAAAATACAAAGAAAAACATATTATATCATATAACATAAACAAGTCAATATGTATCATGCTGACATGCTGAACAATCATGCTGAATAAATATAAGGAAATCATGGTGCAACAGATATGAGGAATCATACTGAACAAGAAATCATACTGAAACAAGCTATCAGATGTAAAACATAGATGTACAAGAACAAAAGAATCAAGCTCTCGAGTTAGCGGGATCACTTGGACCGAGACAAATCAAGCTCTCGAGTTAGTGGGATCACTTGTCAAGCTCCCGAGTTAGCGGGATCACTTCGACCAAGACAAATCAAGCTCTCGAGTTAGCAGGATCACTTGTCAAGCTATACACATTCAAGCTCCCGAGTTAGCGGGATCACTTGGCTCAAAACTAAGCAAAAACGTGTACATGACATCAAGAATAACTGAACGTGAATAATGCATGGTATCAGGTATGCAAGAACATCATGGACAGATTTTATATATCAAAACAGATTCGTATAATAGAAACTCGCATATTCAACGTAAACTGCAAAGAGCATCATCATGCATAGTCATATATCGAAACTGAGCGAACAATTCATCAAAACTGAACTCGCATGTTCATCTAGTAATTACATGTCAAATCTGAACATATCATTCCCCTTTCCCAACTATTCACTGAAATTGAATCGAGCATATTTATACCAAATCAGATGTTGAATCTGAATTTATCATTATCATAACTGATATCATTATCATAACTGACTGACTGGAATATAGGCATGCAAAACACACGTTACCCTCATTATACTTAACTGTCCATCAATACTAAACTGGCCTATTTATTCCTCAATTGAAACTAGTATGTTTTTTGTTAACCACCTATTGAACTGAACTCATGGTAAACTAGATATCAGCATACATGACTAAAACTGATATGAACATACATGTACATAAGCATGCATGGGCATCATCAATAACTAACTTGCTATCTAAACGAGAATAAGAAAACAAAATATAAATTATGACAGGAAACTCCCTACCGTAATATCGAGCTTGCGTTTTACTTGTTACACTTGCATTCATGCATCCAAGCAAACAGCCATTGTTACGAACTTGGTAGGTGCACCAAATGCCCAGGATGTACATTCATATTTTTAGTATGTTGATGAGTTTATTGGGTCACTTTAGACTGTATGTAATTGCTTTTTATGGCTAACTAGCCTTAGGGTCAATACCCAGCACATCTTGACAACACAAAGCACTACAAGGCATGCACAAGGCTCAGACATAGGCTTGCCTCGGCAAGCCATAGGGTTGCTGTGGCAAGCCCTCCAGCTGAGCACCTTCCCGCGGCAACCTTGTGAGGTTGCCGCGGCAAGCCTGTGAAGGTGCTTGCACAAGGTTGCCGCGGCAAGCCTGATGAAGGTGCTTGCCATGGTGCCTCCTTGTACCTTCTGAACTTTGGGTTTGCTTCAATGTGCTCAGGCCGGGTGATATTATATTGACTTTATATTTTATATTTTATGATATATATTACACCGGGAACGTTGTTTATTTAGTCAATCCGGTATGAAAGTTCCGGCATGTGAATCAAATCGGAGGTTCGACTCCGAAACCCTCACAACAGATTATTGTTCTGTGCTGCTGATTCGATCTAATGTGATTGACACCATAGACCGATAATTTATTATCCAATAAATCCCAAGGAACTAAGGTGTTGTTCGTTGTACCTTTTGGTGGACTTGCGGATACGACGATGCCGAATGTGTATCGACGTCGCATTCGCCGAGCTCGTGAACTACTTGCCGAAGCTAGGGTCGTAAGGACTCTTCGAGATCAATGGTTCCTCGGCCGAAACTCTTACGACCAAATCGGAGGGTCGCTTTGTGACTTACGGTTTTGAATCGAAGGTGTGAAGAAAGTGAATAGAGTAAATTTAAAAGCTAGCAGAGATTTACTTTAATGGCTGTGGTTTAAATGTATATGCAGGGTTTCATTTTCTTTGTTTCCTTAACCGTGTGCTCTAACAGTTTGTAGCAGGAAGAAGAAAGGAGAAGCTTTGTCGAGTTTTGTAGTAGCTGAGCTGCACTTTGCTTGCATGGGAGTCAAAGATGACTCATGCACTCGTGTAGTTTTGCTGGCGGAAGAAGCAGCTTATCAGCTAATAAAGGGTAGCATCATCCCTTAATGTGCCTACACTACGTTGCCTTGTATTTCCATAAACGACAAATAAGGATTCACTTACATATAAGTCTCATACACTATGTAAGTGTATAAGCTATTAGGGGCCTGGCTTTCCCACAAGGCTGATACACTATGCCTTAGATATATATAAGCCTTATAATGCTTGGGTATAGTGTCAAGCTACTACACTTCTACTATATATATGGCTGTGATGCAGCTCAAGTGTAAGTCCATTACACAAGCTTAAAGTATAACGTCAAGTATATGTATTGTACAAGTATATTTATTTATTTGGCTGGGTACTAATGTTAAGTATATTTATTCTACAAACCATTTTCACTTACTGACTGGGCCACTAAGGGCCACTAAGGGTCCCTAAAACTCAGTAACTTTGAACATCAAAGTAGTATAAGTTCATTTGTGTCTCGTGTTAGGCAAACGCCTGACCTGACCCGTGTCCATACCAAATAGTGTGGTTTTAAAATCTAGCAACTGTTACATTCTCCCCTACTTAAGGGATTTTCGTCCTCGAAAATAAACAATGATGAGAAAGTGAGATCAGGTCATGGTGGATACAATCAAAATCAATAATCAAGAAGCAATTTAAGATGGTTTGGCAATGGTGCATAAAATTCATAATCCGGATCATGTTACTTGTGTCATATGAGAAAGTAAAGGTAGCACAGATAAACCAAAGCTGGTGCAGGAACCAAACTATATAAACAAAACTATCTCAACGTGAGTGGTATACTCACCAGGCTGTGAGCTATGCTGCTGCGGACCGGCGGAGGATGGTCCTGCATCCCTTCGAGCAAGCTCTGGCACTAAAGTGGCTGTGTTGCGGTGTATGCAGACTCGTAATTTCGTGCCCGTCCAATGTAAGGGGTTGTAGCGGTTCGGAAGGTGTGCTCCATTAAAATATTAGTGGCCTCTTCAATATAATCGGCACGTTGATGAAGCATATAGTTGTTCTGGTAGAGGTTGTCAAATTGTTGGAGGGTTTGTTCATGGTTTTCTCGCATTAGCCACGCAAGGTCGGCAATGGTAAAGGTCTTTTCCGAAGGGGGCATTGGTTCGGCTTGAGAGGAAATTGGGGCTTCTTGAGTTGGTGTCGATGGTGTGGCTTGGGATTGTTGTGGAGGAGCACGTATTTGTTGTGCTTGTCGGTTTTTCACCGCTTGTTGCGACCATTGGTATACGTTTTTCCGTATTGCGGGGGTAAACACCCGAATATGGTCGGTGCGGAGCTCCTCACCAAGAGGTATTTGATAAGGTTCCCTATTGTGGGCATCTTGATGACCCTCTAGAAGTCGGGTGATCAGACGCAGATAAGGGCATGCGGGCATGGGGGTAGCTACGTTACTCTGTAGGTGGATGTTGGCATATTTCATGCCCTCCCAAACAACCTTTGGGGCATTAACCCAACGGTTTTCATGAACCACAAATAAGGCTTGTAATAGAGCGTCACGTCGCTCTCTGTCATGCTGCATAGGGTAGAGGTTACATCTAAACACAATAAAAAAACCACATATTAACTGGCTGCGTCGAATCGAAAGACCTTGAGCGGAAGAGGTCTTTCCGTCCGTCATTTTGGCAGTGATGTGATGAAATTTCACATCCTTTAGGCGTGGGGCTCACAGACCTAGGCTCTCGTCAAAAGTCACACTACAATCCATAACCTGAGCTATGTCTTGTAGGTTAAAATAAAACTTGCGGCCATCTATTTCGGTCTGTAATTGGCCGACAATTGTCGTAACTTTTAAATTTTGGTAAAATAACGGACAAGGCGGGGGTAAAAATGTGTATGGATGGGCTGGTATAGGGAGTCTAAACGCGTCTGTTCAATGTACCGTAAAGACTATGCGGTCAGGTCGTTCGGTACGAGCAACGAGTCGTCAATCAACCAATCCGGTTCCATGACTTTCGCGTTCCACCATGGAATGGGTTGTTCACGATCCATGGGTGGATCAGCATGCTCGTGGGATGTCGATGCGGCTTTGCCCTTCGATTTGGCCGTAGCCTTTGGACGTACAAGAGTATTTTTGGAAGCCATGACCTTCCTTGGAGGCATGGTAGTTCAAGAGCTTGAATAGAAACAACAAAAACCAGAAATGAGGGTTTTTACCTCACAAAGACACCAAACGATGGAATAATAAACTGAAATTGGTGATGAAGGAGCTCGGCCATGCGCGATTCTCTGACATGCAACGATTTTGGTGCGAAATCGGGGAGGTTTTGCACTCAAATATAGCTTGAATATAGCTCGGGAGGGAAAAGATACAAAGACCCCACAAGAGCATAACAGAAAAATGAGGAAATGGGGGTTTCGGCCCCACTTAATCCTGTTATAGTTGCCACGACAACCCACTATGCTTGCCGCGGCAAGCTGCTTGCCAGGGCCAACCATCCCTTGCCTCGGCAAGGCCTTTAGATGGTGATTGACCCAGATTTTGAGGCCATGCAGGGTCTTGGTGCATTCTAGTGACAAATCTATGTTGCACACAAGATTAGGTATCAGACAAAAATATTTGATGACATGTTTGATAGTAACACGTGCTTCAACGATTTTTATTTGTACGAAAAATAGAAACCAATGTGTTTAACCACATGTGTACAGCAAAATTTTTGGGTTTAATGTGACTGTTTTAGGTGAAATAGTTTACTTTTATATGTCACACATTACTAGGCATTATTCAAATATATGTGCTAATCAAATTGATATGTATAAGCACATCAATTGTGTATATATATATATATATATATATATTAAAATAGTGATACAGTCAATAGTGATGTACCTTGAATCACTATATTAGCTATATGACATTGTGGACATACACAGTAAATATCATTAATATTATTCTTGTCATATGTATAATGACAAGTTATTAATGTGCTATGGTTGGAGTCAATCTCTTCACATGAAATTACACATGAGATTGTGTTAGTGCCCTTTGTATTGGAGTTATTACAGTGTATAATCGAATTACAAGTGAAATCAGGTCACTATACATTAGTAGTTCCTATATGATGTAGAAAACATGTACTTTCCATCTAATTCTTTACATTTTAAGAGCTACTTTATATATCTATAAGGGCAATGCAGATGAAAATATTGATATCATATGCATTAATGTATTTTACTGAATGCGATAAGCGGCATACCTAGATAAATAAGTGGGGATATTGAGCGCGAATATCAGCTTCACGTTCCCAGGTAGCCTCATGAGAGCCGTGATTCTTCCATTGGATCAATATGAGTGGAATACTCTTTACTCTCAATATTTGATTTCTGCGGTCCAAAATCTGACCTGGTTCTTCTATCACCGTTAAATCCTCCTAAATATCAAGCGGCTGATAATCCAACACGTGTGTTGGATCGCTGACATATTTCCTCAGCATAGACACGTGGAATATGTTGTGTACGCTGGATAATTGTGGAGGTAACGCAACCCGATATGCGACCTCACCCACTCTGCCCAAAACTGGGAATGGTACAACATAACGAGGACTCAACTTGCCTCGTTTTCCAAATCGCATCACGCCCTTTGTCGGAGATATTTTGATAAAGACGTGATTGCCAATCTGTACGGCATATGTTAGTACGTACTTGAATTCACGAATCAATAGACTTATAGGTGTGTTTAGTTACCTGAAAATCAACATTGGTTCTTTTGAGATCGGCATAACTCTTTTGCCGACTCTGAGCACTCTTCAGTCTCTCCCTAATAACATGAACAACTGCATTAGTGCTTTCTATTAAGTTAGGGCCCAAAATAAGACGTACGCCAGCTTCTTCCCATTTAATCGGAGATTTATATCGGCGTCCATACAGTGCCTCGAATGGTGTCATGTCGATGCTCGATTGGAAACTGTTATTGTATGCGAATTCAATCAGGGGTAAGTGTTTATCCCATGATCTTTGGAAATCCAGCATACAAGCCCGTAACATATCCTCTATCACCTTATTCACCCTCTCTGTCTGTCTGTCGGTTTGAGGATGAAACGCAGTATTGAATTCCAACTTAGAACCCATTCCTTCTTGGAAACTCTGCCAAAATCGCGAGGTATACAAAGGATCGCGATATGACATGATACTCACGGGTATCCCATGTAGTCGGACTATCTCTCTCAGATAAACTTCAGCCAATTTCGATGTTGTATATCGCGTGCTGTAGGGTAAGAGATGCGCTGATTTGGTGAGACGATCAACAATCACTCAAATCGCATTGTTACTCTTCTGCGTACGGGGCAAACCAAGAATGAAATCTATGGAAATGTTCTCCCATTTCCACTATGGGATGGGCAGTGGCTGTAACAGACCCACAGGATGGTGTTCGACCTTCACTTGTTGGCAAGTCAAACATTTTGCAACATGTTCCGCCACTTCTCGCTTTAATCCGTTCCACCAAAACGTCTTCTTCAAATCCTGATACATTTTCGTGCTACCAGGATGAATGACATAAGCTGACTTGTGAGCCTCTTCGAGAATTTTCTGACGCAAGTCACTATCATCAGGTACGCATACTCGACCTTGAAACAATAAGGACCCATCGTCCGTAATAGCAAAATCTGGCTGTAGCCCACTGAGTACTCCTTGTCTGATGGCAATAAGCTTTGCATCATGCATCTGGAGTTCTCTGATCCTATCGAAGAGTGTAGATTGGATCATTACTGTAGCACGCAAACCTCCATTTGACGTTGCCCTCAGAGTGGCATTAGATGATATGATGTCATTGAGCAATTTCCATCTTTGTAGCCGTGTCACAAGATGGAATAGCTGAGCGGATGATTTCCGACTGAGTGCATCAGCCACCACATTGGCTTTACCGGGATGGTACTGAATAGAACAGTCATAGTCCTTTAAGAATTCCATCCATCTTCTCTGTCTCAAATTCAACTCTTTCTGGGTAAAGAGATACTTGAGACTCTTATGATCGGTAAAAATTTCGAAGGTTTCACCATATAGGTAGTGCCTTCAGATTTTTAACGCAAAAATGATCGCTGCTAGTTCTAGGTTATGAGTGGGGTAGTTCTTCTTGTGATCTTTCAGCTGACGGGAACCATACGCAACCACATGTTCTCATTGATTCAATACACAACCTGACCCACTATATGAAGCATCGCTGAAGACGGCAAAACCACCACTGCCTGATGGTAGTGCTAATACCAGTGCAGAGGTGAGTCTCCTTTTCAACTCCTGAAAACCCCGTTTGCATGCGTCAGTTCACTCGAATTTGACATTCTTTCGAGTGAGTTGCGTGAGTGGTCCAGCAAGCTTCGAAAACCCTTCAACAAAACATCAGTAATACCCTGCGAGACCTAGAAAGCTTCGGATCTCGGTTACTGTTTGTGGCTGCTTCCATTGCACTACAGCCTCGATCTTTGCAAGATTGACGGTAATACCGGCTTCAGAGATGATATGGCCCAGAAAACTGACTTGATTCAACCAGAAGTCACATTTACTGAACTTGGCATACAACTGAGACTCTTAATGTCTGCAAAGCAAGTCGCAGATGATCTTCGTGCTCTGCTCTCGTCTTGGAGTAGATGAGTATATCGTCGATGAATACTACGATACACTGATCTAAATACGGCTTAAAGACAAGTTCATCAAGTCCATAAACGTTGCGGGTGCATTAGTCAACCCGAAGGGCATGACGAGAAACTTGTAGTGACCATATCGCGTCCGAAAAGCTGTCTTCGAAATATCTTCAGCTTTCACCTTTATTTGGTGATACCCAAATCGAAAATCAATTTTTGAAAAGAACCGCGCTCCTTGTAACTAATCAAGAGATCGTCGATTTTGGGGAGCGGATACCGATTCTTGATTGTCAGCTTATTTAATTGACGGTAATCAATGTAGAGGCGCATTGAACCGTCCTTCACAAACAGTACCGGTGCGCCCCACGGAGACACACTCGGTCTGATAAAGCCTTTATTAAGAAGCTCTTGCAACAGCTCCTTGAGTTCTTTCAATTTTGCGGGTGCCATTCGATACGGCGCCTTTAATACTGACTCGGTACCCGGACCTAACTTAATAGCGAACTCCACTTCCCTGTCAGGCGGTAATCCTGGCAACTCATCAGGGAAAACATCAGGGAATTCACAGGCAATCGACACCTTTGAAAGTGAAATTTTCTTCTCTTCTTGATCTTTACTTTGAATAAAAGCGATATACCCTTCTGCACCATCATCAAGTAATCGTCACGCTCGGATCGCTGAAATGAATGGGAGTATAGTGGACTGTACACCGAAAAATCTAGCTGATTTCCTCCCTTGTGGACAGAAAATGACCATCGTTTGTCGACAATCAATGCTAGCATGATGGTTGGATAACCAATCCATGCCAAAGATTATGTCGAATCCTTGCATATCTAGTAAGATCAGGTCGGCGGCTGCTTCATAGTCCTTGTAACCTCTAATTATGACTATGATCGATCGACATACCATGTCGGTAGTGGCAGCTTGTCCGGTCGGATCCGACATCCAAAATAAAGTCGAGGTTCTGGAGTAACTCCCAACTTTCCCAAATGTTGGGCAAACTGGGGTGTGACAAATGAGTGTGTAGATCCAGGATCTACCAACACTTGTGCCTCACAACACAAGTTGGCATCCACTGGATACAATTGCAATGTACCTAATGGGCATATATACTAGTGTTAGGTAAATTATTTCTACTTAACATAATCGACATTTATCAATTCTAAAAGTGATAAAAACAAAACAATGTCCGAGATGCACATTGAGATATAATTTGTAACTAGATGTACTCTTTTTTTAAAACTAATTTCAAGAACGTATAACGAAATAATTTCAATCACTAAGTAATTCACATACCTTGAATCACATCGTTGCTTGTTTGGGCACCTTGTGCCGACACAACATAAGCTCGACCTTGAACCGTAGACCACGCCGATCGTAAGACTGGTCCAGCCTTTGACGCCGTTCCTACCATTTCCGGGCAATCTTTTATTCGGTGTCCCATCTTTCCACAATGAAAGCACGCACCAGATACTTTACGACATTCGTCTGTCTTGTGTGTCTTCCCACACTTTCCACAGATCTCGGCTGAAGCTACCGATGAAGTCGTATAGGATCCCGTGCGGGAAACTGCTGGTCGTACTCGTGAAACGCCAGATGTACTTCTGGCTGTAGTCTGAACGGGCTGGTTCTGAACACGTGGAATCCTTGGTGGTAATGGTGGTAACGTCGCTGGATTGTAAGGCCGTGTATAGGCTCCTACAGCAGGTTGAAATGCTGCTTGCCCTTGGTATCGCGGTCGCTTGCTGATTTGACTGGAACTAAAAGACTAAGATGGAGCTTTTAGGGTTCTATTATGTTCCTCTCGCCTCTTGAGCATACTTTCCACATCTGTTTCCGCTATAAGAGCTAACTTCATCACATGGGCATAGGTCATTGCTTGAAACAACGAAATTCTTTCCTTGATCAGGGGCTTCAAACCCCGTTCAAATTTCTGTCTTCTTGAGCTTGGTGGCAATGAGTAAGGGTGCAAATCGAGAGAGGCGAGTGAATTCTGCCTCATATTCCCTAACAATCATCTGACCTTGTACTAAGGTCGCAAACTAAACCTCCATCTGGTATCTCTCAGGTGCCGGGAAATACTTTTCATTGAACACCTCAGTAAACTCTGCTCAAGTCTAAGGTATTCCAGGCATTCTCGTTCTTTCTACAGACTGCCACCATGGCTCTGCCTCACCCTCCAGATCAGCTAACTTTCTCAACCTCGGTGCAGGTAACTCTTTGCAGCACCTTTTCAATCTGTGTTAACTACTTCTCCGTCTCCATTGAGTCATGTTGACCAAAGAAACTCGGCGGTTGGAGTCGTACAAACTCTGCAAAGCCCTCTGAGGGTCATCTCACAGCTAGCATGGCCATGGTGTTGGCCATGGTCTCCATCAACTGCGGATTTTTTCCCGCATTTTGTTCAACTCCGGAAGCATTCCCCATCTGATGCTCATCTACTACTGGAGGAGTATGCTTAGCAACATTCTCCATAGTCGCTCGGCTCTCCGCCATATGCACGTTCTCATTGCTTCCCGAGGCAGTGTCGTGCTCATAGCCTGCCATTGGAATCACATTCGGCCTAGTGCGATGGGGTAACGGTAGTCTACCTCGTCCTCTCTCATGTCTTGGAGGCATCGCAACCTATTATGATCAAGCAACAACTTGATCAGATAAACATAGACTCAACCTAAATCTTAACATTGAACAAATATTAGACATTTGCCATGTGTACACCAGAGTTAAGCCTCCAAATGACTTAACGCCGGGTGCTTTGATACCACCTATGATAACCCGACGTTTCCCTTTATTGTATATAGGAAAGGTCGCGTCGTCGGATCACCTAACATGATCCTATTATACAAGTGCGTCGTGTCGTGTACAAAGTATTGCTGAAGCGGAAGCAATGTAATAACTCTGACATGAAATAATATGGCAAAAACTGATATTTACTCATCTAAACAGTAAACTATCGAGATCTATAAATAAGAGCTAACTGATGTGATGTATAACTTTCCACCGATGACGGCCATCCGTCATCTAAACAATGGAAAGAAAACCTATACATAAAGTATAAAATATCTCAAAAACAGAATACGTGGTTTATACAAGTGTTTAAAAGACATCTCTCTCTCTCTCAAACCTATTTAGGAAAGAATTCTTCAGTGAATTCTTCCTCCTCGTCCTCTTCGTCCTCTTCTTCCTCCTCCGGCTGCTACGTGGGATCACCCTCGTGCTCCGGATCGATATCTGCAGCTAAGACATTGAAGTCGTAGGATGAGCTATCATCGAAGCTTAGCAGGAACATTTACAATGCTAACTTATATGTTAGATTTCTAATTCACTTCTTGATGCATAAAATACAAAGCAAAACATATTATATCATATAAAATAAACAAGTCAATATGTATTATGCTGACATGTTGAACAATCATGCTTAATAAATACAAGGAAATCATGGTGCAACAGATACGAGGAATCATACTGAACAAGAAATCATACTGAAACAATCTTAGCTTAAACAAGCTATCAGATGTAAAACATACATGTACAAGAACAAAAGAATCAAGCTCCCGAGTTAGCGGGATCACTTGGACTGAGACAAATCAAGCTCTCGAGTTAGTGGGGTCACTTGTCAAGCTCCCGAGTTAGCGGGATCACTTCGACCGAGACAAATCAAACTCCCGAGTTAGCAGGATCACTTGTCAAGCTATACACAGTCAAGCTCCCGAATTAGCGGGATCACTTGACTCAAAACTAAGCAAAAACGTGTACATGACATCAAGAAAAACTGGATGTGAATAATACACGGTATCAGGTATGCAAGAACATCATGGACAGATTTTATATATCAAAACAGATTCATATAATAGAAACTCGCATATTCAGCATAAATTGAAATGAGCATCATCATGCATAGTCATATATCGAAACTGAGCGAACAATTCATCAAAACTGAACTCGCATGTTCATCTAGTAATTACATGTCAATCTGAACGTATCATTCCCCTTTCCCACCTATTCATTGAAAGTGAATCGAGCATATTTATACCAAATCAGACGTTGAATCTGAATTTATCATTATCATAACTGATATCATTATCATAACTGATTGACTGGAATCTAGGCATGCAAAACACACATTACCCTCATTATACTTAACTGCCCATCAATACTAAACTGGCCTATTTATTCCTCAATTGAAACTAGTATGTTTCTTGTTAACCACCTATTGAACTAAACTCATGGTAAACTAGATATCAGCATATATGACTAAAACTGATATGAACATACATGTACATAAGCATGCATGGGCATCATCAATAACTAACTTGCTATCTAGACGAGAATAAGAAACAAAATATAAATTATGACAGGAAACTCCCTACCGTAATATTGAGCTTGCGTTTTACTTGTGACACTTGCATTCATGCATCCAAGCAAACAGCCATTGTTACGAACTTGGCAGGTGCACCAACTGCCCAGGATGTACATTCATATTTTTAGTATGTTGATGAGTTTACTGGGTCACTTTAGACTGTATGTAATTGCTTTTTATGGCTAACTAGCCTTAGGGTCAATACCCAGCACATCTTGGCAACACAAGGCACTACAAGGCATGCACAAGGCTCAGACATAGGCTTGTCTCGGCAAGCCACAGGGTTGCCGCGGCAAGCCTGATGAAGGTGCTTGCCGTGGTGCCTCCTTGTACCTTTTGATCTTTGGGTTTGCTTCAATGTGCTGGGGCCGGGTGATATTATATTGACTTTATATTTTATATTTTATGATATATATTACACCGGGAACTTCGTTTATTAGTCAATCTGATATGAAAGTTCCGGCATGTGAAACAAATCGGAGGTTTCGACTCCGCAACCCTCACAACAGATTATTGTTCTGTGCTGTTGATTCGATCTAATGTGATTGACACCACAGACCGATAATTTATTATCCAATAAATCCCAAGGAACTAAGGTGTTGTTCGTTGTACCTTTTGGTGGACTTGCGGTTACGACGATGCCGAACGTGTATCGACGTCGCGTTCGCCGAGCTCGTGAACTACTTGTCGAAGCTAGGGTCGTAAGGACTCTCCGAGATCAATGGTTCCTTGGCCAAAACTCTTACAACCAAATCGGAGGGTTGCTTTGTGACTCACGGTTTTGAATCGAAGGTGTGAAGAAAGTGAATAGAGTAATGGGTTTAAAAGCTAGCAGAGATTTACTTTAATGGCTGTGGATTAAATGTATATGCAGGGCTTCATTTTCTGTGTTTCCTTAACTGTGTGCTCTAACAGTTTGTGGCAGGAAGAAGAAAGGAGAAGCTTTGTCGAGTTTTGTAGTAGCTGAGCTGCACTTTGCCCTCATGGGAGTCAAAGATGACTCATGCACTAGTGTAGTTTTGCTGGCGGAAGAAGCAGCTTAGCAGCTAATAAAGGGTAGCATCCCGTAATGTTCCTACACTATGTTACCTTGTATTTCCATAAACGACAAATAAGGATTCACTTATATATAAGTCTCATACACTATGTAAGTGTATAAGCTATTAGGGGCCTGGCTTTCCTACAAGGCTGATACACTATGTCTTAGATATATATAAGCCTTATAATGCTTGGGTATAGTGTCAAGCTACTACACTTCTACTATATATATGGCTGTGATGCAGCTCAAGTGTAAGTCCATTACACAAGCTTAATGTATAACGTCAAGTATATGCATTGTACAAGTATATTTATTTATTTGGCTGGGTACTAATGTCAAGTATATTTATTCTACAAACCATTTTCACTTACTGACTGGGCCACTAAGGGCCACTAAGGGTCCCTAAAACTCAGTAACTTTGAACATCAAAGTAGTATAAGTCCATTTGTGTCTCGTGTTAGGCACACGCCTGACCTGACCCGTGTTCACTTTAGTGACTTAGGCTAGAAAGGGCTTTGCGTGGTCAAAATTTGACCTACAAATGGTCAACCTTCACCATATTTCGTATATGCGTTTCGTTTTATTTATTTTATAATTCCCAAGTGGTCCCTGGCCTAAAAGTTCGGGCAACGCAAGGGACTTTCGCGATTTACCACGAAGGTGTCGAATTGACAGATTTGACCTTCATGCACTCAAAAATTCGCACAGGTCACGTCTGATATAAAAAATTCACGTTTTCAGATTTTTATGAAAACCGATTCGTCAATGGTCGAACCAGAGATGGAATCACCTCGAGAATCGATCTGGTTTGGTCAAACTTGCAGAGGAAAGTTGACCAAAATTCTGCACTTTTCATGCTGCTGAAACTGTATCAGTGACGAAGATCGGGTTGGATCTTCCAAGTTACTGATCGTATAAGCCCGTATGATACGTCGTTGGAAAGATAACGTGCTGCCGTCATTTTCTGAAACTATCTCGATCACTGATTCTGTACCGATTGATCTTATGGTGCAAAATACAGAAATTGTTTTGCAACAGGAATTGTCAGGTGACTGATCTAGTCGTTCTCAGACAGCGGGCCTTCGTGATTTTACGTAGACCAACCCGTTGCAAGTTCGGTGACGAAATTTTCTGTGGTTGTCCGTAAGAGCATCAGAGGCTCTACGAAAAATTCACAGGGTCTCAAGTATCCATTTCGATGGTGAACCATGGACCCAAAGATCTCTGTTAGGATGCAGAAATTTATAATTTCTGTTTCGTAATTTTGCAACTCGTTTCTACACGTGCATGCGAACCTCGAAACGCTCCTATTCTAAGTCAATTTTTTTACTTTAAAAACAACATATAACATGAACATCATCTTATTTACCATAGATTTTACAGAATTTGCAAGATTCAAACAAGAATTTCGTAATTTTTCAAAGAACTCAAGGAAAACATGTCAAAACAAGGATTTTTCAAGAAAACTCAAGCTAAAACTATAGAACTCCAAGAAAAAGTGGGAAATCTGCCTTAGCCTCTTGATTTCTCCCACAAGTTCAAGAAGGGGGGTCTTCCAAAGGGGCTGAGATCAAGATATGTTGATCTCCATCCCTCAATTGCAAAGAAAATTAAAGAAAAATCAAGTTTTAACGGGTTTGGAGGCCAAGGGTTCAGGCTCAATTAATGGAGCTTCAAGGAAGAAGAAGTTCAATGGAGAAGAAGATGGAGGAGAGAGAAGGGTGTGGGATTTTGGGAGGAGAGAGAGAAAGAGAATGAGAAGAGAGACAGAGAGAGAGCCTTATGTGGGGAGGAGAGAGTGACAAGTGCCCCCCTCTCTTCCCATGTCTCTCACACAATAAAGAGTGGCAAGGGGGAGGGGGTAGGTGTCATGGGGGACCCCCAACTTTTACCCTTTGACCAAGATTTAAGACCGCATCTTTGTGGTCAAATTAGGACTTTTGTCCATCTTGTGTGCCAATTAAAATTGGGTTGGTCAACGGGTCAAACTAGATCTATGGTGTGGGGTTCTCTCATCTATCCTTACTTTTTGGTCAACATTTGACCTTAATATATGAACAAGATGTGATGGTCACATAGTCAACATCTTCAATGAACCCTTATGCCCCTAAAGTTACTCCGAATTATAGTTCTGCCATTGAGATTCCATATTGAACAGTTATACACATTGTGGTGTGTTATTGATCTCGATGCCATAGGATCAGGTCAATGGTTTGACCCTCACTGATTTGGGTCAAAATCTGGTCAATGAAACCTTCTGAAGGTTAAACTTGAACCAGTCAAGTTCAGGGGTGTTACAATAGACGAGTGAGATCTTTCCATGTATTTAATAGTCAGGGGTGTTACAATTGACGAGTGAAATCTTTCCATGTGTTTAATAGTCAGGGGTGTTACAATAGATGAGTGAGATCTTTCCATGTGTTTAACAGGGGTGAGTCTGGGGAGGTGAGCCATCTTAAGTCAAGCCCGATTAGGCTCTTTTGAAAGATCTCTAAGAGGAGTCGTTCATCACCGCCATATTGGCACACATCGCCACAGTACAATTTCAAGTGGGCGATAGGATTGCTTGTGCCATTGTATTTGTCGAATGTGGGCATTTGAATTTTAGTGGAAAGGCACCTCAGCAAATAGACATGTCCGAAAAATTCGCAGAATATATCATTGCCCCACCTAATTTCATCACTTGTTCTTGGAGACCATCCATATGTTCTTTGAGTGATTCCAAGTCCTTTGATTGGGCCACTTGGGATGTCATCCCCATTGGGTGATTTCACTCATTCAAGCCGCTTGATAATTTGGGATGGGGTGATATTGGGGATTAATCACAGAAAAAACTCCCGCATATTCGTCATTGCCTCTTATTTCATGTTCTTTATATTGATTATTTGGATCAAAGGGAGGGGGTTGCATGTGACATCCCCATAATACACACCGAATCTATGTGCACATCTAGAGATGCCACACCACATAAAACTACATAAATTCTCAGGTTTGAATCAAAAGATGATCTGTCTAATAAACACAACAGAAACTAAAACATGATGATACAACTTCTATTCACTCATTGAAACAAAAAAGATTACAGTATGAAAACAATTCATTAACTAAAACATCTTATGCAATTAACTATGAAATAAAACCATCATTATGAATTCTAAGAATTATTCAACTTAACTAATTAATCCCAAAGTTCTCAACTATAGTTCAATGATAAAAATAGTCTAAATTTAAAACTAGATTGGCTCTCCAAATAAACTAATAGGACCCACTTCTTATTTCTCAAAACCATCTTCGTTGAGATCTTGATTCACAACATTCAATGAATCATCCAAGTTTTCCATCATTGTGTCAGCATCAATCCCTGGCCACCCTAAGCGCGTGTAAGTTTATAAAAACTCATATGGGCCCATCATAAGAATTCTAATATAAATCCGTATACATGCATTACAAGTAAAAAGCAATGATCCAATATAATTCAATTAAAATAATGAAATAGTTATAAACATGCCATGGTGATCGGTATAGAATGACATAACATAAATTCCCTAAACATTGTAGGCATTATTATGACTTGTGTCAAAATACTCGTCTCTACCCTAGTCTTTGTGTTATCCTTTTTAAGTTACTTTTATGCAATGCAACATGAATCAATGCACACTTATGATTATGAAAGTTTCATCCGTCATTCAATCTTCACCCTTACGTCCTTCGATTGGCCACGGGGCTCACCCTTGTGCACTTCGGTTATATATTCATCATACATAATCCTTCTCTAATGCTCTTCGGTCAAGGTTACTTACCCATTGGATCTGCGCTGAGTACGGCTTGCAATGGTAACCTTCATTACTTAATTCTTTAATGTTAAGGATGGTTCGCTGGAGTGGAATGCATGGTTGAAGAGCTTGGATTTGGAAGTAGTAAAGGTGTGTTTAAAGTGGGTGGGTTGACCCAAAAAAGTAGGGAAAATGGGTTGTCCATATGGCTCTGTGATGACTATTGTGGATTGGTTGATGGGGTAGATGCGGGGATTTCGAGTGTATCGACATCGCATTGAGTTTATTGAGGTGATTCTGGCTCAATGGAGGGTGATTCGGCTATGGAGGCCATGCCGTGAATGCGGATAGGATATGGATTTCTTGGTGTGGCTTGAAAACTTTTCCCTTTCGCCCTCTAGTGGAGCGGGGCAGAGATGAGAATGGTGACACCATTGGCGCAAAAATGAGAATGCCGAGATGAGATTTTTTTTTTGAAAACTTTGGGCGTTGATTACTCTCTTCCGAGAGAGCCTTTACTCCTCAATATCTTTTACCATGATGTATTACCCATGAGAATCAAAAGGAGTGTTCCTTTGATCTGTAAGGTTAATTGGAGCATGCACATAAGAGGCACTAGAGAGCTGAACCCAGAAATTTTTGAGAGCTTCAATTGAGCCACGACCCGAGCTTTGCCGCACACGGATATTTTTGAGGTCCCAAAACAGCTGCGACAAGCACAACAAGGCTTCAAGATTGGACTATTGGAAAGAGGGAGATCCTCAAGGAATTTTTTGAGAACAACCCTACAGATCAGTCACATGGTTTCACCTATCCAAGAGTAATATCCACGCACCAGTGGCCTGGGCCATTTGGCCTTGTAAGGCTCCCGATTCTGGGACCCTTATTGATTAGTGCTAGTCAAATGATTAGGCTTCAAAATGTAAATGACATACAATAAATGCCGGGATTGTCAATGCGTCAGTCAAGTGACTAGGCAAAACTTGCGGTAATGCAAATGACCAAAATGTAAAGAAATGACAATCAAGTGACTAGGCAAAGAGATGTGAAAAAGTAAATGGCAGGAATGCAAAGAAATGTCAGTCAAGTGACTAGGCAAAAATGATGCGAAAAAGTAGAAAAAATGTCAGTCAAGTGATTGTCAAAACCACATAATGAAATCTAAAAGTTACATGCTTGTTACTTAAAAAAGGAACTTCGAGTTGAAGCTCAAGTACTCCAAAGTGGAGTCGTCATCTATGTGATTATGGGCCTTGCGGGCTCGTCGCGGTGATGGATAGAATATGGAGTCACCACCAGGAGTTTTTGGAGTCCCCAAAAATCCAAATCAAATGCTATGAACACCGAAGTGCTAGATTTGACTCCGAATTGCCGATCTACACCAAAAATGCTAGACAAGAACTTCGGTTACTGATTAGGAAGGTGTTAGGCACCTAATCGGCCTACTCTGAAAGGAAAATAAATGCGGATTATGACTCCTTGCACGAAGGTAAAAAGAAAAGAGGAGAGATTTTGTGGGTCCTTTCTACTATAGTAAAAGGACACCATAGAAGAGAAAGAAGAGAGCGGAGATGGATGACACTTCCCCCTTCCCGAAGGCACTTGGACCCGTCTCTGTCTCTCGCTCTCGACTCTACTGAAAATTTGGTAGTGTAATGGTCCTTGGGTTGAGGAAAAGACAAAAATAAAGTAAAGAAGAGAAATGGAAGAAGAAGAGGTAATCAAAGACGAAGTCCCGACCCATTGTAGCAACACCGTCGGCTTGAAACTTCTATGATTTCTCCGTCATGACTTCCGAAGGCATGGATATGAAATGGAAATGGTTGGGGATATATGCTAGGGTTTGAGAGTTTGAAGGCTTGAGAGCTCTAGGAAAAAATTGTTAGTTTCTTTGCTTGAAACTTGGATCCCTAAATTGAAAGGTTGGGGAGGGGGGGGGGGGGTCCTATTTATAGAAAAAAGGAGATTAGTGGGCTCTTAATTAGGTTTCTAGAGGCTTCTAAACATATTTAGGGCTTAGAGGTTGGGTTAGACTGGGTTAAATATGGTTTAATAGAGTTCATGGGTTTTGGAGGTTTGGAGAAGATCAAGATGGGTTTTAATGGTGGATTTGTTTGTGAGAGCCCGGGGAGGTGGTTTCCTAGGGTTTTTCTAGGGTTCTATAACTGGGTGAGATGCCTTCGGAGGCCTCGGGAGCATGAACAGAGAGAAGGTTGATTGATCACGCCATCGGACCAGATTTTGGTTTCTACAAACTGGAATGATGAAACTCAACTGGAAATTATTAACTGAGGATTTAACGTGGACGCGATACATTTCAATAAGTACAGTGGCCTTGGGACTCTTAGATTAAATTTGAGGCATCTAAATTATGGAAGAGCATGAACCTTGGTTGAGTAAAACCATTCAACACTCCAAATGGCAGATTAAGGACGGAAATAATACTTTTATCATGAAGCACAATTGGCGGGGTGATGGCCTTGCTGCCGATAGATTCTAATAAGTGAAGCTAGGGATGATTCTACCTGGAATTATGACAAAATCATAAATGTCTTGGGCATTGGTGTTGAGGAAGAATTCAGAGCTAACCTGCCTATGAGCGATCCTATGGTCAGATCTTTATAATCTCTTAGAGATGGTCTGCGGCTACTTCTGCAGTCATGTCCAGAAATCTTATAGAAATAGATTCCAAATATATTGTCGATGCTTTACTTACAAGGAAGGCAGGTGCCTTGGTTTCTGCAGAAGACAACAAGATTGCAGGGAAAGACTTTCACAGACTAAATGGATGATACACTACTCTTTGAGAGAGGGGAATTCAGATGCTGATGCACTGATAAAGTCTGCTACCCATATTTAGTTAGATGGAGGAGGACCTTCCATCCTCCGGCCGAACAAGTTTTGTAGGTGATACATTGGCGCTGCCAAAATTCAGACACCTAACTTCAGTATTCAGTATTTTGTTTTTCGGCCAAGGCCATTCTTTGTACATTTATTTTATTAATGGAAAACAGCGTAATTTTTATATATATGGGAGATATAGAGTGACCTCCAAAACAAATGGCATGTGACCTCCAAAACAATACCCATTTGGAGTGTACAGCCACGTGACATGGGATTTAATAAAAAATGTGTATTTTTTAAGACTTTTTTGCCCTTCAAATTATATGTCAAATATGGGGTGATGCCCACCACTGGTTACCTGATCGAGCTTGGGGCAAGTTGCCGTAGAACCCGATCTTCGGGTTGGGTGCCACATGGTGCTCAGCTGACTCGTGGGTAGCGCTCGAGTTCTATCCCTGTGGGTAACTCTCTCTCTCTCTCTCTCTCTCTCTCTATATATATATATATATATTGCTTATGCGATCTTAGAGCTGTTATCAACCTATTTTGCAGCCTTCCCATGCTAACAATTTGAATTTATGTACATTGTTGCCACTTGTGTTATGTAGATCAATTTAAAAGAAAATAAAATATATTTTTGAAATGTTAAACGCGGACTGTTTTAACTTGTCCAGGTTTCAAGCCTAAAACACCGTATGAAGGTGATTTTTTGAAATGTTTTTTTGAAGATGATCTAAACAATGCTCAACGTGGCTCGTTAAACATATTTTAGGGTCCACGTGGAGCTCCACATGGAACTCGAGTACAAGATGAAGGTGCACCTTATTGGCTCTCTATGTATATGTTAAATTGGTAATTATCATATTTAATTTTTTTTAACTATTTCAACTATAGTAATTGATTATTAAGCGTATATTGAAAGATACATTGATGCGTGATAGGCACCATCTATAGCAATCCCCTGTCTCTCTCTGCTAGTGTTGGGCTTGCAATCGGTCTTATAGCTCGTTCATGTAATTCTGCTGGATAAGATAAGGAGGACAGCCATTCGATGCTTCTTTCGCTGTATACCCGAAAGACAACAGCCTGATCAAGAGAGTCAGAAGCTTGGGCCACCGACTGGAGCTTCTTTCTATTTACTCTATTTGGTTATTTTGGGGGGAGGCTGAGTAAAAGAACTGAAGCTAGCAGCTCCCTCGAGTTCGCCGGCCCACAGCACCCTACTGCTCATGGTGTTTCACAATCAGTATTGGAATTTGGAAATGAATGGAGAAGTGGGGAATGTGCAGAACCACATATTGGATCACTCCAATGTGGCACGAAGCCACTGATGCCACTAGCTATTTATAGTAGAAAATTAATTTTATGTATCTATCATAAAAAGATATACTTGTTATTATGAATTTTGTGTTCCTTGAAATTTGAGTGCCTTTATTATTGATGCATAGATTTAATATTCTACTTATAATTGATGTGCGTAAACTGCACCATTTATTTCTTAATATATATGTTGAACAATTAGTAATAATTTATAATATGTGAAATATAATAAAATAAAACATACCAAATAATAGATTTATGCATAAAATACGTCAAAAGGCTTTTCTGTGTCTGTTTACATAAAAAAAAAATTAAATAAATGATAAATGATTTTTATACAAAATTCACTAAAAAAATACCTACTAAATGCAAAAATATGGCACAGATAATTTACTTCAAGACCGATTGGATCCAGCATAAATCTACTAAACTGAGTGTTTTAAAAGGGCTTATTTTTAGATCCAACTGGTTGAACCTTACTTATTTTTCTTATTTTGGATTAGTATAACAACTATAATATTTCTGTTTAACGTGCTTATTTTTTCCTCTTAACTAGACATGAGCTAAAAATTAAGGAATGATAGATACATATTTTTGTGTGTGTGTGCACATGAGAGAGAGAGGGAGACTCAATATATACCCACCAGTTAGTGCATGTGTCTATTGCTTACACCATCCAATTAATGGGTTATGTTTTGAATCGGATATGCAAAGAATTAAACTGATGGAACTATAAGAATTCACTAACCGTATCCATGAGTTTACCTGACAATTGGTTCCTCAAATTGATGAGCACATGCACCAATTGGTGTCTTGAGATAGGTGCACGGGTACCAATGATGATGCCAAGCATACTCTTTCTTGATGGAGTTTTGGGGAAGGTAGGCAGAGCAGGTGGTTAGGTATTTTAAAGAATAGAACCAAGTAGGTGGAGAGGGCCACTTTGATAATTAAAGTATAACTTAGATTTATTGACTTATTGTACCCAAGTTTGATTAACAAAAGGATTCAATACAATTCTGAGAGAGAGAGAGAGAGAGAGAATACTGTGAAAATAATAGAGTTGGATTGTTAAATTTCCTTTATAGTTGCTATATTTTTATAGGGATAATGGCTCCTGACCGACATTTAAACACCAGAGTGGTGTTTAAATGATCTAGCACCATTAAATTTGTAATTTCTATCTCACACCGTTGAAGTGTGATTTTTCATTATGCCATGTGGCGCACATCTTCACCAATCCAAATTGTCTAAGTGGCAATCCATCATTGTAGCATTTCTTAGCCCAAAAAAGCACGCTTATAAGTCGATATGAACTATCCGATTGATGAACTTTGATATCTGCTATTCAAACTAAAAACAATGGCTGGTATTATAGTCAACAAATCCGGTGATTGGAATTGCTCAAAAAGTTTGATTTTTAGACCTATTTCCCTTTGATGTATGATCTATCACTTTGACAGTGTGGATTACCCACATAGTCAACCATTAATGGTGTGAGATCATTTATACACCAAATTGGTGTTGAAATGACGGTCAGGAGAGTCGGTTGAGATCATTTATACATCAAATTGGTGTTGAAATGACGGTCAGGAGAGTCGGTCCCATTTTTATATAATGTTATAACATGTACATATTATTTTTATTTTTTTAAAAAAGCATTTACCAAAAAATTCGTTGTGCGAAAAATAATGGAGTTCACTGAGTTTAAGTGATCCTTGTTGGACACTGTCATTCGCACACATGTCAACACAATACTAGTTATAGTTATAAAAGGGTTGCTTAACTCTTACCCTATATAGATGGTTAATCCTTTGGTTAATTGGTATGATATGGCATCAAAATGGTCCTATACTACTGTCCCATGTATTATTGGGAAACACTGAATCCATCATGAAATTATAATCCCCATGCAGGATTTGAGAGCTTTTCTTTGTATCGTATTTCCATATACTTTATTGGTAGGGAAGCAATTTGATGTTATTCTTCTAAGACATCCTTTTGGGATTGAGCCACTCTAATCTATAAGTAGTTGTTACTCCATTGTTTCTTTTGACAGGCATAGGGTGGTGATTGTAGAAGGAAATTACTTGCTTTTGGATGAAGGAGTCTGGAAGGAGATTTCTAATGTATTTGATGAGAAGTGGTAATTCTCAAGTTTGTTTGATGGTTAGTGATTGTTTTTTAAGAACGAAAATATGATGGGAGATGCTGGGATACATATCCCAATACCATTTAATCAATCAAATGGATGGTGTTGGCCCACTTTTGTATTTCTTGTTAGTGTTCCAGTACAGAGATCAGCCTCTTGTTATTTAACTACGAAATCTTAGTGTTCCAGTACAGAGATCAGCCTCTTGTTATTTAACTACGAAATCAGTAACATCATATGAATGGATAATAACAATATTTTGTTAAGTTGTATTTAGTTTATCAGCCATTTCTTTCTGATATTTTTAATTTTTTGTTGAAGGTTCATTGAAATTGACATCAACAAAGCAATGGAACGAGTACGAAAACGTCATATTTCAGTTGGTTAGTATGTTCAATGTCAATGGATCTCTTATTATTCTTTAGCATGGATAGATCTACGCTGGAACAGTTTTCTACCATGGGATACATGGAATGCTTCAACTCCATGAACGCTGATGGTTGAACTAAGCTACCAGCTTTGATGGCTTATCTCGCATCGGATTAGAGTCAAAGAAATTCCTGTATTTCATGGCAGAAACTCATTTATGCATGGATTTATTCATGTTGAAGGCTACCACCGGAATTATATATTACTGGCTTCAACTCCTTATTGAAGAAAGTGGATTTTGATTCTGACTTATCATGGACAGGAAGAGCACCAGATGTCGCTCAATGGAGGGTAAGCTTTAATTCTTTTGTTCTGACATTGTTTATACTCAAAGTTTCTAATCTATAGGGAAATTTTGCAATTCAATTATTAATATTCAGCTTGTGGAAATCATGTAATTTTGGATATACCCATTCACAAGTTCTTTCTCCATCTCCTTGCAAAAGACTTCTGATAGAAAGCAAGCCCTTCTCTCATAGGCAATTGATAGGTTTTTGGATGGTCAATGAACTGCTCTTTGATTGGTGCAACGCTTTGGCTATTGGCACACCAAGGTGATCCTTTTGACAGCCTACATCCATGAGCATGTGTATCTATCAGATGGCGGCTAGACTTATAATTTGTGATACTTTGACACTCATGCTTAGGGATTGACTCTCCTCACTGATATCATAACATTTTGCAGCTTATCTATAGTAGTTTAGGCGTGGAATCTTTTCCGTAGCGCTGATCCCAAGCCTAGATGAAAAAGTGAGTTAGCATAAGTCGACACCCAGCTGTAAAAACCTCGTTAATAACCTTTATTGGCAAGCCCTGAATTCATGGAAATCAGCTTTTGGCAGAATTGATAGTGTAAAATGTTTTTGATATACTCGATAATCTTATGATGATTGTCACGCCCATTACTCTGATAAACTCGGTAATCTTATGATGGATGTCACGCCCATTACTCCCCAATGTTATTCTATTTATTTCTATTAGGCGGTCAGGCTAGAGCACCAATGTTGGTGTTGATCGATTCGTCGTTAATATGCATGGGATGAACTTCAGCTCAGATCTTCAACATGGAGTCCCGCTCTGTGACCTGGATACATGCCTAAATTTTGCATTGATCGAACAATTCTAAGCATCAGGCGAACACATTTTCTCATGTTAAATGTAAAATGCAGCCTGCTGCCTATATTCGTTTCCAACACTGCCTTTAAGGGCTCTTTTCAAGTATTTATTGGATGGTTAAGATCGTTCATCAGATGGTCAATATTATTTGGCCGATACAATTTTTGGGCATCTAATTTATTTGATTATTACTGAGACAACACTAAATGCAACGCCTGGAATAGCTAGTAACCCAGTTCAATTCTACAGTAAATAGAGTAATTGGGAGTTAGTTTTAAACTATTAAATAGTCCTTTGGTTCTTATTTGTTTCACTTGCTTCTCTTCATTCAGGTTGACTATAACGACCGACCGAATGCAGAGATTATTGCCAAGACGAAGAAAAAGGCGGATGTTGTAATCCACTCCATTGATTTTTAGAGTGAAAAAATTAAGTATGGCTCTTTCTTTCTTTCCAGATGTTATTGCCAAGACGAAGAAAAAGGTGGATGTTGTAATCCGTTCCATTGATTTTTAGAGTGAAAGAATAAAGTATAGCTCTCTTTCTTTCTAGATGTCGCTCTCTTAGTTAATAAACTGTTCTATTTTATAGTATGAGCACCACTTTCCGTCCCTATGGGTGTAAAAGGGATGTAATCGGTCAGTGCCTTAGCACTATGATGGATTCAAATGCTTATGGATCATTTGGTCTTTGTGAATTTTAATTTTATATAATTTATAAATAAAAAGTGAGATTTTTTATACATTTTGATGCTTGAACCTTGTTTGAAGTAAAAGAAGTAACTGCATTACTCCTTGAGCAGGACTCCCAAGTCACAAAAATTTCATCCAAATAATAATCTTTTCTCCAAACTTACCTCACATGAGAGCTATAGGTATAGGGTAGCTTTAATAGCACCCACCCACTGAATCTTGCTGGGCACCTACGTTCGCATTTGGGAATAAAAAAGCCCTCTTTTTTGTAACTTGAACGAGAAACCCTTACGTCCCAAAAAATTAGATGAATTTTTTCTCTTGCCTGCTTGCGTTCTCGTCCTCCATTTGAAAATGAAGCCTGCCCATTTTCACCGACGAGTGGGTGTTTGTTTTTCCTGCAACTTTCCAACATCATTCGAAGCGAAGATTGAGGATTTAATGGAACCAGACAACCCAATCGATCCAATGGAACCCGACAATTCATTGGGGCACGAGGATTCATACGGAGCAAAGTTGGAATCCATGGCCTCGTTTGTTCCTTGTTCGTTATTGCAAAGGGATGAACCAGACGAGAGTATTCCTCTTGTTTCGCTTTTCGCAATTGAAGTGAGTATTCCTTCGTTTTTGCTGATTTTTCTAGGGTTCTTTTCAAATAAGTTTCTAGGTTAGAAATGCTTGAATGAAGATGTATTTTTTAGGGTTTAGGGGTTAGGGCTTTTGTTATATCATATTTGAAGTGGTTTTTTCGGCTTGTGATTGGATAGAGACGTGGTATTTTTAGGGTTTGGTATTACCAGATTTGGAATAAATTGTTTTGGATTGTGATTGCATGACAATGTAGTCTTTTTTAGGCTTAGGTATAATCAGATTCCATTACAGTCGACTGTATTGGTTATTGCAGTGTAGGCATTCTGCGGATCCAGAGAATATGGATCTTACTACTTTTGCTCTGACAGCAGAAATAGTGAGTTGAATTGTTTTTCTTTCATATGTTTTTTGCTAATTTTTTTACCTTATAATAACTGTAAAAGCTAAAATGTTCCCATTGTTTTATTTTAGGTGTTTGAATCTTGAGAAGCAATGATAAAATGGGCTAGGTATGGTGCCTACAAATGTCGGACATTCATTACTATACAAATCCCTGACACAGGCTACACTCTTGGTTGTGAGAGGAGGCAACTTTCGAATAGCGAAGAAACAGGTAACGAAAAAAGTTAAAAGATAAAGAAAGAAAAGTTGCGACAAATAGGATTGAACGTCCATTTTATTTGAAGGACGCATGTGATTTGCAGCAAAGATCAAAATTTCGGGTTACATTTTGGTTTCGGTGGGGACTGAAACTGAAATTTCGCCCGAAAATTTGAATTTCGGCTGAATTTTTGGCCAATAATTTCATTCCCATACAAAAATGACCAAAATTTTGGTCCCATATTATCGTTTTGGTGGGGACTGAAACCGATAATTTCGGCCGCAATTTTGATCCTTGATTTGCAGTCAACATAATCATCCCCCTATCTAAGTTGAGTTGGGAAGGACATTCATACCCAGGGAGATAGAAAGAGAATGAGTGAAAGATCTTGAAGGAAATGAGTGTCGGAAATGAGTGTCTTTAGAGTAAAGCTTAGTCATGTACTATCGGTATCCTTCTAATTGCTTGATGATCGAATCAATAAGTAATGTGAGGTATGCTATGCGACTGACTGAATAGGAAGAGAGAATGGATCCACTCAAGAGCTGATGGTAAGGTTTGAGGAAAGCAAGTACATTTGCAACTATAGGAAGGACCAAGGAACAAATGTTTATTTGTTTTGAGTGATATTGTTATGACTCAGGTCTCTTTGACCCTAAGTAATGGTATTAGATGGGTGAAGCATGGATACCCGGTGCTTGTGCGTACACCAAATCATGACCCACACTTTTTAAAGAAACTCCAAATTGTGATTCGGGTCACATAAAAATAACAATCGAAATTTCTAAGAATCCTTCTGAAATAAAATTAAGGCAGATATTCTAATTCCATTATTCTTGGGATTTGAATTAGCAAGCAATTAGAATCCTTAAAGGATTCTTACTTTTTTGTATATATGGAAAACCTAGGGAGAATTAAATTCATTACCTCTCTCAACCGTCTCTCTTTTCTCTTTTTTGAAAAACATAGCCTCCGTGCATCACCTCTCTCCTTTAAGAGAAATCCGCGGCCGTGCAACGCTGCGAGTTTAAACCACCATTTACTATGCCTCATTCACTCCAGATGTCATTGGATTTCACGACAGAATTACACTGTGGGTTTCAATCTTATCGGTGACCCATGCACCTTTTTCCGAAACCTAATCACTGATTTTCATCGTTGCGAAGGTTTGATTGTAAGAAAAGATTCTCACAACATAACTTAGGCAAATCATCGCTCAACCTGATCACCGTCAACTCAAATCATCGCGGATTTCAACTCACGCTTCAATAGGTGAGTGCATCTAAATTCATATTAAATTATTCAGTTATTTCTTAAAAGAAAATCTTAATTTTTTCCCCAATTTTGAGTAATTTTGGGCCTTAAAAATATAAAACTTTACCCCAAAATTGATAGGATTAATTTTCACATATTTTCGTGAAATTCGACCAAATACTTCAACTGATACAACCTCGATATTTTGGGTATAATTTTTTATTTCGAACTCGGATTGACGTGATTCTTGTGGCATTGGAAAGAAAACAATAATATTTATAACTTTGGGTGAAATAGCAATTTCACGAATTCGACGTTTTAAAGGTTAAAATTGAGCTGCAAGTTGGGATAAATATTAGATGTTACAATGTTGCACGGATTTAACGTTATTTTATAAACTTTTGGGTTATTTTATGCTCAACTTATCTCCAAACCTATAAATCATTAAAATTATATAAAATATATTAAATAGCTTTCATCGGACAACAATTTATAAGTTTCGGAGGTCAAATATTAACATTTTTCAACACTTATCATCCATTACATCTTTTAAGGCTCCTACAGCCCTTGAATGGATATGTGTGTCACTTTAGGATTCGAAACATGTCTAATTGTTATACCAATCATTCACCAAGTTTCATAGACACAATTAATTTCAATGAAGTGCATTTTCGACTCAATCACAAAATAAATGTAATTAAATATTTCTTATTCTATGTTTTATTTCAAAGTTTCATGTATTATGCTTTGTATTAACTTTCTTCAATAATACGAAATGCTTAGGGTGCATATTATAGTTTCCTTCTTATATATGTTCTTCATCATTATATGATATTCATCATACAGAAAATTATGATAGGACATACATATATAAGTTAAAAATAAGATATGACATATGATATAAGCCTTCATCACGGTGGGATTTCTTTCACGGTCACGTGGAACTTAAAATTTAGGCATTTATATATGGATGCAACCCTCTATGATAGCATGGGATGTCACATGCAATACATCTAGATTACTATGGAACTCGTCCCTTAAAAAACGTCTTTTAGTGAAGTCTATCGCACCGTAGCTCATTCTAATTATGTTTAAGTAAAGATGAGAAATGAATATGTTAAGATACGAAATATTAAGAAAGTCGGGACTTAGGCCCATGCAAATATGAAATGGGGATGACGATACGTAACACCTATTGGATGAATAAAATCGGGGCAAGGACCTAAACTCAGAATCGAATAATGAAATAATATGGTAAAACACGCTGGGATGGCCAACTAAATATGAATTAAGGTTTACACATGTCATACTTTACAAGTCACTGTAAGGGTTAACGTATGCAATCGAGACGTACACACTGATGAACACAAATGCAATAAAATGCAAAAAAATTGAAATGACATGCAAATATGCCCTAACCTAGATCCTAGGCTTTGATACTGAAACTAACGCTGGATGAACAACCCTAAAACTCGTGAATGATTATGAAATAATGGTTGACCAAAATTAGACTAATTAATTCAATAAAAATATCAACATTATCCTGATAGCTTAGGATTTCGTAGATTTCCATTTGGCAGATCGTAAGAGATTCGGCTAGGGTCTAGTCTAATGTGCAAGTCTCATTAGTTTCGCTGGAGGGGTGATTCTAGAGATAGAACTCTAACATCTTCCAGATTAGGGCATCCGCTCATAGATCCAATGTGAAATCAATTGATCTTTATAGGGCTTGTTGAATTAGATCAAGTCAACGGTTCAGATGAGAACTAGGGTTTTGGAACTTCAAAATGCTCAATCAGAAATTGGATGGAGTAGGTTTAAGGGATCGAAAAGAAAGTAGAAAATAGAGAAATAGAGAAATAGAGAGATTAAATAGAAAAGATTAGAAAATTATGGGCATCACATCCTTGGCCTCAGACCAAACCCTCGCGGAAAGAAGAACCACTCTTCTGAGGAAGCTCATCTCAACCTCCAATGCAAATACCCTTTTTTCATCAATAATCATCAGTAATAATTATTATTTTTATAGGCCTTTAACTAGACAAAGTAAACCCTAACTCGAAATAAAAGAGTCTTAAAACAATAAAACACTAAAATGACAAGTTTTACCAAAGAAAACCAAACTTCCATCTTTTGGTGGACTTGTCTTACACAATCGATCGATTGATCGATTCTAGAATCTATCGAATGATTTATAAACAATAAAAAATCTCAAAGCCTCTCTCCACAATCGATTGATCGAAAGTTTGCAATCGATCGATCAACTAAGAAGAATAAGTTCACCAAAAGTCTAAAGCCCATGTCCTTAATCTATCAATCTCCTCAATTGATCGATCTAATAGCTGGGATTGATTGATTGACTAAAGCACACATCAATTCTTCAATTCTTCTCAATTATACGCGATATGGTCTAAAGCCTATGTCCATGATGTCGGCGTCCCCGTCACATACAAGGCTTAACGTCTATTCCTAACCAATGTGGGACTAAATCTAACTTAACACTCAACACCAAAACGTAGCAACACACGCTAGCACACCATAACGTACTATCTCAAACACGCCCCCTTAAATTGGACCATATATGACATAGATTTCTAACTTGCCCACAAATACATAAAAAAGGTATATGTAGACACCATTGTCTCCCATTCACTTGATATGGTCATTGCACAACAACTTGCACCTAGATCCAAGAACAAAAAATATCAGTTTGGTGCATACTTGCATCCACCAACAACTTGGTGCAATGTTCATGGTACACACCATGATCCAAACAAAGGACTAAACACGTATCCTACAATAAATTCTTGGAACCAAGGCCATAAGGCCTAAACAATATCCAAGAGAACATGACAGTATACGACAACATGATATAAGCCCATACATCAAGGAAGTAGAGGTATCGGGGAACTAATAACCTCCAAACATTACAACCAATAATAAGCTCA
This sequence comes from Chloranthus sessilifolius, assembly GCA_021018995.1. Lineage (NCBI taxonomy): Eukaryota > Viridiplantae > Streptophyta > Magnoliopsida > Chloranthales > Chloranthaceae > Chloranthus > Chloranthus sessilifolius. The sequence continues at coordinate 120,409,788 of CM037584.1, read as the reverse complement.
TACATATCTTTGCCATAGCCACAAATCCATCGCATCCACATAATTGCCGCTCAGGTATCATCAAACAAACCAAGCTTGCATCAACAAAGAAGCCCAACAGTAATGTAAAGTAGATAACATCAATTCTTCCTTACAAGCATTTTATCTAAGACCTCTTGAGCAAGTATATCAGCAGACATATTCATTGAAATATAACATCATTACAAGCCACCAAAAACACCACTATCAATGACACATCAGTGAACAACTTCAGTAGTAATCCACCTCATAAAATAATGTATGAATTATTGTTATCCACACCAAAACTATCACAACACCCACAAGTCTTTGAACTGCTACAATACGAAGATATAATAGCCTGCACAACCATTGATTACCATGAGCCATAATGTTGCACCCACACTTCACACTAACACAACAGTAATGCAACAACAAACACCCAAAAACTGCTACCCAAGCTGTCTACACAGCCCTGAGATATTCTAACAAAATTGTTGAGGCAGACAATTCATCAAACAACTCACTGGTGCATTAGATAAGGTGCCAACGGTTGCCACATTATACATGTGCAATCTTCACAAATCTGCTAGACATTTCATCAAACTACTGACGACAGCCAGAATAACAATAATAAAAATGACAGCAAAATGAGAAAAAAATAACCCTTTTATTTCTTCCTTCTTTTCTGTTTAAAAGTTTTTTGTTTTTTTTTTAAGGCCGCCGCAACAACCTCTTCCATTTTTTTCTTCTTCATCACCGCTCCTCCTACACTCCCCTTAAAAAGAAAATCCAAATCTCATGAATGAAAGTATGAAACAATAGTAGGTATGAGGATGATAATACACACTAAAGAGGCTAGATGACTGCAACACAACAATAATATGAATGGCAAGACCATAAAATCCAAACCAGAAATGGAGGTGAATGGAGACACATGTTTGAGGTACCCTAAACAAGGCATGGGAAATTGACCCGCTCTAATGCCATATTATAACTAATATTCAACTCATATAATAACGAAAATAAAATAGCTAGAGAGAAGAATACTCTAATTAGGGTGTATTGGAGAGAGCAATACCACAAAGGACTACATTGTTGCTATTCCACACTATCAAGTTACAATAAATGGAGCCTTTATATAGAGGGTATACTAGGCTTAACATCTATTCCTAACCATTGTGGGACTAAATATAAGTAGGCACTTATAACACTAAACCTACTAGCACACAGTAACACACGATAACATATTATCTCAAACATAAATAACACAACCCCGAATGAACTGTAGAAGGAGTCTATGCAGCACGAAGCTCAGCTCGAATCAACTCTGTCATCTGGGATCGAGGGGAGGAGCTCATAAAATTAACAGAAGTCTTCAAGGTATCAGTGGTAGTAGTATGAGGAGATCAAGGCTGATAACCCGTCCATCCCAGATGACAGCGGTAACATTATAACAAATTTTGTTTTCGGCAATATTTCCGTAGGGGGACATTTCATATTACTTTGGATAAATTTTGGGGCTTAAAAAGTATATAAAAATATTTGATATTTAATATTTAAAATGATGTTAAAATATATTCTAACATAGGTTGACACACAGACGACACATGGGATTACAACACAAGCTCTTGACCTTTCAATAGGAGTAAAATTAAGAACTAAAGAAGAAGTAGAAGAAGAAGAAGAAGAGTTAAGAGTAAACATACCTATGTAGCTTCTTGAAGTTGAAGGAAGATCGCCAGATGTTGGAGGAGGTTCACTGGAGGTCAACCGAGGTTCACTGGAGGGTGTTGTGCATCATTTAGGAATTTTATGTTCGGTCTTTTGGGAGGAGGTTCATAGGAAGAGGATTTAGGATTTTTTTTTTCGTTAAAAACTTACAGTTTAACATTTAAAAGTTATTCTTAGTAGCTTACAGGGGCGAGGATTATGCGGGGTTGTGTGGAAAAAATCTACCAAAAGGAATCAAAAATACGAAATTTTGCTACAAAAATCAAAAACTCAAAAATTTCGGTGAAATGACCAAAATTTTGCTGAAATTTTTGAATAACCTCTGTTTCAGTGAAATTACCAAAATTTGTTGCTATGGGTAGCAAGGATCGCGATCATGCTCGGTGAGACCATAGTGAGAGAATGTAGTGGTGTAGTGACCTCATCCACCTCAACCATGTCGGCCTTCTCTATCATTCTCTCTACCTCTACCCTCTAGGGGGACGAGTATCAGAAGCGAATGCAATACGCTCTGGTAGAATAGTGGACATAATTGTATGACGTTGTTTCTCAGTAAAAACTGGTACCATAAATAGTCCTCAAAGAGGGGAGAGGCCTCGTGGTGAGAATCTAAGTGTGTGTCTTCTCGTAGTCAGATTAAAGGTCCCTAATGAATTTATAAATTCGGTCATGGTTAAAACGTTTGACCAGCTTGGCATCAACTTCTTCACCAAACTCTGAAAGTGGCCCATAATGACTGAGCTCTTCCCACATACTCTGAAGGGAGATATAGTACTCCCCCATGGAAGAATCCCTCTGCTTACACTCATCAATCATTTGCTTGAGTTGATAGATTGAGGTATTATGATTTGATGGTGCGAAAGTATCCTCCAACTTGTTCCAAGGCTTGGCAGTATAATCGTAGAACATAAAAGTTCTATAAATCAAGGGGTCAATAGAGTTGAAAATCCGTCCAAGAATGATAGCATTGTCTGCATCCCATTTTCCATCGCTTACATTTGTTATAGGCATTGGTGCGATGGCAAGTGCTATCGGCCCAAAGCGATATGTTACAGGTTCGAGTCCTGGAATCAACCTCTCCAAAATGGGGGTAAGGCTGCCTACCATCAACCTCTCCCAGTCCCTGCTGAAAGTGGGAGCGTTGGGCACTGGGTATGGCCTTTTTATACGACCCTGGACATAGATGGTAATAGCCCTTTTCCTATAATAACTTGAAAATTTTGAAAATATGGAATCGTTGACCTTTGACGAATTGTGACCATTGGACTAATTTGATCGAGTCAAACATTTTACCTAGGTATTGTGGCCTCAAACCCCAACTCATACCTTATTTGGAGAGTATGCACGTTTGTGCAAGTTGCACACAAACCCTAGTCCAATAACCCAACCTGTCACATGGCACCCAAACTTAAATATGGGTTTATAGGTATTTTTTGTGAAAAGTGTATGCGACCTTGAGACAATTTTCCTTTAGGATAGAATATTGATAAGGTATTATAATAATTAAAACTATATTGGACTGACTAATTGGGCCAACAATATTGGGGCTTAGTTAGGACTTTTTGACATATGACAATTACCGACATGGGTGTGTGAACTACTCGCCCAACCGAAACCTCTCGGGTATAAGGATAATTGCGTGTGTATGTGTACTTCACACCGATGCAAAGTGTGGTGAGGGATAGTTAACACTTGGTTTAAGTGTACAAGCTTTGCATCGAAGCCAAAGCTTATTGGATAAGAACTAGAACACCCAAGTGGTGTGTATGTGCTTCACACCAAGTCTTTTATGTGGATAGGAGCAAACACACGTGATGTGTGTGTGTGCTTCACAAGGAATCAAACCAAGGGATAAGTGGGGGGAGGCGTTTCACGCAAGCCACATTGACTTGTTTGTTTTTGCAAGAGAGTTGAGAGAGTGAGATATAGAGAGAGAAAGAGGAGTTGTGAGGAGAGCTCCTCCCAGATCATGCAATCCGTAGCTCCGGGTCAACGTGAAATTCCACCACTCTTAGTTGATTTACCTTGTGATCGCCGATATATGGCGTGTTGAGAATCCGTGGGCATGAAGGGGTTCTACAAACCCTCTTTTGAAAATTTTCTTGGAACCCCCTTTTCCCTTGAAGCCCTAACCTCCATTAACGCTCTCTTTTTTCACTCAAGGAAGCTCAAGGCTGTTGTGTACATCACAAGGATTCGATCTACAACTCTGCCTCATCGCGAGGAAGCAAGGAGTTTTGGTATCAAAACCATCAGTGGCGCAAGCGCCGATTCCTAGATGCGATCATCATAAGCGTTGCGTGCACAATCTAAGGAGGTAAACATCATGATTATTTCATGTATTGAAATCAGTTTATGTTGCTTAGATGTTTGCAAAAGATTAGAATAAAAAAGATTAAATTTGTATGTGAAAAAATGGGTTTTTAAAAGGCAAAATACGATCTTTAGGCTTGCTCCGAGCTTTAGGCTCATTCGCTGCTTAGGCGTCAGATTGAAACTTCGCGGCGACTCACAAGACGATCGATGCGACCTCGACATTTTCACTGTAACTTTCTGCTCTGAACTCCGATTGACCTAATTCTTACGGTGTTGGAAAGAGAACAATGAGAACTGTACTTTTATGAATTAACCAACTAATGAATATAATGTTATAAAGGATATAATATTGTGAAAAGTAGGGTCAAGTTTTAAGTTAGCACGAACTTGCAAATTTCTGCCTCGGTTTTGAGAAAACACTTAAATACATCAAAATTATTAGAAATTACGATCAATCCTTAATATATCATCATAAATGTGATATAGGTTGAGAATCGAGAGTGCGTGTATAGGGAAGTTACATTGTTTTACGTATCTTTAATTAAGGTAGAGAAGAAGAACTTGCCTGATCATTTATTTTATCGAATTCTTATCATTGATGCACATAGTATATGCTTGATATTTCCTAGAATTGATATACATAAAATCTTGATTGGTATCATTGTTATCTGCCTTGTATACCTGTTTGATCATGTACATCCATTGTGTCTCTGATCGAGTGACCCTGTTAACGTAGCTTAGGGGCTTGATGGTTTCTTCTAGCCTTTGTATTAGATGCTAGATGTTGTGTATAAAGTAGGAAATATTATATCTGCCTTGTAATATCTAAATAACCATTCCACGCATGTATGGTATCAGCTTTGACTTCCACGCTTATATGTGGATATACCAAGTATTTCTGTATTCGGATTGTGAAGTGTGATCCGACGGTCTGGTTTTCTCCAAGTTTACAGTGTAAGAAAGAAAAAAATATATATGTACAAGATTTTGTGGAAATGGGAAAAATTGGGCTGCAACATTTCCATTCCAAATAATTGCTGGAATTCAGCTTTATAGAGGTGATACTGATGGGCAGGATTTTCACTGCTCATATTTTGTAACTTTAAGTCATTTTGACTCAAAAAATAAATCATATGCACAACTAATCTAGGGCTGCATTCTGAATGAAAACCATAACAAAACAGGAAACAACAGGGAGATGAAGGGCGGAATCTAAGGGCATCAGCAGCAAACAAATAAAAATCGGCAAGGATGATACAACCCATTCTCAGCACATAATTCCAATAAAATAGCTTGAAGCAGCCGAAACCAATAAAATAGTTTGAAGCGGCCGAAACCAATTATCCCATCACATTTAAAAGTTATTCTTAGTAGCTTACAGGGGCGAGGATTATGCGGGGTTGTGTGGAAAAAATCTACCAAAAGGAATCAAAAATATGAAATTTTGCTACAAAAATCAAAAACTCAAAAATTTCGGTGAAATGACCAAAATTTTGCTGAATTTTGGTCATTGATGCACATAGTATAAGGTCAGGGGCTTGATGTTTCAGTTCAAGTTACCTTGTTAACGTAGCTCAAGGGCTTGACTTCTAGGTTTCACGTGACCCTGTTAACGTAGCTCAGGGGTTTGACCTGTCTCGTTTCAAATGACCTTATTAACATAGCTCAAGGGCTTGATTTCTTGGTTTAAGTGACCCTGTTAACGTAACCCAGGGGCTTGATGGCTTGACATTTGATCTCATTTGGGAATTCTTATTATACATTCTTGTGACTTGCTTTGCTCGACATGTTCCAAGTTCTTGTTACGCTTCTTTTTGGTCTGATATGAATTACTTTGAGCTTGATTATTTGCGTTCATGAAAGGATATGTTTTGATATTACAGCTAAAGTCTTATTTATTTAAACTACTTTTATCTATGCATCATGATTCATGGATAAGAATTCTTAAAATAAGTGATTTAGCTTTGCTATTCCCTATTGAGCTTAGACTGTAGCTTATTCCCCGACTATACGTCACAGGCACAGGTGTTGGTCTAGATCTGGTACAGGAGAAAAGAGCAGGATCTCCAATTAGGGGAATTCTACCCTAGGTGAGGATTTGGACTAGGCATATTTTGGGTTTGTATAGTGAATTTTGAGGACTTTGGATTTGGACTTAATATGTCAGGGGATTTAATACAGGTTTTGTAAGTATGTCTTGTAGGGAACTGTTTAGGTGATGGTCGGCCATCACCGGTGGTTTCCTCTAGCCTTTGTATTAGATGCTAGATGTTGTGTATAAAGTAGGAAATATTATATCTGCCTTGTAATATTTAAATAACCATTCCACGCATGTATGGTATCAGCTTTGACTTCCATGCTTATATGTGGATATACCAAGTATTTCTGTATTCGGATTGTGAAGTGTGATCTGACAGTCCGGTTTTCCCCAAGTTTACAGTGTAAGAAAGAAAAAAAAATATATATGTACAAGAATTTGTGGAAATGGGAAAAATTGGGCTGCCACATTTCCATTCCAAATAATTGCTGGAATTCAGCTTTATAGAGGTGATACTGATGGGCAGGATTTTCACTGGTCATATTTTTTCAAGTCATTTTGACTCAATAAATAAATCATATGCACAACTAATCTAGGGCTGCAATCTGAATGAAAACCATAACAAAACAGGAAACAATAGGGAGATGAAGGGCGGAATCTAAGGGCAGCAGCAGCAAACAAATAAAAATCAGCAAGGACGATACAACCCATTCTCAGCACATAATTCCAATAAAATAGCTTGAAGTAGCCGAAACCAATAAAATAGTTTGAAGCAGCCGAAACCAATTATCCCATAACAGCAAATAGATAGAACATCTTCACGAAGTAATTCAAATGAATTGAAAAGGTTCTAAACATGTAGAAAATGCCAGATATCAGAGAATATTCAATCAGATTTCTGCCGAAAAGAAGAACCAGAACTAGTAGAGGCAAGTTTTCATCATGTCTGAGAATCATAAAAAACAATCAATACGGCATGGAATCTGCCAACTAGGATGGATATCAATCCTATGTCAACCAGCAAGGTTCAACTAGTGCCAAAAATACATGGATATGGGGCCAAAAAATGAGAATCAAGTGCAGGAATAGATACCACAAAGAGGCCCTCTAAAGGGCATGAAGGAAGCTCCAAAGGAACTCGATGCAAAAGGGAAGAATACTCCCTTAAAAAAAACTGATCCTAAATCAGCCCTTTCTGGTGGATTTTGGGTCAACAGGGTTGACGTAGCTGATACTAGCATGCCATAGTGATAGAGAAAAGAGATGTGGGTCAAACTTGGCTTTGATACCAAGATGAAGTGTGATACGATGGTTCTAGGTTTTAGGTTAGTAGTATTAGGTTTAGGGCTAGAGAAGATAGGGGAGAGAGAGCTAAGAGAAGAAATAATGAGAAGGCTTAGTGAGTTAGTAGTCCCTCATTAGCATTTACATTAAGTGAAAACTATTATAGTGGCCCACCAAAGGTGCTACACACACCAACCCAACTAATATTTCACTACTAACAATTTCTAAGTAAAATTCTAGGGTCGATACTGGCATGGGATCGCAAGATTTAACTCGATAATCCCAATTTTTTAGGGTCACGTGATTCTTGATCCGTGGTTCTTGTGAGGCTCTATTTTTTTATTTTATTTTTTTTGGGGTGGGGGGAGCTAAACTCAAGTGGTATTGAAAGATTTACATATAGAGGTGTTGAATTTGTCAACTGGCTAAGGATCACAAAAATATATTAGCCTATAACCACGACTTACCCATCCCTAGTTTGCCATTGATCGACGTAAGTATGGATTTCATGCTTGGCCTCCTGAAGACGGCGTTGAATGTGGATCTTGTGTTCGTAGTAGTTACTGGTAGATTTTTGAAGGTTGTTTATTTATTTTAGACTTTTCTTTTGGGGAGTTGATTTGCTTACATGATGTACCAAAGCTCATCACTTCAGATACGGAAACTAAAATGTTAAGCCACTTTTGGATGAAACTATGGAGGAAAATTGGCACTAATCTATATTTTAATAGTACCTATCATCCACAAAACCGAGGTTGTCAACAAAAGCCTTCGCAATTTTTCCGAGGCCTAGTGAAGGAGAAGTTGGTACCAAATGAGGGAAGTTTATTACAGTATCTAGTGATGATGTGGAATCTAATGTACGCTATAATCAGAGTTCAAGAGGAAGTTCGAAATAAGTTATGAGATGGCAATGTGAAATATAAAGGGGATGCCAAAGATGTTTGAAATTTGTTACTTAGTCATGGTGTATCTTCGTCGAGAGCGATTTCCGATTGTATTGCAGCACTAGTAGAAATATAAGAATATTGGATCATCTCGCCTAAAAAGATGGGATAAAATACTAACCTTCTTCAAATTTTTTTATCTCTATGAATGTCGTGGATGATAGCGTTTAGTACGATAATTCCTTAGCCATTGAATGGGCTAACCAAATTCCAAAGTGACCATGTGAAATGATCAAAGATATCCTCAAGTTGGTAAATGAAGATACGAGTTCTTACAACCGCTGTTGCAATATTCCTATCTACCCATAATGGACAGTTCATGAATTGAGAAAGCTCAACAAAGACCTCTTCAGCAAGTACAACATCAACTCTACGGAGCACCAAGTTCTCTCCAATTAGGAGGGAATTGATGTGACACTTCATACCACAGACTATAGACAAAAAATTCTTTCATTATTTTTCTGGCAATTCAAATCCAGCTGCAGTATCAGTATCATTAAGTATGAATTTTGAGCTGCGATATCACAACCCAAAAGTCACATACATAGATCTCAGATCATGAATGTAGTCAGATTAATAGGAACCAATAGAAATACCTTATAAAAGAGGGACATAATTGAAAAAAAATGAAAACAAGGTTGAATCTCATAAATACTATCATATGTCTATAGAAAATTCAAGACTTCTTTCGTAACAACAAGAAAACCATTACAAACACTGAGTACCTTCACTTCTTACAATCTATTTCATTTACACATGTTATATAATTCAAAAATTTACATACATTCACACTGAGATTCCTCAGATTTACCGTCTTTGAATCTTTGCTGAAATATCCCTTAAATCTACTTAATTTTCCTTTCTCTCTAAAAAGCTGTTAAAAAACATAACCTGTGCTACATTGCTCGACAAGAATCCAATCATTAGAGAGTTAACTGAAAATAGTTACTGATTATGAAAACATATAAGCATGAATGACTACGAACGGTTCTATAAACAACCTTTAATTTCAACTCGACTATTGTTAAATTTATGAATCTTTTCGATTATCTATCAAGCTCATTAGTTACAACACGAGTTCTTAACCATATATATATGGTTCAGTTATGTTTAGTCATATATTCTATAATTTCATGACGTTCTCTTATTATATATATATTGTAATAACCCCAAATTTAGTAAACATTGCAAGTCAAGTGATGGTTGTGTGTGAATGTGGTGTGTGTGGTGCACAAGGGAAACCATGCAATTTAACACACTTTTGTGTATTTGTGTCTCACACCAAGAGGGAGTTAGTAGATAAGTGTAACACACAACTCATGTGTTTGTGTTTAGCATGATAGCAAAGTCATTTGCTTGGATAGGGAGGGGTCTCACACGTGAGACCAATTTTCTAGGTTTGAGATTTGCAAGTGACAGAGAAAGAATGAAAGAAAGGGTTTGAAGAGAAGAGAAAGGATATTTCTTGAATCCAAAGTTTGGTTTCACTTGATTATAGTGATGTTTATGTGAAGTGTATGAATGTGTGAAGGATCGCCTACGATTGCGTTGGCTTGATCGTGTACAAGGTGCACGATGTGATTGGAGTGGGTTTTGAAAACCCCTTTCATTGCAACAAAGAGGACTATCCGATCTACGGGATCGCCTAGTTAAAGGTAAGAAATCAATGCTCAATGTGTTTAAAGTGAGTTATTTAATCTTTATAAGGATGTGTAAGAAGTAGGGATGAAGTGTGATGAAGATTGAGTTGAAGAAAAACTCGGATCTGAAACATCTCTGGTTCTCGCGAGCATGATCTCCAGAGCTCGCTCCCGTGAGAAACCTTCAGAAGGCATAAATAATCCTATAAGGCTCTAAGACTCACTCGCGCAAGGCTTAAGTGACTTAGAGGCTTACTCGTGCGAGGCCTCGCATGACGGTCTCCAGTGCACTAGAAATCTAGTTGGTCGTGTGAATTTCAGACCTCGCATGGGTGTTCACGTGCCCGAGCTTCAGGGCTTGCTCACGCGAGAAATAGAGTCAAATCTATTTTATTTCTTTTCAACTGAATTATTTTAAAATGTGTACCTTAGGTTCTTTTGAGCATTCCTAAGAGCTATTTGGGTATTTTGAATGTAGAATTCGCATGTTGAGCCTACGTGTGGACTCTCAAGAGAGCTATATGTGGAATGAATTAAGCGTGACTTGAGGTAGAGGAACTCAATACCATGACTTCTTATTTGATTGTATAGATGAATCATGAATGAGATAAGCATGTTCATGCGTGTGTGTGTGTGAGTTAAGTAATGTGTTAAGCATGATAAGTGTGACATGTAAATATGTACTTGAATGTGATAAGTGAATGTGAACCATGTGATAAGTAAATGAGAACCATGTGACAAGTAAGTGTGTATGTGAACAAAATGAGCAAGCATGTAAAACTCCAATTCTAGCTATAATTAATCACACCGATTCATTACATAGTGAATAACTATAAGTTAGTTACGCTATGATTTAAGGTTTTCTTGAAACGAATACGCATTGTGTTATAGTTGTGGACCAGCTAGCGGTCATCGTGATACAAGTGACTCTGTTAACTAAGCTCAGGGGCTAGTAGTCGTGGCTCAAGTGACCCTATTAACTAAGCTCAGGGGCTTGGCAAAGTGTGAATTGTTTATTGAACGACGGTGGTTTGGGGATTCCCGTCGGTATTACTTTGGCTCCCAATGCTATACATGCTCGGGAGGTGAGTTAAGTTAAGTTTTTAAGTCAAATTTGAAACATGTCAATAATAATAAGAACATAAGAAACTAAGTAGATGTGTGGACACTTCAATTCAATCTTACAATGCATATGTTTATAAGGTTTTGTTCTGTATCATGTGCTCTGAATTTTAGTCATATGATCTATGCTTTATGATATGCTATGCATGCTAGTGATATTCCTCTATTGAGCTTCGATGTTAGCTCACCCTTCAACTATACATCATAGGTACAGATACAGAGTTAGGCCCTAAGGATTCTGGATGTGAGGAAGATCCCGACTATACACCAGAGGAGGAGTCAGATCTTTTGCCAGAGGACTATTTCCCATAGGGGATAGATTTGAGACATTTTTGTGAGATTCATTGTACAAGGCTTGGTTTGTGCAGGCTTATTATTTTGTTAGAACAAGAATTCAATATTTTGTAACAGTTATTGAACCATTGTTTGGATGATGATTGTTCATCATTGGTGGTTCGTTTCGATTTTATCGGGCTTATGGTTCTCATGAGGACATAATCGTTATTTTATCTTTTTGGTCTTTTTGTCTTTTGGCTTATTCATTAGAATGAAATTGTCTTTTGGCCATGTTATGAGGACTCTATCTGGATTATTAGAGTAATCTGCTTTGTTCTACATGTCATGGATGTACCAAGTGTTCTTTATGATAAGGGATCACCTTAACGGGTGATCTGACGATTTGGGTTTCGGGTTAGGAAATCTGGGCTGTCACAGTTGGTATCAGAGCTCTGGCTTTAGAAATTTCTGACAAGACCTAGATGTATGCGTTTAGTGTGAGAATTTGTCTGAGTATAGGGACCTCTGTTGATGAAACTTTTGGTTTCATGCTAACAGATCACGATGTATGCTGGAGGAAGAGGTTGACCAAGGAGTGGTCGAGGAAGAAGTACAAGGCGTGTGGAAGATATTCCCACGAGCTCAAACCGGGTTCCTCTTAAGGATAGAAACCCACCTAAAGAAGAGAGAAATCAGTAAAGAGATGGAAATGAAAGAATAGCTCAAGCCATGGAGGTTGTGGCCAATGCAATGGCCCAACAAACGGTGGTGATGATGGCACATATAAACACTACCCATCAACCACCAACTCCTCCACCGATACTAACTACGCAACCCATACAGTCTACATTTGTGAAATTTAGGAGATTAAGACCTCTGAGTTTCTATGGCCAGAATGATCTGTTTGAAGTAGAGAAGTGGCTAAATCAAATAGAGAAGCTACTTGAGAGACTAGCGTGCACAGATGAGGAGAAGGTAAGTTGGGCTTCCTTCTAGTTAGAAGGTGATGCAGATCCGTGGTGGAAGAATGTATTGAGGTTAAGAGAACAGGAAAATCCCAATGGGATTTGGATGTGCGAAGAGTTTGTGAGGGTATTCAAGAAGGAATACTGTCCCAAACAAATTAGAAATCAATTGGCAATGACGTTTATGAACCTTGAGCAAGGTACCATGTTAGTGAGAGATTATGCAACAGAGTTTACGAGATTGTCCGGAGTTGCCCCAGAGTATGTGTCCACTAAGCAGATGAGAGCAAACAAATTTGAAAGAGGACTAAGGCCAATTATTAGGGATAGGATTTCCATGTTGGAATCGGAGACCTACGGGGCCGTCATGGGCAAAGTAATAGTAGTGGAAAGGGACATTGAGGAAATGTACTGGAGAAGGTACCACTAGGGCAAAGCAAGGACAAGTCAAGGAGGGTCGGGTGGCTATGAACCGATGAATAAGAAACCAAGGTTCATGGCACTGAGCAGGGGCATCCGAACTAAAGCAACTATTTTAAACCACCCTTGCCACCACCTACCTTCATGTCAAGGAGGGTCTTATCCCTCGCCGGGTCCTACCTTCATGTTAGGGGCGTCGGAAACCCAAGGATTTTCACGTGCTGCTTCGTCTACACCGGTAGAAAAATGTACTCGTTATGGGAAGCCACACAAGACCTCCGAGTGTAGAAGGGGTACCGGCACGTGTTTTAAATGCGGCAAAATTGGGCACATGATAAAGGATTGCCCAATGTTGAAAGGTGAAGGAAGAGTGACTAATGGAAGACTGCCAAGACCTACGCGATATGCACGACCCACAATGTAAGGCCGGGCGTATGTAGTCACAGCCAAGGATGCCAACACAAGCAATGACATCATACAAGGTATAAATAATTTCATTAAAGTCGTTGAATGTCTTATTTAAATTTTAGATAAAGAAGGTGCATGCATAGAAAAGTAGAGATTAATTTTTTTATTGTGTTATTATGTTGCCATCTATGTTTAATTAGTTGTGTGCTTAAATTCATAGTGTATATATACGTAGGTACGTTACAAATGTATAGAAAGGGTGACTACCTTTGCTATGAAGCACGAGTTCAGGGTCTACACATTCCTTTGTGACACTTGAATTCGTAGTAAGAGTGGAAGTCATTCTCGAGCCCTTAGACTACATTTTAAATGTGTAAGTCCCAACGCGGTGTTCGGTTAAAACCAATACTGTGTGTCAATCTATGATGGTAAACATCAGGGGATATATAGATTACGAATCAGAGGTAGTGTTGATACTATTAGATATGTAAGGATTCGATGTAGTCCTTGGCATGGATTGGTTATCCACCTATGGTGCAAGTGTGGATTGTCGGAGGAAGATTATTACATTTCGCCCATATACGGGTAGATCATTCAACTTTCGTGGCATGCGAGCAACATTTGTGCCACTAATCTCCACAATACGAGCTGATCGTTTGATGAGAAATGATTACAGTGGATACCTTGCATTCCTAAAAAAGCAATGAGAGGAGAAGAATGACATCGCAAAGATCTCAGTAGTTAGTGATTTTGTCGATGTATTTCTAGAAGAACTACTAGGACTACCACTCGATAGAGTAGTGGAGTTTGCTATTGACTTAGCTCTAGGTACCGAGCCAGTGTCGAAAGCTCCTTACCGAATGGCGCTAGTAGAGTTAAAGGAATTGAAAGAACAACTACAAGAGCTTCTAGATAAAGGGTTCATAAGACCTAGTGTGTCCCTTGGGGAGCATTGGCCTTGTTCATGAAGAAGGACGGGTCGATGAGATTTTGCATCGACTATCGTTAGTTGAATAAATTGACAATCAAGAATCGATACCCACTTCCAAGGATCAATGATTTGTTTGATCAGTTACAAGGAGCCCGATTCTTTTCAAAGATTGATTTGCGATCTGGGAATCACCAGTTGAAGGTCAAGGTGGAAGATATTCAGAAGATGGCATCCAGGACCAGATATGGGCATTATGAATTTCTAGTGATGCGTTTTAGCTTGACTAATGCACCAGCATCTTTCATGAATCTAATGAATAGGGTGTTCAAGCCATATCTTGACACGTGTGTCATAGTATTTGTGAACGACATACTTATATACTCAAGGACAAAGGAAGAGCATGAGCAACATCTACGAGTTGCATTACAGACATTGCGAGAGCACCAACTGTATGCCAAGCTTAATAAGTGTGAATTTTGGTTAGAGCAGGTAAGCTTTTTGGGACATGTTGTCTTTGAAGCAGGAATCAAAGTATATCCAGCTAAGACAGAGGCCGTGGTACAATGGGAACAACCTAAGATGGTCACCGAAGTGAGAAGTTTTTTAGGTTTGGCTGAGTACTACTGAAGGACTGTGGAAGGGTTTTCAATGCTTTCCGGTCCGCTTTCACAATTGACGAGGAATAATATAAAATTTGAATGGACCGAGGCTTGCGAGAATATGAAATTTGAATGGATAGAGTTCTTTCTAAGTAGATTCTCAAACTGTCTATTACAAAAGTGGCTCCCCCCATCACTGATGATGGCTCTGGGGGTACCAAACCGGAGAAAATGTTGTCCTTCAAGAAGTTGAGGACAACCTTGTGATCATTAGTTCTTGTAGCTATAACCTCATCCCATTTAGACACATAGTCCATAGCTACAAGAATATAATTGTATCCATAGGAAGGAGGGAAAGGGCCCATGAAATCAATCCCCCAGATGTCAAAAAGCTCAATCACAAGTATGGGCAGTAAAGGCATGAAGTTTCTTTTGAAGATACTTCCCATCTTTTGGCATCTTTCACAAGTTTTACAATGACGCCAAGTATCCTTGAAGAGAGTGGGCCAATAAAATTCACATTAGAGTACCTTGGTAGCAGTCTTGTTCCCACTGAAGTGGCCTCCACAAGCCTGTTCATGACACATAGTTAGTATGTTGTGGAATTCCTCATTAGGGAGACATCTCCTCACCACCTGGTCTGCACAATGTATGAATAGGTATGGATCCTCCCACATATAATGTCGGATCTGTGAAAAGAACAGATCCTTGTCCATTTTGTTCCAATGTGGGGGGATTTTACCTACTACCAAGTAGTTCACAATACTTGCAAACCAAGGTGTAGAGGTGCTGACAACAAATAACTGTTCATCCAGAAAGGAATCATTAACAGGTAGCCTATCAATTCCTCTGCTAGAATCCTAGACAAGTGGTCTGTAACCACGTTTTCAACCCCTTTCTTATCCTTAATTTCAAGATCAAACTCCTGCAATAAGAGGATCCATTTGATCAGTCTGGGTTTTGCATCTTTTTTTGACAAAAGGTATTTGAGGGCTGAGTGGTCTATGAAAACCACTATCTTGGATCCATGCACATAAGACATGAACTTATCTAGAGCAAAGACAATTGCCAATAGTTCCTTCTCAGTTGTAGTGTAATTTAACTAAGCATCAATCATGGTTTTGCTGGCATACACAATCACATAAGGGGCCTTATCCTTCCTTTGTCCTAAGAGTGCACCAATTGCCAAGTCTGATGCATCACACATCAGCTCAAAGGGTATGGAAAAATCAGGTGCTTGGAGGATAGGTGCAAGGGTTAGACACTTTTTCAATAGTTCAAAGGCCTTAAGGCATTCATCATTGAAATCAAAGGGAACCTCTTGGCACAATAGGTGGCAGAGAGGTTTCGAGATCTTGCAGAAATCTTTGATGAATCTCCTATAGAAGCCAACATGCCCCAAGAACGATCTGACTTGTTCCATAGTTATTGGTGGGGGTAAATGTGCAATCAGATCTACTGTAGCCTTGTCTACCTCGATGCCTCTGTGGGAAACCACATGACCAAGGACAATGCCTTGAGTGTCCATGAAATGGCTCTTTTTCCAACTCAACACCAAATTGGTTTCCTCACATCTCTGCAACACAAGGCTGAGATGATGTAGGCATTGGCTAAAATTATCTCCAAAAATAGAGAAATCATCCATGAAAATCTCTAGAAATTGCTTAATCATGTCAGAAAATATAGCATACATGCACCTTTGGAAAGTTGCAGGAGCATTACATAGTCTAAATGGCATCCTTTTGTAAGCAAAAGTGCCAAATGGGCATGTAAAAGTAGTCTTTTCTTGATCTTGTGGGTAAGCAGGGATTTGATTATACCCTAAATAACTATCGAGAAAATAGTAAAAAGATTTTCTTGCTAACCTATCCAAGATTTGGTTAATGAAGGGCAAAGGGAAATGGTCTTTCTTGGTTTTCAGATTGAGCTTCCGATAGTCTATACACACTCTCCAACCTGTGGTTTCCGAGGTTGGAACTAGCTCACCAGAATCATTTTTTATCACCATAATTCTAGATTTCTTGGGTACCACCTGAGTAGGTGTCACCCATTCAGAATCTGAAATTGGGTAGATGACTCCGGCATCTAGCAATTTGACCACTTCTTGCATGTGGGGATTCAATTTTCTCGACATTTCACTAGTGTTTGGAACCCTCTTCCAGGTAAATTTTATTTATACACACAGCAGGGCTGATGCCCCCAAGGTCAGCAATGGTCCAGCCAATTGCTCTCTTATGCTTCTTTAAAACACACAACAACTCTTCCTCTTGCTCATTAGTGAGAGAGGAAGAAATAATCACTTACAATTTCTTGTTTGCCCCCAAAAAGGCATACTTTAATGTCTTAGGCAATTGCTTCAGCTCCACCTCTGGTGGACCTACCTGTGAAAGAAACAAAGGTGCCTTAGATGGTGGTGGGAGAGGCATCACATTAGGTTTCCATGAAGGATACCTTGTTACTGGTCCCTCATTAGAAATTAAGGATTTCACCTCATGAACCTTGGGTGGGGGGGCCTTCTCTTCCACAATCTCACTCCATACATTCTCAAAAGCCTCATCAAGATCATCACAAAAATTATTATAATGCAGCAGCTTGGGAAAAGTCTCTTCCACAAGCTCATCCAACACATCGATTGAAAAACAATCCTCATCATTCAAGTGAGGTTGATGGGCTGCATTATACACATTTAACCTGACCTTCATATTGCAAAAAGTTACCTCTATCACCCCTGATCTATATTGTATACATGCATTTACAGTGGCCAAAAATGGCCTACCCAAGATCATGGGGATTGAGGTAGCACACTTGCTTGGTTCCTTATCTAGAACCAGGAAATCAGCTGGGTAAAAGAATTTGTCAACTCTAACTAACACATCCTCTATAATCACCACTGGCTTCCTCTCAGGCCTATAAGCTAATTGTATGACCACATGTGTGGGCTTCAACTTTCCTAGGCCTAGCTTCTCATAAACTGAGTATGGAAGTAGATTCACACTAGCTCCCAGGTCTAGTAAAGCCTTTTCAATGGTGTGATCCCCAATGAAGCAAGGGATTGTAGGGATTCCAGGGTCTTGTAGCTTAGTTGGGGTTGCAATGGTCAACACTTGGTTCACTTTTTCAGCTAAAAAGACGTTCTTGGATAAATATATCCTTGACTGCCTTTTATGGGTGCAAAGATCCTTCAAAAATTTGGCATAGGTTGGCACTTGCTTGATTGCATCAAATAAAGGAAAGTTGATCTTTACTTGTTTAAAAGTCTCCATCATTTCCTTTATTTTAGCATTCCCCTTATCAAAAGGAGAAGGTGCTTGAAGTGCTCTTAGAAATGGCAAGTGAGGGACTGCTCCTTCATTTGCTGCCTTAGCTAATTCATCACTTTTCTTTTTATTTTCATTATTTTATTGGGGAGCATCAGCATTCCCCTTATTCAGGCTATGTTGCTCCTGCTGCATATCTTTTGGGGTTGTTTCTTTTTCTTTTTCTGTCTTTTTCTTAGGCGCAATACCAACTTGATTGTCAAATGTCCTCCCACTTCTCAAAGTAGTGACAAATTTAGCTTCTTCCTGTGAGGAAGAAACTTCACCCACCACATAATACCTCTTTGGATTATTCATGGGCTGATTAGGCAGCCTCCCATCTTCTCTCTTTGTCAAGGCATTAGATAGCTGACTAAGGTGGTCTTCAATCTTTTTAATGCTTTGGCTATGAGAGTGGACTGTTTGGGATAAAGAGCCCAAGTTATGCAATGAGGCCAGAACTTGTTCTTCAAAAGAGAGTGATTTGGGGACTGGTGCTTGTGCAGCTTGTTGCATAGGGTGAGCCATAGGCTGAGCCATAGTCTGCTGGTATTGGGGCCTTGGGACAAAATTCTGCTGATAAGTCTGGGGAGCAGGTTTATAAGGCATTAACTGCTGTAAACAGAATTGCTATTGGAACTGATGTGGCTGGTTTTGAACATTGTCTTGCCTCCACCTCAGATTAGGGTGGCTTCTCCAAGAGTAACCAACATTTGGCTGTTGGCCAAAGGTCTGAGTAGCCTGCACATGTTCCATCACTAGTTCTCGGAATTGAGCAGCAGAGGGACAATCTTGAATGGGATGAGTGGGAGATTGGCAGATGAGGCATGCCTCTTCCACATTAGTAGCTATTGGAGACTGCGTTGCTCCCATCATTTTCTCCAACTGTTGGGTCAAGCTGACTACCTTTCTTTCCAAGTCATTATACCCACCAATCCCATACATTTTTCCTCTTGTTGTATTTTTTCTCAACACTCCTGTTGGAATCTCTGTGTCCCTAGTGAAAGACTCCTGCTGTAAGGAGTTTTCACTAATAACAACAAACAATTCCCAAGCTTCCTCAGCTATTTTATGAAGGTATGTGCCTCCATAACTTGCATCCACTATATTTCTACTCTTAGAATCAATTCCTTGATAGAAACTTTATATAAGTTGCCATTCAAGAATTTGGTGGTGAGGGCATTGCCTTAACAACTCTTTGAATCTCTCCCATGCTTCATGGAACCCTTCAGTTGGGAGTTGAGAAAATGAGATGATATATTTCCTCAACTGACTGGTTCTAGACATGGGGAAGAATTTAGCTAGGAATTGACATTGCAGGTCACTCCAAGAGTTGATATTGTTAGGAGGAAGTGAGGGCAACTAGGCCCTAGCTTTGTCCTTTAATGAAAAAGGAAATAGCCTAAGCTTGGTTGCTTCCGGCCCCAGTCCTGCAATTTTGAAGGTAGTACACAAGGCAAGGAATTTATCAACATGTTTGTATGGGTCCTCTTTACTCAAACCATGGAAGGAGGGTTTGTTTGGGCCTAAGAATCCTCTCAACCTCTGAATTGAATGGCACTAGCTGAGGGTTGAGGGTTCTTCTTCCACACATACACCACTCACATTCCCAATGCACAATTACAGCTCAAATTTAAAGCAAACAGTCAGGAATTGCAACACAAGTAAAACACTATTAGATCTAAAAATTCACAAATCTAAAAATATAAAAGTGTAAGGAAATGCAAACTCAGCATAGCTTGCTCCTCCTTTTAGCAAAAATTGCTTCTCTAAGCACAGCTCCACATTTGCAAAAAAAATTATAAACTACACCAACAACTATAGAAGCAATTAATCAAATAATAAACAGTCAATAAAAATTCTAAATCTAAAAATAAGAAAACTTAGATCTACCACCTTTACAAATGCAGATCCCTAACAGCGGTGCCAAAAACTTGTTGTACTGCCCACCATGTGATAATTATATGATTAAACAGCACATTAACTGCACAAATCATAGCAATTTTAGAATCAAGGCAAGCAGCTAGTCTTGCAAGATCCAGGGCTGTTATAGCAAGTTTTAAAAGGTAAGTGAGGGTATGTCGATAGGGAAATGTTTTTTAAAGGATAGTAAATCTCCAGATCCAGAGTGGATCTGGCACTCTATCCTAATTTAAACTAAACTAAAGAAGGAAGGAGAAGAGGTTTTGTGATTTTATCACTTTAACTACAGACTACAAAATTAAATGATATTGATCTAGATCTAGTCCAACATAGAGAATAGAAGAGATATAGAAGAGATGAAAAATTCAAAACGTGAGAACTGCAGGTAGGGGTATTGGTGTCTCACCGAAAATCAAATGAATCAAAGAACTTGCAGAGATCTGATTTGCTACAATCCTCTTTTCTGGCTCCAAGCTTCCCAGGTTACCCTGACAAAGGTGAGACATAAGAATCCAATCTTAACTAGAGAATTGAAGCAATCCTAAGGTTGTGATCTGTCCACTTTAATGGTCACAGGCCATCCTAGAGATTGTTCCAATCCTTTGATCTTAATTAGAACAGGAAAACCATTGCAGATGCTATAGATGTCAGGCTACTAGCTCCCCATTTCTAGCTGGCAACCGCAGGAGTATCCAATCCAGAAAAATCAAATATGAAAAAGTGAAATATAGATCAGAATAACCTTTAAAATCCACCATTATATTACAAGCTTATAATACTATTGTGCTAAGATCTGTAATTTGTGCAGTATACAGTCTATTACAAACCTTTGAATCTCTAAATTTATAGCTTAAGTCCTCACCCTAACTATTGAGAAGAGTTTAACCACTGATGATTGGCTAAAGGGAGAATGGGAGAAGAAGGAAGGAGGGAGAATTTGGAGGGAAAAATGGATCTCGGTCTAGACTCTGGTTCTCTCTAATTCTGGATGGATGTTCTGTATTTTCTTTAAGATTTTATACTCTCCTCCTCTGTCCCCAGATCTGTTTCAGCCAATCAGAGCGCAAGGGAATAATTATGTTATTCTGGGCTACTAATGTGGCCGATTTCTCTTCTAGAAGCTTTCTTCCCATTGGCTCTCAACTGAAAAAGACACGTGAAGTAGGTAGGGTTTCCATGCGTGCCCAACTATGTGCCAAAAATACCCCCAGGGGTCACTGAAGTTCTTTAGAACTCGTGCACAGAATTTGAAATTGGCAGCTACTGAAGGAAAATGCCGAGTAGTTGTCAAAACGAGTGTCTAGAGGTTCTAGGGATCCTCTCGACAGGTTTTGAATCTGGATTATAATCACATCGACAGGTTGCATTGGCTTTCGACAGCTTTACAGACTTCTCGACAGGATTGAAGTACTAGTCAATAGGTTTGGAATGGCTCTCGATAGGTTTGAACACATCTTGACAAGTTGATTAAGATCCTCTCGACAGCTTGGGAGAACATCTCGAGAGGTTGGTTTAAACTTGTCGATAGGATTGCAGGCTTATTTCTTCATTCTGCTTAGTTCCACACTCATCCTCTCAACTGGTTATAGACAATCCTGTCGACGGTTTATACAATCTTCAGTGAAGTGCTCGACAGGTTTGCTCAATCGTCACGAGACTGAATGTTGCTTTTAGTAAGTTATCGACAAGTTGTCTTGCACTTCTCGATAGGTTCAGTTGAACCTCGCGATAAGTTATTGGATCCTCTCGGATTCATCTATACCTTAAAGTATCCTCTCGATCGGTTCGTTTACACATGTTCAACCTCTCGACTGCTTCATTCCTTGCCCTCAGGACTTCTCAACAAGTGCTGGGAAGCTCTCGATAGCTTCATGGAACCTCTCAACAGCATATTTTCAGTGCTCTCACAGCTGGCACACATCTTGGGTGTGCTGTTCTTCCTTTGTTCAGCACTCAGTAATCCCTTAGTAGGTCCAGACTTTATTTCTTACTGCTGGACATGGTCTCTGGCCTTTCCAATTAGGTAGCACAGTGATTCTTGGGCTCTTTTAAGTGGAAGTTTGTATTAAGCTTGCAATTTCTTGCTTAACTATAATATATACTCAAAACACATTATTAGTAAGGTCAAGGGTCCAACAAAGGTCAGTTTAAGAGGTGAAAAATGGTATTTTTCACTACTTAATACCTGTCAGTCTTTTCAGTTAAGTTCTTCTGAAAGGCTGTAAGAGTCAACCCATAATCATAAGCTTTGTCCTCTGCTACTCTCAGCTATGCCTGCAGGGCCTTTATCACATTCTCTTGGCCCTCAGCTCTATTCTTCTCTTGGTTGTATTGCACCATAATTTCGTGCCAACCCTTCTTTATCTCTTTCTTCTCCAGATTGTAAGTCCCTTTTAGAAATTTGATGTGGTCAAGCAGAGGCTGCCTCACAATGATTCTCAAGTCTGTCATGCCTCTAAGTACATCTCTCTTAATATAGGCATTGGCTTGCATGTCTCGGAGGAGTGTATAGTATGGAGGCATGGGATTAAAGGAAGCAAGTAATATGGGCTGATCAGCAAGGGAAACATGGCCATCCAGTTGTGGAGGGGGAATGGATGATGGCATGGGTGGGGTAGAAGTAGAGGGAAGGGGTTAGGCAAATGTAGGTGTAGGATCAGGGTCAGTTTGGGTGGAGGCAGTGGTAAAGGTAGGGAGAGGGATTTCAGGGGTAGGTTAAACCAAGTGTAAGGGTTGTGGAGAAGGGGGGGAAGTGGTGATATGGATGAGTAAAGGGATATCTGGCTGTTGGGATTGTTAGGTTAAAATTTGTAAAGTGGAATTGATGGCGAGCACAGTGGAAGGAAAGTAGGATTGGTGTTGGAGTGTGGAGTTCATTGCTTGGATTGTGGCCTCAATTGATGATTGGGTTTGGTTGTTGGCCAGCACATGGAATTGAAGGGAAAGTAAAAGGTGAAGGATTTGGGATAAGGGGTCAGATGTGATAGGGGCTATGGGTTGGATTGGTGGAATTCGTTGGAAAGGGGAAGTGTGGGTATGGTCAAAAGGTGGAGTGGGTGAGGTCTGTAAATGGGTTGGCTGTGGAGAGTCAGGTAGGGGGGTATATTCATACTAATGTCCTCCGTAATGGATTCAATTTGGGATGAATATCCCTCAGTGGTTATTTGGTCCTGGGTGTGTGGAGGTGATATGGAGAAGGTAGGGTCAATGTTAAAGGACATGGATGGTGGGGAAGTGATGGCTGGTTCAGCTGAAGGGGAAAGGTGGGGGCGTGAGGATTCAATAGCTGAGATGGATGGTAGAGCAGCTGATGGGGAAAAACTAGGGATATCAAGGCTGACACTGGGCAAGGGCATAGAGATGGAAGGAATGGAAGGGGTGGCTGAAGATGCAGAGGGAATCAAAGGAGCAGCTGTAGAGCTAGCCACTTGGTGTGCCTCCCTTTCAGGACTTTTAACAGTGTTACTCTTGCTCTTTCCAATCAAGGTCCTACTAGCAGACCAAGCCCTCTTTCCAAACATTTTGGGCTTCATAATTTCCAGTTCCTCATCCCCTTTAAAAATAAATTGGCCTCTCTTAAGGGAGGCAGTGATGAGCCTGCTGTAGGGGAGCCCTGGTAGGGCATGGGCCTTCCTGCATTTTTCATTCACATCAACCATTGCTTTAAACACCAGCCAAGCAGCATTTAAAAACTGGCCCTTAGAGAAAAAGTATAGGGCATCCACTATTAGTATTCTCCTCTCTTGCTGATGGCCACTGACATATATGTTTTTCCTCAAAATTGAATAAAAGAATAGCATGCTGGGGTGTAAATCTCTCCTCATTATTGATTCCCCAGACCCCACAATGCCTTGAGTGAGGTGCCTGGACATTGCTTTGAAGGGCATATTTTCAGGTTTCCCTAACCCATAACTTGGGTCAAAAACTAAGGGGACCCCCTATGTCAATCCAATGTCATTGTAATCCATCATAATTTCCACATTATCAATCAAAGTAACTAGGTAAGGCTCAGATGAACCTAGCTTGGTCCCCTTCCTCAGGCTATGATACCATGACTTGACCAGCCTAGGGTAGGATTTTTCGTACAAAGGGGTCATCAATGGTGTCAGACCTGCCTTCACCAAATAGTCCATTGTGGCCTTGCAGTCCTCAGAAAAATAGGGTGTATCAACAAATGTCTCTAGGATCAGGCCTAAAGCATCTACAAATTCATTGGGAGTGGATCTGTTCACAAGGACTTCAGGCTTAGCCACAAGACTATCCTCAGGCACAATGGTAGGCTCAGGCATAGGGATTTCTACCTCAGGGGCCTCTTCAACAAATTCTTCACTGGTTTGGGCCCTCTTTGATTTCTTGGCTTTCTTAGACTTTACAGTTTTCTCAGCTTGGTCCATGACCAGCTTTCTTTTTACAGGTGGGGATTCTGTGGGTTGTGTGGTGAGCCTACTGGACTTCCTAGTGGCTTTGGTGGTGGATTTAGAAGGTACTTTGAATAGATTAGCCAAGGTATCCTCTTGACCAGCCATTACTCAATCAATTTCGGACAATCAAATGCAACAACCTCACAGACCTTTGTTATCAATCAAATTAACCACTCCAATTTGCAAATGAAATGCCAAAAGCACAAAGTGGGGTAGAAGAGAGGTTTACTAGCAGAAACCTAGGGTTTCATAGATCTTAAAATGCACAACACCAAACCAGCTCAGACGAGGTGCAAAGTGTAGCTTTTGATGAATTAAAGCAATGGGGAAAATGGCCAGGGGTTTGGAGTAACAGCCAGTGAGGTAGAGAGAGAAAAAGAAAAGTGGAAAAATCGTCAGAGAAAACTTAAAGCGCAAAGGGAAGCTGTCGAATGGCAAAAATGAAGTTGTCATTAGGTTAAAAGCAGTGGGAAATGAATTTCGATAGGATTGGGGTAAGGTGTCGACAGGTTGATGCAACCTGTCGAAGAGTAGAAAGTCACTGATCGTCGCGAGAGGTTGATGCAATCCTGTCGAAGAGTTCAAGAAGACAGAAATAATCATTTTGAGAGGTTCACAAAACCTCTCGATAGGTTCTTTGAACTCAATATGCAATCCTCTCGACAGGTTCTAGGCTCCAGAAATGTTACTTCGAGAGGTTCATAGAACCTCTCGATAGATACCCTAAACCTGTCGAGAATTCAACCAAAAATCTTCAGAACCTGTCGAAATGCTCTTGGATCCTATCGACAACCATTTTTACACCTTCAGAACTTGTCGAGATTTAATTCACACCTCTCGACAGCTTCTAGATCCTGTCGAAATGCAAACTGGGAACTCTCAGAACCTGTTGAGATGTTCATAGAACCAATCGACAGGTTATACTTCAGTTTAAAAAGGCTTGTAATCAATTCCCAGTTCATTTCCTAACATATTTGATACTCCAACTCTGTTCACTTCACCAATTTGACTCATTATCCTACCTGAGGTACTGACACACATGGCAAAAAAAATAATGTACAATGCCAAACAGAAATGAAACAAAAGAAACAGAAATAACCAAACACATGAGTTATTAAACATAGTATACATTGTTGAAACTCAGATATGTTATGAAGGTTCATGATAGTGAATGGTCATTATAAGCTCCACCACATTTCCAGCAACAACCTTGAGCCTTTACCCATTCACTTTCGTGGTCCTTCCATCTTTTAGATCCTTGATTTCAATAGCTCCAAATGGGGATACATACTCAACTATGTAAGGTCCCTTCCATCTGGATCTCAACTTACCTGAGAAAATCTCAATCTTGAGTTGAACAGCCATACCTTGTTTCCAGTAGTGAACTCTTTCCTCAACATATGCTTGTCATCAAAAGCCTTAGTTTTCTCCTTGTAGATCATAACATTTGAATATGCCTCCAACCTCAGCTCTTCCAACTCTGACAGCTGGAGTTTTCTGTGCATGCCAGCAGATTTTAAGTCAGTATTCAATGCTTTAATAGCCTAATAAGCCTTATGCTCTAGCTCTACTGGTAAATGGCATGTCTTGTCATATAGCCTGAAAGGAGACATGCTTATTGGGGTCTTATAAATCCTATAAGCCCACAGAGCATCAGGTAACTTCAAGAGCCAGTCCTTCCTATCCACTCTCACAGTTGTCTCCAAAATGTGTTTGATTTCCCTATTAGAAATTTTCACCTGCCCACTGGTTTGTGGGTGGTATGGGGTGGCAACTCTGTTTGTCATAAAGTTCTTTCTAAGTAGGTTCTCAAACTGTCTATTGCAAAAGTGGATCCCCCCATCACTAATGATAGCTCTGAGGCTGCCAAACCTGGAGAAAATATTATCCTTCAAGAAGTTGAGGACAACCTTGTGATCATTGGTTCTAGTATCTATGGCCTCAACCCATTTGGACACATAGTCCACAGCTACAAGAATATAGTTATATCTAAGGAAGGAGGGAAGGGACCCATGAAGTCAATCCCCTAAATATCAAAAAGTTCAATCACAAGTATTGGCTGTAAAGACATAGAGTTTCTTTTGGAGATACTTCCCATCTTTTGGTATCTTTCACAAGTTTTACAATGAAGCCATGCATCCTTGAAGAGAGTGGGCCAATAAAATCTACTTTGGAGTACCTTGGCAGCAGTTTTGTTCCACTGAAATGGCCTCCACAAGCATGTTCATGACACATAGTTATCACATTTTGGAATTCCTCATTAGGGACACATCTCCTCACCACTTGGTCTGCACAATGCTTAATAGGTATGGATCCTCCCACATATAATGTCTGATCTATGAAAAGATCAGATCCTTGTCCATTTTATTCTAATGTGGGGGGATCTTCCCTATTGCCAAGTAATTCACAATACATACAAACCAAGTTGTAGAGGTGCTGATAACAAACAGTTGTTCATCCGGAAAGAAGTCATTAACAGGTAGCCCATCAAACTCCTCTTCTAGGATCCTAGACAAGTGGTCTGCAACCACATTTTCAACCCCTTTTTTGTCTTTGATTTAAAGATCAAACTCCTATAATAGGAGGATCCATCTGATCAATCTAGGCTTTGCATCCTTTTTTGACAAAAGGTATTTTAGGGCTGAGTGGTCTGTGAAAACCACTATCTTGGATCCCAGCACATAAGACCTGAACTTATCTGGAGCAGACAATTGCCAACAGTTCCTTCTCAGTTGTGGTGTAATTTAATTGAGCATCAATCATGATTTTGCTAGCATAAGCAATCACGCATGGGGCCTTACCCTTCCTTCGTCCCAAGACTGCACCAATTGCAAAGTCTAATGCATCACACATCAGCTCAAAAGGTGTAGAAAAATCAGGTGCTTGAAGGATAGGTGTAGAGGTTAGGCAACTTTTCAACAGCTCAAACGCCTTAAGGCATTCATGATTGAAATCAAAGGGAACCTCTTGGCACAACAGGTGGCAAAGAGGTTTTGAGATCTTGCTGAAATCTTTGATAAATCTCCTATAGATGCCAACATGCCTCAAGAATGATCTGACTTGTTTCACAATTTTTGGTGGGGGTAAATGTGTAATCAAATCTATTTTAGCCCTGTCTACCTCAATGCCTCTATGAGAAACCACATGGCCAAGGACAATGCCTTGAGTGACCATAAAATGGCTCTTTTCCCAACTTAAAACCAAGTTGGTTTCCTCACATCTCTATAGCACAAGATTGAGATGGTGTAGACATTGGCTAAAACTATCCCCAAAAATAGAGAAATTATCCATGAAAATCTCTAGAAACTGCTCAATCATGTTAGAAAATATAGCATACATGCACCTTTGGAAAGTTGCAGGTGCATTACACAATCCAAATGGCATTCTTAGATAGGCAAAGGTGTTAAATGGGCATGTGAAAGTTGTCTTTTCTTGGTCTTGTGGATAAACAGGGATTTGGTTATACCCCAAATATCCATCAAGAAAATAATAAAAAGACTTTCCTGCTAACTTATCCAAGATTTGGTCAATGAAGGGCAAAGGGAAATGGTCATTTCTGGTTTTCAGATTGAGCTTTCGATAGTCTATACACACCTTCCAACATGTGATTTCCCTAGTTGGAAGAAGCTCACCAGCATCAGTTTTAATCACAGTAATTCTAGATTTCTTAGGTACCACCTGAGTAGGTGCCACCCATTCAGAATCTGAAATTGGGTAGATGACTCCAACATCTAGCAATTTGACTACTTCTTTCATCACCACTTCTTTCATGTGGGGATTCAATTTTCTCTGCATTTCTCTAGAGGGTTTGGAACCCTCTTTCAGGTGAATTTTGTGTATGCACACAACAGGGCTGATGCCCCCAAAGTCAGCAATGGTCCAGCCAATTGCTCTCTTATGGTTCTTTAACACACACAACAATTCTTCCTCTTGCTCATCAGTAAGAGAGGAAGAAATAATCACTGGCAATTTCTGATCTGTCCCCAAAAAAGCATACTTCAATGTCTTAGGCAGCTATTTCAACTCCACCTCTGGTGGACATACTAGTGAGGGAAACAAAGGTGCCATTGATGGTGGTGGAAGAGACATCATAGCAAGTTTCCAAGGAGGATACCTTCTTGTTGGCCCCACATCAGAAATTAAGGTTTTCAACTCTTGAACCTTGGGTGTGGGGGCCTTCTCTTCCACAATCTCACTCCACATATTCTCAAAAACATCTCTAAAATCATCACAAAAATCATTACAATGCAGCTGCTTGGGCAAAGTCTCTTCCACTAGATCATCCAATACATCAATTGAAAAATAATCCTCACCATTCAAGTGAGGCTTATTTGCTGCATTGTAAACATTCAATTTAACCTTCATCTTGTCAAAAGACACCTCCATTACTCTTGATCTACACTGAATACAAGCATTGACAGTGGCCAAGAAAGTTATGCCCAAAATCACAGGAATAGAGGTGGTGGACTTGTTTGGCTCCATGTCAAGAGCCAGAAAATCTGCTGGATAGAAAAATTTATCAACTCCAACTAAAACATCCTCTATCATTCCCACAGGCCTCCTTCCAGATCTGTCTGCTAGTTGTAGCACCACATTTGTAGGCTTCAATTCTCCCAAGCCTAACTTCTCATAAACAGAATATGGAAGTAGGTTTACACTAGCTCCTAGATCTAATAAGGCCTTCTCAATAGTATGATCCTCGATGATGCAAGGGATTGTGGGAACTCCAGGGTCTTGAAGCTTGGTTGGAGTTGCAATAGACAATACTTGATTCACTTTCTCAGCATAAAAGACCTTCTTGGATAAGTGTATCCTAGACTGTCTTTTGTAGGTACATAATTTATTCAAAAATTTTGCATAGGCTGGAACTTACGTGATGGCATAAAGTAAAGGCAAATTGATCTTTACTTATTTAAAAGTTTCCATCATCTCTTCAACCTTAACATTCCCCTTGTCAAAAGGAGAAACTACTTTCAATGCATTGGGAAATGGCAAATGGGGAACTATCCTCCCATTTGCAGCCTTAGCAAGTTCATTAGATTTTTCTTTATTTTTATTTTCAATTTTCTGTTGGGGCACATCACACCCCTTATTTTTGATATGTTACTTCTGCTGCATATTTTCATGGGTTGTTTCTTCATTTTCTACACTTGACTCATCAGGTTCAATACCAACTTGGTTATCCACCAGCCTCCCACTCCTCAAGGTGGTGACAGATTTTTCTTCTTCATGGGAAGGAGTTTCACCAACCATGTATTGCCCCTTTGGATTGTTCATGAGCTGACTGGGCAGTCTCCCCTCCTCTCTCCTAGTCAAAGAATTAGATAGTTGACCAAGGTGGTCCTCTATCTTTTTTATGCTTTGACTGTGAGAGTTAACAGTTTGAGATAAAGGGCCCAAATTTTGCATTGAAGCCAGAACTAGCTCTTCAAATGTGAGGGACCTAGAGGGTGCTGGGGCTGGTCCACTTTGATGCACAGGTTGAACCATGGGCTGGGCCATAGGCTGTTAGTATTGGGGCCTTGGAAAATAATTCTGTTGGTATGGTTGGGCATTCCTATAAGGCATGGATTGCTGTGGCTGCTGCTGCTACTGCTGGTTTGGAAAGTTATCTTGTCACCACCTCAAGTTGGGGTGGTTTTTCCAATGATAACCAGCAGTAGGCTGTTGTCCATAGGACTGAGCAACATTCACCTGTTCCATCACAAAGTCTAGAAATTGGGTAGCTGAGGGACATTCCTCAAGGGAGTGAGCGGGGGACTGGCATATGCCACATGCCTCCTCCACTTTGGTAGCCATTGCAGATTGCATTGCTCCCATGAGCTTATCAAACTTTTGGGTCAAGCTGTCCACTTTCCTCTCCAAATCATTATGTCCACTCACCTCATACATTTTCCCTCTGGTAGTATTTTCTCTCACCACTTTAGGGGTCTCAGCATCTCTTGCCCAGATCTCCCTTTGCATGGAGTTTTCACTGATGATATCAAATAACTCTCAAGCCTCATCAGCTGTCTTGTGGAAGTATGTACCACCACAAGAGGCATCAACCATATCCCTGCTTTTGGGATCAATTCCTTGATAGAAACTTTGGGCAAGTTGCCATCCAGGAATTTAGAGATGGGGACATTGCTTCAAGAGTTCTTTAAATCTCTCCCAGGCTTGGTGAAAGTCTTCAGTTGGGGCTTGAGCAAATGAGATAATGCTCTTCCTCAGCTGACTTGTTTTGGACACGAGGAAAAACTTGGCCAAAAATTGACATTGAAGGTCATTCTAGGACTGAATACTGTTGGTTTGGAGCATTGGCAACCAAGCTCTGGCTCTATCCTTTAGTGATAAAGGAAAGAGTCTAAACCTGGTTGCTTCCTCCCCCAAACCTACAATATTGAAGGTAGTGTACAGTCCTAGAAATTCATCAATATGCTTGTATGGGTCTTATTTGCTCAGGCCATGGTATGAGGGTAACATCTGTATGATAGAAGACATGATCTTATAGTTCCCTTGGACAATAGGGAATTGAATGCAAAAGGGAGAATTGTAAACCCCTGGTGCATTAAATTCCTTCAAAGTCCTAGGTTGCTCACCCATTGTAGCAATCTCAGAATA
The DNA here is from genome assembly GCA_021018995.1 of Chloranthus sessilifolius. NCBI lineage: Eukaryota > Viridiplantae > Streptophyta > Magnoliopsida > Chloranthales > Chloranthaceae > Chloranthus > Chloranthus sessilifolius. The sequence goes on along the minus strand of CM037584.1, from coordinate 120,378,868 downwards.
CTAAAGGTGTGTGTATGGTTTGCTTAGGTCTGAAAAGTCTTTCAGATTCAAGATCTAAGGGAGCAATCTCAGGATTAAGAGATCTCCTCCCAAGCATACACACACCAGAAACCAAATTCAATGCAGAAAAAAATTACAGCACAAAATTCAATCAAAATAATCACAAAATGCACAACTAATGCTGCAGATTTACAAAGCTACAGATCTAGAAATGTAAATAGAGTTAAGAAATGCAAACTTAAGCAAAGCTTGCTCCTCCAATTGGTACAATACTCTTTTCAACAGCACAGATCTAAATCTGAAACAAACAATTGAACTACAAAAAATACTACAGCAGCAATTAGTCAAACACTAATTAGGCAATTAAAAATCTAATTAAAAAATGAGAAACACTTAGATCTACCAAGTTAAAAACACAATTCCCCGGCAGCAATGCCAAAAACTTGTTGTGCTGGCACCTTGCAATTATTATATGATTAAAACAGCCAATTAAAAGGCACAAATTACAAATGTATGGAATCAAGGTGAGCAACCAATCCTGCAAGAACCAGGGCTGTTGTAGCAAGTTTTAGAAGGTAAGTAAGGGTATGTTCACAGGGAAATGTGGTTTAACTGTAGTAAATCTCCATATATATAGTGGATCTGGCACTTTATCCTAATTTAAGCTAAACTAAAACAGAAAAGAGAAGAGGTTTTAGGTTTTTTATCACTTTTACTACAAACTACAAAAGTTAAATACAAGTGATCCAGATCTGATCAAACACAGAGATGAGAAAAAATAGAGTAAAGATGAAAATTCAAAAGTTGGAGAACAACAGCTAGGGGTCTTGGTCTCTTACTGAAAGTTAATGGAATCAAAGGCAGTGTAGACGATAGATTTGCAACAATCGTCTATTTGGTTCCAAGCTACCCAGGTTCCCCTGACAGATGTAAGGTATGAGAATCCAATCTCCACCAATGGATCAAAGCAATCCTGAGGTTAGGATCTGCCCTTCTACTGAATGTAGTCCTAAGGTTATGATCTGCCCATCTACTGGATACAGTTCATCGCAGAGATTGCTCCAATCTATTAATCTTGATTGGAACAGGTAAAACTATTACAGAGGGTGCCAGGCTATCAGCTCTCCATTTCTGGCTGGCATCCACAGGAGCATCCAATCCAGGGAAATCAAATATGAAGTAAAATATAGATTAGAATCACCTTTAAAAACTATAATTATATTACAAGCTTACAATACTATTATGCCCAGATATGCAATCTGTGCAATATACAATCTCTTACAAGCCTTTGAAACTCTCAATTTATAGCTCAAGACCTCACCCTAACTACTGAAAAGAGTTTAGCCACTCATGATTGGCTAAAGAGAGAATGGGAGAAGAAGGAAGAGTGAGGGAGTTCTTGGAGGGAAAATGGATCTCGAACTAAGCTCTGGTTCTCTCAAATTCTGGATGGTTCTTCTGTAAAAGTTCTCTTCTATTTATACCTTTTCCCTCTGTCTCAGATCCATTTCAGCCAATCAGAGCTCAAGAGAATAATTCTGTTATTCTGGGCTACTGATGTGGCTGATTTCTCTTCTAGAAACTCTTCTCCCATTGGTCCACAACCAGCAAATACATGTGAGGCAGTTAAGATTTCCAATTCTGCACAGTTGAATACCAAAAATACCCCCAGGGGTCACTGACGTGCTTTGGGATGTGTGCACAGACTTCTGAAATTGGTAGCTGCTGAAGAAACATGCTGAGAAGTTCCTAATGCAAGTTTCAAGAGGTTCAAGGAACCTCTTGACAGGTTCTGAGTCTCCTTGCTCTTCATTTTGATAGGTTTGGGAACCTCTCGATGAGTTTAATTGCACTAGTCGATAGAATTTGATGACTCGTCGACAGGATCTATGTGGCTTTCGACAGGATTGAAATATCTCGACAGGATTGGAAGCTTGTTTCACTGTTCTGTCCATTTCTCCATTTATCCTCTCGATAGGTTATAATCAACTTGTCGACTGGTTATACAAATTACCACTGGGTTCTCGATAGGTTCTATCTATCCTCGCGAGAATGCGCCTGACTTCAGGTCAGTTGTCAATGGGTTGTCTTGGACTGCTCAACAGGTTCAGCTGAACCTCTCAAGATGTACTTGGAACCTCTCGATATCTCCTGCACCTTCAGGTAAGATGTCGACAGGATCTTTTTGTTGCATTTCCAACATCTCAATAGGATCTGTCATCCTCTCGATCTCTTCACCATTTCACTTTTAGAACCTCTCGACATCTTAACTCCTGTATATCACAACCTCTCGACAGTTATGGAACCTCTCGATCTCTTTACAATTTCTCCTCAGAACCTCTCAACATGTGCTGGGGAGCTCTCGACAGCTTATTTTCAGTGCTTCCACAGCTGGCACATCTCTTGGTGGATTCAATCTTCATTCCTTGCAACTGCACTTAGCCTCAAACATCCCGAGTTGGGTTCAAGACATTCTCATAAATCTCTAAGGCTCTTGTGGACTGCTTGATTGGCTGGCCTTTGGGCTGTAAGGTCACATGTTGAGCAGCAAATTGCTTCTTTGGCTATTTTAAGTGAATATTTGCACTAAGCTTGCAATTCATTACTTATCTATAAAATATACTTAAAACACATTATTAGTCAGCTCAAGGGTCCACCAAAGGTCAGGTTAGGAGGTGAAAAATAGTATTTTTTGTTGCTTAACATGGAGCCTCCATGAGAGGGGTGGAGTCCTTGAGGTTATGACTCTGTGCCCGCTACGAACTGCTCAGTTCCCACTAATGGATGCCTTGCCATGAGACTTGTCTTGATTCCATGATTAGTCGTGAGGGGAGTGGAGCCTCCATGTTAGGGGTGGAGTCCCCGGGGTTATGACCCTGTGTTTGCTACAGATTGCTCAATTCCCGCTGTGGGATACTTACACTAATACTTTGACATCTGATTATATGATGTGATTCGATGCGTTCCGATTTGATGCTCTATGTGTTCTGTCTGGTATACATTTGTTCCCCTGATATGCTATGAAATTCAGTTATGTTTTATTATCCTGATATGCATAATTTCATACATTATTTGCAACATAATATGATATGTCTTATGGTTATGATTTAAAGTTTTGATTTATGTTGATGTATTTCAATACCAAGTGCATTTAAAATGTTTACTTTACTTATGCAGCAACGCCATGAAGTAGAATGATAAGATACAGTTTCACATTGTTTTCTCCCTATTGAGCTTAGACTGTAGCTCATCCCTCGACTATACATCGCAGCTGCAGGGATAGATCTAGAAAAGGGATCTTGAACAAGAAGAGGATCCAGATTATAACCCGGACGAGGAGGAAGAGCCGCCACTTGATGAGTTCTTTTCTTAGTTCATTGGTCGACCCCCGCTTAGTGCGGAGCTTTTGTCTTTAGGATATTTGGTATAGTACTCTGTTTACATCCATGTATAGTTTTGTATAATTTTGTCCACTGTTTAGGTGAAGGTCAGCCTTCACCGGTCGATTGTAAAGTTTTGTAATGTGGAATGGTGCGAAATCTTTTAGTTCTATGTTGCCATTTGCTTTTAGTTATAGCTCTGCTTCCATATTTCTGCGCACTCTGTTTCCGAAATTAGTAACTTACCAATGTCTGATGGCTCGGTCTTTCCAATCATCTAATTCGGGAAAGATCAAGCTATTACAAAGCGAAGTAAGAACTTCGATACCAAACTAGCACTGTAATTCAGATCGTGTATGATCTGATGGCATGGGTTTTGTGGTAAGAAAATTCTGGCTGTCACATTTTCCTACAAGTCTAGTGTTTATGAAGAACCACTAAAAACAAAACATGAAATTATACTCTACTAATATCCTTCCAGTGTAAATTATCATTAATAAAATGTCAGGGATTGAGTGCAAGCAATTAGACCATGGGTTTTGTAATATTACTTTGAAGTTTTGGGACTTCATTAACATTTTGGTTATATATAGCAATTGGATCATAAATAACCCAAATAGGTAGTCAATAAATTTATACCATTTCAGACTAAAAATCAAAGTAATGACACTCTAGTTAATAAAAATTTCTCATGTTGAATATATGTGTCAAACATTTTTGGGTGCATGTCAATATACTAAGACGAAAACATGGTTTCTTTTACTTCTCGATTTTTATTACAATTGTGTAGCAATAATGATTATATAGATTTAGGGGACCAAACCGAAACTGGAAGTTTTCATTTTTGGTTCAGTTCAGCCTGCATCGAAACTGAACAAAAATGAATCCATTCAGTTTCGGTTCAGTTTTTTCTTTCAATTTTCCAAACTGAAATCAAAATAAAACCCTGTGACTTGTAGGTCTTAGTTAATATTTGTATTTAATTGAGTTTGCTTGGATAATAAACTGAACTACTAAAGTTCTTTTTCGTTGATCTTTAACTATATTATTATTATTTTTATTTATTTTTTGGTTCATTTACTTTTGTAGAATATGTCTTCAACAATCCCAAGTAAAGAGTGGATGACGGCAAATCATGCAACTGTGGAATATATTGAAGGTATTCATTCATCTATCAAGGATATATTATGAAATTTGTGTGTGTTGTAGGCTATTGATATTTTGACAGGTTGCTATGTTTTAGTTCGGGTCTATTACTATGGCTAGCCATTTGTATTTTGTTCCATAGTTGAATTATATGTTGCCTTGCAATTTCTTCATGTCCTTTTTTCGCTTGGTTACACATTATTGTGCTAGTAAATGAACAGCTGTGAGTGAGTCTCTAAAATTTTACTTATAAATTGGCAAGGAAGCATAGTTGTTGCCATGGATTCATTCAAGGGTCTAAAACAAGTCCGAAAGATTGTGGAAGATTGCGTACAAAATATACAGCATCCCATATACCATATCAAGGTCAATAACTTAATTTATCATTTTCCATCTATTCATTGAAATCTTGTTCATGCCATTACTCATAACTCGTGATGATTCATCATCCTATTTTTTGTTCAATACCATAAGTAGACCCTTCTGATGAAATAAGAGCTTGCCAAGAATCCAACACTTGCAACTGAGAGTTGGGATAAGTTTATTTAGAACAACCAAGAGTTCTACTTGTTCATGAACCCTAATATTGGTGTTTTTCTCTCTTTTTGTTGGTCGGATACTGAATTCAGGTTAGTATTGCTGTAATTTGAGAATTTTCTTCTCTTAATGTGATCTCTTCTTCTCCTACCTGCATCAAGCTTCGTATGCCATCACCTATTTTCGTCCAACAATTTTATGAAGCACAACTAATCATGGATTAAAAATTCCGCCCATACTGATATGTATCAGCGATAAGTATCTGAGCTAATAATGGTACATGTGTATCTAAAACCTAAAGATATTTGTGAATACTTGTCTATATTGGCTGATACATCTTGATGTTTTACTATGTTTTTTTTTTTTTATTTGTAGGCCTCAGGGTTGGCTGAGACATTTCACTATCGGCCCAAAGGGAGGCCAATATCCATGGCACTCTCATTTTCGCAGTCTCATCTGCCAAATGAGATTCCACAATCCAGAGGTCTTTTGCAGCCATTAAGGTCTTCTAGCTGCTCTCTTGTATCCAAACAACCTCTAATGAAACAAGAAACATAACTTCTTTCCCCATCTCGAGGCATCTTAAAACTCAGGTTTATCAAATTCATGGTTTAAGCTTCATGAGCTGAAACCATAGAGACTAGAAGTGTTATAACTAAATTCAATATTGTTGGATTTTACTTTATAATTTGCATGATAAAGTCTAAACACATTTTCTCTTAATATAGATTAAGTTCGGATGAAGTTCTATTTAGAGAATTCCATTTTATATCATGGTTCTCTTGTTACTGAGTATTCAGTTTTAGTAAATATAAGAAAGCTGCAACATATTGATTCTAGAACTTACTTGTTCTATTTTTTGAGCCAAATATCTGGTTTCCTAAGAATCAATAAGGTTGGTGACTTTGATTTATTTGACCCTCCCTCTTGTAAGCCTATTTTATTTACATAAATAGCTATAGTTTTCTTTCATCTGATATGCATTGCAAGTTAGTATAGTGGCTGATGAGTTTACCTTTTATTCAATATTCTTTCAATAATGATGGAGTTTCCCAATTCATAGGAGTTGTAGAAGAATGTAGTAGCAGTGAATCAGGTTGGACCATGTATAATGAGTCCCCAATGCATGGTGCCGATAATGTTGTTGAAGATGGGAGTGTTTGCTTGTTCAAATTGGCTGCATGTTTCCGAAGCTATTTACCAAGTTTAATAGCTATAAAAAGAATTAGTTTACATTTGTTCTATAAAATAATTTAGGGAAGTGTTGATGCTTTAATTGTTTGAATTTTCAAGGAACTGTAAATCTCTATGCATCTTTTTGTGCATTTACATTTCCCATTGCAGCAACTACAAGCAATATTGGTGCCATAATTTTTTTATTTTAAATTATTTTTATTTTTTGCTTATTATTTTTTCATTTAGTTGAATGGATTGTGCTTTTTTTTCCCTCGTAGGGTGTGTTGTGGTTGATACAATATTTGTAACAGGTGGATTGGCTCCGATTACAGTAACAAAAATGGAAGTTGTGCATTTAAAACAATTTTTTTTAAAAAAACAATGGTCCATAACCGTTGTTTTTGGAGTAAATTAATAATGGCTCAGTGGTGTTGTTTACATATTCCGCTGACATAGGTCATGGTTTCTGCAGAAAAATAATAACCCTTTTTTGTTAAGAACAACTGCTAAAAACCATTATTAAAATGAAACAATGGTCCATAACCATGGTTGTTGGAGTGGCTTAGCAATGGTTCATTGGCTTTTTACATATACCACTGACTTAGGTTGTGGTTCCTGCAGAAAAATAACAACCCTTTTTTTGCTAGGAACAATGGCTTAAAACCGTTGTAATTTTACAACTGACATGGGCCATTATTTATTTGGTAAATAAACAACGGTTTTGGGCCGTAGTTTATGAAAACCACTGCTCTATAAACAACGATCGTTACCACGGCTCATAACCGTTGTTTATGAAATTTACAACGGTTTTAGGCTATTGTTTTTTGTCCATTTTCATTTAGTGGTTATCAAATCCTCTGGCCCTTATCTTGGCCGGACAGAAAGTGGACGGATCGACCCCTATTCGGGTGGCAGTTCTCAATGGGCATACATTCAGTGTCGATCCATTATCTATCAGCACTAATGGGATCATCAGGTTCCTGATTTCTGTCGTAATGTTAAGGGATCTGAAATGGTTGGGCCCTTCGAGTAAAAGTCAGCATTTGAGAATGAGATGGCATTAGGAGCCAACACCTGCCCTATCATTTGTCCCACCTCACCGGGGGAGACCTGGTTAGAGACATGAGCCTCTTTCAGAGTTGCCATTAGAGCTTTAAGATGTGGTGGAGACGTCATCAGTAGGTCCCAAATGGAGATGGGAGCTGACATTCTCCTAAACTGTGTTTCAAGTGTGTATTCTTGACTCATTCTCTCCAATCGGTGCATTACCATAGGTTCTTTCCTACCCTTGGCCTGGTCCGTTGCTAGCACTTCTGGTTGCTATTCTTCCCGACCGTCTGATGAAATCAACTATCCCCTCATTCCTGCTACCAGCGTTAGCATCTGTCTGGTTGTAATTGAACGGGACCTGGTGGGGATCGTATGATGGCCCGAGGATATGAAATGGGGTGGATAGAGGTGTTGGCCTTAAGTCTAAAGGTGCAACTTAGGGTTCGGGATTTTTGAAGTAATCAACCAAATTGAGGGGTTCGACCACCCCTCCATCTCGTTTACTGGATTCCATTACCTTGGTGACATGGAGTTTTCTACTTTGGTGATGAATTCAGAGGGTTCAAATTCCCCCATATCTTCCTCAACCACATTAATTGTAGGCCCAGGGCCCATCCCCCTTGTGGGTGTGGCGGCAGTGGAGCTTGGATAATGTTGGTATGAGGGTTTGCTTGGGGAGGTGATGGGGGAATGATTTTCCCTGCCTCGATGAGGTCTTGTATTACATGCTTTAAAGGAAAACATCGATCAGTTCGATGCCCTAGTCCTTGGTTGAACTTACAATGTACGTTGGGATCGAAGTTCCTCGGGAGCGGATTCGATGGAGGTCGCGGCTGAAATGGGATGACTAATCCTTTTTCGATCAATAAGGGTAACATGGCATTCAGGGGCTATCCCAGCTGAGTGAACACTCAGTTGAAGGATGCCCTTCTTTGCTCGAGGGTCAACTGTGCCCTTGGGCCATTGTCTAGTCTCTGTACTGGATCTGCCTGTGTTGGGGCTTGCCGTACTACCCCAAATTGGAAGGGTATTGTGGTTGTGCTGGGCTATGAGGTCATAATTGCTTAGACCTCCACGCCTGCCCTTTTTTTTTTCTCTATTCCGTGAACTTACGGCTTCCATTAAACACTTTCTTGTTCAGGCGATCCTCTCTAACCGCATCTTCACATCGGTTGGCGTTTCACACTAGATTGACAAAATTGGCTTGTAGTTGATGCACCTGGAAATTCGATATGACTGGTAGCATAGTTTTCACTATGATTTTTATTTGCTCTTCATCCGATATTCGGTTTCTCACTTGGGCTGCTAGGGCCCTCCATCTTTCGATATACTTGTTAAAAGTTTCATCGGATTTTTGCTTCAGCCAGGCCAAAACTGATTTATGCTGCTTGATGTCGATGTTGTAGACATATTGTTCCTAAAACAAATGGATGAGTTCTTTCCTTGTTTTCAACATAGATGGTTCCACAGAAGTGAACCATCGCAACATCGGGCCCGTGAGATTCTTTTGAAAGACCTTGATGAGGAGGCGCTCATCTCTATCGTATTGGCACATATCCCCATAGTAAGATTTGAGGTGGGTAATTGGGTTGTTGGTGCCATTGTATTTATCGAACACAGGCACTTTGAATTTAGGAGGTAATGGTACCTCTATGAATAGACACAAATCCAAAAAAATGGCGGTGTGGATTTCAGCTCCTCCAAGCTTCATCAGCTGCTTTTGCATTTTATCCATTTTCTCCCTGAGCAACTCAGATTCTTTGAATTACAAGGCGGGGATTGTTCCCCCAACTGGCTGCCCCAATTCATTCCAGTCTGCCTGCTAGTTTGGGAATGTAGGCTGTGGGGATTGAATCTAGTAAATGCCCCTAGTTAGGTTTCACTACCTATGGCTTCGTCCTGCTCATACTGGTGGCTTGTATCGAAGAGCGGTGGTGGTGGGGTGAGATTAGCCGACGGATTTTGGTGATTGGGTTGGGGAGTGAGAGGATGTGTGAATGGTGGATGGTTGGAGTTGTGTGATGGGTTCCCCTACTGAGGTGGGTATGATAGGTTTGGGTGGATATGATTTATGCCAGATTGGTGGGACGGGCAGGATTGTTTTGGAATGGGGCATCCTTGTGGGATAGGATTGTGTCTGGGGTATTGGAGAAATGTTGGATGGCTATGATAGGCCATCCTTGGGTTCGGGTCGTCATAGGGTTGAGTTTGGACATATGGCCTTTGGGGAACACTTGAATAATTCCAAGGTTGGTGGAGGGAGCCTTGGGAGGTGTGGACTATAGGTGGTTGGTTGGGGTTGATGTTTTGGGTGAAGGATGTGTGAAGATTTTATAGGGTTTGTTGGGGATTTAACGACATTTGGGGTGAATTTGGAAGGCTTTGGGAGGCCTTCCATGTCGTGTACACCCTTATCATCTCCTCCATCATGATCATGGGATCTGACATAGGGGTGGATGTGGATGGTTCACTTGATGGGAGAGATGTATGGGGTGGTGGTAGTGCTTGGGTTGAGGTGGCGGGAAAATTGGGCAAACTGAACAACCCGGTGATAGCATATGGGGGTTGGGTTGATGGGTTGGAGATGAGAATCTCCACCCGTTGATAATGCAGTGGGGACATTTCTGTATCGACGATTGATGGCTCGACCGACCAAACCATGGTTTGGTAGCGGGTCGTATAACACCTGCCCTAGATCTCTGTGTTGATCAAAGGTTGACTGGGCATTGGTGTGACCTGACTAGGCCAGGTAACTGCCTGAGGCCAGGTCTACCAAAATTCTTGGAACACCCACTTTAAATAAATAAGAAAAAAATGATTATTACCTGTGGCACACACCTTACATAAATGAGGATTTGATTACTGATAGTGGCACCCACCTTAAAACAATAAAATTTCGACTATTAGTAGTGGAACCCGCCTTAGAATAATAGAGATCAGATTATTGGTAGTGACACCCATAGCGCACCCCATTAAATTAAATGGGTGTGTTAGGAAAAGTGGTGAGACACACACCACATCTCATACATTAAACTGCCCGGATTATTGCATTAATATATGTTTGACCCGAGGTTTGACCCGAAATGGGCAAAGACCTTGAGGGTGATAAAGGGATCATCACCATCAGTTTGGATTTTCAAAAAATTGTAACAAGATTCTTAGATGCATGGGTCAAAGATTGATCCATGGGATGGAAGTTTGAAGTTGTACTAACACTAAAGATTGGGTGTTAGTGTTTTGCATACAAGGGTGGCAATCCTTGTAAATTCTCTAGAAGCCTAAGGGCAATTATAGTAAATTTCTATAAATTTAAAATTTTGAAAATAAAATTTTACAATTCTCTAGTTAATCCCTACCATCCATCTAGTTAACTAGAGTTTGACTCATCTAACACCACCAAATTTACATTGGGGAAATCTAGGGTGCAAGATGCATTAAAGAGCATGCACCACAAGATCTTGTAAAAGGAGCTTTCACATAGTTTGTGGACCTTGAAAACAATAAAAGACAAAATAAGAGGAGATGTGTGATGGAGAAAATGGTCAAACAGGGTCAAAGTTGTGGGGCACGGGGAGAGAGAAAATTTCAAATGATGAGAATCTTGGGAAATTGGAGGAATAAGAAGCCCTCGAAAGAAATGGGTTGCCATTTGGCACCTGTTCAGACCTGAAAAGTACCACCTTTCACCCCTTAACTTAATCTCTGTTAGACCATTAATCATTTAATAAATGTGTTTTAAGTCTATTCTGTAGGTAATAAGCAGCAGCTGCAAATAAACCCCTAACCATGCCAAGAAGCCTACTGCTGACCTAGAAGCCCCTCAGAAGTGTGAAGGTTAAACCCAGACAGAGAATTGGCTACAGCAGAGGCACAGCAAAGCAGAAACAAATCAAGGAGAATGCCTCACGCAGATGTTACAGGGCTCAATCAAATCAGAAAGAATACATCGCGCAATTGTCGCAGGCTTCTGAAGGAAGCACCCCAACTGATCGTGCAGTCTTCGCACCGTTTTAATGCAGATGGAAGTCAGCAGGGAGTAAAAAATACACTTCGTGAGGTTCTCGCGAGGCTTAGTCTTAAGCGCTCGCGAAGTACTCGCGCACTCTCGCGCAGCTCAAAAGATGAGTCTTCAACCTTCGCGCGATTCACTGAATGGAGGGAGCTCCAGGCATTCCAGCACGCGGCTGCCGCGTAGTGGCCGCGGGACACATACTTTCAAAGAACTGCTCACGTGATCCAAAAGCCTATGTACATAGTTCTCTTCGCGAGGATCGCCGTGGGATTCATCGGGGATCGAACTGTGCGTGTAATTCCCACGCTATTCAAATGGAAAGACCAATCCTGCGACGACCAAACCATCCCCGCGATGACCCAAGTACCAACCTCGCGACTGCAAGAGTTTCAAATCAAAGCAACCCCGCCACACCAATTCTACCACGCGGTAAGACCTGCAAACCTTTTCTACCCAGTGAGGATCGGGTTCTAAACTTCTCCGCACTTCTATAAGGGCAATCTGGGAATCTCCAATGATTAGGGCACACACTCTAATGCTCTAATCTCTGTGCACACGCCCCGAGGCATCCAAGTTACAAGAATGGGCCACAATTGCATTGATGAAATTAGGGTTTTCCTAACCCTAATTCACAGAGAACCGACTGCTATATAAGCCTAAGCCTAGCTTAGGTTTAAGGGACAGGGATCGACTTTTGTCTTGACTTCTGTGCTTCTTCTTGAAATCGACTGTAGAATTACCGTAGGCTAAGGTTACGGTTTAGGAGTTTTTCTTTTTCCTTTTTCCTTCTCTCCATAGTCCAGCACTTGCTAGCTATGCCTTTTGTATGAGTATTTGGTATAGATTTTAATGGAGTTTTTGTAATAGGATCTGTTGCATGTATGTGATGGTATTTTTGTTGTGAGTTGTGTTGTACAAGGCTGTTGCCTTGAGATCCTCCATTGCCAAGTTGTATTGTAAGCAATGGAGGATTGCTTTTAAGGTTTTATTTAGATCCAAGTGACTTGTGTGTCTAGGTTATGCACATTGCAGGCCTTCCCCCACCACAGGATCAGCTAAATCTGAATTCCCATGGGAGCTTGAGCTGGTAGCCTTGTGAACATGGTGGCGGCAGCAATATTCTTGTTCTGTCTTAGACCTCTGTGAGGAGGATAGCCTCTGTGGATAGTCTGTGACCATTCAAGTGGATAGATTATAGCCCTAAGGTGAAGCCAATCCACAAATCTAAGGCAGATTCTTCTTCTCTGCACTTGTGCTTGTAGCCTTGTGAGAGATTGTGTAGAGACAGACTCCCCTATATTTGTATAGACCCACCATCAGATTGCAGATCTGATTTGGCTGTAGAGATTGTAGGTTTATGACTAGATCATTGATGTCTTTCTAAAGCAGTGAACAGCCAAGCTTAAAAGCTAGTACTCAAACTCTTGCTGGTCCTGTGTGTCCAGGCTCGTGCACTTTGTAGGCCTAGCCCCACACACAGAACTTTAGAGGTTGAGGTTCCTATGGATTCTTGAGCTTGTAGCCTGGATGAAGTAGTGCCTACAATGATAATCTTGTTCTGACCTATCTCTGGATTGTGGTTCCCCTATTGGATAGTCTGTGACCATTTAAGTGGACAAGTTATAACCATAAGGGATTGGATCGTGGCACAGGGGTGAGTTGGATCCTTTCTCCTCTTTGGTGATAATGTAGCCATTGGATAGGACTTCTATAGCCGCAGGTCTGAGTCTGAGTTATAAGACCCATCAAATCTGTACCTAATAACATACTTCTCACCCTTTTATATTTATTTTCTCACACTCCGCCCTCTTTCTTAACCCTTTCTGTAGTTTAGACATTAAGTTACCTTAGGATTTAGATTATAGTGACCTTAAATCCCCTTCCATTTAGGATTGTCAAATCTGTAGTCAGATCTGGAGAGCCTACTAAAGATATCTCCCTTGGAGCTTTAGATCAACCTTCCCTGTGGGACAAACTCTTACTTATCAAAACTTGCTACAACAGGCCCTGTATCTTGCAGGACTGTATATTTTAGGCTTGCTGCTCCGTAGTTTTCACTCCACCTTTCATTCATTTTCATTCACCCCATTCTTATCACTGTCTCCAATAAAGTTAGTAGCAAGCACTTAAAATATCCTAACAAGATTTTGTTAGAGCACAGAGTCAAGAACTGCCAGCTACCCTTCAACAAGGGAAAAATAAAGAGGCTGTAGTTAAGCCTCAGCAGGAAATAAAATAAGAAAAAAGAAAAAAATAAAAGTTCAGTCATAGGCTTGCAGCTGAGGAACCAGTAGTCCCTCAGCTGCCATTTCCTCAAGCTTTGAGTGGCCCTGTCCCTTTTGATAAGGGGAATGCACAAATCGAGGAAATGATGGAGACCTTTATGCAGGTCAAAATAAATTTACCCTTGCTTGATGCAATCCGACAGGTCCCAGCCTATGCAAAATTTCTGAAAGACCTTTGTACTCAGAAAAGGAAGGCCAGAGGCCATTTGTCCAAAAAGGTCTTTACAGCTGATACAGTTAATTCTGTATTAACCATGACAATGCCTGAGAAGTTGTAAGACCCAGGGATACCCACTATTCCCTGTATTATTGGAGACCACACGATTTGAAGGGCCCTTTTAGACCTTGGAGCCAGTGTTAACCTGCTGCCATACAGTGTGTATCAGTAGCTAGTTTTGGGGGAGCTGAAGCCTACCCCCATTGTTCTATTGATGGCTGATAGGTCTGAGAGGAAACCCATGGGAGTGGTTGAGGATGTCTTAGTGGGGGTAGACAAGTTCTTCTACCCTGCAGACTTCCTTGTTTTGGACATGGGCTGCAACAAGAGTACATCCCCGATACCTGTTATTCTGGGTAGACCATTCTTGGCCACTGCCAATGCATGTATTCAATGCAGGTCTAGGATCATGGAGGTAACTTTTGGTCATATGAATGTTGAGCTTAATGTGTATAACAGTGCAAAGTACCCTCAGCTGGACAATGAGGAATGCTTTGCAGTGGATGTACTAGAAGAAGTTGTTGAAGAAGAACTGCCCACTCTGCTGGAGTGGGGCAACATTGTCACTAATTTAACTGGAGTTTGGAACATGGTAGAGGAAGGAAGCCTAGCTTTAATGCCAGAAGACATGTCCCCATTGAGGTCTTCTGTGGGCTTAGTGCAGCATTCCAATTGGAAACCTACATTGCTGCCCCTTCCTCCAACCAACAATGCACCAATCTTGCCATCCATCCAACAAGTCCCTGATTTGGAGCTCAAGATGCTTCCAGAGACATTGAAATATGTTTTCCTCGACAAAGATGAAAAACTTTCTGTAATTCCAATGAGCAAGAAGAGGAATTGCTAAAAGTTTTGAGGAAGCACAAGAAAGCAATTGGCTGGACCATTGCTGATCTAGGAGGGATTGATGCATCAATCTGTATGCATAGGATTCATCTAGAGGAGGGCTCAACACCTTCCAGGGAAATGCAGTGGAAACTGAATCCTCATATGCAGGAAGTGGTCCTGAAAGAAATCATTAAATTACTAAATGTTGGGGTAATTTACCCCATTTCTAATTCTGAATGGGTGGCACCTATCCAAGTGGTGCCCAAGAAATCTGGCATAACAGTGATCACAATCGAGTCTAGATAGTTGAGACCAGCCAGGGAGACCACTGGCTGGAGAGTTTGCATCGATTATCGAAAACTCAACTCCAAGACCAGAAAAGACCACTTTCCTCTCCCCTTTATTGATCAAATTTTGGATAAGTTGGCTGGGAAGGATTTTTACTATTTTCTTGATGGGTACTCAGGGTACAACCAGATCCCTATGCACCCTCTTGATCAAGAGAAAACTACTTTTACTTGTCCTTTTGGCATCTTTGCTTACAGGAAAATGCCTTTTGGACTGTGTAATGCCCCAGCCACCTTTCAGAGGTGTATGTATGCCATCTTTGATATGATTGACAAATTTTTAGAAATTTTTATGGATGATTTTTTGGTTTATGGGGATAGCTTTGACCAATGTCTGCAACATCTCCATCAGGTCTTACAATGATGTGAGGAGACCAATCTGGTCTTAAGTTGGGAAAAGAGCCACTTCATGGTAACACAAGGAATTGTGTTGGGCCATGTAGTCTCTAAAGATGGAATTGAGGTAGACAAGGCCAAAGTTGACCCCATTGCAAATTTGCCCCCTCCAAGAACAGTCAAGCAAATCAGATCTTTCCTTGGACATGCTGGATTCTACAGGAGGTTTATCAAAGACTTCAGCAAAATTGATAAACCATTGTACCACCTGCTCTGCCAGGATGTGCCCTTTGACTTTTCTGCTGAATGTCTTGAGGCTTTTGAAACTTTAAAAATCTGCCTCACCTCTGCCCCTGTACTCCAAACACCTGACTATACCCTGCCCTTTGAGTTGATGTGTGATGCATCCGACTTGGCAATAGGTGTTGTTTTGGGCCAGAGAAAAGATAAGTTGCCTGTGGTCATTACATATCTCACCAAATCACTTGCTGAAGCTCAGCTAAACTACACAACAACTGAGAAAGAGCTTCTGGCAGTGGTTTTTGCTATGGATAAGTTTAGACCTTACATACTTGGATCTAAAACTATCATCTTCACTGACCACTCAGCATTAAAGTACCTACTGTCCAAGAAGGATGCAAAGCCCAGGTGGATTCGATGGATACTCCTATTACAGGAGTTTGACATTGAAATCAAGGATAAAAAGGGTGTAGAAAATATGGTGGTTGACCACTTGTCCAGAATTATGTTGCAAAAAGGTGCTAATGACCTTGCTACAAATGGTGTCTTCCCGGATGAGCAACTGTTTGCCGTCCAATCTTTAGTTCCTTGGTTTGGACATATTGTCAATTACCTAGTTATAGGCAAGATTTCTGCCCATTGGACAAAAATGGACAAAGACCTATTTTTCTCACAGGTTAAATTCTTTTTCTGAGAGGAACCTTGCTTGTATAAGTATTGTGCAGACCAAATCATTCTGAAATGTATTCTCAAAAGTGATATCCCCAGTATTCAGGCCATGTGCCATGAAAATGCCTGTGGGGTTCACTTTAGTGGGAGAAAATTAGCTGACAAAGTGTTGCAGTGTGGGTTCTATTAGCCTTCTCTTTTCAGAGATGCCAATACATACTGCAAGACCTGTGAAAGATGTCAGAAATTAGGAGGGCTGTCTAAATGAAACTCAATGCCTTTACAACCCATCCTTGTTGTAGAACTGTTTGATGTGTGGGGTATTGATTTTATGGGCCCCTTTCCTCCTTCAAATGGTTTTCATTTCATCTTAGTGGTAGTGGATTACGTTTCCAAATGGGTAGAAGCCATTGCCATAAGAATAAATGATAATCAGGTTGTCCTCAAATTTATAAAGCAGAATATCTTCTCAAGATTTGACACCCCTAGAGCCATCATAAGTGATGGGGTAGCCATTTCTGTAACAAAAATTTCGAGAGCTTGCTCAAGAAATATTCTGTCACCCATAGGATTGCTACTCCCTACCACCCACAAACCAGTGGGCAAGTTGAAATTTCAAATAGGGAGATCAAGCGTATCCTTGAGAAGACTGTGAGGACTGATAGGAAAGATTGGGCTGACAAGCTTAATGATGCACTGTGGGCTTATAGGATTGCCTATAAGACTCCCATTGGTATGTCCCCTTTCAGACTGGTCTATGGAAAGGCCTGTCATCTCCCAGTGGAGTTAGAGCACAGGGCCTATTAGGCCATTAAACATTTAAATCTCAACCTAACTTCTGCTGGTCATCACAGGTTGCTGCAGCTGTCAGAATTGGAAGAACTAAGGATGGATGTGTATGCCAATGCCAGGATCTACAAGGAAATGTCCAAAGCTTTCTTTGATAAAGGGCTGTTGAGAAAGAGTATCATAGATGGTGATAAGGTTTGGTTGTTTAACTCCAAACTTAAATTTTTTCCTGGCAAATTGAAATCCAGATGGGAAGGTCCTTACATTGGCATGCATGTTTCCCCATCTGGTGCTACGGAAATCAAGGATCCCAAGTCTGGGAGAACTTTGAAGGTGAATGGTCAGAGGCTTAACCCTTGTTTTGAAAAACCTGCCGAACCCATGGACACCATTCACTTTCAAGGAGATCCTTCTTTATACTGATCCACAGATGTGTCATTATTGTATCATATGTACTTTATTTTTAGTAGATTTATCTTGCTTTCTTTTGTTAAAATTTTCTAGGAATTGTTAGTGGTACCATCTGAATCTGGACCTGTTTGTTTTAAACTTTTTATGCTTGGTTCGATTCTTACTACTCTTTAATGGATAGTTTTTGATTGAATGCATAATGTGGGAGGTTGATTTTTGTTGTCCTTGCTTGAATGATTGATTTTTAATGCATCTGGAGGTGCCCATGGTGAGAGTCATGCCTAGGATCCAACCACAGTACACTGGAAATGGCAAAACAGAGAGCACATGCTCTCTATTTGATTCTTTACTGTCGCTGGATCCAAAAGGAAGCCTGGGAGACTCTCGCGCAGTTCACATGGAAACATTCAATAGCTGTCGCGAGATTCAAGTGCACCTGAGAACCTCTCGCACGTTTCACATGAAGCTATTCATTAGTTATCGCGAGATTCTAAGGGTGTCGCGAGATTCAAAGTGGCCCTTAGAGCTTTTTGCGCAATCCAAATGGAGACCTGGGAGCCGCTCGCGTAATTCACATGAATTCATCTCACACTGTCACGTGCTCCAAGGTCAACCCTGTGCATCAAATCAAATCAAACTCTCTTTGAAGATAGAGTTTGAAATGGCTCCAAAGAGTGCATAGAAGAGAAAGGGGAAGGATAAGGCCCCTGCTGAGACCACTCCTAAGAAGGCCAAGACTTCAAAGTCACCCAAAAAAGGGAAGGAAGTGGTTGAGGAGGCGGAGGAACCAACCCCTAAGTTTTCTACTCCTTCTGAGCTCATGGTTTCAATCCTGTTGGAGCTTGAGACAGATTTTGACCTACCATTTTTTGAGAAGGAACCTCTCTCTGCCCCTGCTATGTAGTTTATGAGTAAAGCAGGCCTTACACCCTTGATGAGAGGTATTTCAGCACTAGCCTACCCTAGGTTAGTGCAACTATTTTATCAACACATCAGGGTCAAGAAGGATAAGGATGGACAAGCTTGCTTGCTGGTGCTGATTGACGACTTTGATATGTTAGTGAGCCCCAAGGTGATTACTGAAGTTTTGGGCATCCCAGCCGCATTCAACCCTAGCTGTGGATATGACCCCCCCCTGAGTGCATCAATTGATACAATTACGCGGGCCTTAACTAGAGGTTTAAAGACCACAGGGGATTCGATCAGAAGGAGAGAATTGGCACCTGAACTCCTCTTCATAGACCAAGTCCTGCGAAAGAACATATACTGCTCAGGACATCAGCAGGAGAGGAGAACTCCCATTGCCGATGTTGTTTATTTGTTCTCTCTTGGCCATGGCTTCCATGCGGCCTGGCTCATATTAGAGGCAATGAAATACATAGTGGAGAAGATAGGGCAGAAAAAGAAGCCTCACACACTACCCTATACCAGAATCATTACCTTGCTGCTACTCAAGGGGGGATACAAGATAGGAAAAACTGAGCAGACCACCACACTTGCCCCTACTACCTTTGCCAAGAGGCAATGGGGAATCAGCAGGAGCCTGATGAAGGCCCAGAAGAAGAAGAAAGCTGAGGCTCAGACCCTTCCCAAACAAGCAGAAACAGCAGCTGGAACAAGATCTACCCCTGCTACCACGAAGGTGCTCCCAGAGCCTGTTCCCACCACTGCTGCAGCAGCACCCATTTCCCCACCACATTCTCCTCCTGCATCCACTGTCCCTCTTCCATCTCTCTCTCACCCTCCTCTATCCTCATCATCTACGCCCACTCCCCTTCACCTGTGATTGGTACCTGGGAGGACTCCCCATCCCCTCCCTTACACAACCCCAATACCCCCATCAGCTACACATAAACCTGACAGCCCTCCCCTCATTTCCTATAAAAAATGAAAGACCGTTGAGAAAATACCCACCATCTCCCAGACACCACCCTCAATCCCTTTCATCCACACTGACACACCTCACCTTGCAGAACCCACCACCCCAGCCATACCTACTACATCCCCACTCACAGACATTGACTTAACCCCTAACACCACCATAAGATTCCAAGCCTTTCTGTCTACCTTCCTTGACACAATGCCTACCCACTACACCCCTCTCTCGGACTCCCCAACTACATCACAGCATCACTCCCGAGAACCCCACTCTTCCCCTCCTTTCACTTTCCATCATGCACCTTCCTCACCTTTCCAACCAATGTCCTCTTCTTCACAAACTAAACCTCCCAGCCCTGACACACTGACACTTATCCTATCCCTTATCCAAAACATCCAAGCCCAATTATCCACCACTACCCAAAAATAGGACCAAATACAGACTGAACTCACCTCCATCCAATCCACCCTACAGACATTCAACAACCCACCCATTCCTCAACCACCCACTACAACCCCCCCGGTCCTTTACACTAACAACCATACCCAAACTGACACCATCGCTGACTCCCAACCCCGTGCAACACCCATAATCGGGTTTACACAGCCAACCCCCATTTCCCTTCATCCCTTTCACCATTCCCATTCCACCCCCATCACCCCCTGCCCACCGAGCCTACACCATTTTCCATTCCCCATACCTCCATCCCCCTCTTATCCTACCCTCCCACATTCACGACAAATCTACACAAATAGACCCGAACTTATCCTCCTCCCCCACAAATAGACTTACCCATGCTACCCCCTTCCCCCGGACCAATCATAGTTTGCTCCTTCCACTTCCTATCCGCCATCTCACCCAAACATTTTTTTATAGCCCTCCCTACCTCACCATCCTCCATCACAGGGATAATGCCTTAGAAGGATGTCCACGAGGGGCAATGTGGCCTCCAGCACGCCCCATTGAGACCCCCCTGCTAGAGTAGATCGCCCCAGCGATAAAATGAAGGAGGGCCTGGCCCAGCTTGGGCATCTCTTTGGGGTGGATTCCTCAAACATTTTGGAAGCCTACCATCGAGAAGCCTGGGCTTCAGATACTTATCATGAGTTGACTTAGAGAAAGCAAATCTCTGAGAAAAGCGCGGGCGTAATGTTTGAAAGAGGCTAAACAATGCCCAGGGAGATCTTGACATCCAAAAGGATATCCATAAAACCGACCTCCTCAAAGCACCAAATTCAAATAGCCTCATTGGAAATCCACCCATATAGGCTCTTGAATGTCTGTTGGCCACCCCACCCCTCTCTATTCACAGCATGCGGAACACAGAGCCTACAACTTCTACCCATCTGACTGCCCTAGTCTCGATGGAGGCTCAACCAAAGACCCAACAAGAGAAAAGGAAAGGCCCCAATCGGCCCCTCCCTCAATCACCTCCTCCAGCAACCTCCACCTACCAAGGCCTTCACGGGAGGCAAAGAAGAAACAGGACAAAGCTGCCCTTAGGGCACATGCAAAAAAGATGGGCTGAGATTTCTTTACCGATTCGGATTCAGATGCCTCCTCTTAGAGTAGCTTAGATTGTACTTAGATTGTAATTACCATTATACATGTTTTCCAGTTAATATAATTTTTCATTTTTGCATTCTATTGATCTGTTCTATGTGCTTTTCTATTTTCATCTTCATTTCTTTCAATTTTGTCATGGGAGATGTATGTCGGGTGGTTATAATCCTTTCTAATAATCATCCATGTGCAAGGTAGATATAGATGGCAATAGACTGGATTAAAAGCACGACAATTCCACACTTTCCATTGTGCAGCTGCGCGATACACAGGATCCCCTTGTATCCCACGCCTATCTTTAGACCCTCATTTATTGCGCACTCTCTTTTCCCATACTCGGTTATGCGATTCTCCACTCCCCAAACATTCATAATTTATTGCCAATCTTGGAAATAGGACAAAACTTTCAATGTGCCGTTTCATTTTCCACCGCCTAAATCTTTTAAATAGGTCATTACTTCCTTTTCGTCTCATCCTTCCTCTTCTTACCCCAGCTGTCCAGCCCTCCTCACAACCATGGCGGATGGCAAACCTTTCAATTTCTCAATCAAATTCTATCCGATGTGGTTGGACCCACCACCGCCTAAGGAGCCGGACCCATAACAATTTCTCTGGGATGAGTATGACGAGGTTCAGAGGATCCTCGCCAAGGAGGAAAAGAAAAAGAGGAAAAGGGAGAAGAGAGAGAAGAAGAAGAGAAAAATAGATCTACCTGCCTCTTCCCCACCATCTTCCTCAAACCCTCCCCCATCGACTGTCCCTTGATCCATTCCCCCCCCCCCTCATTTTGTCTTTTCTTTTTCCATCTTTTTGTAATCTTTTCTTTTTATTTTAATGAAAGTCTCTTTTAGTTCCATACTGTTCAGTTAGCATTTTCTGTTTCTCTAACTTCTTCTGTGTTTATTTTTGTTTTTCTGACTGGAATCTACTGCCTTTTATCACCTTTGAACTAGTGCGGACACTGCTCGTCATGGTTTGGGGGTGTGGCGGTATAGGTCTGCCAATAGAACAGTTAATTTTAGTGCAGTAATGGTGGTAAAAATGGGATGAATAAAGTTAATTTCCACTTAACTTGATACAATGAGGAAACTTGTAAAAATTTAAATATTTTTGCAAACTTTTCGAAACATAAAACGTTAAAAATCTTGACACCACCATGAGGCTAATATTAGAAAAAAAATTTTGTTAGTACTCAGTAAACCTAAGAGGAAAGAAACAGATGAAAATACACCCCATGGGTTAAATTTGATGACCATACCTAGTGAGATTTAGGCCCCGCATTTTCTTTTGAAGAGTATTTTTGGCATTATTTCTGCTCTAAGGACTGATTGAATCAAGACTTTTTCACTAGAAGTTGTGCACCTCCAAATCAAAACTAATTGACAGTACTCATGATACTAAGGAAATGATCCAAGGCCCTCATTTGAACAGTTTGAGCCTGAAAATCCAACCTTTTAAAATCTGCCCATTTACATACACTAGTTAAGCCTTAAAATCATACTTTTCTTTTACAAACACCAGAACATTTGCACCTTAACCTCATGACCTGAGTCAACCTTACCCTCACTCTAAGAATTCAGAAGGTAAAGGAGAAGGAGTTGAAGATACTGAGAATGCTCCAACATTCTGTGGAAGGTGAAGAAAAAGCAACTTGTGAACAACTGTGTATCAATGGCAGTGGTGTGGCAGTACATCAAAAGAATGAATAAAAATAAAAGGAGAAAAATAAAGAGAAGTCTAGAAAACAACATCATCTAGAAATTGAAAAGAAGAGGAGAAGTTGGCCACTTTGAGACTGAAATATGAAAAGAAAGATGAAGTTTTTGCTGAAATGAAGGTTGTGAAGTCATGAATCACTCCTTACCTTACTGATTTCTTAATTTGGATTCCCTTTTTATCCCTTTATTCTTTACATCCCTCAGCCATAAGCCACATTACAACCCATTCAAAAAGACCTTGTGGATCCAAAGTAAAATGAGCTGTCATGTGGAGATGAGGAGTTGTCCAATCTATGGTGAAAATTCTTGAAGATGTCAGAAATTAGAAGCCTTGCCTATGCTCATGGTTGCAGGCCCATTTGGGGTTTGTAACTGCTCTTGAGCTATTTTGAATGTGAACACCCTTAGGTTGTTAATATTAAGAGATAACCCTAGTGAGAATTGGGTCTAAATTTTAACTTCATTGGGGTTGTATCCAACCTGAATTTTGAAGTAAAGGCAAGCTGGGTACTGATTTTTATACATTGAATTTCTAATGTTAGGTGAATGGTGGTTATGCAAACAAATGTTAACTTCTAAGTTTTAAATGGCCTGCAACATTGCTGCAGTTTCCTTTAAGTGTTAAAGAATGGGTGTGGAATGAAGCTTTGTACATTTGAATCTGTGTTATCATTAACTGCACTATACTTAATTGTCCTAATGGTGAAGTTTGTGGGTGTCTTCACTGAAAACCCTCAGGAGACTTCACTCCTCCACTAGGGATCACCTAGGGGTTTAAAAGGCTTGGTACATATGCTAAATGTACCCGTGATCCCTACGAAAGTGGCATTTAATTATAGCTTTGCTAAGGGACTAGCAAAGATTAATGAAACCCTTGTCTCGCATTTTTTCCTTTCAAATTCAAACTCTAAGGAGAACATTTCATTCCAGCCTTCTTCTTCATCTTCCTCCTCTGTTCTCCACTCCATTAGAGACCCTTAGAACACCTTAAATCCCTAGTCTTCTCCATCCCAATCCAACCTTTAGATTTTGAATCCAAACCCATCAATCTCTTCTCAACTCTACCCACACCAACATACATCATCTTTAGGTCCATCTCAGCCTTCTTCACCACACGTTTTGAAGAAAAATCAGCAAGGAGCTTTGAGTTGCTAAGGTAAAATCTTAACTAGATGTTTGTTTATACTTCTAGTCTTAAACTATGCAGACTTTCTAATAAAGTGTGTGATTTTCTTTTGATTTTGGATGACTAAGTCTGGAATGACCATGTTCTTACATGGGACCAGCCTCTTAGAACTCATGAATGTGATCTATAAGGTCAGTTTAGAGTCATCCAATGGTCCATGATTGCCAAATGAGCCTAGACCACTAGATTTTGAATTTTGAGGATATGCAAGGTCATCCAATGGCTTGGATTGACCCAAATTGGGTTAAATCAAGCCACTATGCTCTACATGTGGATATTTCTTGAAGATTTGTAAAGAAGGGATATAAATTCTGTGTATGTATGTTTTACATAACCTGAAATGATGATGGACCTGAGATAAAGATGACCATGGATGTGATCATGACACACATGAAAGGTCATCTAATGATCCTAAATGAGCAAAAACGTCAAAATAGGTCGATTTTGATAAATTTACTTAGAAATGATATGATTTTAGTACATAAAAATGCATTTTGATGTAAATAGTTTCTATTATACCAAGATGAGACATAGACCTGAGCCATATGGTACCCTTCATGTGGTCTTGGTCCATGTGCAAGGCCATCTAATGACCTAGTTAGATACATGCTATAAACTTAGATGATTAAGTTTTTTAATTGTTCATCACTGTGATTCATCAGCCATTTCACGGAATTCTAGGTCAAAAATGCATCCTTGCAATAGAAAGTATAGAATTGGCATTTGATGAATTTCTTTACATAGCTTAATTACGAAATTTATGTTGTGATTGATGGCGCATTTAGATGAAATAAATATGTGTGATCTCTATTTCAAATGCACTCTATATTGGTTTGATCATGTTTGAGATGTGTGGTCTTAGATTGATCAATCTTTTGAATGAGTTACATGTATTCAAGATTTCGATGTGCCTTAAATTTTTGTATAGTATTAGTATAGATATTGGCACAATAAGTGGCTGGGCATGGACACATTTCTATGGCCACTTCTCAGAAAAAGGGTTTGAACATTAATAATGATGATTGATAAATCGAATGGTCCTGATTGAACGTGCTGAAAGCTTGCTAGATAAACTAAGATTAATTCCGATAAAAATGCCTATTACTAGCTCATTTTAAATGATAAATTTTCCCATTTTTTGGATGAATATTATAAGAACATGATTTCTGGAAATTTATGTGTTTGACCCTTGATGTGATCATGGGTAATTCAATGGTGTTAGATAAATGGATAGGATTAGATGAATGGATAGGTCAGCAGTTTTGACATGAAAGAAATAGTATTTAAAAATGTAAATGAAAGGACCTTTATAAGGCTAACTAATAAAGGATTTTAAAACTTGATTTGTACCCGATAAGATAGACCCAATAGGATGGCACCCAAAAGCCTGACCGATAACTTTAGAAAAAAAATTGACACCAGTGACTAGTACAGTACCGGTAACCTATTAGTGTTAATTGAATGGATATGATGAGCTGAAGCTCAATCATGATGGACATGGAACTTTTGAGAATGTCCCAGACCAAGACCCAATAAAGAGTAGCACCGGATGGACCACTAAGTGGATCCTATCAAAGGCCCAATCAGTGGACCATGTAGCTCACAAAAATAGTCCCAGGACAGTGAACTGAATAAATAGAAATAAAATTTAGAAAAATCCCTAAAAGTTCTGGGGAACACTCGAATGAGCAGCCGATGCTCGGTAAAAATTTCAGACTTGAAACCCGTATGGCTTGAAAGTTACGGCACTCGGAATTCGATGCGACCTAAAAATAAGGCTGTAATAAATGTTAAATTCCATGCCCAAAATATTTGTGGAAATATGTGAAATAAATTGAAAATATACCTTAGTACATACTTAAGGTCTGATAAAAATTTCATCCTCAACTCGATCAAAATTGATGGCAAGAAATTTGGCAAATTACAACCCGAATGTGTCAGCAAAAGGCACACAACCGGAACACTAAACCCGACCTTCGATCGGATGGACCCTATTACATCCTGATCTATGGACTTTTTACCCGAGCAATGAAAATGAATAAGTTGTATGACTCTCGGATCTTTCCAAAAGAGCCATCGAGTGCTTGATTTCAGTGTCGGAGTAGAAAGTTCTTGACTTGACACCGAGGCCAAACAATTCTGGCCCAAAACCCTGATAAAAGGAACAGATTTTGGTGATTTGTCTCCTGTGATCAGACCGCATCATATTTTTGGATGCCACCACTTGGGAAAGATGCTTTCATTAGTCATCTTGCCCACATTTTTTGAACCATACAAAAATTTGTTCGTAGTCGAAAATGACGATCGATTTACTTCTTCAAAAAATTCTGAATATATAGAATAAAGCGTAGCATTCGGACCATGACCCAAGACCCGTGATTAATTGGGTAGACCCAAACACATGCTCCCATGATACTAACAAATGATAAAGCCTAACTGGAATTGGTCAACTGAGTCAAAGGACTCGATGAATTCTTTGATAACCTGATGAGGCCCAAAATCCTGAACTCTTAAGCAAATAGGATTGATAGGATGAACTAGAGTCTGGTTAAGGACCTAGCCCATAGCTCGGTAAATTGAATTACGAGCAAGGCCCAGGGCATACTAATTAAGGCTTGTTCAAACTGAAACACTGATAGCTGGACCTTGGAAAGGCCTGCAACCTAAGTTTGAACCTAATGGACCCTTTGGACCTAAAATCCGTTAGACCCAAATAGTATTGAACTTACCACCATCTCGAGATATTGAGTTTCAAATCAACCTGATACCCATAACAAATCTTGTATCTCAACCACCTTATTGAATGGCACCGAAGGAGATGGATGAGTTGAAAAATTAGTTGCAAGAACTGGAAGATAAAGGGTACATTAGATAGAGTTCCTCACCCTGGGGAGCTCAACTCTTGTTCGTCAAGGAGAAAGAGGGTACCCTACGATTATGAATAGATTATCGTAAGCTGAACCAAGTAACAATAAGAAACAAATACCCTTTGCCTAGAATTGATGACTTGTTTGATCAACTACATGCTGCTCGAGTTTTTTCCAAGGTCGACTTGCTTACCGGCTATCATCAGTTGCGAGTTCGTGAAGAAGATATTCCAAAGATTGCTTTTAGAACTCGATACAGTCACTATCAATTTACCCTTTTACCATTTGGTCTAACAAATGCCCCTTCAGCATTTATGGACTTGATGAATTGAATTTTCAAGCCTTACCTTCATAAGTTCATCGTAGTTTTCATCGATGACATCCTGATATAGTCGTCGAACCCAGAAGAACACGAGAAGCACTTGAGGATTACCGTTATGACTCTTCGAGAGCACCAGTTATATGCGAAGTTCTCAAAATGTGTGTTTTGGTTGACGAAAGTTTCCTTCCTAGGACATGTGGTATCCAAAGATGGAGTCTATGTTGATTTCGCTAAGATTGAAGCCATGATGAGTTGGAAGAGATCGACTAGTGTGATTGAGGTACGTAGCTTCCTCAGACTGGTTGGATATTATCAATAGTTCGTAGAAGGATTCTCTAAGTTCGGGAAACCATTCACGGTACTGACTAAGAAGAAAATCAAGTTTGAATGGACCCTTGCTCGCGAATATAGTTTTTGAGAGCTGAAGAAGTGATTAACCACTGCACTAATTTTGGCAATTCCTTCTGGGAGTGATGGCTATGAAGTCTATTGCGATGCATCCCATCTGGGATTGGGTTGTGTTAATGCAGAAGGGTAAAGTGATCGCTTATGCGTCACGACAGTTGAAGGACCATGAAAGGAACTACCCGACGCCTGATTGGGAATTGGTTGTGGTTGTGCTTGCCTTGAAAATATGGCAACACTACCTGCACGGTGAAAAGTTGGTCATCTACATCGACATAAGAGTTTGAAGTACCTCTTCACTCAGAAGGAGTTGATTTATGGCAGCGACGTTGGATGGAAAGCCTGAAGGAGTTTTATTGTGTGATATGATATCACGAGGGGAATGCGAACCTAGTTGCCGATGCCTTGAGTACGAAAGTTGAGCATGTCTCTGTACTTGTCGTTCTATCTTGTAGTATAACACCCCTGAATGGTACTATTTTGAAGCTGGTAGTAGCTAGTTTGAAGTTAAAGCCTTTGATCAGAAACAAGGTGATCGAAGCACAACCCTTAGATCCTCAATTGGAGACCTACTGACAAAAAGTGAATGATGGCACACTCTGTGACTTTACTATTTCATTCGACGGAGCCCTATGTTTCTGAAGAAGATTGTGCATTCTGAATGATGCCGAGTTAGGAAAGGAGATCTTAATGGAAGGACGTCATTCAAGGTATGCCATTCACCCAAGAGCTACGAAGATGTATCATGACCTAAGACAGAACTATTGGTGGTCCAGAATGAAGAAAGACGTTGCGAAATTCATTCGTTGATTCTTGGTGTGTTAGCGATTGAAAGGCAAAACATCAAAGACCTACAAGACTTTTACAACCGTTAGATATTCCTCAGTGGAAGTGGGAGCACATCACTATGGACTTTGAATCAGGACTCCCTACGACCGATAAACGCTACGATATGATCTGGGTAATCGTGGATCACCTAACGAAATCAACACATTTCTTGGCTACGAAGCAAATTGCTCTACTTGAACAGTTAGCAAGACTGTACATTATTGAAATCGTACGACTTCATGGTGTTCCCTTGTCCATTATATCAGATCAAGATTCCCATTTTAACTCAGAGTTCTGGCGATCATTTTAGAAAGCCTTGGGAACCAAGATTAAGATGAGTTCAACCTACCATCCTCAGACTGATGGACAATCCGAATAGATGATTCAAATCTTAGAAGATATACTAAGAGCTTGTGTTCTCAACTTTCAAGGAAGTTGGGATTAATACTTCCCTTTGTGCTAGTTTGCCTACGACAATAGCTATCAGAGCAACATTAAAATGGCACTATGTGAAGCCTTGTGTGGAAGACCTTGTCGATCCCCACTTTGTTGGAGTGAAGTCTATGAGAGATAAATACTTGCCCCTTAATTGGCCTAGATCACTGTCGAGAAAATTAAACTGATTCGATCCCGGTTGTTAGCCACACAGAATCGACAGAAGAGTTTTCTCGATAAGCAAAGGAGGATACTAGAATTATAAGTTGGAGAAAAGGCTTTTATTAAAATGTCTCCGACGAAAGGCGTGATTCGGTTCGGTAAATGAGACAAGCTGAAGCCCCGTTATGTTAGACCCTATCTGGTAATTGAAAAGATTGGAATCGTAGCATATTGGCTATAACTTCTTGAAGAAATGGCACGAGTACATAATGTATTCCATGTATCCACACTGTGACGATATATTCCGGATCCGAGTCACTTATTTATGGAAGAAGTTATCGAACTCCGTGAAGATCTGACTTACACAGAGTAACCCTGTTGGTACGCACTTTTTCTGGGTTCCTTTCTATCCCTGAAAGAAGTGGCCCAATTCGGTCCTGTGGACTCTGGCTAGGGGTGGTGGAATAATAAATTATGAAATATTAAGTGTTGAAAAGGAAAAGGCAGATTTTAAATGAAGATTACCTGGCTTGTTGCGATCGCCTGCTGCAGATATTTATCGACGCTGCAACACATCACTGATCATGTTTTACAGGGTGTGGGTTAACTCCTTTGCTGAACTTCGGCTGACCGACTCCAATAGTTGTTGTCTATCTGACCTAGCTTTCTAATCCTGCTCTAAGTCTAGCTAGCTTTATTTTCTTATCCTACTCTAAGTTTGACTGATTGCGAGTTTCCTAGTATCTCTCTAACTCTAACTGACTGAACTTCCTACTGCCGCTCTAACTCTAATTAATTTAGTTTCCTAATGTTACTCTAATTCTAATTAATTTAATCTCCTCATACTACTCTAAATCTAATTAACTTAGTCTCCTAACGTTACTCTAACTAGGAAAAAGGGGGTTGTGGCCCATTATGCTAAGGAGGATCGGCTCCCCCTTCCCGGGTACCCTTCGTAAGCTTCCTTGGGAAAATCAGTTGGCTAAGGAAATTTTTATAAGTATTAGAGATGAAAAACTAAATTTGAATTGAAAACTGAGAATTTAAGGATTGAAATTAAGAAATTTGAAGGTTAAGAATTAAAATTAGGACTGAGAACTAAGTACTAAGAACTATGAACTAGAAGGAAGAAATCAGGAACTAGAACTAGAAATTAAGAACTAAAACTAGAAATTAAGAACTAAGATCTAGAAATTAAAACCTAAGAACTAGAATTAGAAATTGAGAACTGGGAAGAGATATATGAAGCTAAGTGTTTCTTCTTCCTTCCAGGACGGCAAAGAGAAAGGACTCAAGCTTAGGAGACGACTGAGCTCGAGCGAGGGGAGATTTCTATTGAAATTGATTGTTTTTGGGAGTAGGGTAGGAGGGCGCATATGGCTACGTGTGCAATTGATCAATTGAGCGCATGGAACTTTGCATGGAATTGAATTAAGCGCAAGATCCACAGCGCTTAATTCAGTTTGAGTTGATCATGGACTCGAGGATGGCCGATTGATCGGGTGTCCTAGTTCCATTAGGGCTTGGAACCAATTCTGTTCATGTGTATCTGCGTGGAATCCGATTTCGCGCACTGGAGTATGTGTGAGATTGTGGAGTTCGAGCGGTCTTGGGAAGTAAGTCCCAGTCCAGTTCTGAACTGATTCTAGGTATGGTCCTATATCCATGCAGGAATATATGCATGGAATCTTGGACTTCAGGTGGTGCAAGGAAGCTGCCCAATCCAAGTAGGACTAATTGCACGCAGAATGCCCAACATGCAATTGAATTAAGTGCATAGTGGATTGCACGTAATTAGGGTCCTAAGGCGGTCCATGGGAAGAGCGAGCCTGGTCCAAGTGGGACCAATTGCGCATGTGTATCCATGCGTACGATTGAATTTTGTGCATCGGTATGCGCACAAAATTCTGAATCTTCTCGGGTCTTGATGGGTCTGAGCCATAGGGATATTGTTTAAGCCTAGGTGTCAACCATATACTATTGTATCAGTATATAGTCCCTGCATTTAGGGTTTGAAGGTCTTCGGAGAAGGTCAGTCCTTCTCTGGAGATCGTGGACAAGGTCAAAGGTTGACCGAATAGGTTTGTATACTCTGGGAGGGCAAAATTAGGGTGTCTATAGCCCCGTGCAAGTTCTGGATTAGAAAGAATAATAGTTGCATTCTAAAACTATTTCCTTAGTAAAAGTACTTTGGAGGAACCAAGACGTGGAAAACGCTACTTGGGAATTAGAATTCAAAATGCGAGCGAACTACCCTCATCTATTTGAAGGTACTCGAATTACTTTGGAATGTTAGTTATGAGATTCTAACTACTTGAATATGCTTGTGATGGTTTGAATATAGTTTGTTTGCTTCAATATATGTTTTGACTCATGAATATAATCACCTGAAATTGACTTTGATTTTCGAAAAATGATTGCTCGAATATGAACTCAATAGTTTGACCTTGACTTTGAATATGTTCAAAATGAGAATCTGATTATATGGTATGAATTTGATCACATGACTTCTGGATAGTATCTGGCACCATCTATTTGTTTGAAGTGATTTGATACAGTACATGTTACATGATTGAATTTTGATAGACATAGTCATATGATTTTCTGGCATTATTTCTTTTGATATAAGTTGACTCCTTTGCATGAGACAATATAGTATTGCTATTGATTCTGTTTATATTCGTATAGTTTATGCCTGATAGGTGTGATTAGGATGTTTTATATCCCCATAATCGGTGAGATAATTTGATTGATTGACACTGACCGTCTTGATTGATTGACACAACCTGATAAGATAGGCCCGATAGGATGGCTCCCAAAGCCCGATCCGAGAACTTAAAAAAAAAATTGACACCGGTGACTAGAAAAGTACCGGTAACCTATTAGTTTTAATTGAATGTATATGATGACCCAAAGCTCGATCCTCATGGACCTGAGATTGTTGAGAATGTCCCGGACCGAGACCCGATAAAGAGTAGCACTGGATGGACCACTAAGTGGATCCCATCTGAGGCCGAATCAGTGGACCTTGCAGCCCACAGAAAATCAGTCCCGGAACAGTGAACTAAATAAATAAATAAATATGTTAGAAAAATTCCTAAAAAATCTGGGAGACACTCGAATGAGCACTCGATCCTCGGTAAATATTTCAGCCACAAAACTAGTATGGTTTGAAAGTTACAGCACCCGGAATGCAATGCGACGAATCTGTCCCATTGCACCTAAAAATAAGGCTGTAATAGTGTTAAATTCCGTGCCCAAAATATTTGTGGAAAAATCTGAAATAAATTGAAAATATACCTTAGTGCATACTTAAGGTCTGATAAAAATTTCGTCCTCAATTCGATCAAAATTGACAGCAAGAAATTTGGCAAATTACAGTCCGAATGTGTCGGCAAATGACACACAGCCAGAAAACTAGACCCAACCTTCGATTGGATGAACCTTATTACATCCTGATCTATGAACTTTTGACCTGAATATTATAAATGAATAAGTTGGATGACTCTCGGATCTTTCCAAAGAGCCCTCAAGGGGTTGAATTCAATGTCGGAGTAGAAAGTTCTGGACTTGACACTGAGGCCCAACAATTTTGGCCCAAAACCCTGATAGATGGAACATATCTGGGTGATTTGTCTCCTATGATCAGACCTGTTTGTATTTTTGGAGACCACCACTTGGGAAAGATTCTTTCATCAGTCATCTTGCCCACATTTTTAGAAGCATGCAAAAATTCGATCCGAGCCGAAAATGGCGACCGATTTACTATAAGTTGTCCGCTTATTCTTCGGAAAATTCTGAATATATAGAATAAAGCTTAGCATTCGGACCATGACCCAAGACCCGTGATTAATTGGGCAGACCAGAACACATGGTCCCATGATACTAACATATGATAAAACCCATGTGAAATTGGTCAATTGATTCAAAGGACCTGATAAAATTATTTGAGAAGCTGATGAGGCCCAACATCCTAAACTCTTAAGCAAATAAGATTGATAGGATCAACCAGAGACTAGTTGAGGCCCCGACCCATAGCTTGATAAATTGAATTATGAGCAAGGCCCTGGGCATACTAATTAAGGCCCGTACAAATTGAAACACCCATAGCCGGACCTTGGAAAGGCCTGCAATCTTAGTTTGAACCTAATGGAGCCTTTCGACCTAAAATCCATTGGACCCATATAGTATTGGACTTATTGGACCTAAAATCCATTGGACCCATATAGTATTGGACTTATTGGACCTAAAATCCGTTGGACCCATATAGTATTGGACTTATTGGAACTTATGGACCCTTTGGTCCTAAACTCCATTGGACCCATATAATATTGGACTTATTAAACCTAATGGACCCTTTGGACCTAAAATTCATTGAACCCATACAGTATTGGACTTATTGAACCTAATGAATCTTTTGGACGTAAAATCTATTGGACCCATATAGTATTGGACTTATTGGACCTAATGGACCCTTTGGACCTAAAATCCATTGGGCCCATTTAGTATTGGACTTATTGAACCTAATGGACCTTCTGGACCTAAAATCCATTGGACCCACATAGTATTGAACTTATTAAACCTCATGTTGGACCTAAATTCCTTTAGACCCATATAGTATTGAACCCATTGAACCCATTGACACCGTTGGACCCATCTAGACCCATAACTCATGCATTATTAGACTCATTGGACCCATAAAAACACTAGACCTTTCTGGACCCATGACTTTTATCCATGACCCATACTTAAAGTAATAGGATAAGGAAGAACCTAAATACTAGTTAGTGACTCGACTCAAATAAGTAGGATTTGTAGAAGTGGCACCTTGATGCCTTAATTATTGTTAGACACAACCGAGTTTTGTATCGACAATGATAAGCATGAGCCCCCATTAACTTTTAAACTAGAGAACACTTGATATAAGTGTAAGTCGACAAGATCCTCCCTTAGGATCGAGTCATAGAATTTGAAACTTGGTAATGACATACCTGTACTCGAAATAACTAGAAGAGTGACGTGCCTGTACTCAAAATAGCTAGAATAGTGACATGTTTGTACTCTAAATAGCTGGAATGTGACATGGTTGTACTTGGAATAGCTGGACTAGTGTTATGTTTGTATTTGAACTAGATTGAATAATGACGTGCTTGAACTTGACTGCTTGAACTAGAACTTGTATCTGAACTTAAATGCTTGTATTAAAACCTAAATTAGAACTTCAACTCATGCTTGATCTCGAACTTGGAAGTGAACTTAAGTATCTGAATACTGAATACTTGAGCACTCAAATACTCGAATACTTCAACACTTGAATACTTGAATGCTCGAATACTTGAACTCTTGAATACTTGAATGATCGAATACTTGAAACACTTGAATACTTGAATGCTCGAATACTTGACCACTTGAATACTCGAATACTTGAATACTCGAATACTTGAATACTTGAATCTTGAACCCGAAATGGGTACTTGAATACTTGAATTTTGAGCCCGAAATGGGTACTTGAATACTTGAATCTTGAACCAAGAATGGGAACTTGAGCTCAAACTTCTAAAACGAAGTATACATGAACCTGGAAATATTAAAATCTTGAATTTAGTGAAGCTTGAACATTAAATACTTAACAACGAATCCGGAAATCTAGAAAGTGGAAAGAGACACTATCTTGAACTTGAAAGCCTCACATAGCTGATCACTGTTCTCACAGACTGGCTCATATGACCACCCTGTACTTTAAAGGATTCTTGAAATGTCAGCTGAGGATTGGGTCTAGTTAGATCACCAGGGTCATTGATCCTTACCTCGATTGGCTAAACGGTGGAGAGTGTTAGTCTTGTTCGCGCAAACATTGACATCTTGAATCTTGGCCCATGGGTAGTGTTCTAGTATCGACACCGATTAATTAAAAGACATAATTAATTAAGGGATAATTGTAACAAGAACATCACATATGTAATCCAAATAATAAAAAATTATACTTAATTATCTCTTCATTTTAAGAAATATGTAGAAATTTCACTGGTTAAAGTTACTTTTGTAAGTCTTCCTAAATGATGATGTAGCCATACCTTGTAGGA
This sequence comes from Chloranthus sessilifolius, assembly GCA_021018995.1. Taxonomy (NCBI): domain Eukaryota; kingdom Viridiplantae; phylum Streptophyta; class Magnoliopsida; order Chloranthales; family Chloranthaceae; genus Chloranthus; species Chloranthus sessilifolius. The sequence goes on along the minus strand of CM037584.1, from coordinate 120,343,997 downwards.
TAATATTTCCATTCTTCCGAAATAATTTTATTGATTCTTGTTTAGTTGTGAATTGCTACTCTTCATGGGTGTTCACTTTAAATTGATTGGAATATGCTTAGTATAGTTGTATTTCGAATTGCAAATAATGTTAGTCTGATCTTTCTTAATTGTACCTTATTATCTTGTCACAATTACTGAAACCCCACTTGCACATGTGTTGGGTGATTTTAGTGTGCTGATTTATTATGTAATGATGAAGACAAAATAATATCAAAGTAAAACAGGGGATGAATTCAGCACAACAAAAATATTCGAGACCTGTAAGATACAGGGTCCTTTTGTAGCAAGTTTTAAAAGAAAAGTAAGTAAGGGAATGTCCACAAGGAGGTGAGTTCAAAATATGGTAAATCTCCAGATCTGTAAGAGATCTGGCACCCTAACTAATGCTAATTCAGCTAAATACAGGGGAGAGGTTAAAAAGGGTTGTCAATTAAGCTAAACTACACAAGAAATGCAAATTAACTGAGATCGAGTCCAGAGATCTAGATCTTGCAAATGGAAGGGTTTAAAAATAGAAAATGGAGAAGAGCAGGTTGGAGGTTGGTCTCACTGCAATCAGGTTGAGCTGGTCATGTTACAGGGGCTCAAAGCACACAAATCCCTCAGCTGGCTACAAGCACAGCTGCAGGGTAGAAGGCTCCACTCTAAACCAAAGGATTTAACTGATCTTAAGGCTATGGTCTGTCCACTTTAATGGTCACAAGCCATCCTATAGACTTCATCTGATCCAAAGGTTTATGGTAGAAGAATCCAATCGAAACTAGAGATTAGACTGCTCTTAAGGCTATGATCTGTCCACTTTAGTGGTCACAGATCATCCTAGGGAATTCCTCCAAGCCAAAGGTTTCAACCAGAGTAGTAAAAGCACTACAGATGCTGCAATTTCCAGGTCACAGACATAAAAAATTGCTAAGATATCAGATCTAGGGAGATCAGGTGGTATCCAAGAGGTCTACCAGTTAAGTGAGTGAGCTAATCAACAGACTCCTACAGAAATCTGATCGAGCACCAAATGAAACCAAAGGAACTATAGATCCAATTAAAACAATAAAAATAATATTTATATTGTAATAAAACTCGCTCTATAATGAAATGCTCTCAGATATGTAGTCTGTGCAGCAATTAACCCACAACAACACTCTCAACCTTACCCAATTACAGATCTAACCTCTCTCTTCGCTGCTCTTAGAGAATTAGCCAGCCATAGTTGAGATAAAAGAGGGAAAATGGAATTTCGCTGCAAGCTTTGATCTCCATAATTTGATCCAAATCTCAATCTCCCCCAATTGCAATTAGGGATCTCAATATATAGCTTTCTCTCTTATTTTTCTCGCCAATATTCCCTTCTAGAAGGTCCTCAGAGTTTGTTAGAGTTCTATTAGAGCACGTGGGTTGGTTAGGGTTTCCTAGGGCATCTTTTGGATCGTCATGCCGGTCACCAATGTGCCTTGGTTTGCATGCAGCAGGTCACCAAGTTACAGCATGTGAACATCCTATTTTCTGAGAATTTCTTCACACAATTTCGACAGGTTGAGGAAGCTTTCGACAAGGTTGGAATGGAGCTTTTTGGTCCTTTCGCTAGGTTCTCACATCTCTTCGATAGGTTCCGATAGGATGAGCCTTCTCTTAAAACTTCAGCATTCTCAGCCATTTGCCTGGAGCATTCGATAGGTTGGAGAAGCTTTTCAACAGGTTGGATGACCATTTCGATAGGTTCAGCTCTGCATGCCATTATTCCAATAGGATTGCTCTCGCTCCTATCGAAAGGCTTAAGAACCCTTTGGTCGGTTCTGTTCTATTGTCTCCATCTTGATAGGTTCATGAAACCATTCGATAGGTTTCCCTTATACCTCAGATAGGCTTTCGATAGGATGGTTTCTTTCTTTCTTTCAGATCCTATCGAAACCTTTCCAACTGCACGAATTCCTCCATTTTTGGCTCCCAGCTCCTATCGACGTCTTTAGATAACCTCTCGATAGGATGTTTTCACTTCCTTCGCCTTGCCCTACTGTTGTCACATGCCCCAAGGGCCCAATGGTGTGCAGTCCTCTGGTGTGCTTTTGCTGGGTCTATACTGTGCTGAGAGATAAACTTTCTTGTGTGGCATTCTTGAATGGTTTTCTGCATTTTTCCTATTTTTTATTGCTATCCATAAAACAGACTCAATAGAGGTTTATTAATGTGCTCACAGGTCTTGCAAAGGTCAGGTTAAGGGGTGAAAACTGGCATTTTTCACTACTTAAGACACCCCAAACCTAAGCTTTGCTAGTCCCTGAGCAAAGGAAAATTAAAGAAAATTAAAATGCCACTTTTGTTGGGATCACAAGTGCATTTAGCATATGAATCAACCCTTTTAAACCCCTAGGTGATCCCTAGTGGAGGAGTGAAGTCTCCTGAGGGTTTTCAGTGAAGGTACCCACAAACTTCTCCAATAAAGTTAGTTAATAGTAGTGCATCCTGCTAAAACAGAGTTTAAGTAAATAAAATAAATTCACACCATGTCCATTCAATTCATTAGAGGAATTTCAACAGAAAAAACATCAGTTTAAAACTTGAAAGTTTGTTGTAATCCTTCACCATCACTCAGCTCATGTCAAGGCATTTCTCCTAAAAATTAATGCATGGCTCACCATCAATTCCAGAATTCTGCTCTGATATTACCCCCACAAATTAGATTTCAGACCCAAGTCTCACCAGGGTTGTTCACTCACAACAAAAAAATGAAGGGTGTAGAATTTCACACAGCTCAAGAGCAGTTATAGCCCTCAAATAGGACTGCAAGCATGAGCATAGGCATTGCTCTAATTCCTGAAATTTTTTAACTCTTTTCACTATAGATTAAACAAATCCTTATCTCCACATGACAGCTCAATTCATTTTAGATCAGTAAGGTCTTTTTATTCGGTTGTAATGTGGCTTAGGGATGAGGTTTGTAAAAGAATGAAAGGGTAAAAGGGATTCAAATTGAGAAATCAGTAAAGGTAAGGAGGTGTTCTAGACAACACCTTCTTCATTTCAGCACCTCTTCACTTTCTTGGTAAATTTTTAGACTTGAAGTGATCAGCTTCTTATCTTCTTGTAGATTTTCAAATGAAGTGACTTCTCTTTCTCATCCTTTTGCTCTATTTTTTTTTCTCCATTTTTTTCTTTTTATGGACTGGAATGCCACAATACCACCAAATGTGCTTTCTTCTTTCTCAACCAACCATCCAACCAGCTCTGCCTTCTGAAATCTCAGAGTGAGGGTGAGGCTGTATCAAGTCACTGAGGTTTTGGGTTCAAATTTTTCTGATTTTTTTATCAAAGAAAACTGGGACTTTTAAGGCTCAAGTGGTGTGTATCAAGGGTAGTTCAAAGGTAGGACATTTTAGGCTCAAACTGTCCAAGGGATGTCCTTACTTCATGTCCTCCGTGTCATGAATGTTGTCAAGCTGTTTCAACTTGGATTTGCCTAACCTCTAGTGAGCAGAATTGAGTCCAATCAGTCTTTAGAGCAGAAGAATTTGCCAAGACACTCTTCAAAGAAAAATTTTCAGGCCCAAATCTCACTGGGTATGGCCTTCCATCAAATTTTCTGGGGTGTATCTTCACAATCCTCTCTCATTTCAGGTTTCCTATACATCAAAAAAAAAATTTCGAAAATTGTTGACATTTGCTTCATGACAAATGTTGAACTACAGCTTATTTCAGTTTCAAATAGTTTTTTAATTTCCTCTTTTCCAAAAAATCAAGTGAGAATTTACTCTAATTCCAAACACTCCTTTTTAGCCTAGTTGCACTATCATTAACTCATTTCATTGACCTACCTGCCATACCCCCAAACCTAATTTAAATAGTGTCCTCACTGTTGGGAGCATGGTAGTAAGAAACAGGTAAGACATAATATTAGAAAATAAAGAGAAACAGACATTGATAGTATACAAGCACAGATAACATTAAAAAGACATTGTATTGAAAATAACACACTACAAATCTGAAATTTATCTCTCTAGAATAACAAAATCATTGTCACTCAAAATTAGTTGTCCCCCTGGTGCAGGGATATCCTCACCCTGCTTACGGTGGAAGAGGAACTGCAAGCCATGATGGGAGGAAGAAAAGGAAAAAGGAAAAAAAAAAAAAATTATGGATCAGGGGGTAGGGGGTGGGGTAGTGGGGGAGGATGGAGGTGGGGATGTCGGAGGCTCAGTCTTTTGTCTTTTCTTCTCCCTCTTGTTCTTTTTCCTTTCCTCCTTGGCCAGGATTCTCTAGACCTCTTCATATTCATCTCAGAGAAATTGGAGAGGATCAGACTCGACCGATGGTGGCGGTGGTGGCAAGACTGGGTAGAACTTGGTTGGCAGATCTTGAGGTTTGTCGTCGGCCATGAGTGTGGGTGTGGGATGGAAAGATTGCACAGGCCAAGGGGAAATGGATGTGGAAGGGCTGGACGAGGTTGATATTTAAGGTGCATGGGCGTTGGAATATGAATCGGTACAATAAATTTTTGCATTCTTCCAGGCTGAAAATGAAAGTGGGAATAAATGGAGTGGTGGTTGCTGTGTGGAAAATAGAGCACGGACTGCATAATGGGCTATTTTTAAGAGTGGTAGTTAAGTCAAGGAAGTATGCACAATGAATGCTGAGACACAGATTTGTGGATAAGGATGAACACGTGCTCTGATAGTAAGAAGGGCAAATGAGGAAGAGGGAGCTAGGGTTTTCAGTAGGTGTCGAATGGAAGAGACTGTCCTAACGAAAGGTTATAGAGAATGAAAAATGATTTCGATAGGATGAGATGAGTGATTCCGATAGGTCAAGGCATCCTGTCGAAATCATAGCGAATAATACTTTCAAATGGGATGATTTGATAGGATACCGATAGGTGGAATCATCCTTTCGATAGGTATATGGTGGGTGATTCATCATTTTGATAGGTTCCAGATAGGTATCCAGAACCTATCAAAACCTTCTTTCTGTCCCTCTTGATCCTATCGAAGAGTTGATTTTAGCTATCGACCAGTATCAGTGCCTATCGAAAATCTCAATAACCTATCGAAATCATCAACTGACCTCACGAAAGGTGCAAATAACTTATCGAAAGGTCCCAAAAGCCTAATAACTTTGCATTTCAAAGGCAAGGATTGCTCAAGACTCAAAGAACTCTTTGCTTTGCTATAATTTATTTATTGGCCTTATAAACATACTCCCATGATCCCTGAACTGCAAGCACTATCAAGATGACAACCTACCCCTAGCATGATAATTTTATTGTACATGAACAAGCTATCAAGATAAAAAGAAATATGATACATATAATACACAATGAAATCAGGAATTAAACTGGAGGGCCCTGAAGATCAATGGTCTCCTCAGGCTCAAGAATGTTTTCAACACAAATTTTTAGCCTTTAACCATTGACTTTCATGGTCCTACCATCTCTAGGATCCATGATTTCTACAGCCCCAGATGGAGAAACATGTACAATTGTGAAAGGCCCATCCTATCTGGACTGCAACTTTCCTAGAAAGAATTTCAATCTAGAGTTGAACATCCATACCTTGTCATTTGTCTTGATTCTTTCCGTAGTAAGTGTCTGTCATGGAAGGCTTTGGTCTTCTCCTTGTAAATCCAGGCATTTGCATAAGCTTCTAATCGCAACTCATCCAACTCAGATAACTGAAGTTTCTTGTTTATACCAGTAGAATTTAAGTCGGAATTTATTACTCTAATAGCCCAGTATGCTTTGTTTTCCAACTCAACAGGCAAGTGACATGCCTTGCCATAAACTAGTCTGAATGGGGACATACCTATGGGGGTTTTATAGGCAGTCCTATAAGCCCATAAGACATCTGTCAATTTTATGGACCAGTCCCTCCTGTCAGTTCTCACAGTCTTCTCTAAAATGTGTTTGATTTCCCTGATGGAAATCTCTACTTGCCCACTGGTTTGTGGGTGGTAGGGAGTGGCTACTCTGTGGGTCACAGAGTATTTTTCCATCAGTTTATCAAAATGTTTATTACAGAAGTGGCTTCCCCCATCACTAATAATAGCTTTAGTGATGTCAAACCTCGAGAAGATGTTGTCTTTTAAAAATTTTATGACAACCTTGAGGTCATTTGTTTTTGTAGCTATGGCCTCTACCTATTTGGACACATAGTCCACAGCTACAAGGATGAAATTATATCCATAGGAGGGTGAGAAAGGTCCCATAAAATTGATTTCTCAAATGTCAAACAATTCAACAAGTATAGGTTGCAAAGGCATGGAGTTTCTCTTTGTAATGCTTCCATTTGTTGGCATTGAGGACAAGCTTTATAATGTTGTTAGGCGTCTTTGAACAGAGTAGGCCAATAGAAACCACTTTGAAGAACCTTTGCCGCAGTCTTGTTACCACTGAAGTGGCCCCCACAAGCCTGTTCATGACGCATGGTTAGAATGTTTTTTAAATCGGTTTCAGGTACACAACGTCTTATCACCTGATCTGCCCAATGCTTAAAGAGGTAAGGATCCTCCCACATGTAATATCGAATCTGTGAGAAGAATAGACTTCTATCATTCTTATTCCAATGTGATGGGATCCTTCCCATATCAAGGTAGCTAACTATATTGGCAAATCAGGGCATACTTATTTGTATAGTAAAAAGCTGCTCATCTGGGAAAGAGTCATTGATGGGCAAGCTTTCTGTTTCAGCCTCTGGGATCTTTGACAGATGGTCAGCAACCAAATTCTCAACTCCCTTCTTGTCTTTAATCTCCAAGTTGAATTCCTGTAAAAGAAGAATCCATCTGATTAGTCTTTCTTTTGCTTCCTTCTTGGTCAACAGGTATTTCATGGCTGAGTGGTCAGTAAACACAGTGATTTTTGATCCCAGCACATAAGACCTAAAATTTTCCAATGCAAATAGAATGGCTAACAGCTCCTTCTCAGTAGTAGTGTAATCCAATTGAGCATCAACCATTGATTTACTAGCATACGCTACCACACATGGTGCCTTATCTCTTCTTTGGCCTAAAACTGTACCAATGGCGAAGTCTGATGCATCACACATCAGCTCAAATGGTAGAGAAAAATTAGGGGCTTGCAAGATAGGAGCTGTAGTCAAACAAGTCTTTAATAGTTCAAAAGCAGCAAGGCATTCATCATTGAAGTCAAACGGAACCTCCTGGCACAACAGGTGGCAAAGAGGCTTGGAAATTTTGCTGAAGTCCTTGATGAACCTCCTATAGAACCCAGCATGGCCCAAAAATGACTTGACTTGTTTGACAGTTTTGGGAGGGGGAAAATGTGCAATTAAGTCAATCTTAGCCTGATCAACCTCTATTCCTTTATGGGAGACAACATGTCCTAGGACAGTGCCTTGAGTCACCATGAAGTGACTCTTTTCCAACTCAGAACTAGGTTGGTCTCCTCACACCTTTGCATCACAGAGCTGAGATGGTGTAGGCATTGGCTAAAATCATCTCCATAAATGGAGAAATCATCCATGAAGATCTCCAACAACTTGTCAATCATGTCAGAGAAGATGGCATGCATACATCTTTGAAAACTGGCAGGTGCATTACACAACCCAAATGGCATCCTTCTGTATGTAAAGGTTCCAAATGGGCAAGTGAATGTGGTTTTTTCTTGGTCTTGAGGGTAGACAGGGATCTTATTATACCCTGAATATCCATCAAGAAAACAGTAATAGGCCTTGCCTACCAACTTATCCAAGATCTGATCTATGAAGGGCAATGGGAAGTGATCCTTGCTGGTTTTCTCATTGAGCTTTTGATAATCTATGCATACCCTCCAACCAGTGGTCTGTCTGGTTGGAATCAGCTCACCTGAGTCTGCTTCCATTACTGTGATCCCGGACTTCTTGGGTACTACCTGGGTAGGTGCCACCCATTGAGAATCTGAGATAGGGTAAATTATCCCAGCATCGAGGAGTTTGACTACCTCCTTCATCACCACTTCCTGCATGTGTGGGTTGAGTTTCCTTTGCATCTCTCAAGAAGGTTTAGAGCCTTCCTCAAGATGGATTTTATGCATGCACACAACAGGATTGATCCCCCCTAAGTCTGCAATGGTCCATCCTATTGCCCTCTTATGCCTTTTTAGCACACAAATTAGTTCTTTTTCCTGCTCAAGGGTGAGGAAAGAAGAAATTATCATAGACAATTTATTATTGTCTCCTAAAAAGGCATATTTCAAAGATTTTGGGAGTTGTTTTAACTCCACAGCTGGGGGACTGATGAGGGAAGGCAATAGGGGTGCCTTAGAGGGTGGTGGGAGAGGTAACAAATTAGGCCTCCATGGGTGATGCTATGCTGGCTTTGCTTCAGAGGATACAATTTTCACATGTTAAATCTCAGAGGTGGAGGCCTTCTCTTCCTCTGTTTCCTTCCATACTTTGTTGAAAACATTAGACCATTCATTACCATGCAGCAACATATCCAAATTTTCTTGCACAACCTCATCTATCACATAGATGAAAAAATAGTCCTCATCCAGATGGGGTTGATTGGCTAAGTTGTACACATTCAATTTGACCTTCATGTTTCCAAAGGATACTTCCATGACTCCTGACCTGCATTGTATACAAGCATTAGCTGTGGCCAAAAAGAGCCTTCCTAATATTACAAGTATGGAAGTAACACACTTGCTTGGTTCCATGTCCAGCACCAAAAAATTAGCAGGATAAAAGAATTTTTCAACCCCAACCAAAACATCCTCAATGATCCCCACAGGCTTCCTTTCAGATCTATCAGCTAGTTGTAAGACCACCGGTGTGGGCTTCAACTCTCCTAATCCCAACTTCTCATATACTGAATATGGAAGTAAGTTCACACTAGCTCCCAGATCTAACAAAGCATTTTCAATGGTATGATCCCCAATGATGCAGGGGATAGTGGGGACTCCAGGGTCTTGGAGTTTGGTTGGGGTGGCTATAGTCAATATCTACTTCACCGTATCTGCTGAAAAGACCTTCTTGGATAAATGTATCCTAGACTATCTTTTATGGGTGCACAAGTCTTTCAAGAACTTGGCATAGGCTGGAATTTACTTGATTGTATCAAGTAAAGGCAAGTTGATCTTCACTTGCTTAAAAGTTTTCATCATTTCCTTTATTTTACCTTGCCCTTTGTAGAAAGGGGAAGGTGCTTGTAATGCCTTGGGAAATGGAAAATGTGGGACTACTCCCTCATTTGTAGCCTTAGCCAACTGGTCATCTTTCTTTTTAAATTTTTTATTTTCTTGAGAATCCTCATTCTCTTTCTTATTCAAACTGGGTTGTTCCTGGTTGTCCACCATTGGTGGCTCTTGTTGTGTCCTTTCGAAAACCGCTTCTTTTTTCTTTTTCCAAATCTTTGACAGGCTCACAGCCCACTTGATTATCTACCAGCTGTCCACTTCTCAATGTAGTAATAGATTTTGCTTCCTCAAGGGTGGAGGAAACTTCACCCACTACAAACTGTCTCCTTGGGTTATCCAATGGTTGGCTAGGCAACCTCCCTTTCTCTTTCTTAGTCAAAGCATTAGACAGCTGACCAAGATGGTCTTCTATCTTTTTAATGCTTTGGTTGTGTGAGTGCACAGTTTGAGATAAGGGACCCAAATTCTGTAATGAGGCCATAACTTGTTCCTCGAAAGAAAGTGATCTCACAGCTAGAGGCGGTGCAGGTTGCTGCACAGGCTGGGTCATGGGCTGCTGGTAATGAGGCTTGGGAACATAACTTTGGTGGTAGGGTTAAGCATTTTTATAGGGCATGGACTGCTGTGGCTGCTACTGCTGGTTTTGGTAGGCATCTTGTCTCCACCTCAAGTTGGGGTGGTTCCTCCAATGGTACCCAGCAGCAGGCTATTGCCCATAGGACTGAGTGGCAGCCACATGCTCCGTAACAAAATCTGGAAACTGAACAGCTGATGGGAATTCTTCAATGGGGTGGGTAGGAGACTGGCATATAGCACATGCCTCCTCCACCCTAGCAGCCATGGGTGACTGCATTGCTCCCATGTGCTTATCAAATTTTAGTATCAGGCTGTCCACTTTCCTCTCCAAATCACTTTGTACATTCACCTCAAACATCTTCCCTCTGGTGGTATTTTCTTTCACCAATCTAGGAGGATCTAAGTCCCTAGACAAGGTCTCCCTTTGCATGGAGTTCTCACTAATAATATCAAACAACTCCCAAGCCTCCTCAGCAGTCTTAGGGAGGTAAGTGCCACCACAAGAGGCATCTACCATGTCTCTATTTTTCGAATCAATCCCTTGATAAAAACTTTGAACCAATTGCCATTTAGGGATTTGATGGTGTGGGCATTTCTTTAGGAGTTCCTTGAATCTCTCTGAAGCTTGGTGAAAATTCTCAGTTGGATCTTGGGAAAATGAGATGATGCCCTTCGTCAACTGGCTTGTTTTAGACATGGGAAAGAATTTGGCCAAAAACTTACATTGAAGATCACTCTAGGACTGAATACTGTTGGGTGGAAGCATTGACAACCAAGTCCTGGCTCTATCCTTCAATGAAAAAGGAAAGAGTCTCATCCTGGTTGCCTCCTCCCTCAAACCTGTGATGTTGGAAGTGGTGCAGAGTCCTAAGAATTCATCAAAGTACTTATAAGGATCCTCTTTGGCCAGGCCATGAAATGAGGGTAGCATCTGGGTTATGGAAGACTTTATTTCATAATTTCCTTGAGCAGCTGGGAACTGAATGCAGAAGGGGGAATTGTAAACCCCTGGTGCATTAAATTCCTTGAGAGTTCTAAGCTGCTGTTACTCACCCATTTCGAGAAATTCAGCTGCAACAGATGTGAGTGGAGTTTGTCCAGATCTGAGAAGTCTTTCAAACTCTGGATTTAATGAGACAATCTGAGGTTGGAGAGTTCTTCTCCAAAACATACACCACTCAAGATCTAATGCAGAGCAAATCTTCCAACACAACCAGCAGGAACAAAAACAAATGACTTTTGAATCTAAAAATTAATAGATCTGACAAATAAAGGGGAGTAGAGGGATGCAAACTCAATAGCAGCCTCCAGCACAATGCTCCTCTTTCACAGCAGCTTCAGATCTGATGAAATACAAACAGAATACTGGAAAACAACAAAGCTTACAAACAGAGTTAGTGAAAAAAAAAAATCAAACAAACTACTACAGATCTATGGTCTAAACTAAATCAAACTTAGATCTACCTATTTCAAAAACACCACCCCGACAGCGGCGCTAAAAACTTGTTGGGTGATTTCAGTGTGCTAATTTATTGTGTAATGATGAAGACAAAATAAAATCAGACTAAAACAGGGGATGAATTTAGCACAACAAAAATATCCTAGACCTGCAAGATACAGGGTCCTTTTGTAGCAAGTTTTAAAAGAAAAGTAAGTAGGAGAATGTCCACAGGGAGGTGAGTTCAAAATATGGTAAATCTCTAGATCTGTAAGAGATCTGGCACCCAAACTAATGCAAAATCAGTTAAAGACAGGGGAGAGGTTAAAAAGGGTTGTCACTCAACCTAAACTACACAAGAAATGCAAATTAACTGAGATCGAGTCCAGAGATCTAGATCTTGCAAATGGAAGGGTTTAAAAATAAAAAATAGAGAAGAGCAGCTTGGAGGTTGGTCTCACTGCAATCAGGTTGAGCTGGTCATGTTACAGGGGCTCAAAGCATACAAATCCCTTAGTTGGCTACAAGCACAGCTACAGGGTAGAAGGCTACACTCTAAACCAAAGGATTTAACTTATCTTAAGGCTATAGTCTGTCCACTTTAATGGTCACAAGCCATCCTATACACTTCATCAGATCCAAAGGTTTATGGTAGAAGAATCCAATCGAAACCAGAGATTGGACTGCTCTTAAGGCTATGATCTATCCACTTTAATGGTCACAGTTCATCCTAGGGAATTCCTCCAAACCAAAAGTTTCAACTAGAGTAGTAAAATCACTACAGATGCAGCAATTTCTAGGTCACAGACACATGAAATTGCAAAGATATCAGATCTAGGGATATCAGGTGGTATCCAAGAGGTCTACCAGTTAAGTGGGTGAGCTGATCAACAGACTCCTCTACACAAATCCGATCGAGCACAAAATAAAACCAAAGGAACTATAGATCTAATTAAAACAATAAAAACAACATTTACATTATAATAAAACTCACTCTACAATGAAATGCTCTCAGATCTGTAGTCTGTGCAGCAATTAACCCATAACAACACTCTCAACCTTACCCAATTATAGATCTAACCTCTCTCCTCACTACTCCTAGGGAATTAGCCAACCATAGTTAAGCTAAAAGAGGAAAAATGGAATTTCGCTGTAAGCTCTGATCTCCAGAATTTGATCCAAATCTCGATCTCCCCCAATTGCAATTGGGGATCTCAATATATAGCTTTCTCTCTTGTTTTTCCTGGCAATATTCCCTTCTAGAAGGTCCTCAGAGTTTGTTAGAGTTCTATTAGAGCATGTGGGTTGGTTAGGGTTTCTTAGGGCATCTTTTGGATCGTCGTGCCTGTCACCAATGTGCCTCGATTTGTGTGCAATAGGTCACCAAGTGGTAGCGTGTGAACAACCTATTTTCTGAGAAGTTCTTCACACAATTTTGATAGGTGAGGAAGCTTTCGACAGGTTGGAATGGAGCTTTTTGGTCCTTTCACTAGGTTCTCACATCTCTTCAATAGGTTTTGATAGGATGAGCCTTCTCTTAAAGCTTCAGCATTCTCAGCCCTTTGCCTGGAGCATTCGACAGGTTGGAGAAGCGTTTCGACAAGTTAGAGGACCATTTTGATAGGTTCAGCTCTGCATGCCATCATTCTGAAAGGATTGCTCTCACTCCTATCGAAAGGCTCAAGCACCCTTTGGTAGGTTTTGTTCCAGCGTCTCCATCTCGATAGGTTCATGAAACCATTCGATAGGTTCCCCTTACACCTCAGACAGGCTTTCGATAGGATGGTTTCTTTCTTTCTTTCAGCTGCTCGATAGGTTCTTGGATCCTATCGAATTCCTCAATCCACACGAATTCATCCTTTCTCTGCCTTCAGATCCTATCGAAACCTTTCCAACTACACGAATTCCTCCATTTTTGGCTCTCAGCTCCTATCAACGTCTTCAGATAACCTCTCGATAGGATGTTTTCAGCTTGTTTTCACTTCCTTCGCCTTGCCCTGCTGTTGTCACACGCCCCAAGGGTCCAATGGTGTGCAGCCCTCTGGTGTGCTATTCCTGGGTCTGTACTGTGGTGAGAGATAAACTTCCTTGCGTGGCATTCTTGAATGGTTTTATGCATTTTTCCTATCTTTTATTGCTATCTACAAAATAGACTCAACAGAGATTTATTAATGTGCTCACAGGTCCTGCAAAGGTTAAGGGGTGAAAACTGACATTTTTCACTACTTAACAACATGCACCTATGAAAAATCTATATACTACATGTACTAGAATCCTATGTCAATGCTAATTAAGATTTTATTGAGCTTCATTGCTTACGATCGTTTCATGACCCAAAAATTCTAGAAATCACACAGTAGCCACCCTGTCAAGATTGAGGAAGCTGGATACAGCAGGATCCAAGAGTGACAATGAGCTTATAGTTTGAAGCTCCTTTTGTTAATAGAGCTATCAGCATATGCACTAAGTTTTGAAGGATCTTTCTCTTTTGTTTTAGTTTAGTTGAAGTCCATTATTTTTGAATCAAAGATTATAGTGTTGTAATTGGGCTTGTTTAAACAGTGTGACTTTTATTTTTTTATTTGATGGAAAAGTTCTTTCAAAGTTTTCTTCATTATGTTGCTTTATTCATTTTGAAACCTGTTACGACTGAACCTTAAATTCTGAATCCGCCTGTCAGGTTAACAAAATTGAGAGGTTAAACCGATAGCATTTAACTCAACTTTTCATGCATACTTTGGTAGAAGAAAATAACTTATTTATGCACTTAAAAGTATTCCCATGAGTTTTATAAAAAGAACAATATATGGAAAATTACAAGGCAAAAGATAAGAACTTGAATATGACTAGAAAGGAACGGTGCTGTCACATTAGCTCACTTGTCGGCCGCCACGACAAAAGAGCTGGGCGTGAAAGATGGAGTATGGATTTCTCAAGTAAGGACCAAAAAATTTCTTTTTCCTTCCTCTTCCTCCGTGAGATGGTGGTGGGTATGGTGATGTCGTGGTTACAACAAGACTTTTTTTTTATCTTTTGATTTTTTGGAATTTTGATTTTCTTTTGTATCTTTTTTTGATTTTGGGTTCTTTCCTCCCCCTTTTTTCTTTTGCTTTTAGGATGTTGAAGATCCCTCTAGGACTGTGTTAACACCTCTGATGCCTCCTATGGCCGGACTCAAGTGCCCCCTTGAAAATCAATGAGAGGTCTCTCTCAATCTTTACGGGCACAGAGTTTTTCCGCAATACCATGAACTCTCGAAAGAGTCAATAGGAGGGTGACCTCCCTTGATCGGCGAGAGCGTTGGATATTAAATTTGTAGGAAGTATCGAAAGACTCAAACCGGCATTTGAAGGGTTCGGTGGTTGCGAAACGGCCTCAAATTTCGGGCACAGCAGCAGCCAAAGGCTATGTGTACATACTATGCATGCAAGGCAAAAAGCTATTTTTTTTAGCTATGCATGCATATTATGCACACAAGGCTTTTGGGCTGCTTTTTTTTGCTATGCGTGCATACTGTGCACACAAGGCCTACAGATTTCAGTTCTTTCCAGATTGCTACCCGAGAGATGCCTTAAATTTCGTTTGTGGGGAAATGCCTCCCCTAGACTTTTCCTTAGTTTATCTGGTCCCTCCTTACCATGCTTAGGGATACATGGTCATTACGATTTTTTTTATTTCTTTTTTTCTATCGCTCTCTCTAGGTTTTGGGTTCCATAGCAAGTTTGGTAACCCAATCGATATACCTCCAGTGCAAAGACCTTAGGTACTGGATGGGGTGGTCCTTTTTGAGATCATCACCACTAGGGCTGCCGTTCTACTTGGGACCGAGGTTGGGTATGCCTAATTTCCCCCCCCCCCCCTCACTTTGAAACAAAAACTACCCTCGACAAAGCCAAATTATTATGTCCCTTTTTTTTAACACATTTTATCAATCATTTTTATGGATGTTTGATTTAATCCAATATTGGGGCCTTGCCACCATCCACAATCCAAGCTATTAGAGGCACGTGCCGCCACCATGGGTCGGGGTTCAATGGTGAAATATGCTCAAAAATAAAAAAACAATGTCAGTCAAGTGACTAGGCCAAAATGAACAGTACGAAATTGTAGGGGTGAGTATTCAATGGAAAGTGCCAGTCAAGCGACTAGGCAAAAAAGAAAAAAAATGTGGAAACTAGGAATGTGCCAGTCAAGTGACTAGGCAAAAAAAGCACGGAATTGTAGGGATAAGTAGCAAGCAAGTAGATATAATGCCAGTCAAATGACTAGGCGAAAAGAGACAAAATAACCAAAAATAAACAACATGAAGTAGATTGTGAGAATTAAAATGCGGAAAGTAGGAATGTTCCAGTCAAGTGACTAGGCAAAAAAAGCACGGAATCATAGGGGTAAGTAGCAAGCAAGTAGATATAATGCCAGTCAAATGACTAGGCGAAAAGAGACAAAATAACCAAAAATAAAGCACATGCAAGGGGCCAAACATATTTTTTTGAACGTCAAGCCTTATATCAAAATCTCATTTTTATCATTGAATCCATGACTGTAATTGTGTTTGTTTTGTTTTAGAACTACTTATCATAGATGTCAACACAATATGGCAGCATTACTAGTGAAAGTTGGAAATAAGAGAAGACAATCTTTTGATAGTTTGAGCCATTAAAGCCAAAAATCTTTAAATTTTACCTCTTGAACCCATATTCGAAGCCTACATCCTTATATTTCTTTGTAGGCCAAACAAAAATACCTTGAAACCAGCATCCATAAGATTTTTAGTGTTTTACCCTTATATTTCTAGGAATTTAGAATAGAGGGAAAATAGGAGAATTAAGTGAATGAAAAGTTGAAAGAGGGTGTTTCTAAAAAGAAAATGAAAGAAGTTTGTAGCAAGAAAAGAAAAGAAAATATGTGGTATGTTCTTGAAAAGTGGAAGAGAAAAAGGGAAGCAAAGTCTTCCAACTCTTAAAATTCTTTTTTGAAAGAAATCAATTGAAAAAGTTTTTAAAGCAAGCAAGAAAGAAAAGAATGAGTCAAGAGAGAAAATTTAAAAGAGGAAAAGGTGTCATACAAAAGCTAAATGGGAAGAAGTGATTCAACCTTTTGGATCTCTACTAAAAAGACGTGAAAGATGAAGAAGAATAGCTGAGGGAAGAAGTTTAAAGTTTGAATTCTCAGAAATTTTGAATCCTTATAACTTTCTTTGGAACCTTAACCTAACCCCCATTACAAGCCGATGAAAGACCTTCTTGATCCACGAATCACCATGGTAAGAGCCTAGTAGAGATCATTTTTGTTAAGTACTATGGTAATTCAACAACACATGAGTAGAATAGATGGGTTATCTTTTCATGAGATTTATCAATGAAAATCAATATCCATGAAATTCTTGCTATTTGCTTTGTACATCAAAACTTTTGAAAGAAAAATACCCAACCTCGTCATTGTTGTGAGTGTATGCCACACTGATAATTGAATGAAACTGTTTTCTAAAACCTTTAGTTTATAATAGTTCATATTAGATAGATTTCTGTAATTGGTATGCACACATTGTAATCATGATTAAGGATAATTGATTGGATAGGAAGTAAGTCATAAATTGGAATGAACTTTTTGAAAGTATTCACAACCATGTAGTGACTGACTACTGATTGTTGTTTTGAAATTTTGGAAAATATAAAAAGATTTGAAGTTTGTGGGTACCTAATAGCTTATTTACTATACCAAAACTTATCGCAATTTTAACTAACTTAGAATGTTATTTAAACTGAAACTTTCTACATATATATCCTTCTTCAAATAGAACTCTATCTCTGACATCTCCACATGAGATCGTGACTTTCTTTTGCTTGTAAATAGGTGAAATCGCAACTTGCGATTGATTGCGTCTTTACTTCCTCACGATCAGTCATGAGTTTTCTTCTTGGGATCATGGTTATGATCACATTGTTTCTCTTCTTTGGAGTGAACACTTTCTCTATTATGATCAATCGTAACTCCATTCTTCTCCAATCGTAGGCTTTCTTTCCTAAGTTACGATCGATCGTGATTTCATTTCGAGAGATCATGATCTTCACAATTGATCATGCTTTGTTCTCTAGAGAGTTTCCTTCTATTCTCGATTGATCGTAATTCTATAGTCTGGAGTTTTCTTGCTATCGTTCAGTTTACGATCAATTGTAGAGAGTACTTCCTAAGATTGCAATCTATGATTGGAGAGTTCTTCCTCTCTGTGATGTTTCTTCCTTCATGATTAATCATAAATTTCATGCACATGCTCCAATACGATGCCTTACGTTGAGGTTTTATTTATTTCATATGTCATTTCTTATTTTCAAGCATGACTTAAAAAATATAACTTAAAAATCTCTAACACAGATATAGTGCTAAAGTCGATGTCAATGCCGATGGGGATCGTAGCAATCGTCGTTTATGAATAATTTTGATGTACCCAAGCTCCTGCTGTAGACATCCAAATTTTTCCCAAGGATCGATTGAAACATATTTTGAGAGAGGCACACCCCTAGAGCTTTCAATAGCATCCCCCGTACCCTTAGGAACCTTCACAAACCCTTAAGAACTTACCTGAACCCTTAGGAATTACCCCCAACTTCCCCGAACCCATAGTTAACCCTCCCAGATAATGGTTAGACAGAAATATACTAGGGCTGGTAGGGCCCTCTACTAAGAATGAATCTTATACCATTGAAAAGTAGAGGTTCCCAGCTTTCCAACAAGCCAAGAATTACCTCAATCCGAATTGTACGTCAAAAGTTATGACGATCTGAAGTTTCAGTCCTCAAAACTACACTTTAAGTGAACCACTTGACGGGTTCTCAACTTCTTGAGAGGTTCTCGAGAGGATGAGATTTATTTGGCATGTATAATACACGTGCCAAGCCATTTTATTGAAGAAAGTTGTCTGGCATGTATATTATACACACCAGGCCATTTATTCCCAAAAATGGCTTGGCGTGTATATTATACACGCCAAACATGGGTGGGTCCCCAGCGGGCCCTAGACTTCTCTGTTACTATACATATGCTTGGCGTGGATAATACATGTGCTAGGCTTAGCTACAGTAAACCTTAGATTTTGCCCGAATTTCACTTTTGGGGTTTGACTTGTTGACAATCCCAATGTTTAGGGTGGGTTTCATTAGGACTGTTGCACCCTCATTTACCCTATTTGCAACCCTCTAGTCATTTGAAACCCCACCCTATCATCTACCATTGAAGACCATTGCCCAATTTTCCAAGACCTTAAGATCCTAGAAAACCTTAGATTAAGAGATTACCTAATTGCTGACCTTAATTAACTCTTAAGTACTCTCATAACCTCCCTTTTTCCTATAAAAAGAGAGGCACCCCTCCCTTTACAAAGGGTTGAAAAATTTCCAAGAGAGAAAGAGAGATTAAGAGATCC
This sequence comes from Chloranthus sessilifolius, assembly GCA_021018995.1. Lineage (NCBI taxonomy): Eukaryota > Viridiplantae > Streptophyta > Magnoliopsida > Chloranthales > Chloranthaceae > Chloranthus > Chloranthus sessilifolius. The sequence continues at coordinate 120,325,400 of CM037584.1, read as the reverse complement.
CCTCCTCCCCTTTGGTGCACCAATACCCATACAACTTCCAGAATTCTAAAAATCCCCCTTAGACCCCATCTTCCATAAAAAACCTTTGAGTTTAGGTGAGGACTATCCCTTAGCCCTCTCCTCCTACCTCTTAGCCATCAAGCCTTAGAGGATTAGAACCCCCCCACTCCATCTTTCCAAGCTATTGGAAGCTCACCAAGTGCACAAACGCGAAGGTCCACAGCTGTGCAACAAGGGCCCGAGAGCTCCTGCTCTCTCCTCTATTCCTCTACCTTCTTTGCTTTTCCTTTATCCAAGTATTCAAGCCGTTACGCCGCCTAATTTTCGGTGTTTGCGGAAAGCTTGATGGGATCATAAGTGCCTTTGGGCAAGAGGAAGTGCTCTTTTCATTTTATTTTTCCTTTATTTTCGCCATAAGTAGAGCCCGTTTATGAGCGGGTTGATCGGGTGCCTACCACCTTCCCGATCGATAACTGAAATCCCTACCCAAGAGCCTTTGGTGTTAGACCTGTGAATCAGAGTCATAGTTGGCACTTCAGTGTATTTAAATTTGATTGGAGGTTTCCCGGGATATCAAAAGTTCAGGGTGGTGACTCTAGTTTTTTTATTAAACGAGCACATCGTCACAATGGACTCGTGAGAGCCCACGGTTGCACAGATGGCAACTCTGTTGGGGAGTAGCTAGTAGAGCTTCCCCTTGAACTTTGGCTTTTTTTGTTACTTTTACTAACCTTTATTTTTTTTCTTATTTTTACTCACCCTTATGATTCTGTCTGTTTTTACTTACCCCTACTTCTCCGTCGTTTACGTGCCTTAGCCGTTTGGCGGGCTTACTTGAGCATTGTCTTTACGATTCATTTATTGTTCCGTCATTTATATGCCTTAGCCGATTGGCGAGCTTACTTGCACAATTACACGCCCTAGCCATTTGACTGGCCTACTTGAGCTCTTTACTTTATTGCACTTATATCTTATTAGTGGATGTCAGCCCGTAGAGGCGACACGAGACCATCACCCCCCGTTTTTGGACTTTAAAGCAAACTCCCTTAAAAATTAAAGTTAAAATTGAACCAAGAGGGGGACTTAATTGAATCTCGTTGGGGGTAGATTTTACAAGGGTTGAGAATTTTAGGCAAAGATATAAACACCAGGTTCTTAGTACAATGGCAACCCCTAGTGGTGATGATACGGAAAAGTACCTCCCCATCTGGTATCTGAGAAGGCGCTTGCGCCAGAGGTATATAAGGTGGGTAATTGATCTTGTTACGAAGCTTAAAACCCTGGGGGAGTGCATTAGTTGGCTTGAAATGACCTTGTATCCCTAAGTTCGGTGAGGAGGGACCCGATACAATACAAAAATTTATCCCCGAAAGCATTGCTTCCAGAAAACCAGAAAAGAGACTGATTTCGAGCTTGCTGTTATGCTTCAAAATTTTATATAATCTACTTTGCCTGGCGCGTGTAAAATACACGCCAAGCTTTTTTTACGCAGAATTTACCTAGCGTGTATAAAACACACGCCAAGCCACTTTTTTCCCAGAACTATCCTGGCGTGTATAATATACACGCCAAGCCAAAATCTCCAGATTTTGGCCTCGCGCATATAATAGACACGCCAAGCCTGTTCTAGGTTTGGCAGCCCAAATCTGAGGCCTTTATCACCTCCCCGAGTCCCTCGCTTAGTGGTTCAGCACCACTGAGAAGTCCCACTCTTTGACACCCAATACGCCCTCGCAGGTCAAAAGAGGTCACTCTCTTATTGATTTGCTCTCGGGGATCGGGTTGTTTGCGTGGTTTCCCGTGCCTACACATAGATCAAAGGGTTTCCCTTTTGATTCTTCTGAAGCATGTTGGGAGTCCACCGCGAGAGTTATTTAGGGTACGAATACCACCCAAAACGGGAACTCCAAGGCCTCAAAACTTGTACAAAAGGTTCATTTGTTTTATCCCAAAAACAACCAAAAGTAATCATAGATTAAAATTCAAAAAAATAAACAAAAAATCAAAACCCAAAAAAGGACTTGTGGTGCCGGCACAACGACATCGCCTTACACCCGTCACCAAGCCATGTCGTGGGATGTAGATCCGGCATATGCCGATCCTGATTCATCCCCGCCACGCTCCCCAACCCATTCTCATTGGAGGAAATGTTCACCTCCATTCCACTCACCCAATCCTCATTTACTGTCACCGGACCATTCGGTGCACCCCTTTTTCCATCCACCACCACTCAAAACCCCCAAAATCCGACCACCCATTCCTCCTCATTTTCTCAAACCATCTCCACCTCCATGTCCATTCCAAGCCCATCTCATAGTCTAGCCACATCCACCCAAAACCCGACCCCGTTTCCCACCTTTACCACCATGCCCCACTTTTCATCCTCCGAACATATATTTGATTCTTCCGCATTTACCCATACCATACCCATTTTCTCTGACCCACCACACCTCCCCTTGTCTACCCAGGTCATGCCCAATTTTACTAGGGCCATGCCCAATTTTTCCCACACATCCCATATTCCATTGGGTGCACCATGTACATCCACCCCCTCACCCAATCCAATGGCTATGATGTAGGAGATGGACAAGACCTACACTAGCTGGAAGGCTTCTCAAAGCAGCCTCCCTTATCCACCCGTCACAAACCCATCCCATACTCTCCCAAATCTCCATGCCCCTCTTTTCTAAAACTCTCATCAACCCCCCATTGTCCATACCACCCAATACCCTCACCAACCATAGGGTCATTGGAGCGGGCCTTAGGCCCCCATGGGCCAGACCCACCAAAGCCCAATGGGCCATACCCATCAAGGCCCGACGGGCCAGACCCAACAAGGCCCGACGGGCCAAACCCACCAAGGCCCAACAAGCCAAACCCATCAAAGCCCCATGGTCCCAACCCATCCGGGTCCTATGGCCCAAACCCATCCAAGATCCTTACCCTATTCCCAAGCCCAGCAAGTGCCAAACCCTAGAACCTCATACCCACACCCTCCACAATTCCTATAAAATCTCATTCACTCATCATACCCAACCCAATACGGGAACCTATCTCACACCGTTCATCAACCCCAATTCACCCATTCTCCTACATCTCAAAACCATCCCCCTGAATTCCCTCAGGCACAATGGCCTCTTGAAACCTATTGGGATTGTACCTAGGTGTTTGTTGATGTTTATTAAAGTGATGAGATAGTAAAAATCAGAATACAAAGGTGAAGTTAAATGGCTATGAAAATGGTAACCTAAGGTACACACAGCCTGCAAGATACAGGGCTATTGTAGCAAGTTTTAAGTAAGAGTTTGTCCCACAGAGAGATTGATCTAGAACCCAAAATGGGCTATAATAGAAGGCCACCAGATTTGGCTACAGATCTGACAATCCTAAAGAAAGGGAGTTGGGTGTCACAACTACACTAAATTAACACTAAGAGAAGAGAAATAAAGTGCAGGCCTATCCTAAAGAAAGGGTTATGAAGAAGGTGATGATGGTGTGTATTAAAAAAAAGATAAAAGGATGGGAAGTAAGTAGTTAAGCTAGGGTTACATCAGCTATGTAACTCATACTCAAGGCTATCTCTGCAGCAATCCCTCAGATGGCTACAAGCACATCTGTAAGGAAGAAGTATCCAACTATGCCCTTATGATTTGACCTGATCTCTTAAGACTATAACCTGTTCACTTCAATGTTCATAGACTATCCAATAGAGAGGATCAAACCATATGGACTAAATCAGAAAACTAATCTGATCCAAAGGAGTAGACTGATCTTAAGGTTATAACCTATCCACTTAAATGGTCACAGACTATGTAATAGATGTCCTCCACCTAATGGCTCAAATCAGATCATTAATATCATTGCAGACACCATGTTTTCCATGCTACAAGCTCAAGCATCCATGAGAGCAAATATTTCTTGAAAAACTAGTGGAGACCATAGTTGTTCAAGGGCTATTTAGGGAGTTAAATGCAGCTGGTCATTACTACAAAAGGCCTGTAATGACTCAACTCACAAGTCTATAATCACTACAGAGAAATCAAATCTAATATCAGATATTGGTCAAGTAAAATAGAGGGGACCCTGTTCCTACAACAACCTCTCACAAGGCTACAAGCTCAAGTGCAGAGGAAAAGAATCCTTCTCAGATCTATGGTTTGGAATCACCCTAAGGCTATAGTCTGTCCACTTAAATGGTCACAGGCTATCCACAGAGGTTATCCACACCACTGAGGTCTGAGAAGGAACATGTAAATTATTGCTACCACCATGGTCCCAGGGCTACAAGCTCAATCTTCCATGGGCTTTTAAATTCAGCTCAAATCCTAAATACATGCTTAGCCTGAACAAAATTATGGGCAAATAGAAAAATAACAGATTGAATGAACCATTAAAGTATAAATTCCATTGATTAAAAATACTTACAATGCAATATCTCATGGCAGCAGCCTTGTGCACAACAGCTCTTCACAAAATCCCAAAGATTACAAGACCCATTACAAAGCTAATAAAACTAATCCTAATTGCTTACAGAGAGTATAGCCAGCAAGTGCTGGACTAGGAGAGAAGAAAAATGGGAAAAACAAATGATTAAACCCTAACCCTAGTCTGCTCGAGCTCACCACAGACAGAGGTTGAAGGAGAAATAAAAACTCTAAGTTACAATGTACAACTTAAATACTAGGTCCCTAGTGCCTTAGGAGAGAGAAGATTAAACCCTAATTTTTAGGGCAGATGTGGCACTGTTACAACCCTTGGATGCTTTGGGATGTGTGTCTCGAGATTAGGGCCTCGAGATGTGCGCCCTAGACCTAGGAAAATCCCCAAAAGGTCCTTGAGTTAAGACTGAGAAGTGGAGAGCCCGAGCTTCACGGGGCTAGTTTTGGTTCATTATTCCATTCACGCGGTTGGCAGAGTCCTCGCGAGGTATGAATTGGCTTGGAAGGTTGTTCACTCACGCAGAAGAATATGCAGTGCTTGGCTTGCTTGCGCTGTAAAGCTTCAGAATTTTATCTCACGAGGGTGTTGTGAGGATGCCTTTAAATCTCACTCGGCTTCTTGTTGAAGGAATAACAAAGCTTGCTCGGTAGAGGGTTGAGCTATTAAGTGTGTGAGAACTATGAGAGGAAATTTCTAGAGCTCTCTCTCCTCTTGAAACACGCAAGGACTTCGTGAGTTTATTATTGTTCTTTGTGCAGATTAGCTTCGCAAGATAGCACGCGAGGCTCTCATGAAACTTGTTCCTCGCGAGAGCTTTGTGAGCTAGATTTCTGAATGCTTAGTGTGCAAGATCTTCACAAGTTCATTGAATGTTGGTTGCAGCTAAAGTGCGTGATTATGTCACAAGTTCTCTTGTGCTGCATATATTAGCTGCGCGAGATAACTTTGCTGTAGGTTTAACCACGTGAGGCAGCACCTCTACTGTGTGAGATAATACATTTGCTCCTCTGCTACTATGCATCTGCTACTATTGCAGTCCTCTCCACTCACATCTATGCTTCTCACATCTGCTAGACTTTTTGGGTCCACTTTAACATGCAAACTAGTCACCATGGTGTTCCATTGATCTTTGGCCTAGCAGTCATTTCTTGGTTGGATTCTCTCTCTTCTTGGCACCAATGGTATGGACTTTGTGTTAAGTTGCACAAGTTATTACTAACTATAAAAACAAGCTAAACAAGAGTTATTAGTAAGGTTCAAGGTCCAGCAAAGGCTAGGTTAAAAGGTGAAAGTGATACTTTTCAGTGAATAACATACCCCCAAGCCTAATCTTTGCTAGTCCCTAAGCGAAGAAAAAATTAAAACAATTATTCTAAAAATCTAAATGCCACTTTTGTAGGGAGCACGGAGACATTTAGCTCATGCATGAAGCCTTTTAAACTCCTAGGTGATCCCTAGTGGAGGAGTTTTCAGTGAAGGTACCCACAAACTTCTCAATGAAACTCTTAACAAAAGTGCAATATTACCAAATTAGTATTCAAAGATTAGAGCATTAGTCCACCTTTGATTCTTTTTAAAATGTAAGGAATTTAAATAAATGATATGCACAGACCATTAACTCATTAAAAACTCTTGCATGTATGCATACTATTTCCAATTAGCTTACAACAAGAGAAACAACAAGTTTATATCAGTACTAAGCTCACTATTAATTCAAAATTTAGGTTTAGGCAATGCCCAATACATTCAATATCAGACCCAACACTTACCAGGGCTGTCTCTCACGAAGAACTTTGAGGGTTTTAATTTTCTCACAAGCTCAAGAGCAGTTACAGTCCCCAAATGGGTCAGCAATCATGAGCATAAGCAAAGCTCCTAAATTCTGGCATCAATTGGCTATTTCTCATCATAGATTGGACAACTCCTCATCTCCACATAACAGCTCATTCAACTTCAGATCACAAGGTCTTAGGATGGGTTGAAATGTGGTTTATGGGTGTAAGTTATAAAGAATGGAAGGGTGAAAGGGATGTAAAATTGGGAAATCAGCAGGTGAAGGAGGTGATTCATGACTTCACCTTCTTTAGTTAAGCACATTTCATCTTCTTTGGCATTTTCAGACTTGAAGTGGCCAGCTTCTCCTCTTATTTTTACTTTTTCCAATGAAATTCCCTCTTGACTCCTCTCTATCCCTTTTCATTAATTTATTTTTCTGTTTTTCCTTTGAATACATTTTTCTTTTCTTTTTGTTTGTATTATTCTGAAATATCACCCTCTTCCCAGCTGCTACACTGCTATCCTCCTTTTGTGTTTCTTCTCCCTTCACCAAACGTTGACCCTAGCTTGTCCATCTTTAACTCCTTCTGAATTCTCAGAGTGGGGTAGGTTTGAATCAAGTCCACAGGCTTAGGTGCAAGTTCTCAGGTGTATTTTGAAGACAACTAAAAATTAAGGCTCAAAAGGTGTATGCACAAGGGCAATTTATTGGGTTTGGTATCTTAAAGCTCAAACTGCCCAAGAGAAGGCCTTGATCCTTTCCTAAATGTCATGGGTACTGTCACCTATTTTAACTTGGAGATGCCTAACTTCTAGTGAGGACAATGACTAAGCCAGTTGTTAGAGCAAAAAGAATTGCCTCAGTCATTCCTCAAAGGGAAATTTTTTTTCGTAGGCTCAAATCTCACTGGATATGGTCTTTCATTGAACTCATAGGCATGACTTACCTTTTTCTCTCTTTCATGGCTCACTAAGTACTGACACAAGTGATTTTTCTTGATCTTCACCTCATGAAAATGTTAAAATTTAAAAGTTTTTAATATCTAAAGGTCTGCAAAATTTTTAAATTTTCTCATTTTTAATGTTTCTTAGGTGAACATAGCTCTATATCTATCTTACTCACTTGATTCTATTGTACTTAGGTTAACTACCTCATTGGCAAACCTTGCCACACCCCCAAACCTATGAGAAGCAGTGTCCTCACTGATTTAAAGATAAAGTGCTAGTGCAGCATGGTATGTTGGGAAAATGAAAGGACATAAAATAAAACAAGTAAAAGTAATAAACAAAACACACATAACCTATTAAAACAAACAAAGAAATAAACAAATAGCAGAAAAGAAGGAGCCCAAAAAAACTTCACACAAAAGCTACCAAAGAGAAATTTTCATTTATAACACAAAAATATGAACAATGTAAGGGAAAATAACTGCAAAAAGAATTTACAAAACATCCTAACTAACCATATGTACAAATCTAATCATATGAATCTTCTGCTACTTCAACCTAGTCTTGGACTTCTTTTCTTTTTTCTTGCTTCAAGCAGCAACAGTTGAACTGGCTGGAGGGGCAGTGGTAACAGGGGTAGTCCCAGCTGCTTGCACAGTCTCTCTGGCGGCCATTTCAGTAACTCTTCTTTCGAGGATTTCTGCCTTCTTTTCAGCAACTTAAACTCTACGTTCATACAGCTCCTTTGTGACCTCTCTAGAGGAAGCTAACCTTTGCTCGAGTGCATCAACTCTCATTTTCTCTATTGCTGCAGTATACTGTTGAGCTTCAAATAGCCTCAACATTTGTTTTCAGCCCTTTGATATCCTTAGTGTCTGAACTTTGGAATTCATCTCCATTTGATGGATCTTTGCTTCATAGGGCATCTTAATTGAGGTTCTGAGGTCAGCCATGACTCTAATGACATCCTTTTTAAGGTATGGGTTATTTTGCATGGCATGTAGGAGGGTTAAGTATGGAGGTATAGAAAAGGAAGAGGTAGGTAATATGGGCTGCTCAACACTGAAAGAAGGGTCAGCCAGTAATGGTAAAGGGATGGATGATGGCATGGGTATTGTGAGGTCTATCACCTCAGGATAAGTTTGGGTTGGAATTGTGGAGGTGGGTATTAAATTTTCCACATCTGTGGCAGCATTAGATGTTACCGCTGCAGGTGGGATTTCAGGGAGGCGTTCTGGCTCAGGTTCAGGGTCTGTTTGGGTGGAAGCATTTGTAACTGTAATTGGAAGGATTATGGGAAGAGCTAAGGTTAGGGGTTGGGGAGAAGGGGGTGGAGTAGGTAAATGGGTGGGTGTAGGGATAGGTGGCTGTTGTGATGGCTGGGTTAAGTTGGATAAGGTTGATTGGATGGTTGATAAACTGTTATGAATGGAGGCGTGGTGTTGGAGGGTGGAGTTCATGGCTTGGAGGTTGGCCTCAATGGATGCTTGGGTTTGGGTGTTGGCCATCACCTAGGATTGAAGGGAGAGGAGTAGGTTGAGGATTTGGGGTAGGGGTCAGGGGTGATAGGGGCTGTGGGATGGATTGGAGGAATTGGTTGAAATGGGGAGGTGGGTGCATGGTGAAAGTTTGTTGACTGGGTGGAATCCGGAAGAGGGATAAAATGGGAAGGGTGAGGTGAGTCTGGGAGAGGAGTGAACTCATAATTGATTTCCCCTATGATAGAGGGCATCATGGCTGAGTACCCCTCAGATGCAAAGGGGTCATGGGAAGGGGAAAAAGGAATGGAATGGCCCAAGGGTTCAAAGGTGTCAGGTTCAAAGGATGCAGTGGGGTGATGTGAGGAAGCTGGAGAGCTATGAGGGATTTCAAGGGTAGGGTCTTGTGTGGCTATGGTTTCTGGGGTAGGGATAGTTTGGAAAATGTAGGTGGGTTTGGGTTTTATGTGGGCTTTGTTTTTTTTTTCTTTTTCTATATCTAGTTTTCACAGGTGGGCTAGGGTGAGCTGGGTAGGTAGTTAAGGGTACAGATATGGGTAAGGATAAAGGAATGGGCTTAGTATGTATGGTGGATATAGGAGATGTAGTGATGGTTGAGGTGATAGGTAAGGTAGTGCTGGTTGGCACAAGACTGATGGTGGTGGGTATACTTGACTGTGGTAGAGGTGATGGAACTATGGGGAGTTGTGAGGCTGGGGTTGAGGTAGGAGCTGGCATAGGAATGGACATGGGTGTGGATGTTTGAGGGTCAGCAGCATGGCTGGCAATGGCAGAGGTTGCTACTTAGGAGCTTGCAGCAACAGAGGCAGCAGCAGCTGCAGCTGCTTCTTGAATTTTTGGAGCTAACTTAGCTAGGAGCTCCATCTTCTTCTTCTTCTTCTCAATGAGAGTAAGACTAATCCCCCACTGCTTCTTGCCACTTTTGCTGGGGACCAAGGGGAGGGTCACTTTATTCATTTGGAATGGGTATCCTCCTAACTACAGCAAGGCTATAATGAGCCTGCAGTAGGGAAGTGAATGGGGCTTCTTTTTAAACTTCACCTTCCCATATATATCTTTCATTCCATCAAAATTTAGCTTGGCTGTATCTATGTAGTGGTTTAGGCGAAAGGAGTAAAGTGCATCAGTAATGGGAGACCTCCTCTCTTGCTGATGCCCAAAGCAGTAAACATTTTTCCTCAGCACCCCATCTATAAATCTCAGTTTAGGGTATAAATTTCTCTTCCTAATAGACACCCCTGAGGCTGTGATCCCTCCAGTCAACTCCTTGGCTAAGATGGTGGCTATCAAAGAAGGGCCCAAGCCACACTTAGGCCTGTACTTCGCTGGTATCCCAAGTATCTCAACTATTACAGCCTGATTAAATAGCATCTCAAATTTTTCTATCAGCACCAGCAATGCTGGGTTCCCATCATCCCCAGTCTTCACTCTTATATTTTGATAAAACAGCTACACTGGTCTACGGAAGACTAACTGGAGTGGGGGCCTCAACAGGGGAAGCAAAGTGGCCTTGGTCAAGTATGCAATTGAAGCTGCTATTTATGGATGCTCCTTAAAAAATACCTTGTCAAAAATATTCTCTGCCTCAAGCTTAATTGAATCCACAAATTCAGAAGGGACCCTGAGGTACTCATTATCTTCCTCTTCCTCAAGGGCAACCTTAGGGACCTCATGGACTACACCCTTTCCCTTTTTTTGCTTTTTCATTGCTTTCTCAGGGCTTTTGGCAGGTGGGTGGTCTTTGGTCATCTTCTTAGGAGCAGACTTTTTCTTTTGAGCTTGGGCATCATAGGCCACACCCTTGGCCTTCGTCACAGGGGCTACCTTTTTCTTAGGTTGCTCCACTTGGGGCTCAACAACGGGAGGAGGCATCTCAGAGGTCTCCACAGTGGAAGCCTCTGCAATCCTCACAGATTTACGTGTGGCCACAGGGTTGCTGCTGGGTGGGGGGTTTAGCATGGCAGCCAGTGTGTCAATGAACTTTGAACCTGTGGCCATGGTTACTCAATTTCTCCAAATTAGGGCTTTAAACTCCCAGAGTGTGTAATACACACTTCACAAATAAAATTTCACCCAAAGTCCTCCCTATTCAACAGTTAAAACAGTAGCCAATCAAACTAGATGAGAGTGTGAAAAATCTTACCAACTGAGAGCTAGGGTTCCACTTCAAACAAGGCACGGTGGATCAAATCCCTCAAACCGAGTTCAAAGTAACTAGGAGGTAATGCGGAACACAATTATAGGAGGAAATTAGCTGAGTTGTAGTGGATTAGGCTGTAGAGAAGAAAGAAGGGAGAGAGAAGTTCAATCTTGTGCAATGTAAGTTAGGGCAAAGAGAGAATGGAGGAAATTGAAAAGATCGCAGGGTTTAATAGTGTGATCCCGTGCCTCACGAGGATGCTACCAGGTACTCATGAAACTATATTTTCTTGCACAGTATGAATGCCACCTTACGAGAAGTACTACCGCGAAGAAGAAAGATGCCTCGCGAGGATAGATTTAGAAGCTCTATGCGCCCTGCGAGGTCATTCGCGGAGCTGATGCTATAATTTAGTTGCGCGAGAGGGCAGGTGGATTGCTCACGTAGTTGAAGTAAAGAACCTCGCGAAAATATATTCAGTGAGTCTTAGAAGTTTGTACAACGTGCTTGATTTCCATTCTTCGCACAGCTCCTTATCGTGAAGAAGAGGTAGCCTCGCGAGGATCCATCTTTTGTTTCCTTCAGGTAGCTCACTCATGCGGCTCTCGCGACGTAACATAGATCATTATATAGCTCCATGAGAAAGCCCAAAATTGACTTGCGAGTGTAAAATTTAGGCCTTTTTGCCTAGCGAGAAAGCAAAACTCACTCTTTATCTCTACTTGCACATTGGCCTGTGCATGTATATTGGCATGCACCTATCCATTGTGCATCAGCACTTACTTCCTTCAAATGCAATCCATTTCATCATGATAATCTCAGTGCCCATTATCAACATATGTATATAAAAAATTCAAAGTGCTAAAATTTTTCAAATATATCAGATTTATGACCTATGCAATGACAGCACCTCAACCATATAGCAGCAACAGACATGCACATCCACATCAGGTCTATGCACATTAAATTTAGATGACAAATATGCACATAACACTATCAATACACAACTCAAAATAGAACAAAACAAAATAGGCAAATCATTATCACAATAAAAACACTACATGACAGATTTTAAGCAAAACAAAACACACCAAAATTTTCAACAAATATGGTACATACTTTACAAAGCTATGGATCACTAAGCAGTGGGAGGTTCATGTAGGTGAATGGTCTGAGGAGGCTCCACTGAATTTTCTACACAAATTTTTAGCCTTTAACCATTTACTTTCATGATCTTTCCAGACATAGGATCCAAGATCTCCACAGCACCAGATGGGGAGGCATGGATGATAGTGTAAGGTCCATCCCATCTAGATTTTAACTTTCCTAAAAAGAACTTTAATTTGGAGTTGAAAAGCCAAACCTTAGTACCAGCATTAAAGTCCTTCCTCATTAGCTTCTTGTCAAAGAATGCCTTTGATCTCTCCTTGTAAATTCTGGCATTTGCACAGGCTTCCAGTCTCAACTCATTCAGCTTTGACATTTGCAATTTCCTATGAGAATCAGCAGTAGTTAGATCAAAATTCAATATTTTGATAGACCAATTGGGTATGTGTTCTAACTCCACTGGTAGGTGGCAGGCTTGGCCATAAACCATCCTAAATGGGGACATGCCAATAGGGGTCTTCTAGGTAGTCCTATAAGCCCAGAAAGCATCATTCAGCTTTTATGCCCAGTCCTTTCTATCTATTTTCACAGTCTTTTCCAAGATATGCTTGATCTCCCTATTGAAAATTTTAACTTGTCCACTGGTCTGTGGGTGGTAGGGAGTTGCAATTTTGTGTGTAACATAATACTTTTTGAGCAGGTTCTCAAAAGACCTATTACAGAAATGACTCCTCCCATCACTAATAATAGCTCTGGGGGTGTCAAATCTTAAGAAGATATTGTCTTTCAAAAATTTAAGGACAACTGTGTGGTCATTTGTACTTGTGGAAATGGCTTCTACCCATTTGGACACATAGTACACTGCCACAAGTATGAAGTTGAAGACAATAGAAGGAGGAAAGGGGCCCATGAAATCAATGTCCCAGATGTTAAAATGTTCTACCATAAGGATGGGCTGCAATGGCATTGAATCTTTCTTAGAAATGCCTCCCAACCTTTGACATCTTTCACAGGCTTTGCAATATATGTATGCATCTTTGAATAAAGAGGACCAATAAAACTCACATTGCAAAACTTTTGCCACTGAAATGACCTCCACAGGCTTGCTCATGGCACATAGAAAGAATACTGTGGAACTTACTTTCAGGCACACATCCCCTTACAACCTGATCTACACAATGCTTATATAGCTATGGATCCTAGCATAGAAAATGTTTGACCTGAGAGAAAAATAAGTCTTTTTCCATCTTGGACCACTGAGGGGGAATCCTACCAACAGTAAGAAAATTGATAATGTGTGCAAACCAGGGAACACTGGACTGCATAGCAAATAATTGCTCATCAGGGAACAATTCATTGACAGGTACTGCTGCACATTCTTTCAAAACAATTCTAGAAAGGTAGTCAGCCACCACATTCTCAACTCCTTTCTTATCCTTGATCTCAAGATTAAACTCCTGCAATAGGAGGATCTATCTGATCAGCCTTTGTTTGGCATCCTTCTTAGCCAATAAGTATTTCAGGGCTGAGTGATCAGTAAAAGTAACAATTTATACCCAAGCAAGTAGGGTCTAAACTTGTCTATAGCAAACACCACAGCAAGTAGCTCCTTCTCAGTGGTGGTGTAATTGAGCTGAGCTTCAGCTAGTGTTTTGCTAGCATAATAAATTACTGCATGGAGCTTATCTTTTCTCTATCCTAAGATAGCACCTATGGCCAAGTCTGATGTATCACACATCAATTCAAAAGGGAGTGAGTAATCTGGGGCCTGGATTACAGGAGCAGTGGTAAGGCACTATTTTAAGACTTCAAAGGCCTCAAGGCACTTAGCAGAAAATTTAAATGGCACATCCTGACACAGCAGGTGACATAATGGCTTTATAATTTTGCTGAAGTCCTTAATGAACCTCCTGTAAAATCCAGCATGTCCTAAGAAGGATCTGATTTGCTTGACAGTTTTGGGTGGGGGCAGGTGTGAAATCAAGTCCACTTTAGCCTTATCAACCTCTATTCCTCTGTGAGAGACCACATGGCCTAACACAATTTCTTCTGTTATCATAAAGTGGCTCTTTTCCCAGCTTAAGACCAAATTGGTCTCTTCACATCTTTGTAAAACCAGGTCAAGGTGACTCAAGCATTAGCTAAAGTTGTCCCCATAAACTAAGAACTCATCTATGAGGGTTTCCAGAAATTTGTCAATCATATCAGAAAAAATTGCATACATGCACCTCTGAAATGTGGTTGGGGCATTGCAGTCCAAAAGGCATCCTTCTGTAAGCAAAGGTGCCAAAGGGACATGTGAAAGTGATTTTTTCTTGATCTTAAGGATACACAGGGATTTTGTTATACCCTAAGTATCCATCAAGAAAGCAGTAAAATGCCTTCCCAGCCAGCTTATCTAGAACTTGGTCTATGAAAGGCAGAGGAAAGTGGTCTTTCCTAGTCTTGGAGTTGAGTTTTCTGTAATCAATGCAAACTCTCCGGCTAGTGGTCTCTCTGGTTGGCATCAACTCCCCAGAATCAGAAGTAATATCTGTTATGCCTGATTTTCTAGGTACCACCTGGAAGGGTGACACCCACTCTGAATCTGAAATGGGATAAATCACCCCTGCATCTAACAATTTTACTATCTCCTTCAAGACCACCTCTTGCATGTGAGGATTAAGCTTCCTCTACTTCTCTCTTGAGGGTTTTGCACCCTCTTCCAAGTGAATTTTGTGCATGTAAACTAAGGCATCAATGCCTCCAAGATTACCTATTGTCCATCCCATTGCCTTTGTGTGCTTCTTGAGAACACATAGTAATTCTTCCTCCTGCTGACTAGTGAGAGAGGAAGAGATAATTGCTAAAAGCTTGTTGTTTTATCCTAAAAAGGCATACTTTAATGTGTCTGAGAGCTGTTTCAGCTCCAGCTCAGGGGGACTTTCAATGGAAGGCAACAAAGGTGCCTTGGTGGTTTGAGGAAGGGACAACAATGTAGGTTTTCAACTGGAATGTTGCACTAGGCCCATAGAAGACTCTATTCTGGTGTTGTCATCTGTCATGAGAACTTGGGCCTCCTCCTCAACCCTACTCCAAATACTTTCCAAAACTTTAGCAATATTATCTCAATCTAGCAGATTGGATAATTTTTCTTCCACAAGGCCATCTAGTACATCTATTACACAACAGTCCTCAATGTCTATTTGAGGTTGCCTAACAGCATTATACACATTTAATTGAGCCTTCATGTTTCCAAAGGTCACCTCCATTGCCCCTGACCTGTATTGAATGCAAGTATTTGCAGTGGCTAAGAATGGTCTGCCAAGGATGACAGGAATTGGGGTTTTACTTTTACAAGGGTCCATGTCCAAAACTAGGAAATCAGCAGGATAGTAGAACTTTTCCACCCCCACCAAAACATCCTCCACCACACCCATACGTCTCCTTTTAGACCTATCACCCATGGGTCTTATAATTTCTCAGGTGTGGCAATGGATAGAACTAACTCAACATGCTCAACAGTAAAAACCATTTTGGACAACTGCACCCTTGCCTTTATTTTGTATGTGCAGAGGTCCTTTAAAAATTTAGCATAGGACCTATTTTATTGCATCAAGCAAGGGAAAATTGATCTTGACCTTCTTGAAGGTCTCCATCATTTCCTCCATCTGAGCATTCCCCTTATCAAAAGGAGATGGGCCAGTAAGTGGATGAGAAAATGGCAGTTTTGGGACTGCTGGTGCCACAGCTGCATGCCTAACAACATCATGGTCACATTTTTGTTTGTTTCTTTTTTTCATTTATTATTTACTGTTGGGGGTCGACATCAGCCCCTTTATTTTGCCCTTGCGGATTGACAGTAGGGGATGACTTCTTTAGTTTTTTCACTCTCTATGACCTCCTCAGTTGCTCTATCCGCTAAATTATCAACCACACTGTCACTCCTTAGAGAAGTGATTACATTAGCCTCCTCATGGGTAGAGGATGCTTCTCCAATCATGTATTGTCCTTTTGATTGGCCAAGGGTTGACTAGGCAGTTTGTCCTCCTCTCTCCTTTTTTTAATGCTTTGCCCATGAGAGTTCACAGTTTAGACCAACGTTCCCAAATTCTGTATAGATGTCAGCATTTGCTCTTCAAAGAAAGAAGATCTGGGCTGTTGTGGGGGCAAGACCAATTGATTGGGCTGTGGAGCAGGCAACTAAAAATTCTGCCTTGGTGGATAGCCTTGCTTAAATTGGTGTTGAGGTCTGTATGGAGCTACCAACTGTTGCTGCTGGGGTTGAGGTCTGTATGGAGCTACCAACTGTTGCTGCTGGTGTTGAGGTCTGTATGGAGCTACCAACTGTCTTCACCTCAAATTTGGGTGGTTTCTCCATGTGTACCCAGCAAGTTGCTGCCCATATGCTTGGGCAGCATTGGCATGCTCCATAACTAAATTAGGGAATTAGTTGGCTGATGGACAATCTTGGAGTGAATGTGTGGGAGATTGGCATATCAGACATGCCTCTTCCACTTGTGCAACCATCCTAGGCTGCATCACATTCATTAATTTATCAAACTTTAAACTTAGATTGTCCACCTTCCTTTCCAAATCACTTTGGACCTTAACTTCATTCATTCCACCTCTAGGGGTGGACTATTTCACCAATTTAGTTGGGGTCTGGCTGTCATTGCGAGATAGTGATTCCTGCTGCATGGAATTTTCCCTTATGATGTTAAACAACTCCCAAGCCTCATCAGCTAAACAAGAGTTATTAGTCAAGTTCAAGGTCTAGCAAAGGCTAGGTTAAGAGGTGAAAAGTGGTACTTTTCAGTGAATAACAAAACCCTAATCCAAAGCCCAACCTCCACTCACCCCATCATCCCACAAAATTTTCCCCATGTAAAATGGTCCCATCCAGCACCCGTCCAGACTACCCAATACCAACCAGAAAATCTCACCCTTCCCCCGTTCTATAAAGACCCATAGTATGAGGAAGATGATATAAGAAACAGCGGGGCTTATATTGAGGCACACATAAGTATCAAT
The DNA here is from genome assembly GCA_021018995.1 of Chloranthus sessilifolius. Classification (NCBI taxonomy): domain Eukaryota; kingdom Viridiplantae; phylum Streptophyta; class Magnoliopsida; order Chloranthales; family Chloranthaceae; genus Chloranthus; species Chloranthus sessilifolius. The sequence continues at coordinate 120,308,477 of CM037584.1, read as the reverse complement.
CCTCCACCACCCGTAATCACCAATCCACCCGCAGTGCAAAGTGAATGGAGGCCGACAGTCGAAAGAATGACACCCCCATCCAAAGAATCTGAGCAATTGAAGGAACAGTTGGATAAGATCCATAAACAATTGATGAAAATGGGTGGAACTGAGATCCATGCCACAGACTTTTCTGATTTATGCTTATTTTTTGAAGTCCCCTTACCCCCAAAATTCAAAGTGTCAATCTTTGACAAGTATAATGGCACGGGTAACCCTATTCCACATCTCAAGTCCTACTACAGGGACATGTGTCAGTACGGAGGGGATGAACGTTTGCTCATAAAGGTCTTCCAAAAGAGCCATACAGGTCCGTCCTTGAGGTGGTTCACTTCCCTGGAACCTTCCATGATCAAAACATGGAAGGATCTGACCCACTTGTTCGAAGAACAATATGTCTATAACATCAACATAGAACAGCGCAAGTATGATTTGGCTCGATTAAAACAGAAGCCCGACAAAGCATTTAGTGATTATCCTGGGCAATGGAGGGCATTGGCGTCTCAGGTCGGGAACAAAATACCCGATGATGAGCAGATTGAAATGTTATCAAAGAACACCCTGCTAGTCATCTCATACTTCTTACTATACCAATAGCGGTCTAGCTTTGCTGATTTGGTAAGGAATGCCAATCGCTGTGAGGAAGCGATAAGAGAGGGGCGGTTGAATAAAATAGCAAACAGTAGGGTTTGAATGTTCACCGATCAGATAAACGAAAGAAGAACTGGGGTAGAGGTGCAAAGAGTCGGTAACATGTGACCCAATACCAGCACAACCCCATTCCAATTTAGGGCATCCCAGCCAATCCCTACCAGAAGCCAGTTGATGTAGAGAATCGGAAATGGCCAAGGGGCATAGATGACCCCAAAGCAGAGAAAAGCCCATTTTGATCAAGTCTTCACACCCTTGGGGCAGTTCCTGAACATTTTGCTGCCTTTATTATATGAAAAGGGTTTGGTCACAACACTCCTACCACGACCCCCGCCGAATCCAATTCCGAGGAACTATGATCCCAACACCCATTGCAACTTCCACCAAGGACCACGCCACCTGACTGATCGTTGCTTCCCCCTGAAGCATGTGATACAGGACTTAATATAGGCTGGTAAGATCATCCCTCTAGTACTTCCCCAGGCTAACCAGATGCAAACATACACCAAGTTCCATTACCACCGCACCCACCAGGAGGGGCAGGTCCTAGGCCAACTATCAGCATGAGAGGAGGATGACAAGGAGTTTGACCCATCAGAATATATTCACACCCAGGAAGATTTTGTAGCACCTCAGAAAAAAGACTGAGAGGACAGAAGCATCGGGGTGATTGAACCTTTGAATTTGGTTGATTACTTTCCTAGCCCCGCACCGCGAACATAACACTTAGATCTTAGAATATATTTCCCATTGCCAACTCCCGTCAACTACATCCAAATCAATTCCTATCAGCCATACACAACCACCCCCACCAACTACCCAATAGCCGATTGTGTCCCCCATCCCCCTCCATCCCCGATCAATTATCATTAGCCCACCCCTATCACATCACCCCCAATGTAGTCATCCACAATCCTCGCCAACCCCATTTGGGCCACTTGCTCCATCCTTCCACCAATTAATCAGGTGATCCTTGCCCATCCCAATCCATTAGCACAGACACCTTCTTTCACCTCATTCCTGATCCCGGGACCAACCTACGATCCCCACCAGGTCCCACTTAGTTATGACCAAATAGATATCAATGCCGACAGCAGTAGGGAGGGGGTAGTTGATTTCGTCACTAGGTCAGGAAAGATCTCTAAGCAGTCAGACGCACCAGTACCAGCACCAGCCCGACTAGAGGAGAAGAAAGATGCTACTGCAGTAAACCCATTTGAGAAGATGAGACGAGAGCATAAACTTGAAATTTAGCTAAAAAGAATGCCGACCCATATCACAGTCTGGGATTTATTAATGATATCTCCACTCCATTTTCAAGCTTTAATGGGAGTATTAAAAGATGCACATGTGTCCATCCAAGTAACCCCTGATGAAGTGGGATCTTTTTTGGATGCTGATTTGCCAGATGAGGGAAATAATCACTCCAAATCCCTCAACATCACTATAGAAGCCAAAAATTTGGTGATCCCATTGTTATTAATAGATAATAGATTAGCATTGAATGTATGCCCTCTGAGAACTGTAACCAAGATAGGGGTGGACCCCTCCGCTTTCAGGCTAGCTAGAACAAGTTTTAGAGAATTTAATAACATGGGAAGAGAGATAATTAGAGAAGTCGACCTTGAGCTCATCATCGGGCCAATGACCTTTTCCATACCCTTCCAAGTTGTGGACATCAAATCCACATTCAATTTGCTTTTAGGGTGCCCATGTTTACATGAGGTCGGGGCAATACCTTCAACTTTACACCAAAAGCATAGATTTATGTCAAACAGAAAATCATCACCATTCTAGGTGAGGGGTAGGAGGAAAGAGAAAAAGCTACCCACAACATCGACAATCCCAAGGTGTTGGATGTGCCACACACGATCGAAGATACAGAACTTCATAGCTTTGAGTATGATGTATTGACGGTAATCCCTAAACCCCTCAAGAGAATCACTCTGAAGACCGGTGGTGGAATGGTTGCGGCAGTAGCCATGCTCCATAAATGAGGCTATAAAAAAGGAAAGGGGTTAGGACCCTGGTTTGCAAGGTAGGAGAGAGTCAGTCACGGCCATGGGTGGGCAGCAAGTCATATTTGGGTTAGGCTACAAGCCCACTGAGCAATAAGTCTGAGAGGCCAAGGAAAAGGCTTGAACGATTGCCACTGCTAAAGCCAAGGGAATAAACCTAGAAGAGAAATCCCATCCTAGACCTCACATCCGGAATACCTTCGTGAGCATAGGGATTGTGAAAATTGATCAAAACGGGGTAACATAATTGACCCCACACAAACCGGTAGCCCCTGTCCACCCCACCAATCCCCAAATTATTCCCCCAACCTAGAGATAGACCTAGCCGCTCTGTCCCTCTTTGAGGAAGAGTCTTTTGTACCTATACAATATCTCCCTATGGTAAACCACCACAGGACCTTGCTAACGTTTGAGGACCGAGTCCCGAATGAGCCCATGATAAGCATGATGGAGGTTGAGTCCCAAAAGCCATCTCAATCAGCCTCCTCCATTAAAGCAAGTAAAGGTGCAGCACCGCAGGTAAGAAATTGGGTATCAGTGCCTTTAACTCTAGAAGCATTGGGTGACCTAGATTTCGACACCCGCTTCCTAAAAAAAACAACCTATAAAAAGTAAGGTTAGCCCTTGGCAGGTAATACCATGTGTATATAGAGGCCCGCCTTGCCAAGAGCCGATCCCTGAAGAAAAAGAAAAAACTAAAAAAATAGAAAAAGAAAAAATCAAAAATATGGAAAAAGCATAAAATAATCCAAAAATGTTGTCTCTCAAAATTCCTGATAAAATCAAAGAAAATGATGCCTTAATTGAAAAACCCGTCCCACGTGAAATCAACCCCTTTCCTTTAGAAATACAAGAAGAGGTAGGAGTCACAAGTCTGGATGAGGAAATCCCTGCTGAGGAGCTTCCTAATGATCTCCTTGAACGGAACGCCGACTTTGAGCATGGCCCTACCCCGATTGTTGATGAAATAGAGGTTGTCAATCTAGGGACTGAGGAGATTCCTAGAATCACCAAGATCAGAACGTCACTCTCCCGAGGAAAGAAAAAGCATGGTTGATTTTCGTTGGTCATACCAAGACGTCTTTGCAGGGTCATACGAGGATATGCCTAGTTTAGATACCAATTTGGTCTAGTATGAGTTACCGCTATATCCTGATGTTAAACTGGTCATGCAGAAGTTGAGATGCCTCAGACCAGAATGGATGCTGAAAGTGAAGGATGAGGTCATCAAGTAGTACGATGCAGGATTTCTCATGGTCTCTAAGTACCCGCAATGGCTAGCCAATATCGTCCCTATACCGAAGAAAGATGGAAATGTTCGCATGGGCATTGACTTCAGAAACCTGAACAAAGCAAGCCCAAAAGATGACTTCCTGTTGCCACACATCGACATCTTGGGCGAAAACACTGCTAGACATGGAATGCTCTCACTTATTGACGGATTCTCTAGGTACAATCAGATCACGATGGCGGAAGCAGACTGAGAGAAGACAGTGTTCATCACTCCATGGGAAATTTTTTGCTATCGAGTCATGCCTTTTGGATGAAAAATGCTGGAGCAACATATCAGAGAGCGATGACTGAACTATTCCACGACATGATGCACCAAGAAATTGAGGTGTATGTTGACAACATGATAGTTGTTCAGTCACATAATTTACCATTTTATCACCCTTAACTTAGTGATGCTAGGACTTAGTTTGCTACTAACAAGTTGTTGATGTGTAGATATTAAAGATAAACAGTAAAAGAAAGCCTAAGTGTTAATATTCGTCAAAATGAACTCAAAAAGTAGTAAGAAAGATGATTGAGCGAAAAAGATGGTTTTCGCCTACTAAAAGCCAGAAAATCATAATTTATGATTCTGCAGAAAGAGATGAAAGAAAATCGTTCGAATAGAAAGCTATGAAAGACAGAAAATCATGATTTATGATTTTCCTGAAAAGAAGATTTCCTACATTGATACTGTTGATCACGTGAGAACTTTCACCACCAGGAACATAATTAGAAAACTCCTAGAATTAGAAGTTCAACTAATCACAGATCTGAGAAGTTTGATGAAGATCTACTCCGAAGGACTTTTCCACTGAAGATTAAAGAACTCTCCAAAAGCATATCAACTAAAGGACACATGGAAAAGATAAAATTAGGAATTAGAGTAATATTAGGAATCTTTTATTTTTAGTAGTTTCTTTTATTAAAATTAGAAGTCATTATAAATCGACTCCTTATGATCTATAAATAAGAGAGCTTGGTGTAGGAATGAGCATCGAAGAATTTTCGCATCAATTGACAACTGAGGTTGGATTTTCTTTCGATCAAAGTAGTGTAAAATAGTTAGAGTAGATTATATATTAGAAGTTTCTCAAGAGCAATTGACGACTGTAATTTAGTGTTGAAGATTAGTGTAGGTATCCTAGTTTATCAGAAGTAATTGATGACTGCGGGTGAGGGGTGAAAGATATATTTATTTGCTTTCTAGTTTAGATTTTATTTTACTTTATTTCCATACTTTTTAAACATCTCTAGGTTTTAATTTGAATTGACGACTCGGATTAGAATTTATAGATTGGTGTAACAGTTTTTACTTTTCCATCTTCAGTTTTCTAAGGTTTGATTGACGCCCGGATTTTAGAAAGTTGTTGATTAGATTAAATTTGTATTGATAAGATCTTAGACTTGATTGACGACCAATGCTAAGAAACAACAGATATAAGGTAACGGTATTGTTTAAATTCATAAATATCCAATAATTGAAGATTGGGATTGATGACCTTAATCTGAAGAAGGAGGATTTAGATTTATTTTATGTATTTTAGATTAAAAAATCATTCTTTTATTCATATTTCTCCATCAGATTAGATCTTAAAGATAAATAGAAGTTTTTAAAAAAAGGATTTAAATAGAAGATATAAATAAGAAGTAATTAGATAAATAAACTTTCTCATGGGAACGATCCTATGCTAGTACTATTATTTCCATTGTGCACTTGCAATAGGTTAAGACTTGAGTTTAACATAATTTTAATATACTTAATAAGTACCACCAAGTTTTTGGCGCCGCTGTCGGGGAAGCAGAATTTATCTTTACTTCTATTTTTATTTAATATTTTTATTCTTTTAGAAACTAATATTTATCTTTCTCTTTTTATATTTCTTTATATTTTTATTTTTCTTTGATCACTTTTTAATCTTTTGCAGGTTTATTCGGAGTAACAAATCAGACTTTCAACACTTCCGCGGGCCCCAGAAGCTCAGATTTGTCTCTCTCCCTGCTTGCAAAGATAAAAAGTAAATAATATTAAAATCAAATCCTAATATAATAAGTGTCTATACCAGTATGACACACTATAGTCAGAAAATGACTAAAACGATGGGAGAACATTATGCTTTAACACCTCTTACACCTTCCCCATTTATACAATTAACCCCTATGACTAGTAATGAGATTTTTAAGATTATGCCCAAAATATTTCAAACACTTCCAATATTTTGTGGGCTAAGGGATGAAAATCCTTATTCACATTTAAGAAAGTTTATAGAAGTGTGAAATCTTATCCGAATCCAAAATTTGCCAAAAACATCTCTTCGTCTAAGGCTGTTTTCATATTCTCTTAGAGATGAAGGAAAACAGTGGATACATTCAATGCCTCATAATTTGTTCGCCAATTGGGAGGACTTGGAATGAGGATTTCTCATGAAATACTTCCCATTACATAGAATGAATCAAATCCGGTATTTGATTAGAACTTTCAAACAACCTCCGAATGAATTTCTTCAAGAGGGGTGGACGCGCCTCAACGACCTTTTATATGGGTGTGCTGATCCAGAAGTCCCCCGTTGACAAATAGTCCTCACTTTCTATGAAGGTCTGAATGACCAAAATTGGCACATAGTTGATGTTGCCTGTGGGGGGATATTCCACACTTTGTCTACTGAGGCTGCTTGGGAACTCTTTTAGAATTTTAGTGAAGAACTAGTGCAATGCCAAGCACCAGGTGAGATTGAATCTAAGACTTCAAGGAGTATACCTCTTACGCAAAGAGGATTATACAAATTAAAGTCAATGATGAATTGCCTTCCAAAATTAAAACTGTGGAATACAAAAATTCAATCTCTGGTGGGTGTAAAATCGCACCCAACATCTCAACAAGGAAAAGCCTGTGCACCTAACTGCGGCTTAACTTAGAAAATTCCTCAGCACTCTCCTGTATTTTGCCCCACACAGACATAAGACCACACTGATATTGAGGAAACCATGTCATAATTAGCCGAACTCTGGCTGCAGGATGGCCATATTCAAACGCAACTACTCAATAATCTCCTGGAATCCATTACACGGTTAGAAACTCAAGTTGAGCAATTAACCATTCTGATTAACTCGAGAGAGAGTAACTATTCTTTCCCATGGCTAGTTGGCACCCCAGGAGGAAATACTTTTATGGGAGGGACATCAACTCCCCTTGATCGTCATTGAATTCCTCCTGAATTTGTCTAGCTACCGACTCACCCATAGCAAACATGTGTAACATATGTACATAAGTACTTTTGAAATAACCCCTCTATGATTTATAAATCATAAAGACTCTTTCTATTATTGTAATCACTTGAAGCGTATGGATTTGTGATTTCTCGTGAGTTTAGAGTCTAATCGTAGTGAGTATGATTTTTTAGTCATAGATTCTCGTGATCGTTATCCAAAATTGCAAATTACAATTCTGAGGAACAGGAGAACCTAGTGATCAGTCTTATCAGAAGCACTGGAAGTAAAACCCATTTAAAATTGTATAGGAAACGGATATGAAATGCATTCAATTTCACCACTTCCCAACCACCCTAGCCTAGGAACCTACACATAGACATTTACTCGAAGTGATGGTTCTATACATTTCCCTATAAATCTATACCCATTCATAGACTAAACCCATGCCACAACTTTTCTTCTTCTTCCGTGGTTTACCCTACACCCCATGATGGAAGAGCATAACCAGAGGAATTTCAGTAAGCAACTTGATAAAATTCTCGAAATACATAGAGTTGAGCTCCTGGTTGCAGAAAAGAAATTAGAAGATCTGAAGCGCCAGCGACTTACTCGAGATGTTGAATCGCCCACCGAAACTACCCTTGACCCTAAACCTAACCCAAATCTGAAAACATATACCACGAACCCATCTTGCCCCACTTCCTAAACTTTACGTTGTCACAACCCACCCCGAATGCATGTTCCTTTATAATAAGGATGGGTTATAATTTTCAGCGTCATTTCTCATCCCATCCTTGATCTCCTCGCCACCCCTCTCCATTGCTTATCCTCTCCCTTCGCTTATGCTACAATCTCTTCATAAAATCTTCGCAGGAGAGTAGTATAGGCTGAATGGGGGACTGAGATTTGTCATCTTCCAACTCTCTTTAACTTCTTCCCGTAACTGTATTAACGGTGCAGTTGATGAGTCATGGACCAATTTGGAAGACTGAGGCGGAGAGTTCGACTGCTCTTGGAGTAGCAATCCCGATGTGGATTCCCACTCTAAAGAAGAGGAGGGGAGGTGACCCTGCAAAGGAGTGGATATGCCTTTTGTAGGAAGGAATGTAAGACTTTGATTAAAAGTAGTTAAAAGTCGGAAGACCATTTCTCTCGGACGTTGCTACCAGTGTTTTAGTTTAGTATGTATCTAGATTTTTCCTAAGAATTTCTTTGGTGTAATTAATTTTCTTTCCGTGTTTCTATAATTAGTTCATATATATATATATATATAGATAGATAATATATATATATATATATATATATATATATTCTTTGATGGTTTTGACTAATTTACTAACAGTGCTACTAACATCTAACTTTTTATTTCCATTAGAACCGGTAGTATTTTTCTCCTAAGTTTGGGGGAAGATTTTTGTTCTTTTTGCAGATTATAAACCCGATAACTAACCTAGCAGTAAAATAAGGTAATATTGTTCTGTATGTCCCCTTTTTTGCATAATGAGGACATTATCCTAATTAAGTTTGGGGGAATACATATCAATTTTTGAAATATATAATATATTAGTATAGTTTTCTTTTTAGAGTTTTTTTTTTTAATGTTAATCATTATATGAGAATTATAAGAAAAAAATATGATAATCCAAAATTCTTTGCAATCCATCATAAGTAGTAGTTCAAAAATCAAAACAAAAATAGTTACAATTCAAAGTAAAGCATCTCTAGAACACTGTACTAGGAGAATGTTTGAAACTATATGATTGATCTGAACTACATATATTTTAGATTATAGTTTCAATATCATATAACCAGTGAGCTATAGAGCCTATTTCCTCTTTTATTCTGAGAAAGAGAGACTATTTTTATTCATGCTAAATTTTCCTTGAACTTATCTACTATTGTTGTCTAAATGAAATCTCATATTGTTGAACTTAGAATCAAGATATTTTATAGATATGATAATTTATTTGTTTAGAACTGTCTGTTAAATGTATCAAAGTAATAAAACATCCATATTAGTAAATCATGAAATGACCAAAGGCCATCTTTTGTTAAACCAGAGCTAAAAAAGCAAAAATCCTCGAATATTTTATCCTTTAAACCCATATTAGAAGCCTAAAAACTAAATTTCTTTGTACCAAAATTTTATAAACTTCTAACCAGATGTACTACCCAAAACTTTATGTCCTTGACCCTTACAATTTCTAAGAGTTTAGAAGGTAAAAGAAGGGGAGAAGAGGGAGTGAAAGGAGTATATGTGTAATAGATAAAGGATCTGCTGAAAAGGGTACAAGTAAAAAGAAATACAATTGTATGAAAATATGGGAAAAGAAAAAGAAATCGTAAAAAGATGATTCTATAAAAAAGAGAAGCCAAAAAGCTCCAACTAGAAAAGAAAAATGGGATTTAGTGAAGAAAAATAAATGTGAAGAAGTTATCCAAAATGAGGATACTTACTGAAGTTGAAAAATATAGAAGAAGAAGAGCAGGAAGAGCTAAATTCTCTTGAATCCTCTTTACCTTTTTCTTTGAAGCCTTCTGAAAACCTAAAACCCCATTACAAGCTAAAGGAAAGACCTTTGTGATTTACGATTTGCAAGAATATGAGTCTAGTAGAGATATATAAAATAGCTACTATGAATAAATGAAGAAGTTATATAAACAGAATTGATTATCCTTTCTATGAGATTTATCATCTTAGCTAATTATCCGATGAAATTTTCATACATATATCTACAGTATTGTGAGAACCCAAAATTTCGATTATTTTTTAGAGTATGCCTATAAGTGAGAGTTTGAATGAAAATATTTTCTAAAAACTGTAGTTTAGAAAAATCTATGATGAATAAACTTTTCACTGATATGCACACACTCCACGCTATACCGAATTAAAATTATTGAGTTTTGATAGAGGATAATTATGATGATGGAAAGCTAAGGATAAAAGATTTAAATTTTTTTTAAAAATAATGGACATATAATGATTGACTGAGAAATTAGTATATAAAATCTATATTTAGAATTTTTAGTTTTGAAAAATCTAGAAATATGGGAAGTTTGTAGGTAACTTCACTGAAAACCTTTAGGAGACTACAACTCCTCCACTAGGGATCACCTAGGGGTTTAAAGGCTTGATGCATCTGCTAAATGCAATCGTGCTCCCAACGAAAGTGGCAATTAAATTTTTAGTTTTAGGATAGTTTAATTTTCCTTGTTTGCTAGGGACTAGCAAAACTTAAGTTTGGGGGTGTGATCAATCACATAATTTACCATTTTATCACCCTTAACATAGTGATCCTCGGACTTAGTTTGCTACTAACAAGTTGCCGATGTGCAAATATTAAAGATAAACAGTAAAAGAAAGCCTAAGTGTTAATAGTCGTCAAAATGAACTCAAAAAATAATAAGAAAGACGATTGAGCAAAAAAGACAATTTTTGCCTACTAAAAGCCAGAAAATCGTAATTTACGATTCTACAGAAAGAGATAAAAAGGAGAAAAGGCGAAGTATTGTAATTTAGAAAATTGTCCGGATAGAAAGCTATGAAAGACAGAAAATCATGATTTACGAGTTTCTACCAAAGAAGAGAGATAGAAGATCGTGATTAACGATTTTCCAGAAAAGAAGCTTTCCTACTATTGATGCTGCTGATCACGTGAGAACTATCACCGTCATGAATAGAATTAGAAGACTCGTAGAATTAGAAGTTCAGCTGATCACGGATCTGAAAAGATTAATGAAGATTTACTCCAAAGGACTCTGCTACTGAAGATTAAAGAACTTTCCAAAAGCATATTAACTAAAGGAAGCAACGAAAAGATAAAATTAGGAATTTGAGTTATATTAGGAATCTTTTATTTTTAGTAGTTTCTTTTATTAGAATTAGAAGTCTTTATCAACCGACTCCTTATGATCTATAAATAAGAGAGCATGGTGTAAGAATAAGCATCGAAGAATTTCAGCATCAATTGACAACTGAGGTTGGATTTTCTTTTGATCATAGTGTAAAATAGTTAGAGTAGATTATATATCAGAGGTTTCTCAAGATCAATTGACGACTGTAATTGAGTGCTGAAGATTAGTGTAGATATCCTAGTTTCTCAGAATCAATTGACGACTAGGGCTAAGGGGTGAAAGATAAATTTATTTGCTTTCTAGTTTAGATTTTATTTTACTTTATTTCCATACTTTGTAAACATCTCCAGGTTTTAATTTGAATTGACGACTCAGGTTAGAATTTGCAGATTAGTGTAACAGTTTTTACTTTTCCATCTTTAATTTTCTAAGGTTTGATTGACGCCTAGATTTTAGAAAGTTATTTATTAGATTAAATTTGTATTGATAGGATCTTAGACTTGATTGGCGGCCAATGCTAAGAAACTAGAGATATAGTGTAACAATACTATTTAAATTCATAAATATCCGATAGCTGAAGATTGGGATTGACGACCTTATTATGAAGGAGGATTTAGGTTTATTTTATACATTTTAGATTAAAAAATAATTCTTTTATTCATATTTCTCTAGTAGATTAGATCTTAAAGATAAGTAAACAATTTTAAAATAAGAATTTAAATAGAAGATATAAATAAGAAGTAATTAGATAAATAAACTTCTTGTGAGAACGATCCTATGCTTGTACTATGATTTTCATTATGCACTTGCAATAGGTTAAGACTTGAGTTTAACATAATTTTAATATATATAATTAGCACCACCAATAGCCAAGTCACCAGAGATAAGCGACCATCTGGTAAACCTCTAAAAGCTGTTTGAAAGATTGAGAAAATACAGTTTTCATATGAACCCTCTGAAGTGCGCATTCTATGCTATGCCAGGAAAACTACTAGGCTTCATTCTCAGTAGAAGTGGCATCGAAGTTGACCCGATCAAGGTAAAAATCATCGTCAAAATGTCACGACCATCTACAGAGAAAGAAGTTAGAGGCTTCTTGGACAGAATACAGTACATCAGTCGATTCATTGCATATCTAACTCCTACTTGCACGTCATTCTGCAAGTTACAAAGGAAAGATTCGCCAATCAAATGGAATGACGACTGTCAGGCAGCATTTGATAAAATTAAAGGTTACCTCCTCAACCCACCAGTTTTGGTGCCGCCTGAATACAGGAGACCACTCTTAATGTATCTCTCCACAATAAAAGTTTGATGGGATGTGCCCTAGGACAGTATAATGAAACAGGAAGAGGAGAGCAGACAATTTATTACTTGAGCAAGAAATTCATCGATTACAAGACACACTATTCTCATCTGGAGAAAGCATGCCTGGCTCTCGTTTGGACTAGCCAGAGGCTCCTCTACTACTTGCTTTCTCAAGCTATTCTACTAGCACGAATGGATCTATTGAAGTATCTATTCGAAAAGCCGGCTCTTACTAGTCGAACTGCATGCTGACAACAACTCCTATCTAAATTTGACATCATATATGTCACACAGAAGTCAATCAAAGGGAAAACACTTGCTGATCATCTTGTCAAAAACCCTTTATCTGACTACGTGCCTTTGAGAACTGAATTCCCAGATGAGAACATTTTGTTCATGACAAAGGATGATACGGTGGAGACCGAGGAATCCTAGGTAATGCACTTTGATGCGACAGCAAATGCCGAGGGTCAAGGAGTCGACGCTATTTTGATTTCACCAAAGGGGTTTCATGTACAAGTATCCATAAAGCTCAACTTCCCATGCACAAACAACATGGCTGAATATGAGGCATGCACTGCAGGCTTATAGGCCACCTTGAACCTGAAAGTAACTCATCTCAGGATGTTTGGCGACTCACAGTTGATCATATGCCAGACAAACAGAGATTGAAAGATGAAAGATGAGAAATTGATCCCTACCATGAGCACCTCAAAGATCTGACAACATGTTTCAATGATACTACTTTCTCTTATGTTCCACAAGCAAAAAATCGCTTTGTCGATGCACTAGCAAGGTATGCGCTCCACCATGCCACCATGGACGGAGATCACTTTCCTGAGCCAATCAATGTTGGATACGTCCAACGATTCTATTCCTAAGTCTCCCATAGCAAGGTAAGTACTGATAAAATGGATATGTGACTGCTTAAGGACCCTGTAAAAGAGGCCATCATGTCAAAGCCAAATAGTAACAAAAGCATCCCTGAATGATCACACCCTTTTCTACACCCGTTGAGCCATTGGCCTTTCTTTCATAACCCCTTCCCTAGAAAAGAAGACAGAAAAGTGTATATACCAAAAAAAAAAAAAAAAAGTTATCAAATCCAAAAAAAATAAAATATCCAAAATCCCAAAAAGAGGATGTCGAAGAAAAAGCAAAAAGAACAAAAATAGAAAAGAAAAAGTGGGGCATGTATAGTCAAAATCCCCCAAGGAAGAACTGTATTATGATAGCTGGAACCCAATCAAGGAAACCTTTTAAAACCCAGAATACCTTCAAATTCCTAACCTATCCCATGGTCACGATACATTCCGAGAAAAAGCCCTCTTTAAGGTCTAAAAGCAATCACAGTATCCATTGAGTCAGCACAAGCCAAGCTGAGAGACGACAAAAGAACTCTATCTAGCCGGCTATGACGGAATCGACGTCCATATCGTAGCCTTTGATAACATAAAAGAAAAGAAAAATGAAAAAAAAATAAGCTCAAAGTAAAAAGGACGCGGTGAAAATTCGAAAGGGTGCCATGGGTAAAAACAGTGAGCTTGTGCGAACCAGGTGAATACCTGAAAAGGCGCCTGGGGTAAAAATGCATACCCATGGACGTAGTGAAAACCTGAAAGGGCATTATGGGCAAAAAGAGGGAAACAACGGGCAGGGTGAAAACCCACTGTGAGCAAAAAGGTTGTAAAAGAAAAATGTTCAGAGAGAAAGGAGAAAATATCAGTTACTCCCCCGGTGACAACCGTGATCCATCTGATCCTCCTGGGCCGCTCATGTTTACTCAAAATGGACTTGGCCAAGCACATCATCACGGTCGCACCATCAAACACATGACCCAAGGCAAGGATAGAAGGTTGATTCGATCCAAGGGGATGGATGTTCTAAACCTCACCTAGGTTCAACCTTGGACGATTTCGACTATGCTCAAATTTGGACCCGTTACTTACCCTCATGCTTAAGGTATAAAAGAAAAAAATCTAAAAAAAGATAACAAATTTTCCTTTCCCATTTTCAGACCGACACTGTGCATGCCCCCCACTCCGAGATGATTGGTTTGATGATCAGATGAACCACATTTGCAAAAGATAATAAATTTTCCTTTCCCATTTCAGGCTGGCACTGTGTGTGCCACATCTCCAAAGGAAAAACTGGCACAATTTCCCCCTTTACAAAAATAGAGAAAAGATAAAATTGTTGTAAGATAATAGATTTCCCTTTTCCATTTACAAGTCTGTACTTTGCTTACACCACATCTCCAAAAATTAATTAGTGTGATGTCTGGCTCCCTTTCCTTTTTACAAAAAATTGAAAAAAGATAAAAACATAAAGAAAATATATATACCCAACAAATATCTGGCAGGGGTTCTTATGCCCCTTCATGTGGTAATCTGATCTATGCAAAAAGTATGTGTTAGATGGAATCAACGACGCAACTCGTGCTTTAGGGCATGGATCTCTGCATGTAAGGTGTCCTCTTAAACATCTCGCTCTGTCATCTAGCGGCCATGAAGATTCCTATGCCGTTTCCTAGAAGCATTGGTAGCACCCAGAGCGTCACTCAAGGCTCCTCCCAGACGAAGGACCTCACACTCAATTACCTTAGCTCTGGCTTCTGTCGCCTGTACTCTAACTTTTTATTTCTCTCAATGATCATGCAGAACTCGCTTTTCGTCCACCAACAGCTCAATATGAGATCAAAGCATCGACTCCTTTTTCGGCCAAGGTCCTCCTACATCACTACACTCGGGCTGATCCAAGTGACAAGCAGAGGGCCTCTCAGATAGTAGCCAAGCCTCATACTCTGGAGAGGTCAAAACTGAATTCCCCTACTCTAAATCACACATATGCATCGACTGACGTGTTTCCCAGAGAGCAACTATCCTATCCAAGCCTCCAAGGGATCCTTGAGAGAAAATAAGGTCACATATGGGTGGGGCCACCGCAAAGGGCACCTGCTGAGAGCAACCATACTGGTGCAGCACTCGAAATGGGAAATAGTAAGTACTGCCGGTCAAACCATGCAGAGTGATGCCCTCATGCGCACCGTGGGGAAAGTCCTGTCTAACCATGAAAGCCTCCACACTAACTCAGATTCAGCCAGCCAAAGCTTCCACCCTTATATATCCCCCTGTGGAAGCATGTGGCATCTACCCAAAAGGTAGTGGGCCACCTCACCTTAAACAACATAAAAGTGTGGCACGGGTCCCAAGATAGCAAGTGCTCCCCAAGCCAAATTTGGAGGAAGACGGGACATCCTCGGAGGCCCTCCACCATTCCCAGAGCGAAGGCATCAAGGCAGGGATAAAGCTCCGCCAGCACCATATGCATCACAGAGTGGCCTCCCTCTAAATCCTCCAAGACGTCGCAGAGTGAAAGCGAGAAACTCTCTCCCCTAGTGCAGAAAAGAACCTTCGAGATAAGGCAAAGGGAAAAGGTCTTCACATTATGAGGATTTTTTATTGGCAATTTTTGCAGACTTTTCTCTCCAAAAAGTTCCCTCAGGAATTTCATCGAACACCTGGTGGGTCCACCAATGAGACTTTTCTCATAATCATTCTTCTTCACGCTTAGGGTGATTTGGATGGCTTTAGCATAACCTGGTTTCGACAGTACTCTAGCAAGGTCTCTATGTAACTTCAGACCCGATAGATTGGAGAGCTCCTCAAGAGTAGGAGTTAACTCACGATTCTGAAAACGGAAGACATGGGTGTCAACTTCCCAAAATGAAGCCTCTGCATAAATGAAATCCCAAAGTGGAGGAACTTCAAGGAAAGATGAGAGATGAGCCAATCCAAGCTGATCCAAACTCACAAGCTCGCTCCCATTCAGGCTCTTAAGCCACTTCTTTAAAAACTAGGCCTCATGCCCAATGAGGGAAGTATAGTGGTCCCGGATCCCCCACAAGAGGCGGGGTTGGAAAGCGGGTCCATTGTCATACAAAGATGTTCCCGGGATACAATTCAATGTAGGACGATGGACCCACCCTTGGGCAAGCAAAAGAAAAAAAGGCAACAAAAAATACCAAGTCTAAAATAAAAGAGGGAGAAATAAGTGCATTCTCGGGCTTAAAAGGCCCCACATTTTCCCAGAAGGCACTTGGCGTGTATAATATACACGCCAGGCCTATTTTTGGCCAAATTTGGTATGGCATGTATAATATACACGCCCGGCCTTTCTTGGCCCAATTTGGCCTGGCGTATATATTATACACGCCAATACCACTACTACCACCCAAAGAAAAAAAAAAAGGGTAGGGGAAGTCCCATTTTGTTACCCCCCTAGCCAGCCCCCCTACATTCCTATGATTTATTTTCAAAGCATCATAGACCACATACTGGGGTACAAGAAGTTCACATCTAACCGTCATATCATTTTCTTCTTTTAGGAACTGTAGACACCCAAATTTGGCCCCAGGCCCGTTCGAGACACATTTTGAGAGGCGCAGCTCTGATCTTTTGATGGCATGTGTGGAACCCTTAGGAACCTTTTAAAAACCTTAGGAGTCATTCCAAACCTTTAGGAATCACCCTAGATCCCTTAGGAACCATCCCGAACCTTGAGAAACCCATCCCGACCTTTAGAATCCATTCTGGACCTAAACCTAGCTTTCCCGAGCAATAGATAAAGAGTGATGCACCAAGACTAGCTATAACCTTCTACTATGATCGAATCATATACCATTTAAAATTAGAAGTCCTCAGCTTTTCAACAAGCCAAGAATTACACCAATCGGAGCTGTGTGCGAGAAGATATCGCGTACCAAATTATAGGGGCAAAAATGTAATTATGTGGAGTTCCCCTTTGAGATTTGGCGCAACTAATAGTTGTGCCACACATGTGTGGGTCCCCCTGCGAGTAGTCAACTTCCCAAAACCACTGTACAACACTATTTTATTATACATATGCTTGGCGCAACTAATAGTTGTGCCATGCTTATGAACAATACCTGTAGGTTTTTACCTCAAAATTTGAGATTAGGGTTTGACTTGTTGACCATCTTGACCTTTGGGGTGTGTTTCGCTAGTTCTGTTACACCCATTCACTATCTACTTGCAACCCCTTAAGTGGTTTAAAGCGCCACCTTATCATCCACCATTGCAGCATCTATTCATACATTTCAAAGCTCCAAAAAACCCTAGGAAACCTTCGATGGCTAGATCACCTAATTGCTAATCCAAGTTAGCCTCTAAACACCTTCCTAACCTTTTTCCTATAAATAGAGAGGCACCCCTCCCTTTACAAAGGCTATAAAAAATTTGCAATTAAGAGATTAAGGAATCCCTTCTCTCACCTCTAGTACACCATTCTAATATAAATTCAAGAACATTAAAACCTTCAAAAAACCTTAGCCTTTCATTCAAAAGCTCTAGGTTAGGTGTGTGCTACCCCCTAGCCTTCTCTCTCTACCTCTTAGCTATCAAGCCCTAGGAGCTAGAATCTCATTTCTCACCATACAAGTCTTCAAAATCTCACCAAAGCAAGCAAACGCAAGGCTCCACAGTGGTGCAATAAGGGCCTGAGAGCTCCGGCTCTCTCCTCTATTCCTCTACCTTCTCGATTCTTCTTCTATCCTCTCATTTGTGCCGTTACGCCGCCAAATTTTTGGTTGGAACGGATGGGCACAAATAGGATTTTAAGACCCTTTGGGCAAGAGGAAGGTGTTGGCTTCTTACCTTGTGTTCAAAAAGATGTTTAAATTCACACAATTAAAGGATCTATTGGTTGCACACACCAAGGCAAGCAGACACACAGACTTGCAAATATTCAGGGCCTGTTGTAGCAAGTTTTAAAGGATAAGTAAGGGTATGTCCATAGGGAAATGTGAGCTGAAAATTAAGTAAATCTCCAGATCTAAGGTAGATCTGGCACCCTACCTAATACTAAATAGAAAAAGAGAGAGGAGAGTTTTTAAGGGGTTGTCACTTTAAACTAAACTACAGAAATACAATTAAATGCAGAAATGAATTGAGATTAAATCTAGAGTTCAGATCTTGCAAGTGAGGGGAATATTTGGTGAAATTATAAACATAAAATAGAGAGAAACAACTTGGAGTTTGGTCTTGCTGCAATTGGATTGAGTTGACAGTGTGACAAAGAATTCAGAGTGCATCAATCCCTCATCTGGCTATAAGCACAGCTACAGGGTAAAACAATCTGATCTAAGCTAGAGATTTGGATTGATCATAAGGCTATGATCTGTCCACTTCAATGGTCACAGATCATCCATTAGATTCACCCCATTCTTAGGTTTCCATCAGAACATTATAATCACTATAAATGTTGCAACTGCCAAGCCACAAACACAGGCAATTGTAGGAATATCAGACCTAGGGAGATCAAATGGTATCCATGAGGTCTACCAGTTAAGTGGGTGAGCTGAATCCCATCTACACAAATCTGATCGAGCACCAAATGAAACTAAATGAATTATGGATCTAATTAAAACAATAAAACCATCATTGCATTGAAATAAACTCACTATACAATGAAATGCTCTCAGATTTGTAGTCTATGCATTATCTAACCCTCAATAACACTCTCAACTCTCCCCAATTACAGATCCAACCTCACTCCTTGCTGCTCCAAAGAAATTAGCCAACCATAGTTTGGTAAAAAGGAAGAATAGAGAATTTTGATGCAAGCTCTGATCTCGAGAATTGATCCCTTTTTTTTTGGCAGCTTTCCTCCTTATATAGCTCTCCCCTTCAGCCTCAGACCTATTTTTCCCGCCAATCATAGCTCAGCTGGAATAATTATGTTATTCCCTCTTTTATTCCCCTTCTAGAGTTGGGGGAGAGCACGCGAGTTGGTTAGGGTTTCCCAGGGCACTTCTAGAAACTTCGTGTCGATCACCAGAGTGCCTCGGATTGTGTGCAACAGGTCACCAACTTGCAGCGTGTGCAAAGCAACTTTTCTGAGAAGTCCTTCAGTCAATTTTGATAGGTTTTGAGGCTTTCGATAGGTTCCAAACAGGCCTTCTGTTCCTTTCGCTAGGATTCAGGATCCTTTCGATAGGTTCCGATAGGTTGGTGCTGAAAATAAAGCTCCAACATCCACAGCCTTCTTTTGGTGTGTTCGACAGGTTGAGGGATCCTTTCGATAGGTTGATTTCTGCGTAATAAGTTTCGATAGGTTCTCTTCTGGCTCCTATCAATAGGTTTTCAGACTTTTTGATAGGTTCTGTTCAAGCTCAGGCAACCATTCGATAGGATGCTCCCTTTTTATTTCCGACTGCGCGATAGGTTCCGGATCCTATCGAATTCTCCCATCCTCACAACTTCTTCCTTTTTTTAGCCTTCAGATCCTATCGACAGGTTCTAGTAACCTCTCGACAGGTTCTTTTCAGCCTATTCTCACTCCTTCAAAGCTGCTTTGCTATTGCTGCATGCTCTAAGTGGGCCATTGTTGGGTCTGAACTGCACTGAGAGATGGATTTCTGCACTATGACTACCTTTTACTGCTATCTACAAGACATACTCAACAAACATTTATTAGTCCACTCATAGGTCTATCAAAGCTCATGTTAAGGGGTGAAAAGTGGTATTTTTCAAAGATTAACACACCCCCAAACCTAAGCTTTGCTAGTCCTTGAGCAAAAGAAGAATAAAAAAAACTAAAATGCCACTTTTGTAGGGAGCACAGATGCATTTAGCATATGCATCAAGCCTTTTGAACCCCTAGGTGATCACTAGTGGAGGAGTGGAGTCTCCTGAGGGTTTTCAGTGAAGGTACCCCCAAACTTCTCCAATAAAATTAGTTAATACTCATGCAACATGCTAAAATAGAGTTCAAGTAAAATAAAATAAATTCCACACCATATCCCTTTAGTTTTAGAGGATTTTCAGCAGAAAAATAATCAATTTTAGACTTGAAATTCTGCTGTAATCCCTTCATCATCAATCAGTTCATGTCAAGGCATTGTGCCCGAAAATTAATACAGAGTTCACCTTTAATTTAAGAATTCTATTTTGATAATGCCCCAATCAATTTTGATTTCAGACTCAAATCTTACCGGGGCTGTTCACTCATAACAAAAGTAGAAGGGTGCATCATTTCTCACACAGCTTAAGAACAGTTACAGCCCTCAAATAGGACTGCAAGCATGAGCATAGGCATTACTCTAACTTCTGAAATTTTCTAATTCTTTTCACCATAGATTAAACAAATCCTCATCTCCACATGACAACTAATTCCATTTAAGATCAGTAGGGTCTTTTTTATTGGGTTGTAATGTGGCTTATGGGTGAAATTTGTAAAAGAATAATGGGATAAAAAGGATTCAAATTGAGAAATCAGTAAAAGTAAGGAGGTGGTCTAGACAACACCTTCTTCATTTCAGCACAATTCCATCTACTTCTTGAATTTTTAGATTTGAAGTGGCCAGTTTCTAATCCTCTCTTCAGTCTTTCAATGAAATGACTTCTCTTTCTCATTCCTTTTCTTTTTTTATGTTTTTCTTTTTGTATTTTTCTCTATTTTTCTTTTTATGGGTTGGAATGCCACAACACCACCAAATGTGCTTTCTTCTTTCTCAACCAACCATCAAACCAGCTCTATCTTTTGAAATCTAAGAGTGAGGGTCAAGCTGTATCAGGTCACTGAGGTTTTGGGTTCAAATTTTCTAGTTTTTTATCAAAGAAAACTAGGAATTTTAAGGCTGTAATGGTGTGTATCAAGGGCAGTTCAAAGGTGGGACATTTTAAGATCAAACTATTCAAGGGATGGCCTTACTTCATGTCTTCAATGTCATAAATGCTGCCAAGCTATTTTAATTTTGATTTGCCTAATTTCTAGTGGTCAAAATTAGATCCAATTAGTCCTTAGAGCAGAAAAATTGCCAAGACACTCTTCAAAGAAAGAAAAATTTCAGGCCCAAATCTCATTGGGTATGGCCTTCCATCAAATTTATGGGGTGTATCCTCACAGTTTTCTCTCCTTTCAGGTTCACTAAACATCACTTTTTGAAAATTCTTGAGATTTGTTTTATGAAAAATGCTAAAACTACAGCTCATTTAAGATTTTAAAAGTTTTTTAATTTCCTCTTTTTTTCAAAAATCAGGTGGGAAATCACTATATTTTCAAAAACGTTTTTCAACATTGCTGCACTAGCATTAACTCATTTCATTGGCACACCTGCCATACCCCCAAAACTAAATTAAATAGTGTCCTCACTATTCAGAGAGCATGGTAACCATGGAAAGGGTAGATGAAGAAACAGATACACAATATGCACAAAGAAAGACAGAGTACAGAAAAGAAACTATGATGAACAGCTAACATATGTACATGGTCTAAATCATTAAGGGAAAATAAACAAAACTAGTCTATATTTATTTACAAGCATCATCAGGCCAATCATACAAGCTTGCCAAAATTTTCAAATCCTCCTTGGATAAAGGAGCTTTTCCTTTAGGTTGGGACTTCTGGGTGGACTGCTTGGGGGCCTCCTCAGACCGGGCAGCAGATTTTTTGGTTTTCCAAAACTCCTAGGGTTTTGCAAAAATCGTGATGCACAACTCTAATTTCCCAAAAATCGGGTGCAAAATGCTCCTTTGTGTGGGCTGAATGAACTTGAGGAGTGGCAAAATGAGTAGCGAAAGTTCCTTGAGTATTTGGCAGAAAATGAGAGCAGCGACAAATGAGGAAGAGCAAGCTAGGGTTTTACAGAAAGTGTTGAATGGGCAAAAGTGACCTACCGACAGGTATATAAAGAGTTAAAATCGATTTCGATAGGATGAGCTTAGTGATTTCGATAGGTCAAAGCGTCTTGTCGAACACTATAAAACATACAGCGTGCAGATGAAATGCTTCGATAGGTCAAATCTTTCCCATCGATAGGTTCATGTAGCGCATGATTCATCCTTTCGGTAGGTTCCTAATAAGTATCCAGAACCTATTGAAAACTTCTTTCCAACCTTTTGAACTTGTCGAAGAGTTGTTTTCACCTATCGACAAGTCTCAGTGCCTATCGAAATTCTCAAATGACCTATCGAAAGATCAAATGACCTATCAAAGGTCCCATATGCTCATAGAAACTGTATTTTTGTATTGTGTTCAGCCTCAGCACCCAACAAACTCCTTTGTTGTGCTTCCATTTATGTTGTTTTCATTATTGACATACTCCCATGGTCCCTGGACTGCTTGACAAGATTGATATAATAACCTAATGCTAGCATGGAAAATTTATTGAAAATGAATAAAACATTAAAATAAAAAGTAATCACTTAAAACAAAATCAAAATATAGTACATATGATACACACTGAAATAATGTATAAATTGGAGGGTCCTGAAAATCAATGGTCTCCTCAGGCTCACAAATTTTTTCAACACAAATCTTTAGCCTCTGCCCATTGACTTTCATGACTCTACCATCTTTGGGGTCCATGATTTCTATAGCCCCGGATGGGGAAACATGTAAAATTGTGTAAGGCCCATCCCATCTGGACTGCAATTTTCCTAGAAAGAATTTTAATCTTGAATTGAACAACCATACCTTGTCACCTATTTTGAATTCTTTTCGCAGCAAATGCCTGTCATAAAAGGCTTTGGTTTTTTCCTTGTAGATCCAGGCATTTGAATATGCTTCCATCCTTAACTCATCAAGCTCAAATAATTACAGTTTCCTGTTCACACTAGCAGAAGTTAAGTCAGAATTTAATGTTTTAATAACCCAATATGCTCTATGTTCTAACTCAACGGGCAAGTGACATGCCTTGCCATATACTAGCCAGAATGGGGACATCCCTATGGGGGTCTTCTAGGCAGTCCTACAAGCCCACAAGGCATCTAGAAATTTTATGGACCAATCTCTCCTATCAGCTCACGTAGTCTTCTCTATCTTGTGTTTGATTTCCCTGTTGGAAATCTCTACTTACCCACTAGTTTGTGGGTGGTAGGGAGTAGTAACTCTGTGGGTCACAGAATATTTTTCCAACAGTTTTTCAAAAGGTTTGTTGCAAAAGTGGCTTCCTCCATCACTAATAATAGCTTTGGGGGTGCCAAACCTAGAGAAGATGTTGTCCTTTAAGAACTTAATGACAACCTTATGATCATTTATTCTTATAGTTATAGCCTCTATCCATTTAGACACATAGTCCACTGCTACAAGGATGAAATTATATCCATAGGAGGGGGGAAAGGTCCCATAAAATCAATTCCCCATATGTCAAACAGTTCAACAACAAGCATAGATTACAAGAGCATGAAGTTTCTTTTTGTAATACTTCCCATTTGCTGGCATTTTGAACAAGCTTTGCAATGCTATATGGCATCCGTGAACAGAGTGGGCTAATAGAAACCACTTTGAAGCACCTTTACCGCAATCTTGTTGCCACTGAAATGGCCCCAACAAGCCTGTTCATGACACATGGTTAGAATGTTTTCAAACTCAGTTTCAGGAACACATCTTCTTATCACCTAGTCTGCACAATACTTAAAAAGGTAAGGATCTTCCCACATGTAATATCAAATGTGTGAGAAGAACAGATTCCTATCATCCTTATGCCAATGTGGGGGTACCCTCCCCACAACAAGATAGTTTACTATGTTGGCAAATCAGGGCATACTTATCTCCATAGCAAAAAGTTGCTCATCTGGGAAGGAATAATTGATGGGCAAGCTCTCTATTTCAGCATCTGGAATCCTTGATAAGTGGTCAGCAACCACATTTTCAACTCCCTTCTTGTCTTTTATTTCCAAGTTGAATTCTTGCAAAAGAAGAATCCATATAATTAATCTAGCTTTAGCCTCCTTCTTAGACAAGAGGTATTTCAAGGTTGAATGGTCCATAAACACAGTGATCTTGGATTCCAACACATATGATATGAACTTTTCCAAAGCAAATACAATGGCTAGCAGCTCCTTTTCAGTTGTGGTGTAGTTCAATTGAGCATCAACCATTGATTTACTAGCACATGCCACCACACATGGTGCTTTGTCTTTCCTTTGTCCCTGTACTACACCAATGGCAAAGTCTGATGCATCACACATTAGCTCAAATGGCAGAGAAAAATTAGGAGCTTGCAATATAGGAGCAGTAGTCAAACAGGTCTTCAGAAGTTCAAAAGCAGCTAGGCATTCATCATTGAACACCAATGGACCCTCTTGGCATAGCAAGTGGCAAAGAGGCTTGGAAATTTTGCTAAAGTCTTTGATGAACCTCCTATAGAAACCAGCATGGCCTAAGAATGACCTGACTTGTTTAACAGTTTTAGGAGGGGGAAAATGTGCCATTAAATCAATTTTAGCTTAATCAACTTCTATTCCTCTTTGGGAAACAACATGTCCTAGGACAATACCTTGAGTCACCATGAAATGACTCTTTTCCCAACTCAAAACCGGGTTGGTCTCCTCACACCTTTGTAGCACAAGGCTGAGATGGTGCAGGCATTGTCTAAAATCATCCCTAAAAATAGAGAAATCATCCATAAAAATCTCTAAAAACTTGTCAATCATGTCAGAAAAAATAGCATACATACATCTTTGAAAAGTGGCAGGTGCATTACCTAGTCCAAATGGCATTCTTCTATATGCAAAGGTTCCAAATGGATAAGTAAATGTGGTTTTTTCTTAATCTTGAGGGTAAACAGGAATATGGTTGGATCCTGAATAACCATCAAGAAAATAGTAAAAAGCCTTACCTGCCAACTTATCTAAGATCTGATCTATAAAAGGCAATGGGAAGTGATCTTTGCGAGTTTTCTCATTGAGCTTGCGATAGTCTATGCATACCCTCCAACCAGTGGTTTGTCTGGTTGGAATTAGCTCACCTGAGTCTGCTTCAACTACTGTGATCCTAGATTTCTTGGGCACCACCTGGGTAGGGGCCACCCATTGAGAATCTGAGATAGGGTAAATGACCCCAGCATAAAAAAGTTTGACTACTTCCCTCATTACAACTTCCTACATGTGTGGGTTGAGCTTCCTTTGCATCTCTCTAGAAGGTTTAGAGCCCTCTTCAAGATAAATTTTGTGTATGCACATAGCTAGATTTATCCCCCCAAATCTGCAATAGTCCACCGTATTGCTCTCTTATGCCTTTTTAGCACACAAAGCAATTCTTCTTCCTGCTCAAGAGTGAGGGAAGAAGATATTATCACTGACAATTTATGATTGGCTCTTAAAAAGGCATATTTTAAAGATTTTGGGAGTTGCTTTAACTCCACATTTGGGGGACTGATGAGTGAAGGCAGTAGGGGTGCCTTAGAAGGTGGTGGAAGAGGTAATAAAGCAGGAGTCCATGAGTGATGCTTTGCTGGCCCTGCTTCAGAATTTAACTTTCCACTTGCTCAAGCTCAGATGTGGAAACTTTCTCTTCCACTATTTCATCCTATACTTCTTCAAAAACATTAAACAAATTATTACCATGCAGTAGCTGAGGTAGATTTTCTTGCACAAACTCATCCAACACATCAATGAAAAAACAATCCTCATTTTCTAAGTGGGGCTAATGGGCTGCATTGTACACGTTCACTTTGACTTTCATATTGCCAAAAGATACTTCCATGACCCCTGATCTACATTGTATACAAGCATTTGTAGTGGCCAAAAAGGGCCTGCCTAGGATCACAGGGATAGAAGTAGCACACTTGCTCAGCTCCATATCCAGCACCAGGAAATCAGCAGGATAAAAGAATTTGTCAACCCCAACCAAGACATCTTCAGTGATCCCCACAAGCTTCCTTTCAGATTTGTCAATTAGTTGTAAGACCACATGTGTGGGCTTCAACTCTCCTAAGCCCAGCTTCTCATATACTGAATATGGAAGAAAATTCACACTAGCTCCCAGATCTAACAAGGCTTTTTCAATGGTATGATCCCCAATGATGCAGGGGATAGTGGGGACTCCAGGGTCATGGAGTTTTGTTGGAGTTGCAATAGTCAGTATTTGTTTTACTTTTTTTGCTGAAAAGACTTTCTTGGACAGATGTATCCTTGATTGTCTTTTGTGGGTACAAAGGTCTTTTAAAAACTTGGCATAGGCTGGAACCTGCTTGATTGCATCAAGTAGAGGCAGGTTGATCTTCACTTGCTTAATAGTTTCCATCATTTCCTCTATTTTGGCATGCCCTTTATCAAAAGGGGAAGGTGCTTGCATTGCCTTAGGAAATGGCAAATGTGGGACTGCTCCCCCATTTGCAGCCTTAGCCAACTCATCATCTCTTTTTTTTTTTTTTTTTTTTTCTTAAGGACCATCATTATCCTTCTTATTCAACATGGGTTGCTCCTGTTGTACCTTCTCTTTTTCTTTTTCTGAATTTTTTAAAGGCCCACAACCTACTTGATTGTCCACCAGCCATCTACTTCTTAGTGTGGTGACAGATTTGGCTTCCTCGTGGAAAGAAGAAACCTCACCTACCACATATTGTCTCCTTGGGTTGTCCATGGGTTGGCTAGGCAGCCACCCTTTTTCTCACTTGGTCAAAGTATTAGATAGCTGACCAAGATGGTCTTCTATCTTTTTGAGGCTTTGGCTATGAGAGTGTACAGTTTGAGAGAAGGATCCTAAGTTCTGCAATGAAGCCAGAACTTGTTCCTCAAAAGAAAGTGATCTAGCAGTTGGAGGGGGTGCAGTTTGCTGCATAGGCTGAGCCACAGGCTGAGTCATGGGTTGTTGATAGTGGGGCCTTGGAAAGTAATTATGGTGGTATGGCTAAGCATTTTTATAAGGCATGGGCTGTTGGGGCTGCTGCTGTTGGTTTGAAAAGGTATCTTGTCTACACCTCAAGTTGGGATGGTTTCTCCATTGGTAACTAGCAGTAGGCTGTTGTCCAAAAGACTGAGTTGCAACCACATGCTCCATCACAAAGTCTAGAAATTGAACAGCTGAGGGGCATTCCTCAAGGGAGTGAGTGGGGGACTGGCATACAGCACATGCCTCTTCAACTTTAGCAGCCATGGGTGACTGCAATGCTCCAATGAGCTTATCAAACATTTGGGTCAAACTGTCCACTTTCCTTTCCAAATCGTTATGCCCACTTACCTCATACATCTTCCCTCTTGTGGTTTTTTCTTTCACCATTCTAGGGGTGTCCAAGTCCCTAGACAATGTCCCTCTATGCATGGAGTTCTCACTAATGATGTCAAACAATTCCCAAGTCTCCTCAACAGTTTTGTGGAGGTTGTTGGGCTATTTTTTAAGTGCTTGCTACTGACTTTATTGAAGACAGTGATAAGAATGGGGTGAATGAAAATGAATAAAAGGTGGATTGAAAATGACAGAGCAACAAGCCTAAAATATGCACAATCCTGCAAGATACAGGGCCTGTTGTAGCAAGTTTTAATAAGTAAGAGTTTGTCCCACAGGGAAGTTGATCTTAAGCTCCAAGGGAACCATCTTTAGTAGGCCCTCCAGATCTGACTACAGATCTGGCAATCCTAAATGGAAGGGGATTTAGGGTCACAAAAATCTAAATTCTAAGGTATCCTAATGTCTAAACTATAGAAAGGGTTAAGAAAGAAGATGGAGTGAGAAAATAAATATAAAAGGGTGAGAAGTATGCTATTAGGTTCAGATCTGATGGGTTTCATGACTCAAATTCAGATCTGCTGCTATAAAAGTCCTGTCCAATGGCTACATTATCACCACTAAGGAGAAAGAATCCAACTCATCTCTGTGTCATGATCCAATCCCTTTATGATAATAACCTGTCCACTTAAATGGTCACAGACTATCCAATTGGGGAACCACAGTCCAGAGATGGGTCAGAATAAGTTTATCATTGTAGGCACTACTTCATCCAGGCTACAAACACAAGAATCCATAGGGAACCTCAACCTTTAAAGTGCTATGTGTGGGGCTAGGCCTGTATGGGAGCATGTTAGCCCAGACACATAGAACCAGTAAGAGTTTGAGTGCAGCCTTAGATCCAGCTGTCCATTGCTTTAGAGAGACTACAGTGATCCAGTCGCAAGCCTACAATCTCTATAACCAAATCAGATCTGCCATCTGATGGCGGGTCTTTACATATACAGGGGAGTTTGTCTCAGCACAATCTCTCACAGGGCTACAAGCACAAGTGCAGAGAAGAATAATCCGTCTTCAGTCTGTGGGTTGGCTTCACCCTAAGGCTATAACCTGTCCACTTAAATGGTCATAGACTATCCCAGAGGCTATCCTCCTCACAAAGCTCAAGATAGAACAAGAAACATTGCTGCCACCACCATGTTCACAAGGCTACAAAAGCTCCTTGCTCCCATGGGGACTTCAGATCTAGTGGGTCCTGTGGTGGGGCTAGGCTTGTGTGGGAGCATGTTAGCCCAGACACACAGGTCACTTGGATATGAGTAAACCATAAAATTAGTCCTCCATTGCTGCAATACGTCTTAGCAATGGAGGATCTCAAGGTAGCAACCTTGTACAGAAAAACTCACAAACATAAATCCCATAAATGTAAAACACCCTATCATAAAACTCCCTTAATCTATTCCAAATAGTCATACAAAGGCATAGCCAGCAAGTGCTGGGCTATGGAGAGAAGAAAAAGTAAAAAGAAATCTACCTAAACCTTATTAGAGATCTACAGCTACTGCAAGAAGAAGATAGACAAAGTTCTATTCTATGAGATGCCCCCTAAACCTAAACCAAGCTTTGGTTTATATAGCAGTTAGTTTGGCGGCGCATTAGGGTTAGGAAACCCTAATTTTAACTATGCCACATGGCCTAATACTGTTCCTTGGATGCCTCGGGGCGCATGCATGGAACTTGGAGCGTTGGAGTGCGTGCCCTAATTGCTAGAAGCTCCCAGAATGTCCTCTGTAGAAGTGAGGGAGAGTTAGAGTTCAGAGCCTCGCCAGGTAGCACTGGTTTCCAAGACTGTCGCGTGGTAGCACGGTCTTCGCGAGATTGGATTAGCTTGAAATTCTAGCCGTCGTGGCGTTGTCTTATTTACAGTTGAAGCAGTCGCGCGATAGAGCATTAAATCCTTGCTAGATTGCTCTGGTCTTCACAGGATTGCACTTTCCTTCTGAATGGCAAGGGAATCGCGCGAGCAATTTGTTTCTCAATGGATCTTCGCGAGGATGTGATGTGCATTGGTCTCCGAACTGCACAAGAGGTTTTTCTAAAGTTTTGCATCCCGTGGCCACTGCGCGATAGCTGCGCGTAGAGATACCTGGAGCTCTCTCTCCTTAGCTGATCTGAGTGAACTGCACGAGGTTTGAGAGCTGCTTTCTTGAGCTGCATGAGACTGCGTGATCATTTATATTTGAGCTTCGTGAGAGCTGCGTGAACTATGCTGCAGGAGCTCTTCTGTCACTAAACTATGCGAGAACAGTGCAAAAAATTGGTATGATGTCATGGGAAACTCACGAGGATTGCGCAAGGCAGGCTTTCTGAGTCATGTGAACCTTGCGACAACTGCACGAGGCTCATTTTTTTGTCTACTTCTGTTGTGCTCTGCCTTCATGCAGTCAGGCTCTCTGTCTTCCATTCTTCTGGGAGACTTCTGAGGCAAAAGTGGGCTCCTTAGCAGGATTAAGGCCTTATTGTAGCTGCTGTTTATTACCTGCAGAACAGGCTTAAAATACTTTTATTAAATGATTAAGGGTCCAACAAAGATTAAGTTAAGGGGTGAAAAGTGGTACTTTTCAGGTCTTAACATAAGTACCACCACAAGAGGCATTTACCATATCTCTGCTTTTAGAATCAATTCCCCGATAGAAACTTTGAACAAGCTACCATTCAGGGATTTGATGATGGGGACATTTCTTCAGGAGTTCTTTGAATCTCTCCCATGCTTGGTGAAAGTCCTCAGTTGGGACTTGAGCAAATGAGATAATGCCCTTCCTCAACTGGCTTGTCTTCGACATAGGGAAAAACTTGGCCAAAAACTGACATTGAAGATCACTCTAGGAGTGAATACTGTTGGGTGGGAGCATTGACAACCAAGTCCTGGCTATATCCTTTAATGAAAAAGGAAGGAGTTTCATCCTGGTTGCTTCCTCCCCCAAACCTGTAATATTGAATGTAGTGCACAGTCCTAGAAATTTATCAATATATTTATATGGGTCTTCTTTGGTCAGGCCATAGAATGAGGGTAGCATTTGGATTATGGAAGACTTGATCTCATAGTTTCCTTGAAAAATAGGGAATTGAATGCAGAAGGGGGAATTGTAAACCCCTGGTGCATTGAATTCCTTCAAGGTTCTAGGTTGCTCACCCATTTTAGCAGATTCAGATGCAACAGATGTGGGTGAGATTTGTTTATACCTAAGAATTTTTTCAACCTCTGAATTTAATGGAACAATATGAGGATTGAGAGTTCTCCTTCCAAACATATACCACTCACAATCTTAATGCACACACAATGCAGAGTCACAACAATAAGGAATAACACAATTAACTAATACATCTACAAATCCACAGATCAAAAAAATAGAAGGAGTAGAGGGATGCAAACTTTAGCATAGCCTCTAGCACAATGCTCCTCCTTAGACACAGCTTCCAATCTGTTAAAAACAACAAACACTATTCCAAAATAGCAAAAACTTTCAAAATCAGTTAGTGAAAAACTAAACAGTCTATTACAGATCTACAATCTATACTAAAAAAAACTTAGATTTACCAATTTTAAGCACACAGATCCCCGACAGCGGCGCCAAAAACATGTTGGCTTCTTACCTTGTGTTCAAAAGGAGGTTTAAAATCACACGATTAAAGGATCTATTGATTGCACACACCAAGGCAAGCAGACACAAAGACCTGCAAGTATTCAGGGCCTGTTGTAGCAAGTTTTAAAGGGTAAGTAAGGGTATGTCCACAGGGAAATATGAACTGAAAATTAAGTAAATCTCCAGATCTAAGGCATATCTGGCACCCTACCTAATACTAAATAGCAAAAGAGAGGAGAGGTTTTAAGGAGTTATCACTTTAAACTAAACTACAAAAACATAATTAAATGCATAAATGAATTGAGATTAAATCCAGAGTTTAGATCTTGCAAGTGAGGGGAATATTTGGTGAAATTGGAAACAGAAAATGGAGAGAAAAACTTGGAGTTTGGTCTTGCTGTAATTGGATTGAGCTGACAGTGTCACAAAGAATTTAGAGTGCATCAATCCCTCATCTGGCAATAAGCACAGCTATAGGGTAAAAGGATCTGTTCTAAGCTAGAGATTTGGATTGATCTTAAGGCTATGATCTATCCACTTCAATGGTCACAGATCATCCAATAGATTCACCCCATTCTCAGGTTTCCATCAGAACATTATAATCACTATAAATGGTTTTTTCCTGGCAGCTTCTCTCCTTATATAGCTCTCCTCTTCAGCCTTAGATCTATTTTTCCTGCCAATCACAGCTCAGCTGGAATAATTTTGTTATTCCCTCTTTTATTCCCCTTCTAGAAGGCTCTCTCAGTTAGTTAGAGTTGGGGGAGAGAACATGGGTCGGTTAGGGTTTCCCAGGGCACTTCTAGAAACTTCGTGCCAGTCACCAGAGTGCCTCGGATTGTGTGCAGCATGTCACCAACTTACAGCGTGTGCACAGCAGCTTTTCTGAGAAGTCCTTCAGTCAATTTCGATAGGTTCTTGAGGCTTTGGATAGGTTCCAAATAGGCCTTCTATTCCTTTTGCTAGGATTCAAGATCCTTTCGATAGGTTCCGATAGGTTGGTGCTGAAAATAAAGCTCCAGCATCCACAACCTTCATTTGGTGTGTTCGACAGGTTGGAGGATCCTTTCGATAGGTTGATTTCGGCGCAATAAGTTTCGATAGGTTTTCTTCTGGCTCCTATCAACAGGTTTTTAGACTTTTCGATAGGTTTTGTTCAAGCTCTGACAACCATTCGATAGGATGCTCCCTTTTTATTTTCGACAGTGCGATAGGTTTCAGATCCTATTGAATTCTCCCATCCTCACGACTTCTTCCTTTTTCCAGCCTTCAGATCCAATCGACAGGTTTCAATATCCTCTTGACAAGTTATTTTCAGCCTATTTTCACTCCTTCAAAGTTGTTTTGCTATTGCTGCATGCTCTAAGTGGGCCATTGTTGGGTTTTAACTGCACTGAGAGATGAATTTTTGTACTATGACTGCCTTTTACTGCTATCTACAAGGCATGCTCAAGAAGCATTTATTAGTCCACTCATAGATCTATCAAAGCTCATGTTAAGGGGTGAAAAGTGATACTTTTCAGAGATTAATATAAGGCTTTTTCATTTCTTTTCTATTATTTTTATTTTAGCTATAAGTAGAGACTGCATTAAGCGGGTTGATTGGGTGCCTAACACCTTCCCAATCGATAACCGAAGCCCCTACCCAAGAGCCTTTGACGTAGACCGGATTCAGAGTCAATTTTTGGCACTTCGGTGCTCTTTAAATTTGATTTGGCTTTCTCGGGACACGAAAAGCTTCGAGTGGCGACTCTAAATATTTATAACGAGGGCATCGTCGTGACAAGATCGTTAAAAATCCACGGTTACACAGATGGCTACTCTGCTGGGGAGTAGCTAGTAGAGCTTCCCCTTGAATTCGGCCTTTTGTTTTTAATTTTTACTAACCTTTATTGCTACTTTTTACTATTTTTTTCCTCACCCCTCCGATTACGTCATTTACTTACCCCTACTTTTATGTCATTTACAAGCCTTAATCGATTGGCGGGCCTACTTGCACACCGTCATTCAATTTCTTTACGTTTCGTCATTTCAAGCACCTTAGCTAATCGGCGGGTCTACTTGTATATTTTCATTTAATTTCTTTATATTTCTGTCATTTCAAGTGCCTTAGCCGTTTGGCAGGCCTACTTGCGCTTTTAATTCCGCAATCATATTCCGCTAGTGAACACCGGCCCGTAGAGGCAGCACGGGATCCTCACCCCCGGTCTTTGAAGTTAAGAAAACTTTCTTAAAAGTGAAAAATAAAATTGAACCAACAAAGGGGATTTAAATTGATTTTTTTGGGATAGATTTTTTAGGGTTAGGTTATTTAGGCACACATACCAACTCCCAGGTCTTAGTACGGCGGCAGCTGTTAAGTGGTGAAAAATGCCACTTTTCACCCTTTAACCTGACTATTGATGGACCTGTGAGCACACTAATAAGCCTCTGTTGAGTGCATTTTTTAGATAGCAGTGAAAGTTGGTAATAATGCAAAAAACCACTTAAGAATGCCCACAAAGAAGTCATCTCTCAGCATCATGCAAACCTAGCAACAGAACAAGGGGAAGGAAGTGAAGATAGGTCCAAAACATCCTATCGAGAGGATGTCTGAAGACTTCGATAGGAGCTGAGGGTTAAAAGGAAGGAATTCGTGTAATTGAGAAGGTTTCAATAGGATCCAAGGACCTATCGAGCAGTTGCAAGAAAAAGAGAATTCAACTTACCGAAAGCTGGCTTGAGAGAAAAAGGAGACCTATCGAAAGATTCCCTGAACCTATCGAATGGTCCATTGAACCTATCGAAATAGAAGTGTTGGGACAATACCTATCTCAAAATGATTTGAACCTTTTGATAGGAACAAGGGTCATCCGATCGAAGCAATGGAATGTGAATCCCCAACCTATCAAATTACTCTTCCAACCTGTCGAAGGCCCAAGATTAAGTGCAGTGAAGCTGAAGCATCTAAGCCCAACCTATCAGAACCTATCGAAAGGGGCTATAAACTCCTTTTCAACCTATCGGAAGCTTCTCCAACCTATCAAAATCACATGCAGGACTTCTCAGAAATTCAGCTGTGCACATGCTGTGACTTGGTGACTTGCTGCACGTAAACTGAGGCACTTTGGTGACTGGCGCGATGTTTTAGAAGATTCCCTAGAAATCCCTAACCGATCCACATGCTCTAACAGAACCCTAACAAACTCTGAGGACCTTCTAGAAGGGATTTTTGGTGAGAAAAATAAAGGAGAAAGCTATATATAGAGATCCCCAATTGCCATTGAGGAGGATCAAAATTCTGAACAATTTCCTGGAGATCAGAGCTTGCAGCGAGATTCTATTCTACTTCCTTTAGCCCAACCATGGTTGGCTAATTCCCTAGGAGCAGCAAGGAGCGAGTTAGATCTGTGATTGGGTAAGGTTAAGAGTGTTGCTGGGGGTTAATCATTGCACAGACTACAGATCTGAGAGCATTCCATTGTAAGAGTGAACTTGTTTGCAATGTAAATGTTATTTTCAATGTTTTAATTAGATCTAAAGCTCTTTTGATTCCTTTTGGTGCTCAATTGGATTTGTGTAGAGGAGTTGCTTGATTAGCTCACCCACTTAACTGGTAGACCTCTTGGATATCATCTGAATTCCCTGGATCTGATATCCCTGTAATTTCTTGCATCTGTGACCTAAAAATTGTAGCATCTATAGTGGTTTTAATTGTTCTAATTGAGGCTCTGGCTTTGTAGGAGATCTCTAGGATGGTCTGTGACCATTAAAGTGGACAGATCATAACCTTAAGGAAAATCTAAGCTCAGGCCTCAATTGGATTCATCTGCTGTAATCCATGGATTCGATAAAGTCTATAGGATGGTCTGTGACCATTAAAGTGGATAGATCATAGCCTTAAGACCAGGTGGATCCTGTGATTTGGAGTGGAATTTATACTCTGCAGCTATGCTTGTGTCCAGCTGAGGGACTTGTGTGCTTTTGAACCCCTGTAATATGCTTAGCTCAACCTGATTGCAGTGAAAACAATCTCCAAGCTGTTATTCTCCATTTTCTGAGTTTTTAAACCCTCCACCTGTAAGATTTGAAGCTCCAGATTCGATCTAAGACAATCTGCATTTTAATTGTAGTTTAGATTAAGTGAAACTCCAATCTAATCTCTCCCCTGTCTTTTAGCTAGATCAACAATAGTTAGGGTGCCAGATCTCTTATAGATCTGGAGATTTACCCAATTACAAACCACCTCTCTGTGGACTTCCCCTTACTTTTAAAACATGCTACAAAGGACCCTGTATCTTGCAGGTCTAGGATTTCCTAACTGTGCTGAACATCTCTGTTTTCTCTGGATGTTTACACCATAAATCAGCACACTGGAATTCCCCAACAGCAGCCCCTAGTGGTGAAGATCCGGAAAAGTCCCAGCCCACCTAGTACCTGAGAAAAGTGCTTGCACTTGGGGTATATCAAGTGGGTAACCTTCTCGTTACCAAGCTTAAAACCCGAGAAAAAGGAGAGCGTTAGTGAACCCAAATTGGCCTCTAAACCCTTAGGATCAGTGAGAAAAGAGACAGATCATATAAACGTCAGTCCCCGGAAGCCTAGCTTTCACAAAAAATCAGTTTGGAGACCCATTTTGGTCTGGCGCCACTATTAGTTGCACCAATGCAAAATTCCCCAAAAGAACACTGGCATAACTATTAGTTACGCCAACTTTAGTCTGGGAAATTTTACTCTAGCGCATCTAATAGTTGCGCCAGGTTAGGTTTAGGCAGCCACAACCCGAATCTGAGGCCTATTTCATAACCCGAACTCCCCAATCAGTGCCTTTAGTGCTTTGATTTAGGCCTCGCAATCTCCGACACCCAATACGCCCTCGCCAATCAAGAGAATGTGACTTCTTTTGACTCGTTCTAAGGGATCAGGTTGTTTGCATTGGTTTTTATGCCTTCAATAGAGCAAGGGATTTCCCTTTGATACTTCCGAAGTGCTTCAGAGCCTTTGCCGCGAGACCTATTTAGGGTACGAGAGCCACTCGGGAAGGGAATTCAAAAGGCCCCGAAATCCTCATTTCTTTTCACTTATAAAAATTCAAAAAAATTAAAATTAAAAACCCAAAAAGAGAGTCTTGATTGGTGCCGGCACAACGGCATCATCGTACCCTTCATCATTCTGAAGGGGAAGGAGGAAGCTTTACTGGCCCTACCCAAGGCACCCTTACCCAACCTGATACCAAGCCATGTCGTGGGCAGTGGATCAGGCTTATGCCGATCCTGACTCATCCCCACCGCATTCCCCAACCCATTCCCATAACGAAGAGGCTTTCACTTCCATCCCCCTCACCTAATCAACCCTCACCATCACCGGCCAGTTCGGTGCCCCTATTTTTCCTTCCACCACTTCCCAAAATATCCAAAATCCAACTCCCCATTTCTCATTATTTTCCCAAGCCATGCCCTCATCCATGGCCATTTCCAACCCATCTTACCTTCCATCCACACCAATTAAATACCCGGCCCCATCCTCCACTTTCACCAATATACCATATTTTTCATCCGCCCGACACATACCCAATCCACCCACATCTATCCATGTCGCACCCGATCCCCCATACATCCCTTCGTCTACCCAGGTCATGCCCATTTTTACCGGGGCCATGACCAACTTTCCTCTCCCATCATCCACATCCATGCCCCATACATCCTCCCCACACATGCCCAATCCATCTTCATTCACCAATGATCCATCTCATTTTTCTAACCCACCCCATATCCCCCCACTTATCAGGGCCATGCCCAATTTTCCCTCTTCACACACCCCATCCATACCCCTCAAACCCTAAAATACCCCATCTCCATCTGATCCCCCTTCCATTGCCATAATGGAGGAGATGTTTCAAACTTACAATAAGTGGAAGGCCTCCCAACACATCCCCTCTCATCCACACCACACATCCATGGATCCATCCCATACCCTATCAAGCCTCCATGCCTCATTCCCCCATGACCCCCATCAACCCCCCCTCATCCACACCAACCAAACCCCCATTACCCACATACCTGAAGGCCCAATGGCCCAAACTCCCATTACCCACATACCCTAAGGCCCCATGGCCCAAACCCCCATTACCCACATACCCCAAGGCCCCATGGCCCGAAACCCCATTACCGACATACCCCAAGGCCCCATGGCCCAAAAACCCATGACCCATACCCATCAAGGGCCCATGGCCAAGACCCATCAATGGCTCATAGCCCAAACCCATCAAGGGCCCATGGCCCAGACCCACCAAGGGGCAATGGCCCAAACCCACCAATGGCCCATGGCTCAGACCCACTAAGGCCCAATGGGCCAAACTTATCATGACCAAGGCTTTATGGCCCATACTTCCCAAGGACCCATGGGCCAAACCTTCATAACCCAACCGTCCCAAGGCTTCATGGCCCATACCCAAGCCCAGCAAGGCACTAACCTTAGAGCCTCACACCCATACCCTTCACAATTCCTCTAAAATTTCACTCACCCACAACTCCCATACGCAGCTCAAATCCATGCTTTACATCAACCCTAATTCACCCATATCCCAGCATCCCAAAGTCTGTTTCAAGCCTTTCCCCATGCCCAATGGCCTCATCAGGCCCCACCCCAAAATCTGACTTCCACTCATCCCCTCACCCAACAAACCTTCCCTAACATCCAATGGACTCACCCAACCCCCATTTAGGCCATTCCCATCCAGTCCACATAGCACCAGTAAGAGAATCCTGCCCTAACTACA
Organism: Chloranthus sessilifolius; assembly: GCA_021018995.1. Taxonomy (NCBI): domain Eukaryota; kingdom Viridiplantae; phylum Streptophyta; class Magnoliopsida; order Chloranthales; family Chloranthaceae; genus Chloranthus; species Chloranthus sessilifolius. The sequence continues at coordinate 120,270,753 of CM037584.1, read as the reverse complement.
GCCTATGTAGACCAGCAATATGAAGAGGACGAGATTAGAAACAATGGAGTCTATGTTGGGGCATTGACCAGCCTTAACCCTCCTCCTATAATTTCCCATCCCTTGGTAGCCCAGAGTAAAGCACAACCAACTGTTGAGAAAGTGGCCCCCATGTCCAAGGAATCAGAGCAGTTAAAGAAAATTCAGAAGCAGTTGTTGAAGATGGGTGGTGCTAAAATCCACGCCATAGACTTCTTAAATTTATGTTTGTTCGCTGAGGTCCCCTTGCCACCAAAATTTAAAATGCCAGCTTTTGACAAGTATAATGGCACTGGCAATCCCATAACACATCTCAAGTCTTATTGTGGGGATATGTGCCAATATGGAGGGGACGAAAGACTATTAATAAAGGACTTTTAGAAGAGTCTAACTGGTCCGGCCTTGAGGTGGTTCACATCCTTGGAACCATCTATGATAAAAATTTGGAAGGACTTGACGCATTTATTTCAAGAGCAATATGTCTATAATATTGACATTGAACCGTGCAAGTCAGATTTTGCCCATTTGAAGTAGAACTCGAATGAAACTTTTAGTGATTGTTTGGGATGTTGGAGGGCATTGGCATCTCAGGTTAGAAATAGGATACCTGATGCCGAACAAATAAAAATGATTTCCAAAAATACTTTGCCAGTGATCTCAGACTTTCTAGTGTACTAGCAGCAATCTAGCTTCACTGATCTGGTAAAGAACGCAAATCATTGTGAAGATGCTATTAGGGAGGGTCGCTTGAGCAAGAATATACCCAGTGGAACTAGTGGAGTTAGAAGGTTCTCAGAGTAAAGAAAAGAGAAGAGAGCAGGGGCCGATGTCTAGAACGTTGCCAACACCAGGCCCACTAATAATATAACTCCATTCCAATTCAAGGCAACCCAACCAACACCAGTCAAAACTGAACCAATGCAGAGAATAGGGAATGGACAAGGGATGCAGATGACTCTGAAGCAGAGGAGAGAGATAATGGGGGAAGTTAACCTTGAGCTCTTGATTGGGCCAATGACCTTCTCCATATTATTTCAAGTGATGGATATTAAATCCTCATTCAATCTACTGTTAGGGCACCCATGGCTACAAGAAGATGGAGCGATCCCATCTACTCTGCACCAGAAGCTCAAGTTTACATCCGAGCATAAGATTATCACTATCATCAGTGAAGGGCACAGTGAGAAAGAAAAAGCCACCAATAGCATTGAAAAGCCCAAAGTGCTGGATGTCCCACACATCGCTAAGGATGTCGACCTCCACAGTTTCGAGTATGAGGTATCGACGGTGTTCCCAAAGCCCATCGAGGGCATCATTCTAAGAACCGAAGGTGGAATGGTAGCAGTAATGGCCATGCTCCAAAAATTGGGCTATAAAAAAGGAAGGGGAATTGGGCCCAAACTATAAGGTAGAAGAGAGGCCGTTATAGCTAAGGGTGGTCAGAAAGTCAGGTTCGAGTTAGGTTACAAGCCCACGGAAGAAGAAGAGTGAGAGGCTAAGGAGAAAGCCCGTGCGACGACAGCTGGGAGAGCTAGGGGGATTCACATAGAGGAAAAACCCCGTCCCAGGCCTCATATCAGGAATTCATTCGTGAGTGCTAGGGTTATAAAGATCGACTGAAATGGGGTAACCCAATTGACCCCACATAAGCCTACAACATTGGTTCACCCCACCAATCCCCACATCACCCTTCCCAGCCTAGAGATAGACTTGGCCGCGTTATCCCACTTTGAGGAACGACGGTCCATACCTGAACAAACTCCCCCTATGGAGAATCACCACAAAACTATGTTAACATTTGAGGACATCATCTCAGACGAACTAGGGATAAACAAGATGGAGGTTGACTCCGAAGAGCCGTATCAGTCAGCACCCTCCATCTAAACAGGTAAAGGAGTGGCATCTCAAGTACACAACTGGGCATCTTTGCCCCAAACCCTAGAAGCGGGAAGTGGCCTAAAATTCGGCACCCGTTTCCCAAAAAAAAATAACTTATAAAAAGTAAGATAAGCCCTTGGCAAGCAATACCTTGTATATACGCAGACTTGTGCTGCCAAGGGTCCGTCCCCGAAGAAAATAAAAATCCCAAAAACATTGAAAATATAACACCCAAAAAAATTGTCATTTAAAATTTCAAATAAAATCTCATAAAAAGATGCCTTAATTGAAATACCCGTCCCTGTTAATCAGTGAAAAATACTATTTTCACCTCCTAACCTGACCTTTTATGAACCTTTGAGTTGACTAATAATGTGTCTTGAGTGTGTTTTATAGTTAAGTAATAAATTACAGTCATAGTGCAAACATCCATCTAAAAATGCCAAAGAAGAGACCTGCTGCCTCAACATGTGCTCAGGCAGCCCAAAAGGCCAGCCAATCAAGTAGTTCACAGAGCCTCAGAGGTCTATGGGAATGGCATGTGTCCAACTGGGCACACATGGGAGCAAGAACAGATGCATTGGATGAAGATTGAACCCCTCAAGAGGCTACAGTGTGCTGGACAGATGAAGGACATCACCCCAAAACTACTGTGTGATAGAACCTGTCGAAAGGTTTAAGCTACAACAGAAGAACCTGTCGATTAGTGTGTTGCAACCTGTCGAGAGGTCACTTGGAGATGCATTCATTCTCACGAGGTTCCACCTACATGTCGAGAGGATACCTGAAGTTATTGAGAGGATATTTCAACCTGTCGACAGGTCTGTGTGCTTAAATATGAACCTATTGAGACGTGCCTCCAACCTGTTAAAAAGCATAACAGAACCTATTGAAGACTCGCCTGGAGGTGTAGAAGATACTGAGAGGTTGAATTATAACCTGTCAAGAGGATGGCAGGAGCTAGGATAGTAGTTCAGCATTGCATCATCTTGTCGAGCAGTCAAAAGATCCTGTCGATAGTTAAAAGCAACCTGTCGAAGGCCAAATCTAACCTATCGAATGGAGCACAACTGAGACTCAGAACCTGTCAAGAGGTTCTCTGAACCTCTCGAAGCATGATTTGGGAACTTCTCAGTTCCAGACACATCAGCAGCTCACTTCAGTGCTTTGTGCACATGTTTTGAGGCATGTTAACAACCCTTAGGGGTATTTTTAGAATACATATAGGCATGAATGGGAACCCTCTAACCACCTCACATATACTTGTCCAGTTTGAACCAGTTGGGGGGAGTTTCTAAAAGCAAAATTAGCCACATCAGCAGCTCAGAATAACAGAATTATTCCCTTGAACTCTGATTGGCTAAAATAGGTCTTAAGACAGAGGGGGAGACTATAAATTGAAGAGATGTTTCATTGAAGAACCATCCAAAAATTGAGAGAGCTCAGACCAAATTTGAAATTCTCCTTTCCCTCCAAAATTTCATCCCTCTTCCTTCTTCTCCATTCTCTCTTTAGTCCAACCATGGTTGGCTAAACACTTTTAGTAGCTAGGGTGACGTTAAGAGTTGTATATTGAGAGGTTCAAGGCTTTGTATGGGATTAGATGTTGAACAGATTACAGATCTGAAATAATGTACTGTAAGTTTGTATTGAATCAGTAATTATTGGTTGTAAAGTTAAATTTGATCTACAGATCTCTTGATTGCCATTTGATTTCCCTAGATTGAATATCTCTGTGGATGCCTGAGATTGTAGCCTTACATGCACAACATCGCAATGATTTAATTGTTCTGATCAACACCCTTAAATTAGAGGAAATCCCTAGGATGATCTGTGACCATTAAAGTAGATAGATCATAGCCTTAAGATCAATCCAATTCTCTGGTCTAGGTTGGATTCTTATACCTTGGATCTGAGCATGTAGCTAGATGAAGGAGAGTTGTAAATCAATCTCTTGCATTGCCTCTGAACCAACCAATTTTCAGTGAAGACCAAAATCCCCAGCTGCTATTCTCCCCCTTTTGATTTTAATCCTTTTCTCCATCTTTTTAAATCTATGTTTTAATCAGTTTTGAATCATTTGCATCTTACATTGTGTTTCTGTAGTTTTTAGTAAAGTGATAATCCCTAAAACCTCTCCTCTTTCCTCTCTTGCCTTAGTTTAAATTAGGATAGGATAGAGTGCCAGATATGTTCTTGATTTGGAGATTTACCATATTTTGAACCACATTTCCCTGTGGACATACCCTTACTTATCCCTTTAAAGCTTGCTGCAACATCCTTGGTTCTTGCAGGTCTGGTTGCCTAACCTTTGTTTCCATTTTGCTGTAATTTTTCCTCTAGTTAGTTTGCTATTTTTAACCCTTTAATAATTGCAAGTAAAACAATACAACAAGTTTTTTACGCTGCTGCCGGGGATCTGGGTTTTTAGAATTGGTAGATATATGTTTCTCTTATTTTAGATTTGGATTTATAATTGCCTGTTTTGTGTTTGACTAATTGTTGCTGTAGTTTTTTGTAGTTTAATTTTGTGTTGCAGATCTAGACCTGTAGTTCTGAGAGGAGCATTGTGTTAATTGGAGGAGTAAGTTGTGCTTAAAGTTTGTATTACATAACTCTTTTACATTTTTAGATCTGTAAATTTTTAGATCAGTAGCAATAGTTGCTTGTTTTTATAACTATTTTGCTGAAATCTATGCTGCAATTTTGTGTGTTGTATTTTGTTTCTACTGTGTGTATGGTTGGTAGAAGATCTCTCAATCCTGAGATTATTCCTTTAGATCTTGAAGTTGAGAGGCTTCTCAGACATAGGCAATTCCTACACACACCTGTTGTTAATTGTGATATTTCTGTAATCGGTGAGCTACCTAGGACATTGAAAGAATTCAATACACCAGGGGTATATAATTCCCCCTTCTGCATTCAATTCCCTGCTGTCTAAGGGAACTATGAAATTAAATCTTCCATCATACAGATGCTACCCTCATATCAGGGCCTGAGTAAGGAAGACCCATACAAGCACCTTGATGAATTCCTAGGCCTGTGTACTGCTTTCAACATTGCTGGCTTAGGGGACGAAGCAATCAGGCTAAGGCTCTTTCCTTTTTCATTAAAAGACAGAGCCATAACTTGGCTATCTATGCTCCCAACCAACAGTATTCAGTCATGAAATGACCTTTAATGTCAATTTCTGACAAAAATTTTCCCCATATCCAAAACAAGTCAGCTAAGGAAGAGCATAATTTCATTTGCTCAGTCCCCAACTGAAGACTTTCATCGAGTATGGGAGAGATTTAAGGAGCTTTTGAAGCAATGTCCCCATTACCAAATTCCTGAATGACAACTTGTTCAAAGTTTCTATCAAGGAATTGATCCCAAGAGCAGGGACATGGTGGATGCCTCATGTGGGGGTATTTACCTCCACAAGATAGCTGATGAGGCCTGAAAATTGTTTGATATAATTAGTGAAAATTCCATGCAAAGGGAGACTCTGTCTAGGGACATTGAGACTCCTTTTAGATTGGTGGGAGAGAACACTACAAGAGGAAAAATATATGAGGTCAGTGGTTATAATAATTTGGAGAGAAAAGTTGATAGCTTGACTCAGAAATTTGATAAGCTCATGGGAGCAATGCAGTCTCCAATGGCTGCCAAAGTGGAGGAGGCATGTCTGATATGCCTGTCCCCTACTCACTCCCTTGAAGAATGTCCCTCTGCTGCCCAATTTCCAGATCTGGTTATGGAGCATGTGAAAGCTACTCAGTCCTTTGGACAACAGCCAGCTGCTGATTATCCTTGGAGAAACCATCCCAACTTGAGGAGGAGACAAGATAACTTCCAAAACCAATAGCAGCAGTAACCACAAAAGCCAATGCCATATAGAAATGCTTAGCCCTACCAACAGAAGTACTTTCCAAGGCTCCAATACCAGTAGCCTATGGCACAACCTGTACATCAAAGTGCACCAGCCCCAGTACCCTATAGATCCCTCATATTTGAAGAGCAAGTTCTGGCTTCATTGCAGAATTTGGGCCCTTTATCTCAAACATTTAACTCCCATAGTCAAAGTATTAAGAAGATAGAGGACCACCTTGGTCAGCTATCTAATACTTTGATTAGGAGAGAAGACGAAAGGCTGCCTAGTCAGCATATGAACAACCCAAAAGGGTAGTATATGGTGGCTGAGACTTCTTCACATGAAAAAGCTGAATCTGAAACGACTTTGAGAAGTGGAAGGTTGGTTGATAATAAGGTTGGTGTTGAGCCTGAGAAGAGTGTAAGAAAAGAAAGAACAACCCATGATGATATGTAGTAGGAGCAGCATATGAGAAATAGGGGGGTGTTGATAAACCCAACAGAAAAATTAAAATAAAAATAAGGAAAAAACTGATGAGATTGCTAAGGCAGCAAATGGGAGATCAGTCCCCTATTTGCCATTTTCCAATGCACTTCAAGCACCTTCTCCTTTTGACAAGGGGAATGCTAAAGTTATGGAAATGATGGAAACATTTAGACAAGTGAAGATTAGTTTTCCTTTACTTAATGCAATCGAACAAGTGCCAGCCTATGCAAAGTTTTTGAAAGATTTGTGCACACACAAAAGATAATCTAGGATACACCTATCCAAGAAGGTCTTTTGTGCTGAGAAAGTGAACCAAGTGTTATCCATTGCAACCCCAACAAAGCTCCAAGACCCTGGAGTTCCCACAATCCCTTGCATCATTGGGGATCACACCATTGAAAAAGCCTTGTTAGATCTGGGAGCCAGTGTGAACCTACTTCCATATTCAGTTTATGAGAAGTTAGGTTTGGGAGAATTGAAGCCCACACATGTGGTATTACAACTGGCTGACAGATCTAAAAGGATGTCAGTGGGAATGATAGAAGATGTGTTAGTTGGGGTTGACAAGTTTTTCTATCCAGCAGATTTTCTGGTTCTTGACATGGAACCAAGCAAGTGCACTACTTCCATTCCTGTAATTTTGGGCAGACCTTTCTTGGCTACTGCCAATGCTTATATATAATGTAGATTTGGTGTAATAGAGGTATCTCTTGGCAATATAAAAGTTAAATTGAATGTTTATAATGCAGCAAGTCAGCCTCACTCGGATAGTGAGGATTGTTTTATGATTGATGTGTTGGATGAGCTTATGGAAGAGACCTTGCCCAAGCTGCTGCATTGTGATGACATGTGTGATATGTTTGAAAATGTGTTGAGTGAAATTATGGAAGAAAAGGCCCCCACACCTATGATTCAAGAGGCGAAAGCCTTAAATTCTGTAGTGGTGCCAGCAATAAGGTATCCTCCTTGGAAACCAGCTGTGTTGCCTCTTCCACCACCTTCTAAGGCACCTTTGCTGCCTTCACTCATAAGTCCACCTGATGTGGAATTGAAATAGCTGCCCAAGTCTTTGAAATATGCATTTTTGGGGGCAAATCAGAAGTTGCCTGTGATAATTTCTTCTTCCCTCACTAATGAGCAAGAAGAAGAGCTGTTGTGTGTGTTGAAAAAGCATAAGAGAGCAATCAGTTGGACTATTGCTGATCTTGGAGGAATCAATCTTACTGTTTGTATGCATAAGATCCACTTGAAAGAGGGTTATAAACCCTCTAGAGAGATGTAGAGAAAGTTAAATCCCCACATGCAAGAAGCAGTGATGAAGGAGGTGGTTCAATTATTAGTTGCAAGAGTCATCTATCCCATTTCAGATTCTGAATGGGTGGCACCTACTCAGGTGGTACCTAAGAAATCTTGAATCACTATGGTTAAATAAGATTCTAGAGAGCTAATTTGTGATTCACTAAAAAGTACCACTTTTCACCTCTTAACCTAGCCTTTGCTGGACCTTGAAGCTGACTAACAACTCTTGTCCGATTTGTTTTGTAGTTAGTAATAACTTATGCAGCTTAACACAAAGTCCATGCCTTTGGTGCCAAGAAGAGAGAGAATCCAAGCAAGAAATGGCAGCTGAGCTAAAGACTAATGAACCTCCATGGTGACTAGTTTGCATGTCAAATTGGACCCAAGAAGTCTAGCAGATGTGAGAAATCTGGATGTAAGTGGCAAGAGTTGCAGCAGCAGCAACTTTAGTGCATAAGAGGAGAAAATGTATTATCTCGCACAATAGAGGTGTTGCTTCGCGCTATTCAAATCACTAGCAAAGCTTTCTCGCGTAGATGTTACATGCAGCATAAACAAACTCACGAGGAATTCATGCAGCTCAGTGAAGGAATTGCCCCAAAGCAGTCTCTCGCATAGAAGTTGCGTGCTTCAGTTGCAACCAACACCCAAGGACCTCGCGAAGTCCTCACGCACTAAGCCTTTGGAAATCACGCTTGCAAAGCTCTCGCGAGGAACAAGTTTCATGTCAACCGCACACGCTATCTCGCGAAGCTAATCTGCACAAAGAACAATAACAAACTCGCGAAGTCCTCACATGGTTCAAGACGAGAGAGAGCTCCATAAATGGCCTCGCACAGTTCTCACACATTTAATAGCTCAACCCTCTACCGAGCGAGCTTTGTTATTCCTTCAACAAGAAGCTGAGCGAGATTTAAAGGCATCCACGCGACACCCTCGCGAGAGAAAATTCTGAAGCTCTGTCACACGAGTGCATTCAAAGCTAAAGCAGCTGCACGACAATACAAAGTTCACCTGCGCGAGTGAACAACATTCCAAGCCAATTCTTACCTCGCGAGGACTCTGCAAACCGCGTGACTAGATTAATGAAGCGGCTGCATAAATGAACTACAAAGTAAAAGGCAGCCCCGCAAAGCTCGGGCTTTCCACTTCTCCGTCTTAACTCAAGGACCTTTTGGGGATTTCTCCAGGTCTAGGGCACGCATCCCAAGGCATAAGCCGGGTCCACTACCCATGACATTCTCCGAGAACGAGTTGGGTAAGGGTGGCTTGGATAAGGCCTAAAAATCCTCCTCCTTCCCCTACGGGACGACGAAGGGCAAGATGATGTCATTGTGCCGGCACCACAAAGATTCTATTTTTAGGTTTTGATTTGATTTTTATTATTTATATTTTTTAAATTTTTGGAGAAAATTTTGTAAAATAAAGGTTCTGAGGCCTTGCAATTCCCTTCTTGGGTGGCTCTCGTACCCTAATTTAAGTCCCGCGGCAATGATTCTGATGCACTTCGGAAGAATCGAAGGAGGACCTTCGATCTATTGAAGGCATGAAAATCAAGGTGAATAACCTAATCCCCCGAAATGAGTAAAAAAGAAGTTAACTTCTTTTGACCGGTGGGGGCGTACTGGGTGTCGAAGATGGCGGGGCCCAAATAGCGGTATTAAGCACACTAATCAGGGGATGGCAAAAGACAGGGGTGATGACCCCGTGCCGCCACTATGGCCTGGCGTCCACTGTCGGAATATGTTTGCACAAGTAGGCCTGCCAATCGGCTAAGACACTTTAAATGACGAAAAATTAGAAAAATTGAAAGACATTGCTCTAGTAGGCCTGCCAATCGTCTAAGGCACCTAATATGACGGAAATGTAAGGAAAAGTAAAGGCAATGCACAAGTAAGCCTGCCGATCGGCTAAGGCATGTAAATGACGGAAAAGTAGGGGTGAGAAAATAATAAAAATAATAAAATAAAATAAAAAACAGTAAAAAAGGTTAGTAAAATAAAAAGAAATGACCAAATTTCAAGGAGAAGCTCTACAAGCTATCCCCAGCAGAGTCGCCATCTATGCAATCGTGGGATTTCTGACGATCGCGTCGCGGCGATGCACTCACTCGCAAAAATATAGTCGCCACCCAAAGCTTTAGGCACCCGATCAACCTGCTTAACGCGGTCTCTACTAATGGCTAACACAAAAATAAAGTAAATGAAAAGAAAATGGCTTCCTCTTGCCCAAATGGGCCTTAAATCCTATTTCTGCCCCTCCATTCCTACCGAAAATTCGGCGGCGTAACAAATGGGAGGATAGGAAGAGCTAAGGAAGAGATAGGAGAAGAAAGGGGAGAGCCGGAGCCCTCGGGCCCTTGTAGCACCATAGGAGAGCCTTGCGTGGCTTGGTTCTGATGAGCTCTTGAAGGCTTGTATGGTATTGAATGGGGTTCTAATTCCAAAGGCTTGAAGCTAAGAGGTAGAGAAGGAAGGCTAGGGGATCACACACACCTAAACTAAAGGTGTTTAGTGAAATACTAAAGTCTAAAGGGTCTTTTGGAAAATCTAGAATTTGTATGGGATAGTGCACCAAAGGGAGAAAGATCTTCTCACTTAAGCTCTTTCTCTCTTAGGCAAAAATTCTCAACCCTTAAAACCAAGGGAAGGGGGCTCTATTTATAGGGAATGAGGGGATTAGGAGACCACTTAGATGTTAATTGTTTTTAGCAATTAGGTAATCTTAAATCTAAGGATTCCTAGGGTTTTTGGAGCCTTAAAAGGTGTGAAAAGGTTCCCCAATGGTGGATTATAGGGAGGAGCTCTAAGTCACCTAACGGGTTGCAAATAGGGTGTAAGAGGGTGCAACAGAACTATCAAAACACACCCCAAAGACCCAGGTGGTCAACAAGTCAAACCCTAATCATGAAATTCGAAGAAAAACTAGAGATTAATATTCATATATCTGGCGCAACTATTAGTTGCGCTAGGCAAATGTACAGTAAAATAGTGTTGAACAGTGGCCTGAAAGTTGGCTTCGTGATGGTGGTGTCCACTTTAATGCTGGTGCAACTATTAGTTGCGCCAAGCATAAATCCTGGAAAAATGGCCAAAAAATATAACTAGCGCAACTATTAATTGCACCAAATCCATAAGGGGGCCAATCGAAATTATGCTTGTGCCCTCCGAGTTCAGACTGCCATATCTTTTTATGTACAACTCGGATTGGGGTGGTTCTTTGACCGTTGAAAAGCTGATGACTTCTACTTTTCAATAGTATGATATTTGATTATAGTAGAAGGCTGTAAGAGTCTTGGTGCACCACTCCTCATCCATTGTCCGAGAAGGTTAGGTTTAGGGTTCGAAATGGGTTTTAAGGGTCAGGATTTGTTTCTAAACATTCAGGATAGCTTCCTAAGGAATCTAAGGTGATTCCTAAGGATTTTGGGTGATTCATAAGGGTTCCATATGTGCCATCAAAAGCCCAGAAATGCGCCTCTCTCAAAATGTGTTTCGATCAGGCCTTGGGCCAAATTTGGGTGTTTACAGATGCCCCTCTTTGGTATCCAATCACTAATGATCGAATGCCAAAGAACAGAGACATCCGAAGAGGCCCAAGGCAGTACTGACGGGTCTGCTGCATTCAGAATGAACTTCAAACATCATATGAGTAATATGGTGAGAAAAAGAAAGCCCTGGATGTCAGGCTAAACATTCATTTCTCATGGTAATCGATCCCCAAGCACTTAGCGACATTACTGGGCATAACTGAGGTGGAACGAGTTTCGAAAGCCCTATATGCAAGGCAAAACATTTGCTTCTCGAGATGATTTTGAAGGTATTTAATGTTTAAGATTCATTCTGAATGCAACAACTTCGTAAGTAAGGGGGTGATCGACCCACATTCAAAGATAGGAGCGAAGTAAACATACGTAAGGCTCCACAGTTTACGTCCAATTCTATGAGGCATTTGATTGTCCCATCTAACTATTCGTGGGTGCCCCTACTGAAATTGAGGTTCGAGGTCTTTGGGCGAACCCATCAATGCCAAAGTTTATTTAGCATGACTGCCCGAGGAAAGTGAATAGATGTCACAATGCTTTTTGGGAGGATGTCACAATGCTTTTTGGGAGGACGTACCATTTTTGAAAGCATGCCCCTGATCAACATGACCTAAAGCATCCAGCTTCAACTACCTTAGACAGATCCAGTCAAACATTGGGGTGTCTCCCTAAAGGGACCTCCAATCCTGATCTTGTCAACAATGATCATAAACATCATTTAAATATGTTTAATCATGCACCCACCAGAGGCAATAAGCAACAACAAAGGCGATGGAAGCCCTGGCCCAGACCCGCCCGGGTATAATTTACGGGGACAAACAACTATCATACGGATACCTAGATGCATGGCATACACTTTATAGGGATTCCGATGCCCGTACAGGTTTTAAGCCTGCAGAAAAATAAAAGGGAAATGAACCCTTCTGAATCCATGGTTGCACATAGTTTGATTGACACATAATCTCATTCTTGATAGGTTAGTCTCAACCAACGACTGATCTTTTCCAGTGGAGAATTTGAAACTTGAAGACACTTGAGTTCATATGAACCCTAGACTCGGGACTTTAATATGGCACAGCTGCATTGCTGATAAAACATTGGCGTTTGGCCGCATTATGCATGTGCGTAACTCCTTGGGGAAGCACAAATATGTCATCATTTATGTGCTATATATTTTTGTGATTTTTATATTATTTTATGTGATTTTTTTGGATTTGGAAGTTATCATTTTATGTGTTTTTTTTGTATTTTTCATGTCTGATCAAGACGCTTTGAGCTTGCTCATCAATCTTGGTCCACCTATTTTAGCACGTCCGCCTGGGCAAGTCGAATAAAGATCGAAATGCCATGGGAGAATATGCATCTACTGGGGGTACCCAAAACAAAGAGGGAGGGAAATCGGGCCAAGCATGAGACCCGACCCAGGCGCAACACAGCTCGGATGTACCTGGCGCAACTGTTTGTTGCGCCAAGCCAAAAGAAGGCTCAAAATGGCTTGGCGCAACTATTAGTTGTGCCAAGCTGAACAGGGCCAAAAAAATTGCCTGGCGTAACTATTAGTTGCGTTAAGCCAATCCGGGGGGTAAAATTGTCGGCGCAACTATTAGTTGTGCCAGACCAAACTGGGGTTTTTTGAATTTAAAACGCCCAAGTTCGGGCAGCAAGGTGGTAATTTCAAAAACTCTTACTCTCCCTCTCTCAAAACTGCAAACCGGCCCCCCTCTAGGGTTCCTTTACGTTGCCTCTACACGTGCCGCATTGCCGTTGCTTTTTTGCCGATTATTTGTTCGCACTGCAATAGATCAATGACCCCATCCTCTTCACAAGGTAACCATTAAAAACTATTTTTTCTTGATTTTCCTTATTATTTTTTGCAAATATGATCATGATCTTACATTCTTTGATGAGTAATGGTTAACTTTCGTGGTGTATATCTTTATTGATGGTGTGTGGATGGTTTATTATGAATGATGCCCTATTTTTGTTGTTTCATGGGTTTTGCATAATATATTATACATATTTTATATATTTTTTGTTGTGTTTACTTGTACATATTGAAAGGGATTTTTTTTTTGTTTATATAAAGTAAAGAAATTTTATTTTTGTTTTTTATTTAAATAAAGCAAAGGATTTTTTTTTTTGTTATTGTTGCAAAATAAAGTAAATGATTTTTTTTTGTTTTTGTTTTTATATTTGCAAATAAAGTAAAGGAAATTTTTTGAGTTGTTTTACTTTCGTAAACAAAGTACAGGGAATTTTTTGTTTTTGGTTTTACTTCTTATTTTGACAAGCAAAGTAAAGGATTATTTTTTTGTTTTTGGTTTTTCATTTTACTTTTGTTTTATTTCGACAAACAAAGTAAAGGATTATTTTTTTTGTTTTTGGTTTTTCATTTTATTTTGTTTCGACAAACAAAGTAAAGGATTATTTTTTGTTTTTGGTTTTTCATTTTATTTTGGCAAACAAAGTAAAGGATTATTTTTTTTGTTTTTCATTTTTCATTTTATTTTGTTTCGACAAACAAAGTAAAGGATTATTTTTTTTGTTTTTCATTTTTCATTTTATTTTGTTTCGACAAACAAAGTAAAGGATTATTTTTTTTTTTGCTTTTAGGGACATGAAGAAATGACTTTTTGTGAGAAGCGTGGTGATGATTTCTCTTTTTGGTTTTCCTAGACATAAAGGGAGGATTTTTTTGTTTTTCTAAGTGTAAAAAGAAAGGCTTTTTACTCTATCTTCTTTTTTAGAAACATAAAAGACTGATTTTATTCGATTCTAACTTGCTTTATTTTCAAAGATAGGAAGGGGAAATTTTGTTTATTATCATTTTCTGAAGAAAGGATTTTTTTTTTTTCAATCTAAAAGGGTTCTCTTTTTTTTTTTTGTTTATGCATATGTATCTCTCATAAGTAAAAAAAAAAGGGGGGGGAGGGTAAGCATACTTACCTTCCTTTGCAACATGGTATATCATGGCTCTTTATCATTGATCTGCTCTGACGTGATTGATTTTTGTTGCCCCAGAATGTCGGGCAGTGATGAGCACGTTCCCGAAGAGGGCCGCGAGGAGGGGCCCGAGATGGTATATAGCCCACGAGGGGAGCAGTTCCTTTGGGTGGAGCGGAAGGCGGGCCCATGGCTGGAAATGCAAGGTGAGGCCGCTCGAGCTGACCTCCTGCATCAACAGCATACCCATATTTCGAATTTCGGCATAGCGGGCCAGGTAAAAGATGGTTCAGATTTCTTCCTTTTGTGCACCTTTTCTTCCTTTCCATGATCTAATGCATTTTTCTCTTCTTATGCAGGACTTGCCCTCTATTGTGTTTCGTGGGGGATGGCTTGATTTCCAAGACTTCTACCTCTATGTCCCCCCCGTAGTGAAGTTTCTGTTGGCGCAGGTGGGCTTTGGGGAGTTTCTGACCTGCTCTACTATGAGGGCTGATGCTGCATACCTGAAGGCCTTGATCGAATGGTTTCGCCCTGAGACGATGACCTTCCATATGTCATATGCCGAGATGACCTTGACGCCTGTTGATTGGGCAATGATTACGGGCATTAGGATAGGAGGGATACCGATAGCCGACCTCTCCGTGCCAAGTAGAGAGGACGTCATTTGACTGATAGGGACCTATCCCCCTTGTGGGTAGACACATGGTACTGAGGTCAAGATGTCCTGGCTTACCGCACTTTACACGACCGACAAGTTGGTGGACCTGGGGCAGCCAGACATGGTGCTTTATATTACGCCCAAGGGGGCGATTATCTTGGCCCGTATTACTCTTTTGATCCTGTTGGGTAAGACCCTTTTTACCAATGCGAGCAGTGGCCGAGTCAGCCTAGTGTTGTTGAGCATCATGGACAACTGGGGTGACATCCATAGGTATGATTGGGGTGGGGCTGGGTACGCATGGCTGATGTTTAACTTAGATCAGGTCACGACGGGGGATTCCAAATCTATTGTTGGTTTTTAGGCCACCTTAGAGGTAATCCCTCATTCTTTCGCTTTCGCCAATTTCCTTGAATGATCTTTATATGCTACTGACCTACTCCTATGTAATGCTCATTTCAGGTATGGGGATACCACCATTTTCACCCTGGGTGCCCACTTCTTCACTCGGAGGAACTTACTTACCCTCTTCTTAGCAACTGGATCCAAGCTTGGCGCCGTGATGTGGCATGAAGCACCTGGAGATGGGTTTAAGGTCCCAACTTGACCTGATGGTTCCTGAGTAGGTAAAGCCCCTCTTAACAACTTGGTTTACTCGTGCTTGGAAATCCTTCTTGATTAGTATACTGCCTGTTTAATTGACTGACCGCCTTTGGACTTGGACAGATCCTCCATGACCCGGATCTCGCGTCCCCCTTCTGGGATCGGGCGGCCGTAGGCCCCTCTCGCCTGTTTAACAACCGCTATGTCATTTTCTTTTATGGGGCGTGGGCCAAGGCTTACTACTTGGGAGAGCGGGTGGTGCACCAGTACCATGGCTACTATGCCATTCCCGTGGACCCTCCTGCGGATGCTTGAAATCTTATCGACAACGTTGAGGAACGCATGACAGCCCTCCTCAACAATGGGCTCCCTATCCATGCTCTTCATGTGCCTGGAGACTATCATACTTGGTACGAGTGCTTGCCATATCTATTTATCTTGCCACAGTTTGTACCTGTGTCAATTTCCTCGCATTTGGTGGCCCGCGTGGGCAGGTAATTACCTTTTCCTCTTTAGATTAGTCTCTTTTTGTTTTATCTCGACCTCTGTTCTTTCTGAATTGATTTTTATTTTATTTACAGTTTGCTCTAAGGGACGGCTCTAATGATGAAGGTGGGATAGCGACGAGTACAACTGATACTTCAAGGGCAGGTCCTTCTGGCGTTGAACCTTCTGGTGTGGGTCCTTCTGGCGAGGGTTCTTCTGGCATTGGTCTGTCAGGTACTTCTCAGGCTAGTGCTCTGGGGGGTGACCCGACCGTGGACTATGGGACCTTTCGATGCCTAGATGATGGCTTTCTCTCGGACCTGTGCACCGTCGTGGATAGGCAGGCACGTATCTCTGCTGAAGCTGCCCGTGCCCCTCCTCATGAGGTGATCCCCGAGGTAAGTCTTCTAGCAGCCCATCTCTTTCTTGTTCCGGCTTCCTTTTGCACATGTTTTAGTATTGCCCTAATGTTGTTGCTTCTTAGTGTGCTTGATTTATGTGAGTTTTGAAAAAACAGATTTATAGCTGCTAAATTACAGTGGCTCTAGACTATATAAACAAATAAGGAAATATCAGCACAGTTAGAAGAGAATTAGCCTGCAAGATCAGGGCCAATTGTAGCAAGTTTTAAAAGTAAGTGAGTGAAAGATCGTCCACAGAGAATTTGTTTAAAATGTAAGATAAACCTCCAGATCTGAGCTACCAGATCTGGCTTCTTACCCTATCTAGAAAGCTGATAAGATGAGAGGTTTGAATTTTTCACGTTTAACAAACTAAAAACAAAGAAAAATTTAAACTAAATGATCCAGATCCGAGTTGGGGGAGTGATTGAAACAAAGATGGAGAAGTAATATCTAAATCTGATTTGGTCTTTGAAATCTAATGAGAATAAGCTGCACTCAACGGAGGTGATCCAATCTTCATCTGGCTACAAGCACAGATGTAAGAGAGATAAATCTAATTCAAGGATTAGGCTTATACTTATGGCTATGGTCTGTCCACTTTAATGGCCACAAACCATCCAATAGTCTTTAATCCAAATCCTTAATTTAGAACAAGAAGCATTACTACAAATGTCGTGAGAGATTAGGTTACCAACACTAATCCTCACAGGATTAATGAATCAAGGGAAATTGCATGAAAAACAGTAAATCTAAAGGAGTCTAATGCAATAAGGAGATCGAGAGAACCCTTAACATGAGTCCAATTGAGAAAATACGGTTTAAAGAACCTTTTCAAATCTCACAATTACAATTACGTAGCACAAATCTCGGTTTGACTCTTGAATACAACTCTCTTTTGAATTACGAAATGTCTCACTGACTCTCAATTGCAAGTCAAAGTGAAGCTATTACGAGGATTTCGACAAACTATCCTGGTTTGGAAATGGGGAATAGGAATGAAACTCAAAATCTGGATACCCAAATTGGGCAAATGCTTCATTAATTTATAGCTTTCCCGTGTCCATTTCGATGTGTATCAACCAATCAGAGTTGGTTAAATTCATATCAGCCAATAAGAGTCGAGCACCAGGATCCAGATCTGTTCTGGCCAATCAGAACTGCTTGATCTGGTTCAGCCAATCAAGAAATAGAGGCATCAATTCTGTTAGGAAATTCAAAAATCTGTTTGAGCTTTTAGAAGTTCCCGCTAAGTAATTTCATCTTTGGGTGTTCACATGGGGTGGAATATGCCTTTGGTTCGTGCTCAGAATCTTTCAAAATGTCCTTGGGTTTTAAAATACATTGGGACGCGTGTAACAGATTACTGAATTACCCTTGTTAAAGTTGCGAATCTCCAGAATACCTTTTCGCAAAGCTTAAGGGTCTTTTCGCAAAGTGCTGTGACTTCTGAAGCTCTTTTCGCACAAATTGGAGACCTTTTCGAAAAGAACTGTAACTTCTGGAGATCTATTCACAAAGCTTGGGGACCTTTTCGCAAAGTTCAATCTTCTCTTCGAGGAGTTCAGATGCTCTTCGAAAGCTACGCCTGGAGTTTTAGTCCTTTTCGCAGAGTTCAAGGTTCTTTACGAAAAGTGCAGGTTCTTTCATTGTCCCCCGCTTCTCTCTTCCTTTTAGACTTTTCCACGGTGATGAGGTTGTTTCTTCACTTCCTTTGACATGGATTGTCATCTTTTTGGCACTTTTGAGCTGCTTTTATGGTTAAGCCTGTCTTTATTGTTAGCTGCAACATAGGCACTTAAAACACTTATTTAGTTCTCTCAAAGGTCTATCAAGACTTAAGTTTAGGGGTGAAAAATGGTATTTTTCACTTGTCAACACACCCCCAAACCTAAGCTTTGCTAGTCCCTGAGCAAAGAAAAGAATAATAACAAAAAACAAAGTAAAGAGCCACTTTTGTAGGGAGCACAGTTGCATTTAGCCTATGCAACAAGCCTTTTAAACCCCTAGGTGATACCTAGAAGAGGAGTGAAGTCTCCTGAGGGTTTTCAGTGAAGGTACCCACAAACTTCTTCAATAAGTTAGTTAAGATCACTGCAGTTCTGTTAAAGCAAACTTTCATCCAATCAGATTATTCACACCTACATCAGTCAGGTTGTAAGAAGATGTTCAAGAAAACATCAGTTCAAAACTAAAATTCTGCTGTAATTCCTTTACCATCCACTCAGTTGGTGTTAAAAAGTTTTTACAAGAAAAATTAACGAAAAGCTTGCCTTCTATTTGAAAATTCAGTTTTGATGTTACCCCAAATAATTTGATTTCAAACTCAAATCTCACCAAGGTTTTCACTCACCATGCAAATATGAGGGTTGCACTATTTCACTGACTCAAGAGCGATTCTGATCCTCAAATAGGAATGTAAGTAGGAGCATAGGCATTGCTTTTAGTTACGAATTCAACGCTCTTTTCACCATAGATTACACAAATCCTTATCTCCATGTGATGACTCAATCCATCATTGATCAAGAAGGACTTTAACTTGGGTTGTAATGTGGCTTATGGGTGAAATTTATCAAGAATAAAGGGTGGAATGGAGTTCAAAATTGAGAAGTCGATCAAGGTAAGGAGGTGATAGACACACCTTCTTCAATTCAAAGACAATTTCATCTTCTTCTTTGAATTTTGAGCCAAAGTGGCCATCTTTTCTCTTTCTTTTCAAACTTCTAATGAAATGCCTTCTCTTTTTTTTCTTTTTTTTTTTAAAATCAACATTGGTGAATGCCACATTTCTTCGATACATCATTGCCTTCAATTATTTTTCTTTTTCTTTTACCAATACCCAACTCACCTTTCTTCGACTTTCTTTCCTTTACCTTCAATTCTCGAGTGAGGGTTAGGCTAAATGAGGTTGATGAGGTTTCAAAGAAATCTTGGATTTATAAAGCTCAATTGGTGTGTATCAAGGGCAGTTTCAAAAGGTGGGGCTTTTTGAAGTTCAAACTATCCAAAAGAAGGCCCTACATCATGTCTTTAATATCATGATTGCTGTCAAGCTATTTTAACTTGGATATGTGTAACTTCTAGTGATAACTAGCAGGTTCAAACAGTCCCTAGAGCAGAAAAAATTGCCAATTCATACCTCCAAAGAATACATTTCAGCAGGCCCAAATCTCACTGGGTGTGGTTTTCTATCAACTTCTTGAGGTATATCATCACTGTTTTCCTTCATTGTAGGTTTACTAAAACATCAATTTTCTTTTGGAAATTTCCTGACATTTACTTCATGAAAGTCTTTAGAATTACAGTAAAAATTCATTTTAGAAAGTTTTAACTTCCTCATTTTTCAAAACAACAGGTGTGAAATGACTTCATTTTCAAAAGTTGTACTGATCATAAGCTGCAGCAAGCATTAACTTACTTATTTTATTGGCATACCTGCCATACCCCCAAACCAAAGGGAAGCAGGGTCCACACTGGTCCAAAACAGAGGAAAAATATAAGAAAGAAAAACAACAAAAGTAATAATGGCAAGAAGATAGACAAAAATGCACAGTAGTATACAAAACAGAATTTTCTATTGCAACTGTATGACATAAAAAGTACAATGAAAGCTAATAACTGGGGTCAAAATCTGTATCATAGGTTGGTTAAGGTGGCTCCGAACTAGAGTCAGTATCAGAATCAGAGCTAGAGTCAGTGTTGGAGTCTGAACTGGATTGAGCTTTCTCTGGAATAGTGTTTTTCAGCTCAGTATACTCCTCAGATTTGATCTTTCTGATGAGGCCAAGGTGTTTGGTGAGGCTAGTGGTCTTCAATTTTTCTTGATCCAATTGGGCTTGCAACATGGACACCTTGTGTTGCTCAGTCCTCACCAGCTAAAATGTTTGACCCAGCAAGTCCCGCATTTTATCTCTTTCAAATTTCATAAAAATCTCTAACTTCCTGATTTGGTTTTCATAGGGGGTGCGGATGTAAGCTTGCAAATCAGCTAGCCCCTTTTGAACATCTCTGCGGATATAAGGGTTATTTTCCATGGCTTTGATGAGGGTGGCATATCAAGGGAGGGGAATGGAATGGTAGGGGACTAAAGGTGGCCCAAATTGGTAGGGGGGAGAAGTGGCTAGAAAGGGACAAGAGGTCTGCCTAAGTGGCGGCTTAGAGAAAATGGGGAGTGGTGGAGGGATGGAATCAAAGGGGCTTGGTTTGAGTATGTGATGCCCTGGGTAGTAGTGGTGGGGTGGGCGGATCAACCAATATTACCTCTGGATCCGCTTTGGGTGGCTTGGGAAGAAAAAATAGGTCTGTGGGTAATGGTGGTTGTTTGGGATGTGGAAGCTAAACTATGGAGCAGTTCCATGGTTTCAGACTGATTGTATGTGTTGATTTGAAGTTGCGATTGGATGTATTGGAGGTAGGTAAGGATTTGGGTAATGGATGCAGGTGTGGGAGAGGTGGGCATAGTAGAAACTGGGACAATCGAGGTGGAGGTGCAGTGCAATGGTCAGAAGGAGAGGTTGGAATGTGGGTGAATGGAGGAGGAGCAGTATAGGGGAGGGGTCAAGTTCCATGGTTCAAAATAGAGCCCATTAAGGAGTAGGCTTCAGAGTGAGGGGCTCGAGTTCAAGTGTGGGGAGGCCTCGGTGTGTGGGCCGATGGAGCAGGGAATGTGAGGGGCTTGGGAGCGAGGAGTGCAGGGAGATGGGGCAATATATCCTGCAGCTAACTCTTCTAAAACTTGGGCATTGGAGGGTGAAATGTGTGGTGTGAGAATGGTTGGAGTGGTTGGTGTAGAGGGGGAGTCCGAAATTGGAATGATGGGAAGTATGGGCGAGGGGACAGCTGGGAAAGGTGTACCGTCAAGGGCTGGAGTGGTGGAGTAGGGTGTAGGGATGACTTCCTCCAGTATGTGCAGGGCTGGTCACCAAAGGGAGGGGGTTTCAGCTATAAGGGGTGCAGCTAAAGAGCTGGTCACCACAGGGACTGGCAGAGCTGGTTCGGACAACGTTGGATCTGGCAACATGGCATGGGCAGGCTCATTTGGATGCTCAAATTCAGCTTCAGGGATGGGTTCTGGCTCTGGCTGCAAGGATGATGTCAATTTGAGTTCAGGGGTGAGTTCTGCTCACTCACAACTGCAGTTCCGTGCAAAGCAATAGGGGCATGTCGTTCACCTGCCTCTCTCATCCTTCTCAGCATAGCCTGGCTTGTAGTCCAAGCCTTTTTTCCAAAATTGTGTGGTGTAATTACTTCAAAGGGCTCCTCACTATCAATGTCAAATTTGGCTCGGAGGAGGGCTGTGATCAATCTGCCAAATGGTAGGCCGGCTATCTTCTGCTCTTTCTTTAGCTTGCTGACATCAGCCATGGCTTCAAAATTAACATAGGGGCATTGAAAAATTGCCCTTGGAAAATGAAAGAGGGCCTCTAAAATTGAGATCTTCTCTCTTGGTGCCCGGTGACATAAAAACTACCCTTAGAATGGAATCCATCAATAGAAATTGGGGAGCAAGGTCTCTTCTCATGATGGGATCCCTGTGCCCACAATACCTTGAGTTAGATGGGCAGCCATCTCTCTAAAAGAGGCAATTTCGGGAGCAGTCAAAGGGCCAGAGGGATCAAATTGGAATGGTATGCCTAGAGCATTCCCTATGTCTTCAAAAGTCACAATGATCGCAATCATCAATAAAATGACAAGGGTAGGGACATCAAAGACATCTTTTTCGTTGACCTTGACTAGGTTTTGGTACCATAACTTTACCATTCTTGGGTAAATTCTTTCGCAAGGGGTAAGGATATTGCTTAGTGAAGCTTCTAAGGTATCTCAAGGATGGCGGTGTTACGGTTTGGTGTCGAAAAAGTTTCACAACCATTAGCTCGGTATTAGCTTCAATGAAGGGATTGGGTAGAACCAAATGAATGGGCAGAGGAGTAAGCTCAGTTCGTGGCTAGCAAGTGGCAGGGTGGGTTCCTCATGTCTAATTTTCTTTCCTTTTCTACCCCTATCGCTTTATCCATTGAAAGTTTCCGTTTAGCTGAAGTTTTGGTTTTTCCCTTTGCTTTTGGGGTCGATTTGCTCACCTTTTTAGCAGAGGATTTGGAAAACATTGCAGCCAATGATTTCTCTGCTTTTCCCATCCTAAATTGATGTATAATAATGCCCAAAAATAGATGCTGACACAGAACAACTTACTACATGATAACCAGAGAGAATGGGTAAAGAAATACCGAGATTTAGGGTTTCTGTTTTGAATGAGTTGTTTACTTTGCAGAAATCCTCCAGATTATAAGCTGCAATCCTCTTCTGAAAATGCAGATGATCTAACCAATTAGTTACAAAAAGGGTAGTAGACTTGTTGAATCGTGCAAAGAAAGAACGAAGTAGGGTTTTAGTGAGAGGAGTCACTCTGCAGAGAGAGTTTGAAATGAAAACCCCACCGTCGAAAGGGTTTAAATATACTCAAGGTTAATATCGCAAAGTGCTTTTAAGTTTTCGAAAAGTTCCAAAAGAGTCCTTTTTAAAATTGTAAATGGCATCAGTACCATTCGACAAGTTAACAGCTTCAGAAACATCATTTCGCAAAGGAATTAGCTTCAGAATTACTTTTTCGAAAAGAGAAATGGCTTCAGCACCAACTATTCGAAAAGAAAATGTTTTCCAGAAACAACTATTCGAAGAGCACATCTTCTCTTTCGAGTAGTTCATTACAGCCTCAGATCTATTCGAAAAGCAAATTGAACTTTACAAAAAGAGAAATATTACTTTGCGACTTGATTTTAAGCATATTTAAACTCTGCGAAAAGAGAAAAAAAATAGAAACAGAGAAAATAAGCACAAACTATGATATACAAACATAATGTACAGTTTTCGGCCATCAGATTTTTGGAGATTCGTGATGATGGCAAAGATTGCAGGCTCTGGGTATTTTCAATGCATGGTTTGAGCCTCTGACCATTGACCTTTATGATTCTTCCATTACTTGGATCAAGGATGTCAACAGCTCCCGAAGGGGCTGCTTGAATGACAGTGTATGGCCCATCCCATCTGGATCTCAGTTTTTCTGGGAAAAACTTGAGCTTTGAGTTAAATAACCATACCTTAGAACCAGCTGTGAACTCTTTTCTCAATAAATTTTTATCATGAAAAGTTTTGACTTTCTCTTTATATAATCTTGAATTGGTGTATGCATCCAGTCGCAGCTCTTCTAACTCAGCAAGTTGCAATTTCCTGTGATTACCAGGTGATCGTTAGATCCATGTTCAATGTTTTAATGGCCCAAAAGCTTTATATTCTAACTCTCGGTAAATGGCATGCTTTGCCATAGACCAACCTAAATGGGGACATACCAATTGGGGTTTTATAGGCATCCTATATGCCCACAATGTATCATTCAAAAGGACCAATCTTTTCTGTCTTCTTCATGCTTTTTCCAAAATATGTTTGATTTCTCTATTGGAAATCTCCACTTGTCCACTGGTTTGTGGATGATATGGAGTGGCTACTCTATGAGTTACAGAGTATTTTTTCAACAAAGTTTCAAAATGTCTATTACAAAAATGGCTTCCCCATCACTGATAATGGGGAAAACCAAACCTGGAAAAAATGTGATCCTTAAGAAATTTCAGAACCACTTTGTGATCATTTGTTTTAGTGGCTGTGGCTTCAATCCATTTAGATACATAAACCACAGCTACTAAAATGAAAGTATACCCATTGGAAGGAGGAAAGGGACCCATGAAGTCTATCCCCCAAACATCAAACAATTCAACTACCAAAATAGGCTGTAAAGGCATTGAGTTTCTCTTGAAATGCTGCCTAATTTTGACAGATTCAGCAGACTTACAATCGGCATCCTTGAAAAGTGTAGGCCAATAAAATCCACACTGCAAAACTTTTGCAGCAGTTTTGTTCCCACTAAAATGACCTCCACAAGGTTGTTCATGACACATAGAAAGTATTCTATGGAATTCTTGGTCAGGAACACATTTCCTTATTATTTGATCTGCACAACTCTTGAACAGATAAGGATCCTCCCAGATGAAGTGTTTAACTTTTGAGAAGAAAAGATCTTTATCCATTCTATTCCAATGTTGAGGAATTCTTCCAGTAGCCAAAAAGTTGACTATGTTTGCAAACCAAGGAGTGTGTATACTAATGGCAAAAAGTTGCTCATCAGGGAAAGATTCATTGATAGGCAACCTATCAATCTCAGCAGTTAAAATCCTGGAGAGGTGATCTGCCACCACATTCTCCACCCCTTTTTTATCTTTAATTTGTAGATCAAATTCTTGTAACAAGAGAATCCACCTGATGAGTCTTGGTTTGGTGTCCTTCTTAGACAGAAGGTATTTTAAAGCCAAGTGGTCAGTGAACACCACTATTTGTGAACCCAAGACATATGACCTGAATTTTTCTAAAGCAAAAACAATTGCCGGACTCCTTCTCGGCTTGTTGTGTAATTGAGCGTGCATCAATCATTGATCTCGGCATAAGCTATAACATGAGGCAGCTTATCTTTCTCTGTCCAAGGACAGCTCCCAAAGCATAATCGATGCATCACATCAGTTCAAAAGGTAATGAATAACTGGAGATCGCAATATTGGAGCTGAAATCGCAGCTTTTTAGGAATTCAAAAGCCTTCATGCATTCATTATTGAAAACAAAGGGACATCTTGGCACGACAAATGACAAAGAGGTTTAGTTATTTTCTTTGAAGTCCTTGATGAACCTTCAGAAATCCGACATGTCCTAAAAACTTGATTTGTTTAACAGCTTTTGGGAGGTGGTAAATGTGCAATTAACTCAATTTTGCTTTGTCCACCTCAATGCCCTTGTGGGAAACAACATGGCCAAGGACAATGCCTGGGTGACCATGAAATGGCTCTTTTCCCAAATTTCAAACCAGATTGGTTTCTTCGCATCTTTGTAGTACCAATTTGAGATGGTGTAAACACTGGAAAAACTGCCATAGATTGAGAAATCATCCATAAAATCTCCATAAATTTGTCAATCATATCGGAAAAATTGCCTACATGCATCTTTGGAAGGTAGCGAGCATTACAAAGACCAAAAGGCATTCTCCTATAGGCAAAAGTGCCAAAAGGGTACGTGAATGTGGTCTTTTCACGATCTTGTGGGTACGAATCTGGTTGTAACGAGTAACCATCAAGAAAAGCTAATAAGCTTTTCTGCTAGCTTATCTAAGATCCGATCAATGAATGGGAGGAAATGGTCTTTTCGGTCATTGCATTTAATTTTTGTAATCAATACATACTCTCCATCCGATTGTTTGCCTAGTTGACATAAGCTCACGAATCGAGAGGTTACAATGTTGATTCCAGATTTCTTAGGTACCACGTAGGTGCTACCCAAGTGAATCAAATGGGGTAAATGACCTGCATCCAACAACTTAACCACCTCTTTCATGACCACTTCTTGCATATGAGGGTTCAACCTCCTTTGCATTTCCTTGAAGGCCTTGCATCTTCTTCCAAGTGGATTTTGTGCATGCAAGCAATTTGGGTGATTCCTCCTTAATCAGCGAATAGTCCGATAATAGCCTTTTTATGTTCTTTCAAGACTATCAGCAGCTCTTCCTCTTGCTCCTTTGTGAGAGAGGAAGAAATAATGGCAGGCAATGATTTATGATTACCCAGGGACACACCTCAAATTTTCGGGTGGCTTCTTTAGTTCTAAATCGTAAGAAATCAAAGGTACTTTAGATGTTTGTGGAAGGGGAGAGTAGCAGGTTCCAAGAAGAAAAACTTCCTGATTGTTTAAGAGTTCCTTGCACAACATTAATTTCCTCAGAATTGAGATACAACTTGCTTCTTTTTCAGCATATCCCCAAGCATCTTTGATATCTGTGGTGAAGTCTTCACCCTGCAGAAATTGTTGTAAAGTTCCTTCCACAAGTTCGTCCAATAGATCAACATGAAAACATTCTTCAGAGCTGAATCAATGTGTGATCGCATTATAAACATTTAATTTTACCTTCATGTTTCCAAATGAGACTTCCATAATACCAGACCTGCATTGAATGCAAGCATTTGCTGTAGCCAGGAATGGTCTTCCCAAAATGATAGGGATGGAAGTTTTGCTTTTGGTTGGTTCCATATCTAAAACTAGAAAATCAGCAGGATAGAAAAATTTATCTACTCCCACCAATACATCTTCAATTATTCCTCTTGGCTTTCTTTCAGATCATGCGCTAGTTGTAACACCACATGAGTGGGTTTTAATTCTCCCAAACCTAGCTTCTCATATCTGAGAATATGGAAGTAGGTTGACACTAGCACCAGATCTAATAAAGCCTTTTCAATGGTGTGTTCCCCAATAATGCAAGGGATTGTGGGGATTCCGGGATCTTAAAGTTTGGGAGGTGTAGCAATGGATAACACTGACTAATTCTTTCCACAAAAAGACCTTCTTGGACAATCAGATTCCTAGATTGTCTTTTGTGAGTGCACACATCTTTCGTAAATTTTGCATATCTTTGGAATTTGTTTGATTGCCTCAAGCAAAGGTAAATTTATCTTGACTTGCTTGAAAGTCTCCATCATATCATCTATTTTTGTGTTCCCTTTATCAAAAGGAGATACAGATTTCATTGCATGTGGAAATGGTAAATGAGGAACCAATCTTTCATCTACAGCTTTAGAAGTATTTTCAGAAATTTTTTTAATTTTTTGTTTTTCATGTTTATGGATTTTCTGAGGTACATCAAAACCCTATCGCTATCACTATGTCAGCTTCTTTGCATATCTTTATCCTCTTCCTCATTTCTTTCTTCTTCAAAGGCCTACTTTGTTATCTATCGCTTTCCACTTCTCAAAGTGGTGACAGTTTTTACTTCTTCATGTGAATTAGAAGCTTCTCCAACCATGAACTGTCCTTTGGGATTGTTCAGAGGTTGGCTGGGTAACTTTCCTTCCTCTCTTTTTGCCAAGGTATTTGAAAGCTGTCCCAATGTTTCTTCAATCTTCTTTATGCTCTGGCTGTGAAAATTCATAGTTTGAGTTAAAGATCCTAAATTCTGGAGTGAATTTAGGACTTGATCTTCAAAAGAAAGGGACCTGGAAGGGTTTTGAAGCGCATCGCACGCAGTTGTTGTGGAATGGGCTTTGAAAGTTTGGTTTGACATAAAAATTTCTCTTTGACTGCTTTGAAAGGCATTTGATTCTTTGGTTGTTGCTATTGTTGGGATTGGTAATTCCCCTGGTTCCACCTTAAATTGGGGTGTGCTCTCCAGGGATATTCATTTGACTGCATCTATCCAAATGATTGAGCAGCATGAGCTTGTTCCACCATTAAATCTGGGAACTGTGATGCAGTAGGACATTGGTCAAGTGAATGAGTAGGGGACTGGCATATCAGACATGCCTCCTCTACTCTTGAAATATTTGGAGTTTTAAGTGAGTCCATCAATCTATCAAACTTTGTGGTTAGATTGTCCATCTTTCTTTCCAACTCATTCACCTCATAGATCTTCCCTTTGGTGGGTTGGTGGTTGTTCAACCTAGCAGGATTTTCAATATCTCTTGACAGGATTCTGCTGGAGTTTTCACCAATCACTTCAAATAAGTCCCAAACCTCTTCAACTGTTTTTTGTAAGTGCCTCCACGAGGCATCCACCATATTTTGCCTTTTGATCAATTCCTTGATAGAAGCTTTGAACCAGCTGCCTCCTAGGAATTTGATGATGAGGACATTGCCTTAACAGTTCCTTGAATCTTTCCCATGCTTCATGGAAAGTTTCAGTTGAGTTTTGGGAGAATGAAATGATACTTTGTCTCAATTGGCTTGTTTTAGACATTGGGAAATATTTGGCTAAGAATTGACACTGCAAATCATTCCAAGAAGTGATACTGTTTGGTGCTAACATGGATAACCATGCTCTAGCTTTATCCTTTAATTAAAAAGGAAAGAGCCTCACTTGCTTACGGACCCAGATTATGTTGAATGTGGTGCAAAGAGCCAAGAATTCATCCACATGTTTGTATGGGTCTTCCTTACTCAACCCATGGAAGGAAGGAAGCATTTGGATAGTTGATGACTTGATCTCATAATTTCCTTCAATAGTAGGAAATTGAATGTAAAAGGGGGAATTATAAGCACCAGGTGCAAAGTAATCCCTCAAAAGTCGAGGTTCTTCACCCATAGTAGAAGAATTCTATGTTGTTTGCTTGGTTCATAGTAGCCTTTCAACTTCTAAATTCAATGGGAGAATCTCAGGGCTGAGAGTCCTCCTACCAAACATACAACTCAGAACAAAAAAAATCTGATTATGCACAGCAAACCTTCAGAATTCCTTTCAGTAATTTCCCTTCTTTAAAAACCGGAATATGAATAACTGCACAAGTATAAACAATAGAATAGTTTAGTACTGATAAAAATTAAAATGAAAAACTTAGGTCTATCTATTTTAGAACAAATTCCCCGGCAGCGGCGCCAAAAACTTGTTGTTGCTTCTTAGTGTGCTTGATTTATGTGAGTTTTGAAAAAAGCAGTTTATAAATTGCTAAATTACAAGGGCTCTAGACTATATAAACAAATAAGGAAATATCAACACGGTTAGAAGAGAATTAGCCCCAAGATCGGGGCCAATTGTAGCAAGTTTTAAAAGTAAGTGAGTGAAAGATCGTCCACAGAGAAATTGTTTTAAATGTAAGATAAACCTCCGGATCGAGCTACGGATCTGGCTTCTTATCCTATCTAGAAAGCTGATAAGATGAGAGGTTTGAATTTGTCACGTTTAACAAACTAAAAACAAAGGAAAATTTAAACTAAATGATCCAGATCCGAGTTGGGGGAGTGATTGAAACAAAGATGGAGAAGTAATATCTAAATCTGATTTGGTCTTTGAAATCTAATGAGAATAACTGCAGCTCAGCAGAGGTGATCCAATCTTCATCTGGCTACAAGCACAGATGTAAGAGAGATAAATCTAATTCAAGGATTAGGCTTATACTTATGGCTATGGTCTGTCCACTTTAATGGCCACAAACCATCCAATAGTCTTTAATCCAAATCCTTAATTTAGAACAAGAAGCATTACTACAAATGCCGTGAGAGATTAGGTTACCAACACTAATCCTCACAGGATTAATGAATCAAGGGAAATTGCATGAAAAACAGTAAATCTAAAGGAGTCTAATGCAATAAGGAGATCAGAGGGAACCCTTAACATGAGTCCAATTGAGAAAATACGGTTTATAGCAACCTTTTCAAATCTACCATTACAATTACAGAGCGCAGCTTAAACAGCTCTCAGATTTGTAGTCTTGAATACAACTCTCTTTTGAATTACAGAAATGTCTCACAGCTCTCAATTGCAAGTCAAACTGAAGCTATTACAGGGATTTCAGACAAACTATCTGGTTTGGAAATGGGGGAATAGGAATGAAACTCAAAATTTGGATACCCAAATTGGGCAAATGCTTCGTCAATTTATAGCTTTCCCCAGGTCCAGCTCAGATGTGTATCAACCAATCAGAGTTGGTTAAATTCATATCAGCCAATAGAATTGAGCACGGGATCCGGATCTGTTACGCCAATCGAATCGCTTGATCTGGTTTAGCCAATCAGGAAACAGAGGCATCAATTCTGTTAGGAAATTCAAAAATCTGTTTGAGCTTCTAGAAGTTCCCGCCAAGTAATTTCATCTTTGGGTGTTCACATGGGGTGGAATATGCCTTTGGTTCGTGATCAGAATCTTCCAGAATGTCCTTGGGTTTTAAAACGCATTAGGACGCGTGCAATAGATTACTGAATTACCCTTGTTAAAGCTGCGAATCTCCATAATACCTTTTCGCAAAGCTTAAGGGTCTTTTTCAGAAATCTTGTGACTTCTGAAGCTCTTTTCGCACAGATTGGAGACCTTTTCGAAAAGAACTGTAACTTCTGGAGATCTATTCGCAAAGCTTGGGGACCTTTTCGCAAAGTTCAATCTTCTCTTCGAGGAGTTCAGATGCTCTTCGAAAGCTACGCCTGGAGTTTTAGTCCTTTTCGCAGAGTTCAAGGTTCTTTACGAAAAGTGCAGGTTCTTTGCGAAAAGAACTCTGTAGTGCATTTCTCTGTTCGAATTGTCCCCTGCTTCTCTTACAGTTCTTTGCCTCTTCCTTTTAGACTTTTCCACAGCTGATGAGGTTGTTTCTTCACTTCCTTCCTTTGGACTGACATGGATTGTCATCTTTTTGGCCCTTTTGAGCTGCTTTTATGGTTAAGCCTGCCTTTATTGTTAGCTGCAACATAGGCACTTAAAACACTTATTTAGTTCTCTCAAAGGTCTATCAAGACTTAAGTTTAGGGGTGAAAAATGGTATTTTTCACTTGTCAACACCTAATAACTGACATTTTATCATTCTGAATGTAGAACTTCAACTCGGCCATGGAGTATGTAGCATATCATCGTAACCTTGCGGAGCTTTAGGATGTGGAGATTGTGAGTATTCTGCTACTCTTCTTTTTCTGTGGGTTCCGTCATCATTTTGATTGGTCTCGTTTTCTTGTTTTGGCTATGACTGGCAGCGTGCGCATGCCAAGGAGTCCCAATCTTTGCTTAGCCGGATTTCTTAAGCCTGGTCCCAGGTGAGGGATATGCGGACTTACCAGGGCTCCACTCGTCGTCCGAAGAAATCGAAGGGCGCGAATAAGGAATAGGCCTTAGCTTCTCCTTTTTAAACATTAGTACTTTGGGGGTTGATAATTTGAATTTTTAGACAGCTTGGGATGGATGATGTGGCACTTTGTGGATGATTTTTATTTTGGAAATATTTTAGTGCTTTTGTTTTGATTGCATGCCATGGTTCCCCTGTATCGTATCTATTTTTCTGTAGGATGTGCCTGCCAACTGCTCTCAGAAAGCGACCCTTTGGGTCGCATGCTTTTATGTAGGATCCATCCTGCACATAAAGAAACAAAAATAATTTCTAAATTATTCGAGGCATTTAAAAATTTGTGAACGTTGCTTATGGCTACCAATAGTTTTGACCAATTTTTAAAAGGTCTAGAAACAAACAAAATTCCCCCCAAATTAGGCCCCAAAATGACTTATGAGGAGGGAGCCTTTGTATGGCGCAACTATTAGTTGTGCCAGGCAAAGATTGGGGGAAATTGTGTTGGCACAACTATTAGTTGTGCCAGGCAAATATTGGGACAAATTGTGCTGGCACAACTATTAGTTGTGCTAGGCAAAGATTGGGACAAAACAGACTAGCGCAACTATTAGTTACGCCAGCCTTAGCCTAGGGAACTGTGGGTCCTTATATACCCGAGTCAGTCCAAAAACTCTCTTTTTTGTTTGACTAGGCCCTTTTGACTGATTCTTTTTGTTCTCATTTTCCTAGGGGCGGGTCCATCAACATACATCGAATTCTATATGCTTCAGAGATCCTTGTATGTTTATAGACCCGCTTTCCAACCCTCCCATACATGGAGGGCCCAGAATCAATTTACCCCCTTCCTTGGGCATGGGACCCAAATTTCTAACAAGTTAGGTTGGGAGCTTGAATGAAAGTGAGCTCGTTGATTTGGAGTGCCTTGGGATATCTCGCCTTCCTTCCATTCTTGAGGTTCCCCCATGGTGGGATCTTCTTCATGCCGCCACATCTTTTTGGAACCTGAGTGGCCATGTGTTCCGATTTGGGAATCGGGAGATAACTCCTACTCTTGAGGAATTGTCCAACTTGTCGTGTTTGAGGCTTCACAGGGGCCTTGCCAGAATTGTACCAAAGCCGGGCTATGCCAAAACCATTCACCTTACCCTGGGTTTGAAGAAAAATGATTATGAGAAAAGTCTCATTGGGGGGCCCACTAGGTGTTCGATGAAATTCCTGAAAGAACTTTTTAGTGACGAAAGTCTCCAAAAGTTGCCGACTCAGAACATCTTCAATGTGAAAGCATTCTCTCTTTGCCTTATCTTAGAAATCCTTTTCTTTATCGGGGGAGAGAGCTTCTCTTTGGCAATTTGTGATATTTTGACTGAGTTGGAGGCAAGCCGATCTATGATGCATTTGGTGCTCGCTGAACTTTTTCAGTGCCTTGATGCATTTTCCCTTGGGAAGACCAGGAATCTTGGAGGTTGCCCACTTTTTCTTCAGGTTTGGCTGGGAGAGCATCTTGCCATTTTGGGACCAGTGCCCCGCTGTTATCTTGCTCAAGGAGAGGTAGTCCGATGCTTTTTTGGCAGGTGCCACATGATTCCCCAAGGAGATTTGTCAGAATTGAAGCTTTGGCTGATTGGCGCAGATCTCATATGGAGACTTCCTTGGCTAGAGCGGACCTTCCCTGTGATCCGTTCCGGACCACGAGGGCATCACCCTTTTGGGGTTGACCAGCAGCACCTCTACTTCCCATTTCGAGTGTTGCATCAGTTTGGCTGCACTAAACAGGTGCCTTGCAAGGCAAAGCCCCCTCTGTGTGATTTGATATTTTCTAAAGGGTCCTCTGGGGACATAGATCGAGCCGCCGCTCTTTGGGAGACATGTCAGTCGACGTTGATGTGCGATATGGAACAAGAAGATTTGGTTCAGTCTTCTCTTGAGTAAGAGGCCTGGCTAATGGCTGAGCAGCCTGTTGCTGGTCGTCTGGATTTAGCGGAGATTATTGATAATGGAGGCCCTTGGCCAAAGAAAGAGATGGTACTCCGAGCCCGTATTAAGCTGCTAGTGGATGAGAAGAGGGTCCTACACGAGCTTTTAACACAGGAAAAGGTCAGAGCAGAGGATGCAGAGAGAGTGGTCCTTCATCTGAAAGGATCCTTGAGTGTTGCCCTTGGAGCCGCTGATACTTCTCGGAAGAGGTATAAGAGCTTGCATGGTTGTTGGTTGACTATGCGGAATGCCCGGAAAGATGATTTTCGTACTGAAATTAGTGCCTTGAAGCGCTAGCTGGGCCGCTGATTCCTTCCTGCACACATAACTTTTTGCACATATCAAATACATAGAAAAGGGGCATAAGAAACCCCTTTACAGATACACACTTTTTTGGTATATATATTTTCTTTATGTTTTTGTTTATTTTTTTGTTTGTTTCTTCTGTTTTTTTTTTATTTCTTTTTTGCTAAAAAGGAGAAAAGAAAGAAAGCTAGTCACCACACCGGCTATTGTTTGGGATGTGGTGTAAGCGGTGCATTTTGTGAAAGAAGGGCAGTTTATTATATAAACTTTTTGTTCTTTTTGTTTTGTGCATTTTTTGGGTGGGGTGCCTTAATCACTAGGTGAAACCTCCGGTCCTCTTTTGAGCATGGTCGAAACCTCCCTCAACTGGTTGAGTCCGAGAGGGTTTCAATGGCATTACCAATACTGGAACGTCAATCCCTTCGGATTGAGTCAAACCTTTCTCCTTACCTTGAGTCATACATTTGATAAAGCGATTTCACAAAAGCAATTCTGGTCGGGACCCGATTTGAACTAACATGAGCGGCCCAGCCGGAAATAGGGGACAAGGAGAGTAACAAAAGGGTTCCTCAAACATCAATCAATTATTTCACAGCTTTCCCTTTCTTTCATTGTTTTCTTTCTCTTTTTTTTTTTATATATCTCCTTTTTTACCCGTGGCGCCCTTTCGGGTTTTCATCGTGTCCATGGGTTTAGCTCTCTTACCCCAAGCGCCCTTTCGGGTTTTCACCTGGTCTGCACAAGCTCGTTGTTTTTACTCGTAATGCCCTTTTGGGATTTTACCACATCCATCTTGCTTTGAGCTTGTATTTTTAGTTTATTTTTTCTTCTCCTTTTTTTTCTTTTTCATTTCTTTTTCCAACAGCCACGGTATAGACGTCGATTCCATTATAGCTGGCTGGACGGGGTCCTGGTGTCGTCTCACAACTCGGCTTATGTTGACTTTAACAGATACTATGACTGCTTGTGAACCTAAAAAGAGGGCTTCCTTCAGGGTTAGGTAGGATTTGAAGGTATGCTGGGCTAAAAGGGTTTCCTTGATACGACTTCAATTTTCTCAACATACTTTCTTCCTTAGAGGTTTTTTTTACTGTACACGCCCCATGATTCTTCTATTTTTTCTCATCTTTTTTTCTTTATCTTCTTTCAGACAAACTCTTTTTAAGGTTTTACTATTCCAATTTTTTTTGGATTTTGATGGTAACTTTACTTGCTTTTTTTTGTATATGTACACACATTTTTTTGGGAAAGGGGTTTATTGAAAGAAAGGCCCAGGCTCAAATGGGGTAGCAAAGGATATTATCATTTTTAGGGATGCTTTTTAGCTACTGTGTTTGAAATGATGGCCTCTTTTGGGTGGTTCTTAAGCAGTCACGTATCTATTTAACCAATGCTTACCTTATCGCTATAGACTAAGAGTAGAATCGTTGGACATATCTAGCATTGATGGGCTCAGGAAGATGATTTCCGTCCATGGTGGCAAGGTGGATGGCGTGTCCTGGTAGCACTTCTCGGACGACATAAGGTCCTTCCCAGTTCGGCTTGAACTTCCCTCTTGGTTCGGCGTGGAGGGATGGGAAGATTTTATTCAACACAGTGTCTCTTATCTTTAGATCTCGACTGCGGACATGTTTATTATAAGCGCGTGCGATTTGCCCCTAGTAGACTTGAGTGTGACACAAGGCTAGGAGTCCCTTCTCGTCTAGTAGATTCAATTGTTCGAAGCGGGATCTCTCTCTCTCTGCTTCGGGTAAGCCTGATTCCATAAGGATTCAGAGCAAGGGTACTTCAACCTCAACTGGTAGGATGAATTTGGTTCTATATATAAGGGAGAATGGTGTTGCCCCTGTAGCGGTACGAATCGAGGTTTTGTAGGCCCACAAAGCAAACAGTAGCAGTTCACTCCAATCTTGGTAAGTGATGACCATCTTCTCAAGGATGTGGATGACCATCTTGTTCGCAGCTTCCAACGCTCCATTAGTTTGAGGCCGATAAGGTGACAAGTGATGGTGCTTGATTTTGTATTGCTCGCAGAAGTGGGATGCGCTTATTCACAAAGTTTATATCATTGTCTATGATAATATCCTTGGGTACTCCAAATCAGCACACAATATTGTTTTTGAGAAACTTCTCAATGTGATTGGCCATAATGTTGGCATATGACACCGTTTCTACCAACTTGGTGAAGTACTCAATGGCGACGAGGATGAACCAATGTCCATTTGATGCTTTTGGATTAATCATTCTGATGACGTCAAGTCCCCAGGTAGAAAATGGCCAAGGAGTGGTCATGCAGTGAAGATCGATGGCAGGAGCGTGTATCAGACCAAGTGTTCCTGACACTTGTAGCATTTCTTGACACGTTTGCAGCAATCTGATTCCAAAGTGGTCCAAAAGTATCCCCGCCATAGAATTTTCTTAGCAAGCATGTGACCGCTGACGCGAGCATCGCATACTCCCTCGTGGATCTCTCTCATGATGTTGATTGCTTCACTTTCTGTAAGACACCTGGGTAAGGTGTTGTAGGACCGCTTGTAAAGGCATTCCCTGCAAATGACGTAGCCTACCGCTAGATGTTGAATGGTTCGCCAGTCTGTCTTGGACGTACCCTTAGGGAAACTTAGAGTCTCGCAGAAATTCTTGATAACTAAGAACCAAGGTGGCTCATCATCAGGCTTTGTAGGTTCCTCAATCTGGAGGCAGAAGGTCGGTTCATTCCTCTACTCAATCATGATCGGCTTCATCTCAGCACCATACGGGATTTCTATCATTGATGCTAAAGTGGCTAATGCATCGGCAAAGTGATTCCTTATCCGGGGGACATAAGAGAATGTCACGTCTTGGAAGCAAGCTATTAGATCCTCGAGGTGTTCATGATAGGGGATCAGTTTCTCGTCTTTCATCTTCCTGTCACCATTCGTTTGGCATATGATTAACTGTGAATTGCTAAAAACTTGAAGGTGAGTTACATTCAGATCGAGAGCCGCCTGCAGACCAGCGACACAAGCCTCGTACTTAGCCATATTATTAGTGCAAGGGAAGTTGATCTTGATAGAGACTGGTACATGAGATCCTTTCGGTGAAATCAGAATGGCGCCAACTCCCTGACCTTCTGCATTAGTTGCCCCATCAAAGTGCATTACCCATGATTCTTCTGCTTCTTCAGTATCGTCTTTCGTCATGAAAAGGATGCCCTCATTAGGGAACTCAGTTCTCAAAGGTTCATAATCTGGCAAAGGATTGTCGACAAGATGATCGGTGAGTGCCTGCCCCTTAATTGATTTTTGAGTGACGTACGCGATGCCGAATTTGGATAACAAAAGCTGCTATCGTGCGGTTCACCCAGTGAGAGCTAGCTTCTCAAATAAGTATTTTAACGGGTCCATTCAGGCTAAAAGTAGAACGGCTTGAGATAGTAAGTAATGGTGGAGCCTCTGAGTAGCTCATATAAGAGCTAGGCATGCTTTCTCCATATGAGAATAGCACGTTTCATAATCAATAAACTTCTTGCTCATATAGTAAATGGCCTGTTCTCTTCTTCCTGTCTCCTCATGCTGACCTAAGATACATCCCATCGAGACTTCGGTGGTGGAGAGATACATCAAGAGTGGTCTCCCCGGCTCGAGTGGTACCAACACAGGTGCGTTAAGGAGGTAGCTTTGATTTTATTGAACGCTGCCTAACAATCATCGTTCCATTCAACGGGCGAGTTCTTCCTTAGTAGCTTGAAATTCGATGTGCAGATTGGAGTTAGTTGTGCGATGAACCGACTGATATATTGTATTATGCCTAAGAACCCTCTAACTTCTTTTTTAGTAGACAGTGGCGGCATTTCTGTGATAGCTTTAACTTTGACTAGCTTGACCTCGATCCCTCTCCTACTGATGATGAATCCCAGCAGTTTTCCGGACATAGCACCAAAAGTGCACTTCTATGGATTCAGACATAATCTGTACTTTCTCAGCCTCTCAAACAACTTCTGAAGGTTTACCAAGTGATTGCCTCGCTCTGGTGACTTGACTATCATATCATCGACATATACTTCAATTTCTCGATGCATCATGTCATGAAACAGTGCGATCATAGCTCTCTGGTATGCTATACCGACGTTCTTTAGCCCAAATGGCATGACTCGGTAGCAAAAGGTGTCCCAAGGCATGACAAATGCAGTCTTCTCTTGATCTGCCTCTGCCATATTTATTTGATTGTATCCAGAGAATTCATCCATAAAAGAAAGCATCCCGTGCTTAGCAGTGTCATCGACCAAGATGTCGATGTGTGGTAGTAGGAAATCATCCTTCGGGCTTGCCTTGTTCAGATTTCGAAAGTCGATGCACATGCGGACCTTTCCATCCTTCTTTGACACAGGCACAATATTGGCTAGCCACTACGGGTATTTAGAGACTATGAGAAACCCTACGTCATACTATTTAATGACCTCATCTTTGACTTTCAGCATCCTCTAGGGTCGGAGTCGTCTCAGCTTCTGCTTGACCGACTTCATATCGGGGTAGAGAGGCAACTCATTCTTGACTAAATCAGTGTCCAGACCAGGCATGTCATCGTATGACCAGGCAAAAATGTCTTGATTTACCAAAGGAAGTAGATCATGCTTTTTCTTTCTTCAAAAGATAGCGACGTTCTGATTTTGGTAATTCTTGGAATCTCCTCGGTTCCTAATTGACATCTTCAGTTTCCTCGACAACGGGGGTAGGGCCATGCTCAAAGTCGACAAACCGGTCAAGGAGCTCATTGGGGAACTCCTCCAAAGGACTATCCTCGTCCAGACTCGTAACTCCTACCTGTTCTTGTATTTCTACAAGAAAGGGGTCGATTTTACGTGGGACAGGTATTTCGATTAAGGCATCTTTTCGTGGGATTTTATTGAATCTTACAAGACAATATTTTTGGGTTTTGTATTTTTTCTATTGCTTTCAAAATTTGTACTTTTTCAATGTTTTTGATATTTTTGTTTTCTCTGGAGATGGACCCTTGGTAAAGTGGGTTGCTATATATACAAGGTATTGCCTGCCAAGGGCTTATATTTATAGGTTAATTTTTTTTGGAAAACGGGTGCCAAATGTTAGGCCACTCCCCGCTTCCAGGGTTTGGGATAAAGATGCCTAGTTGCGTACCTGAGAGGTTGCTCCTTTACCTGTTTAGATGGAGGGTGTTGACTGATATGGCTCTTTAGAGTAAGCCTCCATCGTGTTGACCCCCACTTCGTCTGAGATTATGTCCTTAAACGTCAATATCATTTTGTGGTGCTTTAACACAAGGGGAGTTTGTTCGGGTACTGGCCGTCGTTCTTCGAAAAGGGACAATGCGGCCAAATCTATCTCCAAACTAGGAAGGGTAATGTGAGGATTGGTGGGATGGAAAGGGGCTATGGGTTTGTGTAGAGTCAAATGGGTTACCCCATTTCGATCGACCTTTATGACCCCAGTGCTGACAAAGGAATCCCTGATGTGCGGCCTAGGGCGAGGTTTCTCTTAAATGTTGATTCCTCGAGCTCTCGCAGGCTTTCTCTTTAGCCTCTCGGACCTCTTCCTCCGTGGGCTTGTAACCTAACCCGAAATGAACTTTCTATCCCTTGGCGATGACTGGCTCTCTCCTGTCCTGTAATCTGGGCCCTAGTCCTCTACCTTTCTGATATCCCCATTTCTGGAGCATGGCCACTGCTGCCACCATTTTGCCTCCCGTTTTAGGAATGATGCCCTTAATGGGTTCTGGGAGTATTGTCGACACCTCATATTCGAAACTATGGAGGTCGACATCCTCAGCGGTGTGCGGCACATCTAGCATATTAGGTTTTTTGACACTATTGGTGGCCTTCTCTTTCTCACTGTGCCCTTCACCAATGATGGTGATAATCTTATGCCCAGATGCAAACTTGAGTTTTTGGTGCAATGTGGAAGGTATGGCTCCGACTTCGTGCAGCCGCGGGCGCCCCAACAACAGATTAAATGAGGATTTGATGTCCATTACTTGAAACAAAATGGAAAAGGTCATTGGCCCTTCAACAACTCAAGATAAACTTCTCCCATTATTTCTCTCCTGGTATTGTCAAACCCTCTAGCACTGGTTCTTGTGGGCCTCATCATGCATGGATCGACCCACCCCGATCTTTGTGGCAGTTCTTAATGGGCATATATTCAATGTGGATCCATTGTCAATTAGAACTAAGGGGATTACCATGTTTCCAAACTCGACTATTATATTCAAAGACTTTGAGTGGCTACCTCCTTCCTCTAGTAAGTCAGTGTCAGAAAATGAATAGCATTAGGAGCCATCACTTGACCAATTATCTGCCCGACTTCATCTGGGCTAACTTGGAGCGACACATGCGCATTCTTCAATGCCCCCATTAATGCTTGGAAATGACATAGGGACGTCATTAATAGGTCCCACACAGTGATATGGGAAGGCATTCTCCTTAGCTGAGCCTCTAGTATATGTTCCTGACTCATTTTTTTGAAGGGGTTTACAGCGCTATCTTTCTTCCCCTCTGGTTGGGCCTGTGCTGCTGCCAGTGCTTCTGACTGCTTTGATATCTTCTTAGACCGCGTGACAAAGTCCACTGCCCCCTCTCTATGACTGTCAATGTTGACATCTATTTGTTCATAACTCAGTGGGACCTGGTGAGGATCGTAGGTTGGTCTTAAGAGTTGAAAAGGTATGGCTGTCGGTACTTGAGGTGCATATACAGATGGCTCAGGAGGTGTGGGCAACGCCTAGTTTATTTCGGGGGTAGCTAGATTAGACCAAATGGGGGTGGTGAAGATTGAGGGTGGTGGTGTGGGTGTAGGCCATTGGTCGTTAGTGGGTGGCAGAATGGGGGTTTGATGGGCCGCTAAGGAATTGACGGGGGTGATAGAATTTGTGGGTGGTTGAAATGGGGATAACGAGGTGGGTGTAGGCCATTGGTGGCTAGTGGGTTGCGAAATGGGGGTTTGACGGGCCATGGGGTAATTTATAGGAGTGGCAGAGCTTGCAGGTGATTGGGCTGAGGATAATGGGGTGAGCTCAGGCCATTAGTAATTTATCGGTGGTGGTGGATTGGGGGTTTGATGGGCCATGGGGTAATTGATGGGGGTGGTAGTGTATGGTTGAAATGCATTTATGTGTACATAATTGACCGGTGTGGGTGATGGAAAGTACACCCTGAGATCCAAGGGCTCAACTTGTGGAACAGGGCTGGGAAAATAATAAGATAAATTCAGGGGTTCAATCACCCCAACATTCCTTTCTTCATCATCCCTTAGCAATGGTACCGCATAACTCTCCCGATCACTGATGTAATCGGACGGATCGAATTCAAATTCCTCCTCACTTTCTATCATCGCGATGGTGGGTCTAGGACCTTCTCCTCTGATAGGATGTGGGGGTAATGGCACTTGATGAATGTTTACGTACTAGTTTGCTTGAGAAGGTTCTGGTGGAATTATTTTCCTAGCGTCAATCAAATCTTGGATTGTGTGCTTCAATGGGAAGCAGCGATTAGTCGGGTGACCTAGACCTTGATGAAAATTACAGTGGGTATTTGGGTCATAGTTCGTTGGGATCGGGTGAGGAGGAGGTTGCGGTTAACGGATAGTAACTAATCCCTTTTCTATTAATAAAGGTAAAAGTACACTCAAAGACTGCCCTAAAGGTGTCAAAACTCGATCATAGTGGGCTCTCCTCTACTCTAGAGTCATCTGCATTCCTTGCCCATTCTCTGTCCTCTGTATATGCTCAGTTCTAGCCAGCGCTGGGGGCACGGTTTGAAATTGGAATGGGGTTATGTTATTACTGGGCCTGGTATTGGCAATGTTTTGAACATCAGCCCCTGTCCTCTTCTTAGTTCTTTGTTATGAAAATCTCCTAACCCCACTAGCTCCACTTAGCACGTTCTTATTCAGACGACCTTCCCTGATGGCATCCTCACATCGACTAGTGTTCTTTACCAGATCAGGAAAGCTGGACTGCTGGTGGTACACCAAAAAGTCTGATATCACTCGCAAAGTATTTTTGGAGATCATCTCTATCTACTCATCATCAGGTATTCTATTTCTGACTTGAGCTGCTAGTGCTCTCCAGTGTCCCAGATAGTTGTTGAATGTCTCATTCGGGTTCTGCCTCAAGCAGGCCAAGACCGACTTATGCGGCTCAATGTCTACACTGTAGATATATTGTTCTTGAAAGAGGTGCATCAAGTCCTTCCATATTTTCATCATGCATGGTACCAAAGATGTGAACCATCTCAAAATCAGACCGGTCAGGCTCTTCTGAAAGACTTTTATTAGTAGTCTTTCGTCCCCTCCATATTGGCACATGTCCCTACAGTAAGACTTCAAGTGTGCAATAGGATTGTCGGTGCCGTTATATTTGTCGAAAGCCGACATTTTAAATTTGGGGGGCAAGCGGCCCTCAGCGAATAAATATAAATCTGTGAAGTCCGTGGCATGGATTTCAGCACCACCCATTTTCATTAACTGCTTATGAATTTTATCCAACTACTCTTTCAGTTGCTCTTACTCTTTCGATATAGGGGCTGCTTGCTCGGCCGTTGGCTGAACTTCACTCTAGGCCACCAAGAGGTGGGCCATTATGGGAGGTAGGTTAAGGCTAGTTAATGCCCCAACATAGGCTCCACTATTCCTAATCTCGTCCTCTTCATACTGCTGATCGTCATAGTGTGCATCGAGGGTAGGATTCTCTTGTTGGTGTTGCATTGGTTGGAGGGGAATGACATGTGCGGGGGTTGGGTGAGCCCATTGGGGGTGGGGGAAAGTTTGTTGGACAATGGGATGAGTGGAAGTTTGGTTTTGGGGTGGGGCCTGATGGGGCCATTGGGCATGGGGAGTGGTTTGGAGATGGTCTTGGGGTACGGGGCCATGGGAAAATTGGGTTTGGGGTATGGCATGGGTTTGGCCCAGGTGTGAAGGTTGGGGGAAATGTTGGGGGTATTAGGGGGGTATGAATGTGGGATTTGGGCTTGGGCCATGAAACCTTGATCATGATAAGTTTGGGCCATGGGCCATGGGTGGGTTTGGGCCGTGGGCTCTGGGTGGGTTTGGGCCATGGGCCCGGGGTAGGTATGGCCCAGTGGGCCTTGATGGGTCTGGGTCATGGTGGGTATGGGCCGTGGGCCATTGGTGGGTATGGGCCGTGGGCCCTTGGAGGGTGTAGGCTTGGGCCAAATGGGTTTGGGCTATGGGCCCTAGATGGGTTTGGGGCATGGGCCCTTGGGTATGGGTTCAGGTAATGGACCCTTTATGATTTTGGGCCATGGGCCCTTGAGTATGGGTGATGGGGTGTTGGGCCATTGGGCCTTGGAGATCATGGGTGGTGGGGTTTTGGGCCAACGGGCCTTGGTGAATGGTGGGGTTATTAGCCATTTGGCCTTGGGGCATATGGGAGATAGGGGTTTGGATGGTATGAATTATGGGGGGTTGATGGGGGTCATGGGGGAGTGCGGCATGGAGATTAGCTAGGGTGTGAGGTGGGTTTACGGACTGGGGTGTGGAGGAGAGGAGGCATTTTGGGAAGCCTTCCACATGGAGTAGAATTGGAACATTTCCTCCATCATGGTCATGGAAGGAGGGTCAAATGTGGATGGAAGATTTAAGGGGTGATGGGGTATAGAAGGAATGGATGTGGAGGATGAATTGGGCATGGCCCCGGTAAAATTGGGCATGACCCGAGTAAGTGATGGAATATGGGGTAGATTGGAGGGATGAGGGGGTGTGTTGGGTATATTTTGGGATTATGAGGGGTATGGTGTGGAGGTGTGAGAAAAACTGGGCATGGCCCTAGTAAAAATGGGCATGACCCGGATAGATGGGGGTATTTGTGGGGGGTTGGATAAGCCAGAAGTTGTGTATGTGAACGTGGGTG
Source organism: Chloranthus sessilifolius (assembly GCA_021018995.1). Classification (NCBI taxonomy): domain Eukaryota; kingdom Viridiplantae; phylum Streptophyta; class Magnoliopsida; order Chloranthales; family Chloranthaceae; genus Chloranthus; species Chloranthus sessilifolius. The sequence continues at coordinate 120,227,801 of CM037584.1, read as the reverse complement.
GATCGGGCCTATAGGGGGAAGATGGGAAATGGGGCACAGATGTGGTTGGGAGAATGGGTTTGGGTTTGTCATGAATATGGATGGGAAAGATGTTGGATTTGGCATGTGTTGCGACTCCCAGTGTGCTTACTTTATTTGTTGGTGGTAAAAGCAATTTAAAATCAAAGTAAAACAGGTGATGGAATCAGCACAACTGAGAAATCCTAGACCTGCAAGATACAGGGTCCATTGTAGCAAGTTTTGATAAGTAAGAGTTTATTCCACAGGGAAAGATGATCTACGGCTCCAAGGGAGACATCTCTAGTAGTCCCTCCAGATCTGACTACAGATCTGGCAGTCCTAAAAGGAAGGGAGTTTAGGGTCACTTATTCTAAATATCCTAAGGTAGACTAATGAATTAACTACAGAAAGGGTTGAGAAGATGGATGGAGTGTGGAAAAATAAATATAAAAAGGTGAGAAGTATGCTATTGGGTCTAGATCAGAGGAGTTTTGTAACTCAGATTCAGATCTGATGTTATAGAAATCCTGTACAATGGCTACATTATCACCACTGAGGAGAAAAAATCCAACCCATCTCTGTGCCATGATCCAATCCCTTAAGGCTATAACCTGTCCACTCAAATGGTCACAGACTATCCCATAGGGGAACCACAGTCCAGAGATGGGTCAAAACAAGTTAATCATTGTAGGCACTACTTCATCCAGGCTACAAGCTCAAGAATCCATAGGGAACCTCAACCTCTAAAGCTTTATGTGTGGGGCTAAGGGGCTGTATAGGACCATGTTAGCCCAGACACATAGAACCAGCAAGGGATTGAGTACAACCTTCGATCTAGCTATCCATTGCTTGAGTGGGACTACAATGGTCCAGTCACAAGCCTACAATCTCCATAACCAGATCAGATCTAACATCTGATGGCGGGTCTATACAAATATAGGGGAGTCTACCTCTGTACAATCTCCCACAAGGCTACAAGCACATGTGCAGAGAAGAAGAATCCATCTTGGATCCTACGGATTGACTTCACCCTAAGGCTATAGCCTGTCCACTTGAATGGTCACAGACTATCCCAGAGGCTATCCTCCTCATAGAGTCCAAAACATAACAGTAATATTGCTGCCACCACCATGGTCACAAGGCTACCAGCTCAGGCTCCCATGGGGATTTTAGATCTAGTGGGTCCTATGGTGGGGCTAAGGCTGTATCGGACCATGATAGCCCAGACACACAGGTCACTTGGATCTGAATGGATCCTTAGAATCAATCCTCCATTACTTTGAATCACATCCAAAGCAATGGCGGATCACAAGGCAGCAGCCTTGCACAAAGCAACTCTCATTCGCACACATCCCATAAAAGTACATATCCTATTACAAAACATCCATTAAACTAGTTCAAAAATACATACAAAGGCATAGCTAGCAAGTGCTGGACTATGGAGAGAAAGAAAAAGAAAAAGGAAAACTACTTACAACTACAGAAGAACAGAAAAGAAAATGATCTCAGATCCCGTATCAGTGATAAAGTCTGAGCTCTTAAACCTAAACCAGGTTTGGGTTTATATAGCAGTGGTGTGGTGGCGCATTAGGGTTAGGAAACCCTAATTTTAACAATGCCACATGGCCAAATACTGTTCCTTGGATACCTCGAGGTGCATGCACAGAGATTTGAGCATGGGAGTGAGTGCCCTAATCCTTGGAAATTCCCAGAAAGTCCTCTGCTGAAGCGATGGAAGGTTAAAGTTCAGAGCTTTGCTAGGTAGCCATCGTTTCCCAGGCTCGTCGCGTGGTAGCTCTGTTCTTCGCGTGGTTGAGTTTAACTCTGAAGCTTCAGCTGTCACGAGGTTGGGGCACTCTCGCTGGATTGAGCTTCGCGAGATTGGGTTGGAATAGCGCAAGAACTGTGCGAGCATCACTCCAATGGATCTTCACGAGGATCCTCGTGAGGCTTTAATAGTTTCTAAGTTGCACGAGAGTCTATTTCATAATAGATCTTCGCGAGGATCCTCGTGATAGCTTTGAGGCTTTTCTGAACAGCGCGACAGGTTCTCTTGACATTTGCATCCCGCGACTCTTTGCTTGTGAGCCGAGATCTGAAGCTGATAGTCATCACTCAAGCTGCTGAGAAGTTGTTGTGAAGTCTTGGGAATTCACGAGGACTGCGCGAAGCATATTTTTCTGAATCCTCTGAAGCTTTGGGAAGCTGCGCAAGGCGCTTCTCAGGTCTGGATTCAGTTCTCATTCTTCTGAGGGACTTCTGGGGTCAAAACAGGCTCCTTAGCAGGATTTATGGCCTTATTGTACTGCTATTTATTGCTTACAGAAAACACTTAACAAACCTTTATTAGATGGCTAAGGGTCTAATCAAAGGCTAAGTTAAGGGGTGAAAAGTGGTACTTTTCAGGTCTTAACACACCCCTAAACCTAATCTTTGCTAGTCCCTTAGCAAAGCTACATTAAATCAACTATAGAAATTAAATGCCACTTTCGTAGGGAGCACGGATACATTTAGCATATGTACCAAGCCTTTTAAACCCCTAGGTGATCCCTAGTGGAGGAGTGAAGTCTCCTAAGGGTTTTCAGTGAAGACACCCACAAACTTCTCAATGAGACAGTTAACAAAAGTGCATTATTATCAAGTAAGCAGTCAAGAAACAGAGTTAGTTCACCCTTGAATCAGTAAGAATATAAGAAATTCAAACACCTTGGCTGCACAGAAATTTAAACAGTATAAGCTTCTCATGAAAGCACAACATTTCCAATCAGTTTACACCAGAGACACTACACAGATGTGTCAACATTGAGCTCATCACTGGATCAAAAATTAGGTTATAGGTCACACCTAATGCATTCAAGATCAGACCCAAAACTCTCCAGGGCATACTCTCATAAAGAATTGTTGAGGGTTTCATTTTCTCTCAAGCTCAAGAGCAGTTACATCCCCCAAATGGGTCTGTAAGCATGAGCATAGGCATAGCTCTAAAGTTCTGGCTTCATTGACAGATCCTCACAATAGATTGAACAACTCTCTGTCTCTACATGATAGCTCATTCAACTCTGGATCTCAAGGGCTTTAACTGGGCTGTAATGTGGCTTATGGAGTGGGGTTAAAAAAAATGGAAGGTTGAAAAGGGGGTTCAAAATTGAGAAATCAGTAAGTGAAGGAGGTGATTTATGACTTCACCTTCTTTAATCCAGCTCCTTTCATCTTCTTTGAGGTTTTCAGATTTGAAGTGACCAGTTTCTCTTCTTGATTTTGATTTTCCCAATGAAAGTTCCCTCTTGACTCCTCTCTTACTCCTCTTCATTATTATTTTTGTTTCTTTTTTATGCATTTTTCTTCTTTTTATTTTGTTTTTACTTTTCTGAAATGCTACCATTTTCTCAGTTACCATACTGCCAGAATTTTGAGATACTTTTTCTCCATTCACCTAGTGTTGACCATAGCTAGTCCATCTTCAACTCTTTTTCCTTTACTTTCTAAATTCTCAGAGTGAGGGTAGGCTGAATAAGGTTCATAGGTTTAGGTACAAGTACTCAGGTGCATTTTGAAGAAATTTAGGATTTAAAGCTCAAAGGGGGTATGGACAAGGGCAGTTGCTTAAGGTTGGTCTATTTAGGCTCAAACTGTCCAAGAGAAGGCCTTGATCCTTTCCTAAGTCTCATGAGTGATGTCAGTTGTTTCAACTTGGACTTGCCTAACTTCTAGTGAGCACAGTGACTCAGCCAGTCTTAGAGCTAGAAGAAATTGCCTTAGTCACTCCTCAAAGAAAAAAAATTTGTATAGGCCCAATCTCACTGGTTATGGTCTTCCTTTGAATTCTTAAGTATGTCCTCACCTTTTTCTCTCTCTAATGATTCACTAAGTGCTGATATAAGTGAGTTGCCTTGGTGATCTCATCATGGAAATGTGAAATTTTAAAAGTTTGTAATGCCTAAAGTCTGGAAAAAAATTTAAATTTCATTATTTTTTTGATTCTCCAGTGAACATGACCCATTTCCATCTTACTCACATGATTCTGCTGCACTTAGGTTAACTATTCCATTGGCAGGATCTGCCTGCCACACCCCCAAACCTATGAGGAGAAGTGTCCCCACTGATTCAAAGGTGGGTGTGCAGCAAATTTATTAATGGCAAAATAAAAGGAAATAACATGGAGCAAAACAGACATAAGACAAAGAAAAATAGCAATGACAAAAGAAGAAGATCTATTATAAGAGATAAATGTACAAAATGAAAAACAACAGGAGAAAAAGAAAATGCAAAAACAGAAAAATCCTAGGTACAAGCTAATCGGAGCCTGAATCAATCCCAGTCCCAACCCATCTTGGCATGCTCTCGAAGGAGAGCCTCTTCCTCTTTTTTCTTTCGTTCCCTCTCTTCCTTTCTTTGGGCTGCAGTTTTGGGCATGGTTGGAGCTTTTGGTGCCCTCACCCTCATTTTGGGGGCCTTTGGTGCAGGAGGGATCACTGGGGATTTGTCTGTGGTTTACTCAGGTGATTTGATAGGACTTTTTCCTTTGGGACTCTTCCCTTTTGGGCCCTTCCCTTTTGAGCTTTGCCCTTGCTGAGTCTGAGGGAGAATAAGAGGAGATTTTGCTTTTTCTGGCTCAGGAGGGACAGCCGGGCTCTTGCCTTTATCTTTCTTGTTCAGTGGTGGTGCCTCCTCAGACTGGGCAGATTGTTCTTTTCCAATTTTTATAGAGGCAGCTGTGTGAGTAATCCTCTTAGCTGTAACTTTCTGTCTCTGAGGATAAGTTTGCTCAGCAGGGTCTGATGAAGGAGGAGCAACAGGACTTTTAGCACTTGGATCCATAGGTGGTGCAGAGTTAGACTCGGAATCAGAGGGAAAAAGAGCAGTGGGATCCAATCCAAGGGCTGCAGCAGCCTTTCTGCGTTCATCTTTAGAAAGTAACCGACCATGGGGGTCATCCTGAGCAGAAGCTCTAGTGGCCTTTGGGGGTGGGGATGGCGGTGCAGGCTTTTTCCCTTTTTGGGCAGCAGTGGCTCTTTTGGAGGGAGAAGGTTTCTTGGAAGCAGCCCTTTTTCTCTTGGGTGCAGGAGATTTAGCAGGGGGAGCCATTGGAGCAGGAGGTGGTGGAGGTACTTGAGTAGGAGGTGTAGGAGCAGGGGGAGTGGAAGAAGATGGTCCGAGGTGTGTGGAAGGTGGGTCCTTAGGGGGTGCTGTAGCAAGAGGGGTGGCCTGAATTGGTTGGCCTAACAGAGATGCAATCATTTTTTGCAAAATTTCAATCTGCTTTTCAGCATAGAGGAGTTTGGCATCAGAAAGCCCCTTAGTGAGCCTGTGGATCTCCTGAGCATTGTGCTGTTTCTTTTCATACATCCGGGCTCTCTTTTGCTCCAGTTCGGCATTGGCTTTCTCCATCTCCGCATTCAGTTTATAGTAAGTTGCGTCAGCCTTTTTCTCATTGAGGGTCTCCAAAATTTTCTCCCACCCCCGTGAAATACCTACCAGCTTCTCTCTGTGAGCAAGCTTCAAGTCACTCAACCTCTGCAGCAAAGGGTACTCAATAGATTATCTAAGTTGGGCCATTCCCCTAAGAACATCCCTCTTGATGTAGGCATTGTCCCTCATGGCATGGAGGAGGGTGATGTAAGGAGGGGTGTAATAGGAATGTCTTGGTAGGATAGGTAGAAAGGGAGTGGAAGAAATAGAAGGTGATGGGTCCTGGAGGGGTGGAGTAATTATGGTAGGGAGGACATGCACATGTGGGGGCTGGGAAAAAAGTTCGGGATCTGTTTGAGTCGAGTTGTCAGAGAATCTAGGAGGAGGTAATATGAAAGGTGGAATGGTGGGCATGGGTGGAAAAGAAAATGAAGTGGATGCAGTGGAAGTGGGTGGAGCTAAGGAAGGGTAATAGGGGATAGTGAATGGGATGAAAGGAACTGGTGGAGCCAAAAGTGTGCGTGGGTGGATGGAAAATGTGGATGGGAAAGGAATGGGGTCTGTTTGGGTAGAAGTGTTGGTAAATTGTGGTGGAGGTAATTTGAGTGGGGGAAGGATAGGTAAAGTGGGGAAGGAGTGGTGGGGTATGGTGTCTTGGAGGGTGAGGGTTGTAGTTAAGTCAATGGGGGAAAGATCTGGTTGCACTGTGGAGTCAGAGGTGGAAGGGGACTGGATTTGTGGGGTAGGAGGTGGTTGTGCAGAGATGGGTGGTTTTGTCAATGTTTGAAGGGTGGATTTGATGTTTGTGATGTCAATCTGCATTTGGTCTTGGGTATGTGTTGTGGTTGATAGTTGGGTCTGAATGTCATGTAGTAGGGAAAGGATATGGGTAAGTGTGTCTGAGTTTGGTTGGGGTGGAGTATGAGAAGAAGAGGGAACAGGTTGGAAAGGGGAAGTAGGGGCATGATGGAAGGTTGTAGGAGGAGGAGATGGAGGGTCTGGTGAGTGATGTGGGGAAGGAGGTGGGGAATCTGGGAGAGGGATATCATGGGTTGGCATGGTGTCAAGCAATGTAGTCATGAAGGCCTGATATCCGAAAGTAGTGGGGAGGTTAAAGTCAAGGTCTGTGAGTGGAGGTGAAGTAGGGATGGCTGGGATGGTGGCTGGGTAAATGTGTATGGTTGCAATGGTTGTACAAAGAGTAGGGTGTGTCTATGAGGGAATGGTAGAGGTTGTGGTCTTCCTTTTTAGGTAGGATATCAGGGGAGGGCTGTCAGGGTTCTGTGCCGGTGATGGAGGAATTGGGGCTGGGTATTGAGGTAAGGTAGGTGAAGGTAAAGGGTTGTCATGGGGGTCAATGTCCTCAATAGTACTAATCACAGGGAAACGTGAGGGTATGGATAAGGGAGACAAAAGAGGAAAAGGGAAAGATGGAATAGGTAAAGGAACTGATGGAGGGACAGGGAGGGCTGGAGTAGGAGGTGTGGTGGATGGAGGGACTGCTGCAGTAGTAGAGCTGACAGGAGCTTCCACCACCTTCTTCAGAGCAGGTGCTCTAACCATCTTTTTGGGAGCAGGGGTGGCCTTTGCAACAGCAGCTCCTACTCCTTGCTCTGTAGCAACCTGAGCCTCAGCCTGCTTCTTCTTTTGGGGATCCATTAGACTCCTACTGATCCCCCATTGCTTCTTTGCAAAAGTGGTAGGGGTGAGGTCATCAGTTAATTCTCCCACTGGTATCTTGTACCCCCCCCCTCAAAAGTAATTTAGTAATGAGTCTTTCATAGGGGAGAGTGTAGGGCTTCTTTTTCTGTCCTAGCTTCACCATCGCATCTTTCATTGTTTCAAAAATTAACCTTTCAGCATGAAAACCGTGGCCCAGAGAAAAGGAATAAACAACATCAGCAATAGGGGTCCTCCTCTCCTGCTGATGGCCGGCACAATAAATGTTCTTTCGCAGAACTTGATCAATGAACAGAAGTTTAGGGTCCAGGTCTCTTCTCCTGATGGAATCCCCTGTGGCCTTCAATCCTCTGGTAAGGGCCTGTGAAATGGTATCAATGGGGGCACTCACAGGGGGGCCATATCCACAGTTGGGGTCAAAGATAGCAGGGATGCCCATCACTTCAGCAATCAACTCAGGGTTGAGTAACATTTCAAAATTGTCAACTAACACAAAGACGCCTGGCTGCCCACATTGGTCTGGTCTAGCCCTAATGTGCTGGTAAAAGAGTTGCACTAGTCTAGGTTAGGCTAGTGCAGGGATAGCTTGCAGCAGGGGGGTCAAACTAGCCTTGCGCATGAACTCAATGGCAGGGGCTGACAGAGGTTCCTTTTCAAAGAAAGATAGGTCAAAAACAGCTTCAGGCTCTAAGGGAATGGGAGTCAGGAGCTCAGAGGATATAGAGTAATCAGGTGTTAGCTCAGCCACTTCCTGAACCACTTCTTTCCCTTTTTGCGGCGCCTTTGAGGACTTAGCCTTCTTGGGAGTGGGCTCCACGAGAGCCTTATCCCTTGCTCTTTTCACAGGTGCGCCCTTAAGGGCCATTGAACTTCTCCTCTATGAATGTGTAGTTTGAAAAATGAAAAGAAAAGGTTGAGAGCTGAGTCTTACCCTAAAACTTAGGGTTCTGTTCAATCTGATGCACGAAAGACCGCGAGAGCTCCTATCAGAGGGCAACTGGTGATGGAGGCTGTAGGAGCAAATCCCCAGAATTTGAACGTGAATGGAGGACTGTAGAAAGGATGCTGGAGGAGAGAGATTAATAGGAGTCAGGGCTAGGGTTTCGCTGGCTGGAGAAGAAAGAGAAAATAGAAAATGAAAGCAGCGCAGGGTTGGATTATATATATCGCGAGGCTTGGCGCGCTTTAAAATTATATGCTCGCTGGATAGAAATGAGTGGGTCGCGAGATTGGATGTTCATCTAAACTGTGCGAGGAAGCCCACACAACTATGTTTAAAACTCGCGGCAACTAAGCAGAGTAGTTTCTTATGACCTGCGCGAGAGGAAGCCAAGCCAAATCTTCAGAACCTCGCGACGGCTTAAATAGAGTCAAAAAATCACACACCCACTAGTCAGCCTTTGACCTTTGTTTTGTGGGTGAATTCTCTCATATGCTCTCGTCCAGGGACACCCTTAGTCATTCAAAACAGGACTCTCCATGCTTTCCCAACAATTAATCATGCAATTACTCAAAAAGCATTTAATCAATACCTCATATCCAAAAAAAGGCATTCTCATTATCGAAACAGTATAATCATCATTCATTCACTCAAAATCATCAATTCAAAGGGGACAAGAAGCAAAGCAGGTAGAAGAATTTTCAGGTCATATACACTCAGACTCCGACAAGATCACTAGAAATTTCTATAAACAGAAAAAAAAAAACGAACCATACTAAAACACATAACATACACAATGCACAGTTCTGTGAATCAATTTAATGAAAGTTCCCCCTGCCCCTCAAGGTTTGAGGATCCTTCACCAATCAAAAATTGGCCCTTGGGATTAACCACTAGCTAATTGGGCAACCTCCCCTCCTCTCTTTTAGCTAAGGCATTCACTAGTTGGCCAATCTGCTCTTCCATCTTCTTTATGCTCTGACCATGAGAATTCACAATCTGAGCCACGGACCCCAGGTTTTGCAATGAAGTCAAGACCTGGTCCTCGAAAGAAGTATTTCTGGGTTGAGATGGGGGTAAGACCAATTGATTTTGTTGCTGATGAGGCTGCTGCTGGTGTTGGAAATTAGACCTAGGGGCATATCCCTGATTGAACTGCTGCTGTGGCCTTTGGGGTAAGGCCAACATTTACTGGGGCTGCATATAATTGTCTTGCCTCCACCTTAGATTTGGGTGGTCTCTCCATTGGTAACCAGCATTTTGGTGCTGGTATCCAAATGGCTATCTGTTGTAGCCACCAGATTGTTGTTGGTCAAAAGATTACGCAGCAGCAGCATGTTCCAATACCAATTCAGGATATTGCCCTGTAGATGGACATTCCTCTACTGTGTGCTGTGGGGACTAGCATATCAGACATGCCTCCACCACTTGAGCAGCCCTTCTGGGTTGCATCACAGTCAGTAATTTGTCAAACTTCTCTGAGAGGTTTGCCATCTGCAGCTGTAGATCGTTGTTCCCAGGCACCTCATAAACTTTTCCTCTTGACAATGCAGTAGGCCCCACTTTTGACACAAACTCCTGACTAGTTCTTGCCATGGATAGCATTTGAAAAGCATTTTCACTGATTACTTCAAACAATTCCCATGCCTCATCAGCAGTCTTGTGCATATAGGTTCCACCACAAGAGGCATCAACCATATCTCTATTTTTCTCATCAATCCCATTGTAGAAGCTTTGTACAAGCTGTCAGTCTGGGATCTTATAGTGGGGGCATTGTTTGAGCATTTCCTTAAACCTATCCCAGGCTTGATTAAAATCCTCAGTTGGGGATTGGGCAAAAGTAAGAATTGCTTCCTCAACTGGCTAGTTTTGGTCTCAGGGAAGAACTTTGTCAGAAACTTGGTCTGTAGGTCTTTCCACGAAGTGATGCCATTGTTGGAAAGAGTAGCCAACCAGGTACTCGCCCTATCCTTCAGAGAGAAGGGAAAGAGCCTGAGCGTAGTAGCCTCAGGTCCCAAACCAGCGATATTGAATGTGGTGCACAAGGCCAAGAACTAGTCAATGTGCTTGTAAGGGTCTTCCTTGCTAAGCCCATGGAAAGAGGGCAACATCTGGATGATTGAAGTTTTAATTTCATAGTTCCCTTGAACATCAGGGAATTGAATGCTAAATGGAGAGTTATAGTCATCCGAAGCATTCAACTCCTTGAGAGTTCTGGGTTGTTCTTCACCCATGACTACTATCTCAGATTCAATTGGGGGCTCAACTGTGGTGTGCCTGTTCCTTCTAAGTCTTCTACCCCTTTCTAGCTCAGGGTTGAAAGGCTCTAAAGTAGGACTAAGAGATCTCCTACCTAGCATACAAACACACCACCAGCAGGGACAACTCCTTACAGGCACATTGCACTTGACTCAAAGAATTTATCTAACAAATTTATAGCTATTTAAGAAAACATAAATTTACAACTATACTAAATAACTGCTTTAGAATTTTCAAAGAAACTAGAGTGAGTTTTAAAGCTTAGAGAATTGCAAACAGAGGTAACTAATCTCCAAATGCAGTCCACTATCCTTCTCTGCTGCTGTCTAGATCTGCAAGAAAGATTCAAAATTACATCAGCAGTATCAATTATTCACAGCTACAAAGAATACTAAAAATACAAAAACTAAGGGTCCACTAATAGATCATCTTATCCCCGGCAACGGCGCCAAAAACTTGTTGCGACTCCCAGTGTGCTTACTTTATTTGTTGGTGGTAAAAGCAATTTAAAATCAAAGTAAAATAGGTGATGGAATCAGCACAACTGATAAATCCTAGACCTGCAAGATACTGGGTCCATTGTAGCAAGTTTTGATAAGTAAGAGTTTGTCCCACAGGGAAAGGTGATCTACGGCTCCAAGGGAGCCATCTCTAGTAGTCCCTCCAGATCTGACTACAAATCTGGCAGTCCTAAAAGGAAGGGAGTGTAGGGTCAGTTATTCTAAATATCCTAAGGTAGCCTAATGAATTAACTACAGAAAGGGTTGAGAAAATGGATGGAGTGTGGGAAAATAAATATAAAAGGGTGAGAAGTATGCTATTGGGTCTAGATCAGAAGAGTTTTGTAACTCAGATTCAGATCTTATGTTATAGAAATCCTGTCCAATGGCTACATTATCACCACTGAGGAGAAAGAATCCAACCCATCTCTGTGCCATGATCCAATCCCTTAAGGCTATAACCTGTCCACTCAAATGGTCACAGACTATCCCATACGGGAACCACAGTCCAGAGATGGGTTAAAACAAGTTAATCATTGTAGGCACTACTTCATCCAGGCTACAAGCTCAAGAATCCATAGGGAACCTCAACCTCGAAAGCTCTATGTGTGGGGCTAGGGCTGTATAGGACCATGTTAGCCCAGACACATAGAACCAGCAAGGGATTGAGTACAACCTTTGATCTAGTTGTCCATTGCTTGAGTGGGACTACAATGGTTCAGTCACAAGACTACAATCTCCATAACCATATCAGATCTAACATCTGATGGCAGGTCTATACAAATATAGGGGAGTCTGCCTCTGTACAATCTCTTATAAGGCTACAAGCACATGTGCAGAGAAGAAGAATCCATCTTGGATCCTACGGATTGGCTTCACCCTAAGGCTATAGTCTGTCCACTTGAATGATCACAGACTATCCTAGAGGCTATCCTCCTCATAGAGTCCAAAACATAACAGTAATATTGCTGCCACCACCATGGTCACAAGTCTACCAGCTCAGCCTCCCATGGGGATTTCAGATCTAGTGGGTCCTGTGGTGGGGCTAAGGCTGTATCGGACCATGATAGCCCAGACACACAGGTCACTTGGATCTGAATGGATCCTTAGAATCAGTCCTCCATTACTTTGAATCACAGCCAAGCAATGGCGGATCACAAGGCAGCAGCCTTGCACAGAGCAACTCTCATTCGCACACATCCCATAAAAGTACATATCCTATTACAAAACATCCATTAAACTAGTTCAAAAATACATACAAAGGCATAGCCAGCAAGTGCTGGACTATGGAGAGAAAGAAAAAGAAAAAGGAAAACTACTTACAACTACAGAAGAACAGAAAAGAAAATGATCTCAGATCCCGTATCAGTGATAAAGTCTGAGCTCTTAAACCTAAACCAAGTTTGGGTTTATATAGCAGTGGTGTGGCAGCGCATTAGGGTTAGGAAACCCTAATTTTAACGATGCCACGTGGCTAAATACTGTTCCTTGGATGCCTCAGGGTGCGTGCACGGAGATTTGAGCATGGGAGTGCATGCCCTAATCCTTGGAAATTCCTAGAAAGTCCTCTGTTGAAGCGATGGAAAGTTAAAGTTCAGAGCTTCGCTAGGTAGCCATCGTTTCCCTGGCTCGTCGCGTGGTAGCTCTATTCTTCGCATGGTTGAGTTTAACTCTGAAGCTTCAGCTATCGTGAGGTTGGTGCACTCTCGCTGGATTGAGCTTCGCGAGGTTGGGTTGGAATAGCGCAGGAACTGCGCTAGCATCACTCTAATGGATCTTCATGAGGATCCTCGCGAGGCTTTATTAGTTTCTGAGCTGTGCGCGAGTCCATTTCTTGATAGATCTTTGCGAGGATCCTCGTGATAGCTTTGAGGCTTTTTTGAACTGCGTGACAGGTTCTCTTGACATTTGCATCCCGCGGCTACTGCGCGACAGTTTGTGCAAGGCAGGATTCTAAAGCTAGTCTGTCACTCAACTGCGCGAGAAGTTGTTGTGAAGTCTTGGGAATTCGTGAGGACTGCGTGAAGCATATTTTTCTGAATCCTCTGAAGCTTTGGGAAGCTGCGCGAGGCTCTTCTCAAGTCTGGATTCAGTTCTCATTCTTCTGAGGGACTTCTGGGGTCAAAACAGGCTCCTTAGCAGGATTTATGGCCTTATTGCACTGCTGTTTATTGCTTACAGAAAACACTTAACAAACTTTTATTAGATGGATAAGGGTCTAATCAAAGGCTATGTTAAGGGGTGAAAAGTGGTACTTTTTAGGTCTTAACAGCATGGGCATGGTTTGGGCAAAAGATGGGGAGTTGGGGGTTGGACTTTGGATGTTTTGGGAGGTAGCGGTTGGAAAAATGGGGGTGCCAAATGGGCCGATAATGGTAAAGGGTGATTGGGTGAGGGGGATGGATGTGGAAATGTCTCCCGAATGGGAGTGAGTTGGAGAGTGTGGCGGAGATGAGTTGGGATCGGCGTAAGCTGGGTCCACTACCCACGACATTCTACGGGAGTCGGTTGGGTAAGGGTGCCTTGGATAAGGCCCAAAAATCCTCCTCCTTCTTGCCCTACGGGACGACGAAGGGCAAGATGATGTCGTTGTGCCGGCACCACAAAGATTCTATTTTTAGGTTTTGATTTGATTTTTATTATTTATATTTTTTAAATTTTTGGAGAAAATTTTGTAAAACAAAGGTTCCGAGGCCTTGGAATTCCCTTCTCAGGTGGCTCTCGTACCCTAATTTAAATCTCGCGGCAATGATTCTGACGCACTTTGAAAGAATCGAAGGAGGACCTTCGATCTATTGAAGACATGGAAATCGAGGCAAACAACCCAATCTCCCAGAATGTGTCAAAAAGAAGTTGCCTTCTTTTGACCGGTGGGGGCGTATTAGGTGTCGGAGATGGTGGGGCCCAAACAACGGTACTAAGCACACTAATCGGGGGACTCGGGAGGTGAGAAAGCCTCAGATTTTGGGGCTGCTGTTGTCCAGGAAGACTTGGCGCAACTAATACATGCGCCAAGGTAGCAGGGCTTCTTTTTTATACTAGCGTAACTATTAGTTACACCAAGGTAAAATTGGAGGATTTAAAGCTGGCACAACTATTAGTTGCGGTTGCGCCAGTTATATATTCTCGATTTTTGCAGTGGCGCAACTATACTTGCGTCAGGCAAAAATGATGCTCCAGATTCTATAACAGTAGGGAATAGTAGCCTGAAAGTGGGTCCTTTTTTGGGTTTTGTGGAAGCTAGGCTTTCGGGAACTGAGCTATTTTTTTGTGAGCGGTTCTCTCCTCACCGCACCTAAAGGGTTTGAGTCTGGTATAACTCGCTAGTGTGCTCCCCAAGGGTCTTAAGCTTTGGATTGGGAACCCACCCGATATACCTCCTGTGCAAGTGCCTTCTCAGATACTAGGTGGGCTGGGACTTTTCTGGATCATCACAACTAGGGGCTGCCACCATACTACGACTCGGGTGGTTGTATGTGTGCCTAAACCCAACCCTTTTAAAATCTACCTAGTAAAAATAAGTTAATTAAGCTTCCTATTCTTGGTTCAATTTCAATTTTTTTTTTGAAAACTCTTATTTATATGGAAGTTTTCTTTAGTTCAAAAGACGGGGGTGATGACCCCGTACTGTCACTACGGGCCGGCGTCCACTGTCGGAATATGTTTGCACAAGTAGGCCCGCCAATCGGCTAAGGCACTTTAAATGACGGAAATATAAGGAAAAGTAAAGGCAATGTGTAAGTAAGCTTGCCGATCGGCTAAGGCATGTAAATGACGAAAAAGTAGGGACGTGAAAATAACAAAAATAATAAAATAAAATAAAAAATAGCAAAAAGGGTTATTAAAATAAAAATAAATGGCTAAATTTCAAGGAGAAGCTCTACAAGCTAACCCCAGCAGAGTCGCCATCTTTGCAACCGTGGGATTTTTGACGATCCCTTCTCGGCGATGCACTCGCTAGCAAAAATATAGTCACCACCTAGAGCTTTTGGTGTCCCAAGAAACCTAATTTATTTTTATGAGCACTAAAGTGCTAAAAATATTACTCTGAATTCGGTTCACACCAAAGGCTCTTGGGTAGGAGCTTCAGTTATTGATCGAAAAGGTGTTAGGCACCCGATCAACCCACTTAACGCGGTCTCTACTAATGGCCAATATAAAAATAAAGTAAATGAAAAGAAAATAGCTTCCTCTTTCCCAAATGGGCCTTAAATCCTATTTGTGCCCCTCCGTTCCTACCGAAATTCGACGGCGTAATAAAACAAATGGGAGGATAGGAAGAGTTAAGGAAGAGATAGGAGAAGAAAGGGAGAGCCGGAGCCCTCGGGCCCTTGTAGCACCATAGGAGAGCCTTGCATGGCTTGGTTTTGATGAGCTCTTGAAGGCTTGTATGGTATGGAATGGGGTTCTAATTCCTAAGGCTTGAAGCTAAGAGGTAGAGAAGGAAGGCTAGGGGATCACACACACCTAAACTAAAGGTTTTTAGTGAAATACTAAAGTCTAAAGGGTCTTTTGGAATTCTGGAAGTTGTATGGGGATAGTGCACCAAAGGGAGAAAGATCTTCTCACTTAAGCTCTTTCTCTCTTACGCAAAAATTCTCAACCCTTAAAACCAAGGGAGGGGGGCTCTATTTATAGGGAATGAGTGGATTAGGAGACCACTTAGATGTTAATTGTTTTTAGCAATTAGGTAATCTCATATCTAAGAATTCCTAGGGTTTTTGAAGCCTTGAAAGCTGTGAAAAGGTCCCCTAATGGTGGATGATAGGGAGGGGCTCTAAGTCACCTAACGGGTTACAAATAGGGTGTAAGAGGGTACAACAGAACTATCAGAACACACCCGAAAGACCCAGGTGGTCAATAAATCAAACCCCAATCACAAAATTTGGGGAAAAACCAAAGGTTATTGTTCATATGCCTGGCACAACTATTAGTTGCGCCAGGCAAATATATAGTAAAATAGTGCTGAACAGTGGCCTGAAAGTTAGCTTCGCGAGGGTGGGGTCCACTTTAATGTTGGCACAACTATTAGTTGTGCCAGGCATAAATCCTAGAAAAATGGCCTAGTACAACTAATAGTTGCGCCAGGCAAAAATATAACTGGCGCAACTATTAGTTGCGCCAAATCCCTAGGGGGGCCAATCAAAATTACACTTGTGCCCTCCGGGTTCATACTGTCATATCTTTTGATGTACAACTTCGATTGGGGCGGTTCTTAGACCATTGGAAACCTGACGACTTTCACTTTTCAATGGTATAAGATTTGATCATAGTAGAAGGCCGTATCCAGTCTCAGTGCACCACTCCTCATCCATGCCCGGGAAGGTTAGGTTTAGGGTTTGAAATGGGTTCTATGGGTCAGGATTAGTTTCTAAAGGTTCGGGATAGGTTCCTAAAGGATCTAGGGTGATTCCTAAGGGGTTGGGATGATTCCTAAGGGTTCCATATTGTAGACACCCAAATTCGGCCCAAGGCCCGATCCGTCTGTACTCCGAGAGAGATGTACCCCTGTGCTTCTGATGGCACCCTTGAACCCTTAGGAACCAACCCAGACCTTTAAGAATCACCCTGAACTCATTAAAACCATTCCCCTAACCCTTAGAGATCACCCCTAAACCCTAGGATCCCTTCCTAGACCCAACTTAAACCCTTCTGAGTAATTGATGGGACGAGAGCTACAAAATTTTATACATACCATTGCTAAGGCAGAGCCCCATACCATTGGAAGGAGGACTTCTCTAGCTTTCCATCAAGCCAATGATTACCTAATTTAGAGTTGTGGTTCAAAAGTTATGACCGATTGAAGTTTCACATAAAATCATAACTTTTGCTCAGGCATATGTATTAGATACGCCCAACAAATTTGGTCCCATTTTGGTCAGGCGTATATATTATGTACACCTAGAATTTTTGGGCCAAATTTGGCTAGGTGTATATAATACATACGCCCAGCATAGGTTGGGCCCACCACGAACACCCACCTTCTCAAATCTCCTCTAGTTTCATGAAAATCACTGTACATAAATTGGGCGTATGTAATATATACGCCCAACTTAGCTACAGTAACTGTAATCAAATGATCGAATTTCCTCCATCTGGTTTGACCTTTTGACCATCCCCTTGGTTGAGGTGGGTGTCTTATGGTTGGTTGCACCCCCTTTGAGCTTATTGGCAACCCTTAAGTCACCCGTGGTCTCACCCCATCATCTGCCATTGAAATCAGTTTCCCAAACCTCTAGGACCCTAAAAAACCTAGAAAACCTTAGATGGAGGATTACCTAATTGCTAAACCAATTAGCTCTTAAGTAACCCTCTAACCCACCTCTTCTCTATAAATAGAGAGGCCCCCCTCTTCCCAAAGGGTTGAAAAATTAAGGTTGAAAGTTAAGCTTAAGAGAGAGAGCCCTAGTGAGAGAAAAATATATATTATTTTGCATTCTTCAACCAGAATTCCAGCATGCTTAGTTCACCCCTTTCAACCCATTTCAACCATTAGATCACCCCTTTTTTAGTCAAGCTTAGTCCCTAGCTTCATCCTACACTTCTTATCTACCGAATCCTAGCATTAGAACCTATTCCCCTACTATTTAAGCCATATAAAGCCATCGGAAGTATGCCGAAGCGAAGGTCTTCCACGGTGCAACAATGGCCCATGAGCTCCGGCTCACCCCTCTCTTCCTCTACCTTCTTGGTGTTTCCTCCATCCAAGGATTCAAGCCGTTACACCGTCGAAATTTCGGTTTGGCTCAAAGCTTGATAGGACCGTATTTCCTTCGGGCAAGGGGAAGCTACGCCCATTTTTTTGTTTATTTTGGCCATAGATAGAGATCGCTACGTGCGGGTTGATCGGGTGCCTAAACCCTTCCCGATCGATAACCGAAGCCCCTACCCTAGAGCCTTTGGCAAAGACCAGTAAAACCGAGTCATATTCAGCACTTCAGTGCTCAAAATATTGATTTAAAGGTTTCCCGGGTCACCAAATGCTCCGGGTGGCGACTCTACATTCATTCCATCGCAAGTGCATCGCCGCGACAGGTTCGAGAGAATCCATGGTCGCACAGATGGCGACTCTGCTAGGGATATCACCCTAGCGCTTCCCTTCTTGCTGGCTTTTTTTTTTCTCTTTACTAACCATTGTTGTTTTTTCTTAGTTTTTGCTGTTTTTCATTCATTTTTATTGTTTTTCCTAACATAGTTACCCCTACGTTTCAACTTTATATTTCAGTAATTTTTGCCTAGTCACTTGACTGGCACCCTTTTATACTTACCCCTACGTTTCGGCTTTAAATTTCAGCAATTTTTGCCTAGTCACTTGACTGGCACCTTTTTTACTTACCCCTATGCTTTGGCTTTAAATTTCAGCAATTTTTGCCTAGTCATTTGACTGGCACCCTTTTTACTTACCCCTATGTTTCGGCTTTAAATTTCTGCAATTTTCGCCTAGTCACTTGATTGGCACCTTTCTTACTTACCTTTACGATTCAGTTTTAAATTTCAGCACTTTATGTTTTCCGTCTAGTCGCTTGACTGGCCCCATCATTTTTTCTTACTTCTTGGCATATCCCAACAATGGACGTCGGCCCGTTGAGGTGGCACGGGTTTGTCATCCCCGACCTGAACTTGGACTTAAATTCACTCCCCTTTAAAAATCTATAATTAAAAGTGAATCAACAGCGTGGGGATGTAATCAAATCTGTTTTTACGTGTTTTGGGTAGTTTTCGGGGGGTTAGGTATAGATATAACTTACCCGGTTCCCAGTAAGGCGGCAGCCTAGTGATGATGATCCTGAAAAGAACCACCCCTTCCAGTACCTGAGAAGGCGCTTGCGCCGGAGGTATATCGGTTGGGTTGCCAATTCCGATCAAGCCGTAAAACCCGCAATGGTGAGAGCGTAGACAACCCGAAATCAGCCGTGTATCCCTAGAAAGCGGAAAGGAGTGACCCGATAGCATACACAGCAGTCCCCGGGAGCATCCCTCTAAGGAAACCAGTTCCAAAGATTCATTGTGGGCTTATTGTTCACTGTCAAACAGAGCTGGAAGAACAGTTTTTGCCAAGCGTATATATTAAATACGCTCGGCAAAAAATCCCCAGAAATACTCAGGCGTATATAATATATACACCCAGCCAAAATCCTCAGATTTAAGCCAGGCGTATATAATACATACGCCAAGCCAAATCTGCTAGTTTTGGTCAGGCGTATATAATACATACGCCCAAAGATAATCTGGTTCAGTCCGCCCAATCCACCACCCAAGTTCCCCGATTAGTAGTATTAGTGCCCACAGTAGCTTCCCGCATTCTGTAACGCCTAATATGCCCCCGCCCAGTCAAAAGAGGGCGACTTCTCATTGATTTGCTCCGGGGGATCGGGTCATTTGCGTGGATTCCCTCACCTTCAATAGAACAAAAGGGTTCCCTTTCGCTTCTTCCAAAGTGTGTCGGATCCTGCCGTGGGACCTACTAAAGGTGCATATATCACCCGAGACGGAAATTTTTCTAGGGCACCAGATCATCATTCATTTAAATATGGGAGATAATTTTTATTTGAAAAATCCAAAAAAAAATTTATATATATAAAAATCAAAAATCCGTATATACGTATACTTTCGGTGTGATCGTCACTACGGCGACCTCAAACCCAACCCGTAGAAGGAGAACTAGAAAAGTATTCGGCCCTTACCCAAGACATCGATACAACACTCGTCAGCGAATCATGTCGAGCGCCGATACATCCCCGCCATCATCCCCATCCCATTCCCATATAGGAGAAGACCTGATCTCCAGCACCTCCACCCAAACCTGGTTCGATGTCATGGGTCCATTTGGGGCACCCGTGTTCGCATCCACCCCATCCCCCACCCTTACATTTTCCCAACACACCCCCCATCTCATCCCCTACTGAAACCCCTCATTTCCCAACCGACCCATACATCCCCATCTCCCATCCATACACCCTTACCGCACCCCCTACTCCCAAAGACCCCATCGGGAGCCCCATCCCCCGCCTACTTCTCACATCCCATCCACCTCATCATCCATGTCCCCCCTACATCCTATATCCCATCCCCCTCATCTCACATGCCTTCAACATCACATGGCCCATCCACATCCCAACATACCCCCCTATTTACCCAGGTCATGCCCAACTTTTCCGAGGGTATGACCAATAACCCACCATCTTCTAAGCACAATCATTCATACCCCCCACACCCGGGTCATGCCCAATTTCACCCAACCCCCTTTGTCCTTGAATGGGCCATCACCATCCAATCTCACACCTGAATCCATTCCCTCAATTGAGGACATGAGAATGATGTATGCCCTGTGGGCTACCTCTTGGAGTCCTACATTCCAAACCCCACATCCAAGTCTTCAAAACCTCCATACCCCATTCCCCCATGACCATGCCCAACCACCCATCATTCATACCATTCAAGATCCCCCACCTCAATTTCAGGCCCAGGCCCAAGCCCAATAGACCCAAGCCCACTCATCTCAGGCCCAAACCAACACAAATCCATGGGCCCAAGCCAAAATATCTTTAGAACCATGGGCCTAAGCCCACACCCAGACCCAAGCCCACTCATCCCAGGCCCAAGCCCACCAAACCCATCAGACCCAAGCCCAAAACCCTCAAGGCCCATGGACCCAAGCCTAAACCCATCAGACTCAAGGCCAGGCCCAAAACCCTCAAGGCCCATGGGCCCAAGCCTAAACCCATCAGACTCAGCCCCAGTCCTAAAACCCTCAAGGCCCAAACCCATAAGACTGAAGCCCAGACCCAAAACCCTCAAGGCCCATGGGCCCAAGCACAAACCCATCAGACCCAGGCCCAAGCCCATCAGACCCAGGCCCAGTTCCAAATCCCCCAGGGCCCTTGAGCCCAAACCTATCAAACTCAAGCCCAAGGTCCATCACCCCACACCCAATACCAACATGGCCCATTAGCCCAAACCCAACAGGGCCCATTGGCCCAAAGTCATGCCAACCCCCACACCCAGGCCCAAGGCCCATCAACCCAAGCCTTCCAAAACCATCAAGCCCAAATCCATCAAACCCAAGGCCCATCCACCCACACTCATCAAGGCCCGTTCACGAACCCCTTACCCCTTCACCAGTACTCTTCATTCACCTATACCCCTTATGCCCCCATCCCGCCTCCAACAGAAAATCTGATCCACTCCATTCCTCAAAACCATGCCTACAACATCCCGCCACATCAACCACACCCCCAGCACCCCCAAAATATGCACCCAGCTCAGCACATCATTCATCCACAAACCACTCATCCATTCACTCCTTCTCATCCCCTACAAGCCTTATGGCCCCACCAGGTCATCCAACCCATCACCCCCAAATCCAAATAGCGGACCTCGCCCCTCACCAGTATAATGACCAACAGTACGAGGAGGGCGAGATCTACAACAGTGGAGGAGCTGCCAGCTTCGACCCCCCCAGGCCCACCATTGTCACACCCAGGGCCGAACAAAATTAGGGAAGCGGTCTCGACTCTGACCTCAAAAGAATCGAGCGGTGAAGAGCAGATAGACGAGAATCTGAAGCGGTGAAGATGGGAGGGGTAGAACTGCATTCGACAGATTTTTCAGACTTATGTCTATTCTCGGATGTCCCCCTGCCACAAAAATTTAAGATGCCATCGTTTGATAAATTTAATGGCACTGGTAACCCCATCGCCCACTTAAAATCTTATTGTGGGGATATGTGCCAGTACGGCGGAGATGAACAACTTCTCATCAAAGTGTTCCAAAAGAGTCTAACAGGCCCAACACTGAGATGGTTCACATCCCTAGAACCATCCATGATAAAAACTTGGAAAGATCTGACACACTTATTCCAAGAACAGTATGTCTATAACATGGACATAGAGCCAAGGAAGTCGGATGGCCCGTTTGAAGCAAAGGCATGATGAAACTTTCAGTGCCTACTTAGGAAGGTGGAGGGCATTGGCTGCCTAGGTGTCCCACCGGATTCCTGATGATGAGCAAATTGAATTGATAACCAAGGGAGCTCTCCCAGTCATCGCAGAATTTTTGGTATATCGATAGCAGTCCAATTTCTTGATTTGATGCGAAATGCCAATTCTTGAAAGCAGATTAGAAGGCGAGTTAGGAAGAAAGCATAGCAGGGCCCGGAGTTAGCTCCGAACCAAAATTGAAAGAAGACCGAGGATAGAGTCGAACATCGTTTACCCCAGGCCAAACCAATGCCCCGATACTGACTTGAACCACCCCAGCCCATTTCGAGCAAGCACCAAGGCCAAACAACAGACCGAGAGCCCCATTTACCCAAGAATAGATGACAGCACGATTCGAACAGGTGTTCACACCGTTAGGGCAATCTTTAAGTGTCTTATTGCTGCTGTTGCTATAAAAGGGTCTGGTCAATTTACTCCAGCCTTGCCCACCACCCAATCCAATCCCGAGAAAGTATGACCCAAACTTGCATTGTAACTTTCACTAGGGATCAGTGTTGTCGATTTCAAGTGTGCGTTGCTTATTGGTTGGTGTTGAAAATTAATTAAAAACCAAAAAACAGAATAAAACAGGGGATGAATTAGCACCACTCGAAAATCCTAGACCTGCAAGATACAGGGTCCTTTGTAGCGAGTTTTGATAAGTAAGAGTTTGTCCCACAGGGAAAGGTGATCTAAGGCTCCAAGGGAGCCGTCTCTAGTAGTCCCTCCAGATCTATCTACAGATCTGGCAGTCCTAAAAGGAGGGGAGTTTGAGGTCACTTATTCTAAGTATTCTAATAACTAAATTACAGATTGGATTGAGAGGATGGATGGAATGTGGAAAAATAATTATAAAAAGGGTGAGAAATATGTTATTGAGCCAAGGTCAGAGGAGTTCTTGTAACTCAGATTTAGATCTGATGTTATAGAAATCCTGTCCAGAGGCTACATTATCACCTCTGAGGAGAAAGGATCCAACCCATCACTACTGCCATGGCTCCACCCTTAGGGCTATAACATGTCCACTTGAATGGTCACAGACTATCCCATAGGGGAGCCACTATCTAGGGATGGGTCAGAACATAATAATTAAATCATTGCAGGCACTATTTCATTCAGGCTACCAGCTCAGGAATCCATAGGGAACCTCAACCTCTAAAGTTCCATATGTGGGGCTAAGGCTGGAAAA
Source organism: Chloranthus sessilifolius (assembly GCA_021018995.1). Classification (NCBI taxonomy): domain Eukaryota; kingdom Viridiplantae; phylum Streptophyta; class Magnoliopsida; order Chloranthales; family Chloranthaceae; genus Chloranthus; species Chloranthus sessilifolius. The sequence continues at coordinate 120,204,845 of CM037584.1, read as the reverse complement.
CCATGATAGCCCAGACACATGGAACCAGCAAGCGATTGAGTACAACCTTCGATCCAGCTGTCCATTGCTTGAGAGAGGCTACAATGGTCTAGTCACCAGCCTACAATCTCTATAACCAGATCAGATCCGCCATCTGATGGCAGATCTATACAAATATGGGGGAGTCTGCCTCTGTACAAGCCCTCACCAGGCTTCTACAAGCTCAGGTGAAAAGAAGAAGGATCCATCTTGGATCGGTGGATCAGAATCACCCTAAGGCTATAATATGTCCACTTAAATGGTCACAGACTATCCCAGAGGTTATCCTCCTCACGAAGCCCAAAACAAAACAAGATTATCGCTGCTACCACCATGTTCACCAGGCTACCAGCTCAAGATCCCATGAGGATTTCAGATCTAGTAGGTCCTGTGGTGGGGCTAAGGCTGGAAGACCATGATAGCCCAGACACACAGGTTACTTGGATCTGAGTGGCCCTTAAAATCAGTCCTCCATTGCTTTGAAACACAGCCAAGGCAATGGAGGATCACAAGGCAGTAGCCTTGCACAGATTATCTCACAAATTAACAGCAATCCCACAAAGTATAAATCTTATTGCAAAACTTTCATTAATCTAACTCAAATACATATACAAAGTCATAGCCAGCAATTGTTGGACTATGGAGAGAAGAAAAGAAAAACAAAAATAAAAACTACTTACTGCTAAAAAGAAAGAGAAAAGAAAAGCGATCTGAGATAGGTTCCCAGATACCTAAACCTAAGCTAGGCCTGGGTATATATAGCAGTGGGGTGGCAGCACATTAGGGTTAGGAAACCCTAATTTTAACGATGCCACATGGCCTTCTACTGATCCTTGGATGCCTCGGGGCATGTGCACGGAGATTTGAGCATGGGAATGCGTGCCCTAATCATTGGAAATTTCCAGAATGCCCCCTGCTGAAGAGATGGAAGTTTAGGTTCAGAGCCTCGCTAGGTAGCTGTAGTTTCCCAGACTTCTCGCGTGGTAGCTCATTACTCTTCGCTAGGATGATTTGACATTGGCACTTCAGCGGTCGTGAGGTTGCCTTGGTTAGCTCTTCAAGAAGTCGCGCGATAGAGAGTTGAGCTCTCACTGGGTTGGAGTTCGAGAGGTTGAATAGAAAACACAGTCTCAAGCGTCGCGAGGTTGCAATTCAAGCAGTCGTGCGGTAGATTAGTCTTCGCTGGGCAGTAGTGTGGGAATTGCGCAAGCTCTTCTCTTTACTTGGACTTCGCGAGTTGCCTCGCGAGGTTCTTTTGAGTTCTAAATTGCGCGAGGTTCTTTGTCTCACTCAATCTTCGCGAGCTTGGCTTTACCTTCGCCAGGATGCTTTCTTTCTTGAATGGCGCACGAACTGCGCGAGGCGTTCTTCTCCTGAGAATTGTACCCCGCGGCGACTGCGTGAAAGTTGTGCGAGAAATCTTCTGAAGCTCTCTCTCCTCAGCTGTCTTATGCGAACTTCGTGAGATTAAGAGAAGTCTACTTTGAATGTGACAGGCTGTGTTCTACCTTGAGCTTCACAAGATGCGGGAGTTGGTTTCAAGCTCTCACATTCATCTCGCATGCGAGGTTGCCAAAGCCTTGGGAAGCTTAGCTGATCTGCGCAAGGATTCAAGGTTCATTCTTGCTGAGGGGCATCTGATGTCAAAGTAGGCTCCATAACAGGATTCTTAGCCTTATTTCACTACTGATTATTTCCTGAACAAAATACTTAAGACGAGTTTATTAGGTGGCTAAGGGTCTAATCAAAGGTTAAGTTAAGGGGTGAAAAGTGGTACTTTTCAGGTCTTAACACACCCCCAAACCTAATCTTTGGTAGTCCCTTAGCAAAGCTACATTAAATCTATTCTAAAAATTAAATGCCACTTTCGTAGGGAGCACGGATACATTTAGCATATGTACCAAGCCTTTTAAACCCCTAGGTGATCCCTAGTGGAGGAGTGAAGTCTCCTGAGGGTTTTCAGTGAAGACACCCACAAACTTCTCCAATGAAATAGTTAACTAAAGTGCAATGTCTTCCAATGAGAAGGAATCAGATTTAGTCTACTCATGAATCAGCATAAAAGAAGTTTAATTCATTGGTTGCACAGGAACTTAGACAAAGATAATTCATGTTTGCACAAAGATTTCCAAATAATTTGTGATCACAGAAAACTGCACAAGTGCATGTCAGCACTGTGCTTATCCTTATGTCAGAAAATTAGGTTAAGGTCATACATAATACATTCAAGTTCAGACCCAAAAGAAAGCTTTTCAAGGCATACTCTCATCAAGGTTTGTTGAGGGGCTCAGTTTCTCACAGGCTCAAGAGCAGTTACATCCCCCAACTGGGTTTGTAAGCATGAGCATAGGCAGAGTTCTTAAGTGCATCATCAGTTTCTCACCATAGATTGGATAATTCCTTATCTTCACATGACAGCTCACTCAATCTTTGGATCACAAGGGCTTTTAACTGGGTTGAAATGTGGCTTATGGAGTATGGTTAAAAAGAATAGGAGGTTTGAAAAGGGGTTCAAAAATTGAGAACTCAGTGGGTGCAAGAGGTGGTTCATGACTTCACCTTCTTGAATTCAGCTCCCTTCATCTTCTTTGAGATTTTCAGATTTGAAGTGATCAGTTTCTCTTCTTGATTTTGATTTTCCAATGAAGGTTCCTCTTGACTTCTCTCTTATTCCTTTTCATTATTATTTTTTTGTTTCTTTTTGCTGGAGTTTTCTTCTCTTTTTTTTTTTTTGTTTATTTTATTTTTGCTTCTCAGAAATGCCACCATGTCCTCAGTTACCATTTTGCCAGAATAGATGCTTCTTCTCCATTCACCTAATGCTGACCATAGCTAGTCCATCTTCAACTCTTTCTCCTTTACCTTTTGAATTCTCAGAGTGAGGGTAGGTTGAATCAGGTTCATAGGTTCAGGTTCAAGTACTCAGGTGTATTTTGAAGAAATTTAGGATTTAAAGCTCAAAGGGGTATGGACAAGGGCAGTTGCTTTAGGATTGATCTTTTTAGGCTCAAACTGTCCAAGATAAGGCCTTGATCCTTTCCTAGGTCTCATGAGTACTGTCAGTTGTTTCAACTTGGAGTTACCTAACTTCTAGTGAGCACAGAGACTCAGCCAGTCCTTAGAACTAGAAGAAATGCCTTAGTTACTCCTCAAAAAAAAATATATTTTGTAGGCCCAATTCTCACTGGTTATGGTCATCCTTTGAACTTTTAAGTATGTCCTCACCTTTTTCTCTCTCTACTGATTCACTAAGTGCAGATACATGTGTATTTCCTTGGTGAAATTATTATGGAAATGTGGAATATTAGAAGTCTATAGTGTTCAATGTTTGCATAAATTTTAAACTTCTTAATTTTATGATTTTTAAGTGGACAGAGGTCCATTTCCATATTGCTTAGATGGGTCTGCTGCACTTATGTTAACTGTTCCATTGGCAGGGTCTATCTGCCATACCACCAAACCTATGAGGAGCAGTGTCCTCACTGGTTCAAGGTCAATGTGGAGCAGAGTTATGGCAACATAACAGAAAAGGAAAACAAAACACACAGACAAAGCAAGCCAGGGCAGATAGTGGGAAACTCTATGAAATATTAAAACTGTACAAAATACAAGAGATCATCTGTAAAAGAAAATAGAGGAAATCCTAGGTGCAATCTAATCAAAATTTGGATTAAAATTTATGCCAGCCCATCTTCCTGGCATGTTCTTGAAGGATAGCCTCTTCTTCTTTCTTCTTTCTTTCCCTCTCGGCCTTCCTCTGCTCTGGAGTTTTGGGTATGGTAGGAGCCCAGACTCTCATTTTTCTCTTCTTTGGCTCAGGAGGGATCTCTGAAGAATGTACAGTGGGTGGCTCAGGGGGTTTGGTGGGGGATTTCCCTTTGGGGCCCGTACCTTTGGAGGCTTGCCCAGGCTGAGGCCGAGGTGGAATAGGAGATGATTGGGCTGGTGGAGGCGCAGGAGGGGGAACGGGAGATTTGGCTGGAGCTGGCATTTGAGACAGGAGAGGACCTTTCCCTTTTTTTGCTGGAGGGGGAGCCACAGGAGATGGAACTAGTAATTTCGCTGGAGGTACGGCAGCGCTCTTTCCTTTCGCGGACTTGCTCGGTGGTGGTGCCTCCTCAGACTGGGCAGATGGTTCTTTGCTAATTTTTAAAGAGCGAGATGGGGAGTGGTCTTCTTAGCAACAACTTTCCATCTCTGAGGATAGGATTGGGCGGCAGGGGCATCTGAAGGGGCAACCACAGTAGGTTGGGCACTGGGATCCGCAGGTGGTGCCTCCTCAGAGTTAGAGTTAGAAGGAAAGAGCTCAGTAGGGTCCAATCCTAGGGAAGCAGTAGCCTGTCTCCATTCTTCTGTGGAGAGAAGGCGCCCATGGGGATCATCCTGAGTGGAAGCTCGGGTGACCTTTGGAGGTGGGGATGGAGGGGCCGGCCGTTTGCCTTTTTGGGCTGCAGTGGCTCTCTTAGAAGTGGGCTTTTTCTGGGAAGGGGTGCGTTACTTTTGATAGCAGGAGAGGAAATAGGGGGGCAACGATCTTTGGAGGAGGAGCTACCGTAGGGGTCAGCAGAGCAACAGGGTTGTGGAGTGCATGAAGGCAGCAGGCATTGGAGGAGGAACAGGAGGAGCTACCGGAGCGGGGGCTAGGGGAGTTGGGGGAACAGAGTGTGTAGGAGTTGGTATAGGGGTGGTGGAAGAAGAGGGTCCTGGATGTGTGGAAGAAGATGGGGCCTCAGGGGGAGCGGTGGCGATGGGGGTGGCTTGGATAGGTTGGGCCAACAGGAAAGCAAATCGTTGTTCCAAGATTTCAATTTTCTTGTTAGCCCACAAGAGATTGGTATCATAAGCTCCTCATCGAGACGGTGATCTCCTGAGCATTGTTCAATTTCTTCTCCAATAATCGGTTATGCTTTTTCACCCTCTCAGCATTGGCCCTCTCCATGTCAGCAGTTACTTTGTAGTAGGTTGCTACAACCTTGTTCGCATTTGATGTCTCCAGAATTGCCTCTCATCCTTTTGAAATATCGCGCAGCTGCTCGTGAGCAAGCTTCAGATCACTCAGCTTCTGCAGTAAAGGGTATTCAATGGCTTGGCGGAGTTGGGCCATGCCATTGAGAACATCCCTCTTGATATAAGGATTGTCCCTCATGGCATGGAGGAGGGTGAAGTAGGGAGGGGTGTAGTAGGAGTGTCTGGGCAAGATAGGGAGAAATGAAGTGGAAGGAAGAGAGGTTGCTGGAGCCTGGGGGGGGGAGTGGGGGTTGAAGAAATGGGTTGGGTGGTCTGGGTGGAATGGTCAATGAATTTAGGAGGGCGTGGGAGAAGAGGGGGAAGGGAAGGTATTGGGGGAAAATGCAATGAAGGAAGGGCACCTGATGTGGATGGTTCAGGGGAGGGGAAGAAGGGTATGGTGAAGGGTTGAAATGGAAGGAGGGGGTGCAAATTGGGATGCAAATAGGGGGGTGGAGCGGAAAGGTGGATGGGAATGGAATGGAATGCAGTCCGGGTAGAAGTGTTGGTGAATTGAGGGGAGGTAGTATTAGAGGTGGAAGGATAGGAGAGAGGAAAAGAGTGGGTGTATGGTGTCGGGGAGGGGGAGGATGGGCGAATCAATGGGGGTAGGGGCTGTGGGAACAGGGGAGGCAGGGGTGGAGGGGGGTTGGGTTGGGATTGGTGGGTTGGTCAATGTGTGAAGGGTGGATTGGAGGGCGGTTATGTCAGTTTGCATTTTGGCTTGGGTCTCTATGGTGTTGGATAGTTGGGTTTGGAGGTCATGGATGAGGGAAAGGATATGAGTAAGGGAATCAGAGGTTGGATGAGGGGGGGTAGGAGGGTAAGAAGGAATAGGTTGGAAAGGGGAAGTGGGGGCATGATGGAAAGTGGTAGGGGGGAAGGGAGGAGGGTCGGGTGAATGATGTGGTGAAGGGAGAGGAGACTCAGGGAGAGGGATGTCGTGGGTGGGCAATGTATCAAGCAAACTGGTCATGAAGGCTTGATACCTAGAGATGGTGGCTAGGTTGAAGTCCAGGTCATGGAGAGGTGGGTCTAAAGGTTGGTCATTAAGGGGTGTGGTTGTGGGAAGGGCAGGGGTAGTGTGAGAGGTTTTCTTTTTGAGGTAGGATATCAAGGGAGGGCTGTCAAGTGAGGATCAGGGGATATGGGAGAGACTAGGGATGTTGATTGTGGTGGGGTTGGTGAAGGTGGAGTGGTGTCATGGGGTCCAGCACTTTCTACCCAAGTTCGGATAATGGTTGGAGGGGGAAGGGAGAAAGGAGAGGAAAGAGGAGAAGTGAAAGATGGAATGGGTGAAGAGGGGAGGGGAGAGGCCAGAGTAGTGGGTGGGGGAATTGCTGTAGAAGCAGAGGTGACAGAAGCTCGCGCCACCTTCTTTGGGGCAAGGGTTGTTGCCTTCTTTTTGGGAGCAAGGGTTGCCCTTGCCACAGCAGCTTCCTCTCTCTGCTCGAAAACCTCGTGAGCTTTAGTCTTCTTCTTCTTCTTCTGGGGATCCATTAAGCTTCTGCTGATCCCCCATTGTCTTTTAGCAAATGTGGTGGGAGTGAGGTCAGCAGATAATTCCCCCACTGGTATCTTGTATCCTCCCCTTAAAAGCAATCTGGTGATGAGTCTTCCATAGGGGAGAGTGTGGCTCTTCTTTTGCAACCCTAACTTCACCATTGTATCCTTCATGGCCTCAAAGATCAGCCAGGCAGCATTGCATCCATGGCCCAGAGAGAAGGAGTACAGAGCATCAGCATTTGGTGTCCTCCTTTCTTGCTGATGGCCGGAGTAATAGATGTTCTTCCTCAAAACTTGATCAATGAACAGCAGTTTGGGCTCCAAATCTCTTCTTCTAATGGAGTCCCCTGTGGCCTTCAAGCCTCTGGTAATGACCTGGGCAATTATGTCAATGGGGGCACCCACAGGGGCACCATAACCACACTTGGGATCAAATCTGGCAGGGATGCCCAAGACTTCAGCGATCAACTCCGGGTTAAATAGCATCTCAAAGTTGTCAACTAATGCAAGGAGGCCTGGCTGCCCTTGTGTGTCGGGTCTGAGCCTAAGGTGCCGGTAGAAGAGTTGCACTAACCTGGGGTAGCCTAGGGTGAATAATTTGCAAAGAAGGGGAATGACCAGCCTTTGCAAGAACTCAGGCAAAATGACAATGGCTCAGATTCAAAGAAAGAGATATCAAAAATGGCTTCAGGCTCTAAGGGAATGGAAAGGAGGAGCTCAGAGGGTGTAGAATAATCTGATGTTGGTGCAACCTGCTCCGGTATCACCCCCTTCCCTTTTTGCAGAGCCGTGGAGGACTTGGCTTTCTTAGGTGTAGGCTCCACAGTGGCCTTGTCTCTGGCTCTCTTCACAGGTGCGCTTTTAGGAGCCATCCCAATTTCCTTGGTGAGTGTGGAGTTACAAATTTGAAAGGAAATATCAGGAGCTGAGTTTAACCCTAAAAGTTAGGGTTCTATTTAATGGAACGTGCAAAGGATCTCCAAAGCTCTAAACAGGGGGCAACTATAAATGGGAGCTTGAAGAACAAAAATCCTGAAGTTCAAAATGAACAATGATCTGGGGATAGGGTGTTAAAGGAGAGAGGTGGAGAGGAGTGGGAGCTAGGGTTTCGCTGGTAAGAGAGGAAAGAGAACGCAGTAAGGAAAAGCAGTGCGGGGTGGGATTTAAATATCGCGAAGCTCGACGCACTTTAGAAACGTCCGCCCACTGGTTGGGAATGAATGGGTCGCGAGATTAAATATTCCTTAAAACTGCGCGAAGCCGCCCACCCAGTTCTTTGAAACTCGCGACAGCACAACAAAGTAATTCCTTATGAACTGTGCAAGATGGGACCAAAGTCATTATTCAGAACCCCGCGATGGCTTAATCAAGGCAGAATTCACCCACCCTCCAGTCTGCTGTTTGACCCTTACCAAAGGGGTGGATTCTCTCACAGACTTACTTCCAGGGACACCCCTAGTCATTATAAAGCATTCACAATTCTTATACTCTCCAGGCGAGAAAATCACACGTCATGCAAAGCATTGAAGTCATCATTCAATCACTTAAAATTATCACACAAGGAAAGTTGGTATCCAAGTAGGCATTAAAGCACTAAACTCAAATTCCAACAAGAATGCAAACTATTCCTACAATCTGTAAAGTACATAATATACAACGATGCACAGTTCTTATCATCAATTCAATGAAAGATCCCCTCCAGGTTCTGAGGATCCTTCACCAATCAAAAATTGGCCCTTGGGATTAACCACTGGTTGACTGGGCAACCTTCCCTCTTCTCTTTTGGCTAGGGTGTTTGCTAGTTGTCCCATCTGCTCCTCCATCTTCTTGATGCTCTGACCATGAGAGTTCACAGTCTGAGCCAAGGAACCCAAATTTTGCAATGAAGCCAAGACTTGGTCCTCGAAAGAAGTATTTCTTGGTTGAGAAGGAGGTAGAACCAACTGATTTTGCTGCTGATGGGGCTGCTGGTGGTGCTGGGAGGTAAACCTTAGGGCATGCCCTTGATTGAACTGCTGCTGTGGCCTTTGTGGTAAAGTCAACATCTACTGGGGCTGCATGTAGTTATCTTGCTTCCACCTCAGATTTGGGTAACCAGCATTTTGGTGCTGGTATCCATATGGTCACTGTGTAGCCCCAGTTATTCTTGGCCATAAGACTGAGCAGCAACAGCATGTTCCAACATTAATTCAAGAAATTGCCCTGCAGATGGACATTCCTCTACTGTGTGCTATGGGGACTGGCATATGAGACATGCCTCCGCCACATGAGCAGCCCTTCTGGGTTGCATCACAGTCAACAATTTATCAAACTTCATAGAGAGGTTTGCCATCTGCAGCCGTAGGTCATCGTTCCCAGACACATCATAAATTTTTCCTCTGGATCCAGCCGCAGGCCCCACCTTTGACTCAGATTCCTGATTAGTTCTTGCCATGGATGGCTTTTGAAAAGCATTCTCACTAATTACCTCAAACAATTCCCATGCCTCCTCAGCAGTCTTGTGCATGTAGGATCCACCACAAGAGGCATCGACCATATCTCTATTTTTCTCATCAATCCCATTGTAGAAGCTTTGTACAAGCCGCCACTCAGGGATCTTGTGGTGGGGGCATTGTTTGAGAATCTCTTTAAACCTATCCCAGGACTGGTTAAAATCTTCAGTTGGGGATTGAGAAAATGCAAGAATCTCTTTCCTCAACTGGCTAGTTTTGGTCTCAGGGAAGAACTTGGTTAGGAATCTGGTCTGCAGGTCTTTCCATGAAGCAATGCTATTGTTGGGAAGATCGCCCTATCCTTCAGAGAGAAGGGAAAGAGTCTGAGCCTAGTAGCCTCAGGTCCCAAACCAGTGACATTAAAAGTGGTGCACAAGGCCAAGAACTGGTCAATATGCTTGTAAGGGTCTTCTTTGCTAAGCCCATGGAAAGCTGGTAGCATCTGGATGATTGAAGTTTTTATCTCATAATTCCACTGAACATCAGGGAATTGAATGCTATAGGGGGAGTTGTAGTCATCCGGAGCATTCAAGTCCTTGAGGGTTCTGGGGTGTTCTTCACCCATGGTTGCTGATGCAGATTTTCCTGGGGGCTCTCCTGTGGTGTGCCTGTCTCTTCTAAGTCTCCTCCCCCTTTCTATCTCAGGGTTTAGAGACTCTAAAGTTGGGCTGAGGGATCTCCTCCCTAGCATACAAGCACACCCACAGCAAGGAAAACTTCTTGCAGGCACATTGCAAAAGAATACTTATACATAAATAAATTTATCTAACTATTTTACAGCTATCCAAAGAATACATTTAAACTATCCTAGATACTGCTGGAAAATTTGTTTAAAAAGAAAGATAGACAGAGCTTTAGAGTCAGAGAGTTTGCAAACAGAGGTAGCTATGCTCCAATTGCATTCCAACTATCCTTCACTGCTGCTGTCCAGATCTGCAAGAAAGATTCACAATTATGTCAGCAGTATCAATTATTCACACGTATAAAAAATACTAAGAATATAAAAACTAAGGGTCTACTATTAGATCATCTTTCCCCGGCAACGGCGCCAAAAACTTGTTGTCGATTTCAAGTGTGCTTTGCTTATTGGTTGGTGTTGAAAATTAATTAAAAACCAAAAAATAGAATAAAACAGGGGATGAATCAGCACCACTCGAAAATCCTAGACCTGCAAGATACAGGGTCCTTTGTAGCAAGTTTTGATAAGTAAGAGTTTGTCCCATAGGGAAAGTGATCTAAGGCTCCAAGGGAGCCGTCTCTAGTAGTCCCTCCAGATCTGTCTACAGATCTGGCAGTCCTAAAAGGAGGGGAGTTTGAGGTCAATTATTCTAAGTATTCTAATAAATAAATTACAGAAAGGATTGGGAGGATGGATGGAATGTGGAAAAATAATTATAAAAAGGGTGAGAAATATGTTATTGAGCCAAGGTCAGAGGAGTTCTTGTAACTCAGATTTAGATCTGATGTTATAGAAATCCTGTCCAGAGGCTACATTATCACCTCTGAGGAGAAAGGATCCAACCCATCACTACCGCCATGACTCCACCCTTAGGGCTATAACCTGTCCACTTGAATGGTCACAGACTATCCCATAGGGGAGCCACTATCCAGGGATGGGTCAGAACATAATAATTAAATCATTGCAGGCACTATTTCATCCAGGCTACCAGCTCAGGAATCCATAGGGATCCTCAACCTCTAAAGTTCCATATGTGGGGCTAAGGCTGGAAAACCATGATAGCCCAGACACATGGAACCAGCAAGCGATTGAGTACAACCTTCGATCCAGCTGTACATTGCTTGAGAGAGGCTACAATGGTCCAGTCACCAGCCTACAATCTCTATAACCAGATCAGATCCGGCATCTGATGGCAGATCTATACAAATATGGGGGAGTCTGCCTCTGTACAATCCCTCACCAGGCTTCTACAAGCTCAGGTGAAAAGAAGAAGGATCCATCTTGGATCGATGGATCAGAATCACCCTAAGGCTATAATCTGTCCACTTAAATGGTCACAGACTATCCCAGAGGTTATCCTCCTCACGGAGCCCAAAACAAAACAAGATTATCGCTGCTACCACCATGTTCACCAGGCTACCAGCTCAAGATCCCATGAGGATTTCAGATCTAGTAGGTCCTATGGTGGGGCTAAGGCTGGAAGACCATGATAGCCCAGACACACAGGTTACTTGGATCTGAGTGGCCCTTAAAATCAGTCCTCCATTGCTTTGAAACACAGCTAAGGCAATGGAGGATCACAAGGCAGCAGCCTTGCACAGATTATCTCACAAATTAACAGCAATCCCACAAAGTGTAAATCTTATTGCAAAACTTCTATTAATCTAACTCAAATACATATACAAAGTCATAGCCAGCAATTGTTGGACTATGGAGAGAAGAAAAGAAAAAGAAAAAGAAAAACTACTTACTGCTAAAAAGAAAGAGAAAAGAAAAACGATCTGAGATAGGTTCCCAGATACCTAAACCTAAGCTAGGCCTGGGTATATATAGTAGTGGGGTGGCGGCGCATCAGGGTTAGGAAACCCTAATTTTAACGATGCCACGTGGCCTTCTACTGATCCTTAGATGCCTCGGGGCGTGTGCACAAAGATTTGAGTGTGGGAATGCGTGCCCTAATCATTGGAAATTTCTAGAATGCCCTCTACTAAAGAGATGGAAGTTTAGGTTCAGAGACTCGCTAGGTAGCTGTAGTTTCCCAGACTTCTCGCATGGTAGCTCATTGCTCTTCACTAGGATGATTTGACACTGGCGCTTCAGCCGTCGCGAGGTTGCCTTGGTTTGCTCTTCAGGCAGTCACACGATAGAGAGTTGAGCTCTCGCTGGGTTGGAGTTCGCAAGGTTGAATAGAAAACACAGTCTCAAGCATCGCGAGGTTGCAATTTAAGCAATCGCGCGGTAGATTAGTCTTCGCTGGGCAGCAATGCGAGAACTGTGCAAGCTCTTCTCTTTACTTGGACTTCGCGAGTTGCCTCGCGAGGTTCTTTTGAGTTCTGAACTGTGCGAGGTTCTTTGTCTCACTCAATCTTCGTGATCTTGGCTTTGCCTTCGCCAGGATGCTTTCTTTCTTGAATGGCGCGCGAATTGCGCGAGGCGTTCTTCTCTTGAGAATTATATCCATGACGATCAGGCGAAGTCTGAAATCTTCGAAGCTCTCTCTCCTCGTCTTAAGCAAACTTCATGAGACATCGAAAGTCTTTGTGTTCTACCCTTGAGCTTCGCAAGAGCTGTGCGGAGTTGGGTTTCTGAAGCTCTCCAGTCATTCATCTGTGCGAGAGGTTGCCTGTAAAGCCTTGGGAAGCTTAGCTGATCTGCGTGAGGCTTCAAGGTTCATTCTTGCTGATGGGCATTTGGTGTCAAAGTAGGCTCCATAACAGGATTCTTAGCCTTATTTCACTGCTGATTATTTCCTGAACAAAACACTTAAGACGAGTTTATTAGGTGGCTAAGGGTCTAATCAAAGGTTAAGTTAAGGGGTGAAAAGTGATACTTTTCAGGTCTTAACAATCGGTGCTTCCCGTTAAAGCATGCGGTTCAAGATTTAATAGTGGTAGGAAAAATTGTTCCCCCACCACCTCCTCAAGGGCAGAACCAGAACATCCATCAAGCCCCTCTACCACCGCACCTAGGAGGCCCCTGGCCCAACATCCACTAGGTAAAAGAGGAAGAAGAAGAGTTTGACCCCTTGGATTACATTAATAATCAAGAGGAGTTCTCATTTCCCAAGATGAATAAGGATGAACCATTTGTTGGGGTGATCGAGCCGCTGTACTTAGCCGATTACTTCCCCACCCCGGCATACCAAGAGGAGCCCTTAGATTTAGGGTAGTATTTTTCCACTCCCGCTCCTCCCACCTATCAAATCCAAACGAGCACAGCCCCACCGCAATCATACACATATCCGCCCCACTCCCAATTTATCCCACAGTACACCCCACCTCCCAATCACCCCATCCCCTACACTATCCCACCATCAACCACCCCATATGCCCCTCCGTCACACCCAAATCCCCCCATGCCATACATAACCCCACCATCCCCATACTACCCTAGCCTATACACATCCCAAAATCTCTCCACCCAATACACCACTCCGCCATCCCCAAATAATTCCATCCTGTACACACCCTCGAATCCCACCACCCAGTATACTATCCCGCCATCCCTAAATCATCTTACCCAATACACAACTCCATCATCCCCAATATACCCCGTTTCATCCACGAACCCATCATCGCCCCACCATGCCACCCCATATACAAACCCTTCATATCCCACTCCCATCCACTACCTTGTCGTATCCCTATCACCCTGCTTCACCCGCACCTCCGACATCTCCCAGTCACCCCATCCTATGCAACATACTGCTCATCCCCAGTTGCCCCATCCCGCCAGCTCTTAATCACACCCCCCAACATCCGATCCCATCGCCCTCCAACCCCTCTATCCCAGTCATACTCCCACCACCTCCTCGCTATTTTACCCCCAATCCAACTCCACCCTCACCCAAACAAACAACCCCTCACCCACTCCCCTTATCACCCGCCCCCAATCACCACTGGTCTTACCACGCCTAGGTAATGCTGGTACAAGCCCCCTCCACACCCGCCAGTTCAACCCCGCCAATTCCCGCCACTACCTTTCCGCCCCCTATTCGAGTCAACCTGGTCGGACCCGAGAATCTGACATACCCAATCCAATCCTCCCCAGAATCACCATGCACTCCCTTCCTCATCCTGAAACTTACCTATGACCTGCATCAAGTGCCGTTAAGCTATGAACAGATAGACATGAATGTTGGTTGCAACTGAGAGGAGACTGTTGAATTCATTACCCAGTCTAGTAGGATTTTTACACAGCCAGAAGCATCGGGGGCCATCAGAGGAGAAGAGAAGAAGAAAGAGCAGGCCGTAGGGAACTCCTTTGAGTATGACTTTTCAGCCATTACCCTTGGGTCGCCTGAAAAAACCCCTGCCAAAACTGGGGTAGGAATGGATGCAGCTGTGTTCATGCTCCACAAATGGGGCCACCAAAAAGGGAAAGGGTTGGGCCCGCACCTTCAAGGAAGAAGAGACTCAAGGGCTAATAAACAACCAAATTTGGCCTCTAGGCTATAGGCCCATGAAGAAGAAGTCGAGAGGCCAAAGAAAGGATAAGCTGTGCCAGGAGGAATCAACTCGAAGAAGAAACTCTCCCACCCCACACATCCATCAAACCTTTGTGAGCGCCAGGGTGGTAAAGATTAATCTGAATGGGAGACAAGGGTAACCCCACACAAGCCTGTTTCTGCCCATCCTACCAACCCTTACATCACCCCCCTAGAACTCGAGGTGGATTTAACCGCCCTCTCCTTATTTGAGGAGGAAGTCCCCCGGTCCACCCGTCACTCTAGCACCAGCCACTTTGGGCCCATCCTAACCATAGAGGACAGGGTCCTAGAGGATCCCTCCATAAACATGCTAAGGGAGGAACTACAAAAGCCTACCGATGGTGCTTCCAACAAAAGAGGTAAAGGTCAAGCCTCACAGGTAAGTAACTGGGCATCTTTGCCCCAACTTCTGGGAGCCGCCAAAAGCCATGAATACGACACCGGCTCTCTAAAAAAAATAACCTATAAAAAGTGAGGTTAGCCTCTGGGACACTCTACCCTGTATATATAGAGATCCACCTCGCCAGGGGCTAACCTCCGAAAAATTGCAAAAAACCATCAAAATAGAAAAAATAAAAATTCCAAAAATATTGTCCTTTAAAATTCCCAATAAAATTAAAAATGATGTCGTGATACTCGTCCCACGTGAAGCCGACCCCTTTCCTGTAGAAATACAAGAAGAGGTAGGAGTCCCGAGTCTGGACGAGGAAGGTCAGATCGATGAGCTCCCCAATGAGCTCCTCAAACAATTTGCTGATTTTGAACATGGCTCGACCCCGATCGTCGAAGAGACGGAGGACGTCAATTTGGGAACCAAAGAGGCTCCTAGAATCACCAAAATTGGAACATCGCTGTCCCCTGCGGAGAGAAAGAGTATGATAGACTTCCTTCGGTCATACCAAGACGTCTTCACATGGTCGTATGAAGACATGCATGGTTTGGATACCGATCTAGTTGAGAATGAGCTGCCACTCTACCCTGATATTAAGCCGGTTAAACAGAAGTTGAGACACCTCCGACCTGAATGGATGTTGAAGGTGAAGGACGAGGTCATTAAGCAGTATGATGCGAGGTTTTTCATGGTATCCAAGTACCCGCAGTGGCTGGCCAATATCGTCCTCGTACCAAAGAAGGATGGGAAGGTTCTAGTGTGCATTGATTTCTGAAATCTCAATAAGGCAAGCCCTAAGGATGACTTTCCATTACCCCACATCGATAGCTTGGTCGATAACACTGCTAAGCACGGAATGCTCTCATTCATGGATGGATTCTCGGGCTATAATCAAATTAAGATGGCAGAGGCTAACCGAGAAAAGACTGCGTTCATCACTCCTTGGGGTACCTTCTGCTACAAGGTGATGCCATTCAGGCTCAAGAATACTGGGGCAACCTACCAGAGAGCAATGACGGCCCTATTCCATGAAATGATGCATCGAGAGATCGAAGTGTATGTCGACGACATGATTGCTAAATCGTCGGAAAGGGATGATCACTTGGTAAACCTTCAGAAGTTGTTCGAGAGGTTGAGAAAGTACAAGTTGCGATTGAATCCCCAAAAGTGCGCATTCGGCGCTATGTCAGGAAAACTATTAGGCTTTATTGTCAGTAGGAGAGGGATCAAGGTCGATCCGACCAAGATCAAGGCCATCACTGAAATGCCACCACCGTCTACAGAGAAGGAGGTTAGAGGCTTTTTAGGCAGAATTCGGTACATCAGTCAGTTCATTACACAGTTAACTCTGATATGTGCACCGATCTTCAAACTACTAAGAAAGGATTCACCAGTTGAGTTGAACGATGACTGCCAAGCTGCATTTGACAAAATCAAGGGTTACCTCCTAAATCCTCCAGTTTTGGCACCACCTGTACCTGGTAGACCCCTAATAATGTACCTATCCATGACAGAGTTTTCCATGGGCTGTGTGTTAGGACAACATGATGAGACAGGAAGAAGAGAACAGGCCATCTACTACCTGAGCAAGAAGTTCACTGATTATGAGACGCGCTATTCTCATCTGGAGAAGGCATGCTTGGCGCTCGTGTGGGCTACTCAAAGACTTCGACACTACCTCTTATCCCAAGCCATTCTACTTCTAGCACGGATGGATCCGTTGAAGTACCTATTCGAGAAACCTGCTCTCACTGGCCGAACTGACAACTTTTATTATCTGAATTCGACATCATGTACGTCACTCAGAAATCGATCAAGGGGCAGGCGCTCGCTGATCATCTTATTGAGATCCCTCTGCCTGACTATGAGCTTCCAAAGACTGAATTCCCCGATGAGGACATCCTGTTCATGACAGAAGATGATACAGAAGAAGTAAAAGAATCATGGGTAATGCACTTTGACGGGGCATCACATGTCGAGGGCCAAGGAGTTGGCGCCATCCTAATTTCACCAAAAGGATCCCATGTACTGATCTCTATCAAGCTCAACTTCCCCTGCACTAACAATATGGCTGAGTACGTAGCTTGCGCCGCTGGTCTACAGGCAGCTCTTGATCTAAATTGACTCACCTTCGAGTTTTTGGCGATTCACAGTTAATCATATGTCAGACGAATGGTGACTGGAAGATGAAAGATGAGAAACTGATCCCCTATCATGAACACCTCGAGGATCTGATAGCTCGCTTTCGAGATGTGAATTTCTCATACGTTCCTCGGATAAGGAATTGCTTTGCCGACGCATTAGCAACTTTGGCGTCAATGATTGAAATCCCCTATGGTGTTGAAATGAAGCCGATCATGATCGAGCAGAGGAATGAGTCGGCCTTCTACCTCTAGATTGAGGAACCTACAAAGCCTGATGATGAGCCACCTTGGTTCTCAGATATCAAGAATTACCTCGAGACCCTAACTTTCCCAGAAGGTACATCTAAGACAGATCGATGAACCATCCAACGTTTAGTGGCAGGGTACATCATTTGCGGGGAATGCCTCTACAAGCGATCATATAATAACATCTTACTCAGGTGCCTCACTGAAACTAAAGCGGTCAATATTATGAAAGAAATCCATGAGGGAGGATGAGGAGCCCACGTCAGCGGTCACATGCTCGCTAAGAAAATCCTACGGCAGGGATACTTTTGGACCACCATGGAATCAGATTGCTGCAAACATGTCCAGAAATGCTATAAGTGTCAAGAACACTCTAGTCTGATACACGCTCCTGCCATTGATCTTCATTGCATGACCACTCCTTGGCCATTTGCTTCCTGGGGCCTTGACGTTGTCGGAATGATTAATCTGAAAGCATCAAACGGACATCGGTTCATCCTCGTCGCCATTGAATACTTCACCAAGTGGGTGAAAGCGGCGTCATATGCCAACATCACTGCCAGTCACATTGAGAAGTTCATCAAGAACAACATCATTTGCAGATTCGGTGTGCCCAAGGATATCATCACTGATAATGGCACTAATTTCGCTAATAGGCGCATCCAGGCCTTGTGTGAGCAGTTCCAGATCAAGCATCATCGATCATCCCCATATAGGCCTCAGACGAACGTAGCTGTAGAGGCGACCAACAAAACTCTAGTCCGCATTCTGGAGAAGATGGTAGTCACTTACAAAGATTGGAGCGAGCAGTTACCCTTCACACTTGGGGCCTATAGAACGTCTATCCGTACTGCTACAAGAGCAACCTCGTTCTCCCTTGTGTATGGAATCGAGGCCGTCCTCCCGGTAGAGGTTGAAGTGCCCTCGCTCCGAATCCTCATAGAATCAGGCTTACCCGCAGCAGAAAGAGAGAGATCCCGCTTTGAACAATTAAACTTATTAGACGAGAAGAGACTCCTAGCCTTGTATCACACTCAAGTTTACCAGGGGAGAATCGACGCGCTTACAATAAACGTGTCCGCGGTCGAGATCTAAAGGTAGGAGACACTGGTCTGAAGAAGATCTTCCCATCCCTCCATATCGATCCAAGAGGAAAGTTTAAGCCAAAATGGGAAGGACCATACGTCATTCGAGAAGTGTTGTCGGGATACACCATCCGCCTCGCCACCATGGACGGAGATCATCGTCCTGAGCCCATCAACGCTGGATACGTCTGACGGTTCTACTCATTGTATATCGCGATAAGGTAAGTATTGATGAAACTGATACGTGACTACTTAAGAACCACCCAAAAGAGGCCATCCTCCAAGAACTGTAGCCAAAAATATATATATATATATATATATATATATATATATATATCCTTAAAAATGATGATATCCTTTGCTACCCCATTTGAGCCTGGGCCTTTCTTTTAATAAACCTATTCCCCCAAAACAAAAAAATATATATACGCGTGCATATACCAAAAAAGAGAGAAAAGATGCATGTGTATAAAGTTACTATCAAATCCAAAAAATTGAAAAAAGCTAAACTTCAAAAAGAGATTGCCTCAAATGGAAGAAAAAGAATAACAAAAAAAAATGTGTGTAGAAGAATCACGGGGCATGTACAGTAGAAACCTCCAAGGAAGAAAGTATTTTGGGAAAATCGAAGCCATATCAAGGAAACCCTTTTAACCCAGCATACCTTCAAATCCTAACCCTACCCATGGCCAAGCTACACCCTGAAGGAAGCCCTCTTTGTAGATTCACAAGCAGTCATATTATCTGTTAAGTCAACATGAGCCGAGTCGTGAGACGACACCAAAACCCCATCCAGTCGGTTATGACGGAATTAATGTCCATGTCGTGGCTTTCTGTTTCTAAAAAAAAAAAAAAAGAGGAAAAAGAAAAAAATTAAAAATTAATTTGAGTTCAAAGCAAGATGGACGTGGTGAAAACCCACAAGGGCCCCGCGGGTAAAAATAGCAAACTCACGCGAACCAGGTGAAACCTAAAAAGGCACCTGGGGTAAGAGAGCAAACCCATGGACGTGGTGAAAACCCAAAAGGGCGCTACGGGTAAAAATAGGGATGACAGGCATGGCGAAAACCTATCTTGGGCGCTGTAAGTAAAAATGTCAAGAAAAGAAAGATTAGGAGAGGATCTGTTCTGGCCCGCCTATTTTAGTGTAGATCCCGTAAGCCTCTTCTTCCCTTTGTTGAGCCGCTCATGTAAAAAAATTGGATCGGATCCCGATCAAGTATTGCGTCTCTACTGCGTCGTCTGACACATGACCAAAGATAAAGGCAGAGGACCAATCAATCTCGGGGAAGCTGACCTATCCATGTTTAAAAAGAAAAACTGGAGCCTCATAAACAGGGTTCGACCATGCTCAAAAAAGGACCCACCAGTTGGCCATGTAAATACCGACATCACAAAAAGGAGAGGGAGAAAAGGAGAAATTTTTCAAAAAAGATAATAGATTTTCCTTTTCCATAAAAAGCCTCACACTGTGTAGGAGAAAATTTTCAAAAAAGATAATAGATTTTCCTTTTCCTTAAAAAGCCTCACACTGTGTAGGAGAAAATTTTCAAAAAAGATAATAGATTTTCCTTTTCCATAAAAAGCCTCACACTGTATAGGAGGAAATTTTCAAAAAAGATAATAGATTTTCCTTTTCCATAAAAAGCCTCACACTCTGCAGGAGAAAATTTTTAAAAAATAAAATAGATTTTCCTTTTCTATAAAAAGCCTCACACTGTGTAGGAGAAAGATTTCAAAAAGATAATAGATTTTCCTTTTTCATAAAAAGCCTCACACTGTGTAGGAGAAAATTTTCAAAAAAGATAATAGATTTTCCTTTTCCATAAGAAACCTTACGTTGCAAGACGTATGGAAGAAAATTCGAACACCAAAAAAAAAAAAATAATATATATATATATATATATATATATATATATGTATATATAGCAGATTTCATTTCTTTTCTTACAGTGTTACGTATGAAGTGTCACGTCCCAAAAATATATATAACAACATGACACACTTTCTACTTTCTACCTTCTGTACAAGTATAAAAAAAAAAACAAACAAACAAAAAAAGAAACAACCCAAAAAAGTAAGGAGATCTTTGTTAAGGGGCATCACCCCCCCCTCTGTGTATATGATTTATGGTATGTGCAGGAACAGGTCAGGGGCAGGAACCACGCTTCAAAACACTGATCTCTGCAAGAAGAGAGTCCTCACGGGCATTCCGATCAGACAACCACCTACCATGAAGACTCTTCTGCCACCTCCGTGAAGCGTCAGCTGTACCTCGAGACTCAGTCAAAAGCCCAGTCATCCGAAGAACCTCACTCTCGGCCGTAGCAGATCTCACCTCCACAATCTCAGCTCTGACCCTTTCCTTCCCCAAAGCCTCAGTCAAAGCCAGCTTCTCTATAAAAAGAGACTCAATCCTAGTCCGAAGTATCATTTCCTTGTACAGCCAGGGCCCCGTCTCTATCACATCTACCGAAATCGGGCTAGGGGTAGGTGGAACCTTGGATGCCAGCCAAACCTTGTAATCAGAAGAGAGAGGGCCCCTTTTGTGCTCGGGCTCGGGCAGTTTTAAAACTGCCAGATTTTGGTCAGGCGTATATAATATATACACCCATTTTCACTGCAGATTTGCCAGACGTATATATTATATACGCCTAGTCAATTTTTGGCTTTAATGGCCCGATGGGCCCTTTGTATGATCAAGGCCCGGTCCCTCTTAGAAGCCCACGTATCGCCGGGTGATGGTGCGCGCATCCCCAAATGGACCCTCGAGCTCCCTTCGATTGGCCCAAAGGGACCATGCTACAGTAAATGGATCTAGATCTGTAAGCACCTACCGAGTGCTCCCATAAAATCATAAAATCATAAAAAAAGGGAGAAAAGAGATTCACATAAAATAACAAAAAGAGAAAAAAAAGGAAAAATCCTGAAACACAACACTAGTTCTCAAAAGAGCGTCGCAACGCCTGTTTGCCCCACTCCGAGAACCGTGTTAAATCAATTAAGAAAGATCGGGTTCACCCAAAAATTCTCAATCCCTGATTTACACAGGGACACCTCATGCCTGATCCGACAGGTGAAATACTGGCCATGTTTACCCCCGGCCATTAGGAAACCGCTCCTAAACCCACCTCCCTAAATAAGATAGCGGGGTCTAATTTGTTTAAAGACCAGGACCACGCATCCCCGGGAGTGAAGACCTGATCTGGCAGGCAAACCAAGGACCTATCACCGGAATACGCATGTCCTTGAGGTGTATCAACATGGCAAGTTGGTCTGCCTAAGGATACATACAAAAACAAAAACGGTTTGAGCATGCTCAAAGTCTCGAACTGACATGTGCAAAAGAAAAAAGAAAAAAGAAAAAAAAGAAGAAGAAGAAGAAGAAAAAAGGAAAAAAAGAAGAAGGTTCGGGATAACAACCTTTTATTATGTAGTTAAAATCCTGAGTAGGTTGACCCCACCTTCCACACTTTGGCTCTAATCATCCACCTTCTGATCTATGATTGACCAAGAGTGCACTCGACTTCAGATCATTCGAAAAGTCTATTGTCAGTTGAAACTGACCCGTCAAAAATGAAATTACAACCAACCAAACTATGTGCAAACATACAGACCAAAGGGCTCATTCCCTTTTATTTCCTTTTACACAGGCTTAAAACCTATATAGGCATGGTGTCCCTGTTGAATGTACGCACTTGTGTCTGGGTATCTGCAGGATGGTCATTTGTCCTCGTAAATTGTACCTCAGGGTCGAGGCTTCCGTCTGCGCCTATTTGCTGCTTATTCCCCCTAATGGGTGTTTGTCTGTGCATAGTTAGTAAGATGTGATTTCATTGGGGACGAAGTCTAGAATTGACCATCTCTTTCAATGAATGTTTGGTCCTAACCTGATCATTTTTAGCTTTATCTCAAGTTAAGGCACTCCGGTTCGTGTGAATCAGGAGCACCTCACCACCGAAAAGTGCACATCCCCAAGGTGTACCTATCCCCGACAGAGCACACGCACTCTCAAAGTGTATCAACTGGCATTTGATCCACATAAAGAGTTCTGCAAGAATAAAATTGATAGAGGTCTTTGAGCTTTGCTTAGAGGCCTCGAAAATTCAAAAAATAACACAAAAATTCACTTTGAAAATGGGCATGCATTCCCAAGAAGTGTCGCGACATCAATATTCACTTCACTCGGGTAAATCATGCTATAGCAACCTCGAGGTTGATGGGTTCGCCCAAAGACTCTAAGCCTTACCTAGGTAAGGGCACCCGTGGCCAATCCAATGGAGCTGTCAATACCCCAAAGGATTGGACACAATTTTGGCCTTCACTTTGGGTACTTCGTGTCGACCACGAAGCGTAGATCGATCACCCCGTTTCATGGAGTTGTCTGGTTCAGATTAATACTCAACATCATAAATCTATAATTTCCCTCAGGAAGTGGATGATATCCCAGCTAGCGGGCTTACACTTTTTGTGATCATCACAGTTATGCCCAGTAATAACGCAATGCACTTAGGGGCTGTTAGCTTTGAGGTATGGACGATATCCCAAAATGAGAGGGCTTACGTACACTCACCATCACCATGGATGTTTGAGAATTGAGTTGAACCAGGCGGACCCATCAAACATGTCTTCTCTTCGAATGTCTCTTGTCTTTGGCGTCCGATCATTAGTGATCGAATACCAAAGAGGGGCATCTGTAGACACCCAATTCGGCCCAAGGTCTAATCCGTCTGTACTCCGAGAGAGATGTACCCCTGTGCTTCCGATGGCACCCTTGAACCCTTAGGAACCAACCCAGTCCTTCAGGAATCACCCTGAACTCATTAAAACCATTCCCCTAACCCTTAGAGATCACCCCTAAACCGTAGGATCCCTTCCTAGACCCAACTTAAGCCTTTTTGAGCAATTGATGGGAGGAGAGCTACAAAATTTTACACAGACCATTTCTAAGTAGGAGCCCCATACCATTGCAAGGAGAACTTCTCCAGCTTTCCAACAAGCCAAAGATCACCCAATTTGGAGTTGTGGTTCAAACGTTATGGCCGATTGAAGTTTCACATTAAATAATAACTTTTGCTCAGGCGTATGTATTAGATACACCTAGCAGATTTTGCCCCATTTTGGTCAAGCGTATATATTATATACGCCTAGCATTTTAGGGATAAATTTTGCCGGGCATATATAATACATACGCCCAGCATAGGTAGGGCCCCCCACGGACACCTTCCTTCTCAGATCTCCTCTGGTTTTCTTGAAAATCACTGTACATAAACTGGGCGTATGTAATATATACGCCCAGCTTAGCTACAGTAACTGTCATCAAATGATCAAATTTCCTCCATCTGGTTTGACCTGTTGACCATCCCCTTGGTTGAGGTGGGTGTCTTAAGGATGGTTGCACCCCCTTTGAGCTTATTGGTAACCCATAAGTCACCCATGGTCTAACCCAATCATCTGCCATTGAAATCAGTTTTCCAAACCTCTAGGACCCAAAAAAACCTAGAAAATCTTAGATGGAGGATTACCTAATTGCTAAACCAATTAGGTCTTAAGTAACCCTCTAACCCACCTCTTCTCTATAAATAGAGAGGCCCCCCTCTTCCCAAAGGGTTGAAAAATTAAGGTTGAAAGTTAAGCTTAAGAGAGAGAGCCCTAGTGAGAGAAAAATATATATTATTTTGCATTCTTCAACCAGAATTCCAGCATGCTTAGTTCACCCCTTTCAACCATTAGATCACCCCTTTTTTAGTCAAGCTTAGTCCCTAGCTTCATCCTACACTTCCTATCTACCGAATCCTAGCATTAGAACCTATTTCCCTACTGTTTAAGCTATATAAAGCCATCGGAAGCACACCGAAGCGAAGGTCTTCCACGGTGCAACAAGGGCCCGCGAGCTCCGGCTCACCCCTCTCTTCCTCTACCATCTTGGTGTTTCCTCTGTCCAAGGATTCAAGCCGTTACGCCGCCAAAATTTCAGTTTGGCTCAAAGCTTGATAGAACCGTATTGCCTTCGAGCAAGGGGAAGCTCTGCCCATTTATTTATTTATTTTGGCCATAGATAGAGACCGCTACGTGCAAATTGATTGGGTGCCTAAACACTTCCTGATCGATAACCAAAGCCCCTACCCTAGAGCCATTGGCAAAGACCGGTAAAACCGAGTCATATTCAGCACTTTGGTGCTCAAAATATTGATTTAAAGGTTTCCCGGGTCACCAAAGCTCCGGGTGGTGACTCTACATTCATTCCATTGCGAGTGCATCGCCGCGACAGGTTCGTGAGAATCCATGGTCGCACACATACATGCTATCAAAAGCTTGAAAATGTGCCTCTCTCGAAATGTGTTCTGATCAGGCCTTGGGCCAAATTTGGGTGTCTACAAGATGTTAGATCTGATTTCTCAGTAGTGATTGCAGACTTGTGAGCTGAGTCATTGCAAGCCTTTGTAGCAATGACCAGTTGCATTTAAGTCCCCAAATAGCCCTTGAACAATTGTGGTTTCCACTAATTGTTTAAGAACTATTTGCTCCCATGGATGCCTGAGCTTGTAGACTGACAAACATGGTGTCTGCAATGATATTAATGATTTGATTTGAGCCATTGGGTGGAGGACATATATTGGATAATTCGTGACCATTTAAGTGGGTAGGTTATAGCCTTAAGATCAGTCTACTCTTTTGGATCAGATTGGTTTTATGATTTAATTTATGTGGTTTGATCCTCTCTATTGGATAGCATGTGACCATTTAAGTGGATAGGTTATAGCCTTAAGAGATCAGGTAAAACCATAGGAGTTGAGTTAGATACCTCTTCCTTGCAGATGTGCTTATAGCCATATGAGGGATTGCTGCAGAAACAATCATAAATCTGAGTTATATAGTTAAATTAAACTTATCTTGATTGCCTTCTTTATTTTTGGGCACACACACCATCACCACCTTCTTCATAACCCTTTCTTTAGGATAGGACTACACTTTATTTCTTTTCTTTTAGTAGTAATTTAGTGTATTTGTGACACCTAACTCCCTTCGTTTAGGATTGTCAAATCTGTATCCAGATCTGAAGGTCTACTATTATAGCCCAGTTTGAATTCTAGATCAATTTCTCTATGGGACAAACTCTTACTTACTTAAAACTAGCTACAATAGCACTGTATCTTGCAGGCTGTGGGTATTTTAGGTTACTATTTTCATAGCCATGTCACTCAACCTTTGTATTCTGATTTTTACCATCTTATCACTTTAGTAAATATCAGCAAATACCTAGGTCCACCAATCAATAAGTTTTTGGTGCCACTGTCGAGAAATATTGATCTTTTTAGTAGACCTGAGTAATTATATTTTAGTCTAGAAAATTCTTTGTAGAAATGCCTTGAATAGAATAAAAAGTACTACTAATTTTTGTAGAATTTTATAGAATTGGATAACAACAGCAGGGAAAAGCTAGAGCTGCAGCTAGAGTTTAGCTAGCTCTGTTTGCACTCCTTTTTCCCTAAATCTCACTCCACTTGTGTTGAATTCCCTGTCATTAGTTTAGTTGTAAATCTGTTTAATTGTTAATTTTGTTTGAAATTTTTTTTGTTTGTGCTATGAGCATTTTCTTTTCCTGCTGATTTTGTGTGTATATGCATGGAAGAAGGTCCCTTAACCCTGAGTTGGAACCTCCAAATCCTGAGGTTGAAAGGGGTCCTTAGACCAAGAAACACCACACAAGGCCTTACTGCTGAAACTGAGCTAGCTGTCATGGCTGAGAGGCAAAGAACTCTAAAGGAATACAATGCACCTAGGGATTACACATCTCCCTTTTACATACTATTCCCTTCAGTTGAGGGAAATTATAAAATTAAGTCCTCCACCATTAACATACTGCCATCTTTTCATGGGCTCAATAAGGAAGATCCTTACAAGCACATTGACCAATTTTGATACTTTGCACCACATTCAATATTGCTGGCTTAGGACTTGAAGCCACCAAACTGAGGCTTTTTCCCTTTTCCCTAAAGGAGAAAGCCAGCACCTGGCTCTCTAAGCTCCCAGCCAATAGCATCTAGACATGGAGTGACCTCCAAAGCTAATTTATGGCTAAATTCTTTCCCATGAATAAAAGCAGTCAAATGAGGACAAACATATTGTCATTCACTCAGTCCTCAACTGAAGATTTTTATGAGGCATGAGAGAGATTTTAAGAGATGTTAAAACAATGTCCCCATCATCAAATTCCATAGTGGTAACTTGTGCAAGTATTTTACCATGGAATTAATCCCAAAGTAGGGATATGGTGGATGCCTCATGTGGTGGTAGTTACCTCCATAAGACAGCTAATGAGGCTTGGGAGTTGTTTGACATTATAGGAGAAAATTTCATGCAGCAGGAGTCACTGTCTCGCAATGACAACCAGACCCCAGCTAAATTGGTGAAAGAGTCCACCCCTAGAGGTGGAATGTATGAAGTTAAGGTGCAAAGTGATTTGGAAAGGAAGGTGGACAATCTGAGTTTAAAGTTTGACAAATTAATGAATGTGATGCAGCCTAGGATGGCTGCACAAGTGGAAGAGGCATGTCTAATATGCCAATCTCCCTCACATTTACTCCAAGATTGTCCATCAGCCAATCAGTTCCCTAAGTTAGTGTTGGAACATGCCAATGCTGCCCAAGCATATGGGCAGCAACTTGCTGGATATATATGGAGAAACCACCAAAATTTGAGGTGAAGATAAGATACATACCCTCTGCCCCAGCAACAGCAGTTGACAGCTCCATACAGACCTCAGCACCAATTTAACCAAGGTTATCCACCAAGGTAGAATTTTCAGTTGTCTGCCCCACAGCCCAATCTGTTGGTCTTGCCCCTACAAGAGCCCAGATCCTCTTCCTTTGAAGAGCAAATGCTGACGTCTATGCAGAATTTGGAGAACTTGGTCCAAACTGTGAACTCTCATGGGCAAAGCATTAAAAAAATAAAGGACCAGCTGGGCAACCCTTGGCCAACCTTAAAGGGCAATATATAATTGGAGATGCATCCTCTACCCATGAGGAGGCTAATGCAATCACTACCCTAAGTAGTGGCAAGGTGATTGATAATTTAGTGGGCAGAGCAGCTGAGGAGGTCATAGAGAGTGAAAATAAAAGAAATGTGAGTGTTGAAGAAGCAAAGAAGGCATCCCCTGTTGTGGATCAGCAAGGGCAAAATAAAGGGGTTGATGTTGAGCCCCAACAGCAAACAATAAATGAAGAAAATAGAAAAAATAAAAAATTGACCATGATGTGGTTAGGCATGCAGCTATGGCACCAGCAGTCTCACAGCTGCCATTTCCTCATGCACTTGTTGGCCCATCTCCTTTTGATAAGGGGAATGCTCAGACACAGGAAATGATAGAGACCTTCAAGTAGGTCAAGATCAATCTGCCCTAGCTTGATGCTATAAAATAGGTCCCTGCCTATGCTAAATTTTTGAAGGACCTCTGCACACAAAAAAGAAAGGCAAAGGTGCAGTTGTCCAAAAAGGTTTTTGCTGTTAAACATGTTGAGTCAGTTCTATCCATTACCACTCTTGAGAAATTACAAGACTCAGGGGTACCTACCATCCCCTGCATAATTGGAAACCATATCATTGGTAGAACCCTCTTGGACTTAGGGGCCAGTGTGAACCTCCTCCCATTTTCTATGTATGAGGAGATAGGTTTGGGGGAGCTAAAATCCACATCAATTGTGCTCCAACTGGCTAATAGGTCTGAGAGGAAACCTGTGGGTGTGGTGGAGGATATTTTGGTGGGGGTTGACAAGTTCTACTATCCTGCTAATTTCCTAGTTTTGGACATGGACCCTTGCAAAAGTAAAACCCTAATTCCTATCATCCTTAGAAGGTCATTCTTGGCCACTACAAATACTTGCATTTAATGCCAGTCAGGGGTGATGGAAGTGACCTTTGAGAACATGAAGGCCCAATTAAATGTGTACAATGCTTCTAGGCAACCTCAGATAGACATTGAGGACTGTTGTGCAATAGATGTACTAGATGGCCTTCTGGAAGAAGAATTATCCAATCTGCTGGATTGGGATAATGTTTCTAAAAATTTAGAAAGTATTTGGAGTATGGTTGAGGAGGAGGCTCAAGTTCTCATGAAAAAAGGCAGTACCAAAATAGAATCTTTTGTGGGCCTAGTGCAACATTCTAGCTAGAATCCTATATTGCTACCCCTTCCTCAAACCACCAAGGCACCTTTGCTGCCTTCTATTGAGAGTCCCCCTGAGCTGGAGCTGAAATAGCTCCTAGACACATTAAAGTATGTCTTTTTGGTTCAAAACAACAAGCTTCCAGTAATTATCTCTTCCTCTCTCACTAGTAAGCAGGAGGAGGAATTATTAAGTGTTCTCAAGAAGCACATAAAGGCAATGGGGTAGAAAATTACTGATCTAGGGGGCATTGATGCCTTAGTTTGCATGCACAAAATTTACTTGGAAGAGAGTGCAAAACCCTCAAGGGAGATGCAGAGGAAGCATAACCCTCACATGCAAGAGGTGGTCTTGAAAGAGATAGTAAAACTATTAGATACAGGGGTAATATACCCTATTTCAGATTTAGAGTGGGTGTCACCTATCCAGGTGGTTCCCAAAAAGTCGGGCATATACTTCTAATTATAGAAAACTCAACTCCAAGTCGAGGAAAGACTACTTCTCCCTCCCTTTCATTGACCAAATTTTAGATAAGTTGATTAGGAAGGCATTTTACTACTTTCTTGATGGATATTCAGAGTATAACCAAATCCCTGTTTATCCTCAAGATCAAGAAAAAACTACTTTCACATGTCCCTTTGGTACCTTTGCTTATAGGAGGATGCCTTTTGGACTGTTCAATGCCCCAGCCACATTTCAGAGGTGCATGTATGTAATTTTTTCTGATATGATTGACAAGTTCCTGGAAATCTTCATGGATGATTTCTCAGTTTATGGGGACACTTTAGCCAATGCTTGAGTCACCTTGACCTAGTTTAACAAAGATGTGAGGAGACTAATTTGGTCCTAAGCTAGGAAAAGAGCCACTTTATGGTAACACAAGGAATTGTGTTAAGTTATGTGGTCTCTCATAGAGGAATAGAGGTTGAGAAGGCAAAAGTGGACCTGATTTCACACCTGCCCCCACCCAGGACTGTCAAGCAAATCAGATCCTTCTTAGGACATGCTGGTTTTTACAGGAGGTTCATTAAGGACTTCAGCAAAATTGCAAAGCTATTGTTCCACCTGTTGTGTCAAGATGTGTCATTTTAATTTTCTGCTGAGTGTCTTGAGGCCTTTGAGGTCTTGAAAAAGTGCCTTACTACTACTATAATTCAGGCCTTATATTACTCACTCTCTTTTGAACTAATGTGTGATGCATCAGACTTGGCCATAGGTATTGTCTTAGGACAAAGAAGAGATAAGCTGCCTGAAGTAATTTATTATGCCAGCAAAACACTAGCTGAAGCTTAGCTCAATTACACCACCACTAAGAAGGAGCCACTTGTTGTGGACAAGTTTAGACCCTACATGGTTGGGTCTAAAATTGTTGTTTTTACTGATCACTCAGCCATAAAATACTTATTGGCTAAGAAGGAAGCCAAACCAAGGCTAATCAGATGGATCCTCCTATTGCAGGAGTTTGCTCTTGAGATCAAGGATAAGAAAGGAGTTGAGAATTTGGTGGCTGGCCCCCTCTCTAGAATTATTTTGGAAGAATGTGCAGCAACACCGGTCAATGAATTATTCCCTGATGAGCAGTTATTTGCTATGCAGTCTAGTGAGTCCTGGTTTGCACACATTGTAAATTTTCTTCTTGTTGGTAGGATCCCCCCTCACTGGTCCAAGATGGACAAGGACCTATTTTTCTGTCAGGTCAATCATTTTCTGTGGGAGGATCCAAACCAATATAAACATTGTACAAATCAGGTTGTTAGGAGATGTGTGCCTGAAAGTGAGTTCCACAACATTCTTTCTATGTGCCATGAGCAAGCCTAGGGAGGTCACTTTAGTGGCAAAAAGATAGCTGCAAAAGTTTTGCAATGTGGGTTTTATTGGCCCTCTTTGTTCAAAGATGCATACATACATTACAAAGCCTATGAGAGATGTCAAAGATTGGGAGGTATTTCCAAGAAAGATTCAATGCCATTGTAGCCCATCCTTGTGATATAACTTTTTGACATCTGCGGCATTGATTTTATGGGACCCTTTCCCCCTTCTATGGGTTTCAACTTCATACTTATGGTAGCGGACTATGTGTCCAAATGGGTGGAAGTCATTGCCATAAGAACCAATGACCACACAGTTGTCCTTAAATTTTTAAAGGACAATATCTTCTCCAGATTTGGCACCCACAGAGCTATCATCAGTGATGGGAGAAGTCATTTCTGTAACAAGCCTTTTGAGAATTTGCTTAAAAAGTATTCTGTTACACAGAATTACGACCTCCTACCACCCACAAACCAGTGGACAAGTTAAAATTTTCAATAGGGAGATCAAACATATCTTGGAGAAGACTGTGAGGATAGATAGAAAGGATTAGGGATAGAAATTAAATGATGCATTGTAGGCTTTAGGATTGCCTATAAGATCCCCATTGGTATGTCCCCTTTTAGGCTGGTCTATGGCAAGGCCTGCCACCTTCCAGTGGAGTTAGAGCACAAAACACTCAATTTTGATCTAATTGTTGCTGGTTCTCAAAGGAAATTGCAGATGTTAGAGCTGGATGAGCTGAGACTGAAAGCATATACAAATACCAGAATTTATAAGGAGAGATCAAAGGCATTTACTGACAAGAAATTAATGAGGAAGGACTTCAATGCTGGTACTAAGGTTTGGCTTTCCAACTCCAAATTAAAGTTCTTTCCAGGGAAGTTAAAATCTAGATGGGATGGACCTTACATTGTCATCCATGCCTCCCCATCTGGTGCTATGGAGATCTTGGATCCTATGTCTGGGAAGATCATGAAAGTGAATGGTCAAAGGCTAAAAATTTTCGTAGAGAAGTCAGTGGAGCCTCCTCAAACCATTCATCTCCATGAACCTCCCACTGCTTAGTGATCCATAGTTTTGTAAAATGTGTACCATATTTGTTGAATGTATGTTTTGTTTTGCTTAAAAATTTGTCAAGTGATGTTTTTATTATGATGATTGATTTACCTATTTTGTTTTGTTCTATTTTGAGTTGTGTGTTGATAATGTCATGTTCAAGTTTGTCATCTCAATTGAATGTGCATAGACCTGATGTTGGTGTTCAAGTCTGTTGCTGTTGTGTGGTTGAGGTGCTATCATTATATAGTTCATAAATCTGATATATTTGAATATCTTTAGCACTCTAAATTTTTTATGTACATATGTTGATAATGGGCACTGAGATTATCATGATAAAATGGATTACAAGTGAAGGGGTTGGTGCAGATGCACAATGGATAGGTGCATGTCAGTATGGATGCACTGGCCAATGTGTAACACTAAGAAAATGATTAAATTGTGCTTTCTTGCGAGGCTCTATGGCCTCAATGTCATACTCGTGAGCCACTTGAAGGTTTTATCATGGAGTTCTGATAGGAAAGTTGTACCTCGCGAGAGCTTCGCGAGCAAAAGGTACCTGCTGAAGCCTGATAATGACCCCGCGAGGTTTTACCTTGGCAGCAACAAGGAGCTGCATGAAGAACGAAAATCAAGCACATTGTACCTCGCGAGAGAACTTCTAAGGCTAATGAATATATTTTCTTTGTGAGGTTCTTTGTTTCAACTGTGTGAGCGAGCCACCCGCCCTCTCATGCGACTCAATTACAGCATCAGCTCCGTGAATGATCTCGTGAGTATTTGAGACTATTAATAGCAGATCTCACGAGACCCCACTTAACTGCGCAAAAATAACATTTTGCCCTGCGAGTAATAGGCAACAGCCGCGCGAGGCACGGGATCACACTATTAAACCCTGCGATCTTTTCCATTTCCTCCATTCTCTCTCTTTGCCCTAACTTCCATAGCACAAGACCGAGCTTCTCTCTCCCTTCTTTCTTCTCTACAGCTTAATCCACTACAACTCAGTCAGTTTCCTCCTATAATTTTGTTTCACATCACCTCTTAGTTACTTTGAACTAGGTTTGGGGGATTTAATCCATTGTGCCATGGTTGAAGGGGAACCCTAGCTTTCAGCTGGTAAGATTTTTCACAATCTCATTTAGTTTGATTGGCTACTGTTTCAAGTGTTAAGTAGGGAGGACTTTGGGTGCAATTTTATTGGTGCAGTGTGCATTACACACTCTAGGAGTTTAAAGTTCATATTTTGAAGGATTTGTGTAGCTATGGCCACGGGTTTGAAATTCATTAACACACTGGCTGCCATGCTAAACCCCTCACCCAGTGGCCACACTCAAATCTGTGAGGATTGCAGAGGCCTCCACTGTGGAGACCTCTGAGATCCCTCCTCCCGCATTTGAGCCCCAAGTGGAGCAATCTAAGAAAAAGGCAACCCCTATAAAGAAGGCCAAGGGTGTGGCCTCTGATGTTCAAGCTCAAAAGAAAAATTCTGCTCCTAAGAAGAGGGCTAGAGACCACCCACCTGCCAAAAGCCCTGAGAAATCCAAGAAAAAATTGAAAAAGGGCAAGGGTGTAGCTCCTGAGGTCCCTGAGGTTGCCCTTGAGGAGGAGGAAGATAATGAGTAGCTCAGGGTCCCTTCTGAATTTGTGGCTTTAATTAAGCTTGAGGCAGAGACAATTTTTTACAAGGTTTTCTTTAAGAACCTACCAAAGATAGCTGCCTCCATTGAATACTTAACCAAGGCCACTCTGCTACCCCTGTTGAGGCCCCCATTGCAGCTAGTCTTCCCTAGATTAGTGCTGTTGTTTTATTAAAATATAAGAGTGAAGACTAGGGATGATGGGAACCCAACATTGTTGGTGCTGATAGACAAATTTGAGATGCTATTCAATCAGGCTGCAATAGCTGAGATACTTGGGATACCAGTAAAGTACAACCCTAAGTGTGGCTTGGGGCCTTAATTGACAGCAACAATCCTAAAAATTTCCAAGGAGTTGACTGGAGGGATCACAGCCTCAGGGGTGTCCATTAGGAAGACAAATCTACACCCTAACCTGAGATTTTTGGATGGGGTGCTAAGGAAAAATGTTTATTGTTCTGGACACCAGCAGGAGAGGAGATTCCCCATTGCTGATGCCCTCTACTCCTTCCACATGAACCACTACATAGATGCAGCAAAGTTAATTTTTGATGGAATGAAGGAAATAAATGAGAAGGTGAAGACTAAAAAGAAGCCCCATTCATTGCCCTACTGCAGGTTCATTACAACCTTACTGAAGCTAGGGGGATACCAATTACAAATGGATGAGAAGACCATCACCTTGGTCCCCAGCAAAAGTGGTAAGAAGCAGTGGGGGATCAGTAACACCATGATTTTAAAGAAGAAGAAGAAGGTGGAGCTGCTAGCTAAAGCAGCCCCCACAATTCAGGAAGTAGTTGTTGCTACTTTTGTGGCCACCTCTACAGCAGCCCTCACCTCTGTAGTCATTCCTTCAGCCTCTGCTGCTGCTGCCCCTCTCAGGTAGCCTACTCCAGTTTCTAAGCCATCTCTACCATACCTACTACCATCAGTCCTATACCAGCCAACACTACCTTACCATCTCAGCCCATTATCTCATCATCCATAACCATGTTCATTCCCATGCCAGCTCCTACCTCAACCCCAGCCTCACAAACCCCCATAGTTCCATCACCTCTACCACAACCAATTTTACCCACAATCTCAGTCATCACTACATCTCCTACATTCGCCATACATACTGAGACCATTCCTTTATCCTTACCCATATTTGTACCCTTAACTACTTACCCAGCTCACCCTAGCCTACTTGTGAAAACTATATATAGAAAAAAAAAAATCCAAAGCCCAGACAGAGCCCCAACGCACCTATATTTCCCAAACTATCCCTACCCCAGCAACCACAGCCACACCAGACCCTATCCTTGAAATCCCTCACAACTCTCCAATTATCTCACATCAGCCCAGTGCACCCATTGAACCCTTGGGCCATTCCATTAATTTTTCCCCTTCCCATGACCCCATTGCATCTGAGGGGTACTCAGCTATGATGTCCTCTATCATAGGAGAAATCAATTTTGAGTTCACCCCTCTCCCAGACTCACCTCACCCTCCCCATTTTAACCCTCTTCAGGATTCCACATAGCCAACAAACTTTCACCATGCACCAACTCCCCATTTCAACCAATTTCATTCATCCATCCCACAGCCCCTTTCACCCCTGACCCCCTACCCAAAATCCTTAACCTACTCCTCTCCCTTTAATCCCAAGTGATGGCCAACACCCAATCCCAAACATCCATGGAGGCCACCATTCAAATCATTAACTCCACCCTCCCAAACCAGGCCTCCATTCATAACAGTTTAACAATCATCCAATCAACCTTATCCAACTTAACTCAGCCATCACAACAGCCAACTATCCCTACACCCACCCATTTACCTACTCCACCCCCTTCTTGCCAACTCCTAACCTTAGTTGTTCCCATAAACCCTCAAATTCCAGTTACCAATGCCTCCACCCAAACAGAGCCTAAAACTATAACAGAACTCCAACCTGCAACCCCACCTGTAGTAGCAACATTTGATGTTGCCACAGATGTGGACAACCTAATACCCACCTCCTTCATTCCAACCCAAACTGACCTTGAGGTAATAGACCTCACTGAGCCTGAACTTGAAGTCCATCACCCTTTACCCTCAATCTTCACCCCACCCATGCCATCATCCATCCCCTCTCCATTGCTGGCTGGACCTTCTTCCAGTGCTGAATAGCCCATACTACCTGCCTCTTCCTTTTATATACCTCCATACTTGACCCTCCTACATGCCATGCAAAATAACCCATACCTTAAAAAGGATGTCATT
The DNA here is from genome assembly GCA_021018995.1 of Chloranthus sessilifolius. Classification (NCBI taxonomy): domain Eukaryota; kingdom Viridiplantae; phylum Streptophyta; class Magnoliopsida; order Chloranthales; family Chloranthaceae; genus Chloranthus; species Chloranthus sessilifolius. Next base: position 120,169,864 of record CM037584.1, on the reverse strand, counting down.
AGAGGCATGGTTGACCTCAGAACATCAATTAGGATGCCCTATGATGCGAAGATACATCAAATGAAGCTAGATCACAAAGTTGAGATGCTAAGAATATCAAATGGCTGGAAACAAATTTTGATTCAATTTGAAACTCAAAAGTGTATTGCAGCAAAAGATAAAAGGAGAGCGGATGGACTCGAGCAAAGGTTAGCTACCTTTAGAGCGGTCACAAAGGCCACCCAGGAACTGTATGAAAGTAGAGTTGAACTTGCTGAAAAGAAGGCGAAAATACTCCAAAGGAGAGTTGCTGAAATGGCTGCCAGAGAACCTGCACAAGCTGCTGAGACTACCCCTCTTGCCACTGCTCCTCCAACCAGTTCACATGTAACTGATGATTAGATTTGCACATGTAATTAGTTAGGATGTTTTTGTATAATCTTTTGTAGTTATGTTCCCTTGCATTGTATAAATTCCTGTGTTATAAATGAAAATCCTCTTTGGCTGATTTTGTTTGGCTTCATTTATGTTTGTTTGTTTTATTTTATCTATTTGTGTGTGTTTTGTTTACTGCTGTACTTGCTTTGTTTTATGTCTGAATTTTATCAATGTACCATGCTGCACTAGCACCTTATCTTTGAATTAATGAGGACACTGCTCCTCATAGGTTTGGAGGTGTGGTAAGGTTTGCCAATGAGGTAGTTAACCTAAGTGCAGTAGAACCAAGGAAGTAAGATAAATATAGAGCTATGTTCACCTAAGAAACATTAAAAATATAGAAATTTAAAATTTTGCAGACCTTTAGGCATTTAACACTTTTAAATTTTAGCATTCCAGTGAGACTTGGGCCTACAAAATTTTTTTCTCTTTGAGGAATGGCTGAGGCAATTCTTTTTGCTCTAGGAATTGGCTGAGTCTATCCTCACTAGAAGTTGGGCATCTCCAAGTTAAAAAAGCTGATAGTATCCATGACATTTAGGAAAGGATCAAGGCCTTCTCTTGGACAGTTTGAGCTTTGGAATACCAAATCCAGTAAACTTTCCTGGTGCATATACCTTTTGAGCCTTAATTTCTAATTTTTTCAAAATACACCTGAGTACTTGCACCTAAACCTGTGGACCTGATTCAAACCTAACCCCACTCTGAGAATTCAGAAGATAAAGGAGAAGGAGTTGAAGATGGACAAGCTAGGGTCAACATTGGGTGAATGGACAAGAAATACAAAAGGAGGATAACAGTGTAGCAGCTGGGAAGTGGGTGGTATTTTAGAATAATACAAACAAAAAAAAAAGAAAAATGTATTCAAAAAAATAAATTAATAAAAAGGGATAGAGAGGAGTCAAGAGGGAATTTCATTGAAAAAACTAAAAATAAGAGGAGAAGCTGGCCACTTCAAGTTTGAAAATTGTCAAAGAAAATGAAATGTGCTTAACTAAAGGTGAAGTCATGAATCACCTCCTGTACCTGTTGATTTCTCAATTTTGCAACCTTTTCACCCTTCCATTCTTTATAACCTATACCCATAAGCTACATTATAACCCAGTCTAAGACCTTGTGATCCTAAGATGAATGAGCTGCTGGTATGTGGAAATGTGGAGTTGTCCAATCTATGGTGAGAAATAGCCAATGATGCTAGAATTTAGGAGCTTTGCCTATGTTCATGCTTGCAGACCCATTTGGGAACTGTAACTACTCGTGAGCTTGTGGGAAAATAACAACCCTAAAAGTTCTGTAAGAGAGACTACCCTGGTAAGCATTAGGTCTGATATTGAATGTATTAGGCATTGCCTAAACTTAATTTTTGAATTAATGGTGAGCTCAGTATTGACATAAACTTACTGTTTCTCTTGTTGTAAGCTGATTGGAAATAATATGCATATATGTAAGAGTTTTTAATGAGTTAATGGTATGTGCATATCATTTGTTTAAATTCCTCACATTTTGAAAAGAATCAAATGTGGACTGACGCTCTGATGTTTGAATACTAATTTGGTAATGTTGCACTTTTGTTAACTGTTTCATTGAGAAGTTTGTGGGTACCTTCACTAAAAACTCTTAGGAGACTTCACTCCTCCACTAGGGATCACCTAGGGGTTTAAAAGGCTTGATGCATGAGCCAAATGCATCCGTGCTCCCTACGAAAGTGGCATTTAGATTTTTAGAATAGTTGTTTCAATTTTTTTCTTTGCTTAGGGACAAGCAAAGATTAGGTTTGGGGGTATGTTATTCACTGAAAAGTTTCACTTTTCACCTCTTAACCTAGCCTTTGCTAGACCTTGAAGCTGACTAATAACTCTTGTTCAGCTTATTTTGTAATTAGTAATAACTTATGCAGCTTAACACAAAGTCCATGCCTTTGGTGCCAAGAATTGAGAGAATCCAAGCAAGAAATGACAGCTGAGCCAAAGACTGATGGAACACCATGGTGGTACACACTATGGTGACTAGTTTGCATGTCAAAGTGGACCTAAGAAGTCCAACAGATGTGAGAAATCTGGATGTAAGTGGAGAGAGCTACAACAGCAACAGTTGTAGTGCATAAGAGGAGAAAATGTATTATCTCGCACAGTAAAGGTGCTGCCTCACGTTGTTCAAATCACTAGCAAAGATTTCTCGCGTAGATGTTACATGCAGCACAAGCAAACTCGCAAGGAATTCACGTAGCTTAGTGAAGGTATTGCCCCAAAGTAGTCTCTTGCGCAGTAGTTGTACGCTTCAGCTGCAACCAACACCCAAGGACCTCACGATGCCCTCGCGCACTAAACCTTCAGAATTCCCACTTGCTAAGCTCTCGCGAGGAACAAGTTTCATGTCAGCCGCACACACTATCTCATGAAGCTAATATGCACAAAGAATAATAATAAACTCGTGAAGTCCTCGCATGGTTTAAGAGGAGAGAGAGCTCCAAAAATGTCCTCGCGCAATTCTCGTGCATTTAATAGCTCAAATCTCTACCGAGCAAGCTTTGTTATTCCTTCAATAAGAAGCCGAGCGAGATTTAAAGGCATCCACATGACACCCTCGCGAGAGAAAATTCTGAAACTCTACTGTGCGAGTGCATTCAAGGCCAATGCAGCTGCATGACAATACAAAGTCCACCTCTGCGAGTGAACAACATTCCAAGCCAATTCTTACCTCGCGAGGACTCTACAAATCATACGAACGGATTAATGAAGTAGCTCCATTAATGAACTTCAAAGCAAAAGGCAACCCCGCGAAGCTCGGGCTCTCCACTTCTTAGTCTTAACTCAAGGACCTTTTGGGGATTTCCTCAGGTCTGTGGCACAAATCCCGAGGCCCTGATCTCGAGGCATGCATCCTAAGGCATCCAAGGGTTGTAACAGTGTCACATCTTCCCTAAAAATTAAGGTTTACTCTTTTGTTTGCTAAGGCATTAGGACTGAGTATTTAAGCTGTAAATATAACTTAGAATTTTCATCTCTCCTTCAACCTCTGTCTGTGGTGAGCTCGAGCAGACTAGGGTTAGGGTTTGATCATTTCTTTTTCCCATTTTTTCTTCTCTCTTATCCCAACACTTGCTAACTAAATCCTCTGTAAGCAATTAGGTTTAGTTTTCTTTAGTTTTTGTAATGGGTCTTGTAACATTTGAGATTTTGTAAAGAGCTATTGTGCACAAGGCTACTGCCTTGAGAAATTACATTGTAAGTATTTTTTATTAATGAAATTTATACTTTAATTGTTCATTCAATCTGTTATTTTTCTATTTGCCCATAGTTTTGTTCAATCTATGCATTCATTTAGGATTTGAGCTGATTTGAAATGCGCATGGAAGCTTGAGCTTGTAGCCCTAGGACTATGGTTGCAGCAGTAGTTTACATGTTCCATCTCAGTCATTTGTGGTGTGGATAACCTCTATAAATAGCTTATGACCATTTAAGTAGACAGACTATAGCCCTAGGGTGATTCCAAGCCACAGATCTGAGAAGGATTCTTCTTCTCTGTACTTGAGCTTGTAGCCTTGTGAGAGGTTGTTGTAGGAACAAACTCCCCTCTGCTTTACTTGACCAATATCAGATGTTAGATCTGATTTCTCTATAGTGATTATAGACTTGTGAGTTGAATCATTGCAAGCCTTTGTAGCAATGACCAGCTGCATTTAAGTCCTCAAATAACCCTTGAACAACTGTGGTTTTCACTAATTTTTCAAGAACGATTTGCTGCCATGGATCCTGAGCTTGTAGCCTGGAAAACATGGTGTCTGCAATGATATTAATGATTTGATTTGAGCCATTGGGTGAAGAACATCTATTGGATAATTTGTGACTATTTAAGTGGACAAGTTATAGCCTTAAATACAGTCTACTCCTTTGAATCAGATTGGTTTTCTTATTTAATTTATGTTGTTTGATCCTCTCTATTAGATAGCCTATGACCATTTAAGTGGACAGGTTATAGCTTTAAGAGATCATGTTAAACCATAGGAGTAGAGTTAGATACCTCTTCCTTCCATCTGCGCTTGTAGCCATCTGAGGGATTGCTGTAGAGACAACCCTAAATCTGAGTTACGTAGCTGAATTAAACTAAACTTAATTGCCTACTTTCCATCATTTTATCTTTATTTTTGGGCACACACACCATTACCACCTTCTTCATAACCCTTTCTTTAGGATAGGACTGCACTTTATTTCTTTTCATTTAGTAGTAATTCGGTGTAGTTGTGACACCTAACTCCCTTTCTTTAGGATTGTCAGATCTGCAGCCAGATCTGGAGGCGTACTATTATAGCCCATTTTGAGTTCTAGATCAATTTATCTATTGGACAAACTCTTACTTACTTAAAACTTGCTACAATAGCCCTGTATCTTGCTGGTTGTGTATATTTTAGGTTGTTATTTTCATATCAATTTCACTCCACCTTTGTATTCTGATTTTTACCATCTTATCACTTTAATAAATATTATCAAACACCTAGGTGCACCAATCAACATAATTCCAACCAAGAAAACCACTGGTTGGAGGGTGTGCATTGATTATCGAAAGATCAATTCAAAAACTAGAAAAGACTATTTTCCTTTGCCCTTCATAGACCAGATTTTGGACAAGTTGGCAGGCAAAGCTTTTTATTGCTTTCTTGATGGATACTCTGGGTATAACCAGATTTCTGTGTATCTACAAGACCAAGAGAAAACAACTTTCACATGTCCATTTGACACCTTTGCCTATAGAAGGATGCCATTTGGATAATGCCCCTACAACTTTCCAAAGGTGTATGTATGCCATCTTATCGGATATGATTGATCAATTTTTTGAGATATTCATGGATGATTTTTTTGCCTTTGGGGGCAGTTTTAGCCAATGTCTACATCATCTCATCCTAGTTTTGCAGAGATGTGAAGAAACCAACTTAGTTTTGAGTTGGGAAAAGAGTCATTTTATGATCAATCAAGGCATTGTCCTTGGCCATGTTATTTTCCACAGAGGCATAGAGGTAGACTAGGCTAAAATTGATTTGATTGCACATTTGCCCCCACCTAAAACTCTCAAACAAGTCAGATCTTTTTTGGGGCATGCTGGTTTTTAAAGGAGATTCATGAAAGATTTTAGCAAAATCTCAAAACCTCTTTGTCACCTGCTGTGCCAAGAGGTTCCTTTTATATTCAATGATGAATGTCTCACTGCTTTTGAGTTTTTAAAAGGTTGTTTAACATCTACACCTGTCCTTCAAGAACCTGATTACTCTTTGCCATTTGAACTGATGTGTGATGCATCAGATTTTGCTATAGGTGCAGTTTTGGGGTAAAGAAAGGACAAGTTACCTTGTGTGATTGCTTATGTAAGCAAGACAATGATTGATGCTTAGTTAAACTACACCACAATTGAGAAGGAATTGTTAGCCATTGTCTATACTTTAAAAAATTTTAGGTCTTATGTGTTAGGATCTAGGATTGTGGTGTTCACAGACCATTCAGCCTTGAAGTACCTTTTATCAAAAAAGGATGCCAAGCGAAGATTAATCAGATGGATCCTCCTATTATAAAAAAAGGGTTGAAAATGTGGTGGCAGACCTCCTATCCAGGATCCTAGCTGTTGAGTTTGATAGGCTACCTGTCAATGACTCATTTCTTAATGAACAAGTTGTTTACTGTTAGCATGACTGCACCTTGGTTTGCAAACATAGTAAACTACTTGGCAGTGGATAGGATCCCCCCACATTGGAACAAAATAGATAAGGAACTATTCTTCTCTCATATCAGATATTACATGTGGGAGGATCCATACCTTTTCAAGCACTGTGCAGACCAAGTTGTGAGAAGGTGTGTCCCTGAGAATGAATTCCACAACATACTCACCATGTGTCAGAACAGGCTTGTGGAGGCCATTTAAGTGGAAATAAGACTATTGCAAAGATACCTCAAAGTGGATTTTATTGATCCACTATCTTCAAGGATGCATGACAACATTACAAAGCTTGTGAGAGATGCCAGAAAATAGGAAGTATTTTAAAAAGAAATTTTATGCCTTTACAGCCCATACTTGTTGAATTATTTGACATTTGGGGGATTGACTTCATGGGTCCTTTCCCTCCTTCCTATGGATATAATTTTATTCTTGTGACTGTGGACTATGTGTCCAAATGGATTGAAGTCATAGCCACAAGAACCAATGATCACAGAGTTGTTGTCAACTTCTTAAAAGACAACATTTTCTCTAGGTTTGGTACCCCCAGAGCTATCATTAGTGATGGGGGTAACCACTTCTACAATAGATAGTTTGAGAACTTGCTTAGAAAGTACTTTGTGGCACAGAGAGTTGCCACCACATACCACCCACAGACCAGTGGGTAGGTGAAAATATCTAATAGAGAACTCAAACACATTTTAGAGAAAACTAAGAGGAGATAGGAAGGATTGGTACCTGAAGTTGACTGATGCTCTTTGGGCTTATAGAACTGCCTATAAGACCCTATTAGGGATGTCTCCCTTTAGGTTGGTGTATGGCAAGGCATGTCATTTACCATTGGAGTTAGAACATAAAGCCAATTGGGCTATTAAATCATTGAATGTTGATCTAACTACTGCTGGTATGTACAGGAGGCTACAACTGTGAGAATTGGAGGAGTTAAGATTGGAAGCCTACTCCAATGCAAGGATCTACAAAGAAAAAGCCAAAGCTTTTTATGATAAGCACTTGCTGAGAAAGGAGTTTATCGTTGGCAATAAGGTATGGCTATTCAATTCCAAATTAAAAAATTTCCCAGGCAAATTGAGATCTAGATGAGAGGGATCTTACATTGTAATGCATGTATCCCCATCTGGAGTTATTGAAATCATGGATCCAAGGGATGGTAGGATTATGAAAATCAATGGTCAAAGGCTCAAACTCTTTGTTGAAAATGTAGTAGAGCCCGTGGTGACCATTCACCTTCAAGAACCTCCAAAGTGTGACTGATTTTCAACATTGTAACACTATGCATCATAACTGTCAGTTTTATTGTTGTTGCTATTTTTGAAATTGTTTGTCCTTGTATATTTGCTGTCAATTTTGCTTAGTTTTTTTTTTCATTTATAATCATGAGTCATCTGTAATAAGAGTAGGAAGGTCTCCAAGGCATGATAAATTAAATGGGAACAAAGTAGGATTGATATATCTGTGTGGAAGTTGAACTGGGAACTAATGAGAAATAAGTTTGGACTGAAAAACAACCTGTCGAGAGGTGTTGAGAGCATTTCGATAGGTATCGAGGGTTCCCAGTCGGTGTTTCGATAGGTATTGTGACCTGTCGAGAGGTGTGAAGTGATTCTCGATGGGTACTGAAGATGTACATCTGAGATTCGACAGGATCTGTGTACCTGTCGAGGAGTTGAGGGAAGAAGTCGAGAGGTACTAAAGGTTGTTGGATGCATTTTTGACAAGTTCTGATACCTATCGAGACCTTAATTGTTGGGAAAAATAAACCTGTCGAGAGGTTGGATGAACCTCTCGACTTACAAATTCTGAAGCCTATGAACCTGTCGAGAGTTGAACAACCTCTCGAAACCTTCAGCCTCAGAAGTTTACAAATCGAAATGGTTTTAACTATTCGACAGGTTGCTTCAACATGTCGAAATCTTCTTTCCAATCTTGTCGAAATAGCTTTTTAATTGGTTTAAACCTATCGACAGGTCGATTTACCCATTCGACACCTTGTGCTCAGTGCCTAGTTCCTCCTCTACCCGAATTTTCATTTTCTTCTTTCTCCTCCATCTCACTGGTCCCAACCCCAATTACCTTGCCATTGTTCCAAGTGCATTAGCTTTGCAAGGTCAACATTTCGCACCTAGTTTGAGCTGGTTTGGTGCCGCATACAGTAAGTTCTGAGAAACCCTAGGTTCTATGGGTAAGTTCTTTAACTTCCACTCTATGATTTTCCCGCTTTGTACTTCCCTATTTATGTGTGTGTGGTTAATTTGATTGAGAAATGAAGATTGTTGTGGGTTGTTGGGAGTTGATTGTGTGGATTGTGTGACCCATGGCTGACCGTGAGGATACTCTAGCTTATCTTTTCAAACCCCCTTCCAAATCTGCCGTAAAATCTACCAGGAAATCCAGTAGGCTAGCCACACAGCCCAAAGATGACCCACCTGCTAAGAGGAAGCTCATTATGGAAAAACCCGAGAAAGCCAAGAAAGCTAAGAAAGCCTAAATAAATGAAGAGGTTGTTGAGGATGTCCCTGTGCCTGAACCTCACCCTGAGGCTGAAACTGAGATACCTGAGAACACGACAACCCCAAATGAGTTTATGGATGCCTTAGACCTAATTCCTGAGATAATTTTTTACCTACCTTATTTTTCTAAGGTAGAGGAGTGCAAGGAAACCTTGGACTACTTGGTAAAGGCATCCCTAACACCTTTGTTTACCCCATTACAATAGAAGGTCTACTCTAGACTAGTCAAATTGTGGTATTAGAACATCAGAAAAAAGATGGAGCCAGGGTCAACTGATCCTACCCTTGTAGTTTTGATTGACAATTGGGAGTTGGTTGTGGACTATGGTGATCTTGGGTTGGCATTATGGATCGCATCCGTTTTTTATTTAGCTTATGGCCTAGGAGCACCTGATATTGTGTCCTTCTGAGCAATGGCCAGACATCTGACTCAAGGCATTGTGGGCTCTAGGGAGTCATTGATGAGGAGAGACCTGGACCCTAGCCTGCCTTTCATAGATTCAATCTTGAGGAAAAATATTTATGTCAGTGTACATCAGTAGGAGAGAAGAACTCCTATAATGGATGCCCTTTACTTTTTCTCCAAGGGCTAATTTTTAAATGCCTCTCAGCTGATATTTGAGGCCATGGTAGATGTGAATGAGAAGATAAAAAGAGGACTGCTGTTGCCAGGGTTACCCTACAGCAGACTCATCACTGCTCTGCTAAGAAAAGGGAAATATGTTATACAAAAGGATGAGCCAATGGATAAATTGAGTCCAAAAGTGTTTGGGAAAAGGGCTTGGTCAACAAGCATGACCCTAATTTGGAAAAGCAAGAAGAAAATAGTGGAGAGTCCTGAAAAAGTAGCCCCTCAGGTGACCAACTCAGCAGTTGCACCTGTGATAACCACAGCCCCATCAACCAGCTTAGTGGTTGTACCTGAGATCTCTACAGCAACCAGCTTAGAACCTCTGCCTACATCTGCCGGTACTAGCTCAGTACCTTCACCTGTGACCTCTGCATCCATACTCCTCCATTTCACTGTTGTGACCTTGCCTATTGTCACCTCTGCTATTGTCAGCATCCCCATTCCATCACCTTCCATTCCATCCATTACAGTCCCCATACCTTCCAGCAGCTCAACCACCCCTTCCACCATCACCACCATCATCATGTGTCGGCTCCTCCCACCACAGACCCAATTGTCACCTTACCTTCACTTCCCATCACAACCACCTACCAGAGAATATCCAAATCAGCCACAACCCCTCCAGCTAGCCCATCCATCCCGTCTGTTGAACCCTTAAGCCCTGCACCAGCAGCTCCTTCTACATCATATGGCCCAATCTCCTCTCCACTTTCCATTCCTTTTGAGACAGACCCCACTACCTCCAAGTCAATTTCCCAGGATGTGGAACACTTGACCACTGAGGGGTATTCATCCCTAATTAACTCCATTGTGGAGGACATTGGGAATGAGCACTCCACTTTACCTGCCTCTCCACACCCTATCCCTTTCCACCATGATTCCACATCCCCTTTCCAGCCCTTTATATTCACTCAACCTATTACCCAAGCTCCTACCTTACTTGATGCCTCTGCTCAGATCCTTTTCGTTCTCACCTCCATCCTAGCCCAGCTGCAAACCAACATGGCTAACCAATCTTTGATGGCCAGTTGCTTACATGCCATTCAAGTTACCCTACTTCCATCTACCTCAACCATTCAACCTCTTCCAACTCCTACACCTACTCCTGTACCCACACTTCCTCCTTCCCCTCAGCTACCCCACGTAGTGGTGGCTTCCACTGCTGAGGTGGAAGAACCAATCCCAGACCCTTCTACTTGAGAATCCTCTACTCAAACTGACTTTGAGGAAGCGGCTTTGTCCATCCCTGCTGCAACCCCAACTGACCCCTTGGAGGCTGACCTACACTTTTTACCTTTTACCTACCCCTCCATCCCACCTGAGTCAATTGCTATGGAAGAGGAGCTACCACTGACCTTCATTTTATCATCACCACCACTTCTTGAGCTGCTCATCACCCCCTCCTCTATGGATGACCCTAACCATTGGGCCATTGTCCCATATGTCACCAACACCTTTTCACCTCTGCCATCCCTCACCAAAGCCATTAAGACCAACCCATATGTCAAGGAGGATATCATATTCCTAATGGATGCTGTCATGGTTTTGCTATAGCAAGCCCATGAGAAGGATATCGACCCTATTTTAAAGGCCCATAGGAAAGAGGAATGGAAATTATGGAAGATGGTCCTCAATTCCCTCGATCTTTACAAGATGTACGAACAGAAATCTGAAATGCTAGCTAGGTTAGAGAAACCCTCTCTCTTTACTCAGCCTTGGGTCCTTCAAAATCCAAAGGCATTTCCATCAAGGAGCCTGGCACAAATCCCAAGAAGAAGAATAAGCCAGCTGTAATCAAATCCATCAGTGATGCTTCCAGTTCAAAGCCAGTGAAGAAGGACAAAAATCCTTATGAAGAAAAATATGCCTGAGACCCTCCTTTTGTTTTAAGTTCAGATTCTGACTCTGATTAGGTGTAGAGTAGTTTGTGTTTAGCTACTGTAGTCCTAGCTAGTTTAGTTGTATAGTTTCCATTTTGCATTTTGCCATCTCTATACTCCTTTTGTATATTGTCCATTACAATGAAATGTACCTTTTCTGTGCAAATTGTATATATCTTTTTTGCTCATGTGTATCTTTCTTTATATAGTTTCATTTTACTTTTACCCAGCTGTTGCCTTTTGTTATACTTCCAAAGTAATGAGGACACTGTTCCTCATAGGTTTGGGGGTATAGCAGGGTAATTTTGATTATATATAGATATATATATATATAATTTGTATGAGATAATTAAGCCAAGTCTAATGGTATGAATGAGATCAAAACATATTTAGTAGAATTTCAAACTGAGTAATTTTGAAAAAGGAAGATTTAAAAATGTATGGTAGGCTGTTTAAATTTTTGGGTCTTTTTGGAAAGTCATCATTTCCATGAAAGACATCATCAAGAAATTTTTATCATAATCAGTGCGTAGTGAACCATTAAGGAGAGAAAAAGTTAGAACATGCCTTGAGAGTCCTAAGGAAAACCAGACCAAGTGAGAGTTGGGCCTGTGAAAAATTCTTTTGAAGTGTATTTTGGTAAAATCTTTCTGCTCTAAGGACTGTTTGAACTTGCTTTCTTTCACTAGAAGTTATGCACTCCAAATTGAGACAAATTGAAAGAACTCATGACATTAAAGACATTATGTAAGGCCATCTCTTGGATAGTTTGAGCTAAAAATCCATACCCTTTCAACTGCCTTTATATACACCATTTGAACTTGAAAATTTCCATTCTTCTTTGACAAAAACCTAAATATTTATTTTTTCCTGAAACCCTTGGCCTGTTTCAATTCACCCTCAATCTGAGAATTCAGGAAGTAAAGGGAGAAGTGAGGTTAGAGGAGCAAGATTTGATATTTGGTAGAAGAAAATGGGAGAAAATCAAAGATAAATAGTGTTCAGTTGTGGAGTTGTGGCATTCCAGCCCATAAAAAAAAATAGAAAAAACAAAATAAAAAGTGAAAGAGAAGTCACCTCATTGAAAAATTGAAAAGTATATTAGAAACTTATCACTTCATATCTGAAAATTCAAAGCCACATTACAGCCCAATAAAAAGACCATGCTGATCTGAAATTGATTTAGCTGTCATGTGAAGATGAGGAGCTGTTTAATCTACGGTGAAGAAAGTTATAAGATTTCAAGAATTAGAGCACTGCCTATGCTCATGCTCACAGTCCTATTTGAGGGTTGTAACTGCTCTTGAGCTATGTGAAGTGATACACCTTTGAAATCATTTGTGAGAGTATGCCTGTGAGATAATTGGGTCTGAGATTGGACTTATTTAGGCATTGTTCGAACCTGATTCTTAAATTAATGGTGAAATATATCCCTTGATGATTTCAAATTAGTTTTGATGAGTTTGAAAAAGGATTTAGGTATTAAATTTGTTTACATTTACTATTTTGAAACTTATAAAGTCAAAAGGGTAAGGTATGGAATAAAGATGAATTTGTTGGGACCTAACTTGTAACTGTTTGCACTTGGTTTAATCATGTTCATATGGAAGGTTGTGGGTATCTTCATTGAAAACCCTCAAGAGACTTCACTCCTCCACTAGGGATCACCTAGGGGTTTAAACGGCTTGATGCATATGTTAAATGCATCTGTGCTCCCTACAAAAGTGGCATTTTTTGTTTTCAATATTGTCTTTAATTTCTCCTTTGTTCAGGGACTAGCAAAGCTTAGGTGTGGGGGTGTGTTTATCAATGAAAAAATATCATTTTCACCTCCAAACCTTACCATTGATGGACCCTTGAGTTGACTAATAATGTGCCTTGAGTGTGTTTTATAGTTAAGCAATAAATTACAGTCATAGTGCAAACATCCATCTAAAAATATCAAAGAAGAGACCTGCTGCCTCAATATGTTCTCAGGCAGCCCAAAAGGCCAGCCAATCAAGCAGTTCACAGAGCCTCAAAGGTCTATGGGAATGGCATTTGTCCAACTGGGCACACATGGGAGCAAGAGCAGATGCATTGGATGAAGATTGAGCCCCTCATGAGGCTACTGTGTGCTGGACAGATGAAGGACAATACTCAAAACTGTGTGCCAGCTGTGGAAGCAAAGAACATGACATGTCAAGAGGTTAATCCAACTTGTCGATAGGTCTGTGTGCTGAAATATAAAGATATCAAGAGGCTCCAAGACCTGTCGAGGAGTTAAAGCAAAAGAAGGTAACTTGTCGAGAGGTTCTGAAGCTGTGTTTCAACCTGTCGAATGGCATTGAGGTGAAAAAAGTAAAGCTGTCGAGAGGTTTGCAGAACTTGTCAAAAGGTTTAAGCTGCAGCAGAAGTACCTGTTGATTAGTGTGTTGCAACCTGTCGAGAGGTCACCTTGAGATGCATTCATTCTCGCAAGGTTCCACCTACATGTCGAGAGGATACCTGAAGCTGTTGAGAGTATATTTCAACCTGTCGATAGGTCTGTGTGCTTAAATATGAACCTGTCGAGAAGTGCCTCCAACCTGTCAAAAAGCATAACAGAACCTGTCGAAGACTTACCTGGAGCTATAGAAGATACAGAAAGGTTGAATTATAACCTATCGAGAGGATGGCTAGAGCTAGGACAACAATTCAGCATTACATCATCTTGTCGAGTAGTCAAAAGATCCTGTTGATAGTTAAAAGTAACCTGCTAAAGGCCAAGTCTAATCTATCGAATGGAGCACAGCTGAGACTCAGAACCTGTCGAGAGGTTCTTTGAACCTCTCGAAGCATAATTTGGGAACTTCTCAATTCTAGCCACATCAGCAGCTCACTTCAGTGCTCTGTGCACATGTTTCGATGCATGTTAACAACCCTTGGGGGTATTTTTGGAATACATGTGGGCACAAATGGGAACCCTCTAATCACCTCACATGTACTTGTCCATTTTGAACCAATTGGGGAGAGTTTCTAAAAGCAAAATCAGCCACATCAGCAGGTTAGAATAACATAATTATTCCCTTGAGCTCTGATTGGCTGAAACAGATCTGTGGATAGTGGGAAAGACTATAAATTGAACAGAAGTTTCATTGAAGAACCATCCAAAATTTGATAAAGCTCATACCAAATTCGAAATTCCCCTTTCCCTCCAAATTTCATCCCTCTTCCTTCTTCCCCATTCTCTCTTTAGTCCAACCATGGTTGGCTAAATACTTTTAGTAGCTAGGGTGAGGTTGAGAGTTGTAAGTTGAGAAGTTGAAGGCTTTGTATGGGATTAGATGTTGCACATATTGCAAATTTGAGAACAATGTACTGTAAGTTTGTATTGAATCAGTAATTATTGGTTGTAAAGTTAAATTTGATCTATAGATCTCTTGATTGCCATTTGATTTCCCTAGATTGAATATCCCTGTGGATGCCTGAGCTTGTAGCCTTGCATCCACAACATCGCAATGATTCAATTGTTTGATAAACACCCTTGAATTGGAGGAAATCCCTAGGATGATCTGTAACCATTAAAGTGGACAGATCATAGCCTTAAGATCAATCCAATTCTCTAGTCTAGGTTGGATTCTTATACCTTGCAACTGAGCTTATAGCCAAATGAAGGAGAGTTGTAAATCAATCTCTTTCATTGCCTCTGAACCAACCAATTTTCAGTGAAGACCAAAATCCCCAGCAACTATTCTCCCTCTTTTGATTTTAATCCTTTTCACCATCTTTTTAAATTTGTGTTTTAATCAGTTCTGGATCATTTGCATCTTACATTGTGTTTCTGTAGTTTTTAGTAAAGTGACAATCCCTAAAACCTCTCCTCTTTCCTCTCTTACCTTAGTTTAAATTAGGATAGGATAAAGTGCTAGATCTGTTCTAGATCTGGAGATTTACCATATTTTGAACCACATTTCCCTATGGACATAGCCTTACTTACCTCTTTAAAGTTTGCTGCAACAGCCCTGATTCTTAAAGGTCTGGTTGCCTTACCTTTGGTTCCATTTTACTGTAATTTTTCCTCTAGTTAGTTTCTTGTTTTTAACCCTTTAATAATTGCAAGGTATGCAATACAACAGTCCCATGTAAAATCGACCCCTTTCCTATAGAAATACAAGAAGAGGTAGGAGTTATGAGTCTGGGTGAGGATATCCCTTTGGAGGATCTCCCCAATGAGCTCCTTGACCGGTTTGCCGACTTTGAGCATGACCCTACCCCCATTGTCGAAGAAACAAAAGATATCAATCTAGGGACTGAGGAGATTCCCCGAATTACCGAAATCAGAATGTCGTTGTCTCCCGAAGAAAGAAAAACCATGATCGATTTCTTGCAGTCATACCAAGACATTTTTGCTTGGTCGTATGAGGACATGCCTGGTCTAGACACCGACTTGGTCGAACATGAGTTGCCTCTCTACCCTAATATAAAGTTGATTAAGTAAAAGCTGAGTCATCTCTGACCCGAGTGGATGCTGAAAGTCAAAGATGAGGTCATCAAGCAGTGTGACGTGGGATTCCTCATGGTATTTAAGTACCCACAATGGCTAGCCAATACTGTGCCTATGCCAAAGAAGGATGGAAAGGCCTGCATGTGTATCAATTTTCATAATTTGAACAAGGCGAGCCTGAAGGAAAATTTCCCATTGCTACAGATCGACATCTTGGTCGATAACACTGCCAAGCACGAGATGCTTTATTTTATGAACGGATTCTCCGGATACAATCAAATTAGGATGGCCGAGGCAGATCGAGAGAAAACAGCCTTTATCACTCCTTGGGGAACCTTCTACTATGGAAGTTATGACGTTCGGACTGAAGAACGCTAGGGCAATGTACCAAAGAGCTATGATGGCGCTATTCCATGACATGATGCACCAAGAGATAGAGGTGTATGTTGATGATATGATAGCCAAGTCACCGGAGCAAAGCGATCACTTGGTAAACCTTCAGAAACTTTTTTAGAGGTTGAGAAAGTATCGATTATGTCTAAATCCACAGAAGTGTGCATTTGGTGCTATGTCAAGAAAACTATTAGGATTCATGTTAAGTAGTGAAAAATACTATTTTTTACCTTCTAACCTGACCTTTGGTGGACCCTTGAGCTAACTAATAAAGTGTTTTAAGTGTATTTTGTAGATAAGTAATAAATTGTAGCTTAGTGTAGATATTCATTTAAAAGAGCCCAAGAAGCAATGTACTACCCATTTGCAAAGGCCTGAGACCAAGTACAACTACAAGGAATGAGGATTGAACCTACTAAGGGGTTGCTGAGTGTTGAATAAAGGAAGAACAGCACACCTAAGATGTGTGCCAACTGTGTAAGGATAAAGCA
Organism: Chloranthus sessilifolius; assembly: GCA_021018995.1. NCBI lineage: Eukaryota > Viridiplantae > Streptophyta > Magnoliopsida > Chloranthales > Chloranthaceae > Chloranthus > Chloranthus sessilifolius. The sequence goes on along the minus strand of CM037584.1, from coordinate 120,153,359 downwards.
GAGCTGTTGAGAGGTTCTGAGAGCAAGGAATGAAGCAGTGGAGAGGTTGAACATGTGTGTAAGAAGCTCTCGAGAGGTACTGAGTTGAAAAGATGAAGATCTCGAGAGGTTTAAGCACCTATCGAGAGGTTGGAAGTATAGACGTGGATCCTATCGAGAGGATACTTCAAGGTACAGATGAAGTCGAGAGGTTCCAGATACTTATTGCGAGGTTCAACTGAACCTGTCGAGAAGTGCAAGATAACCTGTAGACAACTTACCTGAAGCAACGTTCATTCTCTCGAGGATTGAACCAACCTGTCGAGCACTTCACTGAAGAATGTATAACCCATCGACAGGTTGAGTATAACCTGTCAAGAGGATGAGTGTGGAACTGGGCAGAACGAAGAAATAAGCCTTCAATCCTATCGACAAGTTCAAATCAACCTCTCGAGATGTTTTCCCAAGCGATCAACAGGATCTTCATTGACCTGTCGTGATGTGTCCAAACCTATCGAGAGGTACTCCAGTCCTATCGAGATGCTACCAAACCTGTTGACTAGCTACTTCAATCCTGTCGAGAAGTCTGCGAAGCTGTCGAAAGCCAATGCAACCTGTCGATGTGAACATAAAGCAGATCTAAAACCTGTCGAGAGGATCCCAAAACCTCTTGACACTCATTTTGGCAACTGTTGTTGATTCTAAGTGTGCATGATTTATTTATGTTTTGAAAACAGACTTACAAATGATGAATTATACTGAATTTGGAAAAATAAAAAGAACAAAAAAATATCAGCACAGAGAGAACTTAATTAGCCTGCAAGATCAAGGCCAAATGTAGCAAGTTTTAAATGTAAGTGAGTAAAAGATCGTCCACAGGGAATTGATTTAAAATGTAAGATAAACCTTCATATCTGAGCTACCAGATCTGACCTCTGATCCTATCTACAAAGCACATAAGATGGGAGGTTGAATTTATCACATTAACTAAATGATAAAAGTAAAATTAAAACTAAGTGATCCAGATTTGAGTTGGGGGAATTGGAAGTAAAATTAATAAGAATGGAGAAATAACAACTTCAGCTTAGTACTTGATTGCAGAATGAGAAATAGTGTAATATAGATGAGAAAGTATCAAATCTTCATCTGGCTACCAGCTCAGATGTAAGAGAAAATAATCCAATTCAAGGACCAGAATTGAGTTGAAATTATGGCTATGATCTGTCCACTTCAACGGACACAGATCATCTAATAGTTTTCAATCCAAAGTCTTGATTCAGAACATAAGCACCACTACAAATGTTGTAAGAATCAAGTTACAAACACAAATTCTCACAGGGATAATGAATTAAGGGAAATTGCTTTAAAAATAGCAAATCTAAAGGAGTATAATGACTGAGGAGATCACAATGAACCCTCAACATGAATCCGATTGAGAACGTATTGCTGAAAGCAACCTTTTCAAATCCACCGTTTACAATTACAGAGCACAGCTTAAAACAGCTCTCAGATTTGTAGTCTTGAATACAATTCTCACTTGAATTACATAAGTATCTCACGGTTCTCAGTTACAGACAAAAGCAAGGCTATTACAGAGGTTTCAGACAAGCTATCTTGATCTGAATTGGAAATGGGGGAGCAGAAATGAGACTCAAATTCTGGATACCCAAATTGGGCAAATAGTTCATCTATTTATAGTTTTCCCCAAGTCTAGCTCAGATGTGTATCAACCAATCAGAATTGGTTAGATCTGTATCAACCAATAGGAGTCGAGCACAAGGATCCAGATCTATTTTGGCCAATCAGAACTGCTTGATTTGGTTCAGCTAATCAGATGACAGAAGCATCAATTCTGTTATGTAATTCAAAAATCTGTTAGAGCTTCTAAAAGTTCCCGCCAAGTGATTTCATCTTCGGGTGTTCACATGGGGTGGAATATGCATGTGGTTCGTGCCCAAAATCTTTCAAAATGTCCCTGGGTTTTTAAATGCATTGGGGCGCATGCAAAGATTACTGAATTACCCTTATAATGCTAGGAATCTTCAGAATACCGTTTTCACATAGTTTGGGGAACTTTTCGTAAGGTACTGTGACTTCTGAAGCTCTTTTCGCACAGTTCTGGTGTTGTTCGCAAGGAGTTCTCTTCTTTTCGAATAGGTCAAAAATCCTTTCGAAGAGTTCAGGTGCTCTTCGAAAGCTAAGCTTGGAGCTTTTGGTTCTTTTCGCAAAGTTTAGATTCTTTTCGAAAAGTTCAGATTCTTTTTGAAAAGTAATCTGTACTGCATTCTTCTGTTCGAATAGCTCCACACTTCTTTCCAAGTTGAAACTAGGCCTTTGTCCTCTTTAGTTTAGGCATTTTGACAGCTAGTGAGGTTGTCCCTTCTCCTTCTTCCTCTGAATCAACATGGATCATCATCTTTTTGGCACTTTAGGTTGCTTTCAGGGTTAAGCATGTCTTTATTGGTAGCTGTGAAACAAACACTTAAACCACTTATTTAGTTCTCTCAAAGGTTTATCAAGACCCAGGTTAAGGGGTGGAAAATGGTATTTTCTAGTTCTCAACACACCCCCAAACCCAAGCTTTGCTAGTCCCTGGGCAAAGACAAAATTTAAAAACAGAATGAAAAGCCACTTTTGTAGGGAACACAGTTGCATTTAACATATGCAACAAGCCTTTTAAACCCCTAGGTGATTCCTAGTGGAGGAGTGAAGTCTCCTGAGGGTTTTCAGTGAAGGTACCCACAAACTTCTCCAATAAATCAGTTAATATCAATGCAGTTCTGTTAAAGCAGACTTTTATCCAGTCAGGTAATTCACACCTGCATCAGTCAAGCTGTAAAAAGATCTTCAAGAAAACATCAGTTTAAAACTAAAATTCTGCTGTAATTCCTTTTACCATTCACTCAGTTTGTGTCAAAAAGTTTTTACAAGAAAAATTAATGAAAAGTTTACCTTCTATTTGAAAATTCAGTTTTGATGTTACCCCAAATAATTTGATTTCAAACTCAACTCTTACCAGGGTTTTCACTCATAATGCAAATAGGAGGGTTATACTATTTCACACAGCTCAAGAGCAGTTACAGTCCTCAAATAGGACAGTAAGCAGGAGCATCGGCATTGCTTTTCAGTTCTGAATTCACTGCTCTTTTCAACATAGATTACACACATCCTTATCTCCATGTGACAGCTCAATCCATCATTGATCAGTAAGGACTTTAACTTGGGTTGTAATGTGGCTTATGGGTGAAATTTATCAAGACTAAAGAGGTGAAATGGAGTTCAAAATTGAGAAGTCAGTCAAGGTAAGGAAGTGGTAGACACACCTTCTTCATTTCAGAACAATTTCATCTTCTTCTTTGAATTTTCAAAGCCAAAGTGGCCATCTTTTTCTCTTTCTTTTTCAAACTTCCAATGAAATGACTTTTCCTTTTCTCTTTGGTTTTTGTTTTTTTTTTTTTTTTTTTTTCATAGCAACATTGACTGGAGTGCTACATTTCTTTTGCTGATACATCATTGCCTTCAATTATATTTCTTTTTCTTTTACCAAACTGTTACCTAACTCTCCTTTCTTCAACTTTCTTTCCTTTACCTTCTGAATTCTCAGAGTGAGGGTTAGGCTAAATGAGGTTGATGAGTTTGGTTGATGAGGTTTCAAAGAAATCTTGGCTTTATAAAGCTCAACTGGTGTGTATCAAAGGCAGTTTCAAAAGGTGGGGCTTTTTGAAGTTCAAACTGTCCAAAAGGAGGCCTTATATCATGATAGCTGTCAAGTTATTTCAATTTGAATATGTGTAACTTCTAGTGATAGTAAACAGGTTCAAATAGTCCCTAGAGCAGAAAAAATTGCCAATTCATATCTCCAAAGAACACATTTCAGGCCCAAGTCTCACTGGGTGTAGTTTTCTATCAAATTTCTAAGGTATATCATCACTGTTTTCTCTCTTTTTAGGTTTACTAAAACATCAATTTTATTTTGAAAATTTTCTGACATTCACTTCATGAAAGTATTGGAATTACACTAAAAATCAGTTTTAAAAAGTTTTAACTTCCTCATTTTTCAAAACAACATGTGTGAAAAATCTTCAAAAATTCTGCAGTGATCATAAGCTGCACTGATTTTAACTAAACTATTGGTAATTCTGCTACACCCCCAAACCTATAATGAGCAGTGTCCTCACTGGTCCGAAGTGCATAATCAAAGAAAAGAAAACAATCAAACAGAAATCATAATGATAGAGAAGAAGGAAAGGAAATGCACAGTAATTACTTAATTAACAAAAGTTAATAGAAAACAGGAATTACATATGACAGACCCACAAAACAAACATGTACAATGTATTCTAATAACTTGGGTCAAAATCTGTATCATAAGTTGGTTCAATGGGATCAGAACTGGAATCACTGTTAGAGTCAAAACTTGAGTCAGTATTGGAGTCTGAACTCGATTTAGCCTTTTCCTGGATTGTGCCTTGCAGCTCGGTGTATTCCTCAGATTTGATCTTTTTGGTGAGGCCAATATACTTTTCAAGTCTAGAAGCCCTCAATTTTTCCTATTCAAGCTATGCTTGCAACATGGTCACCTTGTGCTGTTCACTCCTAACCATCTGAAAAGTTTGACCCAGCAGGTCCTGCATCTTCTCTCTCTCAAATTTCATGAACAACTCCAATTTTTGAATCTGGTCTTCATAAGGGGTTCTAATGTAAGCTTGTAGATCAGCTAACCCCTTGAGGACATCGCGAAAGATATAAGGGTTCTCTTCCATCGGCCTTTTGAGAGTGGCAAATCTGGGAATAGGAATGGAGTGGTAGGGGACCAAAGGTATCCCAGCAGTGGGGGTGGGAGAAGAGGAGTCCAAAAGTATGACCTCAGGGTCAGTTTGAGTAGCTTGATCAGATAAATTGAGGAAAGTTGAAGGGGAATCAAAAAGTACTACCTCAGGTTCTGTTTGGGTAGCATTGTCAGCAGTGATGAGGATGGGTGGATCTACAAAAACTACCTCAGGTTCTGTTTGGGTAGCATGGTCAGCAACAGCAGGTACAGTGGCTAAGGTGGTTGTTTGGGATGTGGAGGCTAGGGTTTGGAGAAGGGAATTTGTCACAGACTGATTGTCTGTGTTGATCTGTAGCTGGGCCTGGATGGATTGGAGAAAGGTAAAGATTTGGCTAATTGATTCAGGTGCGGGTGTGGTATGCGGAGTAGGGGCTAGTAAAATTGATGTAGATGGTTGAGGGGTAATGGGTGAAATGGCTGTAAAGGGGGAAGTAGCCAAATGGGTGAAATGAGGAGGGTCAGGTATAGGTACAGATTCAAGCCCAATATTCTCCAAGATAGATCCCATCAATGAGGAATAGGCCCCAGTAGTGAATATCTGAGGTTCAGGGGTATGAGTTACTTCAGGTGTATGAAATGAATGGGCAGGTGATCCTGAGAAACTTTAGAGAAGGGGAGTGCTAGGAGAATGTTCAACAAAATCTGTGGCCATATCTTGGACATTGTTAGGGGAATTGGGTGGTGTGAGTATGGCTGGAGTGGTTGGTGTAGAGGGAGAGTCTGCAATTGGGATTATGGTGGTTATGAGTGATGGGACAGCTGGAATGGGTGAAGGAATAGGAGTTGTGCTAGGTGAAGTGGGTAAGATCATGAGCTCTTCAACAATGGGTGTAGCTGAAGAGCTGGTCACCACAGGGAGGACAACTTGTTCAATGTCAGCTGCAAGTGAAATAGGTGCAGCTAAAGAGCTGGTCACCTCAGGGGCTGGTATAGCAAATTCATGGGCAGCTGCAGGGGCTGGTTCAGCTATAGAAGGTTCATCAGCAAACAGTGGGGTTCTAAGTCTCTCCTCATGATGGACTGCCCACTTCCAACTATGCCTTTGGTTAGATGGGCAGCCATTTCTCTAAAAGAAGCTGTTTCTGGTGCAGCTAATGGACCAGCAGGATTTTTCAGTTTTCCCCATTTTAAAGCTTTGCTTGAATCTCACTTAGTGAATGTTGATACCAAATTGAACTTTGCAAAACATAAACAGAGGAAATGAACAAAAAAAATACCAAAATCTAGGGTTTTGGTTGAACTCGTTGATCGCTTGATGAAATCCACCAGAATCAGAAGCAAAAATTCCCTCTCTTCAAGCTTAATCCGTGGAACAAATATGAAGAAAATTGGATCTGAACTCTAAAAGCACGCAGGGGTAGAAAGAAAATGGGTTTTCTGTGAAACAGGACACTCTGGGAAGGCTTTCGAATATGAACCCTTGCTTCAAAAGGGTTTAAATATGCTTAAAATGATTTTCGCAAAGTATCTTTGAAGTTTTTGAAAAGTTCAAAATAGTCCTTTTTACAAAAGAGAATGGCATCAGTACCATTCGAAAAGCAAATAGCTTAAGAACTAACTGTTCGAAAAGCAAATAATTCTTTTCGAGCAGTTAGTTACAGGGTCAGATCCTTTTCTAACAGAAAATTAAACTTTTCGAAATGAATTTTTTCTTTGCGAATTCATTTTTCACATATTATAAACTTCTCGAATTGAGTTTAAACATGACTAAAAATAGAGAGAAAGAAACTATGAAAAAAACACTACAAAACAAACACAGGTAGAATACATATGATATAGTTGTTTATCATCAGATATGTGGAGGTTCTTGGTGATAGATGGTCAGCACAGGCTCCAGGGTATTTTCAATGCATGGTTTGAGCCTCTGACCATTTACTTTCAAGGTTCTCCCATCACTTGGGTCCAAAATTTCAACAGCCCCAGAAGGAGATGCATGAATGACAATATATGGCCCTTCCCATCTGAATCTCAGCTTTCCAGGAAAAAACTTAGTTTTGAGTTGAATAACCATACCTTGGAGCCAGCTATGAACTCTTTTCTCAGCAGATTTTTATCATAAAAAGTCTTAACTTTTTCTTTATAAGATCTTGCATTGGTGTATGCATCCATTCTCAGCTCCTCCAACTCAGCAAGCTGCAGTTTCCTGTGATTACCAGCAGTAGTAAGATCCATGTTCAAGGTTTTAATAGCCCAAAAGGCCTTATATTCTAACTCTACTGGTAAATGGCATGCTTTGCCATAGACCAATCTGAATGGGGACATGCCAATTGGGGTTTTATAGGCTGTCCTATATGCCCATAATGCATCATTCAGCCTAAAGGACCAATCCTTTCTATCCTTCTTCACAGTCTTTTCTAGTATATGTTTGATTTCTCTATTGGAAACCTCCACTTGTCCACTGGTCTGTCGATGATATGGAGTAGCTACTCTATGGGTCACAGAGTACTTTTTCAATAAAGCTTCAAAATGCTTATTACAAAAATGGCTTCCCCCATCACGATAATAGCTCTGGGGGAACCAAACCTGGAAAAGATGTTGTCCTTTAAAAATTTCAGGACAACTCTATGATCATTGGTTTTAGTGGCTGTGGCTTCAACCCATTTGGATACATAATCCACAGCTACTAAGATAAAATTATAACCATTTGAAGGAGGAAAAGGACCCAAGAAATCTATCCCCCAAATATCAAACAATTCAACTACCAAAATGGGTTGTAAGGGCATTGAGTTTCTCTTGGAAATGCTACCCAATTTCTGGCAATTCTGACAAAACTTACAGTGCTGCAATGCATCTTTGAAAAGTGTAGGCCAATAAAATCCACACTACAAAACCTTTGCAGCAATTTTGTTTCCACTAAAATGGCTTCCACAGGCCTGTTCATGACACATGGAAATTATGCTATGAAAGTCTTCTTCAGGGACACATCTTCTAATTATTTGGTCTGCACAAATCTTGAACAGCTAAGGATCCTCCCAAATAAAATGTTTAACCTTTGAGAAGAAAAGGTCTTTATCCATTTTATTCCAGTGTTGAGGAGTTCTTCCAGTAGCCAAAAAGTTTACTATATTTGCAAACCAAGGGGTGTGTATACTGATAGCAAAAAGTTGCTCATCAAGGAAAGATTCATTGATAGGCAGCCTATAAATCTCAGCAGTTAGAATTCTAGACAGGTGGTTAGCCACCACATTTTCCACACCCTTTTTATCTTTAATCTACAAATCAAACTCCTGTAATAGGAGGATCCCCTTGATTAATCTTGGTTTGGTATCCTTCTTAGACAGAAGGTATTTCAAGGCAGAGTGGTCAGTGAACACCACTATTTGTGAACCCAAAACATATGACCTGAATTTCTCCAAAGCAAAAACAATTGCCAGCAACTCCTTCTCAGTTGTTGTGTAATTGAGTTGTGCATCAATCATTGATCTACTGGCATAAGCTATGACATGAGGCAGCTTATTCTTTCTCTGCCCAAGAACAGCTCCCACAGCATAATCTGATGCATCACACATTAGCTCAAAAGGCAGTGAATAGTCTGGAGACTGTAGTATTGGGGCTAAAATCAAACAATTTTTTAAGAATACAAATGCCTTCAAACATTCATTGTTGAAAACAAAAGGGACATCTTGGCACAATACATGACAAAAAGGCTTGGATATTTTACTGAAGTCCTTAATGAACCTCCTGTAAAATCCAGCATGCCCCAGAAAACTTCTGATTTGTTTAACAATTTTGGGAGGTGGCAAATGTGCAATTAAATCAATTTTTACTCTGTCCACCTCAATGCCCTTGTGGGAGACAACATGGCCAAGGACAATGCCTTGGGTGACCATGAAATGGCTCTTCTCCCAGCTCAAAACTAGGTTGGTTTCTTCACATCTCTGTAACACCAAGTTGAGATGATGTAAACACTGGGCAAAACTGTCTCCATATATTGAAAAATTGTCCATAAAAATCTCCATAAATTGGTCAATCATATCAGAGAAAATTGAGTACATGCATCTTTGAAAGGTAGCAGGAGCATTACAAAGACCAAAAGGCATTCTCCTATAGGCAAAAGTGCCAAAGGGGCAAGTGAATGTGGTCTTTTCCTGATCTTGTGGATACACAGGAATCTGGTTGTAACCAGAGTACCCATCAAAAAAACAATAATAAGCTTTTCCTACTAGCTTATCTAAAATTTGATCAATGAATGGAAGAGGGAAATGGTCTTTTCTGGTCATTGTGTTTAGTTTTCTGTAATCAATACAGACCCTCCAACCAGTTGTTTGTCTGGTTGAAATAAGCTCCCCAGAATCTGAGGTTACAACAGTGATCCCAGATTTCATAGGTACCACCTATGTAGGTGCCACCCAAGCTGAATCTGAAATGGGGTAAATGACCCCAGCATCTAACAACTTAACAACCTCTTTCATGACCACTTCTTGCATATGAGGATTCAGCCTCCTCTGCATTTCCCTAGAAGGCTTTGCATCTTCTTCCAAATGAATTTTATGCATGCAAACAGCTGGACTGATTCCTCCCAAATCAGCAATAGTCCAGCCAATTGCCCTCTTATGTTGTTTCAATACAATCAACAATTCTTCCTCCTGCACCTCAGTGAGGGAGGAAGAAATAATCACAGGCAATGTTTTATGGACTCCTAAAAATACATATTTCAAATTTTCTGACAATTGTTTCAGCTCTACATCAGGTGGGCTGAGAAAAGAAGGTAACAAAGGTACCTTCGCTGTTTGTGGAAGGGGAAGGATAGCAGGTTTCCATGAAGAGAACCTTGTTGATTGATCATGAGTTCCTTGCACAGCATTAACTTCCTCAGACTTTGAGGTACAAACTATTTCTTCCACAGCATTTCTCCAAGCATCTTTAAAATTTGTGGTTAAATCTTCACACTGCAAAAACTGTGGTAAAGTCTCTTCTACTAGTTCATCCAATAAATCAACAAGAAAGCATTCCTCAGAACTGAATTGAGGCTGTGTGACTACATTGTAAACATTTAACTTTACCTTCATATTTCCAAAAGAGACTTCCATAATACCAGACCTGCATTGAATGCAAGCATTGGCTGTAGCCAGGAATGGTCTCCCCAAAATGACAGGGATGGAAGTTTTGCTTTTTGTAGGTTCCATGTCCAATACCAGAAAATCAGCAGGGTAGAAAAACTTATCTACCCCTACCAACACATCCTCAATCATCCCAACTGGCTTTCTTTTAGATCTGTCTGTTAGTTGTAACACCACATGAGTGGGTTTTAACTCTCCCAAACCTAGTTTCTCATATACAGAATATGGAAGCAGGTTGACACTAGCACCCAAATCTAATAAAGCCTTTTCAATGGTATGTTCCCCAATAATACAAGGGATTGTGGGGATTCCAGGATCTTGGAGTTTAGGAGGTGTGGTAATGGATAAAACCTGATTAACTCTTTCCACAACAAAGACCTTCTTGGATAACTGTATCCTAGATTGTCTTTTGTGAGTGCAAATATCTTTCAAAAATTTTGCATATGCTGGGACTTGTTTGATTGCATCAAGCAAAGGTAGATTTATCTTGACTTGCTTGAAAGTCTCCATCATTTCATCTATTTTTGTGTTCCCTTTATCAAAAGGGGATGCAGATTTCATGGCATGGGGAAATGGCAAATGAGGAACTAATCCTTCATTTACAGCTTTAGAATCATCATCAGAATATTTTTAATTTTTCTGTTTTTCATTTTTTTGATTTATCTGAGGTACATCAGCACCCCCAATGCTAACATCATGTTGCTCCTGCTGCATATCTCTAGCAGTTTCCTCAATTTTTTCTTCTTCCTTTTCAGTATCCACATTGTTATTTACAATTCTTTCACTTCTTAAAGTAGTGACAGCTTTTACTTCTTCATGTGAAATAGAAACCTCTCCAACCATGAATTGTCCTTTGGGATTGTTCAAAGGTTGGCTAGGTAACCTGCCTTCCTCTCTTTTGGCCAAAGCATTTGAAAGTTGACCCAATGTTTCTTCAATTTTCTTTATGCTCTGACTGTGAAAGTTTACAGTCTGAGTTAAAGACCCTAAATTTTAGAGTGAATTTAGAACTTGGTCTTCAAAAGAAGGGGATCTAGAAGGGGTTTGAACTGGAGCAGATTGCTGTACAGGTTGTTGTGGAATGGGCTGCTGAAAATTTGGCTTGGTATAAAAATTCTGCTGATAAGGCTAAGCAGTTTTGAAAGGTACTTGGTTCTTTGATTGCTGCTGCTGTTGTGATTGATAATTGCCCTGGCTCCACCTTAAATTGGGGTGCCCTCTCTATGCATATTCATTTGACTGCATCTGACCAAATGATTGGGCAGCATGAGCTTGCTCCACCACTAAATCTAGGAACTGTGGTGCAGCTGAACATTGATCAAGAGAATGAGTAGAGGCCTGGCATATCAGACATGCCTCCTCCACTCTTGCAACCATTGGATTTTTAAGTGAGTCCATCAATCTCTCAAACTTTGTGGTTAAATTATCCATCTTCCTTTCCAACTCATTCACCTCATAAATCTTTCCCTTGGTGGATTGCTGATTGTTCAACCGAGCAGGATTATCAATGTCTCTTGACAAAGATTCCTGTTGAGTTGAATTTTCACCAATCGCTTCAAATAGATTCTAGACCTCCTCAACTATTTTTTGCAAGTAGGTGCCTCCACAGGAAGCATCTACCATATTCTTGCCCTTTTAATCAATTCCTTGATGGAAGCTTTGAACAAGCTGCCATCAGGGAATTTGATGATGAGGACATTGCCTTAAAAGTTCTTTAAACCTTTCCCATGCTTCATGGAAAGTTTCAGTTGAGTGTTGTGAAAAGGAAATAATATTTTGTCTCAACTGGCTGATTTTAGACATAGGGACATATTTGGCTAAAAATTGACACTGCAAATCATTCCAAGAAGTGATACTATTTGGTGCCAACATAGACAGTCATGCTCTAGCTTTGTCCTTTAATGAAAAATGAAAGAGCCTAAGCTTGGTTGCCTATGGACCCAGTCCAGCTATGTTGAAGGTGGTACAAAGAGACAAGAATTCATCCACATGCTTGTATGGATCTTCCTTACTCAAACCGTGGAAGGAAGGAAGCATCTGGATAGTTGATGATTTGATCTCATAATTTCCTTCAACAGTAGGAAATTGAATGCAAAATGGGGAATTATATGCACCAGGTGCGAAGTAATCCCTTAAAAGTCTACGTTCTTCACCCATAGTAGCCATCTCAGCAAAATTCTATGATGTTTGTCTGGTTCTTAGTAACCTTTCAACTTCTAAATTCAGAGGAACAATCTCAGGATTGAGAGTCCTCCTACCAAACATACAACACAGAAACCAAAGAATCAAATTATGCACAGTAAACCTTCAGAATTCCTTTCAAAGTGGATTCCACGCTCAAAATGTATATGAATAGCTGCACAGATTTAAACAATAGAACAGTTAGCACTGATGTAAAAAAAAAAAACTTAGGTCTACCAATTTTAAAATAAATCCTCGACAACGACGCCAAAAACTTGTTGTTGATTCTAAGTGTGCATGATTTATTTGTGTTTTGAAAATAGACTTACAAATGATGAATTATACTGAATTTGAAAAAATAAAAAGAATAAAGAAATATCAGCACAGAGAGAACTTAATTAGCCTGCAAGATCAGGGTCAAATGTAGCAAGTTTTAAATGTAAGTGAGTAAAAGATCGTCCACAGGGAATTGATTTAAAATATAAGATAAACCTTCAGATCTGAGCTACCAGATCTGACCTCTGATCCTACCTACAAAGCACATAAGATGGGAGGTTGAATTTGTCACATTAACTAAATGATAAAAGTAAAATTAAAACTAAGTGATCCAGATCTGAGTTGGGGGAATTGGAAGTAAAATTAATAAGAATGGAGAAATAACAACTAACTTCAGCTTAGTACTTGATTGCAGAATGAGAAATAGTGTAATATAGATGAGAAAGTATCAAATCTTCATCTGGCTACCAGCTCAGATGTAAGAGAAAATAATCCAATTCAAGGATCATAAATGAGTTGAACTTGTGGCTATGATCTGTCCACTTCAATGGACATAGATCATCCAATAGTTTTCAATCCAAAGTCTTGATTCAGAACATAAGCACCACTATAAATGTTGTAAGAATCAGGTTACAAACACAAATTCTCACAGGGATAATGAATTAAGGGAAATTGCTTTAAAAACAACAAATCTAAAGGAGTCTAATGACTGAGGAGATTACAATGAACCCTCAACATGAATCCGATTGAGAACGTACTACTGAAAGTAACCTTTTCAAATCCACCATTTACAATTATAGAGCACAGCTTAAAATAGCTCTCATATTTGTAGTCTTGAATACAATTCTCACTTGAATTACATAAGTATCTCGCAGTTCTCAGTTACAGAAAAAAGCTAGGCTATTACAGAGGTTTCAGACAAGCTATCTTGATTTGAATTGGAAATGGGGGAGCAAAAATGAGACTCAAATTCTGGATACCCAAATTGGGCAAATAGTTCATCTATTTATAGTTTTCTCCAAGTCTAGCTCAGATGTGTATCAACCAATCAGAATTGGTTAGATCTATATCAACCAATAGGAGTCGAGCACAAGGATCCAGATCTATTTTGGCCAATCAGAACTGCTTGATCTGGTTCAGCCAATCAGATGACAGAAGCATCAATTCTGTTATGTAATTCAAAAATCTGTTAGAGCTTCTAGAAGTTCCCGCCAAGTGATTTCATCTTCGGGTGTTCACATGGGGTGGAATATGCCTTTGGTTCGTGCCCAGAATCTTCTGAAATGTCCCTGGGTTTTTAAATGCATTGCGGCGCGTGCAAAGATTACTGAATTACCCTTGCAGATGCTAGGAATCTGCAGAATACCCTTTTCACATAGTTTGGGGAACTTTTCGCAAGGTACTATGACTTCTGAAGCTCTTTTCGCACAGTTCTGGTGCTGTTCGCAAGGAGTTCTCTTCTTTTCGAATGGGTCAAAAATCCTTTCGAAGAGTTCAGGTGATCTTCGAAAGCTAAGCCTGGAGCTTTTGGTTCTTTTCGCAAAGTTCATATTCTTTTTGAAATGTTTAGATTCTTTTCGAAAAGCAATCTGTACTGCATTCTTCTGTTCGAATAGCTCCACACTTCTTTCCAGGTTGAAACCAGGCCTTTGTTCTCTTTAGTTTAGGCATTTTGACAGCTAGTGAGGTTGTCCCTTCTCCTTCTTCCTCTGGATCAACATGGATCATCATCTTTTTGGCACTTTTAGGTTGCTTTCTGGGTTAAGCCTGTCTTTATTGGTAGCTGTGAAACAAACACTTAAACCACTTATTTAGTTCTCTCAAAGGTCTATCAAGACCCAGGTTAAGGGGTGGAAAATGGTATTTTCTAGTTCTCAACAGCAACTTCTCAACGTGTTTCTCTAGCAACTGCCACTTTCAAAATTCTATGCACGAGTTCCAAAGCACTTCAGCGACCCCTGGGGATGTTTTTGGCACATAGTTGGGCACAAGTGGAATCCCTAACTACTTCACGTGTATTTGTTAGTTGAGAGCAAATGGGAGAGAGCTTATAGAAGACAAATCAGCCACATCAGCATAACAGAATTATTCCCTTGCACTCTGATTGGCTGAAACGGATCTGAGGACAGAGGAGGAGAGTATAAAAGCTTGAAGAAAATATAGAACAACCATTTAGAGTTTGAGAGAACCAGAGCTTAGTGCGAGAGCCATTTTTCCCTCCAAATTTTCCCTCCTTCCTCCTCCCATTCTCTCTTTAGCCAGTCATGAGTGGCTAAACTCTTTTCAGTAGTTAGGGTGAGGTCCTGAGCAGTAAATTGAGAGATTCAGAGGCTTGTAAAATATTATATATTACATAGATTGCTGATCTGGACACAATAGTATTATAAGTATGTGATATAATTGTGAATTTTAAAGGTGATTCCGATCTACATTTCACTTTTTCGTATTTGATTTCTCTGGATTGGATACTCTTACAGATGCCAACCAGAAATGGGGAGCTGGTAGCCTGGCATCTGTAGCATCTGCAATAGTTTTCCTGTTCCAATCAAGATTAATAGATTGGAGTAATCCCGGGGATGAACTGTGTCAAGTAGAAGGGCAAATCATAAACTTAGGACAGTATCCATCAGAAGGGCAGAGCCTAACCTCAGGATTGCCTTGATCCATTGGTGGAGATTGGATTCTTATACCTCACCTCAGCCGGGAGAACCTGGGTAGATCAATAGGTTAGAGTAATCTCGGGGATGAACTGTATCCAGTAGAAGGGCAGATCATAAACTTAGGATTGTATCCAATAGAAGGGCAGATCCTAACCTCAGGATTACTTTGATCTATTGGTGGATTCTGGGGAACCTGAGAAGCTTAGAGCAAGAAAAGAGGATTGTTACAAATCAGTTCTCAACATTGCCTTTGATTCCTTTAATTTTCAGTGAGAAACCAATAACCCTAGTTGTTGTTCTCACCCTTTTGAATTTTCATCTCTTCTATATCTCCCTCTATCTCTGTGTGTGATTAGATCTGGATCAATAGCATTTATCTTTTGTAGTCTGTAGTTAAAGTGATAAAACCATAAAACCTCTCCTCTTTCTTCCTTTAGTTTTGTTTAAATTAGGATAGAGTGCCAGATCTACCATAGATCTAGAGATTTACCATCTTTTAGAATACATTTCCCTATGGACATACCCTTACTTACCAATCAAAACTTGTTGCAACAGCCCTGATTCTTGCAGGACTACCTGCTTGCTTGGATTCAACATTGCTGTAATTTGTACAGTTAATCTGCTATTTTAATCATATAATAATTGTAAGGCAGGCAGGACAACAATAAGTTTTTGGCGCCGCTATCAGGGATCTATGTTTTTAAAAGTGGTAGATCTAAGTTTTCTTATTTTTATATTTAGATTTTTCATTGACTATTAAGTGTTTGATTAATTGCTGCTTTAGTTTTTATTGTTGTTTCACTCTGTTTCAGATATGGATCTGTGGAGCTAAGAGGAGCTCTGTATCACTTGGAAGAACAAGCATTGCTTAAGTTTGCATCTCTTAACTTTGTTTACATTCATAGATCTATAGTTGAGTAGATCTGTAGTTTTGTAGTTGTCTGTCTTGTGATTATTTTGCTGATCTTTGTACTGTGATTTTTGGTGTTGTACTTGATTTCTTTGGTGTGTATGCTTGGGAGGAGATCTCTTAATGCAGAGATTGCTCGTGAATGATGAAGTCGAAAGACTTCTCAGACCTAAGCATCCTATACACACTTCTGTGGCTGATAATCCTGCAATGGGTGAACCACCTAGAACACTAAAGGAATTCAATGCACCAAGGGTGTACAGTTCTCCCTTCTGCATTCAATTCCCTGCTGTTCAAGGAAACTATGAGATCAAGTCTTCAATCATACAAATGTTACCCTCATACCATGGCCTGAGCAAAGAAGACTTATATAAGCATATTGATGAATTTTTTAGGCTATGCACTACATTATAGGTTTGGGGGAGGAAGCAACCAGGTTGAGACTCTTTCCTTTGCACTAAAGGATAGAGCTAGAACTTGGTTGTCAATGCTCCCACCCAATAGTATTTAGTCCTGAAATGATCTTCAATGTCAGCTTTTGGCCAAGTTTTTCCCCATATCCAAAACAAGTCAACTGAGAAAGAGCATTATTTCATTTGCGCAAGCCCCGACGGAAGACTTTCACCAATCTTGGGATAGATGTAAAGAACTCCTGAAGCAACATCCCCATCATCAAATTCCTGAATGGAAACTTGTCCAAAGTTTCTATCAAGGAATTGATCCTAAAAGTAGGGATATGATTGATGCTTCTTGTGGTGGTACATACCTCCACAAGACTGCTGATGAAACTTGGGAGTTGTTTGATATCATCAGTGAAAACTCTATGCAAAGGGAGACCTGGGCAAGAGATGTTAAGACCCCTAGATTGGTGAAAGAAAATATTACCAAAGGGAAAATGTATGAGGTGAGTGGACATAATGATTTGGAGAGGAAAGTGGACAGCCTGACTCAAAATTTTGATAAGCTTATGGAAGCAATACAGTCTCCAATGGTTGCTAAACTGGAGGAGGCATGTGTCATATGCCAGTCCCCCACTCACTCCCTTGAGGAATGTCTCCCAGCTACCCAATTTCAGGATTTTGTGATAGAATATGTGAATGTTGCGCAGTCCTATGGACAACAACCTACTCCTGGCTATCATTGTAGAAACCACCCCAACTTGAAGTAGAGACAAGATAATTTTCAAAACTAGCAGCAGCCATTACAATCCATGCCTTATAGGAATGCCCAACCATACTAGTAGAATTATTTTCCAAGGCCCCAATACCAACAACCTATGGCCCAGCCAATGGTTAAGCTTGTGCATCAAAGTGCACCATCCCCAGCACCCTCTAGGTCCCTCACATTTGAAGAGTAAGTTCTGGCTTCACTGCAGAATTTAGGCCCTTTATCTCAAACTGTTAACTCCCACAGTCAAAGCATCAAGAAGATAGAGGACCACCTTAGTCAGCTATCTAATTCTTTGGCTAGGAGAGAAGAGAGGAGACTGTCCAGTCAACCCATGAACAATCCAAAGGGGTAGTACATGATTGGTGAGACTTCTTCCCATGAAGAAGTCAAATCTATCACCACCTTGAGGAGTGGGAGGCTGGTCGATAACCAAGTTGGTAATGAGCCTGATGAGAAAAGTGCAAAAAATGAAGAAACAACCCATAGAAATATGTAGCAGGAGTAGCATATGCAAAATAAGGAGGGGTGATGTGCCCTTATAGAAAATTGAAAACAAAAATAAAGAAAATTCTGATGAACTTGCTAAGGCTGCAAATGGGAGGACAGTTTCCCATTTGCCATTTCCTAATACATTGAAAGTAGCTTCTCCTTTTGACAAGGGGAATGCTAAGGTTGAGGAAATGATGAAAACTTTTAAACAAGTAAAGATCAACTTGCCTTTACTTAATGCCATCAAACAAGTTCCAACGTATGTAAAGTTTTTGAAAGAATTATGCACCCACAAAAGACAATCTGGGATACACTTATCCAAAGAGGTCTTTTATGCTGAGAAAGTGAACCAAGTGTTGTCTATTACAACTCCAACCAAGCTTCAAGACCCTGGAGTTCCCACAATCCCCTGCATCATTGGGGATCATACAATTAAGAAGGCCTTATTAGATCTACGAGTTAGTGTAAACCTACTTCCATATTCTGTCTATGAGAAGTTAGGGTTGGGAGAATTGAAGCCCACACATGTGGTGCTATAAGTAGCAGACAGATCTGAAAGGACGTCTGTGGGAATGATAGAGGATGTTTTAGTTGGAGTTGACAAATTTTACTATCCAACAAATTTTATGGTTCTTGACATGGAACCAAGCAAGTGCACCACTTCTATTCCTGTGATTTTGGGCAGACCTTTCTTGGCCACTATCAATGGTTGTATTCAGTGTAGATCAAGAGTAATGGATGTGTCTTTTGACAACATGAAGGTGAAATTGAATGTTTACAATACAGCCAATCAGCCTCACTTGGATGGTGAGGATTGTTTTTCAATTGATGTTTTTGACAAGCTTGTGGAGGAGACCTTTCCAAAGCTGCTGCATGGTGATGATTTTTGTGATGATTTTGATGATGTTTTTGAGAATGAGTGGAGTGAGACTGTGGAAGAGAAGGCCCCCACACCCATGGTTCATGAGGTGAAAGCCTTAATTTCTTATGAGGGGCTAGTAACAAGGTATCTTCCTTGGAAATCAGCTGAGATGCCTCTCCCACAACCATCAAAGGCACCTTTGTTGCATTCACTTGTATGCCCACCAGAGGTGGAGTTGAAACAGTTGCCTAAGACCTTGAAGTATGCTTTTTGGGAGCAAACCAGAAATTGCCAGTTATTATTTCTTCCTCTCTCACTGATGAGCAAGAGGAAGAATTGTTGTGTGTTTTAAAGAAGCATAAGAGAGCAATTGGTTGGACCATTGCTGACCTTGGGGGCATCAACCCTGCTGTGTGTATGCATAAAATTCACCTGAAAGAGGGTTCCAAACCCTCTAGAGAAATGCAGAGAAAATTAAATCCCCAAATGCAAGAAGTGGTCAAATTGCTAGATGCTGGAGTCATCTACCCAATTTCAGATTCTGAATGGGTGGCACCTACTCATGTGGTAACCAAGAAATCTGAAATTACTGTGAAAAAAATGATTATGGTGAGCTTGTTCCAACCAGAGAAACCACAGGTTGGAGGGTGTGTATAGACTATCGGAAGCTCAATCTGAAAACCAGGAAAGACCACTTCCCTTTGCCCTTCATTGACCAAATCTTGGATTAGTTAGCAGGAAATTCTTTTTATTATTTTCTTGATGGTTATTCGTGGTATAACTAAATCCATGTTTATCCACAAGACCAAGAAAAGACAACTTTCACATGCCCATTTGGCACCTTTGCCTATAGAAGGATGTCATTTGGATTGTATAATGCACCTGCAACTTTCCAAAGGTGCATGTATGCTATATTTTCGAACATGATTGAGCAGTTTTTAGGGATTTTCATGAATGATTTCTCTACTTTCGAGGATAGTTTTAGCCAATGTCTACATCATCTCGGCCTTCTGTTGTAGATATGTGAAGAAACCAACTTAGTGTTGAGTTGAGAAAAGAGCCATTTCATGGTCACTCAAGGCATTTTCCTTGGTCATGTGGTTTCCCACAGAGGCATCAAGGTAGAAAAGGCTAAAATAGATCTAATTGCACATCTACCCCCACCAAAAACTATGAAACAAATCAGATCATTCTTGGGGCATGCTGGCTTCTACAGGAGATTTATCAAAGATTTTAGCAAGATCTCGAAACCTCTCTGCCACCTATTGTGCCAAGAGGTTCCCTTTGATTTTAATGATGAATGTCTTAAGGCCTTTGAGCTGTTGAAAAAGTGCTAACCTTTGCACCTATCCTCCAAGCACTTGTTTTTTCCATACCCTTTGAGCTGATGTGTGATGCATTAGACTTTGCAATTGGTGCAATCTTAGGACAAAGGAAGGATAAGGCCCGTTGTGTGATTGCATATGCTAGCAAAATCATGATTGATGCTCAGTTAAATTACACTACAACTGAGAAGGAACTGTTAGTAATTGTATTTTCTCTAGATAAGTTCAAGTCTTATGTGCTTGAATCCAAGATAGTGGTTTTCACAAACCACTTAGCCCTAAAATACCTATTGTCAAAAAAGGATGCAAAACCCAGACTGATCAGATGAATCCTTCTATTATAGAAGTTTGATCTTGAGATCAAGGAAAAGAAAGGGGTTGAAAATATGGTGGCAGACTACTTGTCTAGGATCCTAGTAGAAGAATTTGATAGGCTGCATGTTAATGATTCGTTTCCGGATGAATAGCTGTTTGTTATCAGCACCTCTACACCTTGGTTTGCAAATATTGTGAACTACTTGGCAGTAGGTAAAATCCCCCCACATTGGAACAAAATGGACAAGGATCTATTCTTTTCACATATCAGACATTATATGTGGGAGGATCCATACCTATTCAAACATTGTGCAGACCAGGTGGTGAGGAGATGTGTCCTTGATGAGGAATTCCACAATATACTGTGTCATGAACAGGCTTTTGGAGGCCACTTCAGTGGGAGCAAGACTACTGCCAAGGTGCTCCAATGTGGATTTTATTGGCCCACTCTCTTCAAGGATGCCTGGCTTCATTGTAAAACTTATG
Organism: Chloranthus sessilifolius; assembly: GCA_021018995.1. Taxonomy (NCBI): domain Eukaryota; kingdom Viridiplantae; phylum Streptophyta; class Magnoliopsida; order Chloranthales; family Chloranthaceae; genus Chloranthus; species Chloranthus sessilifolius. The sequence goes on along the minus strand of CM037584.1, from coordinate 120,132,815 downwards.
AAAGATGCCAAAAGATGGGAAGTATCTCTAAAAGAAACTCCATGCCTGTACAGGCCATACTTGTGAATGAGCTTTTTGACATATGGCCATACTTCAGCGGGAGCAAGACTACTGCCAAGGTGCTCCAATGTGGATTTTATTGGCCCACTCTCTTCAAGGATGCCTGGCTTCATTGTAAAACTTATGAAAGATGCCAAAAGATGGGAAGTATCTCTAAAAGAAACTCCATGCCTGTACAGGCCATACTTGTGAATGAGCTTTTTGACATATGGGGAATCGATTTCATGGGCCCTTCCCTCCTTCCTATGGATACAATTATATTCTTGTGGCTATGGACTATGTGTCCAAATGGGTTGAGGTCATAGCTACAAGAACTAATGATCACAAGGTTGTCCTCAACTTCTTGAAGGATGACATTTTCTCTAGGTTTGGCACCCCAAGAGCCATCATCAGTGATGGGGGGAGCCACTTTTGTAATAGACAGTTTGAGAATCTACTTAGAAAGAACTTTGTGACTCACAGAGTTGCCACCCCATATCACCCACAAACTAGCGTGAAGGCGGAGTTTTCTAATAGAGAAATCAAACACATTTTGGAGAAAACAGTGAGAGTGGATAGGAAGGAGTGGTTCTTGAAATTACTTGATGCTTTGTGGGCTTATAGGACTACCTATAAGACCCCCAAAGGGATGTCCCCCTTCTGGCTGGTATATGGCAAGGCATGCCATTTACCAGTAGTGCTTGAGCACAGGGCCTATTGCGCGGTTAAAGCATTGGATATTGACTTAACTTATGATGGCATACACAGGAAACTCCAGTTGTCAGAGCTGGAAGAACTAAGATTGGAGGTATATTCAAATGTTAGGATCTACAAGGAGAAGACCAAGGCTTTCTATGACAAGCATTTGCTGAGGAAGGAGTTCACAGCTGGCAACAAGGTATGGCTGTTCAACTCTAAGTTGAAATTTTTTTCAGGAAAACTGAGATCCAGATCGGAGGGGCCTTACATAGTTGAGTATGTATCCCCATCTGGAGTTGTTGAAATCAAGGACCCAATAGATGGAAGGAACACGAAAGTAGATGGTCAAGGGCTCAAACTTGCTGTTGAAAATGTGGTGGAGCCTGTGATGATCACCCACTATCATGAACCTCCATAGCATAGCTGAGTTTCAACAATGTACACTATGTATACTAGTTACTGATTTTGGTTATTTTTGCTACTGGTTGTCTTTGATTCATTTCTGTTTGGCATTGAACATGATTTTTTTCTTTGCCATGTTTGGTTAGTGCCTCATGTAGGATAATTTTTCAAAAGTGTAAAAAAGACAAAGTTGGATTGTCAAGGTTGTTGAGAAAGGAATTGGGGACTGAGTGCAAGTCTATTTAAATTGAAAAATAGCCTATCGACAGGTTCTATGAACATCTCGATAGGTTCTAAGAGTGCCCAATTTACTTTTCGACAAGATCTGGAGGCTGTCAAGCAGTGTGAATTAATTCTCTACAGGTGTTGGAGGTGTAAAATTGGTTGTCGATAGGATCCATAACGATTTCAACAGGTTTTGCAGGCTTTGGTTGATTTCTCGATAGGTTCAGAGTACCTATTGAGAGGTTCTATGAACCTCCCGAAATGATTTTCTGGAAGAAGGAACCTATCGAGAGGATTGACTGATGAGCCTAAAAGTACCTGTTGAGAGGTTCTGTGAACCTCTCGAAATGTATTCGTTTAAAATCCTCAACCCATCGACAGAATTGCATGGACCTCTCGAGAGGTTCATCAGTTTTTAACTCCTCGACAGGTTTTCTCAACCTGTCGACGCCTTGTCCCCAATCCTATCGAAGCTCATTTTTCTTCCTTGCCCCCAATCGTTTGTCTGAACCTCAATAGCTCATATCTCCTTGCCTTAACTCTGATTGCTAAAAATAGACCAACATGCACTTCACGGTATCATTCCCAATATTAAATCGCACAACGTTCCATACTCATCGAAACCAACATATCATTTTAGCAGTTAAGCTTGGAAGGATGAGAAAATTTATTATGACTATTCATATTCCACCACCCACACATTTTAAATATTAGGCCCATTCCCCTCCATTTCATTCTCTCATCAATTCACCCCTCCGACAACTATGGCGGATGACAAACCCATTGATTTTCCAATCAAATTCGACCCAGTTTGGGAAGACCCGCCACCACCAAAAGAGCCCAACCCATTACAATTCTTGTGGGATGAGTATGAGGAAGTGCAAAGAATTTTAGCCAAGGAGGAAAAGAAAAAGAATAAGAGAAAGAAGAAGAAACAGAAGATAAACCCACTTGCATCTTCTCCCCCATCCTCCTCACTCCATCTACCACCTGCTCAGCAACCTTCTCCTTAAATCCCTGCTCTCCCCCAGGTTTGCAATTCCTCTTCCAGAAGCAGCAGGTTGAGGATATCCCGGAGCCAGGAGGACAAACCATTTTGTTTTTGACGGGATATTTTGTTACTGTGTGTCTTGATTTCTCTTAGGTTTATACTCTTTCCTGTATTTAGTTCAGATTTTTCCTTTTGTCACCCCTTGTATGTCATTGTTGCAATTGTTTGCATTTTTGTTTAATGTTTTCTTTACTTTGTATACTTCTGTTTTTGCTCATGCTGCACATTTCCCTATCTTCCAAGTAGTGAGGGCACTGCTCCTCATAGGTTTAGGGGTGTGGTATGGTTTGCCAATGGATAGTTAATGATAGTGCCAAAAGGTTTTAACAGAAATTGAAAAAAATAAAATAATTTCACACCTGATATTTTATATTGAGGAAATTAAAAACTTTTTAAAATTGGAACATGTTATAGTTCTAACATTTTCATGAAGCAAATATCAGAAATTTTTATAAAATGAATGCTTAGTGAACCTAAAATGAGAGGAAATTTTGAGGATATGCCCCAGAAATCTAATGAAAGACCATACCCAGTGAGATTTGGGCTTGAGAAAATTTTTTCTTGAAGAGTGTCTGGCAATTTTTTCTGCTTTAAGGACTGATTGGATCTACCTATGCTCACTAGAAGTTAAGCAAATTCAAGTTGAAACAGCTTCGCAGCATTCATGACATTTAGGACATGAAGTAAGGCCTTCATTTGGACAGTTTGAGCCTAAATCTCCTTATCCTTTGATCTGCCCTTGATACACACCATTTGAGCCTTAAAAATCCAAGCTTTCTTTGACCAAAACCAAAGTACTTGAACCAAATCCTCAGTGACCTGATTCAGTCTGACCCTCACTCTATGATTTAATAAGGTAAAGGAGAAGAAGTTGAAGAAGGTGGAGCTAGTTCAACATTTGGTGGAAGAAGAAGAAAGCACAATTGATGACAGCTGTGTATCAGAAGTACATTTGTAGCATCCCAACCCATGAAAAGAAAAAAATTTATATATATATATATATAAAAGAAGAAAAAGCATACAAAAAGAAAAGAAAAACAAATGAGTGAGAAAGAGAAGTCAATTCATTGAAAGATTGAAATTGGAAACTGATCACTTCAAATCTGAAAATTCAAGAAGTAGATGGACTTATGCTGAATTGAAGGTGTGCATGTCACCTCCTTACTTTACTGATTTCTCAATCTTAAATCCTATTCCACCCTTTTATTCTTTGTAAACTTCACCCATAAGCCACATTATAACCCAATAAAAAATCCTTACTGATCTGAATTGGATTGAGTTGTCATGTGGAGACAAGGATTTGTTTGATCTATGGTGAAAAGAGTTAGAAAAATTTAGAAATTGGAGCAATGCCTATGCTCATGCTCACAGCCCTATTTGAGGGTTGTAACTGCTCTTGAGCTATGTGAATTGATATCCTCTTCTATTTTTATTGAGAGAGACAGCCCTAGTGAGTTTTGGGTCTGAAATTAGGATTGATAGGGGCATTATTAGAACAAGATTCTCAATTTGAGGGTAAGCTTTGCATTAATTTTCATACAAAATACCTTGACATGAGCTGATTGATTGTGAAGGAATTACAGCAGGATTTTAGTTTTAATCTATCATATTTTTACTGAGAATCCTCTAAAACTGAATGGATAAGGTGTGGAATGAATTTTGTTTTAACATGCTGCACTGATATTAACTGAATCATTGGAGAAGTTTGTGGGTAACTTCACTGTAAACCCTTAGGAGACTTCACTCCTCCACTAGGGATCACCTAGGGGTTTAAAAGGCTTGATGCATATGCTCAATGCATCTGCGTTCCCTACAAAAGTGGCATTTTTATTTTCAATAATTGTTTTTATTTTCTCCTTTGCTCAGGGACTAGCAAAGCTTAGGTTTGGGGGTGTGTTAAGCAGTGAAAAATACTATTTTTCATCTCCTACCTTAACTTTGGTGGACCCTTGAGCTGACTAATAAAGTGTTTTAAGTGTTTTTTATAGTTAAGCAATAAATTGCATCTTAGTGTAGATATTCATTTAAAAGAGCCCAAGAAGCAATGTGCTACCCAATTGGAAAGGCCTGAGACCAAGTCCAGCTACAAGGAATGAGGATTGAACCTAATAAGGGGTTGTTGAGTGTTGAACAAAGGAAGAACAACACACCCAAGATGTGTGCCAGCTGTGGAAGCACAAAGCAGAGCTGTCAAGAGGTTGAACATGTGTATAAGAAGCTGTTGAGAGTTACTGAGTTGAAAAGATGAAGATCTCGAGAGGTTCCAGCACCTACCGAGAGGTTGGAAGTACAGACGTGGATCCTGTCGAGAGGATACTTTAAGGTACAGATGAAGTCAAGAGGTTCCAAATACTTATCGTGAGGTTCAACTAAACCTGTCGAGCAGTGCAAGATAATCTGTCGACAACTTACCTGAAGCAACATTCATTCTCGCGAGGATTGAACCAACCTGTCGAGCACTTCAGTGAAGACTGTATAACCCGTTGACAGGTTGAGTATAACCTATCGAGAGGATGAGTGTGGAACTGGGCAAAACGAAGAAATAAGGCCTCAATCCTATCAATAAGTTCAAATTAACCTCTCGAGATGTTCTCCCAACCTGTCGACAGGATCTTCATTGACCTGTCGAGATGTGTCCAAACCTATCGAGAGCTACTCCAGTCCTATCGAGATGCTGCCAAACCTGTCGACTAGCTACTTCAATCCTGTCAAAAAGTCTGTGAAGTTGTCAAAAGCCAATGCAACCTGTCGATGTGAACATAAAGCAGATCCAGAACCTATCGAGAGGATCTCAGAACCTCTCGACACTCATTTTGACAACTTCTCAGTGTGTTTCTCTAGCAACTGCCACTTCCAGAATTTTATGCACAAGTTTCAAAGCATTTTAGCGACCCCTGGGGGTATTTTTGGCACATAGTTAGACACGAGTGGAAACCCTAACTACTTCGCATGTATTTTCCAATTGAGAGCCAATGGGAGAGAGCTTCTATAAGAGAAATCAGCCACATCAGCATAACAAAATTATTCCCTTGCACTCTGATTGGCTGAAACGGATCTAAGGACAGAGGAGGAGAGTATAAAAGCTTGAAGAAAATACAAAACAACCGTCCAGAGTTTGAGAGAATCAAAGCTCAGTGTGAGATCTATTTTTCCCTCTAAATTTTCCCTCCTTCTTCCTCCATCTCCCATTCTCTCTTTAGCCAATCATGAGTGGCTAAACTCTTTTCAGTAGTTAGGGTGAGGTCTTGGGCTATAAATTGAGAGATTCAGAAGCTTGTAAGAGATTGTATATTGCATAGATTATAAATTTGGGCATAATAGTATTGTAAGTTTGCAATATAATTGTGGATTTTAAAGGTGATTCCAATCTATATTTCACTTTTTCGTATTTGATTTCCCTGGATTGGATACTCCTGTGGATGCCAGCCAGAAATGAGGAGCTGGTAGCCTAGCTTTTGCAGCATCTGTAATAGTTTTCCTATTCCAATCAAGATTAATTGATTGGGGTACTCCCGAGGATGAACTGTATCCAGTAGAAAGACAGATCATACACTTAGGACTATATCCAGCTGAAGGGCAGAGCCTAACCTCAGGATTGCCTTGATCCATTGGTGGAGATTGGATTCTTATACCTCACCTCTGCAGGGAGAACCTGGGTAGATCAATAGGTTGGAGTAATCTTGGGGATGAACTGTATCCAGTAGAAGGGCAAATCATAAACTTAGGACTATATCCAGTAGAAGGGCAGATCCTAACCTCAGGATTGCTTTGATCTATTGGTTGATTTAGGGGAACCCGGGAAGCTTGGAGCCAGAAAAGAGGATTGTTGCAAATCAGTTCTCTGCATTGCCTTTGATTCCTTTGATTTTCAGTGAGAGACCAATATCCCTAGCTGCCGTTCTCACCCTTTTGAATTTCCATCTCTTCTATATCTCCCCTTATCTCTGTGTTTGATTAGATCTGAATCAATAGCATTTATCTTTTATAGTCTGTAGTTAAAGTTACAAAACCATAGAAAGTCTCATCTTTCCTGGTTTAGTTTAGTTTAAATTAGGATAGAGTGCTAGATCTACCATAGATCTGGAGATTTACCATCCTTTAGAACACATTTCCCTGTGGACATACCCTTACTTATCTATCAAAACTTGTTACAACAGCCCTGATTATTGCAGGACTACCTGCTTTCTTGGACTCAACATTGCTGCAATTTGTGTAGTTAATCTGCTGTTTTAATCATATAATAATTGTGAGGTAGGCAGGACAACAATGATTCATCGTCAGGAGCAGAGGGATCGAGGTCAACCCAGTCAAAGTTAAAGCTATCACAGAAATGTTGCCACCATCTACGGAGAAAGAGGTCAGACGGTTCTTAGGCAGAATACAATATATCAATCGATTCATTGCACAGCTAACCCCAATCTACATGCCAATTTTAAAGCTACTTCGGAAGTACTCACCTGTTGAATGAAATGACGACTATCAGACAACATTCAATAAAATCCAAAGCTACCTCCTTAACCCACCTGTGTTAGTACCACCTAAGCCGGGGAGACCACTCTTGATGTATCTCTCTATGACGGAAGTCTCGATGGGATGTGTCTTAGGGCAGCATGATGAGATGGGAAGAAGAGAGCAGGCCATCTACTATGTGAGCAAGAAGTTTACTGATTATGAGATGTTTTATTCTCATCTACAGAAATCATGCCTGACTCTTGTATGGCCTACTCAGAGGCTCTGCCATTACTTGCTATCCCAAGCCGTTCTACTCCTAGCTCGAATGGACCCATTGAAGTACCTATTCGAGAAGGCGGCTCTCACTGGACGAACTGCACGATGGCAGCTTTTATTGTATAAGTTTGACATCACATACGTCACTCAAAAATTGATCAAGTGGTAACCACTCGCTAATCATCTCGCTGACAATCCTCTACTAGATTATGAGCCTTTGAGAACTGAGTTCCCCGATGAGGACATCTTGTTCATGACAGAAGATGATACTGAAGAAGCAGAAGAGTCATGGGTAATGAACTTTGACGGGGTAGCCAATGTCGAGGGTCAGGGAGTTGGCACCATTCTGATTTTGACGAAAGGATCCCACATACCAGTCTTTATCAAGCTCAACTTCCCTTGCACTAACAACATGGTCTAGTAAAAAGCTTGAGCCGCTGGTTTACAGGCGGCTCTCAATCTAAACATAACTCACCTCTGAGTGTTCGGTGATTCATAGTTGATCATATGCCAGACGAATGGAGATTGGAAGATGAAAGATGAGAAACTAATCCCCTACCATGAGGGCCTCAAGGATTCCGATAGCTTGCTTCCAAGATGTGACATTCTCATATGTCCCGCAGATAAGAAATCGCTTTGCCGACGCACTAGCAACTTTGGCATCAATGATAGAAATCCCGTATAGCACTGAGATGAAGCCGAGTATGATCGAGCAAAGGAATGAGCCGGCCTTCTGCCTCCAGATTGAGGAACCTACAAAACCTGATGATGAGCCACCTTGGTTCTCAGATATCAAGAATTTCCTCGAGACTCTAACTTTCCCTGAGGGCACGTCCAGGACGGACCGGCAAGCCATTCAATGTTTAGCGGCAGGCTACATCATTTGTGGGGAATGCCTTTATAAGCGATCATACACAACATCTTCCTCAGATGCCTTAGTAAGAGCGAGGCAATCAATATCATGAAGGAGATCCACGAGGGAGTATGCGGTACCCACGTCAGCGGTCACATGCTCGCTAAGAAAATTCTACGACAGGGATACTTTTGGACCATTATGAAATTGGATTGCTGCAAGCATGTTCAGAGATGATACAAGTGTTAGGAACACTCCAGTTTGATACAGGCTCCTGCCATCGATCTTCACTGCATGACCACTCCTTGGCCATTTGCTACCTGGGGCCTTGAAATTGTCCGAATGATTAACCCAAAAGCATCAAATGGATATGGTTCATCCTCGTCGCCATTGAGTACTTTACTAAATGGGTAGAAGCAGTGTCATATGCCAACATTACAAGAAATCACGTTGAGAAGTTTCTCAAGAGTAATATTGTGTGCCAATTTTGGAATACCCAAGGATATCATCACAGATAAGGGCACAAACTTTGAGAATAATACAAGATCAGGCACCATCGCTCGTCACCGTATCGGCCTCAAACTAATGGAGCCGTAGAAGCCGCTAACACGATAGTCATCCACATCCTCCAAAAAATGGTCGTCACCTACCGAGATTGGAGCGAAATGCTGCCATTTACTTTGTGAGCCTATAGAACGTCAATCTGTACCGCTACAGGGGCAACACCATTCTCCCTTGTGTATGGAACCAAGGCTGTCCTACCGGTAGAGGTTGAAGTACCCTCACCCCGAATCCTCATGGAATCGGGCTTACCCGAGGCAGAGAGAGAGATCCCGCTTTGAACAATTGAACTTATTAGACGAGAAAAGACTCCTAGCCTTGTGTCATACTCAAGTTTATTAGGGGCGAATCGCAGGCGCTTACAATAAATGTGTCTCCAGTCGAGATCTGAAGGTGGGAAACACTGTGTTGAAGAAGATCTTCCCATCCCTCCACACCAATCTGAGAGGAAAATTCAAGCCAAACTGGGAGGGCCTTATGTTGTCCGAGAAGTGCTGTCGGGATATGCCATCCGCCTCGCCATCATGGACGGAGATCATTTTCCTGAGCCCATCAATGCTGGATACATCCAACGGTTCTACTCTTAGTCTATCGTGGCTAGGTAAGTATTGGTGAAACAGATACGTGACTGCTTAAGAACCACCCAAAAAAGGCCATCATTCCAAACACAGTAGCCAAAAAGCATCCCTAAAAATGATGATATCCTTTGCTACCCCATTTGAGTCTGGGCCTTTCTTTCAATAACCCCTTCCCTGAAAAAGAAAAAGTGTGTGCATATAGAAAAAGAGATGAAGTAGAATCGCTATCAAAAAATAAAAAAAATCAGAAAAGCAAAACCTCAAAAAGAGATTGCCTGAAATCAAATAAAGAAAAAAGAAAAAATAGAAGAATCATGGGGCATGTACAGTAAAATCTCCCAAGGAAGAAAGTATGTTGTGAAAAATTGAAATCATATCAAGAAAATCTTTTTAGCCCAGCATACCTTCAAATCCTAACCTAACCCATGGCCAAGTTACACCCTGAAGAAAGCCCTCTTTGTGGGTTCACAAGTAGTCATAGTATCTGTTAAGTCAACACAGGCCAAGTTGTGAGACGACACCAGAACCCCATCTAGCCGGCTATGACAGAATCGACATCTATATCATGGCTTTTGAAAAAATGAAAGAAATAAAAAAATAAAAATAAAAATAAAAATACAAGCTCAAAGCAAGATGGACGTGGTGAAAACCTGAAAGGGCACTACGGGTAAAAACAGCTAGTTTGTGCGGGCCAAGTGAAAAACTGAAGGGCGCTTGGGGTAAGAGAGCTAAACCCATGGACGTGGTGAAAACCTGAAAGGGCACCATGGGTAAAAAGCAGGCGAAAGCGGGCATGACGAACCCACCTTAGGCGTTTGAGTAAAAAAGGGATTAAAAAAGAAGTTGAAAAAGGTTTGAATTGGTTGATAAGATTGATGTCTGAGAAGCCCTTTTGGTTACTCTCCCTGATTTCCTTTTCGACTAGGCCGCTCATGTTAGTTCAAATAGGGCCCCGACCAAAATTGTCTTTGTGAAACTGCTTCGTCGAACGTATGACCCCAGGGTAAGGAGAAAAGTTTGAATCAATCCAAGGGGATTGACGTTCTAGGCTGGGTAAACCTGATGAAACTCACCCAGATTCGACCACTTAAAAGTGGTTCGACCATGCTCAAAAGGGGACCCGAGATCTCACCCTGTGATGGAGGCATCGAAAAAAATAAAAAGAGAATAAAAGACAAGGCGGAAGTCCCCGTCTGCCAAAAATAATAATTTCCCTTCTCCACTTTCATACCCACACTTCGTGCACCTGGGTGGGGAAGCCCTTTTTGTTAAAGATAACGATTTCCCTTTTCCATTTCCATGCGCAGGTTGTGCACATTCCAAAATGGGACCCATCAATAAAAAAGAACAACAAAAAAGAGAAGTTCTTGTAAATATAATAGATTTTCCTTTTCCATTTACAAACTGCACCGTTTACACCACATCCTAAAAAATTGTCGGTGTGATGTCTAGCTTTCTTTCTTTCATTTTTTATAAAAGCAAAAAACAACAAAAAACATAAAGAAAGTATGCATACCAAAAAATGTATATCTGTAAAGGGGTTTCTTACACCCCTTTTCTGTGAATCTAATCTATTTAAAAAGATTTATGTGCAAGAGGGAATCAACAGCCCAGCTCATGCTTCAAGGCACTAATCTTAGCACGAAAACCATCCTCCTAGACTTTCTGCTCATTCAACCAACGACCATGAAAGCTCTTATACCTCTTCTGAGAAGCATTAGTAGCTGTTGTAACTCCACATGTGCCTTTTTTATGTGTATTTTGAGAACGAATTAATGAATAATAAGTTACATAATTTTAAATTATGAAAGAGATATCAGCACATTGAGGGCTAACAATAGCCTGCAAGATCAGGGCCAATTGTAGTAAGTTTTAAAAGTGAGTATATTAAAGATCGTCCACAGAGAATTTGTCTGAAATATGAGATAGACCTCCAGATCTGTGCTACCAGATCTGGCTCTATAATTATCTAGAAAGCAGATAAAAAGAGAGTGTTGGGTTTTTGTCACGTTTAACTAAAAGCAAATAAAGAAAAGAACTAACTAACTGATCCAGATTCAAGTTGGGGAAGTGATTAAAATAAATCAAATGGAGAAATAATAACTTTCTGTGGTTTCGCCTTTGAATTTTAATGGAGAATCTGCAACTAAACAGAGTTGATTCAATCTTCATCTGGCTACCAGCACAGATGTAAGAGAAATAAATCTGAATTAAGGAAGGGGTTTAGACTTATGGTTATGATCTGTCCACTTAAATGGTCACAGATCATCCAATAGTTGTTGACCTATCCTCAATTCAGAACATGAACATCACTGCAAGTCTTTATCGAACTAGGTTACCAACGCTAATTAAATGCAGGGGTAATGAATCAAGGAAATTGCATGCAAAGTAGTGAATCTAAAGGAGTCTAATGCACTAAGGTGATCAATAAGAACCCTTGACATGGATCCAATGGAGCAAACACAGTTTACAGCTACCTTTTAAATTCAATCTTACAATAACAGGGCACGGCTTTAGAAAGGCCTCAGGCTAGCCGTCTTGAATCCGATCTCTTTTGAGTTACAAAAGCACTCTCAGCAACTCTCAAAAGCAAAACAGAGGAAGAAGCTATTACAAGTGCAGATACAAGCTATCGGGAAGGAGGAAACAGAAATGAACTCAAAATCTGGATGCCACAATTGGGCAAATGTCTTCTCAATTTATAGCTTTCCTCTATCCTGCACAAATGAATTGACCAATCGAAGTGCTCGGATCTGGATTGCCCAATGGCGTTGAGCACGGGGATCCGGATCTGTTCGGCCAATGAAAATGCTCGATGCTGGTTCGCCAATCGAGCGTTAGAAGCATCAATTCTGTTATGGAATTCAAAAAAATCTGTTTGAGCTTCTAGAAGTTCCAAGTGATTTCATCTTTGGGTTTTCACATGGGTTGGAATATGCCTTTGGTTTGTGCTTGGAATCTTCGAATGTCTACGTGCTTTTAATTACATTGAAGCGCGTCTGAGTTCTTTGAAATGCCCTTCAAAGTAGCGTAAATCCCGATGTGCCATTTCGAGTTTAAGTGTCTTTTCAAAGTAGTTTGGCTCGAAGTTCTTTTCGCAAGTGTTTTCTTCTTTTTAAAGGTCATTCTTCTATTAGAGGAGTGTTTTCTTCTTTTCGCAAAGTTCAAGGTTCTTTGCAATTGAAGAGATTCTTCTTCAATTGAGCTTTAGCTTCCATTCTTCTTTGAATGGATCCTTCTTCTTCTTGGTCTTTTCTTGCTCTTTTAGGACCTTTTAGCCATTCTTGAGGCTATTTCTTCACTCCCTCTTTGAGTTTGACATGCGTTGTCGGCTTTTGATCATTTTAAGATGGTTTTCGGACTTGGACTGTCTTTTGGTTAGTGCAATATGAACACTAAAGCACTTATTTAGTCTTCCCAAGGGTCTTACAAGGCTCATGTTTAGGGGTGAAAAATGGTATTTTTCACTACTTAACACACCCCCAAACCTAAGCTTTGCTAGTCCCTGAGCAAAGAAACGTAGAAGCAAAATAAAGAGCCACTTTTGTTGGGAGCATTGGGGCATTTAGGATATGCAACAAGCCTTTTAAACCCCTAGGTGATCCCTAGTGGAGGAGTGAAGTCTCCTGAGGGTTTTCAGTGAAGGTACCCACAAACTTCTCCATGAAAGCAGTTAACATCTGCAATATTATCAAATGAGCAATCAAGGAGCAGGTTAGTTACTCTTGAATCAATGATGAAACAGAAAATTTGATTATTGTTTGCACAGAATTTAAACATTTATAAACCTCATGAATGTTTCAATATTTCCAATCCGTGAGCCATAGAAAATCATACAAATGTGCCAGTAAGCTCATCCTATGGATAAAAATTAGGTTATAAGTCATACTTAAGGTGCTCAAGTTCCAACCCAAACACTCACCAGGGTATACTCTCATCAGTGTTTTTGTTGAGGGTTCATTTTCACTCAAGCTCAAGAGGCGTTACATCTCCCAAATGGATCTAAGCATGAGCATAGGCATGATTCTTAGGCAATGGCATCATTGACATCTCCTCACCATAGATTGGGTCACTTCTCATCTCCACATGACAACTCACTCAACTGGATCACAAGGGCTTTTAATCTAGGTTTGTTTGTATGGCTTATGGGTGAAGTTTCAAGGAAAGGCAATTTGAGCAGGTTTGAATTTGAGAACTCAGGAAGTGCAGGAGATGGTTCATGACACCACCTTTATGAGTTTACCTTCTTCCTTCTTCTTTTCGAGATTCACACATTCACAGTGATCAGTTCTTTCTTTGATCTTGCATTTTTCAACATAAGGTCCCTTTTTGCCTTTTTCAACTTTTTCACATTGTTTGTCTTTTCTTTCTCAGTCACCATATTGCCTGTTTTTGAGGTATTTTCTCTTCATTTTCTTGATGTTGCCAGAAATGGTCCATCTTGATTCTTTCTCCTTTACCTCTGAATTCTCGAGTGAGGGAAGGCTGAATTAGTTCCATAGGTTCAATGCAAGTACTTTTGGGTATTTTTGATGAAGAATTGTAGGATTCTGACTCAAATGGGGTACAAACAGGGCAGATTTTTCTTGGTTGGTTATGTTAGGTTCAAGCTGTCCAAAGAAGGCCTTGATCTTTTCCTCAGTTTCATGAGTGCTGTTACTTGTTTTAATTTGGAGTTTCCTAACTTCTAGTGGATCTAATGCCTCAGCCAATCCTTTGAATCAGAAAAAATTGCCTCAGTCACTCTTCAACAGAGATGGAAAATATATGGGCTCAATTCTCACTGGTTATGGTTTTTCCTTGAGCTTTTAAGTATATCTTTACCTTTTTCTCTTCCTTTTGACTTACTATGTGCTGATACCAGTATGTTTTTATGGTGTAATCATCATGGAAATGTAGAATATCGCAAGGTTTAGAATGTCTAAATTCTTGCAAAGAAAATTTTAAAATTTCCACATTGTCATGATTCTTAAGTAAAATAATTCATTTCCTGATTACTTAGGTGATTCTGTTGTCCTTAGGTTAACTATTCCTTGGGCAGGACCTGTCTGCCACACCCCCAAACCTATGAGGAGCAGTGTCCTCACTGGTTCAAAGGTGGTGGCATAGTCACAGTTATTAGGGGAAAACAGCAGAAAAAATAATAGCATGGAGAATTACAGAAAGCAAATTGTATGAACCAGAAATTTTACAGAAAATAAAAGAAAAAGAGGGGGGAAAGGGAGTAAGGGTGAGGGGTTTATTTTTGTTTGTTTCTGAAGTAGGGGAGCACAGCTATAACAGAAAAAATTGCAAAATAACAGAAAACAGAACAATTAACAGAGAAAAATGGAATAAGAAAGAAAACAAATGACAGAATTGCACCGAATGATACAAAAAACAAAAGATTTATACATTGTATTTGAGACCACGAGATGCGACTTTTAATAACTAGGATCAAAGTCGATTAGATGGGTTCTATGGGCTCACGAACTAGAGTCACCCTTTGAGAATCCGAACTAGAATCGGTGTTGGAATCAGCTGGATTTTGGTTTCTCGGGAAAGGAGTTACGGAGTTCAAGTACTCTTGACTTGATCTTTGGTGAGGCCAAGGTGTTTGGTCAGCCGGTGGTTTTCTTGTTCTTGAGCTAAGCGAGCTTGGAGCATAGCCACCTTGTCTTGCTCATTGACCAATTGGAATGTTCGTCCCAGATCCCTCATCTTCTCTCTCAAATTGCATGAAATGCTCTAATTTTTGATTTTGGCCTCATAAGGGGTTCGGATGTAGGCCTCCAAATCAGCCAACCCCTTCTGCACATCCCTACGGATGTAGGGATTTTCTGTCATGGCCTGGGAGAGGGTGGCATATCTAGGGAGGGGGATGGAGTGGTAGGGGACTAAAGGGGTCCAATTTGGGGAGGGGGGGTGGGGTCTTTGGGTAGCACTGGGTGGTAGTGGAGCGTCGCTCACAGAGAGTGTTTGCAAATACAAAGCTAACTTCAAAACGACTAAATATACTTGAAGCTAAAATCGCAAAGCACCTTTAAGTTTTCGAAAAGTTCCAAAAGAGCCCTTCTTATTACTTCGAATGGAAAAAGTGCCTTTCGACAAGTAGATAACCGGAAAGATTATTTCGCAAAGGACTTAGCTTCGAACCGTCTATTCAAAAGGAAATGTTATCATAATCAACTATTCGAAAAGAACATCTTTGTTTTCGAGCGTTCATTCTGACTCGAATCTTCTCGAATAGACTTTGGACTTTGCGAAAAGTAATTTTGCTTTGCGATTTGAACTTTAAGTGTAATTAAACTATGCGAAAAGGAAAAGAAATGAAGCAGAGAAATTCGGTAAAAACTATGTTGTACAAACATAATATACAATTTTCTACCATCAGATTTTGGAGATTCGTGATGATGGATGGGCACGACAGGCTCTGAATGTTGTCAATGCATGGCTTGAGCCTCGACCATTTACCTTAATGACTCTTAGTCATTGGGATCACGGATATCCACAACTCTGAGGGGGCAGCCTTGATGACGTATGGCCCTTCCCATCTGGATCTCAATTTGCGAAAGAATTTAAGTTTAGAGTTGAATAACCATACCTTGGACCCGGTATGAACTCTTTTCTCATTAAACTCCTATCATGAAATGATTTGACTTTCTCCTTATACAACTGGAGCTTGTATAAGCATCCATCCAGCTCTTCCAATTCAGTGAGTTGAAGTTTCCTGTGATTACCAGCAGGATTAGATCCATATTAAATGTTTTAATAGCCCGAGCTTTGTATTCTAACTCTCTTGGCAAATGACATGCTTTGCCATAGACCAGTCTAAAAGGAGACATTCCAATTGCAGTTTTGTAGGCAGTTCTGTATGCCCACAAAGCATCATTCCGCTCATAGCACCAGTCCTCTCTGTCCTTCTTCATCGTTTTTTCCAAAATGTGTATGATCTCTCTATTTGAAATCTCCACACTCCTGGTTTGTGGATGATAGGGAGCGGCTACTCTGTGAGTGACAGTGTACTTTTTTAATAGAGTCAAACTGCCTGTTGCAAAAGTGGTTTCCCCCTTCACTAATGATGGCTCTGGGAAATCCAAAGCTGGAAAAAATGTGGTATCTGAGGAATCTTAAAACCACTTTGTGATCATTGATTTAGTAGCTATGGCCTCAATCCACTTGGAGACATAGTCCACTACTAAAGATGAATTTGTTTCCATTAGAAGGGGGAAGGGGGCCCATAAAATCTATGCCCAAAATATCAAACAACTCAACTTCCAGGATTGGCGGCAGGGGCATTGAGTTTCTTTTGGAAATATTGCCCAGTTTTTGGCAGTTCTGGCAGGATTTACAGTCGTAAGGCATCTTTAAAGATTGTGGGCCAATAGAAACCACACTGCAGAATTTTTGCAGCTGTTTTGTTACCACTGAAATGGACCTCCACAGGCCTGTTCATGACACATTGACAATATGCCGGAGAATTCATGGTCAGGACACATCTTCTCGATCACTTGGTCTGCACAATTCTTGAATAGATAAGGATCTTCCCAAATGAAATTTTTAATTTGTGAGTAGCAAAGATCTTTATCCATCCGGTTCCAATGTTGAGGGATCTGTGCAGTAGCCAAGAAGTTGCCTATGTTTGCAAACCAAGGACTGTGCGTATTGGTGGCAAAAAGTTGCTCATCGAAATGATTCATTAATGGGTAAGCTATCATCCTCAGTATTGAGACTTCTGGAGAGGTGATCACCCAGCACATTCTCCACTCCTTTCTTATCCTTAATCTGTAGATCAAACTCAGAATAGGAGGATCCATCCGATTAATCTGGGCTTGGTATCCTTCTTAGGCAGAAGGTACTTTAGGCGAGTGGTGATAAACACCGCAATTTGTGAACCTAAAACATAAGACCTGAATTTTTCCAATGCAAACACAATGGCCAGCAGCTCTTACTAAGTTGTTGTGTAGTTGAGCTGGGCATCTATCATGGCTCTGCTGGCATAAGCTATCACATGGGGAAGCTTATCCTTTCTCTCCCCTAGGACACCCCCTCGGGCATAGTCTGATGCATCACACATCAGCTCAAAGCGCACGGAATAGTCAGGGGACTGCAACATGAGAGCTGAAATCAGACATTTCTTAAGGACCTCAAAGGCTGTGCATTCATTAGTAAACACAAAAGGAACATCTTGACACAAGAATGGCAGAGTGGCTTGGAAATTTTCGAAATCTTTGATGAACCTCCTATAAAATCCTGCATGCCCTAAGAGACGTCTGTCTTGCTTAACAGTTCTGGGAGGAGCCAAATGTGCAATTAGATCAATTGTTGCTTGCTCCACCTCTATGCCTTTATGGGAGACCACATGTCCTAGGACAATGCCTTGGGTGACCATAAAATGACTCTTTCTAGCTTAGAACCAAATTGGTTTCTTCACATCTTTGCAACACCAACTTGAGGTGGTGTAAGCATTGGGAAAAATGTCTCCATAATTGAAAAGTCATCCATGAAGATCTCCATGAATTGATCAATCATGTCGTAAAAGATGGCATACATGCATCTTTGAAAAGTAGCAGGGCATTGCAAAGACCAAAGGCATCCTCCTATAGGCAAAGTGCCAAAGGCGGTGAAGGTGGTCTTTTCTTGGTCACAATGTGGGTACAGGATCTGGTTGTAACCAGTACCCATCAAGGAAGCGAGTAGTAAGCTTTACCAAGCTTATCAAGGATTTGGTCAATGAAGGGGAGGAAATGGTCTTTCCTTGTCATGGTATTTAATTTTCTGTAGTCTATGCAGACCCTCCATCCAGTTGTTTGTCTGGTGGACATAAGTTTCCCAGATTCAGCCTACAGTGATGCCAGATTTCTTAAGGACCACCTGTGGGTGCTACCCAAGCAGAATCTAAATGGGGTAAATGACCCCAGCAACTAGCAGCTTGACAACTTCCTTCATTACCACTTCTTGCATGTGAGGATTCAACCTTCTTTGCATTTCTCTAGAAGGCTTGGCATCCTCTTCCAGGTGGATCTTATGCATGCATACTGGGTTTATTCCTCCTAAATCAGCAATGGTCCAGCCAATTGCTTTCTTGTCTGTTTAGAACTACCAACAGCTCCTCTTCTTGCTCCTTTGTAAGGAGGAAGAAATAATCACAGTAGTGTTTGATGATCTCCCAAAACACATATTTCAGATTTTTGGGGAGCTGTTTGAGTTCCAATTCGTGTGGGCTGAGAAAGAGGGCAGCAAAGGTACCTTGGTAACTTGTGGAAGAGGAGAGGAGCAGGTCTCCAAGAGAGAGAACTTGATGATTGTTTGGTGAGTGCCTTGCACAAAGCGACTCCTTTGAATTTGATCTCCTTTTCCTTCTTTCTTAGTGGATTCCCAATCATTTTTTATTATGTGGTGGAGTCTTTACCTTGCGAAATGTTTGTAAAGACTCCTCCACCTCATCAATGATGTCAACATGGAAACATTCCTCACAGAATTGAGGTTGAGTAACATTATACACATTCAATTTAACTTTCATATTTCCAAAAGACACCTCCATGATGCAGACGCATTGAATGCATGCATTTGCTGTGAATGGTCTTCCCGAATGACAGGGATGGCGGTGGTACTTTTGGTTGGTTCCATGTCCAACACCAAAAAGTCAGCAGGGTAGAAAAAACTTGTCTACTCCTACCAAAACATCTTCAATCAACCCCATAGGTTTCCTTTGGATCTGTCATTCACCACTTGAGTGGGTTTCAATTCTCCCAAACCTAGCTTCTCATAGGCAGAATAGGAAGCGGGTTGACACTAGCACCAGATCTAGCAAGGCTTTCTCAATGGTGTGCTCCCCAATGATGCAGGGATTGTGGGGATTCAGGTCTTGCATCTTAGGTGGTGTTGCAATTGATAGCACTTGGTTGATTTTCTCCTGACAAAGGCCTTCTTGGATAAATGTATCCTAGATTGCCTTTTGTGAGTGCATACCTCTTTGAGAAATTTTGCATATAGCGAGGACTGTTTGATTGCATCAAGCAGAGGTAGATTAATTTTAACTTGCTTGAATGTCTCCATCATTTCCTCAATTTTGTGTTTCCTTTGTCAAAGGAGAAACTGACTTCATTGCATGGGGAAATGGGAGATGAGGAACAAATTTCTCCTTCTCATCTTTTCAACAATTTTGTTATTTTTACATTTTCATTTTTGAATTTTCGATGTAAATCAACAACCATATTGCTATCCATTGTTGTTCCTGCACTTGTTCTTCATCTTTTCCTCTTCACTACCCTTGTGTTGTTTATTATTCTTCCACTTCTCAAAGTAGTCAGCTTTGATTTCCTCATGGCCATTTGAGGATTCTCCAACCATGAATGTCCCTTAGGATTGTTCAAGGCGTTGGGTTGGGTAGTTACCCTCTTCTCTCTTAGCCAATGAATTTGAGAGGCGGCCCGTTTCTTCAATTTTTAATGCTCATTGTGAAGGTTCACGATCAGAGATAAATTCAAGATTTTGAAGTGAACTCAAGACCTGCTCTTCAAAGGTCGAGGGGATCTAGGAGGCGGGCTGGTGTAGAATCTTTGCATGGCTTGTTGTTGGTTAGGTTCTGAAAATTTGATTTATTATAAAAATTCTGCGATATGGTGGCGGGTTTGAAAGGTAATTGATTTTTGGGCTCTTTCTTGCTTTGTTAGGTAGTAATTTCCGATTCCACGAGATTAGGATGAGATCTCCATGGGTAGTCATTGGATTGCATCATCCATAAGACATGAGCTGCATGAGCTTGTTCCATCATGAGTTCTGGAAATTGTGATGCAGAAGGACATTGATCAATGGAATGAGTGGGGGCGGCATATATCATGCCTCCTCTACTCTTGACCCATTTGGAGCTTTAAATGAGTCCATCACCTATCAAATTTTGTGGTCAAATTATCCACTTTCCTTTCCGCTCATTGTCTTCATAAACTTTCCCTCTTGTGAATTGGGGATTATTCATCCTATTTGGATTCTCAGTGTCTCTTGGCGAGATTCCTGCTGGGTTGAATTTTCTCCAATCACCTCAAAAGGTCCCAAACCTCTTCAACTGTCTTTTGTAAGTAGGTACCTCCACAGAGGCATCCACCATGTTCTTGCCCTTGATCAATTCATGATAGAAGCTTTGAACCAGCTGCCATTTAGGAATTTGATGGTGAGGGCATTGTCTTAACAGTTCTTTAAACCTTTCCCATGCTTCATGGAAAGTTTCAGTTGAGTTTTGGGAAAAAGAGATGATGCTTTGTCTCAGTTGGCTGGTTTTAGTCATTGGGAAATATTTTGACAAAAATTGACATTGCAAATCATTCCATGATGTGATGCTGTTTGGTGCTAACATAGATAACCATGCTCTAGCTTTGTCCTTTAATGAAAAAGGAAAGAGCCTAAGCTTGGTTGCCTCTGGACCAAGTCCAGCTATGTTAAATGTTGTGCATAAAGCCAGAAATTCATCAATGTGTTTGTAAGGGTCTTCCTTACTCAATCCATGGAATGAAGGCAACATTTGGATGGTGGAGGACTTAATTTCATAATTTCCCTCCACGGTGGGAAATTGAATGCAAAAAGGGGAATTATAAGCACCAGCAAAGTAGTCTCTTAACAATCTAGGTCTTCGCCCATTTGCAGAACTCTGTGATGTATGTCGGTTTCTTAGGAGTCTTTCAACTTCTGAATTTAACGGGAGAATCTCAGGATTGAGGGTTCTCCTGCCAAACATACAACTCAGAGAGGAATTTGGTACAGCAAACCTGTTGAATTACGTGCTTTCCTTTCCTTCATACAGCTGTATTTTGAATGTAAATAACAACAGAAAAAATGAATTAATAAATAATAAAATAAACATAGGTCTTATCTATTTTAGAACAAATTCCCCGGCAACGGCGCCAAAAACTTGTTGTAACTCCACATGTGCCTTTTTTATGTGTATTTTGAGAACGAATTAATGAATAATAAGTTACATAATTTTAAATTATGAAAGAGATATCAGCACATTGAGGGCTAACAATAGCCTGCAAGATCAGGGCCAATTGTAGTAAGTTTTAAAAGTGAGTATATTAAAGATCGTCCACAGAGAATTTGTCTGAAATATGAGATAGACCTCCAGATCTGTGCTACCAGATCTGGCTCTATAATTATCTAGAAAGCAGATAAAAAGAGAGTGTTGGGTTTTTTTGTCACGTTTAACTAAAAGCAAATAAAGAAAAGAACTAACTAACTGATCCAGATTCAAGTTGGGGAAGTGATTAAAATAAATCAAATGGAGAAATAATAACTTTCTGTGATTTCGCCTTTGAATTTTAATGGAGAATCTGCAACTAAACAGAGTTGATTCAATCTTCATCTGGCTACCAGCACAGATGTAAGAGAAATAAATCTGAATTAAGGAAGGGGTTTAGACTTATGGTTATGATCTGTCCACTTAAATGGTCACAGATCATCCAATAGTTGTTGACCTATCCTCAATTCAGAACATGAACATCACTGCAAGTGCTGTCAGAACTAGGTTACCAACAGTAATCCCAATAAAGCGCTTAATGAATCAAGGGAAATTGCATGCAAAGTAGTGAATCTAAAGGAGTCTAATGCACTAAGGTGATCAATAAGAACCCTTGACATGAATCCAATGGAGAAAACACAGTTTACAGCAACCTTTTAAATTCAATCTTACAATTACAGAGCACGGCTTTAGAAAGCCCTCAGACTAGCAGTCTTGAATCCGATCTCTTTGGAGTTACAAAAGCACTCTCAGCAACTCTCAAAAGCAAAACAGAGGAAGAAATTACAAGGGGTACAGATAGACTATCTGACCGGAAGGAGGGAAACAGAGATGAAACTCAAAATCTGGATGCCACAATTGGGCAAATGTCTTCTCTATTTATAGCTTTCCCTTGATCCTGCACAGGGCTGAATTGACCAATCAGAAGTGTTCAGATCTGGATTGCCCAATGGCAGTTGAGCACGGGGATCCAGATCTGTTCTGGCCAATGAAAATGCTCTGATCTGGTTCAGCCAATCAGGCGCTAGAAGCATCAATTCTGTTATGGAATTCAAAAATCTGTTTGAGCTTCTAGAAGTTCCCGCCAAGTGATTTCATCTTTGGGTTTTCACGTGGGGTGAAATATGCCTTTGGTTCGTGCTTGGAATCTTCCGGAATGTCTCTGGGCTTTTAAATGCATTGGGGCGCGTGCAGAGATTACTGAAATGCCCTTTTAACAAGCTGTAAATCCCCAGAATGCCATTTCGCAGAGTTTAAGGGTCTTTTTGCAAAGTGTCTTTTAGTGCAATTTGGCTCAAGTTCTTTTTCGCAAAGTGTTTTCTTCTTCTATTCGAAAGGTCATTCTTCTATTCGAGAGTGTTTTCTTCTTTTCGAGTAGTTCAAGGTTCTTCGAATTGAAGAGAACTTTCTTTCGAAAGTACTTTTTACTTTGCGATTTGAACTTCTTCTTGATTTCTTCTTCTTCTTTGTCTTTTCTTGCTCTTTTAGGACCTTTTTAGCCATTCTTTGAGGCTATTTCTTCACTCCTCTTTGAGTTTGACATGCGTTGTCAGCTTTTTGATCATTTTAAGATGGTTTTCGGATTTGGACCTGTCTAATTTTTGGTTAGCAATATGAACACTAAAGCACTTATTTAGTCTTCTCAAGGGTCTTTCAAGGCTCATGTTTAGGGGTGAAAATGGTATTTTCACTACTTAACACACCCCAAACCTAAGCTTTGCTAGTCCCCGAGCAAAGAAAGCATAAAAAACAAAAATAAAGAGCCACTTTTGTAGGAAGCACAGGTGCATTTAGCATATGCAACAAGCCTTTTAAACCCCTAGGTGATCCCTAGAGGAGTGAAGTCTCCTGAGGGTTTTCAGTGAAGGTACCCACAAACTTCTCCATGAAACAGTTTACATCGTGCAATATTATCAAATGAGCAATCAAGGCAGGTTAGTTACTCTTGAATCAATGATGAAACAGAAAATTTGATTATTGTTTGCACAGGAATTTAAACATTATAAATCTCATGAATGTTACAATATTCCCAATCTGTGAACAGACATAGAAAACCATACAAATGTGCCAGCAGTAAGCACATCCTATGGATAAAAATTAGGTTATAAGTCATACTTAAGGTGCTCAAGTTCCAACCCAAACACTCACCAGGGTATACTCTCATCGTGTTTTGTTGAGGGTTCATTTTCACTCAAGCTCAAGAGCGTTACATCTCCCAAATGGATCTGTAAGCATGAGCATAGGCATGATTCTTAGGCAATGGCATCATTGACATCTCCTCACCATAGATTGGGTCACTTCTCATCTCACATGACAGCTCACTCAAGTAAGGAACACAAGGGCTTTTAATCTAGGTTTGTTTGTATGGCTTATGGAGTGAAGTTTCAAGGAAAGGCAGTATGAACAGAGGTTTGAATTTGAGAACAGAGGAAGTGCAGGAGATGGTACATGACTCCACCTACTTGAGTTTAGCTTCTTTCATCGTCTTATCGAGATTCTCACATTCACGGTGATCAGTTCTTTCTTTGATCTTGCATTTTTCAACATAAGGTCCTTTTTGCCTTTTTGCTTCAACTTTTTCACATTGTTTGTCTCTTTTCTTTCTCGTCACCATATTGCCTCTTTTCGAGGTATTTTCTCTTCATTTTCTTGATGTTGCCCAGCACTGCTCCATCTTCCGTTCTCTCTCCTTTACCTCCACGAATTCTCGAGTGAGGAAGGCTGAATTAGTTCCATAGGTTCAGTGCAAGTACTTTTGGGTATTTTTGATGAAGAATTGTAGGATTTGACTCAAATGGGGTACAAACAGGGGCAGATTTTCTTGGTTGGTTACATTAGGTTCAAGCATCAAAGAAGGCCTTGATCTTTTCCTCGGCTTCATGAGTCTTTGTTACTTGTTTTAATTTGGAGTTTCCTAACTTCTAGTGGATCTAATGCCTCAGCCAATCCTTTGAATCAGAAAAAATTGCCTCAGTCACTCTTCAACAGAGATGGAAAATATATGGGCTCAATTCTCACTGGTTATGGTTTTTCCTTGAGCTTTTAAGTATATCTTTACCTTTTTCTCTTCCTTTTGACTTACTATGTGCTGATACCAGTATGTTTTTATGGTGTAATCATCATGGAAATGTAGAATATCGCAAGGTTTAGGATGTCTAAATTCTTGCAAAGAAAATTTTAAAATTTCCACATTGTCATGATTCTTAAGTAAAATAATTCATTTCCTGATTACTTAGGTGATTCTGTTGTCCTTAGGTTAACTATTCCTTGGGCAGGACCTGTCTGCCACACCCCCAAACCTATGAGGAGCAGTGTCCTCACTGGTTCAAAGGTGGTGGCATAGTCACAGTTATTAGGGGAAAACAGCAGAAAAAATAATAGCATGGAGAATTACAGAAAGCAAATTGTATGAACCAGAAATTTTACAGAAAATAAAAGAAAAAGAGGGGGGAAAGGGAGTAAGGGTGAGGGGTTTATTTTTGTTTGTTTCTGAAGTAGGGGAGCACAGCTATAACAGAAAAAATTGCAAAATAACAGAAAACAGAACAATTAACAGAGAAAAATGGAATAAGAAAGAAAACAAATGACAATTCAGAATGATACAAAAACAAAGATTTATACATTGTATTTGAGACACGAGATCACGGACTTTTAATAACTAGGATCAAAGTCAGTATCATAGATGGGTTCTATGGGCTCTGAACTAGAGTCACTGTCAGAATCCGAACTAGAATCAGTGTTGGAATCAGAACTGGATTTTGGTTTCTCAGGAATGGAGTTCTGGAGTTCAGTGTACTCTTCTGACTTGATCTTTCCGTGAGGCCAAGGTGTTTGGTCAGTGGTGGTTTTCTTCTTCTTGAGCTAACCGCGAGCTTGGAGCATAGCCACCTTGTGCTGCCCAGCCTTGACCAATTGGAATGTTCGTCCCACCAGATCCCTCATCTTCTCTCTCTCAAATTGCATGAAATGCTCTAATTTTTTGATTTTGGCCTCATAAGGGGTTCGGATGTAGGCCTCCAAATCAGCCAACCCTTTTCGCACATCCCCTACGGATGTAGGGATTTTCTCTCATCATGGCACAGGAGAGGGTGGCATATCTAGGGAGGGGATGGAGTGGTAGGGACTAAAGGGGTCCAAACTGGGGGAGGGGGTGGGGGTCTTTGGGTAGCACCTGGGTGGTAGTGGGCCGCTCTGCAGAGAGTGTTTGCAAATACAAAGCTAACTTCAAAACGACTAAATATACTTGAAGCTAAAATCGCAAAGCACCTTTAAGTTTTCGAAAAGTTCCAAAAGAGCCCTTCTTATTACTTCGAATGGAAAAAGTGCCTTTCGACAAGTAGATAGCTTGAAGATTATTTCAAAAGGACTTAGCTTAACCGTCTATTCGAAAAGGAAATGTTATCATAATCAACTATTCGAAAAGAACATCTTTGTTTTCGAGCGGTTCATTGCTCGAATCTTCTCGAATAGACTTTGGACTTTCGAAAAGTAATTTTTGCTTTGCGATTTGAACTTTAAGTGTAATTAAACTATGAAAAGAAAAAGGAGAAATTGAAAACTATGTTGTACAAACATAATATACAATTTTCTACCATCGATTTTTGGAGATTCATGATGGAATGTTGTCAATGCATGGCTTGAGCCTCTGACCATTTACCTTAATGACTCTTCCGTCATTGGGATCACGGATATCCACAACTCCTGAGGGGGCAGCCTTGATGACAGTGTATGGCCCTCCCCATCTGGATCTCAATTTGCCAGGAAAGAATTTAAGTTTAGAGTTGAATAACCATACCTTGGACCCCGGTATGAACTCTTTTCTCATTAAACTCCTATCATGAAATGATTTGACTTTCTCCTTATACAATGGAGCTTGTATAAGCATCCATCCGCAGCTCTTCCAATTCGGTGAGTTGAAGTTTCCTGTGATTACCAGAAGTTAGATCCATATTAAATGTTTTAATAGCCCGAGCTTTGTATTCTAACTCTCTTGGCAAATGACATGCTTTGCCATAGACCGATCTAAAAGGAGACATTCAATTGGAGTTTTGTAGGCGATTCTGTATGCCCACAAAGCATCATTAAGCTTAAAGGACCATCCTTTCCCTTCTTCACAGTTTTTCCAAAATGTGTTTGATCTCTCTATTTGAAATCTCCACATCCCGGTTTGTGGATGATAGAGTGGCTACTCTGTGAGGTGAGTCCTTTTTTAATAGAGAGTCAATCTGCCTGTTGCAAAAGTGGCTCCCCCCATCACTGATGATGGCTCTGGGGAATTCAAATCTGGAAAAAATGTGGTCTTTGAGGAATCTTAAAACCACCTTGTGATCATTGGATTTGGTAGCTATGGCCTCAATCCACTTGGAGACATAGTCCACAGCTACCAAGATGAAATTATTTCCATTAGAAGGGGGAAAGGGGCCCATAAAATCTATGCCCCAAACATCAAACAACTCAACTACCAGATTGGCTAGGGCATTGAGTTTTCTTTTGGAAATCTTGCCAATTTTGGCGATTCTGGCAAGATTCTGTCTAAGGCATCTTTAAAGATTGTGGGCCAATAGAAACCACACTGCAGAATTTTGCATTGTTTTATTGTGAAATGGCCTCCACACTTCATGACACATTGACAATATGCGGAGAATTCATGGTCCGGGACACATCTTACGATCACTTGGTCTGCACAATTCTTGAATAGATAAGGATCTTCCCAAATGAAATTTTTAACTTGTGAGAAGAAAAGATCTTTATCCATTCGATTCCAATGTTGAGGAATCTGACCAGTAGCCAAGAAGTTGACTATGTTTGCAAAGCAAGGATCTGTGGGTATTGATGGCAAAAGTTGCTCATCGAAATGATTCATTAATGGGTAGCTATCATCCTCGATGTGAGAATTACGGATAAGTGATCGACCACCACATTCTCCACTCCTTTCTTATCCTTAATCGTAGATCAAACTCACTGTAATAGGAGGATCCACACTGATTAATCTGGGCTTGGTATCCTTCTTAGGCAGAAGGTACTTTAGGCGAGTGGTGATAAACACCACAATTTGTGAACCTAAAACATAAGACTGAATTTTTCCAATGCAAACACAATGGCGACTCTTTCTCGGTTGTTGTGTAGTTGAGCTGGGCATCTATCATGGATCTGGCATAAGCTATGACATGGGAAGCTTATCCTTTCTACGCCCTAGGCCAGCTCCTAGGGCATAGTCTGATGCATCACACATCAGCTCAAAGGGCACTGAATGGTCAGGGGACTGCAAGGTGGGAGCTAAAATCAGACATTTCTTAAGGACGACAAAGCCTGTCATGCATTCATTAGTAAACACAAAGGAACATCTTGACACGATAAATGACAGTGGCTTGGAAATTTTGAAATCTTTGATGAACCTCCTATAAAATCCTGCATGCCCTAAGAAACTTTGATTTGTATGAGTTACGGGAGGAGAAATGTGCAATTAGATCAATTTTGCTTGGTCCACCTCTATGCCTTTATGGGAGACCACATGTCCTAGGACAATGCCTTGGGTGACCATAAAATGACTCTTTCACTTAGAACCAAATTGGTTTCTTCACATCTTTGCAACACCAACTTGAGGTGGTGTAAGCATTAGGAAAAAGTCTCCATAAATTGAAAAGTCATCCATGAAGATCTCCATGAATTGATCAATCATGTCAGAAAAGATGGCATACATGCATCTTTGAAAAGTAGCAGGGCATTGCAAAGACCAAGGGCATCCTCCTATAGGCAAAAGTGCCAAAGGGGCAGGTGAAGGTGGTCTTTTCTTGGTCTGTGGGTACCTGAGATCTGGTTGTAACAGTACCCATCAAGGAAGCAGTAGTAAGCTTTGCCTGCAAGCTTATCAAGTTTGGTCAATGAAGGGGAGGAAATGGTCTTTCCTTGTCATGGTATTTAATTTTACGTAGTCTATGGACCCTCCATCCAGTTGTTTGTCTGGTGGACATAAGTTCACAGTTAATTTGCTACTACAGTGATGCAGATTTCTTAGGCACCACACATGTGGGTGCTACCAAGCGAGAATCACGAAATGGGGTAAATGACTGACATCTAGCAAGCTTGACAACTTCCTTCATTACCACTTCTTGCATGTGAGGATTCAACCTTCTTTGCATTTCTCTAGAAGGCTTGGCATCCTCTTCCAGTGGATCTTATGCATGCATCTGGGTTTATTCCTCCTAAATCAGCAATGGTCCAGATAATTGCTTTCTTGTCTTGTTTAGAACTACCAACAGCTCCTCTTCTTGCTCCTTTGTAAGGGAGGAAGAAATAATCACAGTAGTGTTTGATGATCTCCCAAAACACATATTTCAGATTTTTGGGGAGCTGTTTGAGTTCAATTCAGGTGAAATTTGAGAAAGAGGGCAACAAAGGTACCTTGGTAACTTGTGGAAGAGGGAGAGGCGAGGTCTCAGAGAGAGAACTTGATGATGTTGGTGAGTGCCTTGCACAAAGCAGACTCCCTTTGAATTTGATCTCCTTTTCCTTCTTTCTCAGTGGATTCCCAATCATTTTAAATTATGTGGTGGAGTCTTTACCTTGCGAAATGTTTGTAAAGACTCCTCCACATCATCAATGATGTCAACATGGAAACATTCCTCGTGAGGTTGAGAATTGACACATTCAATTTAACTTTCAT
The DNA here is from genome assembly GCA_021018995.1 of Chloranthus sessilifolius. Classification (NCBI taxonomy): domain Eukaryota; kingdom Viridiplantae; phylum Streptophyta; class Magnoliopsida; order Chloranthales; family Chloranthaceae; genus Chloranthus; species Chloranthus sessilifolius. Next base: position 120,104,027 of record CM037584.1, on the reverse strand, counting down.
ATTTCCAAAGACACCTCCATGATGCAGGACACTGCATTGAATGCATGCATTAGTAGCTGTAGCCAGAATGGTCTTCCCGAATGTGAGGGATGGCGATGGTACTTTTGGTTGGTTCCATGTCCAACACCAAAAAGTCGTGAGGGTAGAAAAACTTGTCTACTCCTACCAAAACATCTTCAATCAACCCCATAGGTTTCCTTTCGGATCTGTCATTCAGTTGTAACACCACTTGAGTGGGTTTCAATTCTCCCAAACCTAGCTTCTCATAGGCGAGAATAGGGAAGCGAGGTTGACACTAACACCAGATCTAGCAAGGCTTTCTCAATGGTGTGCTCCCCAATGATGCGAGGGGATTGTGGGGATTCGAGGTCTTGCATCTTAGGTGGTGTTGCAATTGATAGCACTTGGTTGATTTTCTCCACAAAGGCCTTCTTGGATAAATGTATCCTAGATTGCCTTTTGTGGTGCATACCTCTTTGAGAAATTTTGCATAGCGAGGGACTGTTTGATTGCATCAAGCGGTAGATTAATTTTAACTTGCTTGAATGTCTCCATCATTTCCTCAATTTTGTGTTTCCTTTGTCAAAGGAAAGCAGCTTCATTGCATGGGAAATGGGAGGTGAGGAACAAATTTCTCCTCCTCATCTTTTCAACAATTTTGTTATTTTACATTTTTCATTTTTGAATTTTTGATGTAAATCAACATTATATTGCTATCCATTTGTTGTTCTGCACTTGTTCTTCATCTTTTCCTCTTCACTACCTTGTGTTGTTTATTATTCTTCCACTTCTCAAAGTAGTCACTTTGATTTCCTCATGGCCATTTGAGGATTCTCCAACCATGAACTGTCCCTTAGGATTGTTCACGAGGTTGGTGGGTAGTTACCCTCTTCTCTCTTAGCCAATGAATTTGAGAGTTGGCCCAAGTTTCTTCAATTTTTTAATGCTCATTGTGAAGGTTCACAGTCTGAGCAGTTCAAGATTTTGAAGTGAACTCAAGACCTGCTCTTCAAAGGTCGGGGATCTAGGAGGCGGCGGGGCTGGTCTCTTTGCATGGCTTGTTGTTGGTTAAATCTCTTGAAAATTTGATTTATTATAAAAATTCTGTGATATGGTGACGGTTTGAAAGGTAATTGATTTTTGAGCTGCTTTCTTTGTTGGGCTAGTAATTTCCACGATTCCACAGATTAGGATGAGATCTCCATGGGTAGTCATTCGATTGCATCATCCATAAGGTGCATGAGCTTGTTCCATCATGAGTTAAAATTGTGATGCGAAGGACATTGATCAATGGAATGAGTGGGGGCGGCATATCGGACATGCCTCCTCTACTCTTGACCCATTTGGAGCTTTAAATGAGTCCATCATATCAAATTTTGTGGTCAAATTATCCACTTTCCTTTCCGACTCATTGACTTCATAAACTTTCCCTCTTGTGAATTGGGGATTATTCATCCTAGCTGGATTCTCGGTGTCCCTTGGAGATTCTCTTTGGGTTGAATTTTCTCCAATCACCTCAAAGAGGTCCCAAACCTCTTCAAGCTTTTACGCAAGTAGGTACCTCCACAAGGCATCCACCATGTTCTTGCCCTTGATCGGTTCCTTGATAGAAGCTTTGAACCCTGCCATTTAGGAATTTGATGGTGAGGCATTGTCTTATTCTTTAAACCTTTCCCATGCTTCATGGAAAGTTTGATTGAGTTTTGGGAAAAAGAGATGATGCTTTGTCTCGGTTGGCTGGTTTTAGTCATTGGGAAATATTTTGACAAAAATTGACATTGCAAATCATTCCATGATGTGATCTTTGTTTGGTGCTAACATAGATAACCATGCTCTAGCTTTGTCCTTTAATGAAAAGGAAAGAGCTAAGCTTGGTTGCCTCTGGACCAGTCCGGCTATATGTTAAATGTTGTGCATAAAGCAGAAATTCATCAATGTGTTTGTAAGGGTCTTCCTTACTCAATCCATGGAATGAAGGCAACATTTGGATGGTGGAGGACTTAATTTCATAATTTCCCTCCAGTGGGAAATTGAATGCAAAATGGGGAATTATAAGCACCGGGGGCAAAGTAGTCTCTTAACAATCTCTGGTCTTCCCCATTTGTAGATATATACGTGATGTATGTCGGTTTCTTAGGAGTCTTTCAACACGAATTTAGCAGGAGAATCTCGAGTTGAGGGTTCTCTGCCAAACATACAACTCGAGAGAGAATTTGGTCGACAAACACATTGTTAAATTTGCTTTCCTTTCCTTCATCACTGTTGTAATGCATAAAATAACAACTGGTGATAAATAAATGAAAATAAACATAGGTCTTATCTATTTTAGAACAAATTCCCCGGCAACGGCGCCAAAAACTTGTTGTAACTCCACATGTGCCTTTTTTATGTGTATTTTGAGAACGAATTAATGAATAATAAGTTACATAATTTTAAATTATGAAAGAGATATCAGCACATTGAGGGCTAACAATAGCCTGCAAGATCAGGGCCAATTGTAGTAAGTTTTAAAAGTGAGTATATTAAAGATCGTCCACAGAGAATTTGTCTGAAATATGAGATAGACCTCCAGATCTGTGCTACCAGATCTGGCTCTATAATTATCTAGAAAGCAGATAAAAAGAGAGTGTTGGGTTTTTGTCACGTTTAACTAAAAGCAAATAAAGAAAAGAACTAACTAAGCAGATCCGATTCAAGTTGGGGAAGTGATTAAAATAAATCAAATGGAGAAATAATAACTACGTGATTTAGCCTTTGAATTTTAATGGAGAATCTGCAACTCAACAGAGTTGATTCAATCTTCATCGGCTACCGCAGATGTAAGAGAAATAAATCTGAATTAAGGAAGGGTTTAGACTTATGGTTATGATCTGTCCACTTAAATGGTCACAGATCATCCAATAGTTGTTGACCTATCCTCAATTTGAACATGAACATCTTTGCAAGTCTTTGTCGAACTAGGTTACCAACGCTAGTTCGTACAGGAGTGATGAATCAAGGGAAATTGCATGCAAAGTAGTGGATCTAAAGGAGTCTAATGCACTAAGGTGATCAATAAGAGCGCTTGACATGAATCCAATGGAGAAAACACAGTTCAACCTTTTAAATTCAATCTTACAATTACAGAGCACGCTTTAGAAAACCCTCGGACTAGCGATCTTGAATCCGATCTCTTTGGAGTTACAAAAGCACTCTGACAACTCTCAAAAGCAAAACAGAGGAAGAAATTACAAAGTGCAGATACACTATCGTAGAAAGGAGAAGCAGAGATGAAAACTCAAAATCTGGATGCCACAATTGGGCAAATGTCTTCTCAATTTATAGCTTTCCTCTATCACTGCACAAGGCTGAATTGACCAATCGAAGTGCTCGGATCTGGATTGCCCAATGGTTTGAGCACGGGATCCGGATCTGTTACGGCCAATGAAAATGCTACGATCTGGTTGACCAATCACGTTAGAAGCATCAATTACATTATATAGAATTCAAAAGTCTGTTTGAGCTTCTAGAAGTTCCCAAGTGATTTCATCTTTGGGTTTTCACGTAGGCGGAATATGCCTTTGGTTTGTGCTTGGAATCTTCCGGAATGTCTACTGTGCTTTTAATTACATTGGGCGCGTGCGAGTTTCTTGAAATGCCCTTCAAAGTAGCTGTAAATCCCAGTATGCCATTTCATGAGTTTAAGGGTCTTTTAAAGTAGTTTGGCTCGAAGTTCTTTTAGCAGTGTTTTCTTCTTTTCATAAAGGTCATTCTTCTATTAGAGGAGTGTTTTCTTCTTTTACGCAAAGTTCAAGGTTCTTTCTTGAATTGAAGAATTCTTTCGAATTGAGCTTTAGCTTCCATTCTTCTTTGCGAATGGATCCTTCTTCTTCTTCGTGTCTTTTCTTGCTCTTTTAGGACCTTTTTAGCCATTCTGAGGCTATTTCTTCACTCCTCTTTGAGTTTGACATGAGTTGTCAGCTTTTTGATCATTTAAGATGGTTTCGGATTTGGACCTGTCTTTTGGTTAGCAATATGAACACTAAAGCACTTATTTAGTCTTCTCAAGGGTCTTTCAAGGCTCATGTTTAGGGGTGAAAATGGTATTTTCACTACTTAACACACCCCAAACCTAAGCTTTGCTAGTCCCTGAGCAAAGAAACGTAAAAGCAAAATAAAGAGCCACTTTTGTAGGAAGCAGGTGCATTTAGCATATGCAACAAGCCTTTTAAACCCTAGGTGATCCCTAGAGGAGGTGAAGTCTCTGAGGGTTTTCGTGAAGGTACCACAAACTTCTCCATGAAACAGTTAACATCGGTGCAATATTATCAAATGAGCAATCAAGGAGCAGGTTAGTTACTCTTGAATCAATGATGAAACAGAAAATTTGATTATTGTTTGCAGAATTTAAACATTTATAAACCTCATGAATGTTTCAATATTTCCAATCTGTGAGCAGTCATAGAAAATCATACAAATGTGCGTGAGCTCATCCTATGGATAAAAATTAGGTTATAAGTCATACTTAAGGTGCTCAAGTTCCAACCCAAACACTCACCGGGTATACTCTCATCAGTGTTTTTTGTTGAGGGGTTCATTTTCACTCAAGCTCAAGAGCGTTACATCTCCCAAATGGATCTAAGCATGAGCATAGGCATGATTCTTAGGCAATGGCATCATTGACATCTCCTCACCATAGATTGGGTCACTTCTCATCTCCACATGACAACTCACTCAACTTTGGATCACAAGGGCTTTTAATCTAGGTTTGTTTGTATGGCTTATGGAGTGAAGTTTCAAGGAAAGGCAATTTGATCAGAGGTTTGAATTTGTGAACTCGAGTAGTGCAGAGATGGTTCATGACTCCACCTTTTGAGTTTAGCTTCTTTCTTCTTCTTTCGAGATTCTCACATTCAGTGATCAGTTCTTTCTTTGATCTTGCATTTTCAACATAAGGTCCCTTTTTGCCTTTGCTGCAACTTTTTCACATTGTTTGTCTTTTCTTTTCTCATCACCATATTGCCTGTTTTTGAGGTATTTTCTCTTCATTTTCTTGATGTTGCCCGAAATGGTCCATCTTCGATTCTTTCTCCTTTACCTCCTGAATTCTCGAGTGAGGGAAGGCTGAATTAGTTCCATAGGTTCAGTGCAAGACTTTTGGGTATTTTGATGAAGAATTGTAGGATTCTACACTCAAATGGGGTACAAACAGGGCAGATTTTCTTGGTTGGTTCTGTTAGGTTCAAGCTGTCCAAAGAAGGCCTTGATCTTTCCTCAGTTTCATGAGTGCTGTTACTTGTTTTAATTTGGAGTTTCCTAACTTCTAGTGGATCTAATGCCTCAGCCAATCCTTTGAATCAGAAAAAATTGCCTCAGTCACTCTTCAACAGAGATGGAAAATATATGGGCTCAATTCTCACTGGTTATGGTTTTTCCTTGAGCTTTTAAGTATATCTTTACCTTTTCTCTTCCTTTTGACTTACTATGTGCTGATACCAGTATGTTTTTATGGTGTAATCATCATGGAAATGTAGAATATCGCAAGGTTTAGAATGTCTAAATTCTTGCAAAGAAAATTTTAAAATTTCCACATTGTCATGATTCTTAAGTAAAATAATTCATTTCCTGATTACTTAGGTGATTCTGTTGTCCTTAGGTTAACTATTCCTTGGCGGGACACATGCCACACCCCTAAACCTATGAGGAGCAGTGTCCTCACTGGTTCAAAGGTGGTGGCATAGTCACAGTTATTAGGGGAAAACAGCAGAAAAAATAATAGCATGGAGAATTACAGAAAGCAAATTGTATGAACCAGAAATTTTACAGAAAATAAAAGAAAAAGAGGGGGGAAAGGGAGTAAGGGTGAGGGGTTTATTTTTGTTTGTTTCTGAAGTAGGGGAGCACAACTATAATAGAAAAAATTGCAAAATAACAGAAAACAGAACAATTAACAGAGAAAAATGGAATAAGAAAGAAAACAAATGAGTGAATTCAATGATACAAAAACAAAAGATTTATACATTGTATTTGAGACCACGATGAATGCAGACTTTTAATAACTAGGATCAAAGTCGATTATAGATGGGTTCTATGGGCTCGAACTAGAGTCCTTTTGAATCCGAACTAGAATCGGGTGTTGGAATCGAGCTGGATTTTGGTTTCTCGGGAAAGGAGTTACGGAGTTCAGTGTACTCTTGACTTGATCTTTCGGTGAGGCCAAGGTGTTTGGTCAGCCGGTGGTGGTTTTCTTCGTTCTTGAGCTAAGCGAGCTTGGAGCATAGCCACCTTGTCTTTCGACCTTGACCAATTGGAATGTTCGTCCCACCAGATCCCTCATCTTCTCTCTCTCAAATTGCATGGAATGCTCTAATTTTTTGATTTTGGCCTCATAAGGGGTTGGGATGTAGGCCTCCAAATCAGCCAACCCCTTCTGCACATCCCTACGGATGTAGGGATTTTCACATATGGGAGAGGTGGCATATCTAGGGAGGGATGGAGTGGTAGGGGACTAAAGGGGTCCACCGGGAGGGGGGGTGGGGTCTTGGGTAGCACAGGTGGTAGTGGAGCGTCGCTCTGCGAGAGTGTTTGCAAATACAAAGCTAACTTCAAAACGACTAAATATACTTGAAGCTAAAATCGCAAAGCACCTTTAAGTTTTCAAAAGTTCCAAAGAGCCCTTCTTATTACTTGAATGGAAAAAAGTGCCTTTCGACAAGTAGATAGAAAGATTATTTCGCAAAGGACTTAGCATCAGAACTATCTATTCGAAAAGGAAATGTTATCAGAATCAACTCTTCGAAAAGAACATCTTTGTTTTCGAAGCGGTTCATTCTGACTCGAATCTTCTCGAATAGACTTTGGACTTTTCGAAAAGTAATTTTTGCTGCGATTTGAACTTTAAGTGTAATTAAACTATGCGAAAAGGAAAAGAAAGCGAAGCAGAGAAATTCGAGAAAAACTATGTTGTACAAACATAATATACAATTTTCTACCATCAGATTTTTTGGAGATTCGTGATGACAGATGGGCAGACAGCTCTGAATGTTGTCAATGCATGGCTTGAGCCTCGACCATTTACCTTAATGACTCTTCCATCATTGGGATCACGGATATCCACAACTCCCGAGGGGCACCTTGATGACGATGTATGGCCCTTCCCATCTGGATCTCAATTTGCAGAAAGAATTTAAGTTTAGAGTTGAATAACCATACCTTGGACCCCGGTATGAACTCTTTTCTCATTAAACTCCTATCATGAAATGATTTGACTTTCTCCTTATACAATGGAGCTTGTATAAGCATCCATCCAGCTCTTCCAATTCGGTGAGTTGAAGTTTCTGTGATTACCAATAGAAGTTAGATCCATATTAAATGTTTTAATAGCCCGAAGCTTTGTATTCTAACTCTCGGCAAATGACATGCTTTGCCATAGACCGATCTAAAAGGAGACATTCCAATTGGAGTTTTGTAGGCGATTGTATGCCCACAAAGCATCATTAAGCTTAAAGGACCAGTCCTTTCTGTCCTTCTTCACAGTTTTTTCCAAAATGTGTTTGATCTCTCTATTTGAAATCTCCACCTGTCCACTGGTTTGTGGATGATAGGGAGTGGCTACTCTGTGAGTGACAGAGTACTTTTTTAATAGAGAGTCAAACTGCCTGTTGCAAAAGTGGCTCCCCCCATCACTGATGATGGCTCTGGGGAATCCAAATCTGGAAAAAATGTGGTCTTTGAGGAATCTTAAAACCACTTTGTGATCATTGGATTTGGTAGCTATGGCCTCAATCCACTTGGAGACATAGTCCACAGCTACCAAGATGAAATTATTTCCATTAGAAGGGAGAAATGGGCCCATAAAATCTATGGCCCAAACATCAAATAATGCAACTACCAGAATTGGTCGAGGCATTGAGTTTCTTTTGGAAATCTTGATTTTTGGCAATTCTGGCAAGATTTACAGTGCTGTAAGGCATCTTTAAAGATTGTGGGCCAATAGAAACCACACTGCAGAATTTTTGCAGCTGTTTTATTGCCACTGAAATGGCCTCCACAGGCCTGTTCATGACACATTGACAATATGCCAGAGAATTCATGGTCCGGGACACACTTTCTGATCACTTGGTCTGCACAATTCTTGAATAGATAAGGATCTTCCCAAATGAAATTTTTAACTTGTGAGAAGAAAAGATCTTTATCCATTCGATTCCAATGTTGAGGAATCATCCAGAGCCAAGAAGTTGACTATGTTTGCAAACCAAGGAAGGTATTGATGGCAAAAGTTGCTCATCGGAAATGATTCATTAATGGGTAAGCTATCATCCTCAGATTGAGAATTCTGGATAAGTGATCAGCCACCACATTCTCCACTCCTTTCTTATCCTTAATCTCATAGATCAAACTCCTGTAATAGGAGGATCCATCGATTAATCTGGGCTTGGTATCCTTCTTAGACGGAAGGTACTTTAGGCGAGTGGTCGATAAACACCACAATTTGTGAACCTAAAACATAAGACCTGAATTTTTCCAATGCAAACACAATGGCCAGCCTCTTTCTCGGTTGTTGTGTAGTTGAGCTGGGCATCTATCATGGATCTGCTGCATAAGCTATGACATGGGGAAGCTTATCCTTTCTCGCCCTAGGACAGCTCCTAGGGCATAGTCGATGCATCACACATCAGCTCAAAGGGCACCTGAATAGTCGAGGGACTGCAAGATGGGAGCTGAAATCAGACATTTCTTAAGGACCTCAAAGGCATCATGCATTCATTAGTAAACACAAAAGGAACATCTTGACACGATGAAATGACAGTGGCTTGGAAATTTTCTTGAAATCTTTGATGAACCTCCTATAAAATCCTGCATGCCCTAAGAAACTTTTGATTTGCTTACTTGATTAGGAGGAGGCAAATGTGCAATTAGATCAATTTTTGCTTGGTCCACCTCTATGCCTTTATGGGAGACCACATGTCCTAGGACAATGCCTTGGGTGACCATAAAATGACTCTTTTCCTAGCTTAGAACCAAATTGGTTTCTTCACATCTTTGCAACACCAACTTGAGGTGGTGTAAGCATTGGGAAAAGCTGTCTCCATAATTGAAAAGTCATCCATGAAGATCTCCATGAATTGATCAATCATGTCAGAAAAGATGGCATACATGCATCTTTGAAAAGTAGCAGGGGCATTGCAAAGACCAAAGGGCATCCTCCTATAGGCAAAAGTGCCAAAGGGGCAGGTGAAGGTGGTCTTTTCTTGGTCCTGTGGGTACACAGGGATCTGGTTGTAACCAGAGTACCCATCAAGGAAGCGAGAGTAAGCTTTGCACGCAAGCTTATCAAGGATTTGGTCAATGAAGGGGAGAAATGGTCTTTCCTTGTCATGGTATTTAATTTTCTGTAGTCTATGCGGACCCTCCATCCAGTTGTTTGTCCGGTGGACATAAGTTCACCAGATTCAATGCTACGATGCTGATTTCTTAGGCACCACATGTGGGTGCTACCAAGCAGAATCTGAAATGGGGTAAATGACCCCGACATCTAGCAGCTTGACAACTTCCTTCATTACCACTTCTTGCATGTGAGGATTCAACCTTCTTTGCATTTCTCTAGAAGGCTTGGCATCCTCTTCGTGGATCTTATGCATGCATACATGGGTTTATTCCTCCTAAATCAGCAATGGTCCAGCCAATTGCTTTCTTGTGTCTGTTTAGAACTACCACTCCTCTTCTTGCTCCTTTGTAAGGGAGGAAGAAATAATCACAGTAGTGTTTGATGATCTCCCAAAACACATATTTCAGATTTTTGGGGAGCTGTTTGAGTTCCAATTGTGTGGGTGAGAAAAGAGGCAGCAAAGGTACCTTGGTAACTTGTGGAAGAGGAGAGGAGCAGGTCTCCAAGAGAGAGAACTTGATGATGAGTGCCTTGCACAAAGCAGACTCCCTTTGAATTTGATCTCCCTTTTCCTTCTTTCTTAGTGGATTCCCAATCATTTTTAAATTATGTGGTGGAGTCTTTACCTTGCAGAAATGTTTGTAAAGACTCCTCCACCAGCTCATCAATGATGTCAACATGGAAACATTCCTCAGCAGAGAATTGAGGTTGAGTAACATTATACATTATACATTCAATTTAACTTTCATATTTCCAAAAGACACCTCCATGATGCAGACCTGCATTGAATGCATGCATTAGTCTGTAGCTAGGAATGGTCTTCCCGAATGACAGGATGGCGGTGGTACTTTTGGTTGGTTCCATGTCCAACACCAAAAGTCAATAGGTAGAAAAACTTGTCTACTCCTACCAAAACATCTTCAATCAACCCCATAGGTTTCCTTTCGGATCTGTCATTCATGTAACACCACTTGAGTGGGTTTCAATTCTCCCAAACCTAGCTTCTCATAGTCAGAATAGGGAAGCAGGTTGACACTAGCACCCAGATCTAGCAAGGCTTTCTCAATGGTGTGCTCCCCAATGATGCAGGGGATTGTGGGGATTCCAGGGTCTTGCATCTTAGGTGGTGTTGCAATTGATAGCACTTGGTTGATTTTCTCCACAGCAAAGGCCTTCTTGGATAAATGTATCCTAGATTGCCTTTTGTGAGTGCATACCTCTTTGAGAAATTTTGCATAAGCAGGGACCTGTTTGATTGCATCAAGCAGAGGTAGATTAATTTTAACTTGCTTGAATGTCTCCATCATTTCCTCAATTTTTGTGTTTCCTTTGTCAAAAGGAGAAACTGACTTCATTGCATGGGGAAATGGGAGATGAGGAACAAATTTCTCCTTCTCATCTTTTTCAACAATTTTGTTATTTTTCTGTTTTTCATTTTTTTGAATTTTCTGATGTAAATCAACAGCCATATTGCTATCCAGCTGTTGTTCCTGCACTTGTTCTTCATCTTTTTCCTCTTCACTACCCACTGTGTTGTTTATTATTCTTCCACTTCTCAAAGTAGTCACAGCTTTGATTTCCTCATGGCCATTTGAGGATTCTCCAACCATGAACTGTCCCTTAGGATTGTTCACAGGTTGGCCCTCTTCTCTCTTAGCCAATGAATTTGAGAGTTGGCCCAGAGTTTCTTCAATTTTTTAATGCTCATGTGAAGGTTCACGATGCAGGCAGTTCAAGATTTTGAAGTGAACTCAAGACCTGCTCTTCAAAGGTCGGGGATCTAGGAGGGCAGGGCTGGTGCATCTTTGCATGGCTTGTTGTTGGTTAGGCTAAAATTTGATTTATTATAAAAATTCTGATATGGTTGAGGTGTTTGAAAGGTAATTGATTTTTGGCTGTCTTCCGCTGTAATTTCCCGATTCCACAGATTAGGATGAGATCTCCATGGGTAGTCATTCGATTGCATCATCCATAAGTACGTTCCATCATGAGTTCTGGAAATTGTGATGCGTAGGACATTGATCAATGGAATGAGTGGGGGCGGCATATCGGACATGCCTCCTCTACTCTTGTCCCATTTGGAGCTTTAAAAGAGTCCAACAGCCTATCAAATTTTGTGGTCAAATTATCCACTTTCCTTTCCAGCTCATTGTCTTCATAAACTTTCCCTCTTGTGAATTGGGGATTATTCATCCTATTTGGATTCTCGGTGTCCCTTGGCGGAGATTCCTGCTTTGGGTTGAATTTTCTCCAATCACCTCAAAGAGGTCCCAAACCTCTTCAAGTTTTTCTGCAAGTAGGTACCTCCACAAGAGGCATCCACCATGTTCTTGCCCTTGATCGTTCCTTGATAGAAGCTTTGAACCCCATTTAGGAATTTGATGGGGAGGGCACTGACTTAACAGTTCTTTAACCCTCTCCCATGCCTCATGGAATGTTTCAGTTGTGTTTTGGGCGAATGTGTTGTTGCTTTGTCTCAGTTGGCTGGTTTTATTCATTGGGAAATATTTTGACTAAAATTGACATTGCAAATCATTCCTTGATGTGATGCTGTTTGGTCCTAACTATGTTAACCATGCTCTAGCATTGTCCTTTAATGAAAAGGAAAGAGCCTAAGCTTGGTTGCCTCTCGACCAAGTCCATATGTTAAATGTTGTGCATAAAGCCAGAAATTCATCAATGTGTTTGTAAGGGTCTTCCTTACTCAATCCATGGAATGAAGGCAACATTTGGATGGTGGAGGACTTAATTTCATAATTTCCCTCCACTGTGGGAAATTGAATGCAAAATGGGGAATTATAAGCACCGAGGCAAAAGTAGTCTCTTAACAATCTCTGTCTTCGCCCATTTCGAGATGTCTGTGATGTATGTCGGTTTCTTAGGAGTCTTTCAACCACGAATTTAACGGAGAATCTAGGATTGAGGTTCTCTGCCAAACATACAACTCGAGAGAGAATTTGGTACAAGAAACTTTGTTGAATTACGTGCTTTCCTTTCCTTCATACAGTGTGTAACGAAATAACAATGATGAATTAATAAATGACTGAAAATAAACATAGGTCTTATCTATTTTAGAACAAATTCCCCGGCAACGGCGCCAAAAACTTGTTGTAACTCCACATGTGCCTTTTTTATGTGTATTTTGAGAACGAATTAATGAATAATAAGTTACATAATTTTAAATTATGAAAGAGATATCAGCACATTGAGGGCTAACAATAGCCTGCAAGATCAGGGCCAATTGTAGTAAGTTTTAAAAGTGAGTATATTAAAGATCGTCCCACGTAGAATTTTATACGAAATATGAGATAGACCTCGGATCTGTGCTACTACGGATCTGGCTCTATAATTATCTAAGCGAGATAAAAAGAGAGTGTTGGGTTTTGTCACGTTTAACTAAAAGCAAATAAAGAAAAGAACTAACTAAGCGATCCAGATTCAAGTTGGGGAAGTGATTAAAATAAATCAAATGGAGAAATAATAACTTTCACGTGATTTAGCCTTTGAATTTTAATGGAGAATCTGCAACTAAGCGAGTTGATTCAATCTTCATCGGCTACCCACAGATGTAAGAGAAATAAATCAATTAAGGAAGGGTTTAGACTTATGGTTATGATCTGTCCACTTAAATGGTCACAGATCATCCAATAGTTGTTGACCTATCCTCAATTCGAACATGAACATCATGCAAGTCTTTGTAACTAGGTTACCAACGCTAATTCGTACAGGGGTAATGAATCAAGGGAAATTGCATGCAAAGTAGTGAATCTAAAGGAGTCTAATGCACTAAGGTGATCAATAAGAACCCTTGACATGAATCCAATGGAGAAAACACAGTTTACAGCAACCTTTTAAATTCAATCTTACAATTACAGAGCACGGCTTTAGAAAACCCTCAGACTAGCAGTCTTGAATCCGATCTCTTTGGAGTTACAAAAGCACTCTCAGCAACTCTCAAAAGCAAAACAGAGGAAGAAATTACAAGGGGTACAGATACACTATCTGACCGGAAGGAGGGAAACAGAGATGAAAACTCAAAATCTGGATGCCACAATTGGGCAAATGTCTTCTCAATTTATAGCTTTCCCTCTATCCTGCACAAGGCTGAATTGACCAATCAGAAGTGCTCAGATCTGGATTGCCCAATGGCTGTTGAGCACGGGGATCCAGATCTGTTCTGGCCAATGAAAATGCTACGATTCGTTGCCAATCGTTAGAAGCATCAATTCATATGGGAATTCAAAAGTCTTTTGAGCTTCTAGAAGTTCCCGCCAAGTGATTTCATCTTTGGGTTTTCACGTGCGGAATATGCCTTTGGTTTGTGCTTGGAATCTTCCAATGTCTCTCTGCTTTTAATTACATTGTGTAGCGGCAAGAGTTTATGAAATGCCCTTCAAAGTAGTCAAATCCCTCAAAGATGCCATTTCGCAGAGTTTAAGGGTCTTTTCAAAGTAGTTTGGCTCCGAAGTTCTTTTTCGCAAAGTGTTTTCTTCTTTTCATAAAGGTCATTCTTCTATTCGAGAGTGTTTTCTTCTTTTCGCAAAGTTCAAGGTTCTTTCTTGAATTGAAGAGATTCTTCTTGAATTGAGCTTTAGCTTCCATTCTTCTTCTTGAATGGATCCTTCTTCTTCTTGAGTCTTTTCTTGCTCTTTTAGGACCTTTTTAGCCATTCTTTGAGGCTATTTCTTCACTCCCTCTTTGAGTTTGACATGCGTTGTCGGCTTTTTGATCATTTTAAGATGGTTTTGATTTGGACTGTCTTTTGGTTATAATATGAACACTAAAGCACTTATTTAGTCTTCTCAAGGGTCTTTCAAGGCTCATGTTTAGGGGTGAAAATGGTATTTTCACTACTTAACACACCCCAAACCTAAGCTTTGCTAGTCCCCGAGCAAAGAAACGTAAAAGCAAAATAAAGAGCCACTTTTGTAGGAAGCACAGTGCATTTAGCATATGCAACAAGCCTTTTAAACCTAGGTGATCCCTAGAGGAGGAGTGAAGTCTCGAGGGTTTTCAAGAAGGTACCCACAAACTTCTCCATGAAACAGTTAACATCAAGTGCAATATTATCAAATGAGCAATCAAGGAGCAGGGTTAGTTACTCTTGAATCAATGATGAAACAGAAAATTTGATTATTGTTTGCACAGAATTTAAACATTTATAAACCTCATGAATGTTTCAATATTTCCAATCTGTGAAACAGTCATAGAAAATCATACAAATGTGCATAGCTCATCCTATGGATAAAAATTAGGTTATAAGTCATACTTAAGGTGCTCAAGTTCCAACCCAAACACTCACGGGGTATACTCTCATGTGTTTTTGTTGAGGGGTTCATTTTCACTCAAGCTCAAGAGCAGTTACATCTCCCAAATGGATGTAAGCATGAGCATAGGCATGATTCTTAGGCAATGGCATCATTGACATCTCCTCACCATAGATTGGGTCACTTCTCATCTCCACATGACAACTCACTCAACTCTGGATCACAAGGGCTTTTTAATCTAGGTTTGTTTGTATGGCTTATGGAGTGAAGTTTCAAGGAAAGGCAATTTGAACAGAGGTTGAATTTGAGAACTCAGTAGTGCAGGAGATGGTTCATGACTCCACCTTTTGAGTTTAGCTTCTTTCTTCTTCTTTTGAGATTCTCACATTCACAAGTGATCAGTTCTTTCTTTGATCTTGCATTTTTCAACATAAGGTCCCTTTTTGCCTTTTCTGCAACTTTTTCACATTGTTTGTCTTTTTCTTTCTCAGTCACCATATTGCTTTGCTTTTGAGGTATTTTCTCTTCATTTTCTTGATGTTGCCCGAAATGGTCCATCTTCAGCTTCTTTCTCCTTTACCTCCCTGAATTCTCGAGTGAGGGAAGGCTGAATTAGTTCCATAGGTTCAGTGCAAGTACTTTTGGGTATTTTGATGAAGAATTGTAGGATTCTGCTCAAATGGGGTACAAACAGCAGATTTTTCTTGGTTGGTTCTCATAGGTTCAAGTCATTCCAAAGAAGGCCTTGATCTTTCCTCATTTCATGAGTCTGTTACTTGTTTTAATTTGGAGTTTCCTAACTTCTAGTGGATCTAATGCCTCAGCCAATCCTTTGAATCAGAAAAAATTGCCTCAGTCACTCTTCAACAGAGATGGAAAATATATGGGCTCAATTCTCACTGGTTATGGTTTTTCCTTGAGCTTTTAAGTATATCTTTACCTTTTTCTCTTCCTTTTGACTTACTATGCTTTGATACCAGTATGTTTTTATGGTGTAATCATCATGGAAATGTAGAATATCGCAAGGTTTAGAATGTCTAAATTCTTGCAAAGAAAATTTTAAAATTTCCACATTGTCATGATTCTTAAGTAAAATAATTCATTTCCTGATTACTTAGGTGATTCTGTTGTCCTTAGGTTAACTATTCCTTGGGCAGGACATGCCACACACCCCCAAACCTATGAGGAGCAAAGTGTCCTCACCGGTTCAAAGGTGGTGGCATAGTCACATTATTAGGGGAAAACAAATGAAAAAAATAGCATGGAGAATTACGAAAGCAAATTGTATGAACCGAGAAATTTTACGAAAATAAAAGAAAAGAGGGGGGAAAGGGAGTAAGGGTGAGGGTTTATTTTGTTTGTTTAAGTAGGGAGCACAACTATAATAGAAAAAATTGCAAAATAATGTAAAAGCAGAACAATTAACGAGAGAAAATGGAATAAGAAAGAAAACAAATGATGAATTGCATAGAATGATACAAAAACAAAAGATTTATACATTGTATTTGAGACACGATGAATCGGACTTTTAATAACTAGGATCAAAGTCGTATCATAGATGGGTTCTATGGGCTCACGAACTAGAGTCACCTTTGTCGAGAATCCGAACTAGAATCGATGTTGGAATCGAATGGATTTTGGTTTCTCGGGAAAGGAGTTCGGAGTTCGATGTACTCTTGACTTGATCTTTTGGTGAGGCCAAGGTGTTTGGTCAGCCGGTGGTTTTCTTCTGTTCTTGAGCTAAGCGAGCTTGGAGCATAGCCACCTTGTCTTGCTCGGCCTTGACCAATTGGAATGTTAAATCCACAGATCCCTCATCTCTCTCTCTCAAATTGCATGAAATGCTCTAATTTTTGATTTTGGCCTCATAAGGGGTTCGGATGTAGGCCTCCAAATCAGCCAACCCTTTCACACATCCCTACGGATGTGAGGATTTTCTGTCATGGCTTTGGGAGAGGTGGCATATCTAGGAGGGATGGAGTGGTAGGGGACTAAAGGGGTCGTGGGAGGGGGGTGGGGGTCTGTTTGGGTAGCCTGGTGGTAGTGGAGCGTCGCCTGCAGAGAGTGTTTGCAAATACAAAGCTAACTTCAAACGACTAAATATACTTGAAGCTAAAATCGCAAAGCACCTTTAAGTTTTGAAAAGTTCCAAAGAGCCCTTCTTATTACTTGAATGGAAAAAGTGCCTTTCGACAAGTAGATAGCTTCGAAAGATTATTTCGCAAAGGACTTAGCTTCGTAACCGCCTATTCAAAAGGAAATGTTATCATAATCAACTATTCAAAAGAACATCTTTGTTTTCGAGCGATTCATTGCGACTCGAATCTTCTCGAATAGACTTTGGACTTTCGAAAAGTAATTTTGCTTATGATTTGAACTTTAAGTGTAATTAAACTATGCGAAAAGGAAAGAAAGCGAAGCGAGAGAAATTCAAAGAAAACTATGTTGTACAAACATAATATACAATTTTCTACCATCGATTTTTGGAGATTCTGATGATGATGATGGGCAAGATACAGGCTCCTCTCAATGCATGGCTTGAGCCTCGACCATTTACCTTAATGACTCTTCCCGTCATTGGGATCACGGATATCCACAACTCCCGAGGGGCAGCCTTGATGATGTATGGCCCTTCCATCTGGATCTCAATTTGCGAAAGAATTTAAGTTTAGAGTTGCATAACCATACCTTGGCCCCCGGTATGAACTCTCTTCTCATTAGACTCCTATCATGAAATGATTTGACTTTCTCCTTATACATTCTGGAGCTTGTATAAGCACCCATCCGCTACTCTTCCAATTCAGTGAGTTGAAGTTTCTGTGATTACCAGAAGTTAGATCCATATTAAATGTTTTAATAGCCCGAAGCTTTGTATTCTAACTCTCTGGCAAATGACATGCTTTGCCATAGAGTCTAAAGGAGACATTCCAATTGGAGTTTTGTAGGCAGTTCTGTATGCCCACAAAGCATCATTAGGCTTAAAGGACCAGTCCTTTCTATCCTTCTTCACAGTTTTTTCCAAAATGTGTTTGATCTCTCTATTTGAAATCTCCACCTGTCCACTGGTTTGTGGATGATAGGGAGTGGCTACTCTGTGAGTGATGAGTACTTTTTAATAGAGAGTCAAAAGCACTGTAAAGTGGCTCCCCATCACCATGATGGCTCGGGAATCCAAATCTGGAAAAAATGTGGTCTTTGAGGAATCTTAAAACCACTTTGTGATCATTGGATTTGGTAGCTATGGCCTCAATCCACTTGGAGACATAGTCCACAGCTACCAAGATGAAATTATTTCCATTAGAAGGGGGAAAGGGGCCCATAAAATCTATGCCCCAAACATCAAACAACTCAACTACCAGGATTGGTGCGAGGGCATTGAGTTTCTTTTGGAAATCTTGCCATTTTTGGCGATTACAAGATTTACTGATCAGAAGGCATCTTTAAAGATTGTGGGCCAATAGAAACCACACTGCAGAATTTTTGCACTGTTTTATTGCCTTGAAATGGCCTCCACGACACATTGACAATATGCGGAGAATTCATGGTCAGGACACACTTTCGATCACTTGGTTGCACAATTCTTGAATAGATAAGGATCTTCCCAAATGAAATTTTAACTTGTGAGAAGAAAAGATCTTTATCCATTCGATTCCAATGTTGAGGAATCATCCAAGAGCCAAGAAGTTGACTATGTTTGCAAACCAAGGATGGGTATTGATGGCAAAAAGTTGCTCATCGAAATGATTCATTAATGGGTAAGCTATCATCCTCGATTGAGAATTGGATAAGTGATCACCACCACATTCTCACTCCTTTCTTATCCTTAATCAGATCAAACTCACGTAATAGGAGGATCCATCCGATTAATCTGGGCTTGGTATCCTTCTTAGGATGTAAGGTACTTTAGGGCGAGTGGTCGATAAACACCACAATTTGTGAACCTAAAACATAAGACCTGAATTTTTCCAATGCAAACACAATGGCGACTCTTTCTCGGTTGTTGTGTAGTTGAGTGGGCATCTATCATGGATCTGCTGGCATAAGCTATGACATGGGGAAGCTTATCCTTTCTCGCCTAGGACACTCCTAGGGCATAGTCTCGATGCATCACACATCACTCAAAGGCACCGAATAGTCAGGACTGCAAGATGGGAGCTGAAATCGACATTTCTTAAGGACCTCAAAGGCTGTCATGCATTCATTAGTAAACACAAAAGGAACATCTTGACACAAGAAATGATGAGTGGCTTGGAAATTTTCGAAATCTTTGATGAACCTCCTATAAAATCCCATGCCCTAAGAAACTTTTGATTTTTTGCTTAAATGTGCAATTAGATCAATTTTGCTTGGTCCACCTCTATGCCTTTATGGGAGACCACATGTCCTAGGACAATGCCTTGGGTGACCATAAAATGACTCTTTTCTAGCTTAGAACCAAATTGGTTTCTTCACATCTTTGCAACACCAACTTGAGGTGGTGTAAGCATTGGGAAAAAGTCTCCATAATTGAAAAGTCATCCATGAAGATCTCCATGAATTGATCAATCATGTCAAAAAGATGGCATACATGCATCTCTGAAAAGTAGCAGGGGCATTGCAAAGACCAAAGGGCATCCTCCTATAGGAAAAAGTGCCAAAGGGGCAGGTGAAGGTGGTCTTTTCTTGGTCCTGTGGGTACACAGGATCGTTGTAACGAGTACCCATCAAGGAAGCGATAGTAAGCTTTGCCCGCAAGCTTATCAAGGATTTGGTCAATGAAGGGAGGGGAAATGGTCTTTCCTTGTCATGGTATTTAATTTTCAGTAGTCTATGCGGACCCTCCATCCAGCTTGTTTGTCTGGTGGACATAAGTTCACCAGATTTATTGCTCTAATGATGATGCCAGATTTCTTAGGCACCACACGTGTGGGTGCTACCCAAGCGAGAATCTGAAATGGGGTAAATGACTGACATCTCCTTCATTACCACTTCTTGCATGTGAGGATTCAACCTTCTTTGCATTTCTCTAGAAGGCTTGGCATCCTCTTTGTGGATCTCATGCATACTGGGTTTATTCCTCCTAAATCAAAGAATGGTCCAGCCAATTGCTTTCTTGTCTTGTTTTAGAACTACCAACAGCTCCTCTTCTTGCTCCTTTGTAAGGGAGGAAGAAATAATCACAGTAGTGTTTGATGATCTCCCAAAAACACATATTTCAGATTTTGGGGAGCTGTTTGAGTTCCAATTGTGTGAGAAAAGAGGGCAGCAAAGGTACCTTGGTAACTTGTGGAAGAGGGAGAGGCAGTCTCCAGAGAGAGAACTTGATGATGTTGGTGAGTGCCTTGCACAGCAGACTCCTTTGAATTTGATCTCCTTTTCCTTCTTTCTTAGTGGATTCCCAATCATTTTAAATTATGTGGTGGAGTCTTTACCTTGCGAAATGTTTGTAAAGACTCCTCCACCAAATTTCATCAATGATGTCAACATGGAAACATTCCTCACAGAGAATTGAGGTTGAGTAACAAGATTATACACATTCAATTTAACTTTCATATTTCCAAAAGACACCTCCATGATGCGCACTGCATTGAATGCATGCATTAGTCAGAGCTAGGAATGGTCTTCCCGAATGACAGGGATGGCTGGTACTTTTGGTTGGTTCCATGTCCAACACCAAAAGTCAGCAGGTAGAAAAACTTGTCTACTCCTACCAAAACATCTTCAATCAACCCCATAGGTTTCCTTTCGGATCTGTCATTCAGGCTGTAACACCACTTGAGTGGGTTTCAATTCTCCCAAACCTAGCTTCTCATAGATGCAATAGGAAGCAGGTTGACACTAGCACCCGTGATCTAGCAAGGCTTTCTCAATGGTGTGCTCCCCAATGATGCATTGTGGGGATTCAGGTCTTGCATCTTAGGTGGTGTTGCAATTGATAGCACTTGGTTGATTTTTCTCCACAAAGAAAGGCCTTCTTGGATAAATGTATCCTAGATTGCCTTTTGTGAGTGCATACCTCTTTGAGAAATTTTGCATAAGCGGGACTGTTTGATTGCATCAAGCAGGTAGATTAATTTTAACTTGCTTGAATGTCTCCATCATTTCCTCAATTTTGTGTTTCCTTTGTCAAAAGGAGAAACCGACTTCATTGCATGGGGAAATGGGAGATGAGGAACAAATTTCTCCTTCTCATCTTTTTCAACAATTTTGTTATTTTTTACATTTTTCATTTTTTGAATTTTCGATGTAAATCAACATGACCATATTGCTATCCAAATTTGTTGTTCCTGCACTTGTTCTTCATCTTTTCCTCTTCACTACCTTGTGTTGTTTATTATTCTTCCACTTCTCAAAGTAGTCACTTTGATTTCCTCATGGCCATTTGAGGATTCTCCAACCATGAACTGTCCCTTAGGATTGTTCACGGGTTGGTAGGGTAGTTTACCCTCTTCTCTCTTAGCCAATGAATTTGAGAGTTGGCCCGCGTTTCTTCAATTTTTTAATGCTCATTGTGAAGGTTCACATCGAGATGCAGAGTTCCAAGATTTTGAAGTGAACTCAAGACCTGCTTCTTCAAAGGTCGTGGATCTAGGAGGCAGGGGGTGTGCATCAGCATGGCTTGTTGTTGGTTAGGCTACCAAAATTTGATTTATTATAAAAATTACCGATATGGTTTGGCGGGTTTGAAAGGTAATTGATTTTTGAATTTCTTCATTCCACCGAGATTAGGATGAGATCTCCATGGGTAGTCATTCGATTGCATCATCCATAAGATCGAAATTGCATGAGCTTGTTCCATCATGAGTTAAAATTGTGATGCGGAAGGACATTGATCAATGGAATGAGTGGGGGTGGCATATCGGACATGCCTCCTCTACTCTTGACCCATTTGGAGCTTTAAATGAGTCCATCACTATCAAATTTTGTGGTCAAATTATCCACTTTCCTTTCCACTCATTGACTTCATAAACTTTCCCTCTTGTGAATTGGGGATTATTCATCCTAATGGATTCTCGGTGTCCCTTGACGAGATTCCTGGGTTGAATTTTCTCCAATCACCTCAAAGAGGTCCCAAACCTCTTCAACTGCTTTTCGCAAGTAGGTACCTCCACAAGAGGCATCCACCATGTTCTTGCCCTTGATCGGTTCCTTGATAGAAGCTTTGAACCAGCCATTTAGGAATTTGATGGTGAGGGCATTGTCTTATGATTCTTTAAACCTTTCCCATGCTTCATGGAAAGTTTCATTGAGTTTTGGGAAAAGAGATGATGCTTTGTCTCGCTTGGTCTGGTTTTATTCATTGGGAAATATTTTGACAAAATTGACATTGCAAATCATTCCATGATGTGATCTTTGTTTGGTGCTAACATAGATAACCATGCTCTAGCTTTGTCCTTTAATGAAAAGGAAAGAGCCTAAGCTTGGTTGCCTCTGGACCAAGTCCAGCTATGTTAAATGTTGTGCATAAAGCCAGAAATTCATCAATGTGTTTGTAAGGGTCTTCCTTACTCAATCCATGGAATGAAGGCAACATTTGGATGGTGGAGGACTTAATTTCATAATTTCCTCCACCGTGGGAAATTGAATGCAAAATGGGAATTATAAGCACCAGGCAAAGTAGTCTCTTAACAATCTCTCTGTCTTCGCCCATTTCAAAGATGTCTGTGATGTATGTCGGTTTCTTAGGAGTCTTTCAACTTCTGAATTTAACGGGAGAATCTCAGGATTGAGGGTTCTCCTGCCAAACATACAACTCAGAGAGGAATTTGGTACAGCAAACCTGTTGAATTACGTGCTTTCCTTTCCTTCATACAGCTGTAAGCTGCACAGAAATAACAACAGAATTAATAAATGACTGATAAATAAATGAAAATAAACATAGGTCTTATCTATTTTAGAACAAATTCCCCGGCAACGGCGCCAAAAACTTGTTGTAACTCCACATGTGCCTTTTTTATGTGTATTTTGAGAACGAATTAATGAATAATAAGTTACATAATTTTAAATTATGAAAGAGATATCAGCACATTGAGGGCTAACAATAGCCTGCAAGATCAGGGCCAATTGTAGTAAGTTTTAAAAGTGAGTATATTAAAGATCGTCCACAGAGAATTTGTCTGAAATATGAGATAGACCTCCAGATCTGTGCTACCAGATCTGGCTCTATAATTATCTAGAAAGCAGATAAAAAGAGAGTGTTGGGTTTTGTCACGTTTAACTAAAAGCAAATAAAGAAAAGAACTAACTAACTGATCCAGATTCAAGTTGGGGAAGTGATTAAAATAAATCAAATGGAGAAATAATAACTTTCGTGATTTACTTTGAATTTTAATGGAGAATCGCAACTAAACAGAGTTGATTCAATCTTCATCCGCTACCACGGATGTAAGAGAAATAAATCAATTAAGGAAGGGTTTAGACTTATGGTTATGATCATCACTTAAATGGTCACAGATCATCCAATAGTTGTTGACCTATCCTCAATTCGAACATGAACATCATCGCAAGTCTTTGTAACTAGGTTACCAACGCTAATTCGTACAGGGGTAATGAATCAAGGGAAATTGCATGCAAAGTAGTGAATCTAAAGGAGTCTAATGCACTAAGGTGATCAATAAGAACCCTTGACATGAATCCAATGGAGAAAACACAGTTTACAGCAACCTTTTAAATTCAATCTTACAATTACAGAGCACGGCTTGAGAAAGCCCTCGGACTAGCAGTCTTGAATCCGATCTCGTTGGAGTTACAAAAGCACTCTCAAAGAACTCTCAAAAGCAAAAACAGAGGAAGAAATTACAAGGACAGACATACACTATCTCGGCCGGAAGGAGGGAAACAGAGATGAAAACTCAAAATCTGGATGCCACAATTGGGCAAATGTCTTCTCAATTTATAGCTTTCCCTCTATCACGCACAATTTGAATTGACCAATCGAAGTGCTCGGATCTGGATTGCCCAATGGCTGTTGAGCACGGGATCCGGATCTGCTACGGCCAATGAAAATGCTCGATCGTTCGGTTAATCAGGCGTTAGAAGCATCAATTCATTATGGGAATTCAAAAGTCATTTGAGCTTCTAGAAGTTCCCGCCAAGTGATTTCATCTTTGGGTTTTCACGTGAATATGCCTTTGGTTTGTGCTTGAATCTTAATGTCTACGTGCTTTTAATTACATTGGGGCGGCGCGAGTTTCGAAATGCCCTTCAAAGTAGTAAATCCCGATGCCATTTCGCAGAGTTTAAGGGTCTTTTCGCAAAGTAGTTTGGCTCCAGAAGTTCTTTTCGCAAAGTGTTTTCTTCTTTTCGCAAAGGTCATTCTTCTATTCGAGGAGTGTTTTCTTCTTTTCGCAAAGTTCAAGGTTCTTTGCGAATTGAAGAGATTCTTTGCGAATTGAGCTTTAGCTTCCATTCTTCTTTGCGAATGGATCCTTCTTCTTCTTCAGGTCTTTTCTTGCTCTTTTAGGACCTTTTTAGCCATTGCTGAGGCTATTTCTTCACTCCCTCTTTGAGTTTGACATGCGTTGTCGGCTTTTTGATCATTTTAAGATGGTTTTCGGATTTGGACCTGTCTTTTTGGTTAGCTGCAATATGAACACTAAAGCACTTATTTAGTCTTCTCAAGGGTCTTTCAAGGCTCATGTTTAGGGGTGAAAAATGGTATTTTTCACTACTTAACAGTAGCCCCATGAGCAACATTCAAGGATCCTTCTAGACAAAGGACCTCGCCCTTAGCTATGCCAGCTCTAGTCTCAGCTACCTCTGCTCTAACTTTCTCTTGTGCCAAAAGCTCTTGCAGGACCCTCTTCTCATCAATCAACAACTCAATTCGAGCTCGAAGCATTGTCTCCTTTTTCGGCTAGGGGCCTCCTATATCAACACTCTTTGCCTAATCCAGATGATCAGCAGCAGGCTGCTCAACTGATAGCCAAGCCTCGTACTTAGGGGAAGACTGAACTAAATCTCCCTGCTCCATATCACACATACGCGTCGACTTACGAGTCTCCCAGAGACCAACAATCTGATCCACTTCCTCAGAGCACCCCACCCATTAGAAAAGATCAAATCACATAGAGGGGGTTTTGCCTCACAAGGCACCTGCTGAGAGTAGTCGAACTAACGTAACACCCGGAATGGGAAGTAGAAGGTGCTGCCAGTCAATCCTAGGAGTGTGATGCCCTCATGGTCTCTACATCGGTCAGCCAAAGCTTCAAAGCTGACAAATCACCCTGCGGAATCAAGTGACACTTACCTAGAAAGCATCGAACCGCCTCACCTCGAGCAATTAAAAATCATGGCACGGGTCCCAAGATAGCGAGATGCTCACCTTATCAGGGGATGTCCTTTACTGCTCTAGGTCTGGTTAGTTCGGCAAGGAAAAAGTGCATACTGATCGGCCCTCTACCAACTCGGTCAAAACGTCACAGAGAGCCAGAGAGAAGCTCTCTCCCCTAGGGAAGAAAAGGACTTCTGAGATGAGACTGAGAGTAAAGGCTTTCACATTGAAGATATTCCTAACCGACAATTTTCAAAGACTTTCATCACCGAAAAGTTCTTTTAGGAATTTGATCGAACACCTTGTGGGCCCCCTAATGAGACATTTCTCATACTCAAATTTCTTCAAACCTAGGGTAAGGTGAACGGATTTAGAATAACTCAACTTCGGCGTGACTCTTGTGAGGCCTCTGTGGAGCTTTAAGTTAGACAAATTGGATAATTCTTCAAGAGTGGGAGTTAGCTCCCGCTTTCCAAAATGGAAAACATGGGCATTTGTATCCCAAAATGTTGTTGCCATATGAAGTAGGTCCCACTGTGGAGGAACCTCAAGAAAGAAGTGAAGATGGGACAGTCCAAGCCGCACCAGATCGACGAGCTCGCTCTCATTCAAGCTCCCAAGCCAACTTTTTAGAAAATTGGGCCCCAAGCCCAAAGAAAGGAGTAAATTGGTTCCGAGCCTCAAGGTAAGGGAGGGTTGGAAAGCGGGTCCATGGACGTACAAAGATCTTCTAAAAATATAAAATTCAATGTATGTTAATGGACCCTCCCATGGGAAAGCAAGGAGAGGAAAAATCAGTTGAAAAAGTCAAGTCAAAATGAAAAGAGAGATAAAACAAACTTTCTCGGGCATATAAAGGGCCCACTGCCCCCCAGGCTAAGCCTGGCACAACTAATAGTTGCGCAAGTGCAAAATTCCCCAGGCTAAGCCTGGTGCAACTAATAGTTGCACCAACACAAATCACCCCAGGATTAGCCTGGTGCATGTAATAGTTGCATCAGGTCAATCTGGCCCCCTTCTATGCCATTTTTTGAGATTTTAGGGGATTTTTTGTGGGCCTTTGCTGGCCCCCTTAGCCAGTTAGCCTATTCACCTATTTTATGCCTTAAAATACATTCACAAACATAAAAATTAAAGGGCACCTAACATTGAAATCATTTGACATTTTTTACAGGGAGAAACCCGCACCAAGGCATGCAATCTCAAGGGCCATTTTCCCGAGCAATCATCAAAACCATCCTGCAAGCAATCAGATATAGTGCAAGGGAAATGTAGCATGCGATCAATGAAAAGCACTAAACATGTCCAAGCAGAAATTATCCAAAAAGTGCCACAATTATCTGTTACAAACTTTTTTAAATCCCCATAAAATCATCCCAAAATATTTAAATTGTTAAAAATGCAGGAACTAGGCCTAGTCCTTGTCAGTGCCCTTCAATCTCTTTCGTCGGTGCGAGGAGCTTTGGAAGGTCCACAGATTTCCTACCCGAGACCACGCCTGTGAAAGCCAGCTAAGTAGAGAGCGCGATTCCTTTTCACGTGCGCGCTGCAAATCATAGCCAAGGTACAAATCAGGAACAAATTGGAATTCAAGGAGGGAAAAATAGTGAGAAAAACTGAGCAGCAAGGTACTCACCACCTCCACGTCCCGGAGCTCTGTAATGTTACGGTAATACGCGGCGTGGCCCATGGCCGACTCAAAATTCTACATTCAGAAGGGAAGGTTTTCAGTTACAAGGTTTGATAGAAAAACACGGGTGTTTATCAAAAGAGTTGGAATCAAAAGGGAAGGATCAAAAGAGTCTTACCCCCTAAACCACCTAAGGAGGAGGGGCTCGAACCGCTTTAGCTAGATGCGTGCCTGCTTATCCACATCAGCACATAGAGAAAGCTATCATCAAGGCATCTGAAGGTCCCATGGACCACGACAAGAACACCACCAAGGACACCCACATGAGAGGTACCCGACAGACCAGCACATGAAGAACCCTCACCTGAGGGACCCACACCGGAAGGGCTAGCATCTAAGGGACCCACCTTTGAAGCACCCACGGTACCCGTCGTCGCTCCACCTTCATTATCGGAGTAATCCCCTTGGACAAACTGTGAACAAAATAGAGATTCGCTCAGTAGGAACCAAAGCTGAATTGAAACCAAAAGGGGGACTAATCTGAAAGAGAAAGGAGAATTACTTGGGTGTGCGAGCAGTCGAAAGTAAGAGAGTTGATGCTAGGGACAAAGAGCGGCAGAATGAACTGATACGGCAGAGACTCATACCATAGCCGATAGTCCCCGGGCACTAGTAGGGCATTAATAGGGATCCCATTATGGAGGAAGGCCGCAGTGAGCTCCTCAATACTACCCACAGGATCTGAAACATCTGCAGGAGGATCCATGGGTATCGTGGGATAGCCCTGATATTGGTGAACTACCTACTACCCCAGATAGTAGGCCCTGGCCCACTCCCCGTAGAAGAAGACAACGCGACAGTAGTTAAAAAGGAGCAATGGACCTAGCCCAATCCCAGAAAACGGAGTTGAGGTACAGGTCATAAATGATCTGTCCAAGTCCAAGGTGGCCAATCAGTCAAAATTGCAACATGATAACAAAGGAGAATTTCCAAACTTAAATAAACAGAGGTAAAAAGGTCTTACCTGCTCGGGGACCATCAGATCGAGTTGGGACCTTAGGCCCATCTCCAGATGTTTCATGCCCACATCGCGACACTGGAATTTTTTCCAATTGCTGAGGAGGGGATAGGTGTAGATCTCTGAGTGGAGAAGCAGATGTCCAGGTTGGAAATGCAGGTACCCCCATGCCTAAGGAGAGCAGCGCACAAAAGATAAGTTAGTAGCATGCAATAACCATTCAAATAAACTGACAAAAGTAAAATAGTTCGAGATTACCTCCAGAGCCGGCCAGAAACCAACAACGGACTTGGCATCTCCAATGGATATGCGGGCAATGCCATACATCAGCATCACATATCCGGCCCTGCCCCAGTCTTATCGGTGGATGTCGAGTAAATTATCCATGATGCTCAGTAGTGTGCCAAATTGACTCGTCTACCACTCGCATTAGTAAAGATGGTTTTTCCCAACATGAGCATAAGCATGATA
Source organism: Chloranthus sessilifolius (assembly GCA_021018995.1). Classification (NCBI taxonomy): domain Eukaryota; kingdom Viridiplantae; phylum Streptophyta; class Magnoliopsida; order Chloranthales; family Chloranthaceae; genus Chloranthus; species Chloranthus sessilifolius. The sequence continues at coordinate 120,076,022 of CM037584.1, read as the reverse complement.
CGAGCCAAGACAATCGCACACTCGGGATCGATGTAAAGCTCCAAATCTGGTTGGCCCAGATCTACCAACTCACCGGTCCCATAAAGCTCAGATAGCCAGGTCATCTTGACCTCGGTACTATGCAAACTTCCATGAGGGGGGTAATCCCCTATCAATCTGACAATATCATCTCTGCTAGGCACCGTGAGGTTGTGTAGACACCCAAATCTGGCCCAAGGCCCGATCAGTCTGTACTCCGAGAGAGATGTACCCCTGTGCTTCCGACGGCACCCTTGAACCCTTAGGAACCAACCCAGACCTTTAGGAATCACCCTGAACTCATTAGAACCATTCCCCTAACCCTTAGAGATCACCCTTGAACCCTAGGATCCCTTCTCGGACTCGGTTGAAACCCTTCTGAGCAATTCATGGGAGGAGAGCTACAACATTTTACAGGGACCATTTCTGAGGAGGAGCCCCATAACATTGGAAGGAGGACTTCTCCAGCTTTCCAGCAAGCCAAAGATCACCCAATTTGGAGCTGTGGTTCGAACATTATGGCCAATTGAAGTTTCACATAAAATCATAACTTTTGCTCCGGCATATGTATTACATACGCCCGGCAAATTTGGCCCCATTTTGGTCAGGCGTATATATTATATACGCCTTATATTTTTGGGCCAAATTTGGTCGGGCGTATATAATATATACGCCTAGCATAGGTAGGGCCCACCACGGACACTCACCCTCTCAGATTTCCCCTAGTTTTCATGAAATTTACTGTGCATAAATTGGGCGTATGTAATATATACGCCCAGCTTAGCTACAGTAACTGTCATCAAATGCTTGAATTTCCTCTATCTTGTTTGACCTTTTGACCATCCCCTTGGTTGAGGTGGGTGTCTTAAGGTTAGTTGCACCCCCTTTGAGCTTATTGGCAACCCTTAAGTCACCCATGGTCTCACCCCATCATCTGCCATTGAAGCCAGTTTCCCAAATCCCTAGGACCCTAAAAACCTAGAAAACCTTAGATGGAGGATTACCTAATTACTAAACCAATTATCTCTTAAGTAACCCTCTAATCCACCTCTTCTCTATAAATAGAGAGCCCCCCCTCTTCCCAAAGGGGTTGAAAAATTAAGGTTGAGAGTTAAGCTTAAGAGAGAGAGCCCTAGTGAGAGAAAAATATATATTATTTTGCATTCTTCAACCAGAATTCCAGCATGCTTAGTTCATCCTTTTCAACCCTTTTCAACCATTAGATCACCCCTCTTTAGTTAAGCTTAGTCCCTAGCTCCATCCTACTCTTCCTATCTACCAAAGCCTAACATTAGAACAAATTCTTCTACCGTTTAAGCCATTTAAAGCCATCGGGAGCATGCCAAAGCCAAGGTCTTCCACGGTACAACAAGGGCCCATGAGCTCCGGCTCACCCCTCTCTTCCTCTACCTTCTTGGTGTTTCCTCCGTCCAAGGATTCAAGCCATTACGCCGCCGAAATTTTGGTTTGGCTCAAAGTTTGATAGGACCATATTGCCTTCGGGCAAGGGGAAGCTCCGCCCATTTATTTTTATTTTAGCCATAGATAGAGACCGCTACGTGCAGGCTGATCGAGTGCCTAAACCCTTCCCAATCGATAACTGAAGCCCCTACCCTAGAGCCTTTGGCAAAGATCGGTATATCAGAGTCATATTTAGCACTTCGGTGCTGAAAATATTGATTTAAAGGTTTCTCGGGTCACCAAAACCTTCGGGTGGAGACTCTATATTTTTGTCCCATCACGTGTGCTTCGTCGCAACGGGTTTGAGAGAATCCATGCACGCACAGATGGCGACTCTGCTGGGGATTTCACCCTAGCGCTTCCCCTCTTGTTGGCCCTTTTTTTATCTTTACTAACCATTGCTATTTTTTTTCTAATTTTTTGCTATTTTTCCTTCATTTTTGTTATTTTTACTAACATACTTACCCATATGTTTCGGCTTTAAATTTCAGTATTTTTGCCTAGTCACTTGACTGGCACCGTTTTTACTTACCCCTATGTTTCGGCTTTAAATTTCAGCAATTTTTGCCTAGTCACTTGACTGGCACCTTTTTTACTTACCCCTACATTTCGGCTTTAAATTTCAGCAATTTCTGCGTAGTCACTTGACTGGCACCTTTTTTTACTCACCCCTACGTTTCGGCTCTAAATTCCAGCAATTTTCGCCTAGTCGCTTGACTGGCACCTTTCTTACTTGCTTTTACGTTTTAGTTTTAATTTTCAGCACTTTATTTTTCACGTCTAGTCACTTGACTGGCCCCATCTTTTTCTCTTACTTCTGGTCATATCCTAACAGTGAACGCCGGCCCGTTGAGGCAGCACGGGCTTGTCATCCCCGACTCGATTTTGGACTTAAATTCACTCCCCTTTTAAAATCTGTAATTAAAAGTGAACCAACAGTTTAGGGACATAATCAAATGTATTTTTGCATATTTTGGGTAGTTTTCGAGGATTTTAGGCATAGATATAACTTACCCGGTTCCCAGTAAGGCAGCAGCCCTAGTGGTGATGATCCTGAAAGGAACCACCCCTTCCAGTACCTGAGAAGGCGCTTGCGCTGGAGGTATATCGGTTGGGTTGCCAATTCTGATCAAGCCGTAAAACCCGCAATGGTGAGAGCGTAGACAGCCCGAATTCAGCCGTGTATTCCTAGGAAGAGGAAAGGAGTGACCCAATAACACACACAGCAGTCCCCGGGAGCATCCCTCCCAGGAAACCAGTTCAAAAGACTCATTGTGAGCTTGTTGTTCACTGTCAAAACAAACTGACAGAACTGTCTTTGCCAGGCATATATAATATATACGCCCAGCCAAAAATCCCCAGAAATACTCAGGCGTATATAATATATACCCTAAAATCAGATTTAAGCGGTATATATAATATATCGCCAACCAAATCTGTTAATTTTGGTCAGCGATATATAATACCTCGCCAGATATATCTTTGGGTTCAAGCAGCCCGATCTGAGGCTCAATCCACCACCCAAGTTCCCCGATCAGCGGTATTAGTGCCCACAGTAGCCTCCTGCATTCTGTAACACCCAATACGCCCCCGCCCAGTCAAAAGAAGGCGACTTCTCATTGATTTGCTCTAGGGGATCGGGTCGTTTGCGTGGATTCCCTCACCTTCAATAGAACGAAAGGGTTCCCTTTCGCTTCTTCCGAAGTGTGTCGGATCCCGCCGTGGGACATACTAAAGGTACATATATCACCCGAGACGGGAATTTTCCTAGGGCACCAGATCATCATTCATTTAAATAGGGGAGATAATTTTCATTTGAAAAATCCAAAAAAATAAATATATAGAAAAATCAAAAATCAGTATATACGCGCACTTTCGGTGCGACAGTCACTACGGCGACCTCAAACCCAACCCGTAGAAAAAGAACTAGGAAAGTGTTTGGCCCTTGCCCAAGGCATCGATACAACACTCGTCAGTGGATCATGTCGAGCACCGATACATCCCCACCATCATCCCCATCCCATTCCCATATAGGGGAAGACTCAATCTCCAACACCTTCACCCAAACCCAGTTCGATGTCACGGGTCCATTTGGGGCACCCGTGTTTGCAGCCACCCCGTCCCCCGCCCTTACATTTTCCCAACATACCCCCATCTCATCCTCTACTGAAACACCTCATTTCCCAATCGACCCATACATCCCCATTTCCCATCCGTACACCCTTACCGCACCCCCCTACTCCCAAAGACCCTATCGGGAGCCCCATCCCCCCGCCTACCTCCCACATCCCAACCACCTCATCATCTATGCCTCCTACATCCTATATCTCATTCACCTCATCTCACATGCCTTCCACATCACATTGCCCATCCACATCCCAACATACCCCCCTATTTACCCAGGTCATGCCCAACTTTTCCCAGGGGGTGACCAATAACCCACCGTCTTCCATAGCCATACATCCACACCCTCCAAGTACAATCATTCATACCTCCCATACCCGGGTCATGCCCAATTTCACGCAACCCCCTCCATCCTTGAATGGGCCATCACCCTCCAATCTCACACCTGAATTCATGCCCTCATGGAGGACATGAGAATGATGTATGCCCTGTGGGCTACCTCTCGAAGTCCTACATTCCAAACCCCACATTTAGGCCTTCAAAACCTCCATACCCCATTCTCCCATGACCATGCCCAACCACCCATCATTCATACCATCCAAGATCCCCCACCTCAATTCCAGGCCCAGGCCCAAGCCCAACAGACCCAAGCCCACTCATCTCAGGCCCAAACCCACACAAATCCTGGGGCCCAAGCCTAAAAATCTTTAGAACCATGGGCCCAAGCCCACTCCCAGACCCAAGCCCACTCATCCTAGGCCCAAGCCCACCAAACCCATCAGGCCCAAAATCCTCAAGGCCCATGGGCCCAAACCCATCAGACCTAGGCCGAGGCTCAAAATCCTCAAGGCCCATGGGCCCAAGCCCAAACCCATCAGACCCAGTCCCATGCCCAAAACCTTCAAGGCCCATGGACCCCATCCCAAACCCACCAGACTCAGGCCCAGGCGCAAGCCCATCAGACCCAGGTCCAACTCCAAGCCCCCCAGGGCCCTTGGACCCAGACCTATCAAACCCAAGCCCAAGGCCCATCATCCCACACCCAATACCCACATGGCCCATTAGCCCAAACCCAACAAGGCCCATTGGCCTAAAATCATACCAACCCCCACACCCAGGCTCAAGGCCCATCAACTCAAGCTTTCCAAAACCATCAAGCCCAAACCCAAGGCCCCCACACTCATCAAGGCCTGTTCACAAACCCCTTACCCCTTCACCAGTACCCCTCATTCACCTATACCCCTTACGCCCCCATCCAGCCTCCAACGAAAAATCCAATCTACCCCATGCCTCAAAACCATGCTTACAGCATCCCGCCACATCAACCACACCCCCATCACCCCGTCCCCAGCTCAGCACATCATTCATCCACAAACCACTCATCCATTCACTCCCTCCCATCCCTTACAAGCCTTGTGGCCCCACCAGGTCGTCTAACCCATCACCCCCCAGGTCCAAGTAGCAGACCTCGCCCCTCACCAGTACAATGACCAACAGTATGAGGAGGACGAGATCCGCAACAATGGAGGAGCTGCCAGCTTCGGCCCCCCCAGGCCCATCATCGTCACACCCAGGGTTGAACAAAATCAGAGGGAGGTAGTCCCGACTACAACCTCAAAAGAATCAGAGCAGCTGAGAGAACAAATAGACAGAATACAGAAGTAGCTGACAAAGATGGGGGGCTGGAGCTGCATTCGACAGACTTTTCAAAATTATGTCTGTTCTCGGATGTCCCCCTACCACAGAAATTTAAGATGCCATCATTCGATAAATATAATGGTACTGAGATGGTTCACGTCTCTAGAATCATCCATGATAAAAACTTAGAACGGTCTGGCACACTTATTCTAGGAACAGTATGTCTATAACATGGACATAGAGCCAAGGAAGTCGGATCTGGCCCGTTTGAAGCAAAGGCATGATGAAACTTTCAGTGCCTACTTAGGAAGGTGGAGGGCATTGGCTGCCCAGGTGACCCACTGGATTCCTGATGATGAGCAGATTGAATTGATAACCAAGGGAGCTCTCCCAGTCATCGCAAAATTTTTGGTATATCAGCAACAGTCCAATTTTACTGATTTGGTCTGAAATGCTAACCGTTGCGAAGACGCCGTTGGAGAAGGCAAGTTGGGAAAGAGCATGATCAACGGGGCCACCGGGGTTCGAAAAGCTGTCAAACCAAGAATCAACATCGTACCCCTGTGCTAATACCAATGCCCCCAAATGCGACCAGCACAACCACCCCAAGCTAGTTTTGAGAAAGCACCAAGGCCGAACAACGGATGGAGAGCCCCATTTACCCAGGAACAGATGAGAGCACAATTCGAATGGGTGTTCATGCTATTAGGACAATCTTTAAGTGTCCTATTGCCAGTGTTGCTATAAAAGGGTCTGGTCAATTTACTCCAGCCTCGCCCCCCCACCCAATCCAATCTCGAGAAAGTATGACCCGAACTTGCATTGTAACTTCCACCAAGGGCGGGGTCACCCTACGGACTGGTGCTTCCCACTAAACCGCGCGGTCTAAGATCTAATAGAGGCAGGAAAAATTGTTCCCCCTATTAAGATATTTTAAGTGCTTGCTTTTGACTTTATTGAAGACAGTGATAGGAATGGGATAAATGAAAAATGAGTGAAAGGTAGAGTGATGAATATGGAGCAGCAAGCCTAAAATATGCACAGTCCTACAAGATAAAGGGCCTGTTGTAGCATGTTTTGATAAGTAAGAGTTTGTCCCATAGGGAAGTTGATCTCAAGCTCCAAGGGATCTATCCTTAGTAGGCTCTCCAAATCTAGCTACAGATCTGGCAATCCTAAGTGAAAGGGGATTTAAAGTCACTATAATCTTAATCCTAAGGCAACTGACTATTTAGATTACAAAAAGGGTTAAGAAGAGTGGTGGAGTGAGAAAATAAATGAAAAAGGGTGAGAAGTATGTCATTAGATACAGATCTGATGGGGTCTTGTAACTCAGACTCAGATCTGCTGCTATAGAAATCCTATCCAATGGCTACATTATCACCAAAGAGGAGAAAGAATCTAACTCACTCTTGTGCCATGATCCAATCCCTTAAGGCTATAACCTATCCACTCAAATGGTCACAGACTATCCAATAGGGGAACCACAATCCAGAGGTGACTCAGAAAAAGTTTACCATTGTAGGCACTACTTCATCCAGGCTACAAGCTCAAGAATCCATAGGAACCTCATCCTCTAAAGTTCTGTGTGTGGGACTAGGCCTACAAAGTGCACAAGCCTGGACACACAGGACCAGCAAGAGTTTGAGTACTAGCTTTTAAGCATGGTTGTTCACTGCTTTAGAAAGATTGCAGTGATCCAGCCACAAGCCTACAATCTCTACAGCCAACTCAGATCTGCAATCTGATGGCGGATCTATTCAACTATAGGGGAGCCTGTCACTGCACAATCTCCCACAAGGCTACATGCACAAGTGCAGAGAAGAAGAATTTGTCTTAGTTCCATGAATTGGCCTCACCCTAGGGCTATAATCTGTCCACTTGAATGGTCATAGACTCTCCACAGAGGCTATCCTCCTCACAAAGGTCTAAGACAGAACAAGAACATTACTCCTGCCACCATGTCCACAAGGCTGCAAGCACAAGTTCTCATGGGGATTCAGATTTAGTGGGTTCTATGGTGGGGGAAGACCTGCAAAGTGCCTAACCTGGACACACAGGTCACTTAGATCTAAATAGTACCTTAGAAGCAATCCTCCATTGCTTACAAAACAACTTAGCAATGGAGGATCTCAAGGCAGCAGGCTTGTACAGCACAACTGACAATAAAAATAATATCCCATACATGTAACATATCCTATTATAAAAACTCCATTAAAATCTATACCAGATAATCATACAAAAGGCATAGCCAGCAAATGCTGAACTATGGAGAGAAAGAAAAAAGAAAAATAAGAAAACTCCTAAACCCTAACCTTAACCTACTTAATTCTACAGTTGGTTTTTGGAGAAGAAGCACAGAAGTTAAGTCCCAAAAAGAGTCGATCCTCAAACCTAAGCTAGGCTTAGGCTTATATAGCAGTCATCTTCCCCTCAATTAGGGTTGAAATAATTTCTCAATATAATTGCGGCCCATTCTTGTCCCTTGGATGCCTCGGGGCGTGTGCACAGAGATTGAAGCATTAGAGTGCGTGCCCTAATTGCTAGAGATTCCCAGATTGCCCTTGCAGAAGTGGAGAGAAGTTTAGAATTCGATCCTCGCTAGGTAGAAACAATTTCAAATTTTTTTGCATGGTAGAATTGGCATCGCGGGGTTGAATTGACTTGAAATTCATGCAGTCGCGGGATTGGAATTTTAGTCATCGCGGAATAAAAATGGCTATCGCGAGATTGCTCTTTCAGCTTTGAATGGCGCGGGGATTGCTCGCGCGGTTCGTCCCTTGGTGAATCTCGCGAGATATCCTCGCGAAGAAGTAGTGTTCATGAGTTTCTAGGTTGCGCGAGCATTTCTCAGAAGGTTTGTATCTCATGGCCACTGCGCGACTGCTGCATGTAGGAATACCTAAAGCTCTCTCTCCTGAGTGAGTCGCGCGAAGCTTAACGGTTCTTCTTTTGAGCTGCGCTAGACTGCGTGAATGCTTTAGACTGAGCCTCACAAGGACCTCATGAAGCCTACTTTTTAATTCTTTCTGGCACCAAACTGCATGAGAACAGCGTGCAAATTGCGCGACCAGTTGTTGTGCTTCTCCCAGGGGCTCGTGACAACTGTGCGAAGGCATTATCTCTGGTTCAATTAAACCTTGCGACATTTGCGGGAGGCATTCTTCTTTATGTATTTCTGCTTGGATGTGCCTATGCTTCAGCCAACTCTCTGTCTGGGTTTATCCTTTGTTCTGCTGAGGTAGTTCTGGGGCAACAGTGAGCTTCTTGGCATGCTTAGGGGTTTATTGGCAGCTACTGCTTATTACCTACAAAACATGCTTAAAACACTTTTATTAAATGATTAAGGGTCTAACAGAGATTAAGTTAAGGGGTGGAAAGTGGTACTTTTCAGGTCTTAACACACCCCCAAACCTAATCTTTGCTAGTCCCTTAGCAAAGCTGTAATTAAATGCCACTTTCGTAGGGATCACGGATGGGCTCTGGTGAATCCTTGATGAGAAGAGACCTCCATCGTACCCTCCGACTCATTGACACCATCCTGAGGAAAAATGTCTATGTCTCTAGCCATCTGCAAGAGAGAAGGACCCCTTTAGTGGATGCACTATACTTTTATTCAAAGGGGCAATTTGTGAATGCACCTAAGATGATTTTTGAGACAATGGTGGATATCAATGACAAGGTGCGAAAGAGGCAAGCTTTTGCTAAAGGAGGTGGCCTACCTTTTTGCAGACTGATCACATGTCTGTTCAGGACTGGGAAATATAGGATTAAGCAATCTGAATCGATGGAGAAGCTCACCTTTAAATTGTATGGTAAGCGAGAATGCTCAACCAGCCTCACATTGATTAAGAAAGGCCAACCAGTTGGAAGGGAGGTGCCTAAGAAAACAACCACTTCTGTGGCAGTAGAGACTCCTACAGAGATACCCTTAGCCACCCCCCCACCCACCATACCTGTCACACTACCCACACCTCCACCCACTTTGCTTTTCCCATTTGTATCTGCCCCTCTTCAACCAAACCTTCCCCCATCCACCTCTAAACCTGTTTCACCTCCACCCACCTCCCCGGTCTTCCACCCTGACATCCTGGAACCCCCCACATTATTCGAGTTTACCCCTACCATCCCTCCTCCACCCAGTACCCAACCCATTTCTACTTCTCCCCCATCTCCCACCCCTCTGCATCCACAAGGTGTGGACACATTCACCACTGGTTCATGACCCTCATGACCTCAATTGTGGAGGATGTCGCTCATGAGTACACTCCACTTCCTGACTCCCCACACCCCACTCCTCCTCATTTCCACCATGCTCCATCCTCTCCCTGCCAACATGTCCACGCACCAGCCCCTTCTACTCCCACCAGGCCTGACACCCTCACTCAAATCCTTTCCATCCTTCAATCCATTCAGTCCCAATTAACCATCAACACCGACACCCAGACCCTAATGAGCTCATGTCTCCAATCAATCCAATCCACCCTTATCCCATCCTCTTCTGCCCCTCAACCCCCTCACCTATCCCCTCCTATTTCACCTATACCCACTCCACACCAAATAGCTGCTCAGCCTGAGGAAGTAGCCGCACCCGCTCTCCCCATACTTTCCTCACCCCAGGCCACTTTACCCTCTTCCCCAGATTTACTGGTTTCCCCTGCAGGTGAGTCCCCTATACCATTCGCCTCCCCCCCACCTATTTTCCAAGATGCCTCCACCCAAACAGATCCATGGGAGGATCTGGTTCTTTCCACCCCCTCCTCTTCATCCACTACACCCATGTCCTTGCCTATGGTCCTTCACCAATCCATGTACATACCCCCTACCTCACCCTCCTGTGTACAATGAGGGACAACCCTTACATCCACAGGGATGTCTTGAGAGGTATGGCTGCACTTCGAGCTTCCATTGAGGCCCCTTATGAGGAGAGGATTTACAACATCGAATTAGAACACTGAATTCAGCTCCGCGATATCTCTCAAGGATGGTCTGAAATCCTTACTCATTATGAGTCAGCAAAACATGTGGCAACGACTGAGAGTCTCATTGCCAAATATGAGAAGAATAATTCTGAGCTTCTCAAGAAAAAGTTAGCCAATGCTCAGGAGATCCTCAAGGCCACCAAAGAACTATCTGATGCCAACCTGCTCTTTGATGCTAAACAGATTGGCATACTGGAGAAAAAGGTTGCGTCCCTTACCTCTCAGCCATTCCAACCCACCCCTCTTGCCACTGCCCCTCCTCCAGCACCTCTCGCAACACTGCCCCTCGCCCTTCAACTCGACCTCCTCCCACCCCCCCTGTGGATGTGCACCCTCCTCCGGCCCAGGAACCCCCCCCCCACTCATATTGTCCCTCAAAAACCCAAAAGGGCTCCCCCCAAGAGGAAAGTCACTTTCAAATGACCTGCCCCCTCTACTGCCCCTACCTCAAAAGGGAAGAGGCCTATTGCCCAGTCTAAAACAACCTCTTCCACCCAGTCCCCTACCCAACCTGCTGCCCCTTACATCTTAATGACAAAGGCAGAACGAAGGAAGATTGCTGCAGCACTTGGTTTGGACCTCACTGCCCTTTTTCCTTTCGATTCCTATTCTGATTCCGATTCTGCTGTTGCTATCAACCCCAAAGGAAAATAGCCCGCTGCCTACTCTGAGGAGGCACCAAAGAAACTGCAATCGAGGGCTAAATCTAAAGGCAAAGCTCCCTTATCCAAGGATGAGCTAAAAAACTTGGCTGACCTCTACGATTGGCCAGATGACACCTGCAAATAGCTATGGCATCTTGTTTTTTTAGTTTCTTCTCCTTTTCTCATGTACATATTTGGCATTATAATACATTTTGTCTTCATGTAAATTTTTTGTATCTCTTTTTTTTCCCCGCCCGTACCTCCACTTAATTTCATGTTGCTCACAGTGGGGACACTGTTTAGTTTAGGTTTGGGGGTGTGGCATGGATGCCAATAAACTAGTTAATTGTAGTGTAACCAAGTTGAAAAGGAATAATTGAAAAGAGAATGAATTCACCTCATATTTGTTGTTAAGGAAACTTAAAAAAACTATTTGCAACTGAAGCAAGCTGAAGTTTTAACATTTTTCATGAAGCAAATGTCAGGAATTTTTGAAGAAATTTTTTGATGTGTAGTAAACCAGAAATGAGAAGAGACTGTGAGGATACTCCCCAGAAATTTGGATGGAAGGCCATACCCAGTGAGAATTGGGCCTGAAAATTTCTTTGAAGAGTGCCTTGGCAATTTCTTTTGCTTTGAGAGCTGACTGGACTTAATCTTGACCACTAGAAGTTAGGCAAATCTAAATTGAAACAACCTTAACAGCATTCATAACATGGAAGAAATGAAGTAAGGCCATCCCTTCGACAGTTTGAGCCTAAAATTTTCCCACCTTTGAACTACCCTTGATGCACACCACTTGAGCCTTAAAAGCCCCAATTTTCTTTGATGAAAACTAAAAATTCTAAACCCAAAACCTTTTGACCTATTTTAGTTCACCCTCAATCTGAGAAATCAGGAAGAGGAAGGAGGAGAAAGGTTAGAGGAGCAAGGTCTTAAATCAGGTTGAAAGAAAGAAAAACACAGTTGTGGTATTTGTGGTATTACGCTTTAAAAATAAAAAAATTAAAAAAAAAAAGAGAGAGCAAAAGAATGAGAAAGAGAATTCATTTCATTGAAAGACTGAAAGGAAGAGAAGAAGTTGGCCACTTTAGTTCTAAAAATTCAAGAAGTAGATGGAATTATGCTGAATTAAAGGAGTCTCGATCACCTCCTTACCTTTACTGATTTCTCAATTTTAAACCCTTTTTACTCCTTGTGCTCTTTCACAAACCTCATCTCTAAGCCACATTACAACCCAAATAAAAAGCCCTTACTTATCTAAAAGTGGATTGAGCCGTCATGTGGAGATGAGAATTTGCTTAATCTATGGTGTATAGAGCTGGAAAAGTCAGAAATTCAAGCAATGCCTATGCTCCCGCTTGCAGTCCTATTTGAGGGCTGTAACTGCTCTTGAGCTGAGTGATATGATTTACCCCTCTGCTCTATACTGATGAGTGAATAGCCCTGATGAGACTTGGGTCTGAAAACCAGTTGATGGGGGAAGTATCTGAGCAAGATCCTCAAATTGATGGTGAGTTATGCATCAAATTTTAGGAGAAATGCCTTGACACAAACTGAGTGATGATGAAGAGATTTTAGCAGACTTTCATATCTTCAAATGGATGTTTTTCTGTTGAAATTCCTTTAATGAATGGGCATGATGTGAATTTATTTGATTTGCTTAAACTCTGCTTTAACGGGTTGCACTATTATTAACTAAGTTGTATTGGAGAAGTTTGTGGGTACCTTCACTGAAAACCCTCAGGAGACTTCACTCCTCCACTAGGGATCACCTAGGGGTTTAAAAGGCTTGATGCATAGGCTAAATGCATCCATGCTCCCTACGAAAGTGGAATTTTTAATTCATTTTAACTCTCCTTTGCTCAGGGACTAGCAAAGCTTAGGATTGGGGGTGTGTTAAGTGGTGAAAAATGCCACATTTCACCCTTTAACCTAACCATTGACAGACCTGTGAGCACACTAATAAGTCTATGTTGAGTGCCTTTTGTAGATAGCAGTGAAAGCTAGTAATAATGCAGAAAACCACTTAAGAATGCCCACAAAGAAGCCATCTCTTAGCACTATGCAGACCCAGCAACAGCACACCAGAGGGCAGCACATCACTGAGCCCTTGGAATGCGTGGCTGCAGCAGAACAAAGGAAAGGGAGTGAAGACAGGTCTTAAAACAACCTATCGAAAGGGAAACTGGAAGACTTCGATAGGAGCTGAAGGATAAAAGAGAAGAATTCGTGCAGTTGGAGAAGGGCTCGCTAGGATCTGAAAGCAGAAAGAGGAAGACATGTGCTAAAGTGAGGGATTCGACAGGATCCCTGAACCTATCGAGCAGATGAATGAAAGAGAAAGCTCATCCTATCGAAAGCTTGCGTGAGGAGAAAAAGAGAACCTGTAGAAGGCTTCCTGAACCTATCGAAATGAAGATGCTGGAATTGAACCTATCGAAAGATGCTTAAGCCTTTCGATAGGAATGAGAGCCAACCTATCGGGATGACGGGGTGCAGAGCTGAACTTGTCGAAAAGGACCTCTGGACCTATCGAACTACTCAACCAACCTATCGAATACTCCAGATAATGGGCTGAGGACCCTGAAGCAGCAAAGAGAAAACTCATCCTATCGGTACCTATCAAAGAGACCAGGGAACCTATCGAAAGGGATTACAAGCTTACTTTTAACCTGTCGGAAGCTTCTCCAACCTGTCGAAATCGTGTGTTGAACTTTCAGAAACTATGTTATGCACACGCTGAGACTTGCTAACCTATTGCACGTAAACTGAGGCACTTTGGTGACTGGCGCGAGATTCTAGAAGATGGCCTAGAAATCCCTAACCGACCCACTTGCTTTAACAGAACTCTAACAAACTCTGACAACCTTCTAGAAGGGACTTTTGGCGGGAAAAATAGAGGAGAAAGCTATATATAAAGATCCCCAATTGCCATTGGGGGGGATCGAAATTCTGAACAATTTCCTGGAGATCAGAGCTTGCAGCGAGATTCTATTTTCCTTCCTTTAGCCCAGCCATGGTTGGCTAATTCCCTAGGAGCAACAAGGAGTGAGTTTGATCTGTGATTGGGTAAGGTTAGGAGTGTTGCTGGGGTTAATTGCTGCACAAACTACAGATCTGAGAGCATTTCATTATAGAGTGAGTTTGATTGCAATGTAAATGTCGTTTTCAATATTTTAATTAGATCTAAAGCTCTTTTGATTCCTTTCGGTGCTCGATCAGATTTGTGTAGAGGAGTTGCTTGATCAGCTCACCCACTTAACTGGTAGACCTCTTGGATGTCATCTGAATTCCCTGGATCTGATATCCCTATAATTTCCTGCATCTGTGACTTAGAAATTGCAGCATCTGTAGTGATTTTAATTATTCTAATTGAGGCTCTGGCTTTGTAGGAGATCTCTAGGATGGTCTGTGACCATTAAAGTGGGCAGATCGTAACCTTAAGGTAAATCTAAGCTCAGGCCTCAATTGGATTCATCTGCTGTAATCCATGGATTCGATAAAGTCTATAGGATGGTCTGTGACCATTAAAGTGAATAGATCATAGCTTTAAGACCAGGTGGATCATGTGATTTGGAGTGGAATTTATACCCTGCAGCTGTGCTTGTGGCCAGCTGAGGGACTTGTGTGCTTTTGAACCCCTGTAATATGCTTAGCTCAACCTGATTGCAGTGAAAACAACCTCCAAGTTGTTCTTCTCTATTTTCTGAGTTTTTAAACCCTCCATCTGCAAGATCTGAGGCTCCAGATTCGATCTAAGACAATCTGCATTTTAATTGTAGTTTAGATTAAGTGACAATCCAATCTAATCTCTCCCCTGTCTTTTAGCTAGACCAACATTAGTTAGGGTGCCAGATCTCTTACAGATTTGGAGATTTACCTAATTTCAAACCACCTCTCTGTGGACTTCCCCTTACTTACTTTTAAAACTTGCTACAAAGGACCCTGTATCTTGCAGGTCTAGGATCTCCCAGCTGTGTTGAACCCATCTCTGTTTTCTCTTGTTGTTTACACCATAAATCAGCACACTGGAATTCCCCAACAGAGGGTCAATGTGAGGGGGGTGTGGGGAGTCTGGGAGAGGGGTATACTCAAGATTGATGCCCTCTAGAATAGTGGACATCATAGTGGAAAAGTCTCCCCCTGTTAGCGACTCATGGGAAGTGGGAAATGGAATAGGCTGGTCTATGGGTTGGAATGGGTCAGGGACAAATGTGGGGGAGGTGTCAAAAGGCTGATGGTGGGTTTCAAAGGTGTAGGTTTTAGGTTCAGAAGGTGTGGATATTGGATCTAGGATGGCTGTGGTGTCAGGGGTAGGAATAGGTTGGGAAAGATAAGTGGGCTGGGGTTGTGTGAGTCTTTCCTTCGGATAATTTTCTCTTTTTGGTATAGGCAATTTTCACAAGTGGGCTGGTATGGGCTGGAAAAATAGGTAAGGGTATGGTAATGGGTAGGGTGGCCATGGTGAATGTAGGTTGTAGTGGCTCAGGTAAGGGTATTGAGCTTGTGTGGGGCTGGGATGGTTGAGATGAGGAGAGAGGTGGTGTTAAGGGGGTTGGAACTGGGGTGGGGATAGGGCGAATGGCAAGGGTGGTAAGTGTGGTGCTGGCTGGCACAAGTGATGGAGAGGGTGCAACAGCAGCAGCTATTGTTGCTGCTTCAGCAATGGTGGGGGCTGCTTCTCTCAATAATTCCTTCTTCTTCTTCCTCTTTTCCATCATTGTGCCACTGATACCCCATTGCTTCTTTCCACTTTGTTTGGAGTTCAGTGGCACTGTCTCCTCCTCTCTTTTGAAGGGGTATTTCCCATCCTTCAATAGTGCATTAATCAACTTGTAATAGGGAAGGGCATGTGGTTTCTTTTATACTTTCACCTTCTCACACAGGTCCCTAATCCCTTCAAACACTAACTTGGCTGCATCCAAGTAGTGGTTTCTGTGAAATGAAAGGAGGGCATCAGCTATGGGGGGCCTCCTCTCTTGCTCGTGACCCGATCAATAAATATTCTTCCTTAATATTATATCCATGAGCCTCATATTCGGGTGCAGGTCTCTCTTCCTGATCGAATCCCCTGAAGCCATGACCCCTCCAGTAAGTTCCCTAGCTATTTCTGCAATGGTGGCAGTCAAGGGAGGTCCCAAGCCAAACTTAGGGTCATACCCAGTTGGTATCCCTAGTACCCTTGCAATGCCAGACTAATTAAACAACATTTCAAAATTATCGATCAGTACCAGTAGTGTTGGGTTCCCATCATCACCAGTCTTCAATCTCATATTCTGATAAAACAATCTGACTAATCTTTTTAACACCAATTTCATTGAGGGTCTCAATAGTGGCAGCAGAGTTGCCTTAGTCAAATATTCAATGGAGGCAGAGGTCACTAGTAGGTCCTCAAAATAGGCTTTATCAAAAATAGTCTCAGCCTCCAGCGGAATTGCTTCTACAAAGTCATTGGGGACCCTGAGGTATTCATTACTTACTTCCTCCTCAACCTCAGGGGCCACACGGGTCGCAGCCTTGCCCTTTTCTGCTTCTTCTTTGATTTTTCAAGGCTCATAGCAGGGTGGGTGCTCTCTGGCCCTCTTCTTTGGAGCAGATTTCTTTTTTTCTTTTAAGATTGAGGGGGCAACACCAGGTGTGGGCACCTCAGAGGTATCCAATGTGGAGGCCTCTGCAATCCTTATGGATTTCTTAGTGACCACCACAAAGCTGCCACTAGGAGCAGAGTTCAACATGCGGCCAATGTATCAATGAATTTTGAACTCTTGGCCATAGGTGCTCCAGATCTCAAAATCAGGGTTCGCAGACCTCAAAGAATGCAGATTACTCTAAATAGGCACCAAAATAACACAATTTGTCTTCTCTCTCTCTAATTTACTAAAGCAATCAAAGCACAAAGGGAGAGTTGCGGGGCTTACCCAATGAGAGCTAGGGTTCCACTTAGAAGTGTGCACAATGGCTCAAATCCCCCCAAGCCGTGCTCGAAGTAACCAGGAACAGCCGGGGAGCAAAATTGTAAGAGGAAAAGCCTTTAGGTGGAGTGCTCAAGCTGTGGAGAGGAAAATGAAAGATGGGAGCGCTTTTGGGTGGAGTGAGTTAGGGCAGAGGAAGAAAATGAAGCAAATGAGGGTTTTTGCTGAGTTTAAAGGGAAAATCCCGCGGTTCGCGGAGTTGGCTTATGGCTTTCACGGAGTAGGATTGTCGCGTAGATGGCTTTTAAGTTCGCGAAAGGCTCTGTCGCTCAGCAGGGCATTTGACACTCAGTGAATTTCGCGGAGGTAGCGACAATGGCGTAGGTGCGCGAGACATCCTTTTGCTTCAGAAATGTACTTCGCGTGGTGCTCGTGTCAAACAATACACAAGTCATTCTTTGCACAAAAATTCAGCTCGCAAAGTAGAAAGTAACTCCGCGAGGTACTTTTTCAGTCAGTGCTTAGCTGTTCTAGCACGCGAGGGAGCCAAAAGATGGCTCGCACAGTAAAATCAAGCCTTCCAACTCAGCGAGAGCATTTCTTGCATAGCCTGTACTCTTTTAACTCAGTGTAGCACATTGGTTGGTGTCCCCCTGTTGTTGTGCACCCTTCCACTGTGTATGAGCACCAAGCTACAGACAGGTACTTCATTTTTCTCATTCAAAATTTATGACCATTTTTAATCAACAATTCATCAACACTGCAGAGTCTTAAAATAGTTTTCTTTTTTTTCAGCTCAATCTCCATGCAAGTCATGATCAGGGTAATTCAGCCATTCATCAGCAAACACATAGCCGATTCATATGATACAAAGGCACGTGTTTTCATTGACAAACAATTAAAACACAAACAAAGCAAAACAATCAAACCAACATAACACACAAAACACAACCAACAAAATTCTAAAGAACACAATTCAACATAGAATTTTCCATACATATGATACAATTATTACCAGTACTTGGTTCACTGGGCATTAGCTTCCTCCGGAGTAGAGGATGCATCACCAATCACAAACTGATCTTTCAGATTTGTCAAGGGTTGACTAGGTAATTTTCCTTCCTCCCTCATGTTCAGAGTATTACAGATCTGACCAAGCTGGTCCTCAATCTTTTTTATGTTTTATCCATGAGAATTGACAGGCTAAACCAGGCTCCCCAGATTTTGCATTGAAGCCATCATCTGCTCTTCAAATGAAGAGGATTTGGGCTATTGTGGGGGCAGAGCTAACTGGTTAGACTATGGGGCAGGTAACAGGATATTTTGCCTTGGTGGGTAACCTTGATTAAACTAGTGTTGGGGTCTGTAAGGAGCTACCATTTGTTGCTGCTAGGGTTGAGGATATGAGTCTTGTCTCCACCTCAGATTTGGGTGGTTCCTCCAAGAATACCCAACAGGCTACTGCCCAAAGGTTTGCGCAGTATTGGCTTGCTCCATAACAAAATTTGGAAATTAATTGGCAAATGGACAATCATGAATAGAATGTGTGGGAGATTGGCATATCAGACATGTCTCCTCCACCTGTGCAACCATCCGGGGCTGCATCATATTCATCAATTTGTCAAACTTCAAGATTAGGTTGTCCACCTTTCTCTGCAAATCACCTTGCACCTTTACTTCATATATTCCACCTCTAGGGGTGGCCTCTTTCACCATTTTAGCTGGAATCTGGCTGTCATTGCATGACAGAGATTCCTGCTGCATGAAATTTTCTCCTATTATGTCAAACAGCTCCTAAGCTTCCTCAGTTGTCTTATGAAGGTAGCTTCCACCATAGAAAGCATCCACCATATCCTTTCTCTTGGCATTAATTCCTTGATAAAACACTTGGACATGCTACCACATTGGGATTTGGTGGTGGGGGCATTATTTTAACATCTCCTGGAATCTTTCCCAAGCTTCATTAAAGTTCTCAATTGAGGATTGAGTGAATGACAGAATATTTATCCTCATCTGGCTTATTTTGTTCATAGGAAAAAATTTTGCCAGTAACTTGGTTTGAAGGTCACTCCATGACTGTATGCTGTTGGCAGAGAGCTTTGATAGCCATGTGCTGACTTTATCCTTTAGTGAAAAAGGAAAAAACCTCAATTTAGTGGCCTCAGGCCCCAAGCCAACAATGTTGAAGGTAGTGCAAAGTGTTAAAAGTGGTTAATATGCTTGTAGGGATCATCTTTACTCAGCCCATGAAATGAAGGCAGCATACTGATAGTGGAGGATTTAATTTCATAGTTTCCCTCAACAGAGGGAAACTGAATACAGAAGGGAGAGGTGTACTCTCTAGGTGCATTGTATTCTTTTAATGTCCTTTGCCTCTCAGCCATGGTGTCTGCTTCAGTCTTAACAACAGGGCTCAGTGTGGTGTGTCTAGGTCTAAGGATCCTTTCCACCTCTGGATTTGGGGGTTCCAAGTCAGGGTTTAAAGACCTTCTACCAAGCATACACTCACCAATAGTAATGAAAATGCTTACAGGCACACAAAAAGAATTTCACACAACAAAAATAATAGCTACACAAATTTACACTAAACAAGATAACAGAGGATTCAACATAAATGGCATGAGATTTAGGGGAAAGAAAGTGCAAATAGAATTAGCTACTCACCACTTGCAGCTCTAGCTTTTCCCTGCTTCTGCTATCCATTTCTATAAAATTCCACAAAGAATCAGTAGCACTTTTATTCTAGATTAAACACAGCTACAAAGAATTTGTTAGTCTAAATTATAGTACAACTCAGGTCTACTAAAAATATCAAAATTCTCCGACAGCGGTGCCAAAAACTTGTCGCTTGGGCTACTTGGTGTGAAAGTGTGCTTATATTATTGTGTGGTGGAAATCAATTGAAAACAAAGCAATATAAAAGAATAGATTCAGCACAACCAAAGTAATCCTAGACCTGCAAGATTCAGGATCTATTATAACAAATTTTGATAAGTAAGAGCTTGTCCCATAGAGAAAATGATCAAGAGCCCAAAGTGGGCACTAATAGTAGGCCTCCAGATCTGACTACAGATCTGACAATCCTAAGAGAATGGAGTTGGGTGTTACGACTACACTAAATTTACACAAAAAGGGAAAATAAAGTGTAGGCCTATCCTAAAGAAAGGGTTGAGAAGAAGATGGTGGTAGTGTGTGTCAAAATAAAATACAAAAATTATGAGAAGTAAGCAGGTTAAGCTAGAGTTAATGATACAGTAATGTAACTCAGATTTAGTCTGTCTCTGCAGTGCTCCTTACTGAGACGCTATTAAAAGCCTCAACAAGGTATAAGCTCCCAGTTTAACCCATGCCATTTGGGGTGCTCTTAGGTCTATTCTTTGTCCACTATAATGGTCACAGGGTATCCGATAGAGTCTGTCAAATCCCATTAGTTAAGTCAAAAATTTGCTAGTCTAATCCAGAAGAGTGGACTGATCATTTCCATAGCCACTAGACCAGCTCTAGCCATGAATACTATTGCAGCACTATGTAATGCCAGTGCTACAAGCTCTCCAGATCTGCGCACAGACCTAGCTGACATCCATAGGTATTTCAACCCATAAGATTCTAAGTGCTTTACTAAGGCATACTGCTCACTAGTGCCCGCAAAAAGGATCATGCAACAGATTGAATAAGACCTTTAGCTCAGCTGGTCATTGCTACAAACAACCTGCAATGACTCAGCCTCAAGCTGTAATTACTATAAGAAATTAGATCTAACATCTGATATCAATTAGGTAGAACAAAGGGGAGCCAGCTACTGTACAAACCTCCTCACAAGGCTCTAGAAGCTCATGTACAAGGGAGAAGAATCCTTCTCAAACATATGGAAGGACACAACCTTAGAGCTATACTCTGTCCACTTGAATGGTCACAGGGTATCCCATTGGTCTGTCCATCTCACAGAGGCCTGAGAAAGAATATGAAAACTGTTGCAACCACCATGGTCTGCAAGCCTCCGAGCTCCCTGGATCTCACTACAGATCTAGCATTGCTTTCCATGTGTCTATCAAACCAAGGGAAATCAGATAGTAAACAAAAGATCTACTAGAAACTAAATGGGCTAGTCCCAAATACATAGATCCTATAGACATCTAAAGAAACCATAAGATCTATAGATTTGATTAAGCATTAAAACAGCGGTTCATTGATAACAGCAAAACTTATAATGAACTGTCTCTTGGCTGCAGCCCATACACAACTGCTCGTCCAAGATCCTAATATATACAAAAATTTATTACAAAACTAAACCTAGCTGCTTACAGGGGGATTAGCCAGTAAGTGCTGAGCTAAGAGAGAAGAAAAAAATAGGAAAATAGAGGTGATCAAATCCTAACCCTAGCTTGCTAGAGCTCTCAGCCGACAGAGGATGAAGGGAAGGTAAAAATAATAAACTCTAAGTACAGCTTATATACTCTCTGAAAATGGCCTTGGTTCTTAAGAGGTTAACCCTAATTTTTTCAATAAACGTGGCACTGTTACAACCCTTGAATGCCTAGAGAAGTGTGCCTCAAAACCCACACCTCGAGAAGTGTGCCCTAGTCTTGGAAAATTCCCAAAAGGTCCTTGAATAAAAGTAAGAAGTTGAGAGCTCGTGCTTTGCGGGGCTAGGATTTGCTTTTAGCTCATTCACACAGCTTCTTTGCCTTCGCGGTGTTGGCTTTGGCTGATGGGAAGGGCTCATTCACGCAGTAGAACTTTTAGTGAATCATGTAGTTGCTTTACATCGCAGTGCTGTCACAGAGATAATCTAGAGTGCCATGATTTCTCAGGAAGTAGAGCTTCAGAAGCTCTTTCTCGCTAAGTACTCGTGCAGGTGAGCTCGTGCACTCGCATAGTAACTTGTAAGTCTCCAGGGTGTGCGAGATCTGCGTGAAAGGAATTCTAGGGGTCTCTCTCATCCAGGGCCACGCGAGAACTCCGTGAGGTGACTTTTGGTTCTTTGTGCATATGAGCTCACAGTGTTCTGCGAGCAGCTGCTTTGGGGCTTGATCTTCGTGAGAGCTTCGCGAGGGCAGATTCTAAGAGTTTTAAGCTGCGAGATCTTCACGATAGCTTTACAACTCGCCTCTTGATTGCGCTCCTTATCTCTGTGAGGGCCTCTTCCATTGCATCTTTAGCTTCAAGAGGAAGCTCCTCAACTCTGAGAAGTCCATCTTTTACTGCTCTAGTGCATTGCACTTGTTGTTGTCACAGTCTCCTCCCTTCTCAGCTAATCTTCATTCATCTGCTAGATTGGTCAATGATGATCAGCAACAGTGAGTCACCATGGTGAGCACTACCAAGGTGTTCCATCAGGCTTTGGCTCAGCTGTCATCTTTGCTTGTATTCTCTCTCTTTTGGGCCAAAAAGCAAGGATTTTGTATTAAGCTACACATTTTATTACCAACTGTAAAACATACTTAACACATGTTTATTAGTGGGCTTCAAGGTCCATCAAAGGCTAGGTTAAGAGGTGAAAAGTGGTACTTTTCAGTGAATAACAATGAGCAGCTTCTTTGGCCATTTTAGGTGGATGTCTGCACTAAGACTGTAATTTATTGCTTATCTACAAAATATACTCAAAACACATCATTAGTCAGCTCAAAGGTCCATCAAAGGTCAGGTTAGGAGGTAAAAAATGGTATTTTTCACTGCTTAACAGCTACAACAACCCAGGATCTTATAGGCTGTGATTTTAGAATGCAGTTTTTATGCTGATTCATTTCATTTCACTTCCCTTTTTAATTTGTTTTCGCTACCTTATTTCACCATCACACTTTTAAATAAATAAAAATAGTAGCAAAGCATTTTAATACAATAGCCCCAAACACTTACACCACAAAAATCAAACGGAAAATCATAAGGAATCAATGTGCGAGATTTTGCATACTCGGTGAACCCTATACAAAGAAGCCTTCACCAAAGGATTACTACTGCGATGCGTCACGACAGCCAAGGGACAATACATCATCTGAGAAGCACAAGAAACCTTCACCAAAGGACTACCATTGTAATGCGTCACAACAGCCAAGGGACAATACATCATCTAAGAAGCACACTCCAGTGCCTAGGGTGCCCACGCCAGTAAACAGAGACTCACAGATCATATCATACAACAAGGCTACTTCTGGATGACAATGATAAGAGATTGTCACCTCTACGTCCAATGCTACAAGCAATACCAAGAACACGCCACACTCATCAAAGATCCATCAGTTGCATTGAATCCTATAACCTCACCATGGCCATTCTCAACGTGGGACTTCGACATCATCGAACCCTTCACGGACATAGTTGGGAACACTCGCAAGCACGCGTTCATACTCACTGCGATCGAATACTACACCAAATAGGCAGGAGTTGAATCCTACATCAAAATCACTGCGTCAACACTCGTGAGGTTGATCATTCGAAACATTATCACCCAATTTAGAGTACCCAGGATGTTCATCACCAACAATGGATCACAATTCACCGCATAGAAGACAAAGGAGCTATGCAAGAAATTCGACATCAATCTACACCACTCATCACCATTCTACCCTCAGAGAAATGGATAAGCAGAAGCTACAAATAAAATAATGATCTAAATTTTGAAATAAACAGTAGAGACGAGCAATAGAACTGACTGGCCCGAACGATTACCAAAAGCACTCTGGGCCTATAAGACTTCTATTTGCACAACCACTAGCCAAACTCCTTACCTCCTCACATATGGGATGGAAGTAGTCCTCCCCTATGAGATACAGATACCATTCTTATGAATTTAACTCGATGATGAGCTATTCTTAGACAAAAGGAGAATCGCATTGCTCGTCGAGCCATAGTAACTTGATGAGACACGTCTAAGGACAGCTGATCATGCTCAGGTATATTAAAGAAGAGTGGTCAGGGCTTACGATAAGAAAGTTCTCAAGTAAACTTTTGACCTTAGAGAATTAGTCTTGAAGAAAATCATGCCCTCCAAACACGCTCATCCAAAGGAAAAACTAAAACCGAACTGGGAGGGCCCATATGTTATAGCAGCCGCATATCCAAGGAATGCATACAAGTTGGTGAACTAAGATGGGGAAGAACTCCCCAACCCTTAGAACTCCATGTACCTTAGAAAATACTACCCTTAACCATGTGATTATCACATCGTGTAGCCAAATACTTATATCTATCACCCCGTAGTTCTCACGACCCATTCATTGGTCGTACATCTTCAATTCCCGAATTATCCTCAAGACTTCCAATTTACTGCCCGCCTTCTTATTCGAGAAATTTGATCAAAGGACTAGTGACATACCTGACCTCTTTCAAAAGCATAAGTAATACCCGATTGTCATCCACCTTCCCCGCCATTGGAGGAGATGTTAGAGCGTAAAAAATAAAGATGCTAGGCTTAATCAAAACTCACCATTCTTGTATTAATAGGTTGCTTTCGAAAAAAATACATATATATAAAAATTGAGTGAGAGCAATACGATGAATGAACCAGTCAATGAGCTCAGGGAAGCATAAGCAGTCCGTGAGGAAATCTTTGGTAACTCTACTAGAAATATATAAGCAAGCTACAAGGGCATCCCTAATGTCTTGATACTACTAGATGCTATCATAAGGTGGTAGGAGGAGGATAAACTCCTGCTAACCATAGAATGTGAGACTTTGATGATGTCGAAACATGACGGAAAGCTCAATCATGGCACCCCATACCCACTCTGAAAAAAAAACTGTTACTCATCCCTTTTAGAAAGCATCAGATACCAACTATTCTCCCACATCACTGAGCCTTTCCTCTCTTTAACCCTTAATTTTTATTTTCGGACAATGAGTTGGAAGCTTCTCGGGATAGTCCTAGAAATAAAACTGAAAACCGATGAATGATGACTGATACAATCACCTATTATACTTTCCGCACGCCCCCTATAACAATGACTACGGGATAGGATACCACTATCAAAGGTAGACCCCCAATATACGGATGATATGATTAGACAGTTCCCCTGGTTCGATGACAGTCTCAAAACAAGCTTTTCTTCAAAACCAACTCACCAAATATACATGGCCACCTATATGCCCAAGGTACTTATCAAAAAATCAGAGAAGCTCCATTGCACCTCAACACTGGGGTAGTTTTTTTTAGAGAAAGAATCACATTAAAGGCTCTTGCTTGCCCATAAAGAAGATGCAGAACGACGAAGTCACCACCCGAGGAATATCACTGAAGATATCGGACTGTCTATTCCATCACGCTCCTACACTGGGGCATTTTTTTTAGTATTAGAATTTTCTTTCAATTATTTGTTTTCCCTGTTGCATTATTTTCCTCTCCTTGTAATGAAAAGTACAAAAAGAAAAGAGAAAAGAAAAAGAAAAAAAGAAAAAGAAAAAAATGCCCCTCTTTTATTACCAGACCTCAGTCTAAGACACTTCCCCCCTTGACAATCAGCAAGGGGGAAAATAAAAATTGATAATGCCTTGATCCTCATGTGCAAATACAAGATAACCTTTGACTATTATCGGGCCAACTCAAGGAGCATCCGAGTCCCAATAACAAGCGATGGTGCCAAAAATAAGATGACGGAAGGTAACAAGAAAATGAAGCAAAGTCAGGTACATTTAAACTAAAAAATCTTTTTTATATACCAAAAGTTTCTTTTACATCTGTCACCAGGGGCATACCCCCTGTATATACAATGGATAAAAAAAAATAAGAGAAATAATAAAGATGCCCTACTCCATTCGCTGCCTCTGCGAAGGGCGCTCGCTACCATCTACCATATCCTCAACCCCCGAGTCTGGGGTCTGATCCTTCTACAACTCAATACCAGCACCCAGAGTTCGAGGACAGTCCCTATGAGGAGAAGGCCTAGAAACAGAACCTCCCTCGCTCACATGGCTGGAGGCCCACCGAGAATGTGAATGCAAAGGACCAAAGGCAATCATAGGTCCTAGGGCCGAGTCTACCTGAGCATAGGCCCTCATGCACTCACAAACCTCTCGACGAATATCTGCTAGTGAGCCACTAGCCCTCGACCCCGACCCTAGAAAATGGTCGACCATCCCTCACACTCTCCCTCCAACTCTCGCCAACTTGTGCTACAAAAGATCTATCGTCGACTGCATCTCAGCAAGGGCCATAGCTCGGGCACTCTCTAACTCTATTGTTCAAGTCCTCCGCTCGACCAACAAGTCTACAGTCACCTCCTAGAGATGGCACTCTACGACATCAGAGGGAATCTCATGAATCTCCTGGAGAGCCAAGACGGGCTGTGTCTCCATACACGACTGCTCCAGCTCACGTACATGTACAAGTCAAAGGCTAAGGAAGTGCATATGCATAACAAGACAAAGTGTGTAGACAACGAAGATATACCAGCTCAGCATGCTCCCACAGAAGACACTCTACGATGGCAATAGTGGTCGGATCAGCAGGAGGAGCCTCGGACATAGGTGGATACATGAAACAAAGAAAGAACATTAGGGATACAACAGCGCTACATAATTGAGAACAAAAAATAACCACGCTAACCAAATATACCAAGAAAGGAGTGGGAGTCGACCCCTGAGGAGGAGCCTCGAGAGCAGAGTCAGGAATAACCTGCACGTGAACCAAAACAAACATAAAACTCATCAGACAAGAAAATTAATAAAAATAAACTGATTAGTAGATAAAATAAAAACCAAATAAACTACACATGAACAAAATATACCTGACTCTCTGGGCGAAGGAAAGCAACAGTCGCCTCTCTAGTCTGGAGATCCTCAGCAAGGCGGCGCTGAAAAGACATGACTCAACATTAACAATCCACTAAACAATGCAAGGCTGGATAACTCAAAAGAGCGAAGAAACTTACCCAGTGCTCTAGCTCTGCCCAAAGCTGAGCCATCGTCGAATCCTCCCGACTGGAAGAGGCAACTGAAGACGGGTTGAATGTTGGAGCAGAATCCCTAGTAGCAGAAAGCTCCACTCTCTACAAATATCAATAAACACATCAGGACTAACAACATCTACAAAATGCTAATAATTAATAAAATGAAAATAAGACAAGAACTTACCAGTCGATCAATCTTAGAGTGTAGGCTAGCTGCCACCACCTAGTCAGCCTGCTACTGGCTACGGTAAGACGCAAGTAATGCCGCCTGCCTGGCGACCTCGCTCTCCCTCTCAATTTGACAAACAGGAACCAAATAAGACTATTAAACTAGAAACGATTAAAGATTGAAGTGAACAAATTCGCAAACAAATACACTCACCAGAGATCGTCGCGTCTCTACGAGCTGAGTCCTCAGCTTGTCCTCTGGGGTCCTAGCCTGGAAAACCGAGTCTGTCAAGGACCACAACATCTCCTCATCCGGACGAGGAGCGCATCATGCCTGCTCCATCGCCCTGTGAAGTGCATCTAGTGCTCTGTAGACACTATCACCTAAATGGCCCTGCCCTAATGCGGCCAGTCTCTCCCTCAGAGCGGAGGCAAACTCAGGACCACCAACTATAAAAGAACCACTCCCATGGAAAGGGCGGGTAAAGAATCGACCACCGCCTATATCGTGAAACCACCATTGGAACTCTCGCACATCCACCTCATTGCGTACCCCGGTAACCTTGGTCCCTCCGACTCTAAAGTCCTTAATCTGGGCTGCCATCCTCAATGAAAAGATTCGACCAGAGGGACCAGTCATCCTCCTCACCATTCGATGGCGAATCTCTGAAGGGACCCCTTGAGGGAGCCCCAACTGACGAGTCGCTCGAGAGAGGTGGATGTGTTCAACCTTCTCAAAACAATGAACCCAGATGTCCATATCAAAGAAGGGTTGATCAGACTAAATCACCGGCTGCCTTGCGTCCTCGTCTGCACCATAGGGCCTCCAAATCAACTGTGACCAGAAATAAACAAAACTGCCTGTCAAGTCTAGGACCTAAGACACATATAGCAATCTAATAATATAGACAGCATGTACCTACCCTACGTGCATATCCTCAAAAATACCTCGCATTGTCTGTAGGTCTGAAGATCGACGATGACGCCCTAACACCTGCCGCCACACATGCATCCAGGGGAACGTGAAAGTAATCTCCCTCGGGACCCGTGGGCGTAAGAATGAGAAATGGTCATACGCCCAAAACTAAACACAGGACATTATAAATCATCACACTAAACTCACTAAGACATTACCAACAAACTAGTAATCAACTAAAACTCACCTGGATAAAAGGGAGGAAACCTTCGATGGTCACGACGCCACATGAACCCAGATGGGTGCACCAACACCGCTGCCACCCAAGCATAGGTGGGCACCTGATCTAGGTCCCTCAACAATGTCAAGAAAAGACTCATCACGCACCCCCGGTCAAGGACGAGAAGAGGACCGCCCTGAAGAAATGCATAAGGAATGCCCGGAGTGCTCGATCTATCGCTACTCTCGGCTCCGTCACTGACGTCCTACATGCCATCGCCTCGTGGCGTGTATCGAAAACCGCCCTTACCTCCGAGTGATGCCTCGTAGGAACAAACCTGCTAGCAAAAGTATCAAAGAACCAAGTAATCCAAACAATCCCCGTCCCAGACCCACTGTGTCGGTACTCAACACCGACCACCTCCCTACACACGGCCTGATAATCACTCTCCATCTACCCCGCGATAGGTGCTCCCTCGAACCGCAGCCCCATGATACGGACCCAGTCCTTAGGGGTGGGCAGTAACATACCTACTAGGAACAGCAATGCCTGTTGCTCCTCCCTCCATCTCTCCATAATCGCCCCAATCAAACCATGGTCAATTGAAAATGGCTCCAACTCCAAAATCCACCTAAAGCCAAAAGCCGCTAACTACGCCTGCTGAAACTCAGGCAAGGCACAGTACCAGGCATGAGACTCCGACACAGATCCTTCCTTTGGTTTCTTTTCCCCCTCCTTTGATTCTTCCATCTCTTCCCCTAGCATGGTAGCAATTCGATTGCTACCTCACATTCCCAATGCCGCTCATCCTCAATAATAATAAATGAATAAAAATTACAATCCATTTACGGTTTAACACTCGAGATATAAAGTGAAAAAAAAAATTAATAAACTAATAAATGAAAAAAAAATGCCTCATATTTCTAGAATAATAATGAAAAATGCCCTAACTCTTAAATAAATAAAAAATGCCCCAAGTCTTCCCCAATTTGAAATAAAATTCAAAATAAAACCCAAGCCCTTAACCCTCCATTTATAACTTATGCTCCATAAACCACAAAGTGACAAGTCTCAACTCACAAGCCTTCTCCATCTAATTAAATCTAAACCAGACAAGAAAAGATAAACCAATAGGATTAAGACACCTGACATCCATCTAGAACCCCTTTAAGTTAAACCGTAAATTCACACAATTCACATCCAAAATCAAAGATAGGACTAAAACAAAATACCTCAAACCTTAAATAAAAACCCCCTCAATTACAGAATTAAAGAATAAAGCTTAATCTAAAATAAATGCGCCAAATAAACACAACAAATATTTTATTCATATATCAAATTCTTTTACAAAGATCACCGGAGGCATACCTCCTGAATACACAACCCAAAATGAAAACCTAAAGACCTAATTTATAACCCAAAATAAAAACTGAGCCCGATGGCCCGAGCTCGGAGCGTCCAATCGGAGGCTTCAGGAAAAGGCGGGATGGAGGAATGGTTGGGGAATACATCCTCCACTTATAACACCATCCGTTCTGCCATCTTCACCTCCTCCGTCGCTCGCCTCCTCAACGCTGCCTTCACTACTCCCTAAAAGGGACCAATGTGAAGGCCGACCTCCTCCTCCCCAATACCGCCCATTCTCAAAGTCACACCACCGTCGGAAGCCCCATCAGGCTGAAAATCACGTGAAAACACGAACCATGGAAGAAACGACATCAAAATCCGATGAGTGGATTACAAGTGTAATGTAACATTTAGTAACTAAAGATGTTATATCTAAAAGTATAATGTAACATTTGGTAATTGAAGATGTCATACCGGCTACATCTGTTTGTGTAAAAATTTGGTAACTGAATATGTTATATCGGCTACATCTGTTTGTGTAAAAATTTGGTAACTGAATATGTTATACCAATTACATCTGTTTGTGTAAAAATTTGATAATTGAATATGTTATACCAGTTATACCTGATTGTGTAAAATTTGGTAACTGAAAATATTATACCGATTACACTTGTTTGTGTAAAACTTTGGTAACTGCATATGTTATACCGATTACACCTGTTTGTGTAATGATTTGATACTGAATACGTTATATCGGTTACACCTGATTGTGTACAAATATGCTAACTGCATATTGTATACCGGTTACATCTGATTGTGTAAAAATTTGGTAACTAAATATATTATATCGCTATACCTGATTGTGTAGACATTTACTAAATAAATCTGTAATGTGGTAGACTTGCATGTATAACGTGCATAAATTGCATGGATTATGAGTGATTAGATATGCTCTAAAATCGATGGAGGTTTGAGACATTAATTTACGTGTTCTAAAGTTTTCTGATATTTCTACACTAGATTTGAATACAAGAATATCTGAAAGACAATGAGATGATACCTCTGAGTCCGTAGTGGGCAATTATAAGACCCCGGCTAGGTCATAAATCTTATATCTGCTTTATTATCTATTATCTGTTATTTGTTATCTGTTATATGTTATCTGTTATCTGTTATCTGATCTCAACTAATAGCCGAGTTGAGAAAAACACTTGGTATTCGTGCGATTAGCTATAAAATAAACTCCAACAATAATAAGTTTGTTGTGGTAGTTTAAGTATAAATTTTTTTATTTGCTTGATATGGAATTACCTGTCTGGTCTGAAACTATTTGTCTAAATTATTTATATGGTCTGGGAAACGTTAATACCAACTTAAGTTCAGTAAAAACACCAAACTGTAAAGTACAGTGATACATAAAATCTGAAATGTTGTTGTTAGTGGTAATTTCATTATCTGATCTGAATCTGTGATCTGTGCTCTGAGAATTCTGTTAATTACTCTAAATTTGTTATCTAGTTATCTGGATATCTGATTTTAATCCCTGATTTAAAAATTTTATTCAGATGTAGCTTCTGATCTGTCTAGATCACGACTCAAAATCCAGGTGTGTGGATTTGCAGTCATGACAGTGTGGTATCAAAGCTAGAGCAATTAGGGTGTGAACCCATAGGCTAGAAGTACAGTGTGTACTTGCTATCCGATTGTGATATTGTGTTCCTTGTGATGACCAGGGAACGATGGAGTATATGGTAGCGAAAAAGAAGATTGGGTTTCCTCGCTCAGTGTGTTATAGGTTGGCTAGTCGTTTTGTGCCCCAGGGGGCATCTGGGACTATTAATGTCACAAGAAACCATCGACGCCATAAAGAATACACTTTTCCTCCGCCTTCTTGGCTCAATGTTTGATGGTTCAAGGAAGCAGTAGTAGATAATTTTGACGATTTCAAACATGACATAGACAATCTAGACTTCAACGAAGGTGAGTTGACTGACCGAGGTGGTAATGAACAAGATGTTGAGGACCTAAATAATGAAAGAGACAACCCATAGAACTTAAGCAAAGGAGAGGAGATGAACCCAAGCGAGGATGAAGAAGACGGTGAAGATGATAAGGACTTGAATAATGAGTACCAAAACAAGAAAAACGTTGAAGAAGACATTGACTATAATGAGGAACACATTATTACATTCTCTGACGACATTGCCTTCGCCTCAAAGACTACCGAGGCAGAATCCTTTAAGCATCAACAGACCGACTGGGCCATTATCAAGCTCAGTTAGAGCGAACCCTTGTATAACATCGGCCGGGCCTAAGAAAGAAAATGTAAGAAAATGTCACCACTGATGTTGGTGTAAGGACAAGCAAGGCCTTGAGAATCAAAATTTGACCTGTAGTGTCAGGTCCCTTTTTGCTAGACGGAGCATAGAAGTGACCTAATGAATTTTTATACTAATGTAGATAAGATCGAATGAAATTTTATCCTATGACTACTCTTTTGGTACCAATCATGCTTCTGCAATTACCACGTGATGAATGAAATGAATTGTTTTCTCTTCTTTGTACTTAACTGTGTACAGTGTATAAGTCTTGTGTTGTTTGCATTAGAAATGATTTTGATGTGTGGTTGGGTTTGGATTGACTCTCTGTTTATTAGGCTACTGTGAACTATTTTAATACGATTATTGTTGTTCATATTCCTGGTCTGTGTGAAATTCATTATAGAGGAACAGAAATTTTTGTGAGACCAAGTTGGCATTCTGGTTTACAAGCGAGTCATCTGTGACAAAAATGTGTGTCAAGGCTAGTTAGCCGATATTGTTGATAACCAAACGAATAAGTTAAGAATTGAAAATAGTCTGATCATTAGGAAAAGTTGCTGATGTGTTTCTAGATGAGTGATTTGGTCTATCGTCACAATGCGAAATTGATTGTCCTCTACTTATGAATAAGTATCCTATATCGAGACTTGAAGCATTGTTTGCCCAATTGCATAGTGCATCTGTATTTTCAAAACTTGATCTGAGATCGTGATGTTATCAGTTGAGAAAAATAAATAAATAAATAAATTACAGCTTTCTGTTCCCGCTTTGGCTACTAAGTTCGAAGTAATGCCATTCGGATGGACCAATGTACATGTCGCGTGTATGAATTTTCTGAATCGAGGATTTAAACTATATCTGAAACATTTTAGTGTTGTTGTTATTGATGATATCCTCATTCTCCGTTCCACGCCGATCTGGAACTCTATCTGTGATTAGCATTACATGTGTTGCGAGAAAACAAATTATTTGGTAAAGTGAGGAAAAGTGAGTTCTGGTTTGAAAAAGTTACTTTTCGATGCCTTGTGATATCGAAAGAGAGTGTCGCTATTGACCCCTCTAAAGTAGAAGCTATCTGAGATTGGGAAAGACCAAGTTCAATAACTGAGATCAGACATTTTCTAGAATTGGCAGGTCCTATCAAAGCTTTGTTCATGACTTTTCTCATATTGTAGCTCCTTTAACTCAATTGACTCGGAAATATGTGAACCTAGTCTGGAGTAATCAATGTGCAACAAGTTGTCAGGAGTTGACGAATAGAGTGACGTCTGCGCTAGGGTTCACCATTCCTTCAGGAAGTGAGGCATACAGGATCTATAGTGAAGCATCTCGAATTGGATTAGAATGTGTGTTGATGCAGTTTCATCATTTTATGCTTCTAGACAACTCAAAGTTCATGAGCAGAACTATCTGATGCATGATCGAGAACTGGCAGCAATCATGGTTGCCTTACAATTTGGAGGCAGTATTTGTATGGGGTTCAGAAATAGTTGTGTGAGATATTTGTTTAACCAGAAGGAGTTGCAAATACGACAATGAGATGGATTGATTTTCTGAAATTTGCCAATGATGTCTGAATTGGGACGAAATAATTTCTGAAGACTGTAATGGTTGATGTGAGTGCAAGATTTAAGCCGGATTTTAATATCCATAAGGATGGTAGTCATGGTAGATTGTATGTATTTGACATTCCTGACTTGCTCAGTATATTTCAAATTGTTTGATCTGATCTGTTAGCACATTAAGACAGAATTCCAAAACCCGTAAGCAACATACAACCCTCGATATGCCGACATGAAAGTGGAATGATACTATTCCTTAGGAAGAATGACCTGTTGCTCTAATTGATCTAGTTGTTTGTTACTAAGATTATGAGGTTCCATGGGAATCCGAAAGCACTTGTATCTGATAACGATTCACGTTTCACATCAGGGTATTGAAACAGTCTGATATGAAAGTTTGAAATAACAACTTAAGTCAGATCCTAGAAGACATGTTGTGGGGTTGTGTAGTGAAGGTGAAATCAATTTGTACCTTTGAGTAAAATTGCATATAATAATAGCTACCAGGCCAGTATTCAGATGGCACCGTATGAAGTTATCTATGGTCGATCTTGTTATTCTTTGTTGAGACGAGGATGGTGAAAGAAATCTAGTAAAGCCAGAATTAGAGCAAGAAATGACAAATATGATTCAACGCATTCAAAATCGACTGCAGCCAGTTCAAAGTAGACAGAAAAGAATAAGTACATCAGAACAAGAAGCTTTCACTTGCCAAGAGTTATTGGTAAAATCAGTCTGAAACGGAAGCAATTTGAGAATGAGAAGAGTTGTTTGGTAATGAATCGTAAATTTTGATGACGAAATTTTATGAGGGGAGGATGTAAGGACCCGACCCACTTTGTAAGGACCCGACCCGATTTGTAAGAACCCAACCCGACCCGATTTTGTATGAGATCATTTATTTTTATGTTTATTTAATAGTCGATATTAAAGTACATTAAACGGGTGGTTCACATCCACTGCTAAGCATGATATTTTTACAGGGCACAAAAAGGTGTTAAAATCATTGACTTTGTTAGATCAGACTTAGGCATGTGTGCCACATGACACTATGACCCATTTGATGGCCTCTGTACCATGTGATCAGATCAGTAAGCACAAACTAACAGTCTGATGATAAGGCGATGGTCTCAGGATCTGATGTCTAACATAATCACG
This sequence comes from Chloranthus sessilifolius, assembly GCA_021018995.1. Classification (NCBI taxonomy): domain Eukaryota; kingdom Viridiplantae; phylum Streptophyta; class Magnoliopsida; order Chloranthales; family Chloranthaceae; genus Chloranthus; species Chloranthus sessilifolius. Next base: position 120,041,667 of record CM037584.1, on the reverse strand, counting down.
TGATTAGAGGCGGTCACCTATTTTACATGGGTTTTCACCAGTAATTTGGTTGGCCCATATAGTGGAACTCAATCCATTGTCCCATTTAACATTGTATAGTTAATCGTGTGAGAGTCGTCACAGAATATATATACTTAACTCGCATCTAATATAATATAATAACATACTAACATAATATAATATACTCCTATATCCTAGAAGCTTTTGGACGAGTCTGTGAGGCTGAGACGTTGGGTCTCGTGTGTGGGGGGTCGCTTTCGAAAGACAGGACAAAAACAAAAGAAAACAAAAAGGAAAAAGAAAGGGAAAGAGAAGAAAGAGAGAGAAAGAGAGAGCCAGAGAAGCCAGAGAAAGAGAAAAGAAAGAGAGCCAGAGAGAGAAAAAGAAAAGAAAGAGAAAGAAAGAAAGAAAGAGAGAGAGAGGAGAGGAGAGAGAGAGAGAAAGAAAGAGAGAGAAAGACAGAGAAGCCAAAGAAAGACAAAGAAGCCAGAGAAAGAGAAAAGAAAGAGAGCCAGAGAGAGAAAAAGAAAAGAAAGAAAAAGAAAGAGAAAGAAAGAAAGAGAGAGAGAGAGGAGAGAGAGAGAGAGAGAGAAAGTGATCGTTCACGACGACGGCGGACTCTATAGCTACTCATTTCTTGTGAGACAAGTACCTATTCTCATACATTTTGTTTAAACCCTAATTCAAGTTGTATCTATATTAATTTCTCAATTCGAATTCGGCATTTATTAGACATCGGACTTAATTACGTCGTGTGTATTTTGAATTGTACATCTATGTGTTGCCTATCATACCTATATAAGATAGCTTGTATTTTAGTGTAATACTGTAATTTATATATTCATGAGCATATAATACTTGATTTATATGTTGATAGATGGATTGATGTGTTGGTGTTGTACCCTCTGAGGCATATGAAAATTTTCATGTAGCCTGATTTATTAGTTTTATGAACACTGTATAACCGGAAATCAACCGAATCAATTACACCTGAAAGTATAAATATTTGTTATCTGAATCGGTGACACCTGAAAGTGTAAATAGTTATTATCTGAGTAAGCTACACCTAAAAGTGTAAATTTTTGTTACCTGAAAGTATAATGTAACAATTGGTGATACCTGAAAGTATAATGTAACATTTGGTAATTGAAGATGTTATACCTGAAAGTGTAATGTAACATTTAGTAACTGAAGATGATATACCGGCTACATCTATTTATGTAAAAATTTGGTAACTGAATATGTTATACCGGTTACATCTGTTTGTATAAAAATTTCGTAACTAAATATGTTATACTGATTACACCTGATTGTGTAAAAATTTGGTAACTGAATATGTTATACCGATTACACCTGTTTGTGTGAAACTTTGGTAACTGCATATGTTATACGGGTTATACATGTTTATGTAATAATTTGGTAACTAAATATGCAATACCGGTTACACTTGTTTGTGTACAACTTGGGTAACTGCATATGTTATACCGATTACACCTGTTTGTGTAATAATTTGGTACTGAATATGTTATACCGATTACACCTGATTGTACAAATGTGATAACTGCATATTATATATCGATTACACCTGATTGTGTAGACATTTGCTAACTGAATCTATAATGTGGTAGACTTACATGTGTTATGAGTGGTTAAATATGTTCTAAAATCGATGGAGGTTTGAGACATAAATTTATATGTTCTGAAGTTTTTTTATGTTTTATGCACTGAATTTGAATACCATAATATCTGAAAGGCAATGAGATGATACCTCTGAGTCCGCAGTGGATAATTGTAAGACCCTGGCCAGGTTGTAAATCTAATATCTGCTCTATTATCTGTTATATATTATCTGATCTCAACTAACAGCTGAGTAGAGGAAAGCACTTGATATTCATGCGGTTAGCTATAAAATAGGCCCCAACAGCAATAAGTCTGTTGTGGTAGTTTAAGTATAAATTTCTATGTTATTTGCCTGATATGGGATTACTTATGCGATTTATCATGCGATAAAATTACTTATGCGAATTATCTCAGTATAGTCAGGAAGCGTTAATACCAACTTAAGTTCAAGAAAACACGGATCAGAAGTATAGTGATACACAAAATCCGAAATGTTGTTGTTAGTGGTAATTTCGTTGTCTGATCTGAATCTGTGATCTATGCTATGAGAATTCTGTTAATTGCTCTAAATTTGTTATCTAATTATCTGGATATTTGGTTTTAATCCCTGATTCGAAATTTTTATTCAGATATAGTATTTTCTTTTGATCTGTCTGGATCACGACTCGAAATTCAAGTGCGTAGATTTGGGGTCGTGACAACCCGGTAGGATTGAATTGGGCGAAAACTGGTCCACACAGATCAAGTTTGGACCAATAATCACGATTTTATGGCTCTTATCGATAACTTTTGTGTTCGATGGTCAAAGATGACTAAACACGAAGGGTATGGTGTTTATGAGTTACGTAGAATGTCTGATGGCATTCCTGTAGTTATCTGGAAACCCCAGGATTTTTATTAGTCATTTTAGAAAATTATTTTATTAGTTATTAATTCCTTTTTATCCCTTCAATTTATAACCGTAGATTTGTGTTGAGGGTCAGGATTGAGTCGGACTTCAGATCATGTCGATCTTGGGTTCAAACGTCACGAAAATTTTAGAGTGCGAAGTGAACTTAACGACCTTCGAGGTAGGTCGAACTGATCAAGGAGCTGACATCTTTTGGAACCCCGTGTAATATAAGAAGATGATGAAAGAAAGAAAAGGACGAAAAGAAAAGGAATTTATGGGGGCATTCCCATAAAGGGAGCCCCCATTGTTGACTTTGACCAGGAGAGGTGGTCCATCCCTATTGGACCTCTTGGAGGTCCACTAGGAAAGGGGACATGTGTAAACCCTTAGGGACACCTTTGGGGACATGTGTCACGCTCGGGGACACCTTTATGAACATGTGTCACCCTATGGGGAACCCCCTCCCCTATTTAAGCCCCAATCTCCCTTTCTTTAATTACAAAAAAAACTTGTCTTTTTTTTTTTTTTTGCCTTTTCTCCCTCCTAACCCTTAACCATAACCCTCAACCCAAAACCTTAACTTTAACCCCAAAACTCCTATCTCCTTCATTGAAGTTGCTTAGTTTAGTCCCCTGAATCACATATCGTGATTTGGAGTTCCGGAGAAGCCTTTAAAGCAAGGATTTCGAACTGGTGAAAGGTAGACACTACCTTTCTTCTGTTAATTCATTAGTTAGGAAGGTTAGATGATGCTCAAAAATGCTTTGTTTTAGTTATGTTGATGATGAATTGTTTAGCGTGGTATGAATTTATATGATATGATAGACCGTGCGTGGTCCTTTCCTAAGATTTGGTGGACCATACGTGGACGTCTCATAAGATTTGGTGGACCATATATGGTCCTTCCGGAAGAGTTGGTAAAAAAATTGAGGTCCCTTTATAAGATTTGGTGAACCTTAAGTGGTCCTCTTGTTAGAGGTGATGGACCCCATGTGGTCCTTTCGTAAGATATGATAGACCTTACATGGTCTCTTTGCAAGATGTGGCGGACCCTATATGGCTCCTTGGTAAGATTTGTTGGATGCAACAAAGTCCTTTGTAAGATTTGGTGGACCGTACGTAGCTCCTTCATAAGATTAGGTGGGACCCACATACGTCCAGATTTGACCAAAAAGTCTAAGTTTGATCTAGAATCCAAAATTTTCCAAAAAGTCTAAGTTTGACCAAAATTTTGAAATATCCCAAAATGACTAAGTTTGACTAAAAATCTGAAATTTCTCAAAAGGTCCAGATTTAATCCAAAAGTCCAAGTTTGACCAAAAATCCGAAATTTCATTAAAAGACAGGATTTGACTAAAAGTTAGTTTGATCGAACAGTCGAAGTTTGTCCAAAATTGATTTTTAAAAGTCTAAGTTTGACCAAAATCCTAATTTGACCAAAAAGTCCAAGTTTGACGAAAATTAACATTTTTCCCTTTGATACATTATTTGGCCAAAATTATCAAATGGATACAAATATTAAGTTTTAAACAAGGTTGACCTAAATGACCATTTTACCCTCCAGTACTTCGTTACCTGATGACCAGATAACCTTGACGATGAATAGTTGAGTATTCTTTGATTAAGGGTTATTATACCCTAGTAGGATCTTGATTAGATAGATTCTAGTGCACCGTGCTACCCCTGAATTTGTTACTTTGTTATGAATCTTCAATAAGATTCAAGGTGCACCCCAGCCCAACCTTGAATAGATAAGCCAAACTAGTGTGACCGTGAGAAGGTTAATTTAGCATGATGTGTAAACATGATTGGGTTTTAGTGTAATTTGGTCCTGAATGGGCATAAGTTAGATATATGTGACCCTATGTGGGCTTTGGTTAGGATGTCTGTGGCTCTGAGTGGATTTAGTTAGTTGTGTATGACCCTGTGTAGGCCTTTCTTTGATTGATCTATATGAATTTAGACGTTTAATAACACTAAATAAGTTAGAATTGGACTTTGCTAGATTCTTAATGACTTAGTAGAAGGGTTAAGTAAGTTGTGTATCCTAAATTTAGGACGACTTAGTACAAGGGTTAAGTAAGTTGTGCATCCTAAATTTATAACTGGGGCAGATATAAGATGGCAAGTAACCTATTCTGATATAAGAAAAAAGTTTTGAATTGTATAGAACATAGGACTTGACATTGGAAAGGTGTACGTGAATCAGTTAGAATTACTTGATAGCAACCCTAAGAAATTGCATGGACGTATTTCAGAATGAATTTAGTGACTTGAAACCCTGAACCTAATGAAAGTGAAAAGACGATATCGTTTGTATAAGTAACCTATTCTGTTATAAACAACAGGCTTGTATGAGCAGCCCCAATCTAAAATATTTTCAAAATGATTTACCAAGAAAATGGTATCTGAAATGGTCCCCTGGGACTATATTCCTGAGGAAATTCTTCGGCCAAGTGCATTGCCCTTATCGGCAGGTAAGGGGACTCTACTTTGTTTTAGTAAAGCGGACAACTTTGTGATTAGGAGCCATGACAGGTTGCTTGGTATTGGCACTATTTAGAATAATAACAAAATGTAATAGAAATCGTGACCCTCCTGGTTTAGAAATACGGATACTCACAGGTAGTATATAGATTACTATTCTAATAATGATCATGTCACTATTATGCAAAAATATACCTCTTAGTTTATGTTTCAGAAACTGCACATGTATGTTGGATCTTGCCTAATTTGATTATGCTTTGGAATTACTATAGAAAGAGTAGCTTTCTACTGAGTTCCACGACTCACTTGGTTTTCACCTTGAGCTTCTTCAGTGTCTCTTCTTCCTTCATCAGTATCCCATTCTTGAAACTCGGGTAGACTGGATATGAAGCATCGGTACATAGACTTTTGGAGTACGGTTGTGTAGTAGCTGGTATGTAGGAGAAACCTTGCTGGACTTATGATAGTATCTAGATGCGGTGACATTATAACAATTTTTAAAAGGAACTACATTTCATTTTGGTATTATGTAAACCGTTTTCGTTCACTCAAGATAGTTTTATGTTTGTATTTATGTTTTCAGCAGTATGAGTTTTTATACAAAAAACTCTTTTTATCTGTATAATTATGTTTACGAAAAATGTTCGGTGTTTTTTTTTTTTTTTTGGTTTGAATCTAAATTAGCGGTCAAAGTCCTTCTTTTTGAGAAAATTGCTTCCGCAAATCTTTAAAAAGAAAAGAACAAAAATATTATTGGTCCGTTTTTCTATAAGCATCCCAACCACTACGACTCGAAAAATGCATAAGACTGACCCCGATCTCGTGCTGGCCCATGAGCCAAAAGGGATGGTCTCCTAAGCAAATTTTGATCAGAAGGGCTTGACATTCCAAGAGCATATGATGCCGCAAACGCCGAAATAAACGATCGATCGTGATTTCTAAGAACACCACCTCCAAAGAGAAAAAAAAAAAATTGTTTTTTAAAACTTTCTTTACCAATGAAGAAAGTAGATGAAAAATCTGTTGGGTGAAAGGTGAAAAATTGGAGTCCATCAAGGGGGTGATTGGTAGACTTGGGTGTTGCCAAATTTTAAGATTGGCAGTCTTAGTGAAAAGTTTCAGTTTTGGATACGAAGTGGCCTTTTAGGGTTTGGCGGAAGTGACTTTTTTATGTGATCGCTTGTGTCAATGTCGTAAGCATTTTTTTACCACGATATTTTTTGCCTACTTCAAAGTTAAGATACTACCGTGCATCAATGACCATCTGATTGCGAGAAAATCCGTAATTCAGTTCTTGCTGGGCCCAGATTTTTGTGGTCTTTGGATTTTCTCTAATACTACTTCACACGCCAATGACAGCAGTACCTTTGTTTAACCAGGACCATAATATGAGAACATACTCCTGTGGTAACCAAAAGATGGGATGGTCCAGATGAATAATGCAATATGTTGAACTTTTGTTTTTTGGGTACCTGCATTTACAATCCAAGATCCTTCCATCTCAAACCCATTTTCACGTGCTTAAACTGCTGACTTCTTTCAATCAGACGGTGGAGATCATTTTTCATCACAATCATGGACACAATAGATCATTTTTCTCCATCTGAAATCAAACCATTCTTCTCTGAGAATCGATGATCTTAATATCTGAAATCGAGGGGTGTTCTTTCCTGGAACCAAGGATCGAGTTTTTTTCAATGGCATTGTATTGAACGTTTAATTGAGTTTCTTATTTTTTATTCTCATCGAACTAGTAAGAAACGAGAGAGAGAGAGAGAGAGATTACTCCTAATAAAGACTTACTGAAGTCTAGATTAAGTAGGCTAGGGTCCAAATTTGTGCATCCACAACCGGATTTCAACCGTCTATAAGAATTAAACCTGACCATATTTGGTCCAATTGAGTAAAGTCGATACCCATAAACTTCAACTCTAAGGAGCCAATCCTGACAATCTGCCTTGAGGATTTACTTCAAATGACATAACATGCTCTAATGGTGGCATAGATTTCCTACTCGTGAACCCAGGGTTGGTGGATGGCACATTTTTTTAAGGTTTAAGAATTTACCATAAAAGAGATTTGATCTCTGCATCATCCATGATGCATGCATTTGACACTTGATATCCCAACCCGTTGGGTTTTAAAAGTTGTATAAATAATTTTTGAGGATGAGTTGCTCCCATTTATTAGATTAAGAGTTTTTATGTGCCCGTAGTGGCTCCTACGTCGGAGACCCCTTAAAACCCATTGATTGGGTCAATCAAACGATGGAGATCGTGTTTCACCCCGATATTCTACACAATGGATCTGACGGTCAGTTTTTTATTTCATGTCACATATCCCCAAAATATGGCCTAAAATCACATTTGAGTGTGATGTGTGCCATTGCACACAAGCCACATATTTTGGGGATCTATGACATGTGAAATAAAAATTGACCATCTGATAGGCGAGACGGTCTCCAGACCCATCGTGTGAAAGATCATGGTGAAACTCGATCTCCATCGTCTAATCCCACCCAATCAATGGGTTTTAAGGGGTTGCACACATGGGTGCTTTCAGAGAACGCGTTGGTGCAAACATAGCTACCCATATAGAAAACAGAGTACCGGTTTCAAAGCATGCATGGTCCATGTGTTTGTATCTGATCAGATGCCACGTGGCATGTGATCCCAAAACAACATCCGTTTTGGAATCACATGCCACATGCTAAAAAAAATCATTGGAGACCTTTTACGGCCTCCAAAACCATGGTCAAAGTTTAGATATCGCATGGCTAACCTGTGCATTAAAAATTGAAATTTTTTGCCACATTTTGGATGGTGAATATGCACCTGACTCTTTTAAATGGACTCGATCTTCCTTGGGCAAGTTGTCGTGGCACCCAATCCCCTGAATGGGTGCCACGTGCACCCCACCTTATTTGAATGTATGGATCATTTATGCATTCGAACCCATTTCCCCGTCGATATATATATATATATATATATAAGCAAAAAAACCTGAAATAATTTCAGCAATTTCAAGTGAGACAAGCTTTGAATGCTGGGAAAAAAAATAGTAATAGTCTAAATTATTTTTCACAGATTGCTACCATGGTTTCAATAATTTATTGTGGAAAATAAATCAGAATTTATAAAAATATATTAGTCACCACCAGATCTGAGGGTTTGGGGCTCAGTAAGCCCATACCCATATCATTTCACATCCAGATTCAATTGCAGATATAGCATTGTGAGGGCGCTCAGCCACCGGTAGATTACACCTCAATCAAAGTAGAAGCACCCCCAAAAACAAATACCAATAACAGCAACTTACACAGAAGCGGGCCCAAATCAATACTCGCCCCAAACCCTCAGTTCTGGACTCAGATGATTAAGAAAGTCAACCATGTCCAACACTCAGATGGAGATGGTTCACTTTTTTAATCATCACAACAAACTCTGGTGTACAAACATCTTCTAGAAGCTTCTTCATAACGGATCTTTGGGATCGACCATATCCTTGGATGCTGCCATGGACTGCAAATTGCTAATCTCTTCAAGCTGTATGAAAATGATTTAAATAAACTCATCAATGCCAACCTTGCATCAGTTTTACAAGCTCTCTGATACCAGTGGAAGCCTTCCACATAGAAATAGCAGTGTAGTTCGAAGACTAAACTGCACCAATGGATCAAGATCTAATGTTGCAGGCCTCTTTGCATGGCAATGGGGAAACGCTGCACTACTCGGTCACTATCCACACTGCACCTTAGTCTTCTGACCATTTATGGGTGGGGAAAATTTAACCAACAGTCGAACCTATAAATTATATTTAAGAAGTTGATGCTCCCGTAATCAAAAGATACATTATGCTAAATGTAGGAATCGCCTAGGCATGTAAATTATATGATGTTTTTAACCATGGTTACAGATCTGGGTGTCGAATTCTATCGCGTCTCAGTGGATCTGCCTCGGCAAAGCACATAAAATCCCAACTCCACAGTATAAAAAATTACTTTAAAAGTAATAAATTAAAAAGTATTTAACAAATAACAATATAACTGAGATACCTACCAAAATCCCAAAGGTTTAAGCATAAGATCTTAGTACTAAGTAATAACATATAGATATTGCTATTGTAAGTCTTATAGAATCGGTAGATGCTTACATCAAATAATTTGTTGTAATAAAAGACATGTTAATACGTACAAATTGTCCAAATGACAGAGTCTGACACCATCGAAAAGTCTTAAACATGGAAGTGGACTCTCGGATTCAGCAGCTCAAGTGACTTAGTCCAGTTAACATACACGCTAGATCATGCAAAATTTTGGCACCCAGTAAGATTTAGAATCAAGGATGACTGACAAAAAACCATAGAATGGGAGAAGTACACCAAACAAGTTTGCTGTTTGCTTTGCTCCCATTTGCCAAAATAAGTGAGTATATTCGAGGGGAGTATATTCGAGGCTAAAACTACTCAGCTCGTGGTCAGCTCTATCGAACTCGATCCAGTTTCGAGCCAAGTAATATGCTATATTATTTTTCGTAGTTGGATTTATTTCTTATTATCTTTCATTTTTCATTATATTTTAATATATCTATATGTAAATAATTAAAACTTCTAGCCTTCTAATTAAAAGTATCTAATCAAAATATTTCATTTTATAGTAAATTAGCATGACGAGAGTCATAAAGAGGAGATGAGAGTTAGTGATTAGGAGTTGAGCAGATAGATTTAATTATTTATAGGTAGGTTAGAATTTTATTTGTTAGTTTACTATAATACCCAAAACAATTAATCGTTAAAAGCTTCTAATAATTAATTTTTATGATATTTTAGTAATTTAAGTTATATATAATCTTATAATAAAAATATTTAAATATACATATTATAGGTCGAGTCGAGCCAAGCTACAGACTACGCAGCTCGTGGTCTGCTCGTTTTCATTTCTATTATTGTAAGCAACCTGGTCAGGGGGAATTGTGCTTTGTTTAAGGCTTTCTTGATAACCCTCTCCTCATCGACAGGTACTTTCTCAACCTCATTGTTAGCGAAGCAAATTGCGTGTGAAGGCCACCTTATCCAAGGTCCTTCAGACACATGGTGTCTTGTTTCTGAAGCCGCTAATCTTGTGTTAAATTCCTTGTTTCTGAAGCCACTAATCTTCTGTTAAATTCCTTGTTTCTGAAGCTACGAATCTTGTGTTAAATTCCTTGCAGGAGTTCCAAAAACCCTGAATACCAAATGAGGATGAGAAGTACTTGTGGATGGCAACCAACGCATCTGCTACTGTGATGGCGGTCCAAGTTTTGTTTTATCTTTTCCGAAAAAATTTCCTTAGTTGGAAAACTGTTTTCATGTTCCTAATGTTAGAAGAAACTTACTTTCTCTTTGACAACTTGGTAGTTTAGGATATACATTTTTATTTGGTAAAACAATTTGAATTAAATGCTTTAATTTCGTATGATGATTTAGTAAGTATTTTTTATATTTTAAACATTTTTTCCCTATAATTGGTTGTGCTGGAAGCGTGGAACCACCTCCTCAATTCTTACTGAGACTATCACGTTAATGTGAGTTTGAGAAATTAAATCTACCCTTCAATGGCACTTGCCTGTTGATCATATTAACATGGAAGCGATTTGTAAGTTTGGTAATGGATAGATTGTTTATTGACTTGTTGTTCCAATCTTATCCAGCTTGTGAATCCTGCCAATCGAGTGAGATGGTTTGATACCAGTATTTCGTTATCAAAGTTTTTTTTAGGTAATGCTTCTTAGCATTACACACTTTTGTGACAGACACATGAATAAATTGGATTGAGTCAATGAATGTGTCTCAATATAATTCGGGAGGATTGCGATGCAAAAACATGAAATTGAGATATAGAACAATATAGTTTGCTTTTTCGTGTCAGAGAAGTATACTTGTTAAAATCTCCTCATACGAGCCTTGCTGATTCTTTGACCAAGAATCTTCCGACTTAGGTCCTAATGAGGCACGTGGATGCCACGGGATTGAGGGTCATGTGAGACTAGTTTTAGCGCAAAGTTGGAGAATGTTGGGATTATGCCCTGAAAACCCAGCTTTATTACATATTTCTTTCCCTAAGAATTTTATCTGCATTTATGGATCATTGATTTCGTCAATTTTTTATGTATGAATACTTTTTGGGTGATTGGTTTTCCTCAGTGGAAGCTGATTCCTCAGGGAATATTAGTAGGCAATTAGGATATATATTTTGCCCATATCTCGTGTAGACCTAACTCATACATTCTATGTAGCCTTATAAATTTTCATAACCTAGGGCGAGTCGGGACAACTCACTATCATGGTTCTCTTATGCAGAGGTGACCACCTTTAGGTGGCATGAAGCGATAACATCCTGGGATCACTGGTTTCCTCACTAGCATATGGGTGGGCACTTTGTGCTAAGGTGTCAAACTCAGTATCGGTCCATCTTGGACCTATACGCCGATACCGTATCAGTCAATTTTTTTTTGAAAAAAAGAGTTAATACCATGGGTCAAAATATCGTCCGATACCGATACGTATCGGACGATACGTATCGGTTTTGGACCCCACCGGTACGATACATACCCTATGTATCGTACCATCAGTAGAATGTGTAAATTATCGTCCGATACGGACAAAATATCGTCCGTATCGTCCGTATCGGACGATAATTTCAAATTATCGGACGATAAATTGAAATTATCGTCCGATAATTTGCCTAAATCTGTAGGAAAGTAAATAAAAATCAAAGTATCGTCCGATACGAACGATAATATGAAATTATCGTTCGTATCGGACGATAATTTCAAATTATCGTCCGATACGTTGAATTTGATGTGGGGCCCACGGTAGACCCGACTTAAAAGTCGGGTTCTACCCCTTCCTCCTCTCTTCTTCCTCCTATTCCTCTCTTCTTCCTCCTCTCTTCTTCCTCTCTTCTTTCTCCTCTATTTTTTTATTATTTACCCCATAAATCGGCGCCAAATCGCACAAAATATCACGGGATCGACGTGGAAGGTACGTGTATTTCATTTTATTTCATTTTATTTCCTAAAATAAGGTAGATCTACACTAATTAAGTGTAGATCTACACTAAATAAGTGTAGATCTACACTTATTTAGTATAGATCTACCCTTAAATAAGGTAGATCTACACTTATTTAGTGTAGATCTATCCTAAATAAGGGTAGATCTACACTAATTTAGTGTAGATCTACCCTTAAATAAGGTAGATCTACACTAAATAAGTGTAGATCTACACTTAATTAGTGTAGATTTACCCTTAAATAAGGTAGATCTACACCTAATTAGTGTAGATCTACCCTAAATAAGGGTAGATCTACACTAATTAAGTGTAGATCTACCCTTAAATAAGGTAGATCTACACTAATTTAGTGTAGATCTACACTAATTAAGTGTAGATCTACATTTAATTAGTGTAGATCTACCTTTATTTAGTGTAGATCTACACTAAATTAGTATAGATCTACCCTAAATACGGGTAGATCTACACTAATTTAGTGTAGATCAATATTATAGGTCAATTTATCATTTACCTATAATATTAATTATTTAAATTATTTAAAATAATTAATATTATTTAAAATAATTAATATTATTTAAAATAATTTAAAAATAATATAAATAATTATTTAAAATATTTAAATTAAATAATTGGTCAAAAATAATATGATGGGTCAAAAATAATATGATGGGTCAAAAATAATTATATGTGACCCCATTTAAAATATTTAAATTGATAGGTAAAAAATAATATAAATAATTATAATTAAGGGTCACATGTAATCAATATGGGCCACATATAATATGGGTCACATATCATATGGGTCACATATAATTAATAAAATAATAAGGTCAATATGGGTCACATATAATTAAATTTATTATTAAAATTAATATGGGTCACATATTAATTTTAATAATAAATTTAATTATATGTGACCCATATTGATTATATGTGACTGTCACATATAATTAAAATAATTTATATTATGGGATATGTCCTACAAAATTTTAGAATAATATGAAAAAAATTTCAAATAAATATTTAAAAATTAAAATAATATCAAATAAATATTCATAAATTAAAATAATATGAAATAAATATTCATAAATTAAAATAATATCAAATAAACATTAATAAATTAAAATAATATCAAATAAATATTCATAAATTAAAATAATATCAAATAAATATTTATATATTATAATAATATCAAATAAATATTTAAAAATTATAATAATATCGAATAAATATTCAAAAATTATAATAATATCAAATAAATTTGATAAAATATAATCTGAAATTTTTAAAATAGCAATAATTAAAAAATAAAATTTATTTTCAAGTGTAAATTAGATGTTTACTTTAATGCAATCGTTTGCTCATTCATGCAGGTGAAATAAATAAATATGGTACGTTCGACAGATCCAGCGTGGCAATATGGTACAGCAATAGATGGTAATAGACTCCAGATTCAATGTAATCTTTGTGGAAAAAAACTGCTGGGAGGAGGTATCACACGATTAAAGGAGCATCTAGCTCATGTAAAGGGAGAGACAAGAGGGTGTCCTAGTGTACCCAGAGAGGTAAAAGAAAATATCAGAGCTAGTTTACAAGCGGCAAAGGGAAAGAAAAAAAGTGTCGATCGTGATAGGAAATGTATGAGAGAATCAGAGGCCGATCCACGCTTACATCGATGCACCGAGGATGATGAGGATGTGGATGAGGATGAGCAGCATGCGAGAGCTATGAGAGAGAGTGGTAGGGAAGCAACAAATCGAGATCGTGAAGAAGCCGATTATCGGTTTCGGTCCAGTTGAGGGTCCATCCATGCACCACTGGTGGTGGATCTAGTCATAGGCCACATGTTGATGTTGATGAGGATGTTGAGCCGACTGTCGGGTTGCGTAGGGCAGCATCTGGGAGGGATTATAGGCCGTCTACTAGAGGCCATACTACAGCCCCCATGGATCCATTCATGTATCGCACTGAAAGCTCCAAACAAACTAAATTGAGTGCAATGTCACTTGCAAAAATGGGGAAGAAGCTTGGAAAATCCATTGCCAAGTTTTTTATATACAACCACATTCAGCAGTGCAGACTCACGTACTTCAAAAGCATGATTGATACAAGTGCGGTTGGTCCAGAGTTAAAAAGCCTTCTCCATATGAGATATCCGGGCCCTTACTAATGAGATGAGTACAATGAGATAAACGCCTATGTCTGAGCTTTGAGGATGTATGGGATGAGAGAGGTTGCACAATTATGTGCGATGGATGGACTGGTCCCACAAAGAAGAGCTTGATAAACTTTTTGGTTTACAGCGATGCTGGGACAGTATTTTTGAAATCAGTTGATGCTTCTAGACACGTAAAGACTGCTGACTACCTCTTTAAACTAATGGATATGGTAGTTAATGAGGTTGGAGAGCAGCGGGTTGTGCAGGTGGTAACAGACAATGCGGCAAACTACAAAGCCGCTGGATTAAAACTAATGGCGAAGAGACGCCACCAGACGGACCCGTGTGCGCGCACATTCGTGGACCTCATTCTTGAGGATTTAGGAAAGAGACAAGGCACAGTAACTATTCAAAAGGGAAAGAACGATTACTTCCTACTTGTACAACAAAGTGACAAGTCGGTCAATTTAATGAGAGCCTTCACGAACAATGAGTTGCTCCACCTGCGATTACGCTTTGCAACAGCTTCTTAGCCCTACGAGTTTGGCTAGATATAGGCGTGGTGAAAAGCATGGTGTCGTCAAGAATAGAATCAACATGAAATAGGACTCCCACGAAGCGAAGAGACTAGCTTGCACCTGAAATTCGACCGATCTGACCGCTTTTGGGCAGATGTCGACCACCTGATCGCCGTCACTACCCCGTTGGTGCAAGTGTTGAGATTGATTGATGGTGATGACAAACCAACAATGGGGTACGTTTATGAGTCAATGGATAAGGCAAAATTGGCTATAAAAACCAAATGCCATACAAAATATAAACGATACTGGGCGATTGTCGACAAGAGGTGGGATGCACAATTTCACCAGTACTTGCATGCAGCAGGTATAACATGTTGCACAATTATGTAGTGATTTTTTATTTATTTATTCATTATTTTCATATACTGATGAAATTGCTCATATTTGATGTGTAGCACACTACTTGAATCCGACCTTCCAAAGATAATCTGACGCCGAGTTGAGCGACACTGATGAAGTGTATACCGGTTTGCTCAATGTAATCCAAAGAATGCTCCCTGAGTTGGCGGACCAAGGCCAAGCCATAAGAGATGTGAGTGATCATAGAATCATACCTTATAATTAATAAGTCAAATGTCATGTGATATTATCATCTATTTATTGATATGTGCCTTACTTTGTTTCATCTTTATAGATTGACATGTTTCGCAAGAGACATGGGTCATTTGGGACCCGTTACATGCAATCCCAAATTAAACCGACAAACCCGATTGGTGGATGCATTATGGAGGTGATGGTCCGATATTGAGGCGGGTAGCAATGAGGGTATTATCGCAAACGTGTTCCTCGTCAGCTATGACGGAATTGGAGCACTTTCTCTCGATTCATACTAAGACAAGGAATAGACTAACTATGGACCGATTGGAAAAGTTAGTCTCGCCACTACAACATGCGATTAAGGGTCGAATATACAGAGGACCAACGCATGTAAGCAATTACATGAAGTCTTAGATCCTCAATTATATGAAGTCTTACTTACATATTATACTAATTCATCTATCATATTCTATCTTCGACGGTGATTATTTTGATCCCATCCAGGTTGGATTATATATTCGAGGAGGATGACCCTTTGAATGAATGGATCAAGAGAGAGAAGTGCCGATCTTGGATAGTGAGAGCAACCAATGGTCGGACAATCTGAAGAGAAGTGAGCAAAGAAGCTTCCCAACAACCGAGGCGGAAAGAAGATTGAATCGTCATTCGTTGGATCTCGATGACGAACGCAAGTGATGATGGGAGTGGTGAGAATGATGGAGGGCATGATGGTGGAGGGGATGTTGGCACTAGTGGTGGAGGGAGGAAGTGGTACCTCGATCCTTATACGTATATGGCGGCATGGGACGATGACTCGACGCCGTTAACACAGTTCGACACTCCTACATTCAGAATGGGAGGGGTTGAAGGAAGAGGAGCGTCGGGATCATATCAAACACCACCACCACCACCACAAGATGATACGGATATGGGTTATATGACTTCTAGCTTCGGGGGATTCAGTTTGCAAAATACCGAAGATTCAGCAACTAGTAACCCATACTACCAGCCACAACAACAAGCTTACGGTGCCATATGACTTCGTTGGTCGATTTTTGGAGGACCCGGCCTTTCGTACTATTACATCGAGCCATATTCGTTACTTTCTGACCTCAGTTTCAAGAGGGCACATATAATCATGGGTATCAATATGGGCAACATTATAGGCAAAGGCCGGAAAGCTCGCGCACCGATGATGACGATGATCATGAGGGCCAAGAACCACCACGAAATTCAATGTGGCTCTAAAGTAAGTTTTTTATGTACAATTAAACTTATTTTTATCAACATAGCTATTATTTTTGACAATATATAATTTATTTTTGTCAATATATATTGTAATTTACTTTATGCGTGTCTGCGTCGATCAAATTATGAAATATTTTTAATAAAATAGGCATATGATCAGCTGATCGAATATAATGTTAGAAGATCTATTACATTAAGTCAAAAATGTGATCTTAAGACAAAAATAAGTTAAAAATTAGGCATGTGACTTGGGTTAAGTTACAAAATAGGCATCTTACTTATATATTCATCTAAATAATGCATCAAATATATAAAAAATAAAAGCAAAAATAGTTGAAATAAAAACAAAATAAATATATATAATTTTTTGGGATTTTTTGGGATTTTTTTGGGATTTTAAAAAAAAAAACGATTTTTTCAATGTATCAAACCGATACATTCAATGTATCGCCGATACATTGAATGTATCGGACGATACCCGGTACGTATCGTCCGAGAAGTCCGACGACGATCTTAAAACCGTATTTTGACCCATGGTTATCTGATATATATATATATATATATATATATATATATATATATATATATATATATATATATATATATATATATATCAGATTTGGCCAAGATTTTAATACCGAGATAGTGCTCAGTTTGACACCGACATGCATAAGGTAGCTAAGGCAAGGCATAGCAAGAGGTTCGCCATGCCATGGTAAGGCCATTTATTATTTTTTAATATTTTTTATTAATCATTAATATATATATATGCACCCAGGAGTAGAGAAGTCTCTGCGTCAATTGAAAAGAGCTCGACACGTAGCGCCTTTTTGGGTGATGCGACATTCTAACCTTTTCCTCATTGAACCGCTTTAACCATAATCACCACTGGCATAATCAGAAAGGCAAAGTGGTGCGAAGCGCAGGGGATATGGCCATCGTTACATTCGAAAAGACCATTATTACCCCAATTAAATAATTTTATATTTTGCTTCGTCGTCGAAGCGCTTATGCTTCTATAAAAGAAGCGCAATCGCTGCCTATATGGGGCGCTAGCACCTATTTCATGAAGCAGTTGCGCTCCCTCAAGGAATGGACAACGCCTACAAATTGACAGAGCACTTTTCTTGGGCCACCTAACACTTTTTGTGCGAAGCGACGTCTGATCTTATATCATTTATTACCGTTGCCAGAACATTAAATGAGAAGCGGCGCATGACATCGTGGTTTGCAATGGCAATCATTACCATTCAAAATAACTATTTCAGACACCCCTTCGGGGAGACCATTTATTGCCCGAATGTTTAGCATTAATGACGCTTGCCTACTACGAGCTAAGAATCGCTTAAGACAATCGCTTTACAAGACCGACAATCATGAATCGTTAGCACTCTATCAAGCAATGGAAGGCGCCTTCTATATGACACATAGCACCTTTAATTTCACACATATCACTATTATGTGTGAAGCGACGTCTGAACATTAAAAGTGATGCCACGCGTGGCATCGTAGTTTGTATGGCC
This sequence comes from Chloranthus sessilifolius, assembly GCA_021018995.1. Lineage (NCBI taxonomy): Eukaryota > Viridiplantae > Streptophyta > Magnoliopsida > Chloranthales > Chloranthaceae > Chloranthus > Chloranthus sessilifolius. The sequence goes on along the minus strand of CM037584.1, from coordinate 120,023,573 downwards.
ATCATTGCCATTCGAAATGACTATTCGAGGCGCCCCTTCGGGGAGACCATTTATTGCCCGAATATTTAGCATTAATGGCGCTTCAATCAAAAGAGCTTGGATCTCCCGAAAGAAAACCTAGCGCTCCCGGAAGAAGCGCTAGCGCTTTCTTTACAGCGCGCTAGCACAACTATCATGAAGCGTTAGCGCTCGATCAAGGAAAGCGCCTTTATATGACATGAAACGCCTTAAAAGTTGACACGTAGCACCATTTTGTGCGATACGACGTCTGACCTTATATCATTTATTACCATTGTCAAAACATTAAATAAGAAGCAGGGCGAGGCGGATGGGATTACGGCACGTGACATCATAGTTTGCAATGGGCATCATTTCCATTCGAAAAAACTATTTAAGGCGGAAAATCTGTGAATTAAAAATTCACAAATTACTTTTCATCTTTGCCCTCCTAATTTTCATCTTCTCGGAGCGCAGTAAGAAACATCAAAACGGTAAAATCATTTTCCTACATCTAATAAGAAGGTGAGTGTCCTTTTATTTTCATTTCGCTTCAAATATGCCGCCAAATAGAAGTGTCATCCCTTCCTTCGAAGAAGCGTAAGCGCCTATGCGCCTCCTTATAGGGGGGCAGACGCCTCAGTGCACAAGGAATGTGAAGCAGCCATGCTTTTTTTTTTTAGCCGCTTGCGCCTCGAAGAGGAAGCGACGACACTCTTATTTTTATCTTTTCTTTTTCTCTAAACTTCTCCTTTTTCTGATTCACAGATTTTCAAGATGGTTATCAAGACTCTAGCCACTAAGTGCACCATTGGAAAGTGTCGGGCGAACTATGACGAGACATCTGAACAGAGGAAAAATCTGCTTTCGCAGTATGTCTTCAGGGCATTCTTTTTTGCACCGAAGGACGTGAAAAGCGTCAATGGTCTCCTGGACGCAATCATGTTCTGGGCCGAGAAAAACATTTGGAATTTTAGGAAGGCCTCTATCAAATTTCGGCCCCTTGATTTTGGGTTAATAACTGGTCTTCGAATGATTTCCCCTCCTCGTTACCCTCCCTCCAAACCCCTTCCCAAAGAACAGACCATTAGAGACAGATTTTTCATGGGCCTTAACCCTGTAAAGAGGGGACACATCCTTGCTACCATTAACTGCGTCGAACAGGGTGCTAACGAGGACTTTCTGAAACTTAGTTTGTTCATCCTCACCACCATCCTTGACGGGGACGCCACCAACAAAGACCTATGGTTCAGGTCATACAAGGTGTATCAACGGCGAAAGAAGCGACTAAAGGGCCAAGGAACGTTAAGAACCACCAAGGGAAGGCTCTAGAACTCAGTTTGGGAGCACCAGGCATCAATAGGCGACGGACGTCCGTGGCTACAGGACGGACATCCGGATTTCGAGGTGCTTACTGCTTGGTGAGCACGGACGTCTGTAGTGTACCACGGACGTCCGTGAGTAGGCAACGGACGTCCGTGGACCCCAGGTAGGACGTCCATGAAAACTCGCGCATCAGCGTCATAAGTGACGTAATTGCCCTTTTTTATCCTTAGTTTTGTCATTTTTGTAAGTTACCACTTAGGGTAACTTAGTATTTTTCTATTTTAGGTTTATTCTCTTGTAAATGGCTATAAAGCCCAACTTGTAGGCCATTTTGGGTACTTGATGAATTAATGAAATGATGCATTGCATTTTGAGCTTGAGAGAAGCTTTGAAGAGTGAGTATTCTTCCCCGAGAGGGGTTTGGTGTGAGGCCAAGGGTGAGATGCCCATGTTACTTTGATCTTCTTTCTTCTATCTTCCTGATTATCTTGCTAATCTCTTGAATCCCAAATCTCTTTTTTACTTGATTGTTCAAATCTCAAAACCTAGATCTCGAGCAATATTGACGTCCATCCTTATGGATCGACTCCAATCCTAGCCCGTCGATCCATACCCGTTGTTGGACTCGAGCTTGCTCGATTTGAGCCGTTAGCCGTTTCAATTCCAAAGCCCTAGCAAGGAGCTACCGATTTCACGAAGAACTACGATCTGACGCCCCAACCTAGACGAAGCAAGAGTTCTATCTCTCGGATCGCCTCTTCCCCCATCCTAACAGATCCTACGCATCGGATTGAACCCTACGTTAGCCAAAGCATGGCCATCTAAATGGAATCCCGAGAAACCCCAAGGTATCGCTTTAATTTGTGATTAATTGCTTAACTAATTAGTTTAATTTCGGCAAATCATCACATCATGGGCATTCACGGATTTCAAGGTCGTCGTCTCGCGTCAGTCCTCCCAAACACAAAATACACCCTCGACGAGCCCTACCTCGAGTTCATTGATAATCTCCCCAATTTCAACCAATATCTATGGGGTGTTGCCGAATACAAACACCTTCTGCAGTGCGTAGACAAAGCAAAGAGGAACCAGGGAATAGCCAAGAGAGCAAAGGCTGTGCAGGATTACGACATTTACAGTTGCACTAATGTCGTCTCCCATAATTTCATGTTTCATTTCCTACGAAGCCTGCCCATAAAAAAACTCATCAATATGTCGTTCCTCATATCTGGGCGTATGAGATCAACCTGAAGAGTGCCCCAACGAAAACCCCAGGACCAGTTCGCTTCCCAAGGCTACTGAAATGGGAGGCGAATGAGAGTATGAGAAATTTCTACATCAAGGACTTCGAGTACAAGGTAAATTATTTACGAGGCGATCGCTTCTAACTAGAGGCACAGTCGCTTCTCATTGGAAGCGCAACCGCTTCTCAAAAGATGCAATGGCGCGTCTAATCTGAGCAGCAATCACTTCTTACCAAAGCGTTGTTGTTATTATTAATTCTTTCTCTCTCAAAAATAATATGAAAAATCTTTCTTGTAGGCCTTCCGAAAATTAGAGTGCACTCTCTTTGAGCAGAACCAGCCTTTGATAGCAGAATTACTGCAATCAGGGCATAGATCTGCAGACTGGGTTGAAGGACTAATGATCCCTCCCATTACTTTGCAGAGGAAGAGATAGACCTGGAGGAAGAGGAAGAGGAAGAGGAAGAGGAAGAAGAAGAAGATGAAGAAGACGAAGAGGATGAAGAAGATGAAACGAGGAAGAAGATGAGGCTTTCAAAGCCAGTAAGTCCACGAGAACACGGTCTCTTGGGAAGTGGATGCAGTCTGCCAATTCAAGAATTGCAAACTGTGAGAAGTCAATCAGAGAGCGAAGAAAATTCTTCGACGACCTTAGTCTAAAGGTTCTCCAGCTTGAACATGAGAACCAGAAACTGAAGGATCAGAACGCTAAAATCTTGAAGGATCAAGGTTATATTGGGAGGACATTAGCCATCTTCCAGAAGGATCAGGCATCTCTGAAGAACTTGAGAAAATCAACCGAGGTCTGCTTCGAAGCTACGTCGAGGAAGCGCCTTCGCTTTCTAAATGAAGCGCCAACGCTACGTCTTTGAAGCGCAAACGCTACGTCTTTGAAGCGCTGACACTTCGTCTTTGAAGCGTCGACGCTTCGACTATGAAGCGCTAACGCTACGACTATGAAGCGCGAATGCTTACATGAGAATTTCTGACTAAACAATAACTCGTCTTCTCATATTGCAGGCCCGCGGTGTGGCGGGAAGTCTGTTGGGGCTCGCTGGGGAACATTGGACCAATGTACCCCAACTGAAAAGTTCTGCCTCTGCCCTAACCTCCGGCGATGTGCATCGCCTACCCCAACCCCAACCCCATCCTCCTGCCTCCAAACCCCATCCTCAAACTCCCTCCAAACCCGAACCTCTTACTTCCTCCAAACCCAAAGCCCAGCACAAACCTCCTACCCAACCTCCAGCTAAGTCCAAACCCCAGCCTCCTACAAAGTCCAAACCCCAACTCATATCGAGACCTCTGCCTCCAACACCACCGCCAACTGCGTCTCATGACTCCGGTCCTGAGATGTCCCTTATGCAACCATGCACCGAGGAGCAGTGTTTGGTGCAAGCTGAAGAAGAGGACAACGAAGACGGCCCAGCCTTTCTTCAGGAGAAGTGAGAGGAACAGGGGTAAAGCCCCCGCTGCGATTCCTCCCCCACAAACTCTCCCTAAAAGAAAGGGAGAGCTGGTCTACCAGCCCTACAAAAGGAAAGTCAAAACGGGGAGGGGGGATGAACTCAGGTCGATATGAATGCTATTTGGGAAAAGCCCATCAGTGAGAACGAGTATGTGTATCCCCTCACAATTTATCGTTGTAGACTTTTAAAATTTATGCTTGAAAGATTTGCAAAACCGTATTTGGAACCGCCAACGCTTCTAAACGTTATCGAAGCGCCAACGCGTCTGTATCGAAGCATCGACGCTTCTATCAGAACGTGTCAGCACTAGTTATTCAACTCGTTGGAGCGTCTACAAGGACGCACCAGCGCTCCTTATTGGAGGCGCTGGTGTGTCCTGTAGACGCGTCAGCGCGCCTTATTGCACTCACCTGCGCGTCTACTAGGAAGCACCAGCGCTCCTTATTGGACTGTCATACCCTTATGTTTTAACTTATGTCAAAATTTGAACATAGGACTGTCATCTCGACTGCTGGGTCCCGACATATTACTATCGAGCTGCTGTGCAACCAACAAGAACCAGTGGAAATAGAAGACCCAGTAAGTTTTAATTCCTATTAAAACACATTGCTTCCCTGCTTCCATGTTGATACTTTTACCTTCGTATGCATTTGTGTGCAACTTCTCTCTTTTTTTTTACAGGTGCAGTATTTCCCAGTCCTGTTATCACGGTAAAACCGATGCAATTTCCGATGCAATTGCTAGGGGATATCCTTGGGGTTGTCAGGGTGTAAGTAACGCGCCACGCCAAGGAAACGGGTATGACTATTGGGTTTTCGTGATGTACGTTTATTATTTCAGTAGGAACCTCCAGCTCACGAATGACACCCCTCGTTTCAGGGCCAAGATTGGGCACGCAATCACGACGCACTAGGAAGAGAATTGGGATGCCAGTGACGATGCGGAATCACTAATTTAATTTTTTGTTATACATAAATGTACTTTAGCATTTGTTGTTTAAACTGAAAATTGTTCTGTTTAAATTGAAAATTGTTAATGAAAACTGAAAATTGTTCAATTTATACACAAGAATTATTCAAAGGATGTGTTGTTAACCCTCCTTAGAATTTTTTGTTGTAGACTTTTAAAATTTATGCTTGAAAGTTTGGTTAACTCTATTTCGAAGCACCAACGCTTCTACCACGACGCGTCCGCGCTGCTTATTCGACCTGCTTGCGCCTCTACCAAGCCGAGCTAGCCGTCACGGAGTCACTCCTTTCGATGTGCACTCGCGTGCGACACCTCACTTTCCATGCTAGGTCAACTTGTCTACGATACAAGCATCACACTGACGGCAAGTTATCACACTCATGTGGCGCCCCAATGCCGCGCTGGCAAACCAACCTAACCCTTGATCAGCTCTGATACCACCCACCTAGAGGACAAAAACTCCGATTCATGGTTACCTTCTTCTAAAGCCTACCATACCATCGCATCATGCCCCTTATGACACACATGCTCGCATCCTCTATGCCTAACTTGGCCTGCTCAAGCTTCACCCTCGCACCATGCATTAGCACCTCGCTTCGCAACAGTAGAATGGAACTCCTAATGTCGTTCCATTCCAACATGTCTCGTCGACATACTAAACCAAGCCCACCATCGTGTGTGGCTCTCGTGACCAACACACATCAACATCCGGCCCTCAGCCAACATGCACTACAGTGTCCCACGTAGCCCTCGAGTGCCTCCCTCTTAGCCGACCCATGTACACCGCGACACGTAGTCTGAGGCCACATAACAACCTCACCTTGGGTGACACACGGCATTGCTGAAGCAACGTCCTAGGCCCACCTTTCAAGCCTAGGAGGCCACTGCGCACCCTCTGGTGTCGCAAGGCCCCGTGTATGGGAGTAACTCCATAGCTCCCCTCCCATATATATGGTTTAAACAACACCTCAAGCCAAACAACAGGAGAACCTCAAACGTATTGGTTTGGCATACTGCCCATGGTATACGGCTCCGGTTCATGACACACAAAGCCCATTCAACCCCAACACCTCCGAATCGGTTACCTACGCCCATGCGCGTCTAGTCACCACACTAGGACACCACTTAGCTCGAGCTGCCATCTACGCCACATCTATGAGAGCACGCCCGCAACGCAAGGCACCACAAGCCTCCGCGCTTGTGCGTCACACACCTAGCTCCAAGGCTCACTCGCCTTCCTGCTAGCCAACCAACCAGCTCCAAGGCCCCTATGCCTTCCTGCTACTACCTAGAGTATTGGCCCCGTTACACCGCGCTCCTTATTGGACTCGTTGGCACGTCCAACACAACGCGTCAGCGCTCCCCATTGGTCGCGTTGATGGTGATCCTCGAATCGCAAACGATCCTTATTGGCTTCTAATTTGAAAATGCGCAAAAACCAATAGCCTTAATGATAAAATACAAACAGCCATTGTTGCAATAATGTTGGAAAAGACTTTCATTGTAACTCCCAACCCAGCCATCAGCGCTCTTATGGGGCAGTGCACAATTAATATCGACAACACAATTTTTCTATAACTCGTTCCAATTCGTCCTTAACAAAGCGTCGACGCCCTGAAATGGCAGCATTTCCTTCTAAGAAGGAGCAACGGCGCCCATACAAAGAAGCACTAGCGCTTCTTGAAGAAGCGACAATGCCCCAAAATGAAGCGCGAGCGCTTTTTTGAAGAAGCAATAGCGCCCCTAACTATGCGACAGCGCTTCTTATTGGAATCCATGACGGAATACAAACAGTCGATGCAATAAATTTGAAGCATAGAGAATTAGGACCTCCCAGCCATCAGGGCTCCTTTGTGGCGGCAATGCACAATAGTGACTTTCTACAGTCTATGTAATGAGGTTGCATGATAAATTGCTATTTAAAGGGATTCATGGCGCTCAGTTTATATTATCTTTTGTATCTCCTCAGATTAGCATTTCATTTGCCTGAGCCCATACTGAAATACGTTGCAACAGTATAAGGAGCCCAGCCGTCAGGACTCCTTTGTGGCGGCAATGCATAATAATGACTTTCAACAGTCTATTTAATGAGGTTGCATGATAAATTGCTGTTTAAAGGGATTCTTGGGCCTCAATTTATATCATCTTTTATATCTCCTTAGATTAGCATTTCATCTGCCTGAGCCCATACTGAAATGCGTTGCAACGGTTTAAGGAGGAGCCACCGACTCGCGCGTCAGCATTTCATCCATTCGTACGATGGTTCGGTTATCGACATCCCCGATAACAATGAGTTGGTTATCCCCAACCACAACAAGCCCCCTCCCCCGCCGAAGTTATCATGATTCCGGAGGATGACGACCTTGCCATAGTGTCAGAGGTGGAAGCCCCACTGCCACAACCACCCTTTCTTTTCCCTGTTGTAGAATCAGTTCTTTTTCTCCCGGCTCTAGAGCTGGTGCTTCTTCCGCCTCCACTTTTCCTCTTCCACCCCAGCCTCAACCACCGACGATCTCGTAAGACGTTGCGTTTTCCAGCAATGGCTCCTCCTCCAACGAACCAATGTAGACAATATAAAGAAAGAAAATGTAAAGAAATAATTTTGAGGTTCTAATGAAATCGTTTTGCTTGATAAATGAAGTCGTTTTGCTTGATGAATAGTCCGAACAATGCTTCCTCGACTTCTTAAAATGAAGAATTACCAGAGTGAATGGTCCCAACCGTAGCCCAACCGTATGAAAAAGGGGCTCAATCGATCAAATTAAGAATGAACGGGTATAGTTAAAAAAACAACACATAAAAGAACTACCACAATCAATCCAGATGAATCAAAATACAGCTCTGATCTAATAGGCGCACAAGATTCATTCAAGAAGCGTTAGCGCATCGTAAACAAAGCATCGACGCTTCCATAATGAAGTGCGCACGCTTCGAACACGAAGCGTCGTCACTTCCAATACAAAGCGTCGTCATTTCTTTTATAAAGCGGCGTTGCTTCAGTAATTTGGTCTGAATCAAATATAACAGTGACAGATGCGCATGAGAAAATGGAATCAACCCTTCAAATTCTCGAGAATGAATGCATTAAAAAAAATAAATTCAACACACGAAAGAATTACCTTAGTCAATCCACATGAATCAAAATACAGCTCTGGTCTGATAAGCACACAGGCTACGTAAAAACAAAGCGTCAACACATTAGCCGAAGTGTCCACGCTTCATATATGAAGCGCATACGCTTCCAACAGGAAGCAGTTGCGTTGTTCATAAAATTGAATCAGTGTGACTCTATGATACCATACTTTTTGTCGTCCCTTGTTCTATTTGGCTCTGTCCAGCCATCATCATGATCATCTTTATCGGGCAAGTTGTGATTTTATGACCCAACTCACCACAGCACGTACACTTCTCTGCTTTGTTGATTGTTCAAAATGAACCTCCATTCTAGACTTCACTCTATCATTGTTGTTTGGCCTACCTTTGGTGACACATCGTATTGGATCTCGCACTGTAATGTTGGCATGCTCTTGCAATGAAATTCCTTGGCTAGCCTGGAGGGAGCCGCCCGAAGAAGCTGCGATACTAGTGCATCTTTTATTATCCTCTTCAATTCTAATGGCCTCTATGTCTTCTAATAGTTTCATCATCCCTTCCAACGTATAATCCACCAAGCGATTCGACTTTATCCCCAACTGAATTGACTTTAGTTCGGCTTCTCTCACCTTTCATATTTTCATCGTAGATGCAGAATTGGAATCCTCTTTCTCACCGACTCCCAAACATATAGTATTATATCTAGTGTCTTTCATCCATCAAGGTAGAATGTACTTAGATGGAATTTGGTCTACCTCTTCCTTGAAGTAAACATGGAAGATGTGAGAACACAACAAGCCCTCGATCGTGAAGTGTTTGCAGTCACAAGTGATTGTGGCATTTCCACATTCGAAACGAACTTTGAATGTTCGACTGCTATCCTCTGTGCCATCCACACCACTTCTACGCACTTCGTATGCAATAACCGTCTCGGCTTCCTCTTCGACCACCTTTCGAGACTTAAAAGAGACAAACTTTCGAAACTCATTGTGGAAACTATCGAACAAGATTCTCGTATCACAGTAGCGGCATGCCTCTCAATTGAATTTTCGAACATGAGCTCTGGCGTCGTAGACATTGAGACGAGATCCTTCCTATTTTCTTTATCGCAATGAGACTGGACGACAAAATCGTATTGCTTGATAAAGCTATCAAACTCGTCTGGGCATTAACATAGGTATCGAAGAAAGAATTTATACTTTCACTGTGTTGTGCAGTGGTCATGTCATCTCAAAAGGTATCCCTCAAGTAGCACGGAATCCATTTCCTTCTAAGAGCGTACATTTGTTTGAACCACACGTTGTCTTGCAATTGAAACTCCTTGATGAGTTCTGCCCATCTCCTTTCAAAATCATCAACCGTTTGACTGAACTTGCACTGATTGTACTTTCAGCCAAAATTCTCAAACCTTGGCTTCAGCTGCCAGTGATGGTTCAATTCATTCCTCCCAATGTGTCATAGGTAGAGGCGATGCGTACTTCCCGGAAGGATTTTAGAGATATGGCATTGCTCATCTCATTGCATTGATCGGTGATAATTGCATTAGGTTGCTTAGTACTCATGCACTTCAGCCACGTTTTAAACAATCAAATGAATGTTTCTTCTGTCTCATCCGCGAGCAATGCACATTCAAAAAGCGTCGTCTGCCAATGATGGTTGACCCCCGTAAATGGGGCGAAAGGTAACAGCAATTTGTTTGTTTTGTAAGTGGTGTCTAGTGTTCTTAAAATCGTTAGGCGGGTTCGGACGGTCGGGGAATGTTCGGGAGAAAATCGTTGGGCGGTGCCCAGGCGAGCGCCCCAAGATCCGGACAGCCTCTATGTGTATGTATGTATATATATATATATATATATATATATATATATATATATATATATCTTTTTTTTTTAATTTCATCATATAAGCCTGACTGCTCAATTGCTGAAAAAAAGTGTTGTGCAAGATCATAAAAAACTGAGGAAGAACAAGAAAAGTAGAGGAAGAAGAAAAAAATTGAGGAAAATGAAGAAAAACAATGGAGATTAAAAAAAAAACAAAATTGAGGACTGGGGCAACCAGGGTGGATCCGGGGCACCCCAGGGCAGCCAAGGGAGGTCTGGGGTGGCCCAGGTGGTCCGGAGGCCACCCAGGCGGCGCCCAAATCGGTCCACCATTTTCAAAACATTGGTGGTGTCGAATACCACCACATCACCGAAATGTTGATATGCAATCCGTGACCTGTGATCAGCCTAAAATATACTAGGCATACGATACTCTTCGTCTAGTTTGGCTTCAAAGAAGAAACCATCTTCTTTATTCTGCCTATCAATAAAGGACTTGATCACGGTCATGCACATCGAATGGATGTTACTCTCCTTTCTTATCTTCTTTAGGTAATCCCGAGTTTGTTGAGGGCTTATTGTCACACCACCCTCTCCATCCAAACTCAACAAAACAATAGAAATCTTCGAAGGAGGAATTATGCCATCAAATGCACCTATCAACGATTTACTTGTCCTGCTCAACTTATTATGTGATCATAGTTCCTTCACCTTCGTAGGTGTATACAACTGATAATTATGTGACTCTAAATTCCATTACCTCCCACAACTTTTACTCGTCAATCCTAATCTTCAACCTTGCCTCTCACATCCGCATCTGTTATCTCTTGAACACTATATCGGCGTGTAATTTGTGCTTGTCTGACTGCTTGAACCCTTCGAACGAACATACATATCTTCTCTTTATAATCTCCCCCTTTGAAGATTTTAAGTGTTACTTTTCCTAACACTAAAACCAACTTTTTCGCACATAAATTATAGAAGTTATATGCCTCGTCTTCAGTTTGGAATTTCAAACCGATATGTGGCTTCCATTCCTCACGGGTATTCTCAAACCCTTCACAACAATCCAGCATTTCGATATCCCTATCACAACTAAGTGAATCTCCTTCGAAAGAAACGTCAGAGGTGATAAATCAACACCACATAAATTGAATTCTCCAATTGAGTCTATTACAGCCCCTGCATTAGACAAAAAATCAATCAAAAACGGGTAAATAAGGACACCGCTTCAAAAAGAAGCGATGGTGCGACAATCTAAGGCGCTAGCGCTTCATTAAACAAGCGATGGCGCTTCTAACCCGTGGCGCCGACACTCTTATCGCTTCACATAAGAAGCGATAGCGCGCGTATGCTAAGCCCCAACTCTTCACAGGAGAAGCGTCTGCGTCGATTATAATTTATAGTTTTCGAATGCTTATAATTTTATGATCTATACCCTATAAATAAGTGAAGAGATCCATCAACTACGAGCAAATAAAGAAACCGATCCACATATGAAGTGATGGCGTAGATCATACAAGACATCGTCGCTTTATAGTAGAAGCGACGGCACTCCTATTATGAAGCATCATCGCTCCTACCGCTTCGCATAGGAAGCAATTGTTGGCTATGTTGAGCCCCAACTCTTCAAAAAAGAAGCGTTCGCGTCAATTATAACATACATATTTTGAATGCTTATAATTTTATGATCTATAACTTGTAAATAATACATCGAAACAAGTTGCGAAATGCCAAACTTACCTCAGATGTCACTATTTTGCAGTTCTATCGACTCAGATCTCCAGAGAGAGAGAGAGTTGTCTCAGGGATCCAGCTTTTCCACATAGAGTCTCGCAGCGAAGCGCAAGCAAGAGAGAGAGAGAGAGAGAACTTGAAGAGAGACAGAGAAGGAACCTGTAGTCTCTTAGCTTTTTTGAATTCCTTTACCGCCATATCATGACGAGACATGCCTAGGCGCTTGCGCTACCTACCTCCGTCAGGTGTAGCGGCCTACACTACCTAATCTACCTACCATTATCAGTAGCAAACAGCAAACCGAGTTGTGGCTAACCCGGGTTAGTGCTTTTGCACTTTCCACGTGTCCGCCTCGCATTGGGGGTATATATATATATATATATATATATATATATATATATATATTAATTTTCTACTATTTTTTAGTTTTTATACTTTTTATAGAGAAAGAGAAAAACTCAACTAATTAGTCAAGAAGACCAATTGTGGGAAAAGATTGGAGATTGGAACGACCATCTGATGATATTTTAATTATCTCAACATCAGTTGTAGGGAATATTGGAAAAAAAAATGATCTCTATCAGTTTGATTCAAAGCGTCAATGGTCAGTCGTACCTAATGGGGAATATTCAACATATGGTGGGGGGAGGGGTGTAGTAGCAGCCCCAAAAAACAAAAACAGATAAAAAAAATTTGATGAGAAAAACAATAAAAATAATAATTTCTGGTATTAAAGTTCATAAAAAAATATATAGAAAAATAGTAAAAAGGGGAAAAAAAAAAAAATCATACATGCGCATGAGTTTGTAAAGAACTTGAGCGTTGAAGGTCGTTGATTGATTGTGAAGGTGCTAATTGGATTAAAAAAAACAAATTAAAAAACTGAGAGAGACGAGAGAGAGAGAGTACCGATTAAAAAAAAAATGAGAGAGAGAAGAGAGAGATTAAAAAAATATACAAACCTGTTTTGAGAGAGAGTGGCAGCGAGAGGAGCTGTAAGAGAGGCTAGAGGTTTTCACTTAAACGCTAGATATGATGGATATAACTTATCAAACATAAGTTATAAATTATAAATATAACTTATAACTTATAAGCGTTATAATATATAAGTTATAACTTATAAGGTTATAAGTTATAAATTATGGTTATAAATTATAAAAAAATAATTCAAAATAGCAGTCATAGCGATGCCATGGCATCACCATATAGGTTTATATGGCGATTTGCCTCGCCATGGCCTTGCCTTGACAACCATGGATACAGGTACCACCCTAATACCTGTATCGGGGTGGGTATCGGATCTCGACGAAACTGACATGTATCACTGATATGTATTGGTATCGGCCGAGTTTTGATATCATGATTTGTGCACATTGGACGGACCACCCGATGGCTTAGGAAAATTCATCTAGGGGTGGGAGTTCAGTTAGCTGACACTAAAATCCAAATTTCAATTTCAGTGTCGGTCACTTAAAACCGAACCCGAACAGAAATGTTTCGGTTTCAATTAACCGAACTCCCACCCCCTGAACCGAATGTAACAGATTCGATTTATATCGGTTCGGTTTTTTCTAATTTTTATTTTTTTGAAAGAGAATTTTTAGTTTTTCGGTTTTAGGGTTGATTTTCTCTTTACTCAACTGGTTATCGATTTCTGGCACCCAAAACTGAAACCGGACAGATCCAAAACTGGTTTCAGTTTTTTGGTTTTGGATCGGTTCAATTTTGGGTCGACTTTTTCAATTTGGTTTCAGTAATTTTGGGTTTTCCGATTTTTTCCCACCGTTATTATCATCTTTAAGATTACATCGAGTTGTGACTTTTTACTGTTATGGTCCTTATTGACCTATGATGTCATGAAGGGACATCTTGGAGTAGGGCAAGGAACTTTGATGCACCAATAGTTGAAGTTGTTGCGTCAACTAATACGCGTGTGTTGAGTTCTTTATCAAACTCCGAAGATACCAACTAGTTTCAAGAAGGGATCCACCAATGTTTACATGTAGTCTAATCAAAGGTCATTGGATTATTCTGATGATCTAATCTAGCGTAAGTCATGTGCTAGTCACGAAGGATGCATTCAGATCATTAGAATGTGATTCAATGGAAGAAGATGAGCAATCTAAGCATCGTAGTAGATATTGAGTAGTACTATCGAAGGTGCTTAAGTATTACATGAGGGATGGAGAGACCTAATTACAATTATTAAAAGTCGGGTTACTAATTAATAAAGTTTAAATGACTGAGATGTCATGGGACATGCTAAACCCTAGGAACTAATTTGCAATTTTGCAAATTTGGTTATATAAATATCCCTTAAGGTCCCACCACCAAGACATCTATGAAAGATTAGGGAGCTTTTGTGGTTCCACATTTATCGAGGCCAACAGAAAAGGGTTTCTCTAGTTCACGAATCCAGTCGTCTCTATTCTCATTGGTGGTGTATCAAAGATTCTACATCAAATACGAAGATGATCCTCAACCGTTTTTCGTTCCATAAAACATTATAATATTTTTATTTTCCCTAATCGATTGTGGATTGTGGTCCAAGTTGTGTTTATCTGAGATCTTTTATGAACATTTTTATTTTGTTGAGTTTATTTTCATTTTTCGATCCATGATCTCAAATTTGAATATATATTCTACTGTTGATATCCCTTCTCCACTGATACTACATTGATATTCCTGCCCTCGCCGAGATTGTTGATCTTCAAGGATGTCCTTAGGTGCCCCAACCTACCACTTCTCCTACACCATCAGGCACCTCGGCTGACTATCATGCAACCATGTCCTCTACATCTTCTCTTACCTAGGTTTGACTCAAGTGCCTCTGATCATATGATGGGTGAGTCCCAATTATTTTCTTCTATTATCGCTCTCTCATCTCATTGGCAAGTACGTTTAGCTGATCGTTCTCTCACTCCTGTTTCTAGTCAGGGGAGTGTTTGTCTATCAATTGATCTTACTCTTTCTAATGTTTTACATGTGCCGAATTCAAATACCAATTTATTGTCAGTCAGTTGCCTCACTAAGTCTTTAAACTGTCATGTAACCTTTTTCCCACTCACTATGTCCTTTAGGATTGACTACGATATGGACTTTTGGCATGGGGTTTGAGAGAGCAGGGCTATAATTCTTTGGCACGAATAGGCTATAATGTTAGCTTCTAAATCTTCTATTATTTGGTTTTCTTCTAGTATTTTAGCTTAAACACACATTTGTTAGGTCTTTGGCATGCACGTCTTGGTCATGCTAATCCATAAGGTTATGCTTATTATTTCCAAATTTTAAAAATGATGCCAGCGGTTTCAAATTTCAATGTCAAACTTGTGAGTTGTGCAGACATACAGCATACTAGATCTTCCTATTCATCTCATGACTCATAATGATACTTTATTTCATATTATTTATAGTGATGTGTGAGGACCTACACTTTTATCTTCTTTTGATAGGATTAGATATTATGTTACCTTCATTGATGACCATTCACCATGCGCTAAGGTGTGCCCACTAAAGTCTAAAGATGAAGTACTCACCACTTATATTAATTACTCTACTATGGTCCAGACACAGTTTGATCAAACAATTTAAGATTTTAAGTCTGACAATGGTAGTGAATACTCATCCTTAGCCTTTCAGTCATATCTTCAGCAGGTTGGGACCTAGCATCAGTATACATGCCCCGTTCCAGTCATATTCCCCAATGGAATGGTGTTGCGGAGAGTAAGAATAGGCATCTCATGGAAGTGGCGCGTTCTCTTCGCAGAATAAATGCTCCGCAATCTTATTGGTTCATGGTCCTCCTCGCTGCAACACATCTATCAATCGTACATCTAGATACATCTTGAACGGTAAAACCCCCATGCACATATTTAAGCATGGCCTCCCTTTGTTTACTATTAAACCAAGTGTATTTAAGTATAGTTTTTTGTTGAAGATCTTCGGACCCAAAGTTACAAATTGGATGACAAATCTATATACTCTATCTTTCTGGGGTATTTTAGAGTATCTAAAGGTTATAGGTGCTATGATCATAAATCTGAGAGATTGTTTACCCCTGTGGAGGTTTACTTGGCTCCTCCTAGTTATCATCTTCACGGAGAGTTTTCTAGGGAAGTTTTCGGCTTTGAAATCTATATGTAAGTTGAAGAAATCTCCCAGGGCATAATTTCACAAATTCATGTGAGATGTCACTCGAATAATACATAGCGAGATGGGTATGAATACCATTTTTTTGGTATATATTGATGAAATCATCATTACTGGAGATGATACGGACTTCATAACTCGTGCTAAGTTTGAGCTAGGTCGTGCATTTGGTGTTAAGGATTTGGGTCACCTCAGATTCTTTCTTGGTATTGAGAGCGTTGCTCACATCGTGGTATATCTTTATCCTAGCGGAGGTAAGCTCTTGAGTCATTCTGAGAATCATGCTTGGATCACAGACCCTAAACATCAATTGCATGCAGATGTTGGAGAGCCTCTACCTTACCTTTCTGAGTACCAGGGACTTGATGATGGTCTCATTTATCTCACAAATACCCGTCCAGACCTCACTCCCTCATTGCGCAATTTATGTATGCGGTATGCCCCATGTGCTCCTCGTCTCGCTGATGTTCATACCATCCTAAGATACATCAAGGCTTCTCTTGGACATCGTTTGCTCTATAGAGATGTTTCACACGATTATCTCAGTTGCTACAGTGATGCTGATCATGTAGGAGTTTCTACCAATCATCGCTCTACTTCTGATTGTTGTGCTTTTCTTGGCGAGAATCTTGTAGTTTGGAAGAGTAAGAAGCGAGATGTTGTATCCAAATCAAGTGTTGAACCTGAATACGGAGCAATGACACATGGGTCTTGTGAACTCTTATGGGCGCTCCCTCCTTACTGAGCTTGAATCTCCCTCATCCGTTCCTATGCCATTGCACTATGATAAATAGGCTGCCATCAATATTGCCAGCGACTCGATCCTTACATGAATGGACCAAGCACATTGAGGTCGATATCCACTTCATTCATGAAAAAAGAAAAGATTCAAGCTGGCCTGATAGTTACAGCAAAGTCTCATCGTCAGATCAATTGGCCAACACCTCCACCAAAGTTCTTAGACTTTCACAACTTCGAGATGTCATTGTCAGGCTAGGCATGATGGATATCTATGCACCAACTTGAGGAGGAGTATTGGGACGTGTTGCAGAGTATGTTATGTATTACAGAGTATGTGTACGTGTAATTAGTAGGGTGTATGTAGTGATAGTGGGTGTGTACATTATAAGGATAATACTTTCCTTTGGTCTAATATAAAGGCTAAGGTGTCTGTAGTCATAATGGGTGTGTACATTATAAGGATAATACTTTCCTTTTGTCTAATATAAAGGCTAGTGGGGTTTCCCAAACCCTAACTAAATCATCTCTCTCTCTCTCTCTCTCTCTCTCTCTCTCTCTCTCTCTCTCTCTCTCTCCTTTTCTTCTTCTTTCCCCTACTTCCATCAAACCCTAATATCACCATCAACCCTCATATATCAAAGGCTACTCAATTTTTTTATGAACACACCAACAAAGTTCAAGGACAAGATGGATTCTTCACAAAATTTTATCGCTCTTATGAGGAGATTATTTGTGGTGAAGTTATTAAAAGTAATTTCTTTACTTGAATCCTTAAATTGCACCCTCAGTCCCAAAGAACATGATGCTTCCTCGCTTCATAAATTTAGACCTATTGCCTTTTTTTGTATAAGTAATTACCGAAATTTTAGATAAGGCACAAGTCGAAGTTCTTCCCATTATTGTAGTGCTAACCAGTCCAAAAGATCCGGATCAAGCTGCTAAAATTCCTCCTGTGTAATCTAATTATTCTGTGTCGGCCGTGTTCTTCCACTTGACCAAGTACTTCTAAAGTCCCCCGTGGTTGGTGGACACAATCTGATCTTCTAGCACATCTTCGATGACCTCACGGATTTGCCAAGTAGGTGGGGGTAACGGTGTGGGAAGGGGAATAATTGGGTCATCGGATGTAGAAGGCTCAAAGGGGTTGGCAGGGATGGTTGAAGGGTCATGGAATGGAACAAGGTCCTCCACATTGAAAGTCGTACTAATCCTCAATTCCGGTGGGAGATTTAAGATGTAAGTATTAGAACAGGCACGCTTCAAGATCCGATAGGGTCTAACACCATGAGCTTGTAACTTCTTTGCAACTCCTTGCAGGAATCGCTCGGGTCTATTCCGAACCATCTCAAAATCACCCTCTTGGAATTCTTTGAACCGTCTGTGAGAATCTGCAAAGAACTTGTATTTTTCCATTCTTTAAATTAATTCTTTTCTTAATCTTAGCATGCAACTCATGAATGCGATGTGCAAATGTGGATGCAGACTCTGATGACCTATGATGAATGGGCATTGGAATGAGATCTACTGGTGTCCTAGGTTTATACCCATGCACAATTTGGATCGGACTCATGCCTGTGGTTCTATTAACCGAATTGTTATATGCAAACTCAACGACAGGTAAGATGGAATCCCAACTCCTAATGTACTCGCCCACTAGACACCTTAACAGATTTCTTAAACTCCTATTGACAACCTTGGTTTGCCCATCATTTTAGGGATGATAAGCAGATGAAAATTGTAGTCGGGTCCCCATTTTGTGTCATAGTGTCTTCCAAAAATAACTGACAAATTTAACGTTACGGTCAGACACCTATCGTCTTAGGCAAACCGTGTAGACGAACGACCTCGTTAAAGAACAGGGTAGCAATGTGACTAGCATCGAAGGTCTTCGCACACGCAATGAAGTGGGTCATCTTAGAGAAACAGTCCACAACAACGAGCATCAAGTTGTGCTTTCAGAGGGTTTTAGGGAGGCCTAACACGAAGTTCATTGATAGATTTTGCCACGGGGTGTGTGGCACCGGTAAAGGTGTATACAATCCGTGTTCTGCCCCTTTTGCTTTGCCAACTGGCAAACACGACACTGGCTGATAATTTTGGCAACATCTCTGGTGAGATTGGGCCAATAGAATCGGTCTTCAACCAATGCGACAGTTTTATTGCGACCAAAATGGCCAGCAACCCCTCCAGCGTGTAATTCCCAAATGAGAAAGTCTCGCAAAAAAATGCGGGGAATAAACAATCGGTATTTCAAGAACAAATACTCATCTTGTAGGGTATATTTACTCCCTCTGACAGGTTGTCCACTCACAAGTGAGGCATACACTTCGTCAAAAGCCAAACATGTGGGGTAATCCTCCACAAGGCGTTCGAATCCGGTTACCTCAACACTTAATGAGTGCAGCGTCGCCATTCTACGGCTAAGCGCGTCAGCCACTCGATTCTCCACACAGGCCCTATGTTTCAGCACAAAGGGAAACACTTGAAGTTGTTCAACCCATTTCGCATGTCGTGGGTTTAACTTCCTTTGAGAATTCAAAAATCGCAGGGCTTCGTGGTCCGAGAACAAGACAAATTCATGTGGTAGTAGATAGTGTTTCCAATATTTAAGGGATTGGACTACCGTGTAGAATTCTTTGTCGTAGGTCGAGTACTTCTGTCTGGCCTCATTTAACTTTTCACTGAAATAAGCTATCGGATGGCCTCTTCGCTCAATACTCCTCCGATACCTACGCCTGACGCGTCACACGCAACTTCGAAGGCCTTAGAGAAGTCAGGAAAGCGCATGACAGGAGCTTCCATCATTCGAGACTTAATCTCCTTGAAAGCCTTAGCCGCAGTAGGTGTCCATTTAAACTCCCCCTTTCTGATGCAATAGGTAATAGGGAAAGTTACCGTACTGAAGTTACGGATGAACTGCCTCTAGAACGTGGCTAACCCATGGAAGCTACAGACTTCGTGAATGTTTCAAGGTTCGGGCCATTCAACGATAGCTTTGACCTTTTCAGGGTCTGCAGTCATTCCATCAGAGGTCACAACGAACCCTAAAAAAACAACGCGATGTGACATGAACGTGCACTTCTTCAGGTTCGCGTACAACTTCTCTCCTCGGAGAGTCACACAAACTTGCCTTAAATGGTCCAAGTGTTGTTCCTTGTTGTGGTTGTAGATGAGGATGTCATCAAAATAAACCACAAGGAACTTGCCGATGAAAGGCCGTAACACTTACGCCATAATACTCATAAATGTACTCGGGGCCTTTGAAATAAACCAAAAGGCATGACAAACCATTCGTACAAATCATCATTGGTTTTGAAGGCAGTTTTCCATTCGTTCCCGGGACGAACTCGGATTTGATGGTACCCACTCTTCAAATCGATCTTTGAAAAAATTGTGGCACCTACCATCATGTCTAACATATCGTCCAATTTTGGTATCGGGAATCGATACTTGACCGTGATCTTGTTAATAGCGCGACTATCCACACACATCCTCCAAGTTTTATCTTTCTTGGGTGTGAGCAGCGCTGGCACGGCACAAGGACTCAAGCTTTCCTTTATGAACCCCTTTTGGAGAAAATCATCAACTTGCCTTTTTAACTCCGAGTGCTCGGATTGATTCATACGATGGTGGGGCAAGTTGGGTAAGGTAGCTCGAGGGACCAAATTGATGGCGCGTTGGATGTCCCGTAGAGGTGGTAATTCATTTGGAAGGTCTTCGAGAAAGACATCTGCAAACTCATTCATGATTGGTTTGACCTCTTTTGGAACCGCAACGCCTGATTCTTTGGACTTTGCAACTGTGATAAGGACATAGATGATGTCCTCTGTCTTAGCGCCTCGTTCAAACTCAAGAGGGCTAACGATGTGAACGGCCTTAGATGTCTTCACTCTCTCTCTAATAGGCCTTTATCACTTGACTTTGTCGACTTCACTGTGGGTGCCTTGGGAGGTAGCAGATGGAGTTGTATTTTCTGACCTTTGTGAGTGAAGGAACACATGTTTGATCGACCGAACAGTGTAACATTCATGTCATACAACCAAGTCCTCCCGAGGATGATATGCCCACATCCATGGGCACAACATCGCACCACAAGGTGTCCTTATACGATCCGAATTGTATAGGAACCTGACACCTTTGTGAAACAGGGATGGATGATGAATTAACCCAAACAATCTTATATGGTCGTGGGTGAGCTATGGGCGTGAGCCCCAAACGAGAAACTGTACTTTCAGAAACCACATTGATACAGCTTCCACTGTCAACAAGGATTCGATAGGCTTTCATCCCACACGTGGCTATGGTATAAAAGATAATATCCCGTCGTCAATCATCACTCTCCTTTGATTGGGCTAGAGCGCATCTAACCAGAAGAGCCCGCGAGGTATTATCCTCTCCAACAGGATAGGAGACATCTCTAAGACACGCTATTGTTCGTTCCCCTACACAATCTTCTTCATCACTAGGGAACGACTCAAGCTCGTAAACTTCAACAGTACCTTCATCATGCTCATTTTCGGTGTCCTTAGCTATGAACAGATTTCGGGATGGGCATTGTGCTGCAAAATGCCCGATGTCGTGACACTTATAACATTTATTTTGATCACCACTCTTAGGGCCTTCGAGCACTGGACTCTTACCCTTATCGACTCGAGTTACCGATGTAGTAACGTGGATGGACCTAGCAGACGGGGCACTAATGTTTGGCATTGACTCAGGCGCACATTGGACCGATAACTAGACTTTTAAGTAGATGGAGTACTAGTTTTGAGGTATCGCTCTAGCTCTTCGACTCTAGAGAAACATCCGTCTAGATTATCAACAGGGTATGGAATAAGTTCCCTTTCCAATTCTAGGCAAATGCCCATTCGAAATCGGGATAGGGTAACCTTTTTCGGTTCAGTCAAATCGGCCTGGGTCTTTAGTTCTTCGAATTTATCGATGTATTCAGTGACCGATGAATTTCCTTGACGCAATGAATGCCACTGATCAAGAATCCGTTCCTCATAAGATAAAGGATCATATTTATTGCTCAACTAGTCCTTCATCTCTTCCGAAGAGGAAATGGGAGTAAGACCGTTGGATTGTCATCGGCGCTCTAGACCCATCCAATAAAGTCGAGCTTGGCCTGTAAGTTTATCCTTTGCAAAGCTCTAGCTCTTCGACTCTAGAGAAGCAGTC
The DNA here is from genome assembly GCA_021018995.1 of Chloranthus sessilifolius. NCBI lineage: Eukaryota > Viridiplantae > Streptophyta > Magnoliopsida > Chloranthales > Chloranthaceae > Chloranthus > Chloranthus sessilifolius. Next base: position 120,001,847 of record CM037584.1, on the reverse strand, counting down.
GTCTAGATTATTAACAGGGTAAAGAATAAGTTCCCTTTGCAATTCTGGGTAAAGGCCCATACGAAATCGGGATAGGGTAACCTTTTCCGGTTCAGTCACATCGGCTTGGGTCTTTAGTTCTTTGAATCTATCGATGTATTCAATGACCGATGAATTTCCTTGACGCAATGAATGCCACTGATCAAGAATGCATTCGTCGTAGGATAGAGGAACATATTTATCGCTCAGCTGGTCCTTCATCTCTTCCCAAGTGGAAATCGGAGTAAGATCGTTAGACTGTCTTCGACGCTCTAGACCCATCCAATAGAGTCGAGCTTGGCCTGTAAGTTTGACCTTTGCAAAGCGGACCTTTCACTCTTCGGACATGGCGTACCACTCGAAGTAGTTTTCCATACCGATGACCCACTCGAGAAAGACTTTAGATTGTCTTTTTCCATCAAAAGTAGGGCGTCTATTTTTACTGATTTCATGATTTTATCGTCCTATTCGGTGTGGATTTCGCGACGATGAGGAATTTCCCTCTTACATTCATGGGTGTGGACTCTATTGGGGTTTTCAGAGGTAAGCTCAGTGATTTCTTCCACGTGGGTTTCTAACGTTTCATGTCGGGTTTGTAGATCTTGCAACTGTTGTTACACCTGAGTATGGTTCTCATCTACCCAGGTTTGAAGGGCGGACACCCTAGACGTAAGGTCTCTAAGTAAGGCTTCTATTTTGTTGGGATCCATAGAGATGCTAGACAAAATCTAGACAAAAACTAGATAAAAATTTCAAACAAAAGACTAGACGAAAAAATCAAATAGAAGCTAGACAAAAAAACCAGACATAAGCTAGACAAAAAACCAGACAAAAATAGACAAAAGCTAGACAAAGGCCAGACAAAAGTTAGAACTCTCAATTTTGCATAAGCAATTTTCATTAACCAAAAAGTTGTAATAAAAGTATTTACAAGCCTTTAAATAGGTTAACCAATGCATAAAATTAGAAATCCTAGTATAACTCTAATTCCTAATTCAAATAAAAGAAATATCCTAATTCTTCTAAAACAATAAAGTCCTAAAACAATAAGGAAACTAATCATATTTCTAAAAAAAGAAACAACTCTTATTTTCTAAAATAAAATAATAAAAGAGACTAATCCTAATTCAATTAGGATTCTTGAAATTCGTCACTTTTTGTGCAGCTTCCGAAAACTAACCATAACTTCTTCAATACTAGTCGGAATTGCTCAATTTTTGGCTCATTGGAAAGCTACTTCGATAAGCTTTCAAATATAAGCAATTTTGCATCAATCCAACTTCGTTTGACACTTCAAAATAGGCCAAACATAAAAGTGACAGGATTAAAAGTTACTCTTCTTTCGATAAGTTACTTTTCTTTTTTCTGATCACTTTGATGTTCTTCTTTACCTCCGAAATGTTATGGGCGGTTGCTTGAATCGAATGTCCCCATCAGTTTGCTTTGCCTATTTAAAGGCTTGTAAAAACACCTTTAATTATTGATGGTTAATATATTATTGCTTTTGCAAAACTTTGAGAGCTTTTGATAAAGTTTTCTATGAGGGTGCGATTCTCTCAACCGAAGAGCGATTCTTTGTGCCGTGTGCGGTTTGGTGCGAAGCCAACTTTTCTCTCCTTTCAATCTTTCTTTATCTATGAGTTGCGTAAGTGTTTAAACCCTAACCTATCCACTTCATCTTTAAACCTATTATTTGCCATTATTTCGCTCGGTATCGAACCCACTTGTGAGTTCGTTCGAAACCCCAAAACTGTCGAAGATCTAGTCGTTCGCTAAGAACCTTAATCTTCTAGATCCGATAAAGAACGTACACGAAAGTAACCCTAATTTGGGCTAGATTTAAATCATTTAATTGAATTTTTGCTATTTTCATAGAGGGTTTAGGGTTCATATTGTTTTCTTGCATAGTAATGGATTCCACTAAGATAGAAGCCTTCATTAAGGAACTTGCGTCTAAGTTGACCAGGAGTCAAGCCGATCTCCAAGCCCAGAAGACTGATCACTATAAGCAATTGCAAAACCAGTTGCATGAGTAACAAGCTCAGCATGAGGCTCTGGTAACTCGAGTTGAAGAGATGAATGAGGTCACCACTGAGAATCATTATCGAGATGGTCCTCACCGGCGTGATCTCCAAACCAATCAGGACGACAAAAACATAAAGTTCGTTAAAATGGACGCTCCTACTTTTGATGGGAAAAGACAACCTAAAGTCTATCTCGAGTGTATGACTAGCATGGAAAACTACTTAGAGTGGTATGCCATGTCTGAGGAGCGTAAACTCCGGTTTGCCAAGGAAAAGTTGATGGGTCAAGCTAGGCTTTACTGGATGGGGATAGAGCGTCGAAGGCAATCCCAGGGTCTTCTTCCCATTTCCACCTGGAATGATGTGAAGGTCCAACTAAACGAGAAGAATGTTCCTCTTTCCGATGAAGAACGTCTTCTTGATCAGTGGCAATCACTGCGCCAAGGGAATTCACCAGTCACAGGGTACATTGATAAATTTGAAGACCTAATGTCTTGTTACCGATCTAGATGAGTGTTTCTCCAAAGTCGAAGAGTTAGAACGGTATCTCAAGACCCCTCAAACCAAACGTTTCGATATTAGTGGGTCTGGTTATAGGTTTAACTACTCTGAGTCAAAACCCAATAGCAATACCTCGTCTGCTAGGTCCACTTCATTTGCTACATCAATAACCAAGGTTGATAAGGGTAAAGGTCCAATGCTTGAAGGCCCCAAGAGTGGTGGTAAAAACAAGTGTTGCAAGTGTCATGGCATCGGACATTTTACAGCACAATGTCCCTTCCGAAACTTATTCATAACCGAGGACACTGAGAATGAGTAAAATGAGGGAGAAGAAGTCTATGAGCCTGAATCGTTCCCTAGTGATGAGGAAGATCTTGCAAGGAAACGGATTGTGGCTTGTCTTAGGAAAATCTCATACCATGTTTAGGAGGGTAATACCTTCCGGGCTCTTGTGGTTAGATGTGTTCTAGCAATCTAAGGAGAGTGATGATTGACGGCAAGTAACATCTTTTATACTATAGCCAAGTGTGGTGAGAAAGCCTGTCGATAGTGGAAGTTGTACCAACGTTGTTTCCGAAAGTATAGTTTCTCCCTTAGGACTTGCACCTGTAGCTCACCCGCAACCCTATAAAATTGCATGGGTCGATTTATCAGCAATCCCAGTTTCACGAAGGTGTCAGGTTCCTATACAATTCGGTTCGTATAAGGACACCTTATGGTGTAATGTTGTGCCTATGGATGTGGGGCATATCATCCTTGGGAGGTTGTGGTTGTATGATATGGACGTTATATTGTTCGAGATATCGAACGTGTGTTCTTTCACGCACAACGAAAATATGATAAAGATTAATCATTTACCTCCTAGAGAACCTACTATGAAAACAAACAAGTCAAATGATAAAAGCTTAATGGAGAGAGAGAAGACATCTAAGGTCGTACACATCGTTAGCCCTTTAGAGTTTGAACGAGGTGCTAAGACCGAGGACATTGTCTATATCCTTGTTGCAATAGTGTCACCCAAAGAGTCACGTGTTAAGTTTCCAAAGGAGGTTGAACCCATTATGAGCGAATTGCGGGATGTCTTTCCCAAAGACCTTCCAAATGAATTATCACCTTTACAGGACATCCAACACACCCGAATCTACTTTACCTAACTTGCCCCATTATCGCATGAATCCATGCTAACATTCAGAGTTAAAAAGGCAAGCTGATGAACTTCTCTGGAAGGGATTCATTAAGGAGAGTATGAGTCCATGTGTCGTGTCAGCGCTGCTCACACCCAAGAAAGATGGACCTTGGAGGATGTGTGTTGATAGTCATGTCATTAATAAAATCACGGTCAAGTATCAGCTCCCTATACTGAGACTGGATGACATGTTGGACATGATGGTCGGTGCTACTATATTTTCGAAGATCGATTTGAAGAGTGGATACCATCAAATCCAAGTTCGTCACGAGGACGAATGGAAAACTGCCTTTAAAACCAAAGATGGTTTATATGAGTGGTTTGTCGTGCCTTTCAGGCTTTCAAATTCCCCAAGCACATTTATGTGAATCATGACACAGGTGTTGAGGTCTTTCATAAGCAAGTTCTTTGTGGTTTATTTCGATGACATATTTATTTATAGCCACAACAAGGAACAACACTTAAGGCAAGTTTGTATGACTCTCGGAGGAGAAAAGTTCTACACGAACCTAAAAAAGTGCACTTTCATGTCACGGAGCATTGTCTTCTTAGAGTTTGTCGTAACCTATGAAGGAATGACTGCGGACCCAAAAAAGATCAAGGCTATTGTGGAATGGCCTGAACCTCATAACATTCACGAAGTCCGTAACTTCCATTAGTTAGCCACTTTTTACAGGTTGTTCCTCTGTAACTTCAGTGTCGTAACATCCCCTATCACCAATTGCATCAAAAAGGGAGAGTTTAAATGGACACCTGTTGCGGCAAAAGCCTTTAAGGAGATTAAGTTCCGAATGACTGAAGCTTCTGTCATACGCCTTCCGAACTGTTCTAAAGTCTTTGAAGTAGCATGGGCGCATCAGGCGTAGGTATTGGGGGAGTGTTAAGCCAAGAGGGTCACCCAATAGATTATTTCAGTGAGAAGCTAAATGAGGTTAGGCAAAAATATTCTTCCTACGATAAGGAGTTCTATGTGGTAGTGCAATCTCTCAAATATTTGAAACACTACTTGTTACTGCAAGAATTGGTTCTATTCCCGGGCCATACGATTTTTGAGCTCCCAAAAGAAGTTAACCCCGCGACATGCGAAATGGATTGAACAACTTCGAGGGTTCACCTTTGAGTGTTGAGGTAACTGGATTCGATCGTCTGGTAGATGACTATCATGCGTGTCCAGATTGTGGAGGAGCGTGCACCTCACTTCTGAGTGAACAATCTGCGAGAGAGTAAATATAACCTGCAGAACGGGTATTTGTTTCTAAACCACCACTTGTGTATTCCCCGCACTTCTCTACAAGATTTTCTTGTTTGGGAATTACATGTTGGAGGGGTTGCTGGCCACTTTGGTCGCAACAAGACTGTTGTATTGGTTCAAGATCGATTTATTAGCCCAATCTCACCCGAGATGTTGTCAAAATTATCACCCAGTGTCGTGTTTCTCAGCTGACAAACAACAGAGGCAAAACACCAGGTTACACACCTTTACCTATGCCACACACTCCGTGGCAAGACCTTTCTATGGGCTTTGTGTTAGGCCTTCCAAAGACCTTCCGCAAGCACGAATCGGTGTTTATCGTTGTGGACCGTTTCTCAAAAATGGATCATTTTATTGCGTGTGCGAAAACCTCGGATACAAGTAACATTGCCACTCTTTTCTTTAATGAGGTTGTTCGCCTGCATGGTTTTCCTAAAACCATAGTGTCGGATAGAGATGTCAAGTTTGTTAGTTATTTTTGGAAAACATTGTGGCATAAAATAAGAACTAGACTTCAGCTTTCGTCAGTATATCACCCCCAAACAGATGAGCAAACCGAGGTAGTGAATCGGAGTTTAAGCAATCTTTTAAGGTGACTTGTAGGTGAGCGTGTTAAGAGTCGGGATTCTATCTTACTTGTCGCGGAGTTTGCATATAATAATTCGGTTAATATACTCACAGGTATGAGTCCGTTTCAAATTATACATGGCTACAAACCTAGGACGCCCATAGATCTAATCTCGATGTCAGTTCATCAAAGGTCGTCAGAGTCTTCATCTACATTTGCACATCGCATTCATGAACTTCATGATTAAAAGATGAATTTATGTGAACAACAAAAAATACAAACTTTATGCAAATTCTCAAAGAAGGTTCAAAGAGTTTCAAGAGAATGATTTTGTAATGGTTCGGAATAGACCTGGGCGCTTCCTTCAAGGGGTTGCTCAGAAGTTACAAGCTCGTGGTGTTGGACCCTATAAGATTTTGAAAGCGTACTGGTTCTAATGCATACGTCCTGGATTTACCACCGGAATTGGGTATTAGCACAACTTTTAACGTGGAGGATCTCGTTTCGTTCCATGGCCATTTACATATATACCACCCAGCCCATTTGAACATTCCACATCCGATGTTACCCCTATTTTCCTCCCTATTCCCATTACCGCCACCCACACGCCCATCTCGTGAGATCATTGAAGATATTTTAGAGGATCAGATTATGTCCACCAGCAAAAGGGAGACTTCAGAAGAACCTTGTCAAGTGGAAGAATAAAGCTGATTCGGCATATGTGGATAACAAGGGAAGAATTTCAACAGATCGATCCGCATCACCTCGAACTCTATCCCAACCAATATTCATCAGGGATGAATCCTTCTAACCCGGGGAGAATTGATGGGGACATCCGATTCAAGCAACCGTTCGTAACTTATCGAAGGCGAAAAAAGAATGTGAAAGTGCCCCGGAAGAACTGCATAAATTTCCGTGTCACAGCTCCTTATCCACAGACATCTGTGGATTCAGGACAGACGTCCGTGGAATGGGACGGACATCCGTAGAAAGGAGGCCTCACTGTTTTAATTCGCATTAAAGGTGACGGACGTCCGTGGCTTCAGGACGGATGTCCGTAGAAAGGAGGCCTCACTATTTTAATTCGCATTGAAGGTGACGGATGTCCGTGGCTTCAGGACGGACGTCCGTGAAAACAAAGTCACACTGTTTGTTTTGCATCATAGGCGACAGACGTCTGTGGCTACAGGACGGACGTCCGTGAAACAAGTTCGCCAAACAATGGATTTTCAGGTTTCTTTGGCAAAACTTGTCATTTTAGTGTAAACTTGTCATTTTTGTGTTTTAAGTTTTTAGGACTCTTTAATTTCGAGTTAGGGTTTGTTTTGCCTATTTAGAAGGCTTGTAAAAACACTTTTAAATATTGATGGTTATTATATTATTGCTTTTGCAAAACTTTGAGAGTTTTTGATAAAATTTTCTGTGAGGGTGTGATTCTCTCTCTCAACCGAAGAGCAATTCTTCCTCCCGCATGCGGTTTGGTGCAAGGCCAACTTTTCTCTCCTTTCAATCTTGCTTGATCTACGAGTTGCGTTAGTGTTTAAACCCTAACCTATCCACTTCATCTTAAACCTACTATTTGCCTTTTTTTCGCTCGGTATCAAAAGAACTTATTTGTGAGTTCGTTCGAAACCCTAAAACTGTCAGAGATCTGGTCGTTCACTAAAAACCCTAATTTTCTAGATCCGATAAAAAACCTACACGAAAGTAACACTAATTTGGGCTAGATTTAAATCATTTAATTGAATTTAATTGAATCTTTTGCTATTTTCTGCGAAAAACTGTTAAGGAAATTTGCATTTTAATTATTTATATTAGTTTTCTATTAATCTCAGCCCTAGCATTTGCATTTTGTTAGTTTTCGCATCACCTCTACTCTCCATATGGAAGAAACCTAGAATCTAGTTTTAGATCAACTGGTGACATCATCAAGTACTGTGGAACACAGATTAATCTGGAACTGAACCAATATGGAACATTCTCCTCCAGGTCTGCTTCGGACACCATTAGAACTCATCTCAAAGTGGACTAATCTTCCTCTATCTGAAACTCGAAGGGCATTCCAAGGGATTCGAACTCACCTATGTAAGAGATGTGTCCTCTGTTGGTCAGGAGCTAAATCGAATAGTCACTTAATTCTTTGAATGAAGTAATATATGTTGGATATGGGGTTCAAGCTTATTCGGGTTGGTTTTAGAAGAATGCAGATTTGATCTTTAGACGTTATCTAAATCCATCAATGCTTCAGTCCTCTCACTTATGATCAAACTGTGCTTCTTGGCCACTATTTATCATGTGTGAAGGGAAAGAAATTCCGCATCTTTTAAGAATCCAACACTCATAAAAGACGACGGCTAACCAACATAATTTCTGAGAGCATCAGACATGGAGAACCCTGATGTGATCCTTGATGGTGAGGATCATCTTCTTGCCAGATGGAATGTATCCTCCCATCACTGTTCCCCTATTCCTCATGAGTCAGCTACCTAGACCAAACCTAGCAGAAATTTCATGAACTTAATGTAGCAATCAGTATATCAAATTAGGGTGTTGGTTTTGGTGGGCCTGAATAGCAAAAGCAATGGACATCTCACAGCCTCCTTCCACGGATCTTCTTGCTGCAATGGGGTCCCTGATGCTCAAATGCATGCCATTAAAACAGGGCCAGACCCGGGGATCTCGATGAGCATTGGACTCCTTCCCTTGATCTTCTTGCTGCAGTGGGGTTCCTGATGCTAAAATGCTTGCCATTAAAACTCGGCTAAACCGGGGGATCTCGAACGATAGCATTGGAATCTTCCCTCACTGTCTCCTGCTAAGACATGCTTTCTCAAGGCATTGAAGTGTCATCCGCACCATAGACTATAGAGGAAATCATTGCATTCATGGCCAGACTTAGGGAAATTAGAATAAACATAATTTTAGTGATCGCAGGACTCAATGATGGTATGGTAGTTTGATGGCTAGATCATTGTAGTTCATAACTGGGTTCTCTTTTGAGAGAGAAGAAATGAATTCATTGCAACTCTTTTTCTTCTCTCAATAAAAGGGTAGGAGACTCTCCAACTCTGCTTAATTATCAATAAATACATAAATAAATGGTCAACATGTGTATTTTTTTTTTTGGATCAGCGCTAGGGGTTGCAGGGCCGGGTTGCAGGGATCCCACCCTTTTCATTAAAAACCAAAGAAAAGAAAAAGAAAGAGGAGATTACAGGCAATAAAACACACAAATCAGCTCTCCTTATGAGAGTGCAGATCTGAGTCAACAACACCACCCACGAGCCACCTAACCACATGAGCATTATCAATACCAGCTTTCGCCATATAATCAGCACAAGAATCGACTTCCCTCCATACAAATCTGATTTTGCAATTTAAAGCCCTTCTCATATACAGTTTTATCCCCCCTACCAGACCAAGATACCTCCCATGGAACAACACACTTACCATTTATGCATCCCACAGCAATCTTCGAATCAGTCTCATTAACACTAACATCCAGGTTTTCATGGGCAGTCATTTCCAGAGCTGCTTTGTTGGATACCAGCTCAGCATGAGTGATATAATAAGTATTGCAACGCCACCAAAACCAACTATGGAGTCAAATAACTAATGCATGAATTACTTAGCAGATAGAAAGATGAGGCTTGACCGAATATATCTATGTTAAGAATGGATCCATGTTAAGTTTATCAGTATGAAATGTAGTTATCTATGCTTACGCAGGTATCATGACCACAATCAATGGATTATGCATCTTACAAATTGGTGGTCCCTATTCAGTATTCAATACACCTGCCTAAATACAAAATTGATACTTTTGCACTTCACAGTGAAAATAGTACCTCTCTGCAAGTATCATGATGAGTTGCCAAAAGCTCATCATATTTCATCTGCAAATCCATTTTTTCTGCTTGAAGCTTTTCATACTCAGATTTTGTTGGGCCGCCTAACTTGTGTTGAATGAACCTGTCAAATAGATACTTATCCACAATCAGAGAAATATACATCTAACAATTTTGCTAAAATTTACTATATACAACAACCTCATTTATAAAATGTCAAATGAAGAAATGATTTCAGTACCGAGAGAAGAGGAAAGTGTTTAGTGCATAGTTGCTAAGAGTTGAAATGGCATAGTGGTATGAGTGCCGGTATCAGTAATAGTACGAAGTGGCAGAGAAGGTTTAGGGTACATTTAAAATCGTACGTCTTTGGCATAATATTGGTCCAACATAGGTACGAGATAGGAATAGTCTCCAAATTCTCCAACTTGTTGAAAGTCATGTTTAAATTACAAATAAATTATTAAGTGATGTTTTTGTATTTTAATTGTGACTTAATGAAATATTCATGACTTATTTTAAACCAAGTTCAAATGAAATTTCTTATTTCTCATTTCTAAAAAATCAACTGCAAAATGAAACACTCTTATTTCTCATTTCTCAAAAACCAAGATAATATCAATGAGTTATAAATTATAACTCAGGGTTTGGAAAAATAAAATAACAACTTTAAAACCCATATCCCCTATATTCTTTAGAATTCTACTTTGTTAACCTTTTCGACTTTTTCCGAACTATCCCATTTTTATTTCTGGCCAAAATAATTCCCGAATTCCGACTTGGTGAGTGTTTAAAAGTGATGGGGCAAAAACCCCTACTTGAAGTTTATTTAATCAAAACCTTGTCCCTATACCAGACTATCAACCATCAACTATCATCATTTTATAAACTTACCGATTGATGCATGAATTTAATCATGATCCTCATCTTCATGTCATAAATTTTGTAACCTAAAGTCCAATACCATAAATATAACCTTGTTAAATATGTATCTACTGTTGGTGTGTCACTAGTGTGTGTGTGTGTGTGTGATTAATTGGTATAATATACACAATATTTGTGTTAGTGTTAGTGATGTACATGGGATTACCTTAATTGAACCAAATCATTGGTTTTATTCTATTCTTAAATAAAATTTTAGTGATGATCCACTAAAATTTTGGCATAAAAGTCCTTGTTACTGTCATATTAAATTAAAAGATCCCAATGTCATAATCAGAATAAAACCTATGATCTATACAAAAATAGACATAGATGAATTAGAAATACAAATTAAAGAGTTATTAGACAAAAATCTAATTGAACATACTAAAAGCCCTCATTCAAGCCCTGCAATTTTGGTAAGAAACCATGAGAAATCAAAAGAGGAAAAGCACGAATGGTCTTAAACTACAATAGACTAAATGACACCTTGAATTTGACAGATATTTTATCCCAAGAAATGATGTTTTGATTAACCAAATCAATGGATCAAAGATTTTTAGTAAATTTGACCGTAAATCAAGATATTGACAATTAAAGCTAACAGAAGAATCAAAAGTTTTGACTGCTTTCAGTACACCTTGTGGACATTATCAATGGACGGTAATGTCATTTGGGCTAAACACTATCCCACAGTCTATATAGATGGCATATTCGTTTTCTCAAAACTAGTGAAGAACACAAAATCATTTAAAACAAATGTGTGACGTTTTTCAAAAACATGGAATTATCCTTTCACCTTCAAAAATAGAAGTTGAAAAAAATCAATAGAATTCTTAGGTTTTATTCATGACGGTTTAAAATTACAAGATCATATTATAATAAAAATTAAAGATTTTCCTAAAGACTTAACCGATAAATAACAATTACAAATTCTTGGTATTCTAAATTATGGCAGAAATTATTAAAAGAATTTAGCACAAAAGGAAATCCCTTAATAAATAAACTCAAAAAAGAAGTAGAATTCTCTTGGACAGAACAAAATAAAATTCTGTTACAACAAATTAAACAAGACATACAAAAATGTCCCTCAGTTTATTTTCCTCAAAATGGAGATAAACTTATTTTAGAAACAGCTGCTTCTAATCTATGTTGGAGATGTGTATTAAAAGCAATCCCTTCACAAGAATGGGAAGAAAAAGATCCTCCTCATTCTTATGGAATAAAACCAAGAAAAACATCTCTAACCAAAAAGGTACAAAGTAAAGAACTTTTATGTGTATATAATTCTAGAAAATTTAAACCAAATGAACAGAATTACATTATTTTCGAAAATGAATTATTAACAATTAAACTTGCTATTAAAAGATAGCATATTTATTTAGCCCCTGAAGTTTTTATTATAAGAACTAACAATCAAGCGGTTAGAGATTTCTTAATAAATAGAAAAAATATTATAGATGGCAGAAGATTAAAGTGGTATAATCAAATTGCTCTCTATTCTTTTGAAGTAGAACATGTCAAAGGAAATACTAACTTTTTAGCTGATTTTTTAAGCAGAAATCCTGCTTAAAATCCATCAGATTGGATTACAATTGCTAAAATATATACATATAGGCTTAATACATGTATCTATTTATGGATTATTTAGACAAGGTATAGATACTCCTATCCTTGCTGTAGTCTTAGACAAAAGACTAATAAATCCTCTGCAATCCTTAATCGGAGGAATGCAATCCAATCTAGTTTATGGTCTTGTTTGGTTTAACATCAAACCAAATTATTTTATTTTACTTGATGATCCTAATATTGAGGATACAGTGAAAAATAAAAACTCAAACCAAAGGATTAGAAATGAAAAACTATTCATATTCATATAATTTAGCCATACAGTGTCATACTGAACATAAATTAACATCCAAACCTTGGACAAAAATTCATGATAATTCCAATAAAAATCTTATAGAAATATTTGAACCAAGACTATGATTCTGAAATCCAACCCAGATTAATCAATTGGAAAGATTTACAAATACTTAAACAATCGCTATTTGAAGATTTATTGGATACAAAACCAAAATCCAGACCTCAAATCATTGACCAAGACCATATGATTCTGAAATCCAACCCAGATTAATCAATTGGATACAAAACCAAAATCCCAACCTCAAATCATTGAAATTCAAGCTTCATGAAATAATTTATATTTCAAAGATACTCGATCATCTAAACATTTCATAGAAGAAGATGAATGGAATACTGTAAGAAACAGTATTGACTCTAGACCCTCAACATCGGGCAAATCAAATCAGATTCCAAACACAAAATTTGCAAGTTCCTATTCTTCCAGGAACACAGTCACAGTTAAATAATAATGAAATAAAAACATTTCATGTGGCACGCGGTGGCTGTGGTTCACTGTGGTCTGTGTCGATGTTGTTTGTTTTGCTGTTTTCCTTTCTCTGTATCCGGTTTGATTTCTGTATTCTAGGATTGTATTGTTGTTCAGCGTCTTGCTGTTTTTAATATAATCTCTATTACCGATCAAAAAAAAAAAAAAACATTTCAAATTGATCATTTTCAAGCCAAAAATGCTGAAATACTTTTTTCACCAAGTTATAGTAAAAGAAGATATACCTACGTTTTAGGAAACTCTATGTTTCAACACTACAAACCCTATAGTTTATGTGTTTTAATGGATACAAGTGCAACAATTAGTGCTTGTAGATATACTGCACTTTCACCTGAAAATTGGGTTAAAATTGAACACCCTATTTTTGTTAAAAGAATTGAAGGCAGATAAACTACCATTGAATTAAAAGCTAAAAACATTCATATTTGGCTTAATGATAAAAAATTTATTATCCCAAAAATACTTTGTTTCCCAAACATGCATGGAGACTCTCTATTAGGCAATAATTTTCTAACAGCCCATTTACCAATAACCCTAAACATCGGTTCTATCGGTCTCTCTTAAAGAAGTAGCTCAAATACCGCTACTTCAAATACATAAATCAAAATGTGATAAAGGATTTGCGCCTAGCCAGCGTGGTGATATTACCCAAAATATTACCTTAATTGAACCAAATCATTGGCTTCATTCTATTCTTAAAGAAAATTTTAGTGATGATCCACTAAATCTTTGGCATAGAAGTCCCCATTACCGTCATATCAAATTTAAAGATCCCAATGCCATAATCAGAAGAAAACCAATGATCTATACAAAAATAGACAGATGAATTTGAAATACAAATTAAAGGGTTATTAGACAAAAATCTAATTGACCGTACTAAAAGTCCTCATTCAAGCCTTGCATTGTTAGTAAGAAACGATGCAGAAATCAAAAGAGGAAAAACACAAATGGTCTTAAACAACAAAAGACTAAAAGAAAACCTTGAATTTGACAGATATTTTATCCCAAGAAATGATGTTTTGATTAACCAAATCAAAGGGTCAAAGATATTCAGTAAATTTGACTGTAAATCAAGATATTAGCAATTAAAGCTAACAAAAGAATCAAAAGCTTTGACTGCTTTTAGTACACTTTGTGGACATTATCAATGGACGGGAATGCCATCTGGGCTAAACACTGCCCCACAGATATATCAGAGATGGATGGATTCTATTTTTTATCCATACAAAGATTTTTGTGCTGTCTATATAGATGACATTACTTTTCTCAAAAACTAGAGAAGAACACAAAAACATTTAAAACAAATAGATCATATTATAATAAAAATTAAAGATTTTCCTGAAGACTTAACAAATAAAAAACAATTACAAAGTCTTCTTGGTATTCTAAATTATGGTAGAAATTATTTAAAAAATTTAGCACAAAAGGATATCCCTTTAATAAATAAACTCAAAAAAGAAGTAAAATTCTCTTGGACATAACAATATAAAATTTTGTACGACAAATTAAACAAGACATACAAAAGTGTCCCTCAGTTTATTCTCCTCAAAATGAGATAAACTTAGTTTAGAAACAGATGCTTCTGACCTGTGTGGGGGATGCGTATTAAAAGCAATCCCTTCACAAGAATGGGAACAAAAAGATCCTCCTCATTCATGGAATAAAACCAAGAAAAACATCTCTAACCAAAAAGGAACAAAGTAAAGAACTTTTATGTGGATATAATTCTGAAAAATTTAAACCAAATGAACAGAATTACATTATTTTTGAAAAGGAATTATTAGCAATTAAACTTATTGTTAAAAGATTTCATATTTATTTAGCTCCTAAAGTTTTTATTGTAAGAACTGACAATCAGCCGGTTAGAGATTTCTTAATAAATAGAAGAAATATTATAGATGGCAAAAGATTAAAGTGGTATAATCAAATTGTTCTCTATTCTTTTGAAGTAGAACTTGTCAAAGGAAATACTAACTGTTTAACTGATTTTTTAAGCAGGCAAGAATACAGCTTAAAGCCACTAACAAAAGTGGACTAACACAAAAAAGTTGTACTCCTAAGTATTTGCAGTGCTTTTTGTAGTTGTATTCCCAATAAATGTTTCAAATATTCTTTTAGAAAATATTTTTTCAATAGGAGATTTTGTATATATCTTCTTTATTAATTTTATTTCTTTTCTTTTCTAATTCAAGAAGTTGTTCTTCTGAAAAAGTTATTTCTTTACCAATTACATCTTTTAATGTAATTATTTGGATTTCTTCTTATGGTGTTTCAAAAATATTCATCATGAATATAAGTCACCCAAATCTGTATCAGAATCTGTTTCTGATTCAAATTCTAATTCATAGATGATATTGTCATCATCATCACATGAGATTTCTTCTCCAAAATAAACATCCAAATTTTGTTTGTCTAGATATTTTATCATTTTATTTGTAGATTTTTCCCTTTTTGGGCATTGAGGAGCATAATGACCTTCATTACAAATAAAACATCGAGATTTCTTTTTTTTTTCGGGCTAGTTTTATCTACAATTTTCTTTTTCTTTATATATTTTGTGTTTAAAAATTCTTTTCTTTTTATTTCATGGTTTCCATTTGAATTTTTTCTTTTTGAAACCTTGTTTGAATCCTTTTTCTTTAGGATTACAACCAATATTCCAAGTTTCTTGGAGAATTTTGTCACAACATTTATGACCAAAGGTAGAATTTGTATGTTGATTTTTAACTTGTTTTTTAGCCTTTAATTCCAGACATCTATCTGCAATTAATCTTAAGACAAAGGTTATTCTTAATTCTAAAGTATCTGGTTTAGAAAATTTAGAAATAAATTCAGGATAGCCTTTTGTGGCTAATTCATCCCATGGTGCAGGTAGTTTACTATAAAACTGTTTTAACCATGATTTATGAATTAGGGGTTCCAATTGGTAATAATACTTTTTAATGTATTACAATATTCCTGAAATTGGCAAATATTGCATAATTCTATTTTTGATAGGATGAAAACGTCTTCTAGTAGATTCTGTTCTCCAGTACCACAAAGATGTTCGTTGATGATTATTGTGAAATTTTTTAGAATGTCATCAAGAATTGAAAAAAAAAATTTATTTTTGTTGTTTTCCTTCAGTTGATTTTTCCCATTGTTTTAACCAGTGTTACCTGGAAACGTGGCACGGGTGTGCCAAGTGTCAAGGTGTCAATAGATGTTTGGCATGCCAATCTCTAAAAATTTGAATACGGCGGCACGGCCATAAGAAAAATTAAATTAATAAATAAAACATATATAGAGAAAAATTAAAGGGATATCTTATAGAACCAATTTAGATATTTAATAAAAAGATTTACAATATATGTCGTGAACCTAAATAAACATATATTATAGTATAAAATCATTTTCAACGACCGAAACCTTACCTTTGTTTCAATAGTTACTAAACTTTACACATTTTTCTTTTGAAACAAAATTCATTTTATCGTTGTCAAAATGATAAGCATTTTAATAGTAATATGAGGTTTTTCATATATGTCTAGAAGTTTCGTGCTATTTGAGGAGTGTCCAAGTGTCGGCACGGGTGCCAAGTGTCAACACAGCAAAAATCCCAAAAGTAGAAGTGCCAAGGTAGCACTAGTTTTAACCATTGAAGGGCATCACCTTGAAGTGTAGCTGCAATATAGTCAAGAAATCTTTCTTTGGACCAGGTTGCTTTTTGGTTTGTGATAACAATGGACATTGATTGTGCCAAATCATCAATGATTTTTTCTTGATCTTTAAATGGAACATTTATAAGGTCGAGATATGTACCTCCTTGAGCTACAGATTGTTTATTTAAATCATCTCTCCTACTATGTATAGGAATTGGTTCAATGATACAATACATATATAAAAAAAGTTACTATGGCCATATCCTATTTATTAAGAAGGGGACCCCATCTCACTACCTTAGTCATGTATGTTGACGACATCATTATGACTGGAGATGACAGTGAAGAAATTGAGACTGTAATACTATCTGAGTCAAGTCTTTGACATCAAGGGCTTGGGGCCTCTCAGGTACTTTCTGCACATAGAGGTTTTCATATCAAATAAAGGGATTCTTCTCTCACAGAATATATATATATATATATATATATATATATATATATAGGGAAATGATTGTATGACTCAAGTCATAATAAGCCCATGACTCGAGCTCCTATTGGCTGCACGTCACATCAGGTTGTCCCATGACTCAAGTGAGAAGATCACACTACCCATATATATGTGTGTGTGGGGAGGGGGGGGGGGGATGATTAAAGTCATGGGACATAAGCCCATGACTCGAGCTCCACCTGAGCTCCTATTGGATGTATGTCACATCAAGTGACTTAAATATATATACACTCTTGACATTCTAAAGTAGACAGAGATTCTAGGGTGTAAACCTATTGACTCTCCGAATTAAAATCATTGAATTATTGCAAATGATGGAGAGGCTCTCAAGGCTGTCAACATGTACCAAAGACTGGTTAGAAACTCACATTATCATGAGTAGGCCTAATTTTGCCGATTTTATAAGTGTAGTTAGGCACATGCACTCATCTCAAATCCCTTACTTGGATGCATACAGAATCCTAAGATATGTGAAATTAAGTCCAGTTAAAGGATTACAATGTCGTGATATCGAAATCATGGCCGCTTTGATATTGAAATTTTCACTTATGTTGATCGAGATAGATCACTAAATGAAAAATGTCCACCAATAGTCAATGCATCTTCCTTTGGGGCAACCTAGTCACACGGAAATGTAAGAAGCAACAATATCGAAGTGTAGTGCGAAAGGTGAGATTAAAGTCATTTCTCAACGTGCACGAAGGGATGTGGATCGGATTTATCTTAGCAGACAATGGGATTCATGTAAAATTACCCTGACACTTTGTAGTGATAATTAAGTGGCACTTCACATCACAATTGTCAAGAGTTCGTACGGGGTATTGGTATGGGTACTGGTATGTTTAGGTGAAAAAAGTTTCGGGTATGTTTTTATTGATACATTTTTGTACGACATTGGAACGCCATAAAAACGAAATAGATACGATATAGGTATAAAAATAGAAACAAAATTGAAGCGTTATAGGTACAAAATAGACACGAGATGGATTCGTCGTAGAAACGTTATTGGTGCGACATGCGAAATGACTATTTTGGGCAGTGTGTGATATTGGTGTAACATTGGTACTTTTGTGGTAACTATATATGATAATTATATTTTTATCTAAGGATTAATATTTAAATTTTTGAAGACAAGGTTCTCATTTTACTCCTAACTTAATGAGAGAAGTGCTAAACACTAACATAGCTAGTTAACTACATCCATACTTCCATTTAATAAGCTCACAAAATAAAAGAAATAAGACTAATCAAATCTAGGACAAGTCTCAAAGATCTATAACCAGTCACATATGTAGTTCCAAAAATAAAAAGATAGGAAACAAAAAATTGCAACTAAAATGGAGACAATAGATTCATAATTCTAATCATGGGATGGTCCAAAACAAAAAGAAACAATCCCTTCCAAACCAAAAAGAAACAGCTTCACTACCTAACTACTAAGATCAAAGAGGTCTCTCTAATGCGGAATTTAGATCCGCATGTTTTCATGGTCGGGTCAAACGAAGAAAGTCAACAAGGAAGAAGTGGACCCACAAATGGGTTTTCAAACAATCTATGAAGCAAAGTTCTTCAACATATGACGGACGTCTGTGGCTTCAGAACGGACATCAGTGGTTACAGAACAAGCGTTTGCAAGTTGGCAGTTATTGGAGGTTTCAGTTGATTATTGGCGGTTTCAGTTAGCTATTAGCGGTTTTAGTTAGTTACTTATTTTGAATTTAGTTAGTTATTATTGTCTTAGCCTATTTAATGGCATGTAAGAA
Organism: Chloranthus sessilifolius; assembly: GCA_021018995.1. NCBI lineage: Eukaryota > Viridiplantae > Streptophyta > Magnoliopsida > Chloranthales > Chloranthaceae > Chloranthus > Chloranthus sessilifolius. The sequence goes on along the minus strand of CM037584.1, from coordinate 119,983,204 downwards.
CAAATTTTATAATGGACTGATGAATGAAAAAAATAAGTTGTTTTTGTACATCTTGTAAAGAGTGATTCTTTCATTTAGAAAACTTCAGATCAGTTTTCGCCTTTGAGGAGTGATTCTTCAAAGTTATCGTTAGTGCGAGGCCAACAAGCCTCTTTGGAGCCATTCCGAAGATCTTCTATCTTATTCTTCTTTTATTTTTATTTTGTTTTAATTGAAGATTGAGAACCATAACCCCTACCATAGAGGATTTACGTTATTTTAGAGTTAGCGTACAATTTTCCTACATCAAATTGGTATCAAAGCAAGTTCAACACTCCGCACGTGGAGTCCATCATGAGTAAAGAACAGTTTATCGACGCCTTTCGCGAGTTGAATGATCAGATGGCTAGCATGGAATCGTTCGCGGATCGACGGAAGAACCTTGATTTGCATCAGATGATTACTACGATTGGACAAATATGGGAGGAAGTGAAAGCTAGATCGCAGAGTATGAGGTATTTGAATTTAACAAATCAATATGGATCAGTTTTAGATAATCAAGCATTTACTTTTGAGATCCTACGTGAGTTGAAAGTTTCACGTCGGATAGCAGAGGAGTTAAGCAGGAGTTTCGTTCAACAATTTCTTAAGGATTTTCTTCTCAAAATACAAGAAGAAATCGTATCGGCGAGACTTGAAGCTTTGAAATTTAAGATTTCAAATTCCTTGCTAATGGGGACATTCGATTCAAGCAGTCGCCCGTAACATATTGAAGGCGAAAGAAGAACGTCAAAGTAGTCACAAAAAAGAATGCCCAAATTCGAAAGACTAAAGACATGCTTTAGTCAATCAATCGACCCCAGCCTTCGATCGATCGATGGTGGACAGAGGACACATTCTGAGCGCATTTATATTTCTCAGTCGATCAATCGATCCTGAATTTTCAATCGATCGATTATAGTCAGTGGCTTCAGGCAATTTAATTATTTCTCAGCCGATCGATCGACTCCCAAATCGATCGATCGACTGATCGCGCGAATTTTGACTAGATTTTGTTTGTTTCGGTCAAAACTTTCATTTTAGTGTTTTATTTATTTTGGGACTTTTCTAATTTCGTATTAGGATTTACTTAGCTAATTTAAAGGCTTGTAAAAAACAACATTGAAATTAATTATTGGTGCATGAAACTTGTTTTTTCAACTTTGAGAGTTTTGAACTTTCATAAGGGTAAGATTCTCTCAAACCGAAGAGCGATTCTTCGTCCCGCGTGCAGTTTGGTGCGAGGCCAACTCTTCCTCCTCTCTACCTTCTTATGATCTACGAGTTGCGTAAGTAGCGTAACCCTAGCCTATCTATTTCAATAAAAATCAAAATTAACCTATTCCTCCAACGTTGATATTTGCCTATATCTTCATCATTAAATCATTATCCGCATTTATTTTCGTATATCTTCGAAAAAACCTGCTTGCAAGTTCGTTTGATGCCCTAAAATTGTCAGAGATCTAGCTGTTTGCTAAGAACCCGTCTTCTAGAACCGATAGGGAATGCACACGAAAAGTAACACTTTTTTGGGCCGAAATTAAATCATTTAATGGAATCTCATGATATTTTCTTTGATAATTTGTTGAGAAATATTGTCATTTTAATTTTAATTAATTTTAATTTTAATCTCAGCCCTAGCATTGCATGTGTTAGTTTCCGCATCAGATTTGGTATCAAAGCATTTGTCAGTTTAAGGTTGTCGGTGTTCATATAGGTTCTAAGGTTTATTTCTTTTATTTTATTTTGCCTTGCATCATTTAGTTTTGTGTTGCATTGTCATAGATCCCAGTAAGATAGAAGCTTTAATTAGAGACATTCCGTTTAAGTTGACTGCAAGTCAAACCGCCCTTCAAGCCCAGATGGTTGAACACCACGATCAATTGTAACAACAGTTGTGTGATCAACAAGCCCGACATGAGGCTTTAGAAACCCATGTTGAAGAGATAAATGAGTTCATCACTGAAAATCACAATATAATCAACACCAACGATCGTAGGTAGGAGGGAAGGTCCTCACCGACGTGAAATCCAAACTGATCGGGACAACAAAGTCATGAAATCCATTAAATTGAACGCTCCTACTTTTGACGGGAAAAGACAACCTAAAGTCTATCTCGAATGGGTCGCCGACATAGAAAACTACTTCGAGTGGTATGCCATGTCCAAGGAGTGAAAATTCCGATTTGCCAAGGTCAAACTGATTGGTCAAGCTAGGTTGTACTGGATGGGATTAGAGCGTCGTAGATAGTCTCAGGGTCTTCGTCCCATTTCCGCTTGGGGAGAAATGAAGATCCAAATAAACGAGAAATATGTTCCCCTTTCATATGATGAACGTATTCTTGATCAGGGGCAGTCATTGCGCAAGGGAAATCTCCGGTCATAGAGTACATCAATAAATTTGAAGACTTGATGTCCCGGGCCAATGTGGATGAGTCGGAAAGAGTCACCCTACCCCGATTATGAATGGGCCTTTGCCCAGAACTCTAGAGGGAACTCATTTCATACCTAGTTACCAATCTAGATGAATGTTTCTCTAGAGTTGAGGAGTTAGAACGAGGGTACTTTAAGACCCCCCAAACCAAACGTTTCAACACTAGTAGGTCCAGTTATAAGTCTTAACTTTCCTGAATCCAAGCCCAATGATCATACTCTGTCAGCTAGGCCCAATTCAGTTACGACACTAGCAGCCAGGGTTGATAATGGTAAAGGTCCAATGCTTTAAGGGCCCAAGAGTGGTGGTCAAAAAAAGTATTATAAGTGTCATGATGTCGGACATTTTGCAGCACAATGTCCTTCCCGAAACTTGTTTATAGCTGAGGACCCTAAGAGTGAGCACAATGAGGGAGATGTCGAGGTCTATGAGCCTGAAGTGTTCCCAAGTGATGAGGAAGATTTTTCGAGGGAACGAACTGTGGCTTGTCTTAGGGAAGTCTCATATCCCTTTGAGGAGGATAATACCTCGCGGGCACTGGTGGTTAGATGTGCTCTAGCCCAGTCAAAGGAGAGTGATGATTGGCGACGGGATAACATCTTCTATACCGTAGCCAAATGTGGTAAGAAAGCTTGTCGAGTCATAATCGATAGTGGAAGCTATACCAATGTTGTCTCCAAAAGTACAGTTTCTCGCTTAGGGCTTGCATCCGTAGCTCACCCACGACCCTATAAAATTGTTTGGGTCGATTCATCGTCAACCCTTGTTTCACAAAGGTGTCAGGTTCCTATAAATTCGGCTCGTATAAGGACACCTTGTGGTTTATTTCTATGACGTCCTTATCTATAGCCACAACAAGGAACAACACTTAAGCCACTTAAGGTAAGTTTGCATGACTCTCAGAGGAGAGAAGTTAAACACAAACCTGAAGAAATGCACTTTCATGTCACAAAGCGTTGTCTTCTTAAGGTTTGTCGTTACATCTGAAAGAATGACTGAGGACCCAAAAAAGGTCAAAGCTATCGTGGAATCGCCTGAACCTTGAAACATTCACGAAGTCCGTATCTTCCATGGGTTAGCCACTTTTTACAAGCGGTTCATCAGTAACTTCAATACGATAACTTCCCCTATCACCGATTGCATCAAAAAGGGGGAGTTTAAATAGACACCTGTTACGGCGAAAGCCTTTAAGAAGATTAAATCCCAAATGACTGAAGCTCTTGTCATGTACCATCCGAACTTTTCTACAGTCTTTAAGGTAGCGGGTGAAGCGTCCGGCATCAGTATTGGAGGAGTGTTGAGCCAAGAGGGCCATCCGATAGCTTAATTCACTAAAAAGCTAAATGAGGCCAGGCAGAAGTACTCTAACTACGACAGAGAATTCTATGTGGTAGTACAATTTCTTAAATATTAGAAACACTATTTATTATCACGTGAATTTGTCTTGATCTCGGATCATGAAGCCCTAAGATTTTCGCGTTCCCAAAAGAAATTAAACCAATGGCATGCGAAATGGGTTGAGCAACTTCAAGCCACTCAACCATCTCAGTCAACCCATTTGAGCCTTCTACATCTAATGCCACCATTATTCCCCTACCCACACCACTACCTCCACCTACACGTCAATCTCGTGAGATCATCAAAAATGTTTTGGAGGATCAAATTGTGTCTACCAACCAAGGGGGACTTCAAAAGTACTTGGTCAAGTGGCAGAACAAAGTCGATTCAGAGAAAACGTGGATAACAAATGAAGAGTTTCAACAGATTGATTTGGTGATGGTTAGGAATAGACCCGAGTGATTCCCTCAAGGAATTGCAAAGAAATTACAAGCTCGTGGTGTTGGACCCTATAGAATTTTGAAGCGTGCCGGTTCCAATGCTTACATCCTAGATCTATCAGCAGAATTGGGGATTAGCATGACTTTCAACGTGGAGGATCTCGTTCTGTTCCATAGCCACTCAACCATCCCAGCCATCCCATTTGAGCCTTTTACATCCGATGCCACCATTATTCCCCTACCCACACCATTACCTCCACCTACACGTCAATCTCGTGAGATCATCGAAAATGTTTTAGAGGATTAGATTGTGTCTACCAACCAAGGAGACTTCAAAAGTACTTGGTCAAGTGGCAGAACAAAGCCGATTCAGAGATACGTGGATAACAAAGGAAGAGTTTTAACAGATTGATTCGGATATCCTAGACCTCTATCACAACCAAATTCTTTGGGTATGAATCATTCTAACCCAGGGAGAATTGATGGGGCATCCGATTCAAGCAGCCGCACGTAACATATTGGAGGCGAAAGAAGAACGTCAAAGTAGTCAGAAAGAAGAATGCCCAAATTCGAAGGACTAAAAACATGCTTTAGTCGATCGATCAACCCCAACCTTCGATAGATCAATTGTGGACAGAGGACACATATTCTGAGCACATCTATATTTCTCAGTCAATCGATTGATCCTAAATTTTAGATCGATGGACTCTAGAATCGATAGATCGACCGATCGCTCAAATTTTGACGGGATTTTGTTTATTTCAGTCAAAACTTCCGTTGTAGTGTTTTATTGTTTTAGGACTTTTCTAATTTCATATTAGGGTTTGCTTAGCCTATTTAAAGGCTTGTAAAAAACAACATTGGAATTAATCATTGGTAAATGAAAATTGTTTTTGCAACTTTGAGAGTTTTGAACTTATGTGAGGGCGTGATTCTCTCACACCGAAGAGCAATTCTTTGTCCCGCATGTGGTTTGGTGCGAGGCCAACTCTTCCTCCTCTCTATCTTTTTATGATCTACGAGTTGCATAAGTAGCGTAACCCTAGCCTATCTATTTTAATAAAAATCCAAATTAATGTATTCCTACACCGTTGAATCATTATTTGCCTATATCTTCATCATTAAATCATTATCCGCCTTTATTTTCGTACGGTATCGAAAGAACCCGCTTCAACGCCCTAAAACTGTCGGAGATCTAGTCGTTCGCTAAGAACCCTAATCTTCTAGATCCGATAGGGAATACACGCGAAAAGTAACACTATTTTGGGTCGGAATTAAATCGTTCAATGGAAGCTTGTGATATTTTCTTTGATAATTTGTTGAGAAATATTGCCATTTTAATTGTTTGAATTAATTTTAATTTTAATCTCAACCCTAGCATTGCATGTGTTAGTTTTCGCATCACTTGCCCATCAACCCAACCCCATCGCCAATCGCCCGTTTTAATCTCATAACCGTTGTTCACCCCGAACCCGTGATAAGACCAAAATCGGTTGAAGAATCCGTGCCGATTGATAAAAACCCTCTTACGGTCAATATCAGTACTAATCCTGACATCGTTGAAGAGCAAGTTTCCGCAATAAATCCTACCGAGTCCGAGATCGTTGGAGAATAGTTATTCGCAGTAAAGTCTATCAATACCATGACCTACAGGTTCCAGGATCATGTTGGTTGTAAGTTGATGTCAATTCCCATCAACGTATCAAAGATAAATCGGATCTCAACCGAGTTGAATCCGGTTCACTTGCCCAAGCTGCTTCCTATCGAGGTTCCCTATATATTGTCTGTGACCTCCGCAATGAAAACCTTTGCCAACCAAAGTTCAAGGTCGAACTTCTTCAAAGTAAAGGGGAATGATGCTGATTTTAGATCCGCATGTTTGGATTTTGGCCGGGTCAAACGAAAAAGTCAACAAGGAAGAAGTGGACCCACAAATGGATTTTCAAACGATTCGTGAAGCAAAGTTCGTCGACATATGACGGACATCTGTGGCTTCAGAACGGGCATCCGTGGTTACAGAACGAACGTCTGCAAGTTTATAATCATTGGCGGTTTCAGTTAGTCATTGGCAGTTTCAGTTGGTCATTGGCGGTTTCAGTTAGTTATTGGCAGTTTTAATTAGTTAGTTAGTTTTTTATTTTGAATTTAGTTAATTATTATTGTCTTAAACTATAATGGCATGTAAGAACAAATTTTATAATTGAATGATGAATGAAAAAATTAAATTGCTTTTGTGCATCTTGTGAAATAGTGATTCTTTCATTTAAAATACTTGAGATGAGTTTTCGTCTTTGAGGAGTGATTCTTCAAAGTTATCGTTGGTGCGAGACCGACAAGCCTGTTTAGAGCGATTCCGAAGATCTTCTATCTTATTCTTCTTTTATTTTTTTTGTTGTAATTGAAGATTGAGCACCCTAACCCCTATCGTACGGGATTTACGCTATTTTAAGGTTAGCGTGCAATTTTCCTGCATCACTCTCTCCCTTTGGGTCATTCGTTGTAGCATAATCAATTCCCCTTCCCCTTACTCAATGTGCCTAAAAATCCGCAAACATTAGATTTTGACATAATCTAATGGGTCTACAAAGGAAATTATGGAGAAGGAAGAAATTCAACAGAGATTTAGAAGTACTGATTAAAGGGAAACTGGTTTCTTTTATTATAGAAAGTAGAAACGAGTTTCTATATAAATTGAAACAAGTTACAACAAAGATAGAAATATGTTTCTATTTTAATGAAACTCGTTTCGATTATAAATGAAACCCGTTTCTTTTTTAAAAAAAGAAAACCCGTTTCTATAAACGTTTCGTACCAGTCCCCGGTACTAGGGACTATCCTTCACATTGCGGAAAATCCTGTATATCAAAAACGAACAAAGCACATTGATGTGGATTTTCCACTTCATACACGAAAAGGTTTCAAATGAAATTTTCATCCTCAAGTGAGTTTGAAGATCAATTAGTATGGGTCTCAAGGGGTCGGGCCAGGCTTAGGTCAGACCTAAACGGGTCGATTATAATCGAGCATTTTAGAACTAGCCCACACCTGGCCCGACTTACCAATCAGGTCGAACAGGGCCAGCCTGTTTATAAATCAGACCTACTTACCTTAGCCAATAGGCTTGGTAGTGCCGGGTTGCGGGCCCGCCCGACAATTTCTACATAAAGGATCTCAAACATGGTTCAAAATTTTGGCTGATACCACAAGTTATCGGCCGAATCGTTTCAGTTTCGGTCCCCACCGAAACAATAACTTGAACCGAAATTTCGATCCAAATATATATGGAGTGGAAATTATTGGCCGAACTTCCGCGTTTTCAGAGTGTTTTTAAAAAAATCGCGAATAGTTCGTGTTTCATTCGTTTATCACAAAAAACACAAATTATTCGTGAATTATTCAATAATTCGGCAATTTTTGTGACTATGGGTACAATATACATGATGCATGTGTTAGTGGCGTACATGGGATTCTATTGTAAAGTGGTATATATACATATTAATAATATGTGGGTGTGAGACATTAATCTCATAACTCTAATTTTCTACATCTTTCTCTCTCCTCTCTACATCTTTCTCTCTCCTCTTTCTTCATATCCTCCACCTAACTCAAATTTCTATAAACCCCGGTCTACAAACCTTAGGATCTACATAGCCTAAAGTCCAATATCGAAGATATATTGCTTCCTAAAAATGTGTGTGTGTGTGTGTGTGTATATATATATATACAAAAGAAGATCTAAGGTTGTACCTGGCTAAGACATTTTCACTCCGTACCTATGTTACCTATGTCGTATCTATGTTATACCAATATCGTATCTATGTCATACCAATATTTGTACCAAAGACATACCAATATAAAATGTATACCCAAAACCTTCTCTGCCACATCACACTAATGCAGATATTGATATTGGTTCCAACCATAATGATATCATACCTATTTCCTTAGTCACAAGTCAGAAAATCTGGAATTATTAGCTGGCAGCAAAAATTCATGTCTTGAGAAAACATCAGCAAAATTCAAAAATAAAATAAAATAAAATAATTGAAATTTGATTATTCGGTAGTGACAAAAAATATAATTTCAAGAAAAAATAGCAAAATTTGGAGAAAAATCGGAAAGACATATCACCAAATTACGAAACTTAGAATTTTTTATTTTAAACCATGATTCACTTATATTTAATTGGATTTGAAAAATAAATACCAAACTACTAGTTTAAAGTTTAAACTACATAGTCATAAATATTATTTTGTGAAAGTTATTAATAATAAAGATTACACTTCATGGAAAAAAATGTGATTACGAAGATGTGAACTTCGTGATTTAATCATGAACATTCAAAAAAATAATAAAAATCGAAAAATATGCAAACTTTTCAATAAGTAAAAACAAAATTGAAAAGATACATTTGAAAAAAATTCACAATGTAAACAAGGCATTCAGAAAATGGAGAAATTTGTTACTACTATTTTAATGAGACTTTGGTCCCTGGTACTCTACACATAGGGACGCTATGAGGGAGGAAAAAGGTTTATAGGTAACTATGGAAACCAAATTCTAATGACCATGGTCACCAGGAACTCCCCTTTAGGCAATATCCATTTCTCATAAGATTCAATATTTAAAATTTTAGATCATTGGTTTTTTTCAAAGTATAAAACATTTTACTACTATAATAATATTAATAGATTTCGCTTTTGCAAACAATTATATATGCAGCATTTATAGGGTTATATGATTTTTTATGAACAAAATATAATCATAGGTTCACTATTGAAGAACTTACTCAATTGCAGAGGAAGGTTTGTCATTCTCCTCATAGAGAGCAACGAGAACTACAATAAATTGAACATTAATGAATAGTGGGATAGAAACTAGGTGAATGGCATTAAAGCTTAATAAATAATGAAACCACAATCTACGAAGACCAACAAGTTCAGTCAAGAAAAAAGAGATAAAGACCTTTTGTGAGAGCATCAATCACTCCACTAGATTCAAGATACTTCCTAAAAGCCTCCTTCTTTGCTTCCTTTTCCTGCATACAACATAAACTATTGAGGAATAAAATTTTAAGATTTCAAATTGCACGTTTCTCTAAAGAGCTTCCACCTATGATCTTATTGTTTTTTACCAGCCAAGAAAAGACTGCCCTTCATTTATTAAAATGAGATTGGGATAGAGAGTGACACGAAAATGGAATTTTTAACAAGGTCTCCAGCACAAAGCATTATAAGAAATTACAATACAATAATAAAAGAATGTAGACTATGTATAATAAAAACTGAGAAGCCTAAGTTCACAATTCATTTTAGTGCTAATCAGGACTAATAAATGTGGAAAAATGATTTGAACCTAGACCAATATAGACGAAGTCTTTTGACTGTAGAGAGCTAACCAACAACTAAAAAAGCACTTACTTTGGTGGTTGAACAAGTTGCAGATTGCAATCGGGGGGCCTTTCCGATCTTTAGGTTGTTTGGTTTGCAGCTTGACACCTTATACTATTCTATGAGGGGATATGGCTGAAGCATAATGATAAGAACTTCAACAACAAGTATAATCAACATGGAGGCTTCCTTTTGGACTCGAAAAAAATTATCAGTTCACACACAAGGATGGTAGAGGAGTTGATGGAGGAAACTTACGCAGAAAAGTGTTTGATTGCGTATACATTGGGAAATTAAGGAGCGCATCCGGGCTGCTTGGAAACCTCCTCCAGCTAATTACCTTAAACTAAAATTTGATGGCCGCTCATTTAGAAATCCAGGTCAAAGTGACTTTGGAGGGTTGGTTAAGAACCATAATAGAGTGACACTACTTGAGTTCGTTGGGTCCACAGAATGAACTGAGTCTACAGAAGTGAAGGCTATAGCACTGTTAAGAGGGCTTAAGCCTTAAACGCATTGATATAACTCTCCAACTACTCATCAATAATTGACAGTGATTCTTGCAATGGCATCAGATGGGCTCGTGAAGGTGTGAGTCTTAGATGATGTCTTTGATCGGATTAGGGATATTTGTGCCTCCGCTCGCTTCTATCTTAATCACATACTTCACAAGGGTAACTCTAGAGTGGATAACCTTGCCAAGTAAGCGGCTGGTTTAGTAGTACTACGTTTGGGTGCCAGACCATTTATAACTAAAACTATGATTATTTGTTTTACTATTTTGATTTCATTTGTATATATGGTAGCCTTCACCAACTCCCTGTTGGTCTTGGGCTATATGTTTAGTTTGATATTTCCTTTGTCTTCACCTTTTTATTGGAACGCTTCGACTTAAGAAATAAAAAATTAATTAAAAAAACTAAGAAATGAATAATAGCAAATCTATATAAAAAAAAAAAAATTTCAAATGAGCATTTAGGCTTTGTTTGGCAGTTGCAATGCAAATGCAATTTTCTTTTGCGTTCCCATAACAATGCCAAAAGATAATAATAATAAAATAAAAACAAAAATTGCCAATTCAAATTTGCAATTTTTGCAAAGGTTGCAAATTTTTATTTTCCTCGCTGTTTGGCACAAAAGCACTCAATTTTTTTTTAATCCGTAAAGAGACCTTGTCCTTCCAATATTAGGAGTAGAATCGGAAGATGAACAAGTAGTGGATTTTGACCAAATTTGTGACGCCCCTATCCATATTATATATAACTTTCGTAGCAGTTTTAGTTATTCACAGAGACATTCTATAACAGCTTAAACTACAATCTCACTGAACTACATCTTAGAAAATGATAAGGGCTAAGTTAGATTGCAAACGTTCATAAATAATCTGTAATGGTTATCAATGACATCAAAATAGATTCTTGGTAAGATAAACCTAACAGATTAATCAAAATATAATCTTCACAAGAGAGGTGCTGCAGACGTTGTGAGGAAAAAAGGATTATTGGTAACATACCAAAAAAATCTAGTTGTTGCACCAAACTCTAAACTCTAACCCATATCATAAGAAATAATTCATCTCCCTATGTTGACGGTGGTAGATTAAATGGGTTGAATACCTTATACCAAACTCTAACTATTTCTCATTCAAAGCAATCATGTCTATGATCGTGTCAACGTAGCTCTCTTTCGGGCATCTACACTGGCAGCAGACGCTATGAAAATGTCAGTATCTTCCCTACTTGAGATTTAGCCCTGACTGAACCATGATTTTTCTCTCCATTCTGATACATTTATCGGCCCCTTTTTTATTGTTTGGGTTACAGCCATTAATGGCATAGAACGACATAAGGAATCGGATGGTTGTCAGAGGTTTTTGCAGCCTCGTGGGAAAATAAGTGCAGAGCACTTTGTGCTGCAAATAAATTCGGGCAAATTTGAGAATTTGTGACCGGTGTGAGACCCACAAACGGATGCAAATCCTGTTTTTGCTGCAAATCCGGAATTTGAAGCACTACCAAACAAGCCCTTAGTGTTGAGGCAACAATCTGCCAACTAGATATACTCTTGCCACTTACACAAAGTTTGTAGCATTGAGGAAATTAACGATCTCTACCTACTTAGCCGTGTAAGTTAGTGTATAAACTTATGGCAAATGTGCTTATAGGAAGGTTAAAATCGCAAATAAGGTTTTTCTCATCCCTGATTAATCAAGTTTTGTCGTGGATAGAGAGATGATCAACCAGCCTGCCATAACTAATGGGGTTTTTTATTTAAAATAAAAGTCAGATATGGAGGGACTAGTGCCTAAACTGGACTAAGCTAAGGCATATGACAAAAAATCGAATGACAACTGCTAATGTGAACGTTAGAGAAAATGGATTGATTTGAAATGGAGGTTGAATTAGTGTATTTCTATGATAAGATCACTACCAACGATAATGGGATCAAGAGGGCTATTGCCCCTCCAGTAGGGGTCTTAGACAACGGAACCCACTCTAACGATTCCTCTTCACATTGATGATGAAAGTCATTGGTATATTTGGAGGAGGGCCTCTTAATCGAGGCTCTAATTGAGGTAGCTGTTGCCCCCCCCCCCCCCCCCAAATGGCACTGTGATATCCCATCTCCAATATGTGGATGACCTGATTATTTTCACAAAAACCTCCATAGATTAGACATCTTGAAATCAATTGTGGTGTACATGGATCAAAGGTTTAATCTGTTTAAATCTACACTGTGTAGGATTAATGCAGATGAGGGAGCACACCTAGAATTTGCAAATATGTTGGGTTGCGAAACTGGTTGTTGCCTATGACCTATTCAGCCTCCTAGGACAAGTGCTCCCAATGTATCAGGTTGTGGTTGTTGCATAGCTCGAGTCTAGGCTGGAATCTTGTAAAGGGGTATATGGGGGCATTATGATACTAAATCCACGCTCACAGAGTTATCGACTGGCATCTCTCTTTATCGGATCCCAGCTACTATTGTGGACATAATAGTCGAGATCCAAACAAATTTCCTTTGAATATTATAATGTTCTCCATTGTCGGACTGCTGGAGATCAAGCCACTTCATTGGTTGGTATATGAAGCTATTTTTATCCCATTGTATAATAAGAATGAGAATCCAGTTACTTTGTTCATCTAAAACAGAACACCTAATTCTCCCTTTTATCATTGAGTACTACGATGGGTTCGAAATGAATCTGGTTCTTTTTATTCAATAAATATTGCACAACCAAAGAACGCATTTGATTAATGACGTGATTGAGAATTTCACCAGCACCTTTCTTGATTTGCATATCAAAGAGAACTTATTAATCAAGGGGGTATGAGTAGGCAAAATCAGTGCATATGGCACATGTTTGAATGCAGAAGACTCATAAATTTCTTACTAGAGCTCATGATGTGCCGAGCATAGAAAGAAAAGATGGAAATGCATAGTGGAAGCAGTGGAAAAGTGTTCATGAAAAGGAGAACTCTTCATTTGGCACAATCTAGGGGAAGAAAATAATCTCTTCTGGAAGGATATAGATGATTCCCAAACTTATTAGTCCTTCAGGACTATGGCAATCTATATACCGATTTGTAGGGAGGGAGATCCAAATAGAGGTTTTTGGAAGGTTCTCGTACTCCAAGCACTTTTGGGTAGTGTTTCAGTCAACAATGTCTCCAGCTCAGCCTGGAGTCAAAATTAATAATTTAAAATGAAATCTCTCTTTAACGCATTCATCTGCAGTTCACTGGGATTTCTGTCAATGATTTGATTGCTAATTGGTAGAAGAGTGCATGCACGCGCAAAAGGGAATACCATAGGCCTTTTGAGATTTGGAAAAAGCCAGATATGGGTTGGATAAAGCTCAATTTTGACAGAAGCTGTGGAGAGAACCCCAGCCCGATATAAATTGGCAATGCCTTTTTTGTTATAATGAAGAAGATATCATTGCTTTTGTGGGTCCAATTCGGGAGGCATCAGCAGCAGAAGTAGAAGTTGAGGCTTTGTGGCATGGGATAGTACTACTTAACAAAGTTAATCTAAAAATATACGTTGTAGAAAACTCTAGCAACACCATTTGGAGGCCTCATTAGGAGGCTCCTCCGCACTTTGGAAGTACATTATCAAATTTTGAGAATATTCATAGGAGACTGCAACTTGTGGAAGTCAAGGCTATTCATATTTATCAGGAAGTGAAGTTTAGGGCAGACAGCCGGGCGAATTTTGGGGCTGCTACAAATGGTTTTTTCTTGGTGGGAAGGGCCTCCCTAGTCTTTTGGTTTACATTCATATATACTTTTGTGTGTTTATGAATAGTCCATAAATCATACAACTAGCTTCGTTTAGCGTGAGATCTCTCTGAGAATCCTTCACAATCACAACCCATGTCTTACACTGCACTTTTTTTCTGTATTACTAAATAAAATCACTTGCTCACAAGAAAAAAAGGAAAATAAAAATAATAATAATAATAATAAACCAAAACTTTTGATTGAAGGAAATTTTCTTCCAAAAAAAAATCATTGGTGACAGAGGTACTGACTAGAAAAGGCACATAAATTTACTTTCTACTTTTATAGATATTTGGCTATTCTTGGACTACATTACCAGTTTATTAATTTTTTAGATGATAAGTGGAAAAAATTCATTGTATTTCTCTCCAGACAAAACACTCCCCCTACACTGTTATGCATGTTAACAGCTCATCATACATAAAAATTCATTTACCAATGGCTAAACCAATAAGTTGGTATTAGGTGTCATACGTTTGCACCAAGGATGGAAAACATGTCAATCTCCTTCTCCCTAAATGGTCAATCCTTCAGAGATTCATAAATATTTGTGAGCATGCAAATTAATGATATTTTTTTAACTTTCATAGACTTGGTGCTATAAAAATCCATGCAAATCTTATTAGTGGATTGCCACGACCTTGGTGCACGAGACAGGAACCTGATAACAACTCTATACCAATACGCTCCATTGTTCAAGTACACAAAAATTCACTCACCCAATGAGTTTACATTAGGTGCCTTACGGCTGCATCAAGGGCGGAACATGTCAAGTCTCTGGATTTGCAAATATTTATGACAAATAAAAAATAGTGAGAGTGTTTTTTAACTTTCCTAGATGTAATGACCAAAATATTCCTTGCATATCCCAAGATTGGAGGAGGGGGATTGACCCATGCACCAACCCTTGCTGCATGAGTGGAGCACCTAATACACAGCTATAAACCAGTATGCCTATTCACCGGCTCTTAAATTTTTGTGAAAAGAAGCACACATCTAAAAATAAATTCTCACGTATCTTTGTTTAATTGATGCAATGCCATAATTTCATTACTAAAAATGAATTGCAGAGGATCAAATGTGGCCAAGCGAGCTGCTAAGCCGAAAAGAATGAAAAAACAAGCAAAAAAGGAGAAAAACCAAGGAAAACAAGATAAATACAACAAAGGATAGTGATACGAATAAAAAAAAATTATGGCAGCCTCAGCTGCTCCCACCCTCTTAAGATTTCCTCAGTCGAACTAGTTGTGCAGCACAGCGAGATCAGACACCAACCAAGAAGCTCCTCAAGGATGAAATTGTCGGTGTTTTTTTAAGTGCCAAACATCTTATAAAAAATTTGTCTGTTCCTCTCTTTCCAAATATCCCTGAAGATTACTATTGGAACCACCTTTCTACAAATTTTCCAGGTTGTGATAAAAGAACATCTTGCCAGTCTGCCAAGACCTTTGTGCAAAATTTTATCTCACATATCACCTATCATACTCTTAAATTTTCATGAGAAAAGGCACATATCTTGCAATTTACTCCCCCAATGTGACAAATCTCTCAAAGTCCAAGTTCATAAATCTCTTATATTGTCATAAGAAAAACATATTTTCCTCCCATCATGCTCAACCCAGAATTCGCTTATGCAAGAAAAAACACATATCTCATAGTTGTCTCCCCCAAATCCATCAAATTCTCAATCATATAAATTCCCTATAATCTCATGAGAATAACACATTTTTCCTCACATAATTGTCTTAAATTTTCACAAAAATAAAAATAAAAAATCATACATCTCACAATTTTTTTCTCACAAATCTCCACTTTACAATTTCTTAAATCATTGTATTCTTGCAATAAAATATGTAATTCACAATTTTCAAACGACGTTTTTTCCCCCAACAAGCGTCTCCTCCTAAAAAAATGTCTAGATATCTGTTAAACAACCATGATATCCATTTCTCTCCAACCCACTAACTTCTCTCTCTTACAACAACAAAACATTTTTTTTCTCTTAACTCCTCTCTAACATTGTGATTATGATCCCTCTCATAACCATTAAGACAAATCTAAATGTATAACTGGATAAGGAGCACTTCACCTTCTCTTACACTTTTATCAATTATATATTTGGATTACCATTGTTGTTCTCTACATACTTTGAAATTACTTCGGATCTTATTATATATATTTTTATTATTTTTACATTTCTGTGTTGTTGTCTCCTATTGTCTACATATTCCATGAATACCTGACTGTTAAGGTGTTGAAGTGTCTTATCAATTTCATTTTTAAGTAGGAAAAAAACTAAAAATTCCCTTCAACAAAAGGGGAGTGAATCAAATGTTATCCACCATCAAAATAGTCGGTGTTGGGTGCATGCCCATGCAACATATGGTGTATGGGTCATAATACAATATACATGACACATTTTTCATCAAATTCCATCCATGTGGTACACTTAGAAAAAAAATTTATCCCAACCGACCTACAATTTATGCAAGCCTTTTCAAATTGTTACCTAAAGATTATGGGTAACAGTATTAAATTAAGGAAAAAAATTGCTTGGATAAAATTTTAGGTTAGTCCCCACCCCCCCCCCACCCACCCACCCACCCCAACCACCACCCAAAGAAACAAAACCCAAAATATTGACACCCCTATTGAGGGCTAAGTGTGCAACATGTACCAACATGGATTAGTCCTATCCCATTGGTGGTGCATGAGTATAGCACCAGTTACCATCCCTTAACAAATTAGAGGGATCATTGTATAAAGATATTTAAAACACACAACATATAATAGATATTGATCATATCCAAATATTTACGGTTTTAATCTATTTCATTAAGATAGATGTTAAATAAACATGTGTTTAGATTACAAAAAATTGTTATTTCATTTACTGTATCTTTCAATGTACCTTAGACCAGTAACAGATTGAGTGGTTACTTTGTTGGATCTATTTGAAAAAATGCAATCAAATCTTTATCTTTTCAAATTTTTGACACTTCTTAAATGATTATATCCATGAACTACTAATTAATGTTTTATTTTGAAAATTGTAAAAGTTTTTATTTCTATCCGACTTTTGTTGTTGTTGTTATTATTATTACTATTATTATATTTACATTATCATTCCCTCAATCCACATCTCTTTTGTTTCTAATATTCCCTTGATAAATGTTGTTTTATAGTTAATAGTAAAGTATGCTATTTTTTTAAATATCATAGAAGTTCTATCCTAGGCAAGTATGACAGTATAAGATATTTTATAATAAAAAAATTATTAACTTTTGACTTAGTTTCAGTAATAGTGCCTGGGTCAATCTCCCTACGCTAAGGGCCCATTTGGATACACAAAAAATAATTTTTTGACTTATTTAATTAAAAAAATAGATAAGTTTGTCTAACCTCTCAAAAGTTACTTTAAAAAAGTTAAAAATCAACTTTAATTAGAAGCAAAAAAAATTTAGCTTTCGACTTTTCAAAAAGTAACTTTTACTTCTATAACCATCATACCACCCCTACCACTATGACCACCATACTCTCACTACCA
Organism: Chloranthus sessilifolius; assembly: GCA_021018995.1. Lineage (NCBI taxonomy): Eukaryota > Viridiplantae > Streptophyta > Magnoliopsida > Chloranthales > Chloranthaceae > Chloranthus > Chloranthus sessilifolius. The sequence continues at coordinate 119,965,752 of CM037584.1, read as the reverse complement.
CCATTACCGCCACCACCACTATATCAACTATATATTACTCTTCTTAATCAATGTTAGACTTTGGTCAAAGTTTGAATTATAATCAAACTCTAACAAGACTTATGTGCTCTTTAGAGTTCTAACATTTTTGTCAAACTTTGACTAGTATAACCTCACATTGAATATTGTATAATGACTACTACGTTAGCTAATATCTAACTTGGTAGTATATTATAAAATTTTGATTTTTGGTCAAATTTGAATTTTAATCAAGAATTTATTTATTTAAATTTGGCTAATTATAATCTGACAGTGGATAATGGCTACTGATATGATTATTTACTACACGACACTATATTCTTATTTTTTATTGGTCAACAGTTTGACATTTGGTTAAAATTTTCCTTTGAGTCAAAATTTGACTTTTAGTCAACTTTAGTAAATGCAACCTATGGCTAATACAATATTAATTTGTAACTCTCTAGTGTAACTTTCTTATTGATCAAAGTTTGACTTTATTTAAAATTTGAGTTTACTATTCTTTGACTATTGTAACTTGAAAGTATAGAGTGGCTATTACTGTTTTTAACTAGTAACTTAATAATGTCAATTTTATAGTCAAAGTTTGACTTTTCTTAAAATTTGAGTTTAGTCAAATTTTAACTAGCGTAACTTAAAAAGTAAAGAGTGTTTACTATAGGTTTAATTTGTAACTTGACAATGTAAATTTTTATTAGTCAATTTGACTTTTGGTCAAAGTTTGACTTATCTTAAAATTTGAGTTTAGTCAAACTTTGACTAGTGTAACTTGAAAATAAAGAATGTTTACTACTAGGTTAGCTTATATTTTGACAATGTAAACTTTTTAGTCAGTTTGATATGTGGTCAAAGCTTGACTTTTATCAAAATTTGATTTTGTCAAACTTTGACTAGTATAACCTAGCAATGGATAGTGACTACTGATTAGTGATATGTTCATTCCTAAAAGGGCGGTGCATTGCCATATTTTTTTCATTTGTCAAATTGGACTTTTGGTCAAAGATTGAATTTTCGTCAAATTTTGGCTTTTGGTGAAAGTCAGGATTTGACTTTTTAAAATTTGACTAGTGTAACTTGATAGTGAATAGATATGCTTACTATTACATTAGTTCGTAACTTAGCATAATATTATCCAAATATCTATTGATCAATATTTGACTTTTGGTCAAAGTTTTAATTTTGACCAAAGTTTGCTTTAGTTAAACTTTGGTTAGTGTGACATATGATAATATAAGTGTATTTAACTAAAATAATTCTTTTCTTTTCTTTCTTATACTATGTTATTAAACTAGCTTCTACTTTTCTAAAAGTAGAAAAGATATGAAGTAACTTCAATCGGAAGTTACTTTCTAAACGTAACTTTGAACCAAATCTTAGCTCATTGCTCATTGCAGATTATTGAATTTGTAGCAAATTCAGTTAAAGACTTTAGATCAAGGTATGTATTTATTTATTTTATTTTTTAAAGGTGTTTGCACATGTGACAATAGTGTGCATGAGAAGGCACACAACAAGAGATTTCCTGTGTCTGTGCATCTCATAACACATAGATTAAATTATTTTTTATATTAGTTTTATATTTTAGTAGTGAGTGGTTATAGGGATAATTTGTGGCCGTATTGTTGTAACTACATTCTATAGTCTTTACAACCTAGGATCATACTGTCTGTACTTTATACAATGAGATTAGTGAAATTTCGACTCAACAAATCCCATTGATAATGACCTCAAGCTATCAAAATAATTACAATTTTTTACATCATGGGAAAAAATAGCATTCGACATATTTGTCTTTCAATATATGGGATTGCAATCGCGAAAGATTAGTGAAATTTTGTCTCAACAAATCCCATTGATAATGACTAATGACCTCAAGCTATCAAAATAATTACAATTTTTTACATTAGGAGAAAAAATAGCATTCGACCTATTTGTCTTTTTTTGAAAATAACCTATTTGCCTTTCAATATATGGGATTGCAATCGAAAGAAATAATTTGCAATTGGATGGATCATCTCTTTAATTTCTTTTCTTATCTTGTGCATTGTACAGGGTTCCTACTAGTTTAGATAAAAGAAGAGTGCAGGGGATATGCACCTGGATGCAGCACAAAATCGGTGCTTCCGTGTGCCAAATCATGTGCCACGTGGCACGACATAAAACAACACCCGATTTGGGTCGATCAGCCATGTGGCACATGATTTTTTTTATATAAAAAAATGCACTTTTTGAACTGTTTTGCCATTCCATTGATGCGTCAAAGATATGGTAACGCCCACCTAACCTAATGCATTGGATTTTGGCGCCTTTGACCACATTTTCAATGGGGATATGTATCGGATCATGCCCAAAAATTTTGGGTGGTACCTGATCAATCTTATCCAAGTTGCCATGGCAACTGATCATCATGATGGGTACCACGTGGTGCCCAGCTGGTCTGGACGCATAGTCCCGGGCCTTAAAAAAGAAGAAAGACCCCAAAACAGTTTCTCGCAATGTGGCTAAGGCTTTTACATAAAATTGGTGCCATTGACAAAACCAGCATCAAGGTAAGGAGCAAGTAGTCAAAAAATGAATGTACAAGATTTATATATGCATAAGAAAAATAGCCTTTAACAGTGTTGGTTCCAACGGCCATATCCTGGAAATCACATTGATGGGACAATCCAAACCATCAAGTAGATTGCTTGCTTTTGGAGTGTCAATAAAACACCTTCATAACAGGACGACACGCTTTTATTTTTACAATTATAAAAAAAAAAAAAAAAAAATACCATTGAGGGACCGTTATGACCGTCCAGTCCGTATCCAAGAGGTAACCTATTGATTTGAACGGTCTGGATTATATACAGATAATCCATTGGAGGTCTACATTATAAATAAAGTGCATAAAAAAAATCATTCAACGACTGAGGGGAACAAAACCTGATTACATTTTGCATCTACAACAACAAAAAATAATTATAATATAAAAATATGTTACTCAATTTAAGAATAAAAAAATAGTAGGAAAACTTGCCATCTTTTAGTGTGGCATGAGCGATGAGATTAGGTTAGGGTTAGGGTTTGAGAAATAGAGAGAAGAAGAACAGTGATTCAACCAAGCTAGTGGGAAGACTCTTTCTCAACTTTCAATTACCAAAATACCCCCTCCACTGCATCGCATTTCTCCTCTGCTCTCTCTCGCTTTATGTAAGAAGCGGGGTTGCGGTTACTCACGCGAATACTGAAAAACCATTTATGGATGGAGATGGGTTTTCATCTCCAACTCTGACACAGGACCTCGAGACTCGGCGTGCTACCTAACTCTCCATGCTTTCTATTCACGTGCCACACATCCCAAAAGCATCACATCTCGTTCAAACTGGATTCCTTTTTATGATCTCGGAACCTAACCGTCCGATGGTAAAAGACTGGAATGAAAACTAATCTCCATCGTCGGATTTAAAGCAGTCAACGGATTTCACTCTAGGCACCCTCAGTAATTGAGTAGGCAACAATAGAAGGATACCGCTATTAGCACCCATGCAGTCTCTAAATGGCCCACATCGCCAACCATTTCAAAATCATTGATTGCTTCAGATCAGATGATGCAGATCGTATCTTATCTCAATCATCAACACATTGGATCTTGAGATCATGACGCACTTATCATGCGGTCAATATTTTTATTACATGTATCACAAATCTCCAAAAGACAGATCTTCAATCATACACATCACGCTAAAATGTGATTTTAGGGTTATTTTTTGGGAAGTTTTGAGTTTTAACACATGGAATCAAAAAGTGATCGCCTAGCAAGTGCGCCATGGTCTGAAGATCCATTGTCTATAAGTTCTAAGTAAAAAATGATCTCCATCATCTGATATGATACAATCAACGATTTTCAAGGGGAGTGAGACAAAGGTGCTTTTAGAGAATGCGTAGCCGTGAATATAGCTATCCTAAAAAGAAAAGGTACTGATCGTTTTATTTTAAAACCTCGCAAGTGCACAAGTTCAGATGTACTAGGGCAAGTACAAGGGTATCGAATCACAAAGACTTGGCGTATATCTTTAGGCATGTTTGGTTTTAAGGGAAATAAGGGAAAACTCATATGTGGCAAATAAATTACAGAGATTCTCGTTGTTTAGATGATATACGAGTCGAAAACTATCGCATTTTCCGTCAATATCTGAAAACAAATACGCGAGAGGGCTCCCTCGATTTTCTATCTTTCGAGCTTTCGTACTCTTCCTTCTCTCCGGCTAATCTTAGAAGAGTGTATCTTATTTGATAACTACCACACATCAGTTATCTAAACCTGTAGATATCTAAACCAATTGTAATTGCTAATTATTAAAAATCACTGTAAACAAATAAATTGCGGAAATTTGTCTATTCTATGTTTCTATCTCTTCTTCTCTCGTTTATCGTCTTCTTATTTTTCTTCTTTATTTTATAATTTGAACATGATATCAGAGACAGGACCAGCTCTATGCGTTCAAGCCGATTATGGTCCTGGCATTGCTTCCACTATCATATTTTCTTGAAGTTTCTTGATTCATAAACTTTTCATTTTTCTTTCATCTCCTCTACATGAAATTAATTCGTGTAATTTTCATTTTTTTCTTTTCGTCTCTTTTATATTTAGTAAGAGATGTCTTATTATTCATGTGGATGTATTTTTCACATTGATTTGTTTAGTGGATGTATTTTTCACTTTGGTCTTTAATGGCCTTTTGTATTCCATATGGATGTCTTTTCCCACATTTTCTTTGGATAATTTATGTAGATGATCATTTTTATAATATTACAACTATTTTTTTAATTTGGATGATATTTTGTGGTATTATGACTATTATTTTTGTTAGGATATGTTAATTTCCTACAATTTCCTGCATATATATCCAAACACAGGATTTGGTTAATCCTGCATTTTCTCAACTAACAATGTGGTTATCCAAACAACGGAAAATAAAGGAATCCTATGGTTTCCTACAACTTAGGTATCCATGGGAAAATATAAGAATAATATTTTACTTTCCCACGATTCCCGTGTTTTTATCCAAATAGGCCCTTATTCAATTTCTATTTTATAAAATTAAGTTTACTAAATTAATCTAAAAGTAGAAAAGAAAACTTAAAACAGTTTTGAAATAAGGGATGAGAAGGTAGTCTGAGATTTCTCTTGGATCTCAAACTTGTAAATAATAAACTCTATTTCTTTTCTATAATGAATCCCAAGTACCCGCTCCTGGCTAAAGCTCAGTCACCTTGTAAATCTAATTGTCAAAGAACCATTATATGAACCAACAATGACAACCCTACAAGTCTTAGACCGTCGATAAATATCCTATCTAGGCTAACCCCAATCTCTACAAGGCCACTGAGATTATTCTAAATAAGATTATAGCGTTACCATCGTGTTCTCGATATTCGAAACCTCGAACATGCAATTGTACCATAAACGAAATTCAAAATAAAACAGAAATAAACTTTATTATAAACTTATCTGAAATTTACAAGAGATCTCAGCCAGAAGTTTTAAACACACATCGATCGGGAGACCTTCATCATTGCTGAATCGGTCTCCTCACGATGATAATAATCAATTTCTCCTTATTTCAAAACTACCACTATCCTAAACCTACAAGCAAAAACCCTAGGGCTAAAAGCTATTTTATTCCTAACCTAAGGTCCTTATTTATAGAGTATAAGGCCCTAGCACAATTTTACACGACAAGAAACTCTATGGGATCCCAAAAAATCCTCCAAGGTAGAAGAATCCAACAAGAAATCTGCATCGTTTGGGTAATCTAGCTTGTAGAAGATAAATCCAAAGAAGATCTCGGAATCTAGATTGTGCGCGGCTGTAGAACCTAAATTTTTGCTTGAAAACATTGTTGTGACCGGTCAAAGCTGGATTCTCAACCGATCGGGCTTCGAATTTGTTCTTCAGGTCTTAGCGCTTTGTGGGGCTTCAGTTTATCTTAAACTCCTGACCGGTCGATCAAGACGTGACCAACCGAAAATGTATATAGTCTTTTAAGAGTCCTGTTTGTTCGCTTCTCGACCAATCGAACAAGTCTTGACCGGTCCGTCTTCGTGTTTCTGAAGCCGCTGAGAGTTTTGACCAGTCAAAACTAGTATTTCGACCGGTCCCTTTTGGTTCTTTCCTTCTTCTCTATTTTTCTTCTGGCTGCTTCTTTACTGTGCAATTCTGACCGATCATAAATGCAATTTCGATCGGTCAGAATAACCTTCAACTGCATTCCTTCCTCTAGTTCTCTTTGGAATCTTACCATTGCTTCATATATTCTTCTTAACTTTGTTCTTTTAATTCACTGTGCATTTATCTTGCTTTTACACCTATGTAACACAACACGAATTAAAAGCACATATTAGTAGTCAAATGAGGCTAATAAGGCCGAGATTTGGGTATAAATTATATAACTTTTGAGATCGAACAAGTACCTATATTCGCGCCCAGTCAATCTCTGAAAGCGCCAACGTCGAAAACCACTTGATAACCATTGATTGCTTCAGATCAGATGATGGAGATCATGTTTCACCCCGATATTATGTACAATGGATCTTGAGGTCATGTCACACCTATGAGGCGGTTAATTTTTTATTCAATGTGTCACAAATCCCCAAAAAATGCTCTAAAATCACGTTTGAGCGTGATGTGAGCCATATAATTTAAGGGTCCTTTTTTAAGATCTATGACGAGTGGAATCTCAAACTGACCGTCTGATAGGTGGATCGTGATCTCAAGAGCCAATGTGTGAAATAAGCGGGTAGCCTCTATTTGCGCCTATGCGATTTTCAAAGGTCCCAACATTTGAAACCCCTAAAACCTGTGGACTGCTTGGATTTCAATGATGGACATTGGTTTTCACCCCAATCTTTCACATGATGGATCTTGAGACCATAAGCTTACCACCAAATTGTCAGTTTTTAATTCCACGTGGCACAAACCCCTAAAAACGGTCCTGAAATCACATGGCACACCATCACGCTCAAATAAGATTTTAGGGCCATTTTTGGGATTTGTGGCACATAAAATAAAAAATAGACTGCCTGAGGGTAAGCTCATGGTCTCAACATCTATTGTGTGAAATATTGGGGTGAAAAACGATCCCCATCATCTTATTTGCAAGCAGCCAGCGGGTTTTTGTGGGTTTGAATCGTAGGCGCCCTCAAAAATCGCGTAAACGTGAACAAAGGTACTCATCTATTTGCGCCAGCTGATCGCTACTTATATATATCTAATTAAGTCTTAACCTATTGCCAGCACACAATGGAAATTGTAGAGCTAGTATACGATCATTCCCACGAAGAATTTATTATCTTGTTTATATTTCTATTTCAAAGTTTATATTTATCTTTTAAGGTTCTAAACTACTGGAGAAATATGAATAAAGAATGTGTTCTTAATCTAAAGTGCATAAAATAAATCCTAATCCTCCTTCAAATTGAGGTCGTCAATCCCAATTTTCAGTCATCGGATATTTATAAAAATAAACAATACCATTACACCGTATTACAATCTTCTAGAATTTGGGTGTCAATCAAAAAGTAAAATTCTTTAACACAGATTTAATCTAATCAACAATCTCCTAAAATCTGGGCGCCAATCAAATTTTAGAAAATTGAAGGTGAAAAAGTAAAAATCGTTATACTAATTTGTAAATTTTAACATGGGTCATCAATTCAAATCAAAACTTGAAAATGGTTACAAAGCATATGAATAAAAGAAAATAAAATCTAAACTAAAAAGCAAAATAAATATATCTTTCACCACTTAGCTGCAGTTGCCAATTTCTTCAGAGAAATTAGGATATCTACACTAATCTTCAGCACCCAATAGCAGTCGTCAATTACACTTGAGAAATCTTTGATATCTAATCTACAAAGCAATAAAAATATACTCTAATGATTAAAAAAAAACTCAATCTCAGTCGTCAATTGATGCTGAAAATTTCTTTGATGCTTTATTCCTACATTGGGCCCTCTTATTTATAGATCATAAGGAGTCGATCTACAGAGTTCTAATTCTAATAAAAGAAACTACTAAAGTAAAAATATCATAATATAACTCTAATTCCTAATTTTATTCTTCCTTATTTTCAAACTGTAGATGTGCTTTGGCTTTATTTCCTTAGTAATAGCAGCAAAGATCTTCGAAGTTTATTTTCATCAATATTCTCAGATTTGTAATTCACCAAACTTTTAATTATGTGCATGTCAGTGATAGTTTTCACATGATTAACAGTAGCAGTTCAATAGTAGGGAAGCTTTTCTTTTGCACAATCATAAATTACGATTATCTGTTTTCTTCTCTTTTTTAGAAAATCGTAAATCACAATTTTCTAGCTTCTCCTATTATGACGATTCTTCAATTACGATTTTTCTTACGATTGCTTGTTTTTTCTTCTTGTGTTGCTTCAGCTTCTAGAGAATCGTAAATTACGATTTTTTATTTCTTTAGTTCATCGACGCTCAATCGTCTTTTATGATTTTCTAGCTTTCAACATATAGCAAATCGTCTTTTTGCACTAAATCGTCTTTTTACTGCTCTTTGAGTTCATTTTGATGAATATTAGCACTTTGTCTTTATTTTACTATTTTTTCTTAATATCTATACATCGTTAAGTTGTTAGTAGCAAATTAAGTCCTAACATCACTAAGTTAAGAGTGATAAAATGATAAATTATATGACTGATTACACCCCTAAACATACGTTTTGCTAGTCCTTAGCAAACAAAGAAACATAAAATATCTAAAACTATGAATTTAAATACGAAGTTCGTAGGGAGCACGATTGCATTTAGCAGATACAACAAGCCTTTAAACTCCTAGGTGATCCCTTGTGGAGGAGTTATAATCTCCTGAAGGTTTTCAGTGAAGTTACTTACAAACTTCAAATATATATATATATTTCAGAAAGAAATAAAATTTATACTACTAGTTAAATTAATCATCATATGTTTGGTATGATTTTCAAAAATTTCAAATCTTTCACCTTTACTTTCCATCACAGTAATTATCCTTGATTAGAGCTCAATAATTTCAATTCTATACAGCGTGGAGTGTGTATATATCAGCCAAAAGTTTATTCATCATAGATTTTTCTAAACTGTAGATTTAGAAAATATTTTCATCCAAATTCTCACTATTAGCATACTCTCAAAAAGATATCAAAATTTTTTGTTCTCTAATTATGATATATACACGATAAATTCAAAGGACAATCAACTAAAAAGGTAATTCTCATGGAATGGATAATCAATTCTGATCATATGACTTTTCGTTCATTCATAGTATCTATTTCATGCATTTCTGCTAGACTCATACATTTACAAATCCTAAATTACAAAGGTCTTTCCTTCAGCTTGTAATGGGGCTTTGGGTTAAAAGGGTTTCAAAGAAAGGTAGATAAGGTTAAAAATTTCTGAGAATTTAGTTCTTCCTTCTCTATCTTCTTTCCTTTTTGAGGAAATATCTAAAAAGTTGGATGACTTTTTCCCATTTTTCTTTTCTGTTTTCTTGTGTAAATCTCATTTTCATAGAATCATATTTTACGATTTCTTCTAAAACTCTTCTAAATCGTCTTTTTACGATTTTTCTTTTCTTTTCCCATATATATTTTTTTCTTGTATTTCTTCTCAGTTGTACCCTTTTTAGCAGATCCCTTATCTGTTAAGCGTATACTCCTTTCACTCTCTCTTCTTCCATTTTTTTATATTCTAAACTCTCAGAAATTATGAGGGTTAAGGTAAAAAGTTTTGGGTAGTACATATGGTTAAAGGTTTATAAAATTTTGGTATAAAGAAATTCGGTTTTAGACTTCTAATATGGGTTTAAAGGATAAAATCTTTTATGAGATTTTGACTTTTTGGCTCTAGTTTAACAAAAGATGGCCTTTGATCATTTTCACGATTTACTAGTATGGATGTCTTCTTGTTTTGATGTATTTAATAGATAGTTCTAAAAAAAGAAATCATCATAATCACAGAATATCTTGATTCTAAGTTCAGCAATATGAGATTCCTCAGTAAAAGTTCAAGAAAATTTTTAAGCTTGAAAACAAAAACAGTCTCTCTTAGAATATAAAGAGGATATATTAGCTCAAGATCTCATTGGTTTTATAATTTTGAAACTATAATATAAATTTTACAGTTTAAATTAATCGTATAGTTTCAAACATTCATCAGATACAATGTTCAAAGGTGCTATTCATGAATTGCAACTATTTTATTTTAATTGTTGAACTTTTGCTATAATGGATTATAAAGTTTTCAAGAGAAATTTCTATATTATATTTTGCATATAATGGTTAACTAATCTAATATATACAGAACTTAAAAAAAAAATTGTAAACTAAAATAAATTTTAAAAGAAAAATTAAACTAATATAAACTAATATACACAAAAAGTTGTGTATCCCCCCAAACTTAAATAGGATAATATCCTCATTGTGCAAAATAGGGGACATAGCAAAAAAAAAATGTTTTTAGAATTTTCTTGTTTTCTTATTTATCGTAATGGTGTTATTCAGTTATCGGGTCAATGATTTGCATTAGGATTCAACAATGATCCCTCAAACTTGGGAGAAACTACTTTCGGTATAAACAAAAATTTTGCACTATAAAAAAATAGTTAGAAACAATAAAAAAAGGGTTAAAAGAAATTAACATATACATTAAACGAAATATTTATATGAGATAAAGAGAAGATTACATAAAGGATTAATCCAAGGAAAAATCTAGACATACACTAAACTAAGACACTGACACTAACAGCAATGTCTGAAAAGAAATCTTTGATAAAGTTCGGTCCTCGGCTCCTAACTACCTTCAATCAAAGTCTCTCATTCCTTCCTATCAAAAGAGTATCCATTCCTTGGTAGGGTCGCCATGTCGAAACACTTCCCTCTATTACCTTCTTTATCTTGCATCCCCCAAACTAAGCACATCACAGGTCTTCTTTAGAAGAAATCCAAAGCCACAATGGGAGTACTTCAAAGGGTAAAAAAGTGAGCACATCTCTAGATCTCATCGCCAGATCACCCTTTACCTATACTGCTTCCTTGCGAAGAGTATGTGAAGAGAACATATACAGTTGACAGGGAAAGTATAAGCAATGGAGAGGGGTGGTGAGGAGATCAAGGATGGGATAGAGCATGACACTAGAAAATACAATCCATCCTTATTATAAAGGAACACGCATTCGGGGTGGATTGTAATGGTATAAAGGTTAGGAAATGGGGGAAGATGGGTTCTTGGAATATGGTTTCAGATTTGGGTTAGGTTTAGGATGAGGGTTTGTTTCGGTGGTTGATTCAGCATCGGGTATAGGTTATTGGCACTTTAGATTTTCTACCTTTTAAATGGCTGATCAGTCACATAATTTACCATTTTATCACCCTTAACTTAGTAATGCTAAGACTTAGTTTGCTACTAATAAGTAAATGATATGCAGATATTAAAGAAAAACTAGTAAAATAGATAAAGCGTTAATCTTTGTTAAAATGACCTTAAAAAGCAGTAAAAAGACGATTGAGTGAAAGAAGACGATTTGTCGCTGCTGAAAATCAAGAAATCATAATCTACGACGATTGTATGCTTAAGCTAAAGACGGGAAAAGAAAGAGAAAAGCTAAGAAATCGTAATTTACAATTCTTCAAAGGATGATTCTTCAAAAAGCGACAAAGGAGTAAAAATCGATAAAAGAAGCGATCATTCGTTATAGAAAATCATTCAGTAAGAAGGTTGTGTGAAAATGATAAATCGTAATTTACAATTGCATAAAAGAAAAACTTTCTTTCTGCTACATCTACTATTGCTGATCACATGAGTGAAGACTATCAAAGTCATGTACCGAATTAGAAGATTTATGAAAATAGAAGTTTGGTGAATCACGGATCTGAGAAGATTGATTTCGAAGATCGTTGTTACTGAAAATCAGAGAACACTCTAGAAGCACATCTACAGTTTGAAAGCAAGGAAGAATAAAATTAGGAATTAGAGTTATATTAAAATACTTTTACTTTAGTAGTTTCTTTTATTAAAATTAGAACTTTGTAAACCGACTCCTTCTTATCTATAAATAAGAGAGCCTAATGTAAGAATAAGGGATCAAGGAATTTTAGCATAAATTGACGACTTAGGTTGGAGTTTCTTCTGGTCAGTGGTGTAAAATAGTTAGAGTAGATTAGATATCAGAGGTTTCTCAAGAGCAATTGACGACTGCTATTGGGTGCTGAAGATTAGTGTAGATATCTTAGTTTCTCAGAAGCAATTGACGACTGCGGCAGAGGGGTAAAAGATATATTTATTTTGCTTTCTAGTTTAGAGTTTATTTGCTTTATTTGCTGTTTTGTAAACATCTCTAAGTTTTAATTTGAATTGACGACTCAAGTTGGAATTTACAGATTTGTGTAACGGTTTTTACTTTTCTATCTTCAATTTTCTTGAATTTGATTGACGCCCAAATTTTAGGAAATTATTGATTAGATTAAATCTGTGTTAAGAAATTTTAGTTTTTGATTGACACCCAAGTTCTAGAAGACTGTAATACGGTATAACGATACTGTTTATTTTTATAAATATCCAATGGTTGAAGATTGGGATTGACGACCTCACTTTGGAGAAGGAAGATTAGGATTTATTTTTATGCACTTTAGATTAATAACCCATTCTTTATTCATTTTTCTCAAGTAGTTTAGGACTTAAAAGATAAAGATAATTTTTAAAGCAGAAATATTAAAATTTATAATAAGATAAATATTTCTCCGTAGGAACGATCCTATACTAGCTCTACAATTTTTATTGTACGCTTGCAATAGGTTAAGACTTAATTAGATACAATAGTAAGCCGATCAAGTTTTTGGTGCCGTTGCTGGGAAAATGATTTATCTTTTATTTTTGTTTATATTTCTGTTTTAAAAATAAATATTTATCTTTCTCTTTTTATATTTCTTTATATTTTTAACTTTCATTGATCACTTCTTAATCTTTCGCAGGTTTATTCGGAGCGACAACTCAGAGTCTCAACTTCCCCTGATCAGCGAAGCCGAAGGATTAGATTTGTTCTTTCTCCCTACTTTCTAGAATAAAAATCATATAAAACCAAACCAAAACTAGACATATTGCGTTCTAGCCGACCTACCTTGATTCTAAATCAATTTGAATATGGCAGGAGTAAATCAAAGTAAGGCTAAAACGATGGGGAAATACTATGCACGGACACCTCTTACACTACCCCCATGTATTCAAACCCCTATTGCCGGTTATGAGGCTTTCGAAATCACGCCAAATATGCTTCAAATACTCCCCACTTTTTGCAGGCTGATCGAGGAAGACCCCCAATGACATTTAAATAATTTTATAGAAATGTGTAACATTATTCGAATCAAAGAACTTACAGGAGTATCCGTTCATTTAAGACTATTCTCATATTCTCTTAGAGATGAGACAAAGCGGTGGTTGCACTCTTTACCCCGATATTCGATTGCTGATTGGGAGGGATTGAAATGTGAATTCCTGATAGAGTACTTCCCAAGGAGCAAAACGAATAGAATCCGATATCTTATTTTAAAGTTCCATCAATTTTCGAATGAACCTCTTCAAGAGAGTTGGAGTTGCCTCAAGGATCTTCTCTATATGTGCCCTTATCATGGGGTCGCGAAATGGCAAATAGTGCTCACTTTTTATGAAAGATTAAATGACCAAACTAGGCATATGGTTGATGTTGCTTTTAGTGGCATGTTTTGTAACTTAACAGCAATGGATGTTTGGGAACTCTTTGAGACCCTTAGTAAGGAAACGGTGCAACACTATGCACAGGGTGAGATTGATTCGGAGGCTTCTAGGAATATACCCCCTATGTAAGGAGGATTATATAAATTAAAGTCAATGACGAAAGGTTTTCCAAAGCTGAAGCTTTGGAAAGAACAAATTCAATCTCTAGTGGGTATAAAATCGCATCGAACATCTGGACAAGGTGAAGCTTGCGGTTCTAACTATAGCCCAACTCAAACCTCTCCATAGTGTCCCACTGTTCCTTTTTACCCCATGTAGAACCAAGACCATATTGATACTGAGGAAGCCCTGATGCAAATAGCCAAAAGCTGGTTGCAGCATGGTCGGGTTCAAACGTAGTTACTCAATAATCTCCTAGAATCCATTACACAGTTAGAAGCTCAGGTTGAGCAACTAACTATTTTAGCTAACTCGAGAGGCAGTAGTTATTTGTCCTCATGGCCAGTACACACCCTAGGAGGATTTATTATCATGGGAGGTACATCAACTCCCCTTGACCATTATTGAGCTCCTTGTGGACTTGTCGAGCTACTGATTCACCCGTAGCAAACACCGGTAATATACAATATTAGAAAAGAGTATTTTATGATTTACGATACGTAAAAACCCAGTCAATCGTAACAGTCTCTGTTGTTAGGTCACAATCACTTAACTCGTATGGATTTACGATGTCTCGTGATACGAAGAGTCAAATCATAGCGAGTACGATTTGAAGCATCAATAAGTCTCACTTTCGTTCTAAAGAATTGCAAACGACAATTCTAGGGAACATGCAACTCCAGTGATCGATCTTATCGGTTACATTAGAATTTGAACCCATTAAATTCGTAAGGGAAACAAACAAACTTCGCATTCAAGACTACCACTTCCCAACTACCCTTGCCTAGAAACCTATACATCGACATTTACTTCGAAGTGACGGTTCAAAGCCAAGCCTCTTCCCTATAAATCCATACCCATTCATAAACCAACTCATCTCTTTCGTTTTCCATTTTTCACACGGTGGATCTTGAGACCATGGGCAACGGTCAATTTTTTATTCCGCGTGGCAATATCCAAAAAAAGTGGCCCTAAAATCATGTGGCACACATCAAACTCAAATGGGATTTTTAGGGCCACTTTTTGGGGATTTGTGTTACATGGTATCAAAAAGTGACCATCTAGTGGTAAGCTCATGGTCTCAAGGCCCATCGTGTGAAAGATTGGGGTGAAAAGATGATCTCCACCATTAGAATCAAAACAATCAATGAGTTTTCACTATTGGTGCCCCCATTAATCTAGTTGGTGCCCAAAGAGTTTTGTTAAAATAAAGACTTGGTATTTTTTGAAACTTGTACCATGTAAAAACACCATTTAAGTAATTTGATATGAGGGTCATGATATAAAAGATCTTTGTATGTGTGGCTCGTTAATTCTTTATTGAGATGACATCAGGATTAACTGATGCACTTCAGCGATGGTATTCAAAACAATATTCGGCGATGAAAAGTGTAGTCATATGTTCAATGTTTAACATTGATAACAGTATGGTATTTAGCTTCAGCGTTACGACGTTTAGTATTTAATATTCGTGAACAACGCAATATTTGATTTCGGTGCTCAAGACTAGTCTCAACATTAGTGTTAGAAGGGATAATTACGGAGAAAGGATAGGGAATAAAAAGTTTCAAATAATCAGGACGCACCGTATTTTGAGGTCCTCATAATTTGTGAACTGTAATTTTTACCTATTAGTGAAATGACTCTTATAACTTGTTTTAAAAACCTCTTCATACACCATTTTCCTTCGTTATTCTTTACCTGCTCCCATCCGCGACCCAGAGAGGAGTGCACGACTGCTCCGACGAAAAAATCGAAGGGTGCTCCGGCGAAGTTCTGGAAAGAAATAATTTAAGGTATAGATTTTTCTTGCACTTCCATTCTCTCTGATTCGTTGAATTCATTCGCATTACTCCATGTTTGTTAGTTATTGGCTCACCAAAACCCTAAAATGGAGCAGCAATTTCCTTAAAACTAATCCGGTGGCTAGTCCGATGTAAGTCTGGGAAGAAAACTTAGGTTCTTGGTGAGCCAATCTTGCTAATGCATATTTATTTTATTTTTGAATCAAATATTGAGAATGCATATGATCAATTGCTTGTGTATCATATATATGTTATTAAAATATGAAATTGTATTTTATTTTTTCTATTTTCACTAGTTTTTCTTTATCTATAATTTTTTTTGAATTAGAAAAATTCACTCAAGACCCTAAACCCTAAACCGTGAACCCTATTGCATGTGGATCATATATATGTTATTAAAACATGAGATTGTATTTTATTTTTTCTATTTTCACTAGTTTTTGTTTATCTATAATTTTTTTGTAAATAGAAAAATCCACTCAAGGCCATTTGCGAGCCTATGATATTTAGCCATTGATATCAATTTGTAGTGACCGATATGTGCTCAGTTTCAAGTAGTTTATTTAGGACTATGATAAAAGACATGATAGCACTTCTAAAAAATTAGGGGTAGAACTTTGAACTTCATTTCAACAAATGTGTAGTTGACTATGGAATGTTGGAAGACCATTGATAGGCCGTGTGAAGTATATGGAAATGCCTATGGTTCGGGTTATTTTTTTCCTTGAATTTGGAGAAGGTTTGTTTAGGAGTGTACTGAAGGAGTTGATAGTCTTCCACCAAGACATTGAAGAATTGTTATAATTCCCGTATCAACGGGCATGGACCTTTAACTTAATATTGTTGCAGATACCCAATTTCGGCCCAATCCTTTCAATATTGCTCACTCTACTTCATGATGATCTGAGCTTCCAAAAGTACTTCCCGGCCCTTAGAACTCTTCCCGGACTCTTAGAAATCCAAACTAGACCCATAGAACCTGAACTAAACCAACTGGACCCATATTAGACCTAACTCGGGACCATAGGTCAGCCTTTTCATTTTTTGCCAAAAATTTACTATGCGTGCATAGTATGCATGCATTGGCAGTTTTCTGACAGAAATTGGCTATGCGTGCATAATTGGCTATGCGTGCATAGTATGCACGCATAGCCACTTTGGCTTTGCTTCAGAACTAGGTCCCGGTGCCGGCATGAACTTCTCAGTTCTAGACCTGGTTATTACCCAAAGTTTGGGGCGTGTTATACCCCTCCCAACCGTAGGTATCCCCCTTTTTCCATTCAAGTCATCACCTATCATTCGCCATTAAACCCAAATCCCTACTCTCCAAGCCCTAGAAATCCTAGAAAACCATAGATTAAAATATTTCTTAATTGTTAAACCTATTAGTGATTTAACCACTCACTAATCACCTCAAACTCTATAAATAGAGACCCCCCCTTATTTTAAGGACACCTTCGCAATTCCTAAAGCAAAAACTCTAGAAAAATAGCTCCCCACCTCCAAGCTTTGACCATAGCTGTAACGACCCGACATTTCTAAGCCGGAAGATATAGAAATACTGGGTTGCTAGATCATAGTTCATAATCTATGTACAAGATTCTTTTAGTATCAATAGAGGTCAATCATTAAAAACTGAATTAAATGCTTCAATTATTCATAAATGAAAAATACCAATCCAAAGAGTACACCGGTGACAATTGTACGTCACACAAACAATGACACTCACATCAATATCCAAAAATAAGTCATGATCATTTCAAAGAAACTCGTTAAAAATTATACTAAGTCCAAATCACCAAAAGATTTCTAAGGTAAAACTCCTCAGGTGGAAGGTCTTCCTTATTTTTCGGTACAAAGTCAGGATCCTTGTGATAGCACGGATTTCGGCATCCCGAAACCCGTGCCATTGGCACGACCCTCAGATTGTGCCCCATAAGCCTGCACAGAATATTGGTATACCCAAGCAACAATAAAATAAATTAAAAGCATAAGAACTGATACTAAACTAAATCTCCAGTTCTATAAAGTAAAGTCAAAACACATAACCCAAAAGATGGTTCTGATCTCATGATACTGCATGAGCAAGAGAACCCACCCGAACAATCAGTGACTACATAACAATCACTTTGGATGGTTCGCTAAAAGAATATCTCATTTTATATTATATTTTCTCAAAAATAAGGCTGGACATACCAAGCGGTATAGTTTTTCTCTCAAACCTTTATCAAAGTACGCAAGGGTCCTCTAGAAGAAATCCTCAAGAGGGGGCTCTGACTCTCCCTAGGCACGAAATCCGAATCCTCCGGATCAACGTCACCCGAAGCAGTACCAGTACCAAGCATCGGACCTGAAATGTATAGTCTAAAGGGTGAGCTACATCATAGCTCAATAGGAAATAACAGTGTGAACATATAAATCTACTTTACTCACATATATTTCATGACACTTAGAAACATGATTTATCAATAAAATGACTGAAAAATAGTTTAAGTTAAAGAAAGCATGAACTAAATGCATCTGTTACTCTATATGTGTTTACTTATTTTCAACTTGTTCACAAGAGACAAAGATCGGCCTCAAAACTTAAATCAATAACTTAAATAATCCTCGATGCACTATAGCCTCAAGCCCCGATGAAATACCCACCATTGTCGTCCAATCAAACTATTTTTTATTTCCTTTTTCATTCATATAATTCTACTCAGGTCCCTTCCTCATAGGCGACGAGGTACTAAGCTCACATACATTCCTGGGATGTCATACTGGTGTACCGATTAGCCGCCTGTACCCGTCACGAATATTTTGTCGAGTTAGTCACAGGTATACCGCCGCGTCGGTGGGGTATTCTCAAAACCTTAAATCAAATATGTAATTAGATATAGTTATTCACCGTGTGATTGTGCTAAACATAGTAATTCAGGCCTAATCAATTCTTATTTAATTACTTCACATCACTTGGATGCTCACGAATTTCCATACATCCGTGGGATGTAACCAGTTCATATGTATCACTTAGATGCCCTTTTTAACATTCACACCCCCTTGGGATGTCATATACTCATAGCATAAACTTCTTTCCTTATTTAGTGTTCACCTACACACACACTTTACTTTCATATATTCAATTACTTTTCAAGAAAAACATGCATCTCTATGCTCTCAACACATAGCTTATTCATTTTCACATCACTGCATACATGCTATCATAATTAAAGTATATGTTCAATGTATTCCCTACGTCACGTGTTTGAATTCTCAAGCATCAAGGTCCATAGTGGCTTCCCATGCTCGTGTACAAGTGTTCAACCTAAATCACACCACATAACATGCAAAGCATAAAAAACGATGCGTAAAAGAAGGTATAAAACCCTCCTAGGACTTCAAAGTCCAAGACAAAACTTCCTTAGAAATTGTCAAAATTGATTAATCGATCTCCATATTGATTAATCGAAATTCTCAAAATCGATTAATTGATCCCAAATCGATTAATCGAAATTCCAAAATCGATTAATCAATCCACAAATCGATTAATCGGTTTTCCCAGACTCCTTATTTTTCAGCCACTGGGAGTGCACATATGATTAATCGATTTCAAATCGATTAATCGAAATCAAAAATCAATTAATTGAAATTTAATTTGATTAATCGATTTCGTGCTTCTGTGTCCAGATTTGTATGTTGTCAAAAATCGATTAATCGATTTTAAAATTCAATTAATCGATTTTGACAGAATCCCAGCCTCATCGAGCATTTTCTCTAGCTTTGTTCTCTCTAACTTTTTCCTTTTTCCAATTCTTTAATTCACCATTAAATCATACATTAATGCACCACATCATACACATCATAATTTTAAAGAAATCTCACCTCAAATCCAAGTATGGATGATTCAAGGGCTTGGCTCCAAAAGCTAGGGCTCTTAGCTTTGATTCCTCGAATCCCCACGCGTTATCGTCGTGATTTATGGCTCGCGTATGGCTTCAATCCGCCATTCCACATAATTCTCTTACAATTACTTCCTCCTTCCCTTCCTCACTCTCTCTTTCTCTCTCTCTGTCTCTTCATAAATTCTTAACCACCAAAGCTAAAGAGAAATAACTTCTCTTTAGTTATTAGACTATTTAACCCATCCATCTTTGGTGTAAAGTGCATACACCCCTTAATGGTATATGTGACCTTATAACTAGTTCTAACACCACACATCTAGGTGTGTCTTTTCACCCTAAGCTTCGTCTAGTCTAAGTCATTCAGTTGACTTCCTCTTGGTCTAACTTATGACCAGTCGGGCACATATCCCGAGGATACTATTAAGACTCAAATTTTTAGGGATGTTATATTCTCCCCACCTTGGGAATTTTCATTATCGAAAATGAACCTAAGGGTTTCCCTTCATGGAAGACCCATACACACAAGCAGACAACAACTTATACAACGTCATCAGACACATCTTGCATAAACTTAATGACATGTGCATACGAATGACAGGAAACAGAATTTAAGATAACTAGGATTTGAATTTCATAATGTTCTCAAAAAGATACATTTCCAAGTTCTCAACCATTTACATTTCTCCAAAATGTTCTCAAAATGCAACAAATGATCACAATAAATGGCATTGATGCCACATAGTTCAGTACACCAACTTTCACATAATTACAACCCAAAATATAATTACAACTCAAAAAGAAATATCAATAGCTAGCAATCATGCAGTCCTGTCCCTAGGTTGATCCTGGTCATCATGCTCGCGTGTACCAAAACCCGATGCATTAGGAGCCCATGTCTGCGCCGCTGCGATGTGCTGATAGTAATCGCTGGGATACATGAACTACATGGTCTGATGGAGCAGCGCCTCATGAAAATTCAGTCGGTGGTCCATCTGAGTGTTGCTGTCCTCCATACGCCTGTGGTGCTCCAGCATCTGACTGTTGTTCTCAGCCATGAGGGCGAGAACATCATCAATAGTGCTCGATATATGGGCCTGAGATGCCCGTCTCCTGTGAGACCGCATAGGCGTAGTAGGAGTGGACTGCGTAGGAGCAGGAGGGGGTACTAAAGGCTGCTCCGCAGGTAGTGCCGGGTCAGGAGGCTGCTCCCCCGTTGCTTGGTCCTGTGTTGGTACAAAAGACTGCTCCCCCGCTGCTTGGTTCTGCTGTGGTGGTGGGGCATCACCAGCTTGGGCAAGTGTTGGTTCCTCTGGTGGAAGCACTTTCTTCATTAGATTGTAGATGTGAGTCCACGAAGCCATAGAATATAGTTTTACATGATTTGTAGCCTGCGGCTCAGTTGAAGGAATCACATACTCTGCAGCGACCGACTAGCACTCAAGCATGCTCAAAATACGCCGAGCGTAAGGCATACGCTCCTTTGGTCTCAAAGGTCCCTTCATCATTTTTCCTTTAATGTAAATCATACCCTCCACCAATTTAGTGGCGTCGAACCAACGGCCGTGGAATGCTGTGTACAATGCCTGTTGGACCAATTCCACTCTCTCGGTGTCATGGCGTATGAGATAGAGGTTGCACTTGATTATTGAATCATGCATCCATAAATGAGGGGGCAAGTCAACCCTCCGTACAGACTTTTCGGATCTTTTGTTACCCTTTTTCATCTCAGTTCTAATTTCCTCGTAATTCATGGGCTATGGGAAAGGGAGTAACAGGTTGGTCTCTGGTACGTAGACCGAAAAACACTCCAAGGACTCGTGTATGTGGCGCAGGGTAAAGAGGTATTTACAATCATCAATCTCGGTCATAATGGTGCCGGTCTCCCTACCTTGCTTTAGGTTTTGATAAAACAACCTAATTAACCTAGGGTAGTAATAATCATGCAATGGTTTCAAAACGTTACCAAGGAACTCATCGACGAGGTATGTTCGGGCCCATTTGGTTTCGCCCTCAACCTCCGAGTCCTCAAAGAGAGCTTGGTCGATGATGTATTCATACTCAAACTCGTTCTCAGCCCACCACTCATTAGGTTACGGCAAATTGCTGGGTTGAGGTGGTGGTGACGATTCGCGTGATGACGCGTCCGTCGAATAGAATGATGATGATGATGATGATGATGAAGGTGATGGTGGTGGTGGCGTGGCTCTCTTACGCCATACGGGTAGCTTAGAAGTTACTTGCTTCGAAGCTAGCCGAGTCTTAGGCGGCATTTTAGGTTTAAAAATGGAAAAATCTTGAAACCTAGGGCTGGGATATACTCAAAATGAATTGAAATCGAAAGACTTAGGGTTTACCTTTCCTATTCAATCCGAATGGTTAGGGTTTTCGATTTGTTTCTGATTCTGAAGCCCCCAAATCCTCGCAAGTTTTGCTAGTCCAAGGAAGAAGAAAAAGAGGCTCCAAAGAAAAAATCCATTGGAAATTCGAAATGGGAAAAATTTCCCAAAACTGTTACTTATAGGTAAAAATTGATTAATCGATTAATCGGTTTTCATCACTTCAACTCAGCTGCTCAAAATCGATTGATCGATTTTCAAAATCGATTAATCAAATTTAAATCGATTAATCGAAATTGACTATTATTAATTTTCCAGGTTTCTCAGCTCACTGATGTGAATCAGTCGTTCAATCGAACGATTTTGATTAATCGAAAACCAAAATTGATTAATCGGTTTTGATAGAACTGTAAAAATTTTTACTTTTTATTTTTCTTCCTTTGCTTCTGTCCTTTTGTCAGTTTTTCCATGGCTTTTAGGTGAGCCATGTACTGACCTTGCTTTTGCTTCTCCGTACCTATTGTCCACTCATTTCATGATGCAATTACCATCATGCAAAACATTTGTGACTTCACAAAAGGTCCAATTACAACCAACAGTTTTCTTTTCTCATTTCCTGTTTAAGTTGCCATAGACAGGAAAATTTTCGCTTACATAGACATGTCAAATTTACAAAAACACATGCAATAATACAATCATGCTCTCAGCTCTTCGCAAACAAGCCCGGGTACTATTCCTTCACATCCACCTTGCGTTCCCAAGTAGCTTCTTCGACTGGATGATTCTTCCATCTGACAAGCACTAAAGGAATCACCTTCGTGCGTAAAACTTGTTCTTTTCTATCCAATATCTGAGCCGCTTCTTCTATCATGGTCATATCTTCGTGCAATTTAAGCGGTTGACCTCCCAAGATATGGGCAGGATCATTCACATACTTTTTGAGCATGGATACATAAAAAACGTTATGTACCCGATCAAACAATGGTGGTAATCCAATGTGATATGCGACCTCGCCTACTCGACCCAAAACCTCAGGGTCTAAGGTAACGGGGACTCAGTTTTCCTCTCTTCCCAAATCTCATGATGCCTTTCATGGGCGATACTTTCACAAACATATGCTCGCCAACGGTATAGTCTACGCTCCTTCTTTTGATATTGGCATATCTCTTCTGTCTGTTATGAGCTGATCTAAGTCTCTCTCTGATCATACGAACAACAACGGTGTTATCTTCAAGAAACTCCGACCCCAAAACAAACTTTTCGCCGATTTCTTTCCAATTGATAAGCGATCTATATCGCCTTCTGTAGAGAGCTTCATAGGGTGCCATCCCAATGCTCGCCTGAAAGCTATTGTTGTATGCAAATTCGATCAATGGTAGGTGTTGATCCCATAATCCTTGTAATTCAAGCATACACGCTCTGAGCATGTCTTCTATCACTTGATGCACCCGCTCTATTTGCCCATCAGTCTGTGGATGGAATGCTGAACTAAAGTCCAATCGCGTCCTGATGCCTTCTTGAAACTTCTTCCAAAACTTTGAAGTATATAATGGGTCACAATCAGAGATAATGCTACTAGGAATCCCGTGTAAACGTACGATCTCCTTCATATACAACTCCGCGAGTCTTCCTGCTGTGTACATTGTGTTGTAGGGTAAGAAGTGTGCTAACTTGGTTATCGATCCACGACTACCCAAATGGTGTTGAACCTCTTTGCTGTACGCGATAACCCTATAATAAAATCCATAGAGATTGACTCCCACTTCTACTCCGGCATAGGTAGAGGTTTCAACAATCTAGCAGGGTGTCTATGATCTACTTTTACCTGCTGATATGTCAAACACCTTGACACGTACTTTGCTACATGTTGCTTCAAACCTCTCCACCAGTAACTCTTCCTTAAGTTTTGATACATTTTGGTGCTACCAGGGTGGATTGCATATTTCGATTTGTGAGCCTCATCGAGAATAGTTTGTCACAGATCGACATTACTTGAAATACAAAGACGTCCCTTGAATAGTAAGGAACCATCTTCCACTGGGAACTCTGGTTTGGTGCCCTCAATCACATCTTGTCGGATTTTAGTTAACTCTAGGTCTTTCATCTATAGCTCGTGAATATGCTCAAAGATCATCGGTCTCACTGTTATGTTGGCCAATAAAACTTCTGTAGCTTGCACCTCGATATTTGCTTCATATAATGAAAGATCTTCAAACAACTTCCATCCGTGCATTCCCATGATCAGGTTAGCTAACTGAGCTGAACCCTTACGACTTAAGGCATCGACTATGACATTAGCCTTTCCTTGGTGATATTATATGGAGCAATCATAATTCTTGAGAAACTCCATCCATCTACCGCCTCATATTTAACTCTTTCTGTGTAAACAGGTACCTGTGGCTCTTATGGTCGGTGAAGATCTCAAAGGTCTCACCATACAAGTAACGTTTCCAAATTTTCAATGCAAATATAACCGGTGCTAGTTCCAAGCCATGTGTCGGGTAGTTCTTCTCGTGATCTTTCAGCTTCTCAACTTGTAAGCAATCACTTTCTTGTGTTGTTTGAGCATGCACCCCAAACCATTATGTGAAGCATCATTATATACCACAAATCCTCCAATGCCTTAAGGAATTGCTAACACTGGAGCTGAAGTGAGTCTCTTCTTAAGTTCTTAAAAACTCTTTTCGCACGCTTCATTCCGCTCAAATCTTGCATCCTTCTGTGTGAGTCTTGTAAGTGGTCCCGATATTTTAGAAAATCCCTCCATAAAACATCGATAGTAGTCAGCTAGACCAAGGAAACTACGGATATCTGTCACCGTCTTTGGTTGTTCCTATTTACCACTGCTTCGATCTTAGTCGGATCTACTGTGACACCATCCTTTGAGACATGTCCCAAAAAGCTAACTTTCTCCAACCAAAACTCGCACTTATTGAGTTTGACGTATAATTGGTGTTCATGTAGAGTCTGTAGAACAACTCTTAAATGTTCTTCGTGTTCCTTCTTTGACTTGGAATATATCAGGATGTCGTTGATGAATACTACGACACCAGTGTCCAGGTGTAGTTTAAACACCTGATTCATCAAATCCATAAACGACGCCGGTGCATTCATTAAACTAAACGACATCACTAAGAATTCATAGTGTCCGTACTATGTCCTGAATGCTGTCTTCTGGATGTCCTTTGCCTTGACTCTTAGCTGACAGTATCCAGATCTCAGATCGATCTTAAAAAAATACCTCGCTCCTTATAGCTGATCAAATAAATCATCAATCCTAGGCAATGGATATCGATTCTTGATGGTTAGTTTGTTTAGTCGACGATAGTCGATGCACAATCGCATCAACCCGTCTTTCTTCTTGATAAACAAGACCGGTTCTCCCTAAGGAGACACCCTAAGTCTTACAAACTTCTTATCCATGAGCTCTTGCAACTGCTCTTTCAACTCCTTCAACTCACTAGGAGCCATTCTGTATGGTGCTTTGGAAACAGGCTCCGTTCCAGGTGCTAAGTCAATAGCGAATTCCACCTCTCTATCAGGAGGTAATCCTAGCAATTCCTCTGAAAATATATCTTCAAATTCTTGCGCAATTGCGATCTCTGAAATAATGTTCTTCCCTTCCTTATCTTTCTTCAAAAATGCCAAGTAACCGCTGCACCCCTTTCTGATTAAGTGCTCGGCCCTAACTGTAGAGATAAGTGGCATAAACGTTGATCTCATTCCCCAAAATCGGAACGATTTCCTCGTATTAGGTCTGAAGATGAAGACTTTGTTCTTACAATCGACCGTTACACAATGAGTTGACAACCAATTCATATCAAGGATCACATCGAATCCTTGCATATTCAACAAAACTAAAATCGCTGCCAGTTCATAGACGTCCCTATCTCTGATGTTTACTATCACCGATTTAAAAACCATCTCTGTATCGACCGATTCTCTAGTGGGAATAGATACTGCTAAAATAAAATCCAACATCTCTAGGTTAACCTTTATCTTCTTTACAAATTGAGGAGTAGTAAATGAGTGGGTAGACCCCGGGTCTATCAACACTCTAGCTTCATAAGCTACGTCACTTCCTTTTCCGTATAATTGCAAGGTACCTATATCATACATATTTATATATAGATAACATACTTGTATACATCAAAATTTAATTCGCAGGGATAAGTCTACACTACATCCTACATAGATGCATTTTTTTCTATCTAAAACTTTAATAATTAAAATTCTTAATTTTAAAAGAAAATCTCACATTGGATAACGTTGTTGGTATTCCGTGCTTCTTGGGCAGTAATAGTGTAGGCTCTTCCTTGTACGATCGGCTTTCTTACTTGTATCGGTCTTGGCATGAAAACAGAAGCCATTCTCTCTTTACTCATCTCAGGGCAATCTCAGATAATGTGGCCCATCTTTCCATACTTGTAACAACCCCGAGTACCCCTTCTACAATCTGCTGTTTTATGAGACTTGCCACACTTGGCACAAGTCTCATCCGTAGTAGCAGATGCTACCCGGGAGAAACCCTGGGTAACTAATACTCCAGTGGTGGTAGCAGGGCTCTCATATCTGATTATCCGCCCATACGCAAGTATAGACAATCTCTGATAATTTGTCTGCTGTGCCAATCTGATATAACCGGTTTGAAACAGTTGCCTTTGAATGGGTGCTACGAATCACGACTTTTTGTTCACCGGCTCATAGTTTCCCACTTTACTCTGATCCATCCTTCCTTTCCCTTGTTGATCTCTCCTTTGGTACCGATCTTCGTTGTCTTCTTCTATCACCAAGGCCTTACTCATAACCTCTTCATAGGTCTTTAATTCAAAGGTTGCTACCTTTCCCCTGATGTCCGGCCTCAAGCCGCGTTGTAGTCTCTTGGGTTTCATCAAGTCCGTCACTACTAAGTCAAGAGTAAAATGAGCAAGTCTCATGAACTCTACTCCATACTCCTTTACTGACATCCTTTCCTGCTCGAGCTGAAAAAATTTAACTTTCATTTGATTGCGTACTACTTCAGGGAAGTACTGTTTGTTAAACTCATCCACAAATTCCTCCCATGTCCACGATAATCCTGGGGTTTCCTGAGCCTTAGTCCTAGACACAGACTGCCACCATGGGCCTGCCTCCCCATCTAGCATATACGCTGCCCAACGGACACTTTCATCCTCCGTGCATGTAAGCACGCTAAACACTTTTTCTATCTCACTCAGCCAGTTCTCTGCATTCATTGGCTCCGCTTGCCCTGAAAAACTCGGAGGACGCATCCTCCTAAACTCTATGAACGCAGAGGTCAATGTCTGTGTAGTCCCCACTGGAGGTGTAGGTGCCTGATGCAGGTCATTGAAATTATGAGCTGCCAAGGACGCCGCTTGCTAAGCCATGGCATTTGCCATGGTTTTCATAGTATGCATCATCCTCTGACGCTCTTCTCTCTCTTCGTTTCTTTCTCTTATCCTCTCCTGTTCTTGCTGATCCCGATCTTGACGATCTCTTTCTTGATTCTCTGCTTGGTCTCGGTTCTCTTGACCACTACTTTCTGGGGCCTCTCTATTCCCCAATGGCTCTTTATTCGAAGCCGAGACAAAACCATCTCTGCTCCGCAAATTTCTATCATGGCCTCCCCTGGGTCGACCTCTTCTTCTAGAAGAAATCACGCTCTGCACATGAAACCACAATTTCATTAGCAGAAGGCCCTATGCTCTGACAAAATCAAGACTTGTTAGAAATTCTAAATAAATTGCTCTAATACCAACTGTGATAGCCCAGATTTCGACACCACGAAACTTGTGCCATCGGCACGACCCTTGAGGCCGTGCCCCATAAGCCTGCACGGAACGTTGGTATACCTAAACAATAATAAAGCAAATTAAAAACATAAGAACTGATACTGAACTAAATCTCTAGTTCTATAAAGTAAAGTCAAAACATATAACCCAAAGATGGTTCTGATCTCATGATACTGCATGAGCAAGAGAACCCATCCGAACCATCAGTGACTACACAACAGTCACCCTGGATGGTTCGCCAAAAGAATATCTCATTTTATATTACATTTTCTCAAAAATAAGGCTAGACATATCAAGCTGTACAGTTTTCTCTCAAAACTCTATTAAAGTACGCAGGGGTCCTCTAGAAGAAATCCTCAGGAGGGGGCTCTGACTCCTCCCTAGGCACGTAATTCGAATCCTCCGGATCAACGTCACTCGAAGCAGTAGCAGTAGTAAGCACCGGACCTGTGACGTATAGTCTAAAGGGTGAGCTACATCATAGCTCAATAGGGAAACAACAATGTGAACGTATAAATCTACTTTACTCACATATATTCCATGATACTTAGAAACATGATTTATCAATAAAATGACTGGAAAACAGTTTAAGTTAAAGAAAGCATGAACTGAATGCATCTGTTACTCTACATGTGTTTACTTATTTTCAACTTGTTCACAAAAGAGAAAGATCAGCCTCAAAACTTAAATCAATAACTTAAATAATCCTCGATGCACTATAGCCTTGAGCCCCGATGGAATACCCACCATCGTCGTCCAATTATATTATTTTTCATTTCCTTTTTATTCATGTAATTCTACTCAGGTCCCTTCCTCATAGGCGGTGGCGTACTAAGCTCACATACATCCCTGGAATGTCATACTGGTGTATGGATTGGCCGCCGTACTAGTCAAGGATATTCTGTCGAGTCAGTCACGGGTATACCGTCGCGTCGGTGGGGTATTCTCAAAACCTTAAATCAAATGTGCAATTACATATAGTTATTCACCGTGTGATTGTGCTAAACATAGTATTTTAGTCCCGATCAATTCTTATTTAATTACTTCACATCACTCGGATGCTCACAAATTTCCATACATCCCTGGGATGTTACCAGTTCATATGCATCATTTAGATGCCCTTTTTAACATTCACACCCCCTTGGAATGTCACATACTCATAGCATAAACTTATTTCCTTATTTAGTGTTCACGCACACACACACACTTTACTTTCATATATTCAATTATTTTTCAAGAAAAACATGCATCTCTATTCTCTCAATGCGTAGCTTATTCATTTTCTCATCACTACATACATGCTATCGTAATTAAAGTACATGTTCAATGTATTCCCTACTTCACGCGTTTGAATTTCTAAGCATCAAGGTCCATAGTGGCTTCCCATGCTCATGTACAAGTGTTCAACCTAAATCACACCATATCACATGCAAAGCATCAAGAACGATGCGTAAAAGAAGGTACAAAACCCTCCCAGGACTTCAAAGTCCAAGACAAAACTTCCTCATAAACTGCCAAAATTGATTAATTGATCTCCATATCGATTAATCAAAATTCCCAAAATTGATTAATCGATCCCAAATCGATTAATCAAAATTTCAAAATCGATTAATTGATCCATAAATCAATTAATCTGTTTTCCCAGACTCCTAATTTTCCAGCCACTGGGAGTGCACAGACGATTAATCGATTTCAAATCGATTAATCAAAATCAAAAATCGATTAATCGAAATTCAATTCGATTAATCGGTTTCGTGCTTTTGTGTCCAGATTTGTATATTGTCAAAAATTGATTAATCGGTTTTAAAATTCGATTAATCGATTTTGACAGAATCCCAGCCTCATCGGGCATTTTCTCTAGCTTTGTTCTCTCTAACGTTTTCCTTTTTTCAATTCTTTAATTCACCATTAAATCATACATTAATGCACCACATCATGCACATCATAATTTTAAAGAAATCTCACCTCAAATCCAAGTATGGATGATTCAAGTGCTTGGCTCCAAAAGCTAGGGCTCTTAGCTTTGATTCCTCGAATCCCCACACATTATCATCGTGATTTATGGCTCGCGTATGGCTTCAATCCGCCATTCCACACAATTCTCTTGCAATTACTTCCTCCTTCCCTTCCTCACTCTCTCTCTCTCTCTCTCTTCATAAATTCTTAACCACCAAAGCTAAAGAGAAATAACTTCTCTTTAGTTATTAGACTATTTAACCCATCCATCTTTAGTGTAAAGTACATACAACCCTTAATGGTATATGTGACCTTATAACTAGTTCTAACACCACACATCTAGGTGTGCCTTTTCACCCTAAGCTTAGTCTAGTCTAAGTCATCTAGTTGACTTCCTTTTGGTCCAACTTATGACCAGTTGGACACGTATCCTGAGGACACTATTAAGACTCAAATATTTGGGAATGTTACAATCCTCGTTAGCATTAGTACCTGTGACACATTGTGTTGGGGTGGGCTAAAAGTTCACATGCTCAGTAGGGCAGTCCCAATTACCAGTAATATTATAGTCATTTTAACACATAGTTCTAACTGATTCTAATAAGGGTCATTACAATCCACATCTAAGATGATTTTCCTAAGTAACAATTCAGATTAATAATATAAATGTTGATGGATTTTAGATATCTTATTCAGAGAATTCAATGTAAATTTCATGCACATATTTTGAAACATTGCCTTATGTTGATGTTTTATCTATTTTATATGTCGTTTTTGATCTTCATATATGACTTAAATAATGTAACTTAAAAATCTCTAACGCAGATATAATGCTAGAGCCCGTGGTAGCCGATGGGGATCCTAGCCATCATCGTTCAAGAATAATTTTCAATGTGTCCAAGCTCATGCCTTGTGAGGAAACTTGTGCGGTTCGATGGGTCATCGTCACGGTTTAATGTGTACAATAACACGATTCGATGTATGCCAAAGCACGGTTCAATGTTCGATGTTTGCGTTGTCGCACAGGATCCATTTCAATGGAATCGCTTTAAATCACGCATCCTCTAAACATAATATAGCATTCATATTTCATAAATAGTTCAAAGTTCGAGGTTCGATGAATTTTCGATATTCAATGCAAGTACAACATTTGATGAGTTTCCAATATTCGATGAGTTTTCAATCATTTAATGTGTACAATAATCGATGAATTTCAATTATTCAATAATTATATAACAATCAATTGTTTTTCAATGTTCTAATGCTAACAGTAAGGAGACCATTTTTGAAGTAATTAAGTCACTAAGCAACTATGAATCATAATTATACAATACGAATGAACCATTGAAATTCCCCTACCTCGTTCCTTAATGCCATATTGAAAGGTGAGACGATCCCTATTGATTTCTGTAATGACCCGAAATTTCCAAGACGGACGATGTAGAAATACCAGGTCGATAGATCTTAATCACAACCTAGATACAGTGTGTCCTTGGTATCAATAGAAATCATGCTATTATAACTGAATTAAATGCTTCAATGTCCATAGATGAAAAGTATAAATCCAAAATATACCTCGGTGATGGTCGTACATCACCCAAACAATTGTATTTACATCAATACTCGGAAAGTAGTCCAACAATAACCAAAGAAAATTTCTTTGAAATCATGCCAAGTTTGAAATTACTGAAAGATTTCCTAAGGGAAGAATTCTTCTGGTGGAAGATCTGCTTCGTCTTCCAGTTCAAAGTTAGGACCCTCGTTAGCTTTTGTACCTGTGACACAGTGTCGGGGTGATCTAAAAGTCCACATGCTCAGTAGGGAGAACCCAATAACCATTCATATCATAACCATAAGATGTGTAGTTCTTACTGATACTAACGGGAATCATTTATAATCAAAAGTGGTCATTTCTAAGTGACAAACCAAATTAGTGATACGATTTTCAATGGATTTCAGATAGCATGTTCAAATGTCCAATGTAAGTTTCATGCACATGTGCTCCCTTATATTTTGTCCATTTATATGTCATTACTTATATTCATGTATGACTTAAATAATATAACTTAAAAATCTCTAAACGCAGATATAGCACTAGAGCCGATAGTAGCCGATGGGGATCCTAGCCATCGTCGTTCAAGAATAATTTTCAATATGCCCAAACTCCTGCATTGTGAGGAATACTTGTGCGATTCGATAGGCCGTCATCATAGTTCTATATGTGCACTAGCACTGTTCGATATGTGCCGAAACATGGTTCAAATACGGATACACCGCCGTCATGGTTCAAATACGGATATACCGTTGTCACGGTCCAATAGGTGTGTCGTCGCATGAGATCCATTTCAATGGAATCACTTTAAATCACATGCAATTTCTAAACATATCATAGTATCCATATTTCATAACTAATTCAAAGTTCAATATCCGATGAAGTTCCGATATTCAATACAAGAGCAATATTTGATAGGTTCCAATTCTCTAGTGAGAAGTTTAATGTTTCATAAGTTTTCAATATTCAATATGTGTACAACATTCAATAGATTTCAATAGTTCAATGGGGTATGATATTTAATGAGTCCAAATATCCTGGTGTGCACTATCATTAATGAAATTAGACCATTCAAATCATAACACAATTTCAATATTCCAGTTCTACTATAAGGAGACCATTTTATTACTCATTAAATCACTAGATCACTAACAACTATGAATAAAAAATATACAATACGAGTAATTATTGAAATTCCCCTACTTTAGGTACTTGCGTTGCAAGAGAGAAGTGAGTTGATGCCTATAATTAGTGACTGATTCTCCCTTCTACAATGCACACAATAATTATCTATCAATGGTTAATTCAATTAATTGGGTCAGCTTACTTTGTCCGAAATCAATCGATCGAAAGAGGGAAGATTGATATGAAGAAATTCCCTCGTCCTTTATGTTCACAGCTCGCTGCCGTGAGGTGACAATGAGCCGTGGCGGTGTTCACGGTTCGCTGCTGTACTATGACATCGAGCTATGGCTGCAACAAATTCTCTATTCTTGGAATTCACAACTCGCTGTTGTGTCTTGACAACGAGCTGTGGCAGCAACTATCCCAAGATTTTCAATACTCACAGCGAGTTGTCGTCTTTTGACAATGAGCTGTGTATAATTATTTCTTGTTCTATTTACATCCACAGCGAGTTGCTGTTTCCGGATAGCGAGCTGTGGCTGAGGATGTTACCTACTAGACAGTGAGTTGTTATGTGTCCACAGCGAGTTGCGGTATTCTACCAATGCATTGTGTATATTTTTATCTCTTTCTGTTTGTATCTTCAGCGAGCTACTGTTTCCATGGCAACAAGCTGTGCTTGGTTTTGCTTTCCTTTGTTCTCTAGTGATACCTTGTTGTCCCTTCATAACAATGAGCTCTGACTTGGTTTAAGGGCACGACAAGACTTTCAAAAGGCTTTCTCAGCGGTGTTAATTTTCTTTCAGTGACAGTGAGCCGTGGGTACTGATCGTTTTACTTCAAAACCTTGCAAGTGCACAAGTTCAGATGTACTTGGGCGAGTACAAGGGTGTTGAACCACAGAGGCTTGTCGTTTATCTTATTTATTCTCTATTTTATATAATAATTGTATATTTTAGGTTTCCTAAATTAATCCTAAAAATAAAGAGAAAACCTAGCAGATCTGGATAAAGATATGGGAAGGCAGACTGAGATCTCTCTTGGATCTCAAACCTGTATCTAATAATCTCCTATTTCTTCCCTATTTTGAATCCTTGGTACCCCCGCTCTTGGCTACAAGCTCAGTCACTTTGTATATGAATTAGAAAAATCTAATCGTCAAAGAACCATTGCATGAACCAACAAAGACTACCCTACAAGGCCTAGTCCGTTGGTGAATATCCTATCTAGGCTAACCCCAATCCCCACAAGGCCACTGAGATTAATCTAAATAGAATTAAAACTTTACAATCAATCGTTCTCGATGACTCTCGAAACCTCGAACATGCAATCGTACCATAAAACGAAATTCACAAATAAAGAAAGAAAACAAAATTTTATTGAATACTTATCTAAAATTTATAAGAGGTCGTAGCCTGAAACTTTAAACACGCATCAATCTAGAAACCTTCATCATTGCTGAAGCAGTTTATGGTGGATGATTATAATCAATCCCAATCCATCCCAGAACTGTGATCTAACCTAAACCTACGAGCAAACTGCCCTAGGGCTAAAAGCTATTTTATTCCTAACCTAGGGTCCTTATTTATAGATTTACAAGGCCTTAGAATATTGTACACGACAAGTAACCCTAAAGAATCCCTAAAAGTCCTCCAATGAAGAAGAATCCGGTAGGAAATCTGTATTTTGGAGTAATCTAATTGCTTTGAAAGAGAAATTCAGAGAAGATCTCAAAGCCAGAGGATATCCAAATCTGGAACAACTAATTCTTCGCGCAGAAACTCTATTGTGACTGGTCGAAGTTGGGTTTTCGACCGGTCAGGCTTCGACTTCTTTCTCTAGATCTCAACGCTTTGCAGGCCTTCAGAAATGCTTACATTTTTGACCGGCCGAATGGACTGTGACTGGTCAGAAATATATACTGATATTTTTTTTGCTCTACTTTCTATTTTCTAAATGGTCGAAGAAGTCTTGACTGGTCCCTCTTTCAGTTTCTGAAGCTATTGGAAGTGCTGACTGGTCGAAATAACATTTTGATCGGTCCATTTGGGGCTCTTCTCCTTTCCTTTGGGTTACTTCTCTGCTGAGCTATCTTGACCGGTTGAAAATCTTATTTCGACCAGTTCATTATGGCCTTCTTGCATTTCCTTCAGCAGTTCTTCATGGATTCTTGCCATTGCTTCGAGTTTCTTCATAACTTTGCTCTTTTAATCCTTTTTACTTTTAACTGGCTTTTACACTTGTTGCAACACAACAAAAAATAAAAGCGCACATTAATAATTAAGTGAGATCTAACAAGGTCGAGATTCGAGGATAATTTATACAACTTTTGAGTCTTATCACACCCCCAAACCTCAACTTTGCTAGTCCTAGAGCAAAGACAACTTTAAAACTATAACCTAGAAGCAATTTATTCTAATAATATATAGACTAATCTATAAAAGTAAATGCTAGAAAGTGAATGCTAGAACGTGAATGCCAGAACATGAATGCTTGAACGTGTATGCTTGAACATCATTGCTTGAACATGAGTGCTTGAACGTGAACGCTAGAACGTGAATGGTTGAATGAATTATTGAACATGAATGCCAGAATGTGAATGCTTGAATGTGAATGCATGAACGTGAATGTATGAACATGAATGCTTGAACGTGAATGCTTGATAGATAGTGACATGCTTGAATGTGAATGATTGAATATGAATGCTTGAATGTGTATGCTTGATGTGAACGCTTGGACGTGATTCCTTCAGCCTGAACGCTTGAATATGAAGGCGTCAACGTGAATGCTTGAACATGCATGGTAGAACGTGAATGCTTGAACAAGAATGCTTGAATGTAAATGCTTGAATTTGAATGCTTGAACGTGATACCTTGAACATCAATGCATGAAATTAAATACTTGAATCGGAATGCTTGAGCGTGAATGTATGAACTAGAATGCTTGAACGAGAATGCTTGAACATGAATGGTTGAACCTGAATTCTTAAATGTGAATGCTTGAAAGTGAATGCTTGAACATGAGTGGTTGAATGTGAATGACTGAACTTGAATGCTTGAACGTGAATGCTTGATTGATAGAGACACGCTTGACCGTGAATGCTTGAACGAGAATGCATGACCGTGTGCATGAACATAGATGCTGGAACGTGAATGCTAGAATGTGAATGGTTGAACATGAATACTTGAACATATTCCATAATATGAATGCTTGAACGTGTATGCTTGAACATCATTGCTTGAACATGAGTGCTTGAACGTGAATGCTTGATAGATAGTGACACGATTGAACGTGAATGCTTGATAGATAGTGACACGATTGAACGTGAACACTAGAATGTGAATGGTTGAACGTGAATTAGTGAACATGAATGCTAGAATGTGATTGCTTGAACATGAATGCATGAACGTGAATGCATGAACATTAATGCATGAACTTCAATGCTTGATAGATAGTGGCACGCTTGAAAGGGAATGCTTGAACATGAATGCTTGAATGTGTATGTTTGATATGAATGCTTGGACGTGATTCCTTCAACCTGAATACTTGAATTGAACGCTTGAACGTGAAAGCTTGAATGTTCATGGTAGAACGTGAATGCTTGAACGTGATAGCTTGAACATGAATGCATGAAATTGAATACATGAACCGAAATGCTTGAATGTGAATGTATGAACCAGAATGCACGAATGTGAATGCTTGAACCTGAATGCTTGAATGTGAATTCTTGAAAGTGAATACTTGAACATGAATGCTTGAACGCTAATGTTTGATAGATAGTGACACGCTTGAACGTGAATGATTGAACCTGAACACTTGAACATGAACGCTTGAACGTGAATGTTTGAAAGTGAATGCTTGAACATGAATGCTTGAATGTGAATGTTTGATAGATAGTGGAACGCTTGAACGTGAATGCTAGAACAGAAATGGTTGAATGTGAATTCAGGCATGAATGCTTGAACTGGAATGCTTGAACATGAATGCTTTAACTTCAATGCTCTAACTTGAATGCTTGAACGTGAATTCTTTGTAGATAGTGACACGATCGAACGTGCATGCATGGACATGAATGCTTGAACATGAATTCTTCATAGATAGTGACACGTTTGAACGTGAATGCATGAACATGAATGCTTGAATGTGACTGCTTGAACATGAATGCTTTAACATAAATGCTTGAACATGAATGCTTCAACGTAAATGCTTAAACTTCGTATGCATCAACGTGAATGCTTGATGGATAGTGACATCCTTGAACGTGAATGCTTGAACGTGAATGCGCGAACATGAATCCTTGAACGTGAATGTGAGAACATGAATGCTTAAATGTGAATGGTTGAATGTGAATGGTGGAACATGAATGCTTGAACCGGGATGCTTGAACCTGGATGCTTGAACATGAATGTTTGAACATCAATGCTTCAACATGAATTCTTGATAGATAGTGACACGCTTGAATGTGAATGCTTGAATATGAATGCTTGAACGTGAATGTTTGAACATGAATGCTTGAAAGTGAATGGTTGAATATGAATGCTTGATAGATAGTGAAACTCTTTATCGTGAATGCCTAAACGTGAAGGCCTGAACCTAAATGCTTGAATGTGAATGCTTGAACATGATTGCCTGAATGTGAATGCCTGAACATGAATGCTTGAACATGAAATCTTGAAAGTGAATGCTTGAACATAAATGCTTGATAGATAGTGACACGCTTGAACATGAATGTTTGAACGTGAAAGCTTGAACAGGAAAGCTTGATAGATAGTGACACGCTTGAACGTGAATCTTTGAGCGTGAATGCTTAAACCTGGATGCTTGAACGTGAATGCTTGAACGTGAAAGCTTGAACGTGAATACTTGAACATGAATGCTTGGAAGATAGTGAACATGAATGCTTGAACGTGAATGCTTGAGCGTGAATGCTTAAACCTGGATGCTTGAACGTGAAAGCTTTAACGTGAATACTTGAACATGAATGCTTGGAAGATAGTGAACATGAATGCTTGAACGTGAATGCTTGAACGTGAATACTTGAACTTGAATGCTTGAACATGAATGCTTGAAAATGAAATGCTTGAACGTGAATGATTTAACATGAATGCTTGAACGTGAATGCTTGAACATGAAAGCTTGAACGTGAATGCTTGAACGCGAATGGTTGAACGTGAATTGTTGAACATGAATGTTGGAACGTGAATGCTTTAACATGAATGTTTGAACGTGAATGCTTGAATGAGAAAGCTTTAACGTGAATGCATGAACCGAAATGCTCGAACCTGAATGCTTGAACTTGAATGCTTGAGCATGAAGGCTTCATAGATAATTACACGCTTGAATGTGAATACTTGAACATGAATGCTTCAACGTGGATACTTGAACGTGAATGCATGAACGTTAATGCTTGAACAAGAATGCTTGAATGTGAATGCTTGAACATGAATGCTAGAACATGAATGTTTGAACTGGAATGTTTCAACGTGAATGCTTGAACAAGAAATGCTTGAACGTGAATGCTTGAACATGAATGCTAGAACATGAATGTTTGAACTAGAATAAATTGTTGAGGGTTTTCAGTGAAGAAGCCCACAAACTTTCAAAACAGTTTTCAAAACCATCGGTAAAAGAATTTTCAAATTTGGTTTTTCATATAATATATATATTAAAAATTAAAAACTTGTAATCATTTCAGCATGTTAACTTTTATTTTCAGATACCGATGTCATGACAATCCCACTGTTGTTTATTCCAATCAACCCAATGCTCTGATTCTTGGACCAATCTTTCATCCATGCTTAGAGTGTTGTGTGTGCATGTGACAATGCTTAGATCGTTCTATCTCCGAATTAATCCAAACCAGGAATCATCGAATCCCAAGTCTTGATACAATCCTCACTTTAGGTATGTGCTCACAACAAAGTCACTCTGATGAATGGTCAATGATTTCACTCGCAATTGAGATGGAATTACAACACAATTTAAAAGTTCCCACATGATATAAGAAAAGCGGTGCATCAATAAAATAAAAAGTGATCTCATAGAAGAATGATGTTTTTGTCATACACATGTTATATTATGCACCATAGTCATTGCATGATCACCCTCCACAAGGCATTTACCACCCGAGATCGGATCAGAAGGTCTTTTCAAGGTTGTAATGGGGCTTGGGTGAAGGTTAAGAAAGAAGGGAAAACTGGATTCAAATTTTTCTAAGAAATTGGGAAAAGGGTACACATTTAATTTTCTTATTTTCACTCTCCCTTTTCCTGCATTTTTCAGAAATTTTCTTCTTCTCACTTAACTTTTTCCTTCTTTTCATTCCTTCATCCTCCTTTTTTTATACCACCTCATGTTTTTTCATTATATATATTTTTTCTTTTTCACATGCATGTATTTTTCTTCTTTTTTCATTCTCTCCCCTTTTTCGAATATCTTCCTGCCATATGCTCCTTGCAAGCATCACCACCATGCCTCTCTCTTACTCTCTTTTTCTCATCCCTCTTCCCCAATTTCTTAGAGATTGAAGGGTAAGGTTTTACATTTTTAGCACTGGTGTGGGGTATGGTTAATAAGGCTTAACAAGAAGCATTTTAAGGTAAAATTTTTATTAAGGCTCTAAAGGGGACTAAAAAGGAAAATAAGTATAAGGTGGGGCATTTTGGGCACAAATGAGCCAATAGATGACCTTTGATCATTTCCTTTCTCGGTGATAATAATGCCTATTTGTTTCAAGTTCAAATACAATGAGTTCTAGTATAATAGCATAAATAATGCAAAATCCATAAACCAAGTGAAACAAATGAGATTTAAACAATTTAGCACAGATTTCAAGGATACTCTGAATTATTTTCAGCACTCATCAAGAATTACAGACAAAGGTTCTAAAGCTCATTGGTTTTAGTCGATTCTTGGAATTCTAAGATTTCAGATTCAAACTAATCCATTGATTTCTAGACGTAAGCATGGAAAATGGTATAAAAAAATTTTCTAGGCAAGAAATTCAGACCGATCATTAAATGTTCACATTGGAATAAATCATTCTAAACAACATCAATCTTAATCATAGCATGAATATTCTAAAAATT
Source organism: Chloranthus sessilifolius (assembly GCA_021018995.1). Taxonomy (NCBI): domain Eukaryota; kingdom Viridiplantae; phylum Streptophyta; class Magnoliopsida; order Chloranthales; family Chloranthaceae; genus Chloranthus; species Chloranthus sessilifolius. The sequence continues at coordinate 119,926,283 of CM037584.1, read as the reverse complement.
AGAACTCACATGCATCATCGACTATAGTTTGAAAACTATGGCAAAATAAAGCAGTGATGGTTTAAAAACTATGTATAAAATATGGTATTGAGGGTGCACAAAAATAATGGTCACATATATCCGAAATTAAAAATATGGACCACACACTAAGCACAACACCCCCAAACCTTAATGGTTCAATGGATTCAATGTATAAAATAATAATCGTCACACCAAAGCAAGAGGGCAAGAGAAAAATTAAGCATTAAAGTATCGCACCAATGGAGAGCTAGGCTCCTCAGAGTCTATGGGTCCTGTGTTGGCCACTGGCTCTCCCGATGAAGATGGGGGAGTCGGGCCAGCAGGCACCAAAGTCGGGGCCTCAGGTGGAACAAAGTCCGAACCCTCCTTCATGAAGGGCTCATTAGAAGGTGGTGTAGGGGGTGAACTAGGGGGAGGAGCAGGTCCGTCATCATGAGAAGACCCACTCAGACCACCCCTCAATAGCCATCCCCGACAACACCTTAGTCAACATTCCCTTCACGGAGATGAGCTCGACTCTAATCTCAGCCTGCCCCACCTCTAATGCATGGGGAAATTGTGCCAATGTGGACTGAGGGAACTCATGAAAAATGAGCCTACAAATGGGGTAGCGCCCCCGCGAATGGCCTCATTCATGAGGCCACAACAACCACCGACCTCGATGTTGAAGGTGTCGGGTAAAGAACATGGTGGGGGGATATAGAAGTGGTAGAAGTGGATGGGGTGGGAACACACTTTGGTGTAATGATAGGGTCTGTGAAAGCACGGTGATCAGAGGTGCAACTGTAGATGTGGGAATGGATGAAGTCTCGACCCATGGGAACAGAGATGGGGTCGATGGGAATAGAGATGGGGATTGAGGAAGCGGAGGGGAGTAAGAGGTTTCCCCTATCTCGAGTGATGGATAGCCTCTGGTCTGAGGCTAATTTCTAGATTTGAACCGATCGAAACCATTTCGACCGGTCACAACCTGGTAGAGAACTTGGTTCTCTACCAAGATTTCACCAAAACTCATCTAAAAACATATATATTTATTAATTTATTTATTTTATCTTTATTTTTTTACTAACTAATGGAAATAAAAAACACGTACCTTAGCCTCTCGCGGTGTCCAGTGATAAGCCTTTGGTACGTTAAAGCTTTCGCTCTCCCAACCTATAAAACCAATCTAAGCAAACTAGGGTTAGTATATGATATACAAGTACAATATAAAACAAAAAACAAACAAGATAAAATCGAAGTCCTCGACAACGGCATAAAAAACTTGATTGTTTTATTTCAAAACCTTGCAAGTGCACAAGTTCAGATGTACTTGGGCAAGTACAAGGGTGTCAAACCACAAGGACTTGTCATTTATCTTATTTAGTCTCTATTTTATATAATAATTGTATATTTTAGGTTTCCTAAATTAATCCTAAAAATAAAGAAAAAACCTAGTAGATCTGGATAAAGATATGGGAAGGCAGACTGAGATCTCTCTTGGATCTCAGACTTGTATCTAATAATCTCCTATTTCTTCCCCATTTTGAATCCCTGGTACCTCTGCTCCTGCCTGCAAGCTCAGTCACTTCGTATACGAATTAGAGAAATCTAATCGCGAGTTAGATAAATCTAATTGTCAAAGAACCATTGCACGAACCAACAAAGACTACCCTACAAGGCCTAGTCCGTCGGTGAATATCCTATCTAGGCTAACCCCAATCCCTAAAAGGCTACTGAGATTAATCTAAACATAAATAAACCTTTACAATTGCTCGTTCTCGATGACTCTCGGAACCTCAAACATGCAATCGTACCATAAAATGGAATTCACAAATAAAGAAAGAAAACATAATTTTATTGAATACTTTGAAATTTAAAGAGAGATCGTAACCTGGAACTTTAAGCATGCATCGATCCAGAAACCTTCATCATTGCTGAATCGGCTTCTGGTCAATGATTACAATCAATCCCAATCCATCCTAGAACTGTGATCTAATCTAAACCTATGAGCAAACAATCCTAGGGCTAAAAGCTATTTTATTCCTAAACTAGGGTCCTTATTTATAGATTTACAAGGCCCTAGAATATTGTACACGGTAGGTAACCGTAAAGAATCCCTAAAAATCCTCCAATGAAGAAGAATCCGGTAGGAAATCTATATTTTGGAGTAATCCAATCGCTTTAGAAGAGAAATTCAGAGAAGATCTTGGAGGTAGAGGATATCCATATTTGGAACAACTAATTCTTCACGCAGAAACGGTCAGGCTTCGACTTCCTTCTCTAGATCTCAATGCTTTGCGGGCTTCCAAAAGGCTTGCATTTTCGATCGGTCGAATGGACTGTGACCAGTTAGAAATATATACTGATATTTCTTTTGCTTTGCTTGTTTATTTTCTGACCGGTCGCAGAAGTCCTGATTGGTCCCTCTTTCAATTTTTGAAGCTACTGATAGCGTTGACCAGTCGAAATAACATTTCGACCAGTCCATTTGGGTTCTCCTCCTTTCCTTTGGGTTACTTCTCTGCTGAGCGATCCTGACTGGTCGAAAATCTTATTTCAACCGGTCCATTACGTCCTTCATACGTTTTCTTTAGCAGTTCTTCATGGATTCTTTCCATTGCTTCGAGTTTCTTCATAATTTTGCTCTTTTAACTCTTTTTACTTTTAACCGGCTTTTACACCTGTTGCAACATAATAAGAACTAAAAGTGCACATTAGTAGTTAGGTGAGGTCTAACAAGGCCGAGATTCGGAGATAATTTATAAAACTTTTGAGTTCGGTTAGGTACTTCCACAACGAGTTGCCATTGATGGCATCGAGCTATGGGTATTATCAAAGCGAGTTGTCATTATTGTTTTCTAGCTCAGAATTTTTATACGTCCTAGGGTTCGAAAGTAAGGTCTAATCAACAGTCCTAATAGTTCAAAGATTCATTTTAGATTCGAATTGGACATAAGGGTTTCTAATTTTCTAATTAAGATTTGAAAATAATAAAGACGAATATAATGATAAGTATTCACCTCTCAAAGCGTGGTTGATGATGTTACGGTGATCTACGTTTGCGGAGATTGATGATCAACACTACCGTTCTTGCGAAGTTTCTACCTCCTCTCTCCTCTATCTCGATGGTGGAAAAGATCGAGATGACTTTCGTGGAGAGGTACTAAAAAATTCTTAGGTGAAGAGAAAAAGACAATTGAGGGAGAAGGGTGGTGACGACTAGGGTTTTCTTACGAAGAAGAAGGATGAGAAGAGAGGGCTAGGGTTTTATCATGGCTTTATTCTCAAGAAGAATTCTTAAATTTTTATTTAAGGTTCTTCGTAACACCTCTTCTTATAACTTAATGGAGATTATCAGGTATTGGGCTGACACACTAAGGCAAGGTGTAGAGGCTTTTATTTTAAGATCCAAACATAGAGGTTTTAAAGCCTACACCAAGGTTTGATCCTTGGACCTCTAGTCTATAGCTAAAGTCTCTAACTGCTATGCTATCATGTAGCTTGTGTAATTAGTGCAAAATTAAATATAGAGTCTTTTAAACCAAAGCATGTTTCTTTTATTTAAAATATTTTGAACATTTAAGGCATGCAAAGTATATTTTGTTAAGCACATATACTTATTGAACGTATTAAGGTTTGGAAATTTTTTTTGGGTTGTTACATTCTTCCCTCCATAAAAGAATTTTCATCCTCGAAAATTTAGGTACCTTATTCAAAGAGGTGTGGATATTGGTCACGAATCTCTGCCTCGCCTTCCCAGGTCACCTCATCGGAAGAATTACTTTATTCGAAGAGGTATGGATATTGGTCACGAATCTCTGCCTCACGTTCCTAGGTAGCCTTATCAGAAGAATGATTTTGCCACCTAACTAGCATGAGCAGGATCCGCTTGGTACTTACGATCTATTATTTACAGTCAAGAATCTGTATCGACTCTTCTGCTACAGTCATATATTCTTAGAGCTCGATGGATTGATGATCCAAGATGTGAGGTGGGTCCCTTATGTACTTCCTCAACATGGATACGTAAAAAATGTTATGCATGTTTGACAATTTTCACGGTAAGGCAATCCGATATGCAACTTTACCGACTCGACCCAATATCTCAAAGGGTCTCACGTAGCGTGGGCTTAGTTTCTCACATTTTCCGAATTGTATCACGCCTTTAGTAGGTGAGATCTTGATGAAGACGTTGTCCCCCTTCAGCAAGGGATGAATGTCTCAGTAATGCATATAGATTATGAGGGAAATAAAAGTAATTAATTATAGTAAGTTTACCTGAAACTTGATATTCGTCCTTTTGAGGTCTGCATAGCTCTTCTGTCGACTCTATGCAGTCCTTAATCTTTCACGGATCAATTGAATTGCTTTGATTATGCTTTCGATCACTTCTGGGCCTAATAAGAATTTCTCTCCTGTTTCTTCTCAGTTGAGCAGAGACTGGCATCTCTGACCATAGAGTGCTTTGAAAGGGGCCATATCAATGCTTGCTTGATAGTTGTTGTTGTAGGCAAACTCAATCAGTGGTAGGTGCTCATCCCATGATCTATGAAAGTTCAACATGCAAGCTCGAAGCATATCCTCGATAATCTGATTCACTCTTTCTGTCTGACCATTTGTCTGAGGGTGAAATGCAGAACTAAAGTCCAGTTTAAAGCTCATCCCTTCTTAGAATC